>JAZGQO010000006.1:60332728-61642956 GCA_036850965.1 Patella caerulea | reverse complement strand
TGACGCCATACCCGGCCCTCTTGGTTTCCAATTGGTTATAAGCATCACGTGTGTATGAAAAATACTCACATTCCAGCAGGCTCGACTGCATTAAAGCTTTGTTCAATATCAATTCTTATACATAACACGTCAGTTCTTTTGCAATCGAGTTTAAATCAATATTGACGTCTAATACTGTACTTATAGCGTCATACATATTAACTGGTACATCAATCTGCACATCATAATCGGCCGAGCAAACTAAAAGTAGAGCAAAGTAAAAGTAGAAAATACCGCGGCCCACACAGTGCATTGCACAATCTCAAATAAAATGCAAGGCATGTCAATAATTGAGATAATACTTCATAGCGCACTCACCTGTAATATGAGATAGAGAGAGATAGATAGAGGGAGAGATAGACAAAGATATAAAGAGAGAACCCAGGCGACCCTACTACTTGTCACGTACAAGTTGGTAGTCGAAACCATGACATATGACTCGATGCCAGACTTTCTGATCTAACACGCGGTTGCTCCAGCTTCCGTCCCCGTTCATTTCTTCATTATGAACCGATATGATGGACCGATTGAAATTTCGGCCTAACCTCGATCATCATTACTAAATTCTATACAATATAAATCATAGTCTCGGTCATCCATGGGGATCACGTGGCTAAGTGGGTAAGACGCTGGCTCGCTATCCTGGAGGTCGGGTGTTCCATCCATGCATTGGCCGAGAAAGTTCATCCAGATTTTCCGGCGTGGTTTTCCTTGTTAGTGATGCAGGACGGAGGGCCTGACAAGGACAGCTGTCTAGTCGTTCGGATGGGACGAAAACCGAGGACCCGTGTACACATTGGCGTACACGTAAAAGATCCCTTGGCAGTTGGAATTCGATATAAGAATAGGCCGTAGCGCCGCTGTCTGCGCAAAATTTCCCCATAGCATACACTGTATGGCGTATGCCCGTCTTCATTAGCCCAGGTTACGTGCAGAAACCCCCTTTCATTTTATTTCGACCACCCGTGGAAGCGGACGTTAAATAAAGCTATTTCACACACACGACATTGATAGCCGTTGATATTCCATATCAAAACAGCGCATAAGACGTGTAGTTATACATGTACAATGAACATATTTCTTAACAAGCGGTTGGCATGCAGATACGCCCACATATTGCAAGAAATGGATAGATAACAGGCAAAAAAACCGGGGGCCATAATTTAGAAAGTTACTGTCTGATATGCACGAATATCGAAAAGAAGCAAAATCTTTTGAGTGTTGAGGGTATGCAACCTTGGTATTACATACTTTTGTTTGGATTACTTGTGTACAAGGCGCGGCCATTTTGTCCGGCATTATCTTTCCGATTCGCGCGAAATTCGTCCCCGTAGAGGTAACAGTTTTGACTTAATTTTGATGCATGTTGAAATGCAATATAACCCCAAAAATATTTGCGCATATCGTATCGTAACTTCAAGAATTATGGCCCCTGATTGTACGAAAATGTCGCCTTGTTGTAGCTTGTGGTACCTCTGGTTTCGATATTTGCGTAAATCGAATTGTAACTTCTTGAATTATGGCTCTTGATTGTAGGAAAAAATCACTTTCTTTTAGCTTGTTCTCCACCCATCTCTCGAAAATTTGGACGTATCCTGCCTAGCAGCTAGTCGTTGATTTTAGTTTAAACTTTCGTTTCTAGTCTACAAAAGAACATGGATGAATTGTTAAACAACCCACGATTAGCCATTGAAACGGTCTGTTACTGTGAGTTCTAGGGATAAAGTGCGCCGAATTGTGAGCATCCCATTAGAAACACCAGCGCTGATTGGATAATCAGATGTTTGACTTCATAGGTTCAAAAGCCGCTTGAATGACACATGACGCCACCATTCACTAAAGTCGGTCAGGTTTTCATGTGTGGAGACAATCGAAAGTATAAAAAAAACGAAAGGAAATTTAGATGTTTTTGAATCAGGTGGACACAGATCACCAAATATTCATGGGCCGTTACGAATGTAGGGCGAAGGTTATTTTTAGTATTTCTCCACCCCCTCCCTTTGCATGGCGATTTTTGTTGAATGTTTGGTGTAAAATCGAAAAAAAGGGTTTGAAAATACATTTTCTGCCAGGTTTTGGTGAATATTCATGATTTTGAAGAGGACGGATACAAGAGTTGTCAGGTTGGTGACGTTGAAAGAGTGGGCCGAAAATTGTCTTTACATCCAGCTTGTGTATCTCAAGTTTTTCATGGTGAACCTTATACATGCTTTGGGGCAAGAGTTTGCCACACGTTGCTCCATCTGTGGCAGAAAGCGTTCTACCCAACGAATATTTGGGGAAAATTACAGCCGTCTAAGAGACGAGAATTAACATTAAAGTCAATGGGGAAATAATTAGTGATCTGTAACCAGATAGGGTAAAATGTGAAAACATGAGTTGCTCCCCTTCCATTGACAATACCGAGCTAGAACCTTGCACAAAACACAAAAGGATTAAGGCTGACCTATATTTATAGAAATACCATGTATAATTCCTGTCATGTGTTTGTGTTTATCCTGGCAACGGCGTCAACTGACAAGTAGTTACGTCCCGTACATTACCACAGGTTGTTATTTTCAACAACTCGATAAGAAGAATATTTCACCACGAGGAGAGAGAGAGAGAGAATGTGTGAGAGAGAAAGAGTGAGAGAGGGAGGAAGAGAGAGATCATTCCCCAATTGCTCGTGTAATGAGGTCTACTTCCTCGAAAATCACTAAGCCCCACCCCTCCCTCTCTCTCTTAAATTTACGTTTAAAGACCCTGGGGAGAAACGAATTATTAAAATAAAATTAAATCATACGTTATTCCCTTGTTTATGCGAGGAAAAGAAACCACACCACTTAAATCAATGAAAAATCTTGTGATATCACGCGCACGGGTTAAACTACTAGATCACCCAACGCATGGTATAAGTTGTATATTGTATATATACCGGTACGTGATAATTGTTTTATAATAGGCATACATAATAAATTTGCAGATTAAATATTCCAGTTGGAGGAGAAAAAATGTGAATAATATTTTGGAATAAAACGTTTTATCCATCTTGGTGAAAACCAATGAAGAGCAGTGACAGTGTAAGCCGTGGTTGTACGTATTCAAGTATCATCTGGAAAGTAGATACTACTACAACTTCCGAGGCGGAAAGTCGAAATTAAGAAATAACGAGGTCGCTAATAGCCTGTGTGTTTATTTCTTCATTTCTACTTTTCGGGTTGCATTATGGCCTGGTTTGCGTGTTGTCGCCTTCTTACTGACATCAATAAATACAAAAATGTGACAAAGTCGAAAGTCGCGAAGAGGGTATATAAGCCAAAATGCAAGTCGAAATTAGGAAATAACGAGAGGCGCTATTGTCGCAGTGCATTATTTCTTAATTTCCTATTTTCGAGTTCATTTTGGCTTGTATACCGTGCTGTCGTCTTACGTCTTGTCGTCACTTCTTCTTTTCTACTTTTCGACTTTGGTGTTTTGAAGGGGCGAAAAGTAGAAATTATGAAAGGTAGTTATAGGCTTCCATAGGTATCTGAATTGGTGGAGCTATTGGCGCATTTAGAAGGGTGTAGTCCCAAAAAGAACAGGGCTCTTTATAATTTAGAGAAGTCACCCCCGCCCCCTGGCCCCTAGAAAATTTTGAAATTTGTCAATTCCGAGAACGCTGTTTAGAGCGTCTGCATTCTAAATTACAACATAAAACCCTTTAAAATGCATGATAATGAACGAGACATAAGCCTCTCACATTTAAAAATGAATAGATTAGGGCATGGACATGGGTATACATTTATACCCCAGAAAAAGGCAGGGTACCATACTACCATTTGTATACGCTGGTACCCGGGTTCCGGCGCCCATACCAACACATGCTCTTTTATGATCATAGCAAAGACAATCTGGTTAACTATTGATTATCATCAGCCTCTACACAGCAGGACAGGTATCGCGACATCTTCAACTGTTTAAAACTCAGGTTTTTCTTTCTTTAGATTTAATATCACTGTAGGAATTGATACAACAGGTTCGTGCAGCACGATAAAAAGGCCAAAGGAAGGGTTAGTGTTATTTCTTTTTTAAATTTCCTGAGAATGCTTTTGTCTGTCCGTGCACATGTATTAATCTAGTCCATGTAGAGAGCAATTTAAATAATTTGAAACTATCAGGGATTGTTCGAACAGGAACTCACTAATCGGCATTTAAATTTTTCGGATAATATATATTGCTTTCACGATTTTTTTCACCCTATCATTTCTTCATATTGATTATTGAACATTTATTCATATTCATTATCTAATATGGACTGTATTAATTTTCATTATTTAACATTTATTCGTATTGATTATGTATTCATTATTTATTCATATTATTTATTTATTCATATTATTTATTTATTCATATTGATTATTTATTCATATTATGTATTTATTGATTATTTATTCATGTTATTTATTCTGATTTATTATTCAGATTGATTATTTTTTCAGAATGATTATTTATTCGGAATGATTATTCATTCAGATTGACTGTTTATTTATATTATTCAATCATTGATTTTTATTCATATTGATTGTTCATTCAGATTGATTATTTATTTATATTGATTATTTATTCATATTGATTATATATTCATTTACATTTTAATTAATAACGAAATCAAAATAAGTTAAAAGAAGCCCATTCAAAGACTACAGTGAACATTAATTGTTTTGACTATACCCTGCATATCGTCGACCGTGGATGAAGACTGTTGACCACCTTTCAAGTAATCATATCTTTTGTAAATGCACAATATCAAGTAATCGTTTGGTAGTTTAGAAGGGAATCAAAGTCCATCAAATCATGATTTTAATGTTCCATAAGACCTAACTGTCGCATTTTGTGTATTTTATAGAAGTGATCGAAGATCATAAAATATTTTTCTCGACATCATAATAAACCAAGGTAGAGAATGGAATGAGGTTTAACGTTCTGTTCTGTGCGGATTAAACAAATGAAGACGGTGCATACGTCACACAGTGTGCTGTGACGGAAATAGTTACCTGATAACAGGTGTACGACCTACTCTTATATCGAAGTTGGAAAACCCAAACGAGATCGAATTCGGGACATCCAGCATGTTACTCGCGGAGGCAAGATGGGTGCCACGATACGATAGATGAAACATTTTGTACTGCTTTTAAGCGACCTTCAGAAAAATTCAACACTTGCGCGTTTAAACGGAAAACATTGAACAACACCATTGAATCATGTACAAAAATCTATCAACCGGTTCTTACTCCACCGACATCGTGGGTCTGGAAGCGGTCCCTAATATTATAAGCCAACCCTAAGATCAACCTGATTAAAATTTTGTTTTACTTGTCTTTACTTCACTAGGATATGGAAGCGTTGCTGTATAACCCGGATAGCCAATGAAAGGGTCTATTACGGCACGAAACGCTAGAAACGTCTTTGCTGATTGATCAATGTCGGATGTCAATCCAGTACAAGGATCTTCATGTAGTGTAGGCTATCGAAAATATAAAAAACGAAACGAAATACAGATTTGTATTTAAATCAGATTGAGTATCCACCGGTTACTTCTTGAGTCGGTACCTAATATATTGCTTAGTCCTGGTGTAACATTTACACTATTCTAATATTATTTCGAATTGTATCCTAATATGTTTACCCCAAATGAATATAGACGTTTATGTTGTTCTTCTCTCTACAGATGGTATCCCATGGTAACACAATGGAGCTCGTGAAATTATTCCTTATCATTTCATTAGGTAAGTTAAAGCCAACTTTTGTAAGAATTAGAGACTTCCAACATTGTATTTGATAAATATGGAGGCTTGTAAGAATCGTTAAAGATACATTATGGGAGATAAGATAAAGAACAGATAGTGTAAAGTCAAATTGATTCACTCTGAATTGAGAATTTAGCGATTGACAATTCGGCATAGCCTAGCATAGCCTCGATCACCATTACTATAGTCGGTACAATGAAAACATTGTCTCGATTATCCAGTTCATGAATATATCATGATTGAAAGTTGAGCAACAAATCGGATCGTAATCCAATAAATATCGCAGCTAGCATTGACATCGTCGAGAGTTGATTATCATGGTCTTGTGTCAATAATTGTCTGATAAATGGTTTAGATAAACATTTCAGGTATAAAGAAAAACTTTTTTTCGGATAACCGAGGCGAAAGCCATTGCTATACCCTAATTATGCACAAATAGAACCACATACGATAACACGGTCAAAATTGAAAAAGGTTAGGGACAATTTAAGTATTGTATTCGGGAGAATTATCTTGTTATTGGTTATTTTTTAGTCGGGAATAATATGTTGTCCATAGAATAATAGAAAAAATCATGAAACTACGATATATACAAAAATCAAGAGAGAGGGAGAGAGAAGGGGGGGGGGTATTTCGTGACTAAAACCCACGAGGGTGGACAGGCGACCATCGGGGAATAGAAACCAAGCCATTTGAAACGATAACAGACCTTATGATACAGCACTCACGTGCTAATCGTTTGCCCCCTCCCTTAAATATACATAAATATATGCGCTCTGATGGACGAAAGGGAAACCTAAGAAATATTTTGTTATTATCAATGAATAATTTAGGGCGTTAAATACATAAATGTCGCATTAATGTTCAAACGTGAGGAACGACTAGTTGGCTATTCGTGATTAGCAGCCAGTATACCAATAGCTTCTAATTGTTATTATCGATTTACTTGGTGCAAGTGGTTATATGTAGGGTGGTTCAGGGTCAGAAGAAATTTAATCCTACAGGGGCCTATTTCACGAAATTTTAACTAAGATAAGATCCCAATTTTAGTAATTTGATTGGATAATATTAGATGGATTTTAGTGCTTAGCCAATCAACATTGAAGTATCTACTAAAATATGGATTTTATCTTAAGTTAAAATTTCGTGAAACAGGGCCCTGACTATATTTGGGTTTTATTTTAACATAATATAACAAGGCTTACCATAACAACTTCATTCATCAACAACGAATGTCGCGCCATGTTTGATTTAGTTTGCGGTAGTATAGTTGTAACAGTGGTCAAATCATAGGGGTACCAGTGATGGGTAGTAAATCATCGGTGTACGCCATTTTACAGGGCCCAGTCTCAGATCTAGAAAAAAAAACCCCAACTATTTCCTTCGATCAAGGCTTAAGTCTACACAATAATTAAATCAGAGACCATGATTATGAAAATAATTTACACCAAGTTACCGAAAGTGTCTGGAAAATAAAGACTACAATTAAAATTTAGTTTTGGTTATTATCCAGTCTAAATAGTTCTGCGTATTTAGAGCTAGCAAATATGTATTTCTGAACATGAAGTGATCGCCTCGTAAACGAAGGGTGTAAACACTATATAAAAGTAAATCCAAAAATGTTGTAATGAGTTTATCTTGACGCTCTCATGTACCTGAAAGTTAGACATGAAACGAAGCTATTACAACTAGCTCTGTATCGAAATCGCCCAAATCAAAAATTTAATCAAACACTGCGATTGAAATTTTTGCTCGCGTTCGTTTTTAAATAAACACATAATAAGTCGAAGCCCGTAATGGGTGTATTTTTTACTCGGCTTTATATAACAATACCTTGTGTGTAAAATATCTTGTGTGACGTATAATTGCTGCGACATCCAAAATCACCTGGGCGGAGCTGACTTTTGCTCACTCTAGAAAATTTCTCGAAGGAGCAACTAGGCAGATAAGTGGGTCAGTTTTTATAAGTGTCTGAACCACTCTATTATAAGGTCAATGTCTTGATGCACTTCGAAGATGGGCATTTGCTGTTGAGGGTAAGCCGAGATGAGCAATTTGATTTGTTGTTGATACTTTGTGACACGATAACTTTGGTTCTAATTAAGTTAGAGTGATAAACCTTGACTAAGTTCGATAACGAGCATTTTCTACCGAGGGTAAGCAGGGCGATACGTAATTTGATTGCTCGGAGGATGTGACAAAGCCAGTTGTCTAGTCGTACGTATGTGACGAAAAACAGAGGTTCCTTGCATACATTGGCGTACATGTAGAGAATCCATTGGCAGTATGAATTCGATATAAGAGTAGGCCATAGTGCGACTGCCCGGGCACAGCTTCCGTCATAGTACACTGCATGGATTATGCCTGCCTTCATTAGCCCAATAGGAGAATAACAATAAGATGTTAAAACCCATTTATTTCAATTCTTTCTTTAATCCGATTTAATCAACTTTACTGAAGTCTATTGATCTATCATGATTCTCCAATTAAATTATTTAATTTTGTTTACTGTTCCAGACAGATGATGATAATATTTTCAATATTTATAACTTCGAAACCACAAATTCCTTAATTGTTTTAGATAAACCTGCGAGAATAGCCATGCATTACAAGCCCAGAATTAAGTTTAATAACAAAAGCGACAATTTCTGCTTAAGTTTTTAATCTTAGGGAAATGCATTATAAATATAAAACCTATAATAAAGAAGTCTACGCCCTGAGGTTTCTATCTTTGTATGATGTTTTATGTTATAATCCTGCATAAAACCAATTTTTGTGCTTATTGAATATCTTAAGTATTTACATCAGACATTCCTTAAACACAGAATGTACTGTAAATGTCATATTTTTTTTTCTAAAAGTCTCTCGTATGTTAATCCCTTCGAAACTACAATATTGGTGAATTGTATCCATCAAACACGACCTTCTGTTTAGTTAATAACACTGTCACAGTAACTAGACAATGTGTACAAGAATCAACTGTATTCTATATACAGCAATGTGCTCAAGAATCCATTAATCCGAGTAAAATTCAGATCTATATACGAGCGGCTTTTGACCTATGACGTCAGATATTTGATTAACCAACCAGCATTCATATTACCTGTGGATTACCCACAGTTCGGTGCAAAATCGCCTAAAGCTCGCCATAACAGACCGTTTCATTGGCTAATACCGCACATAATTCAGAACACGTTATTTCCAGATCCTAGTATAGTAAAGAAAAGTAAAAGGAAATTTTAAACTATGAAAACGGAACGAACCAGGATGTGTGTTTTAATCAGATTGAGGAATCCACTGTACCTTATATACTGCAATGTGTTCGGGAAGCCACTGCACTATCTATATACTGCAATGTGTTCAAAAATCCACTGCACTATATAATATACTACAATGAGTTCAGGAATCAACTGCACTATGTACATACTGCAATAAGTTCAGGAATCCAATGTACTCTATATACTACAATGTGTTCAAGAATCCTCTGCATTCTATACACTGCAAGGTGTCAAAGAATCCCCTGTGTTCTATATGCTGCAATATTATGTTAAGGAATCCATTGCATTATATATACACTGCAATGTGTTCAGAAATCCACTGAACACTATATACTGTAATGAATATGTTCCGGAATCCACTGTACTATATACTGCAATGTGTTCCGGAATCCACTGTTTTCTCTAAAGGCTATGATATAGATTGACCGATGTGTTTAAAAGTCAATGGTCGTTATTTAGTTTTGTTGGACAATATCCAATTTTTCCCGGATTAACCCGTGTCAGTGCGCGTGAAGTCCATGCGGACCCCATGCACATGTTTCATAATGTTGTATAATAACTACTGGGTTCTGTTTTCTGAAATTTAATGACTTTGAATTCATCTGTTTTCCACATGCAAGGTTATGTTACATATAAATCAGACTCAACGCTTGAAAGGTAGGGATTTCACTAATGTATTTGTAGAATGATACCATATTTGGCATGTTATATCCATTGTGTGAGAATTGTTTAATCTTGTCCATATTTCAATATCATGCTTCTGGATATCAATTTAGTCGTTTTTTAAATGTAACATATAAATGCAAATAAACCCAAACCGCTACCTTTTAATCCAAATATATGTGTATATACGTAAAAAGTTCGTATTATGACTGGTGTTGATATGCTATAAAAATAACTTAAAACCAAGTACGAACAATCCGAACCATGAGACAAAATTCGAAGTCCTAAAAACGTTATGAGAAAAATAGTATAATCAGTATATGGACTGTTCACCGTGTACAAAATACACGACAAACAGTGGTAACAGGTGTCCCGAAGAGTAAGCTTACCCTGTGATTGCCACACCATACATCCACAAGGGCTAATCAATTAACATTTTATAAACTTGTATTCAATCGTTATTTAACAATGAATAGGGGGGATTGGAAGAAAAACGGCAGATATTTTTTACCGACCGACAATAAATGAAATAGGGTTTACCCAGGGGGCATTTTCCCACACAGCAGCGCTACGTGCAGCTCTTATATCAAAGTACAACTTTAATAGATTCGTTTACCCTCACGCCAACGTTTACACGTGACCTCTCTTTTTCGTCCCACGGGAACGGCTAGATGCTGTTCTTGCCAGGTTCTCCGATCCAATCTGCTGGACAATCACGATAAACGTTTGCGTGCAAGACAGGTATTGAACCCCTGATCCCGTGCTTAGTGAATCATAACAACTAGGCCATAGTTTGAGGATGATTAACAGTCCATAAAGTTTTTCGCGGAGATTATAACGCCTTGTCATTTCCAAGGTCATTGCAAAACTATCAAAATCATTGTTTAAAGCCTGTAGCTACTGGAAACACAAATATTCCACCAACAAATTGTACTTCAAAAAAAGAAGCAAACTTTCGTCGGTTTATAGTTTTGGAAAAATACGACCATTTGTAGACCTTGATACCACCCAGTTACTCAATAATGCTTTTGCTATGTTATCTCGTTTTTTCACATTATATCGACTTATGTTGATATTTTTTGATATCAAAAAAAGACGAGATTAGAGACTTTATTCTCTATATATCAATAACAACCGAGTCATAAAAAGGCTGTCATATAACATACTTTGTAAATAACAACCGAGTCATAATAAGGCTGTTAGATAACACATACTTTATAATAAGAACAGAGTCATAACAAGGCTGTCAGATTACATCTGTTATTGATAACAACCCATTCATAACAAGGCTGTCAGATTACATATGTTATTAATAACAACCCATTCATAACAAGGCTGTCAGATTACATCTGTTATTAATAACAACCCATTCCTAATAAGGCTGTCAGATTACATACTTTATCAATAAGAACAGATGAATAACAAGGCTGTCGGAATACATTTGTTATAGATAACAACAGATCCATACTAAAGTTGTCAGATTTCGCACTTTATCAATAAGAACCGATTCAGAATAAGGTTGGCAGATTATTGTGACTAGGAATACCCTATTTGCAACCGTTTATAAATATCTGCATTATATGAGAGATAACTATGGTTTAACTTCCATTGACGCAAACCAGGTCATTTCAGGACTAACATATGGTTCAATTTTATTTCAATAAATTGCTTGCGTTTAGGGTGGAAGGAAACAGGAGGATCCAGAGAAAACCCACGAGGTTGGCCAGGCGACCCTACTCGCTTAGACGTACAAAGGGGAAATCGAAGCCACACCAGTTTACTCCATGACAGGCCTTATGATACACCCCCCCCCCCTCACACACACCAAGAAAATTATTAAGATAAACATGAAGCACATACTCTATCCAGGCCCCAAGAGGTTGTTTATGAGTTGTTATCATGTTGTTTCCATCTTGATTATATGTACTTGTTGTTTATATGTTGTTTACGTGTTGTTTACATGTTGTGTACAATTTGTTTACATGCTGTTTACATGTTGTTTATATGTTGTTTACACACTGTTTACGTGTTGTTTGCATATTGTTCTCATATTGTTTACATGTAGTTTACATGTTGAATAATTATTCATTTTTTTCAGGAATTGGCATAACCAATACCGTAAGCAGTCCAAAATTAACCTGGCCTCTATGTGACAAGTCTTTTGGATACGAACTGAACAAACTATACGATGCCATATATCCTAAATTAACCGATTGCTTTGAGGTCGATGATGGCGTGAAATTCAGTACGGCCACGTCTGCCAGTGCTTTACATTTTAATGGATCATCAGCATCTAGTTTTGTTAAGTTGTGTGTTGTGACAACAGTGAGTATTGAGAAAGAATTTGGAATATCCTTGTTCGTACATCCCGAGGAGCTGCCTGGCACTGTGTTGCATTATAAAGCAGATTCAGTAGCTGGTTCGGACGTCACGGAGGTGATTCTTCGTATGGAAAGCGATGGTAAATTGCATCTTGAGCTGAAGGGCGCCTCTGGTAATATTTTAAGCTCCATATCACATGGTTCAGTTTCTATAGGTTCATGGACTCTAGTGCAGTTCGGATATTCTCAACCGATATCCGAAACATATCTCATCGTCGGTGGATCCGGGTCTAAAGTGTCGGGTGGCACTGGGAAGTTGAAAACACCAGGTACCATATGCATCGGCCAACACTTTGACAAGACAGAAACGTACCACGGCAGCGTAACGTGTGTTCTAATGTTTGATAAGGCAAATGGTTTTCCGGATCTTGCTATAACTCAGAGTTACTGTGACGATCCCGACGGTTGGATATCAAAAATACCAGGTAAGAAAACGCCCCATTAAAGGCCAATTTGCGCGACTTGGTTTATCTATAGCCCCGGAGGAAATTTTAGTAAACCCGTGCGTGAGTCTTACGCGTCACCAATCTGAGTAAAGCACAGTTCCTTTTTCATGTCATTTTTTATTGTTCAAAATTTCGTTTTACTTGTCTTTACTGTACTTGGATCTGCTAGAGTTGTTTTATTACCGGAGTTTTGGTTGACGTGAAGTATAAGCGAAGGAACTGTGGTGGAACGTCAACACGAATTGATTAATCATTGTCCGACGTTATACGGTCAAAAGCCGTTCGTACGACCATTGACTCGAGTGTAGGCCATCGAAAGTATAAAAAGCGGGACATACATGTGTTACATGTGTTTGGCACCGTAGAAGATTATCGAGATTTGGGATCCTGCTCATACAAATTTTCAACCGGTTTATAAAATAAAATACTACCCAATTATGTAAATCCACTAGGGAGAGAGAGAGAGAGAGAAATGGGGTTTAACGTCCACTGAACACAACTAGGTCATTTCGGGACTAACATATGGTTTAATTTTATTTTCAATAATTCGCTTGCGCGTAGGGGTCTTTAGCAGTAGGAGGAAACCGGAGTGCCCGGAGGAAACCCACGAGGTTGAGAAGGTGCCCCTCTCTCCATGCCACATACGCTCACACCAGGGCTCAAAACCACAGCCGCAAGCCAGAGGTGACTGGCCAGCTAGAGGTCGAAGCGCGGCACTCTAGACCACTAGGCCATCCCAACCCCCCAAATCCACTAGGAAACAAAATATTGAAAAGCTATTGTCGAATTAGACCTTTAAAACCTGTTATCATGTACACCTTTTCCCTGCCTACATCGAAAAGTTCCTAATATTTGTATTTCACTGACTTTTTCGCCTTCAAAATAGCCAGAAGATGGAAAATGGGCATCTCTCTCTCTCTCTGTTAGTCTCGAAATGACCTAGTTTGTGTGTAGTGGACGTTAAACCCCATCTCCCTCTCCCCCCCCCCTCTCTCTGTCTTTCTCTCTTAATTTTTGGCGCAACCATAGAAATATATTTCATTTGTAGGAGGTCCACCTTCCTGTACCTTGCCACCAACACACACCCAACATACAACAGATGGAATGCCTACAATAACCACCCAAATAACAACAGACGTTACTACAACGTTGTCGCAATGTAGCCCGATATACGTCTGGCCGTTAGACAATAAGGCTTTAACAGAAGAAGTGGTGTCACATCAGCTCTCCTACCCAACAGCCCTATCGCTTTGTCCTAGAATCATGTTGAATACTTCAACATTTCCTTCCTCGAGTATTTATTTTGACGGGGCTTCAATTTCTTACACCAGAACAAATTTAAATCAAACATTTTTGCAAAGAAGCTTTACAATTGGCCTGTTTTTGTGTCTGGAAGAAAGAGATAGTGGAACGGTTCTTTATGTAAACGATAACCAAGTGTCTGGAATATCAAGACTTAAAATACAAACATATGGGAACAATGTGACCGTAACCACCTCTAATATAGATGGAACAATATGTGGAGAGGTTCTGGGTACCAACTTGGAAATAAGGCAGTGGAATACATTGATGGTAACCAGAAATACAGCAACCGGAACTCTAGAGCTGAATGTAAATAACGTCACTTCCTCTACGGACGATAACTGTGCAACTGGTGATACAAGTCAACCATGTGAGATGCATATCGGTACAGATACAAGGAAGGAAGAATCGTTCCGTGGTTATTTACGATGTTTAACGATATTTGACGATGTTGTTGATTCGCCAGATCTAGCAGGGGTTTGTCAAGATACGAAAGTAACAGCATACTCTGCTCCAGGTATTTAGAATTTGGCACTAATTATGGGTTTGTCCCCAGTTAAAGAATTCTGTAATACCCCCCCCCCCCCAACACACACACATATTTCTTTAAATGAAAGAGTAGGTCTCAGCGCCACTGTCCGGGCAACATTGTCCTTACAGCACACTGTATGGCCTATATGCCCGTTTTACTTAGCCAGATCGGAATAGTAGAACATTATTAAACCCCATTTCATTTCGAATTACATTAGGTGATTGTCGGATATATTACCTAATCTTGTCAATGGAACAAACATCTCATAGAGAACTTACGTCCTCGAATTATTTCGAATTCCGTTGGAAATTGTTCTCTTACGCCCCATACAAGCGCCCCCCCCCCCCCTTCACCTCCCATCCCCGGCGAACTGTAGTATTGGCAATGCCAGAATACCGAGGTACTTTCTCTGGCCGCAGCGGGATAGAACCAGAGAACTTCCTGGTTGGGGCCACGCCTACACAGATGTGATGTTAGTATTGTCACCATAATAACCTGTAACTATGACAACGAAAATAACGACTCCATTAAAACGACCCCATTATGTGGAAAACGTAAATTGGATAAATCCATAATTCTTTGTTCAAATCATACGATATCTTAAGATGTTAAAATAAGAATTGTCTACGACCACATCCTACAAGAATATCATTTTAAAATATTGTTAATCCGGCAGCAACTAAACCAATATCCGACAAAGGCTGCTTTTGTTACTCGGAAATAAAAAGGAATAGATTTTTGAACGTCAATACAAACTATTGAAGATGGCCACATAATTGTGCTGTTCTGTAAACATTTCTCTTGACGTGAATCGGTTGTTACTCGGATCTTAAATGGTCCTGACCTGCCATTAGATCTGCCATTGGATCAACTGACGTTGGTTCGATTCCCTGTTTCTCATGATAAACACAGTTCACATGTAATATGCTAAATGATGAACCTGCTAAACGATTAATTTGCTGAACGCAGTTCTCTACACCATTAAACTGACCAACTTGATAAAGTTGTTAATTACAATCCGATAATCATTTACTGTACGTTCAGGGATTAAAAACTGACATAGGAGTAGGGTTGTTTGTCCAGCCTGGTGGGTTTTCGCTGGGTCCTCCGGCTTCCTCCCTCTGCCGAGGACCATTAAGCGTAAGCGAATTATTGAAAGAAAAAATGAACAATTGGTCAGTCCCGACACGACCTAGTTGTGTCGAGTGGACGTTAAACCCCATCTCTCTCCCTCCCTACCTGTAACACGATTTTGCTTTTGAGAATTCATGTAAACCTATATAATTTATAATTTCAGTCCCGCCATGTCCAGTAAAATTGAAAAAGGGAAAATATTTCAGAAAATCCGCTACAAACAAGAAACCGAGTGGTAGTGTTTTGCACTCGACTGTTACAGCCAGCAAGAAAAGGTGCGCAAGTCTGTGTTCTACTTTCGATTTGTGTCGCGCGTTTGCGTTCCAATCCATAACGAGACTCTGTTCGCTGTATGATTATGTAACACGATGGGCATCAGTTGATGCGGTGGATCATTTATATTATACAATTGTCGACAGAAAGTGATCCAAGTTATAAAAATTAGACAAACCCAAAACCTCCAGACTAGCAATATGTGACCGTACGTAACTAAATTAATTGGTGGCTAGCTTTTTTGCGCATGTATCAGGCGCTGATCCAGAGGGGGGGTCCAGGGGGTCCGGACCCCCCCCCCGCTCAGGCTTGAAAATTTTTTATGCGATTTTATTGGCGATTTAGACCTGTAATTTTGGAATTTACCTTCCGGAAATACGTCAAAATGAACCAAATTGAACCTAATTTACCAAATTAATCGGTTGAGAGCAATTAAATAAGCAATTATCAAACCTAGACCCCCCCCCCTGCAAAAAAATCCTGGATCCGCGCCTGTGTATACACTGAATGGCCATTTTGCTCAATAATATCCCGGCCAGAATTTGGCTATTTTTAAAATTTGCGTTATAAAGTTTAAAATATTTGTTTTAGAAGTGAAATAAATTAACTTTTAGTCAATCCCAACAGGATGAATTGTGTATATCTGAAATAGACACGACCGACGCACAAAATAGTGCCAAGATGGCGGCCTCCATAAACAACCATTCGCAGACGCTGTCATTAAAGACGACGTCAATTTTATGATTTGTAGATGTTGTTTTTGTGAAAAAATCGTTACTAACAAAATAGAACATGGGACTGTACGAATTATGTAGTCTTAATGGGTGCAAATGAATACTGAAGATAAACCTCACAATGTAAGGTGTTGTTGACCTCATGACACATTGACGTCAATGTCATCACCTGTGATGGATAGATCACGTGATATGGATATCATAGCTATTGACTGTGTCGGAGATACTATAATATATTTCAATTAATTTGATTAATAAGTACAACTTAAATTTCAGAACTACGGAACCTGGCCAAATTTCTCATTTATGTAGATAAGAACAGAACCACTCTATTAAACAATAATTATACATGTATTTGCCACATTACTTAGGCCCTACTAGATTGTACCCCCCACCCCCACGTTTGATTTGACTGTTACATGGTCGTTACTATGGTAATAATCTAGCTTATTTCCCCGTTTTAAGGCAAGTATCGGAAAGAAATATCAATTAACGTATGATATTGAAGTTTATGATATTTGCTGATTCTTCCCGTCATGTTTGTATCCTATTTAGGCTAGCAATTTAACACAATTTATTTACACCCCAACCCTATACATTTGTGTCTGTTTGTATCTAATTGTCATGTATATATTGTGCGTGTGTTTGTAATTATATTGTTTGTATTTATTTGCCATGTATGTAATTAAGCCCTATACATTGTTCCTTGTCAGATCCCCGCCCGTCAAAGGTGAAGGACGTCTCGTAATCTTGGTCAACACAAGGATTGAAATAGGGACCTTCCGCTGAACGACCCAATATCTATATAACGCATGCGCTTGAGATGCTGAATTCAGTCATGTCAGAGTTCTGTGGTAAACGTTTTTTTTTACCATCAAACGGAGCCTGGTCTTATGACGTCATATGTGGATTGTGGGTTAGGATAAGGGTTGGGCTTGTCCCAGGGTTAGGGTTAGGGCTAGCCCTGCCTACAGCTCTCGAGATGTAGGCAGGGCTTACCCTTATCCTAACCCACAATCCACATATGACGTCACAAGACCATCCTGCGGTGGATGGTAAAAAACGTTTACCGAGTTCTGTCCATCAGAACAACCAGGGTGATTGGAATCGTGACGTAAATAAACACAACGATTATGTTTCAACTGTCATGGATGGTTGGTATATTATTTTCTTATGCAGTCGGAGCATGCCCGAAATATCCCTTTTGCAGAGAGGGAGAGTGAGACACACAGAGAGAGAGAGAGAGAGAGAGAGAGAGCGAGAGAGAGATGGGTTTAACGCCCACTCTACAAAAACTTACACATGGTTAAATTGTATTTCAATAATTGCGCGAAGGGGTCTTTAGCAGTAGCCGGAAATCAGAGGACCCAGAAAAACAACGAGGTTGGACAGGCGACTCTACTCCTTAGCATGCACAACCTAGAGGGATCGATACCATGCCAATTCACACTCAGTGACAGACCTCATAATACAGCGCGCATGTGCTAACCCAAAACCACACCCCACCCCACACCATCCATAATGAAAAAAAGGACAACCACGTTATTTGACTGTTGAAACTACTTGCGCTTTTAATTTTATTTGATTGTGCAGTTACAAACGATTTCAGCCACGTTGGTGTAACTTGAGTGAAAGTCTGCTTGTCGGAATTAATCCAAACACTGTGTTTAACGACTATATAATATACGTTTCCGTTAAAGATTATATTTTCTCTCGGATAAATTGATCGCGACTGTAATCGAATTTAAGGAAAAATAAATATTTATAAAAGTTATTTGAATGATTGTTGGTTTACTCACCAACAGTAAAAAAAATAATAACCTCACAGATGACAACATAACCACGCCCGAATCAAATAACGTTCAAGGCCATATCTGACAGATCACCATAACCACGATCAAGTTCAACGTCATACATTTTACCAGTACCATAATGCATTTCAGCGCCATTTATAACAAGGTACTTGAAGAACAACGCTAGACATATTCGGGGGTCACGGTGGCTAAGTGGATAAGGCGCTGCTTCGCTAGCCTGGAGGTCGAGAAAGTTCATCTCGATTTTCCGGCTTGATTTCCCCTTGTCAGTGATGCAGAAGGAGGGTCTGACAAGGACAGCTGCCTAGTCGTTCGGATGGGGCGAAAAAACGAGGTCCAATGTACACATTGGAGATCCCTTGGCAGTTGGAATTCGATATATGAGTAGTCCGTAGCGCCGCTGCCCGGGCAAAATTTCCCATCATAGCACACTTATGGCGTATGCCCGCCTTCCATTAGCCTAGGTTAGGTGCAAAAGAGTAGGATTAGAGCCCATTTTATTTCATTTCTAGACATATTCCACATGTCAAACGGTGGCGACATATTCTTATCTGGAGAGCATGCGTTTGATCCAGAACACGGGTTATGTAACAACTCTTTCCGATCCCAGTATAGTACATACAAGTAAAACGAAATTTTGAACTTTAAAAAAGAAACGATGTGTATCTTAATCCAATTGTATAAAAATCACTTTGTAAACATTTATTTTATATTTGCATGTGTTTTAAGGCCCATTTTCGTCTTTTTAAGTATCCAGATGATAGAGTCGTACATTGTATCCATTGTGCAGTATGTACTGTAGATCACTATACAATAATCAAGCAATACAATATGCGACCGGAAGACCAGGACGGAAATCCGCTATACCTTTTGTCTAGGTTATTATAGTCCTACTCTCTTGTATCCATTAAAATGACAATCAAGCGAGAATAATTTGCTACACTCAATTGTTAAATATCCGTATTTATTTCAATAATCTCTTCAAGTATCCATTGTTATCTGTCTTCAACGTCTAAATTTGAATAATTAAAAACGTTTATTGATAACTATAATATTTTATTTTAAGAGCAGGCATTTTTGTTTTGTTTTACCGATATTTACTATCATAATAGCGATTTAGCTCTGACAAGCATAGCTGTCTAGTCCTTCGCATGGGACGAAAAACTGAGGTCCCGTGTACACATTGGCGTGCAATTAAAAGATATGTAGACACTTGTAATTTGGTGTAAGAGTAGGCCTTTGTGCCGCTGTCCGGGCAAAATTCCTCTCCTATGCAAAACTACATCGATATATAAAGGTGTAATAAAACACTGTTTCTTATACCAGCGTATCAAAAAAAACCGGCATTCTTCCACTTGAAAGCCTGATGGTATTGTTTAATGGTCGAGAGCGAGACTTTAAGTAATATATGGTAACAACAAAGGGGTCGAATGCCAGAGTGTTTTACAATATATTACGCAATGTCTTAAGCTCGAAAACATTAAAAAAAACTTAAAATACAGACACTCCGCAGGTGTTTTTACAATAAAATACGTCACACAAGTCCAATATTTCACTAGTACCACTAAAGTACGATTGGCAGTTGCTCGTGCGATTATTTGCAAAGGCCCCATGTGCATGCGCTGAAATAATAAAAAAAAACAAGCCAACAGTGAGGCTGATGCCCCCCACCTAAATCCCCAAATAAATAGATGACACATATTAATTAATCGCACATTTATTTTTTTTCAAACGTATCAAGCAATCAAACTGTACACGAAGTGTCATCCAAAAGTGTTTTATAAAGAAAAATGCTAAAACCGATGAGAAAAATGAAAATGTACCCTAGTTAGTGGGACCCTTAAGGCAGATAAAAGTGCTCCCACGCTTGACAAAAGGGCCCAAGGGAAAGGGCCCTCGTGTATGAGTCAATCGTTTCTAGACACTGTTACTGTCGAATCCATTACTGAATGAGAATTCAGTCATTGTATTGGCATAAAAATCTGAACCTAAGTTATCTTGTCCCAAAGTATCAACCAATCAAATTGCTTATCTCTGCCTACACTAAACAGAAAATGCTCATCTTCGAACTCCATCAAGGCATTGACCTAATAAACACATACACCAAGTTTGAACATTCTAGCTCAATTAGGAAGAGAGTTATTGTGTCCCAAAAAGTGTGACAGACAGACAGAAAGGCGGGGGACAATAAAACTTGTCTGCGATATCACCTGCGGTGGAAGCGGAAGTTAAACGCTAATAGCAACAACACCTAATGGGGAACTTCACCATACACCATAATCTGCTGAGTGCGATCATCAGGTAATGCTGTGAGAGGAAACCCACGAGGTTAAACGCTAAGAGCAACAACACCTAATGGGGAACTTCACCATACACCATAATCTGCTGAGTGCCATCATCAGGTAATGCTGTGGGAGGAAACCCACGAGGTTGACAAGGCGCCCCTATCTCCATGCCACATACGCTCACACCAGGGATTGAAACCACAGCCGCAAGCCAGAGGTGACCAGCCAGCTAGAGGTCGAAGCGCAGCACTCTAGACCACTAGGCCACCCTATCCCCCCACACTTCTGAGACCGGCTATTTCAGAGTAATGAAAACAGGTCAATTTCGTGAAATTTATCGCGACTTGGTACCGGCATGCTCATAGCGGTCAAGTGTAAACCAGGGTTATGAAAAACATACAGACCAATTATAAAATATTTAATATTTCTATATTATACAATTTTCATGGTAATGTCATACATTGTTTAATGAAATACAATGCTATGTTATACAATTTTATCATGAAATGTTTATATCTGATAATGTCTGTAGTGATTCTGATTATAGAACAAGATTATTGAACACTATTTACAGGACTATATATAAATATATACACATCAATAATCATACAGCTACCGCAGGCTGCAGGCTTCTACACATAGCTTCGACAAAACTTTTACAGCAAGAATTTCATGTTTACTAAGAAAGTCAAAACAATCATTTCTATGTCTTTTGCTCAATAGGTTGTCAACTCACTATTATAGGATCATGGACATTATTTCCCACGCTTTAAAATAATTGACACCAGAAATAACACAATTACCTCCCTTGTTTTTCTATTCCACTCCCACCCCAACAAAATAGCTATCTTGAAACATTTGAATTTCAAGATGAAAATGATATATTTGCCAATTTTTCAGCTGGCCAGTGAATTATTGGAATTATAGGATTTTTTTAAAACAAAATTGGACTGCTTATACAAACTATCTATTTTATGACTATTTTAATACATTTTAAAAAAATAACTTAAAAATATGAAATAGTAGCTTCAAGGTTAAGTAGACAACTACACAAAAAAAAATTCAGCAACGGGAAGAAACCATAGAAAATTTCTGATGTTCGGACGGCCAACCCTACCCTAGGTTCTAACAAGTAAGCCATTCAGCAAACCAGGGTCCACTCAATACATACAAGGTCATTTCTGGACTAACATAGTTCCATTTTATGTCCAGTATTCGCTTGCATGTAGGGATATTGAGCTGTGCGAGAAAACCATAGGACCCCGAGAAAACCCATGAGGTTGGACAGACGATCCTTCTCCATGTCACGTACAAGCATGTAGATAAAAGGCGCATTAATTCAGCATACAAACAAAGAAACTAAATGTTATAATAAAAAAATATGGACAAATTCTTACAAAATAATTCATACTTTTTTTTACATGACATTATCAACAATCATAATTCTTAACATACATATTTTTTTTGTGTATTTTATTTATATAAACCTATTATAGCACTTGATGAAAAAAATACACCTCTATATAGTTTATTTACAAGTACATTCTTTATTTACATCAAACAATCTTAAAGATGCATTATCTACGAGATAAATCAGCCGTTTAAAGCAGCCGTAAGATTTAGATAAAGAGCTGACAGTTCTCGTTACTATAGTATAAAAATAGATAATGATAGGAGAATATGCTGAAATATCAGTCAAACTACTTCACTCTGAATCTAGATATCGGTGATACAATTATAGCCTTGTCTCAACTTTAAAGCAGCCTTATGTAGGATTAGATAAAGAGCTGACAGATCTCGCTATATTAGTATAAAAATAGATAATGATATGATATTACGTCACTCAGAGCCACGATACAATTATAGTCTAGTCTCAATTGTCATGGATTACGGTATCCATTTTTTTTTTTTTTTTTTACTGTAACAGCATCGACCACAAAACGTATTTAAATCTACTTATTATCGCAGCCATTGGATGGATTGTGAGTTTGTTGTGGTCTTGCTAAGTTAAGTAATGTCTAATTAATAATTTAGATGAAATTCCAGGCCCAAAGAAAGACCTGTAATAGGTAGATTTAGATCTTGCATACTTTATTCTTGAAATTTTCAATAAACTCATTGATTATGATCATTATTCTTTGTTTTATAGATAAACTGTTATAGCAAGAACGGCCAGTTCTTTATCTAAATCGTACATAATGGATAGTTAATACAAGTTATATAATTAGTAAGACAATAGCTAACATATATTCATGAAATAAAAATTTCAATCGGAACAATTTAAAGGTGTTCTAACTAAATGTATTTAAAACAATCAGAAACACGATATGAATTGTCCGTCTATATGCAAACAAAATGTTAATCTGTTGTCTAGTCATATTTTGGTATAGGGTTATTAGGTTTGACCGTAAAATGAAACATCTAATTTGAATTTCTGTTCACAACTTTAGCGATACAATTCATTCAAATTACTGATCCTCATGAAGACAAATCCAAAATTCTACCTTCAATTTCTTCAGAAAAAGACTAATCTTTTTTTTAAAAGTTACCATTCTAAAATGTTTTTTTTTGGTTTCAAATACTTCAGTTTTGAAATTTTAATATTTAAAGTAGCACACAAGAATTGAGAAGGATTTGTTTCTTCTATTAACAAAACCCCCAAAGAACTAGAAATTAAATTTGGTCCAGTAATCTTGACATAAAATTCCATTCAGAAAGTTAACAAGCTAAAAACCTGATTTTTATTAGAGGCCATAATCCATAAAGTTACGACCAGATACATAGCAATATCTTTAGGATATCAACATATATTTTGAATAAAGATTGTGATGTCTAGGATGTTCACAAATAAATGTGAAAGGACAGACAGGGGCGACAATAATATAGGCCCATGGGGTGGATGTATGAAAATGGAAAGTATCATTATGAATAGAAATGAGTCGATTCGTTACATTGGTACCAGCAGAGGTGAGGTGACAAACAAGGCTATTAATTACTATATTAATTCCATATATACAATATGAAATACATTGTGTATAGTAGCTACGATGAAGAACTTTATTCTGCTAAATTATTGTGATTCAAGTCTCCACGTAGATCAAGAATAGTGGGATTGATATGACTTGAAATAGATCAGCTTCAAGTATACAATTTAAAAATGATCAATATTGGTAGATAGTTTTACTATAAGCATCTGATATTGGTTTCAGACAAGTTATAACTCATCTGTAATTTTACAATGAGACTTGTTCAACACTCTGAATGAATAATAACATCCTTGAGATAAAGTTTTTCATTTCAGGTCAGAAAACACAAGATCAAAAACTCAATAGAATTTATAAACAGTACTCCCACCTGTTCAGATTTCTCATGAATTGATTCATTATTTTCATTATCTAAGAATCTAAATATTAAGCAATATAAAATGTATGCCCTTTTTAAAATGAGTATCAATACAGAAACTACATAAAGTTGGAATCCATAGGAGTTAAAAGGATCTGTACGTACATGTAATAGTATTAATGGAAACTGTTTAAATAGAGAAGTTGATATTGGTTTCGCCTGAGAAGTGATAGGATGGAGTCAACATGTGTTTTATATCATCAACATCCTAGAGTTATCTTCTCATGATACAGATGGCGCTGGTGTTTTACCAGTATGATGTAATGAGTTCTGTAGGATCCAAGGGTGTTGTAAAACATCGCTTAATGGCAATCTTTTCATGGGATCGTGGCGCAATAACTACAAAAATAAAAACAGAAAACATTTTGAACTAATCAGACAAATATTAGTCTGGATGCGTTGTCATTGGCTAGATTATCCTGTATTGTACATTATCGTAAACAAAGTTTAAGGGGGGGTAACTGGTCCTAAAACAAAATGTCCATGTGAAATCTTGAGTTTCCACAAGCTTAAAACATGATTTTTCGTAAAATCAGGGATCCAAATTGATGACATTATCCTAAAATATTCAAATATTCATAGCAATTGAGATCTTTTAGAGACCGTTAAAGTCAGATAAAAATTGTGACCTGTAGAGTGTCCATGAACCAATTGTGGGTGTAGTTGTCTTTTTTTAAATTTCAAATAACAATATTGTTTAACAAAGACGGGATGTGGTTGATTTTTTATAAATTAATAAGAATATTACTACGGTACTTTAACAACAATGTGGCCAGGTTTTTTTTTTATCAACATGATAACTTACATTATTAATGAGATCTTGAGCTGGTTTCGATACGTGACTGGGGTAATGAAACTCCACACGGCTAATTCTGCGATATGTTTCTGTGTGTCCGTCCGCTTCAAACGGGGGCTTTCCAACCAGGAACTCGTAGCATAGAATACCCAGACTCCATAAATCCACTTTCTCGTTGTGCATCTTACCCTCCACCATCTCTGGGGGCAGATAATCCAGGGTACCACATAATGTAGTTCGTCTGCAAAATAAACATGGTGTCTGAATTACATTCTAGACCCATACAAACACCCAGTCATCCCCATTCTCATCGAGACACCCAGATAGTGAGCCGACGCCATGCTCGAGAAACCCAGTTAGTGAGCCAACATCATGCGCGAGACACCCAGGTAGTGAGCCAACGCCATGCACATCGAGACACCCAGACAGTGAGCGAGCACTTTGCTCATCAAGACACTCAGTTCGAGTAAAATGAGAAATAAACAACACTAACAATCATGTGATGAAATAATGGGACTTGAATGAATCCACAGTACCGATGTAATCTGGTTAATCCTGGAGTATTAAAATCTAATATACCCATACCTGGATGAAGGAGCATGAACAGACCAACCAAAATCAGCTATTTTCAGATCCCCTCGTAGACTAAGTAGGAGGTTCTCGGGTTTAATATCACGATGTATAACACGTTTACTGTGACAGTACATTAAGGCTTCAGCTAACTGACGGATATACTGAAATAAAATATTATACAATCAATCAAACAACAACTAGACGTTTAACTGAAACATTTTATGGACATTTTGCAGTTTACTGGAGAGATAATCTACAGCTGATTAAAGTATGAACAAGGTTGGCTGCATTTGCACAAATACATGTAATATTTCTTTTAATTCAGCTACTTCCAGGAATGATGTGAATATTGAAGAAACATACAGGGCAGGACTTTCCCAGTAAACTTGACCTACCTGAAGTTTTTCACTATTCTAAATATAACATAGTCAAGATAAACCTGACGACAAGTCAAATCTAGGGTCAACACAGACTACATAAACATTGCAAGAAATAAATATAGATATAAATGTGCATCATGTTAGGGCTGGTAGAAAAATTGATATAGCCAATGATCGGTGAAATATTTACAATACATGTATCTATAGAAACAGTAGTCACTTGTGAAATCCATAAAAGATATTCCAGACATGCTAACCACTAAGCCCCCACCCCGCTAAGGAGGCGAAAAATTTGAATTATATAGTTAGAGTTTTCACCGAAGCGCATGCCTGGGCCTAGTTTGTTAACTACAATCAAACCGGAATGGTATCCTTCAACACACACGCTTATTTTTTTCACACGAGACGTCAACATCACAGAGTAAAAACAGCCAGCGCTAAGAACAGTTGATCACTAAATGATAAAATATTATAGAATATTGAAATAATATACCAGTACCCAACCTTTGTGAGCATGAGAAATCACTGCAAGAAATCATCTGGATATGGAATCTGTTTCAGAGGGAAACACATTTTACTTATTATTAGTTACTGATCTGGTCATATGAACTAAAGATTTTGAGCGCCGTCTGTCTGTCTTTCATCTGAAGTTGATCAAGCTTCCACACCTTGATTTTGGTACAGAATTCTATTATTTTTTTGTCAAATAAAATTATGAATGTTTTCAAAACAAATTGCTAAGTAAAAATAATTTGCAAATATTATCAATTATTGATCGTGGGATGATCAGCGATTATCATTACCTGAACGCAGTATCGCTTGCCAACTACATAACAGGGAATATTTTACTTTTTTACATTTGATTAGCAGTTTCCAGAAAAATTGTGTAAGAATGCTAATCAATTGTATAATTGAGTAGCAAAATTTACTAATTGATTAGCATTTTTTTAGTATGTAATAGAATTCTTATTTCACATAATTAGGCCTATATGTGACAATAACAATACCCACATTATTTGTATTACCAAACGGTTGTTTATATTTATATATAAAATAAAAATAAAAGTATGTGACCACATGTTATTCTTTGTACGAAACCGGGACATTCTTTATTTACTTCATACTCTAGTCAGATCTTTTCTGCGTCATATTTCCTCACCCAATCTTGAACTGTTGCTAATTTTAATGTCGAATTTGAAGACAGAACATAATATCATGTGTTTGAATTTCGCGACGTACCCTCGATCATCCGGTAATTTTATTTTGTAGTGTTTTGAATGTGTGTCTTGACGAATGTGACTACAACAGATATAGAAAGAAAGTATGTAGTGTTGTCATCTCTGTCATCAAAACTTTTTACGTCTATAAATAGCAGACGTCAACATGTACTGCCCTTGTTCCACTGGACCGTTGCAGAGGCACGTAAAGAGTCTTGATGATATAGACAATAAAATTGCGAGATTTCAGATTTGTTTTGACGTGTTTTACGATACTGAATGGTTTTAAAGTTAAAATTAATTTTCAAAACTTTGATTCGCGCTGAAGCAGGGTTTTAAGCTAATAATGCTAATCAAATATAAATTTGATTCGCAAAATCGGACGTTTGAGTCTCAAATTGCGATACGAATCTGGTTAAAATATTCCCTGCTACATAATGTTATCTAAATATATATAGAGTAAAAAGCAAGACTGGAAACAAGGCACCTGCACAAAACCTCTGGTGTCTGTCATTTTGTACGGAACGATGTTCAGCACTAAGTTGGAACTATCATTATTTTAATAGCGGCTGACATTTTGTCAGGTACATCTAAATCCGTTATTTCCAGGCCTGGTAAAATGTGAATCTTACCGTTGCTGATCTGTCTTCTTCAAATTTTGTACATCTCTGTAATTCTTTATATAGTTCTCCTTTAGGTGCGTACTCTAATATTAAATATACTCGAGTCTTGTCGTGAAAATACCCAAATAATCGCAAGATGTTCGGATGTCTGAAATATAAAAACAAACTGCAAATTGACATCTAGAAATGAAATGCGGTGTAAAGGCCTAGACTTTTTTGGACACAAAGAGAGAGAGAAATGGGGTTTAACGTCCACTCAACACAAACTAGGTCATTTGGGGACTAACATATGGTTTAATTTTATTTCAATAATTCGCAGGGGTATTTAGCAGTGGGAGGAAACCGGAGTGCCCGGAGGAAACCCACGAGGTTGAGAGGGCGCCCCTATCTCCATGCCACATACGCTCACACCATGGCTCGAAACCACAGCCGCAAGCCAGAGGTGACCGGCCAGCTAGAGTTCAAAGCGCGGCACTCTAAACCACTAGGCCATCCCAACATCCCACAAAGAGAGAGAGAGAAATGGGGTTTAACTTCCACTCAACACAATCTAGACCATTTTGGGAGGGGGGTTGGGATGGCCTAGTGGTCTAGAGTTCCGCGATTCGACCTCTAGCTGGCTGGTCACCTTTGGCTTGTTTCTGTGGTTTCGAGCCCTGGTGTGAGCGTACGTGGCATGCAGATAGGGGCGCCTTCTCAACCTCGTGGGTTTCCTCCGGGCACTCCGGTTTCCACCCACTGCTAAAGACCCCTAAAACCATATTTTAGTCCCAAAATGACCTGGTTTGGACGTTAAACCCCATTTATATCTCTCTCTCCATTTTGGGACTAACATATGGTTCAGTTTTATTTCAATAATTTCTTTGCCCGTATATGAGTCTTTATCTGTGGGAGGAAACTGAAGGACCAGGAGAAAATCCATGAGAAGTGGGGGATCGAAACCATGGCAGCAGTTAACTCGTGGACAGATCTTATGATCCAATGTGAATTCTTTAGCAGTGGGAGGAAACCGGAGGTTCCGAAGAGAGACAGAGAGAGGGAAATGGGGTTTAATGTCCACTCGACTCAAACTAGGTATACCACCCAGGACGGTCACAGCAACCAAATCTGATATCTTGACTAATTGTAATTAACAATCCCGGTTGATTACTAATGAAACCAAAATCTTTTCAACTTGCAGATTAACTGGAGAATTCTGTCTAACAAGATTGCCTGCGGCTTCATGGGACTGGGTCCCATTCTGTCTGGTTCACTGATTCACGGCGCCAAATCTGATACGACCCAGGACGGTCACGGCATCCAAATCTGATATCTGTAACACTACATACAGGTAACAGAATATCAGCATAGTTGATAGACCTTTATTGAGAGCATGAAATAGGCATCCTCCGGGAGGAGCGCCATTCCAAGTCTTCTGTAACTAACAGTTAACTCTGGCTTATAAAGCATACAATTAATTAAGAAAAGTGATACACAAGCGATGTACATATTTGGCATTGTTTATTTATGAGATTATAGTATCTGTAACTGCACTGCAT
This sequence comes from Patella caerulea, assembly GCA_036850965.1. NCBI lineage: Eukaryota > Metazoa > Mollusca > Gastropoda > Patellidae > Patella > Patella caerulea. The sequence continues at coordinate 61,613,775 of JAZGQO010000006.1, read as the reverse complement.
ATTTAATAAGATCGTGAATGAGATCGTGCCTATTGTCAAAACGAGCAGAGGCCATTCGTGTGTAGTCCGTAAATAACATATTGAACACATTAGCTGTTTTATTAAGTCCGTGCCTTGAAGAAGTTGTGTCGAGTTGAACACGTCAATATCATTAATGATCAAAAATCAGCAGAGGTCAGAAAGTTCTATCTGTATATTTATATTTCAATATGATGTAGAGATCACTTTGTCACACATTTCGGGATTATTATATGGTTTAATTTTATTTCAATAATCCGCTTTCGCGTAGGGGTCTTTAGCAGTGGGAGGAAATGCCCGGAGGAAACCCACGCAGTTGAGAAGGCGCCCCTATCTCCATGCTACATACACTCACACCAGGGCTCGAAACCACAGCTTCAAGCCAGAGGTGACCGACCAGCTAGAGGTTGAAGCGCGGCACTCTAGACCACTAGGCCATCCCGACCCCCCCCCCCCCCGGAGGTCCCAAGAAAAACCCACGAGTTAGGACTGGAGACCCTACTCCTTGTCACGTACAAGCAGGGATTCGAAACCACGCTAGTTGACTCAATGACAGGCCATATGATATACAGTGTAGCATGCTAACCATTCAACCATCCGCGCCCACATCCAGACTTGAACAAAGGAGTATAAAAGAATATGTGAGAAAGTTTACCGTAAATGAGACTGTATTTCTATCTCTCGTCGCAACTGATGTTCAACACTTGATTTCTGTAGTTGTGACTTAAACAAAACCTGGAATAAAAAAAAACTCTGTATTTATTTTAGTTCTGACTTAGTTAATATTTATTCAAGTGACATGCATGATAAATTCTTTAGAACATCGGATGACAGAGATTTGAATACATTAAAACATGGTCGCCATTGAATGATTAAAAAAAAATGGCGAATCTAGGCTCAATCTTGAATAACAAGAACCTGTATAACTACAATAAACAAACTATGCCAGATCTCGTTAAAATTTCCTAGATACATGTATCTTCACTCTTGTAAATTGAATGAATTAAAATCGGGGTTTAACGTCCTACTTTTCTGGTCCTAACCGGGGATAATACAATGTGCTACATATGAGAGACATTTTGCCCGGGCAGCGGCGCTACAGCCTACTCCTATATCAAATTCCAACTGCCGAGGGATCTTTTACGTACACACCAATGTGTACACTGGACCTCGGGTTTTTGTCCCATCCGAACGACTAGACAGCTGTCCTTGTCAGGCCCTCCGTCCTGCATCACTGACGACAAGGCGAAACCATGCCGGAAAATTTAATTTGAATGAAATTTTCAATCTATTCATTTTGTATTATCTAATTTTGACTTATAGCAGCAAGCGCCATACATGTATTCACAGAGTCGCCCCCTTTTCACAGTCGCAAACATCACATTCTGAGCCAGCGTTGTTCGACTTAAAATTAAACAAACAACTTACCTTTAAGGCCACGATATATTTACTCTTCTTTTCTCTTGCTAAATAAACATTTCCAAACTTTCCTTTACCTAATGGTTTCCCAATATCAAAATCATCTAAAGACCACTTTGTCCTGAAGACAAATAAAAGAGTAGATTATAAGAGAGAATGTTCACTTAATATAAACTAAATGTAGGTCATTTTGGGACTAACACAATGTGACAGTATTGGTTCTTTAAAGTTCCAATTTCACATTTTCTAAGAAAGTCAAAACATAATTATTTCTATGTCTTTTGCTCAAAAGGTTGTCAACTCACTATTATACGGTCCTGGGCAAAATTTTTTGGGCATTATAAAGGGTGACACAGGGTGATTGAGAAAATAGTTACTCAATTACCTCCCTTGTTTTCCCATTCCTCTCCATGGACGGCCATCTTCAAACGTTTGAATTTGAAGTTGAAAATGATATTTTTGCCAATTTCTCAACTGGCAGTACTGAATTATAGGATTAATAGGATTATTCTTTAACAAGGTAGGACTGTTTATAGGTTCAATCTATTTTTGGGCTTTATTTTAATACATTTTAAAAATATAACTTAAAAAAATGCTATTGGAGCTTTAAATCAACTTGTGGATGACAACACTGGTATAACTTCTAATAATACTTTTATTCTGCTTCTTACATATTAGGTACAAACATCATAATGTAAACGACCGTAGAACTAACTTATATGGAAGGAGTCATGGCTTAGAACAAGTGTGCTAACTCCAGGAGCGCTTGTCTCGTCTCCAAGGTCTAGACTGACTAGTACCCCATGAGGTACCTTACTAGGCGCCCACCTAGCCTGGCCTCCTGGACCTGACTGTCGATTCGTTTCTGTCTTTGGTTTATAAAACCCTTCTAGACAAAGGCCCTTACTAGGCGCCCACCTAGCCTGGCCTCCTGGACCTGACTGTCGATTCGTTTCTGTCTTTGGTTTATAAAACCCTTCTAGACAAAGGAGCTCATTAGACACCTGCATCGGGTTGAACATTTAGTACAGTTTATAAGACAAAGAAAGTTACATAAGACATGTCAACAACAAGTTAAAGTTACATAATGAATTCTACCAAGACCTCCAGGGGGGTCGATAGGCAGGTTGATTTGTCAAGATACATGTAGCAAAAGCGAGAGAGAGAGAGAAATGGGGTTTAACGTCCACTCGACACAAACTAGGTCATTTCAGGACTAACATATTGTTTAATTTTATTTCAATAATTCGATTGCGCGTAGGGATCTTTAGCAGTGGGAGGAAACCGGAGTGCCTGGAGGAAACCCACAAGGTAGGGATCTTTAGCAGTGGGAGGAAACCGGAGTGCCCGGAGGAAACCCACGAGGTTGAGAAGGCGCCCCCTATCCCCATGCCACATACGCTCACACCAGGGTTCGAAACCACAGCTGCAAGCCAGGGGTGATCGACCAGCTAGAGGTCGAAGCGCGGCACTCTAGACCACTAGGCCATCCCAACGCCCCTGTAGTAAAAGCATCTACATGTATGACATCTGTCATTATGTACATGTAACAACAAACAATGTTCAATTTTATTTCAATAATTCACTTGAGCGTAGGTAGGAGTCGTTAGCAGCAGGGAAACCAGAGGATCCAGAGAAAAACCAGAGAGTTGGACAGGCTACAGTACGTACATGTACTACTCTCTAGTCTGTGTCACATACAACAAGGGAATCAAAGACAGGTCTTATGATACATGTTGGCTACAGCGCTTAAATTCGATAAGTATAATGTAATGTATACCATTTCAAGGCAACTCCATTATTGTCAATACATGTGGTTTGAAAATTTAAAAGGGAGACCACTCTAAAATAAAAATTTTAAACTTAAGCTGATAAGCTTAAATTCGAAATTTAAACTTGTTAAGCCCATGGGCATAATAACGACAGGGCTTAAATACAAGGATTCCCAGTAACCATTCAACCCCTGCAGAAGACTATAAGTACAATGTAGTAAGTATTATTAGTAGTAATGTATGTGTATATCATATCCATCTTTCTAATGTTTTTATTTTATCAGACAGAGGCCATTAACAAAGTCAAGATCACGATTTATTCATGATACATGTAAGTTACATCACTACACATTGGGAAAGAGAGAAATGGAATTAAACATCCACTCAATCAAAAACAAGATGCATGTCCTATCCTTTTCAGTCACCCAATCTCTCCTACATGTACATTGATTGGATTTGTGTACCGGTACTAAATACTAATATTCAATACTTTTCCCACTAGAAATATGTTATGTACATGTAATTGACAAATTTTGTAAGGAAAATATACCTTAATCCTTCTGATGGATTGTCTCCCATATTTTCAGTATCACCACCTCGTTCAGCTATAGGTTTCCTCACAGCATCATGTCCATGTTGGGATGTATTCACTGGTTTTAATACCCGTTTTGCTTCCATGGTTACAGCACCTGTGTCAAGCTGTAAACCAAACAAAGCATATTTATTATACTATTATTATACTCATATATCACTTAGGAATTATTTTATATTGCACACTTCACGAGTCATTTATTTGTCAACGGTTTTCCTAGCCAATGTACACAACACTACTACGGTATGTATTGGTACCGATTCGGGCCTTCACGTGAATAAATACCTGGAGAGTCAAAAAATACTCTCCCAAAATTGCAAAAAGGGTAAATCGCTCTCCTGAGAAAACTCTCCTGAATCTCTTGAGGAGAGTTTTTTTACATTTTTGAATAGGGGCCTAATTATCTGGTCTATGGTGGATTCAATGAAAAGATAAAAGTATTAATTGTCATCAAGAATGAGTATTTATTATCATATGTTAAAATGAACCATAAATAAAAGTTAGGAACAGTTACGAAGAGTAAAAGAGTAATTAAAAACAACTGGCAGACTGTTCATTTACAAGTCAATCAATGAGTCTGTCCCACAAATATCTGAACAATTATCATGTCTTTGATAACTTGTTCGCAATGTTTGACACAAAGTTTACACCAAACGCTTGTAAGATGCCCATTTGTGTCCGTCTTGACACTGATTTGTCCGCCTGCATTCCACCGCAAAATGTTTTCAGTTGGACTGAACGAGAATTTGGACTTAGTGTATTAGTTGTGTCACTTTCAGCGGAGGCAGACATTTTATCCAAACAGTTCCATACCAAAAACGTAACGAAACTTAGGTATAAAGTAGAAAGAATGAGAGACTTCATTCAGAATATTTGTGAGCATGAAACCATTCATTTTTTTTTTACGAGAAAGGAAGTCAGAGTTGCCAAGACGACAGTCGTTAACTAGAAGGGTCATTCTGATTGGCTATTATTGTCAAGTGACCCAATGAACTGTCCTGTTATATTAAGCACAACCACAAAATAGACTAACTTAACCAGACGCATATTTCTATGGTATAACCGCTGGCTATTTCATATATCCGACGGTAAGACTAGTAAAGAATAAACAGCGATGGAGATCCGAGACCCAAGTTGACATTCGTTTTCGTTGAGGAGAGTCAAATTAGCTACAGAGGCGAGCGATAAAAAGCGCACCTTGGCCGACATCCAGGTGCGCCCAGGAGAGCGAGAGCGATCGCGCTCCTTTTACGTGAAGGCCTGCCGATTATAAATTGTCTCCTACATTTTCTCAGCTAAGCTCTTGAAGGAGCAGATATGAACATATATAAACTGATTTACCAGTAAAATCAATGTTTTTTTTACTGTAATTTATAATCAGTTATGTTCGGCAACTACACCGGTATTATTCCCCTATGGATATGCATAGACTCATTCATCACGTCGTTTCATACAAATGGCGCTCGCGGCTCGAAAGCATTCTGACACGCGATTCGTGTGGCAATCTTAAAGAAGCTAAATTGCTAATATTTGAGACCTCAATCGAAAGCAAATTTCTAGTGTGGTTATTCCAGTCTACATACATGTAGCAACCAGTATTTATTGCGCATGCTCTCCAGATAACAACACTGCGACACTGTTTGATTTGGTGCAATGATTCTAGCTTCGTTCTATGAGCCCCTTCTTACCACACCTGGGGCTAAAATTGCTAAATGCATTATGGTACATGTACACGACATGTATACCGTACCAACAGTAAAATGTTTATTTTGTCTTTTTTCGGTTAGATTACAGCATCAATGTTGATTTACATGTACATCGACAAATAATTTGTGTTTTCAATGTTGAAGATTTTTGATGATTTAGAGACTTAGCTATTTAAGGACAATATTGGTGTCTGGTCGAATTGTGTACCATCAGTGCTTTTCAGCGTCATTTATCAAAAGTGACCAGAAAGAATGAGGTTAGACATTTCAACAACTCATGTCAAATGGCAACATCATAACTTATCTGGAGTACCATCTGGAGAGCATGTGCAATAGACTGGAATAACCAGATACATACTGGTTCAAGAAATTTATATTCGGTTGAGACTGGACATAAATAATTGATTTGAAATTAGTGAGTAGAGTAATGTCAATCAGTTCATAGACAATCACAATGAATTTTGTTCGTGTTTGGATGGATAAACTCTATGAAAATAATGTTGGATTTTAAATTTGTGTCGGGTGTGGCAAAAAATGATTTCTTTTGACTTTTGGCGAAAATCATGGTGAAAAATAGTAGAGAAGTTAAAGCTAAAGGATTCCAAAATAGCTTTAGATTTAGAACCGTGATGGGGGAAAAGTCTTATTTTTCAATCAATAGTTCAGTTGCCAACAGAAGAACGAAGCAGTCTCTATCCATTAAAGCCCCAATAACACTCTTGTTGAAACTGAAAAATATGTCCCGATCTTCATTCTGGTCAACAAATCGTATTATTTTCGAATATTCCAATTACATGATGATCTAAATTTCATCTTAACACGCCTAATTTAAAAAATTGGAAAAATTCAACCAATTGATTTGAAAAGTCTAACGTAAACCTTTTCAAATGTGACTTGGATTTTAAAATATTTCCGAACCCTCTGGACAAGTAAAATAGGTTGTAATAAATAATTTACACAACAGGTAGGACACTTAAACATCTAGTACTTAGAATAAGGGTATTATTTATTTTCTGGAGCTACCAAGCCAGCAAGAATGTTATTGTCCCTTTAAAGTACCGGTAATTTAAAGTAACTAACACACCACAGCCTTACTTTACTACAAACTACGTCTACAGGACAGGCTGTACTTTATTTAGCAATTTTATATCAACAAGAAGATAGAATGTTCGAATTCACTAGCCTAGATTTGCTAATAATATAAATAATCTATACTATGTTAACTATGTAGTTCTTCGAACAAATTTTATTGATTAGTATTACCAATTAGGCTAGTTGTACAAGTTGTAGGCGTATTTAGTTTTCAATCACTGACAAAAAAGCTTGTCGCAAATGCATGTAATTGACCAGATTTAGGACTAGGTTGGACTTGGAGCCGCCGAGTCTACTAAAATAAAATAAAAACCACCCATTCAATATTCCATTCATCAAAACGGTTTCATGATTTATGTACCGGTAACCCGCAACTTCATTCAACTTGTAGACTGCAATAAACTCCACCTATAACCCATCTGATAACATTTGGAGATGTAATATAAAGAAAAAATATCTCAGACTGTTCAATACCTGAAAATAACCGGGAATTGTTTCTAGTTGTTGTCAACACTGTCAAATAATGGCGACCAATTCAAATCCGTAACGATTTCGTGTCGAAGCAAATTATTGGACGGTTTCTGATAAAAAGTCACGTGCTTTATATTTTAAAATCAAGAGCAACGGAAGGGGAGCAACTCTGCTTATAACTGGAGTTGCGCCCCTTTGAACGCACTGATTGCATGTCCGTCATATATAAATGTCACAATAAACGGCGTGCAACTGTTTGACATCTTATCTATCGAGATGTTTTCCATAAAACAAACACTCGTTCATTCACAGAAAGTTATCGCTTCACATTTCTTTACCTAAAGGAGGTGGTCTTGGACTTGGAATGCAGCCCAGACACTATAATTAAATAATCACGCCACATTAGACTAATAGGGCCTAATCGGTGTAATCCCGAGTGTTAGGCTAGTGTATGTATAAGTTATCCGTTTCGAACGGCTAAATCTATTTGTTACGGTCAGCTCAATCTTCGTCAAGGTCGCTGAGACGGAAGGGCGCAGTACGTTAATCCGGCTGCGTTACCTTCTGCAGGTTAAAAATAAAAACTTTAAATCATCCTTTTCATCCCTTCGACTCAGCTCGCACAAATTGGAAATAGAGAGAGGTCGATACAAGAATATTCCACCTGATCAAAGGTTATGCACGCAATGTTCTCTTTCTGCCGTTGAAGATGAATTCCATTTTCTTTTACAGTGTCCCCGATATGAAAACCTGCGTCTGAGATATATCTACCCTAGCCTACTTTAATATCATCTTGTCAATTAACTTTTGAAATTCTTTTTAATCCGCCAAATTTCCTTGCTAAGGCAGTAGCCATGTACACATATCATGCTCTTCGGGAAAGGGGTGTACCTGTCTCTTATTGGTATCTGCTGAATGCTCTTTCCCCATTTGATCATCATACTCTTCAAACTGATCACGCAGTGAATATTCGCTTGGCCGCTACAATCACTGATAAGCATGACATCGACGAGGCTTAATAAGTACGGCATATTAACTTTTTTACTCCGACAAATTAAATTCTCAAACATTTTTTTGAGGTAACAGAAAAATAAATAAAGACGTTTGAAGTAATTGAAGTTAAAAAAAATTTCCTATTAAGTGAAAATGGGTATTAAAATGATAAAATGAGTAAAATGCGTCATTTTGCCCGAAGCAGTTAGGTGTTAAGTAAACATTGCACGAGCCGTTGAGCCAATGACTGCAGTCAACGCACGTGCTATGGACATTCATCTGTTACAGAGTTAATTCCTAAGTAATTCTCTGTGAAACAGATTGCATACTCTTATGTACACCGATATACCTATACTACATATTTTATGAGTATTTTTATTTCATTGTCATACTTTCATTGTTGTTTTCATTGGTATCATCCCAATGGTGCATGTACATAGATATATCCCATTATAATTTCATTATATTTTTATTATTTATATAGTATTCCATGACAAATGTATCTTTTGCATGCATATGTATGTTGATGTTTTGTATTCTGTTCTTAATGGACGTAATATGCAAATAAAAAAGTTGAAAGTTGAAGTTGAAGTTGATTAGGGTTTGGGTAACTAAATTAAAGTAGCTCGGAAGTAGCCGGGTCAACGTTCTAGGCCGATGGAATTTAGTAAGGTTAGAGCACGTGATTGTTGGCGAAGTTGTAGGTTAGGGTTAGGGTAAGCATTAGGACTAGGTCCCAGGATAGGGTTGGGATTAGCGCTAGCCCTGATAAGAAGTCTTTCCCGTTGCCGTTATCATTATTTATAATGGCAAAGATATATAGACTTTGTCACATTGCAGAGACATGATCAACGATTTTAACTGCGTTATTTGACAACTATTCTATATTTTTTTCTGAGTAAAAAACGAGCAGTTCAGCAATCTTTATTTTATGTCTTCGGGCAGACTAACAGAGACGTATACAATTTGTAGCCCATGACAACCATTTGCTGTCAAATTCATTGTTTGAATTTTAATGTCTATAAACATTTTCTTTTCAAAATCTTTTATGTGGAATTCTCTAATTATATTACTCAATATATCATCCAAACGACATTGACAATACAAATTATAAGTCAGTTTAAATCAACATTGATGTTGTGATCTTAGGGGGAAAAGATGGGCTTCTGATATCTAAGATAAAATAAACATTTTACCACTGGTACACGAACCGTGTAGGCCAACCATAATGCATTTGTATAAACGATCGAATGCGAAGAACTAGACTTGTCGACATATTATTCCCCAAGTCATGTAAAACGGCGACTTAGCATTCTTATCTAGGAATAATAATGGTGTAGACTGGAATAAGCAGGCACCAGAGATTGCCATTCTATTGAGACTTCAGGTGTATTTCTCCGGAAATTACTGCTAGAAATTTGAGTAAAACGAAAACGATTCAGTGTAAATTCGTGTTACCCACATGCACATTTTATGCGTTGCGAGTCATTTCATTAATTTACAGGCCCCAAATATTAGCGATTCAGCCACTTTAAGACATAATTGACAGAAGAATGATATGATATGAATTATTAAGACTTCGGTCAATGTATGACACGGGAACGTTTCAATGTACACTGCTTGGCACATGTCCGTCTGCTTGGTGTAAAAACACAGGGCACTTATTAAACCCCGTTAGAAAGGAACTAGAATGAGGTTTAACGTTCTATACCTGGATTAATGAAGACGGGCATACACCACACATTTCTGCTATGGGGGACATTTTACCCGGACAGCGGCATCACTGTCTTCTCTTGTATCCAATTCCAATTGTCAAAGGTTATTTTACGTGTACACTGCATGAACATTAATTTTTTGTCTCATCCGAACGACTATACGTTGTCACTTGTCAGAACCTCTATCTTTCTCGAATGACAATGTTATATGCGGCTGCCGCTTATTGTCCCGTCGGAATGAATATCTTTGGGTCTTTCATACATACTCTCCATATTGGCACAGCCGAGGGTGGCGGGAGGGAGTGGATGACCAAATGGTTCGCACGTGCGAGCTGTATAATAAAGTCTCTCATCGAGTCAACTGGCGTGGTTTCGATTCCCCGGTTGTACGTGACAAAAAGTGTGGTCGCCTGTCCAACCTCGTGGGTTTTCTCCGGGTCTCCGGGTCCTCGGTTTCCTCCTACTGCTAAACTAAATACCCCTACGCACAAGCGAATTATTGAAATAAAATTAAAACTAAATGTTATTCACGAAATTATCTAGATTTTGTAGCTTGGAGGTTAAACCATCTCTCTCTCTCTCTCCCCCCCTCTCTCTCTCTCTCTCTCTCTCTCTCTCTCTCTCTCTCTCTCTCTCTCCCTATCTTTTGTAGCTTGGAGGTTAAACTCACCCCCCTCTCTCTCTCTCTTTTTATTTGTGTCCACCTTTAGTTTTTCACCGGGGTAATCAAAGCGAGCATTGTCCCTGTTTTATTTATTAGAATATTCTTCAGGTGAAGGTATGACTAAATCAAAGAAACTAAACGGTTTCTACAGAAAACACAATTGATAAATAGAGAAACCGTTATTCCGGTGAAATGGGGTTTAACGTCCCACTGTTCTGCTCAGAACTGGGTTAATGAAGATGGAAATTTTGCCCAGGTGTTCGATCCCTGCATTGGCCGAGAAAGTTCATCTCGATTTTCCGATGTGGTTTCCCTTTGTCAGTAATGCAGAAGGAGGGCCTGACAAGGACAGCTGTCTAGTCGTTTGGTGTGTGCACGTTAAAGATCTCTTGGCAGTTGGAATTCGATATAAGAGTAGGCCGTAGCGTAGCTGCCCTGGCAAAATTTTCCTCATAGCCCACTGTATTGCCCGCCTTCCATTAGCCCAGGTTAGGTTCAGAAGAGTAGGACGTTAAACCCCATTTCATTTTGATGTTTACCCCCATTTATAAGTACTGTTAAGTTAAAATGAACACGCGTGGCCTTAGGCTCGTGAAATATATTTTTATTGTTATTTAGATTATTCCCATTGGTGAGATTTACAGATAATAATAATATTATGATAATGTGTCACTCTTATGATATAAGTCACGTAGGCGCTTACTACGATGTCCCCTGAGGGTGGGTTACATCTATTTTTTAAGGCCAGTTCAATTTTTGTCAAGGTTGACGGGAAGTAAATAATGTTAGAGGAGGTGATTGTTGGTGAGATTGTAGGTTAGGGTTAGGGTAAGCGTTAGGCTAGGTAAGCTAGGTTCAGGGTTAGGGTTGGGATTAGCGCTATCTCTGTTTACATCTCGTGACCCGTGGTGGAAAATTGAGTTGGCCTTATCATTTAGCTCTCCCCCCGGGGGTGTAAACCACGAGCTAATCCGCTACATAAACGTTTTACTGGTTTCGTATCATATCGCTTTATTTACGCATGCTCATAAAATACAGAGACAAGGGACCATGGACACCATACAATGAAAGACTAGTAAGTATAGATGTATGATTATTAGTTTTTATTCTTTATAGGAATCACCCGTCTTCATTCGCCGAATTCAGAGCAGAACAGTAGGGAAGCTAAACTCCATTTCATTTCATTTCATTTTACAAGCATCATGTAATTTTATCAATACGCAAGGAGGGTTCTAATTCGCCCCCACCCCACCCCGCCAGTGTTGGCCGGGAAAGATCCTTGGTGCAGACCGGAAGGGAGAGGTGGAGACTGGCAGGGACAATGTATAGTCGTTTGAAATAGACGAGTAAAAGCGAGGCTATTTTACACTATACCGTGCACACGTAAAGAAAGTCTTGACAAGAGTAGATGACGACGTCGTCGCTGTTCCGGAAAAAATATCCGCCATAGCGCACATTTTATAGCGCATGTCTTTATAGCGCTTGTCTTCATAAGCTGAGTATTGTTGAAAAGTATTGCGTTAAACTCCATTAAATTTAAATTGTCAGATATATGGCTAACGAAATAATGCATACGTTTACGTTAACTATTGTCACAATTATAGGGATTTAGGTGGGGTGGAGTAATTTTGATTTCTCTTAAATGTGTGTAAACAAACATTGGTATTAATCTATACAGCATTTGAATAAATAAAATGCAAATACGCCGAATATTAAATTATCTAAAGATATACCGATTGGAACTATGAGGCTAATTTTGCTCGGACAGCAGCACTCCGGCCTACTCTTATATCGAATTACTACTTCAAGGGATCGTTTACGTACACAAAAATATATACAGGAAATTTCGTTTTTACGTCCTATCCGAATGACTAGACAGATGTCTGTACATGTCAGACGCCCCCCCCCCCCTCCTGCATCACAGACAATGCAGGGATCGAACACCCGACCTCCAGGCTAGCGAGACAGCACCTTACCCACTAAATCACCGTGACCCCAATTAGATGCCAAGTGTAGTTCATACTCCTGCGCAGTGTTTCGTTTGATTAGAACTAATCCACTTCACACTGCTATCTTGAGTGAACATTGTTGTGCTAAATTATTATTGGTCAGTAGTACCATTACCAACCAATGACCTACATTGTAACAAACAATATCGGGATTAACCAGACCTCAAAATATGTTACCGCAATGTATCTAGTGACAATCGCGACTTGTTTACGTCATAACCCGCGAAATTTATTATGCTCGATTATCCAGTGCCAACATGTTTTCTTCGTGGGCCATTTTGAAAATTATGCCGAATGCGAGAAGAGAGGAGGGATTTGATTGGACGTTAAAAAGAGACACGCCCCGCCCAATTTCAAGAATATGACTTCTATCCAGCAATGGTAAGAGAGGGATTTCTCGCGCCATTGCTTCAGGAATATGAGTGTAGTTATGTACGCGTGTAGCCTATACTCAGCGCTACATTTTGTCAAAACATCAAACACCCCATGCAATATACAAACCACATTGCTAATTACTTTGAAAATCTATGACAAATTTGTTTTAAAATAATTTGCAGGGATATGGATGTTTGCTGTGCTTTCCGATAACCGACAACAATCTTCTGGAAGGAAAAAGATTAACAGATTACAGAGGAGTACATAAAAATGAATCGAATTCTACTCAAATTTATTGGACTGGTGATTGTCGGTGTTTGGACCATGTTCTTAATTTATGTCTTTAAAGTAGCATCGCCGTCATCACCGTCATCATCATCATCTTCATCAGCATCATCAGCAGCAATATCTTCATCATTTTCATCATTATTTTCAGTTAGGAGAAACCACAAGGCTTTAATCCGCCCTGGTAAGTGTCCCACAGAACTGTTTTTTTTTTTTGGGGGGGGGGGGGTCGGAATACTACTGACTAGCTATAGTCACATGGCAATGTGTGGTCACGTCACCACCATCCTTACCATTCTCTCGGTGCATATCGTTTTAAAAGTCATATATTTAAAATAAAGAGAGAGAGAGAAAGAGAGGGAGAGAGAGAGAGAGAGATGGTCTAACATCCACTCTACACAAACTAGGTCATTTCGGGACTAAAGTTTGGTTCAATCATCCACTTGCGCATTGGGGTCTTTAGCTGTGGGAGGAGAATGAAAAAATAACCCTTATAGCAGACGGGGGGGGGGGGGGTTAACGTCCACTCCACATAAACTCATATTCCTGAAGCAATGGGCCGAGAAATCCCTCTCTGGCCATTGCTGGAATAGCGTCCGTTTCTTGAACTTATGCGAGAGTGTGTCTTTTCTTTCCGTTCTATGAAAGCTTTCACTTTAGTACAGCAACATGACAGTCCTTCGTTTAATCCGGGTCTCCCCTAAAACTCTGGATAGTGCTTTAAGGTATTACAAACGGTGAAAGTATGTTCTTTTCCAAACATTTCATTCGACTTGATAGCCTTGTTTGTCACGCAATTAGTTTCACAGCCGTATTCTGCTATGCACGGGTTAATTAGGCATAATAAAAGCGTGAGCCATGACGTAACGTTATGTAAACATATTTGGTCCAATATTGGCACTCGTTTTAAATGTAAAGCTTTTGTAGGGGAGCTAGTGATTGGTTGGTAGACGGACTACTGACCAATCAAAATTTAAAACAACAATATCCACTCATAATAGCAGTGTGTAGTAGGATTACCTCTAATCAAACGCAACACTGCGCGGAGTATGCATAAACTAGGCCATTTCCGGACTAACCTAAGGTTCAATATTATTTCAATAATTCACTTTCTCATTGGGGTCTTTAGCAGTGGGAGGAAGGGTAGAAAACCTACGAGGTTGGACAGGTGACCCTACCCCTTGATAGAGCTTCTGATACAGCGCGCACCTGCTACCCCCCTCCCCTCCTATATTTAAAACACGTTAAAATAATAATGCCTTAAAATACACGGTATCTATATACACACACTCCTACCTCGTTAAACAATGATTTTAAATCGGCTCATTCATTTGTTTTAGTTAATAAATTGACAAAATATCATTTTCTTTCAAAATTCAACGTTGCCTTTTAATGTGTTCTTATCGAAGTTCTACAAAATATGCCGTATTTTCGTCTCCAATGTCCGGTTTGTGTAGAAAAGGAGAAATTTAAGTTACGCCCTCAGCCCCCTTTACATTAAACATTCATTATGCAGGCGCTTAATCTACCTATTGCAGGTCTTTCTTTGGCCCCTCAAAACGAAATATAAACTGTTAGATATTTACTAACATGACCATCCCATAATCGACTCTCTAGATCATCATATGGCCCCGATTTTAAATTAATTAAAACGGGTTGGCCATTTAATGATTTGATTTTAAAATACCATGGTAACGATTATAAACAATCAATGCACACATCAGTGATAACTTCACTCAGAATAAAGTTATTTAAATGAAACAATTTTCATTTTGTATGATCTATACATGTACTTGAACTGTTATAGCAGGGGCGGATCCGGGAGTTTTTGCAGGAGGGGGTTTGCCAGGTTTCTGTTACGGAAATCTGCCATCATCGTCTCTAAATTACATACGAACACATACAAACTGAGCTTTTTAAACAGAGAAATCATTTTTATACCGATGTAGGACCACATTGTGATGTAATTTCATAGATGCAAGGCATTATTTTTTTTTATGTAGCTGAGCAGGATGGAGTTTGCCCCCCCCCCCCCCCTGGATCCGCTCCTGTATAGTGAGAAATACCCGATCTTACAAAATCTGTCATCAAGGAAGTGTATGCAGGATAATAGTGCATAATAATATAGCCCGTGGTATTCGTCTAATTTCTTTGTTATATTGGACGACTCCATGTGAATATTGTTTTGTAACGCCGTGCTATAAGATACTTAATCCATTTCGAGTTTATTTCTACAACACTTGAGTTTTTATCAGGATGACGGAAATACACGGACTTTCTCCTACGTGTTCTTTTTCATGCCGGTAGCCACAATGGCCCAGTCAGAAACGCAATAGCTAACCTGGAAGTTGTGTGTTTGTGCCTCCGATGTGCCCCCCCCCCGCCCACTCTCGTCAGTGATGTAGAGGCGATGGTCTGTCAAGGGCCAAAGTATTGTCGCTCCCTCCTTTGACCGTTGGAATTCGATGCAAGAGTAAGCACAATTTTCCCATTAAGAGAGGAACAGTAGGACATTAAAGTCCATTTTATTTAATTTTTCATTCCATTCAATCTACATCCTCTCTATCAAAGTGTTTATTTGTATCGCATAGCCTCCTACAACACTGGGGTGGGGGATGGCCGAGTGGTTAGCACGTGCGTGTTGTATCATAAAGTCTGTCATTGAGTCAACTGGCGTGATTTCAAATCCCCGGTTGTACGTGACAAGGAGAAGGGGCACCTGTCCAACTTCGTGGGTTTTTCTTCGGGTCCCCCGGTTTCCCCCCTCCTAAAGACCCCTACGCGCAAGCGAATTATTGAAATAAAATTGAACCATATGTTAGTCCCGAAATTATACAGTTTGTGTCTTGGGAACCCCATTTTTCTCTCTCTCTCTCTCCTATAACATTGTAAATTACCAATGTCGTCTATTTAATTCCGAAGGTAGAAATGTTTAACACACTGTGAATGTTATTATGCTTTTTCGTTCAGTTCCCAAGATAGAAATAGTTAACACCTTGTCAATGTTATGATGCTTTTTCGTCTCGAGAACCTATAGCATACGATTGACAAACCATTTTAATAATCAAATATTAGCCAATTCATCGGTCTTTACCAGAATCAGTACCGTTGAATGTAGCCCGGATCATGTCTAGTGACGCCATCACCATCTTTTCGTAATGGTAAGATCGCTATAGTTGACATTTATTTAGCTTTCAAGCGTTAATTACGTATGAACAGATGGCATACAAAGAACAAAACGCGGTTTCCCTCAACCCACCCCACCCTCTGTAATTATAGAGGCGGATCCAGGGTTTTCAGAAAGCGGGGGCGCACTGCATCCACTTGGGAGAGCTTAAGCTCCGAACAGTGATTTTTGAGCGGAGAAAAATGCCCACAAGGACTAATTTCATACTAATATCGTAAATTAGGATTTCCAACGTAAACTCCTTTCTTGCGAGAATATATGGAGCTAAAAATTGTTCGCCACCTCAAAAAATAGAGGGGCGTGCGCCGGGTGCATCCCCACCCCCTCGGGATCCGGGCCTAAATTAAATGTCTTATACTGATATGTACATAATGATACGTTGATGGTCACAAATCACGAGGGGGTTGGGATGGCCTAGTGGTCTAGAGTGCCGCGCTTCGACCTCTAGCTGGTCGGTCACCTCTGGCTTGTGGCTGTGGTTTCGTTACCTGGTGTGAGCGTGTGTGGCATGGAGATAGGGGTGCCTTCTCAAACTCGTGGGTTTCCTCCGGGCACTCCGGTTTCCTCCCACTGCTAAAGACCCCCTACGCGCAAGCGAATTATTGAAATAAAATTGAACCATATGTTAGTCCCTAAATGACCTAGTTTGTGTCGAGTGGACGTTAAACCCCATTTCTCTCTCTCTCTCTCTCTCTCTCTCTCTCTCAAATCCCGAAATGGGGTAGGGCCTACGTGACTAAAAGATTATCCACCAAATTTAATTAACGAGAAACAAATTGGCGTCTGATATTCCTAAAGCAAATTCATTTATAAGATAGGAATATGTAATTTATATATTATAGAATTTATGAGACTTTAAATAAAAATGTTTGCTTTCTATATTTCTGGGACGAAAAACCGAGGTCCCGTGTACACATTGGAGTGCACGTAAAAGATCCCTTGGCAGTTGGAATTCGATATAAGAGTAGGCCGTAGCGCCGGTGTCCGGGCAAAATTTCCCTCATAGCACACTGTATGACGTATGTCCGTCTTCCAATAACCCAGGTTAGGTGCAAAAGAGTAGGACGTTAAACCCCATTTCATTTCATTTTATTTCTATATTCCAGGTTTACAGGAGCCGCATAAAAAAGATAAAATATTATGTTGGGTGCTGACAGCTCCAAAATTTCTGGATAATCGTGCCAAGGCGGTGAAAAATACCTGGGGTAAACGCTGTGACAAAACTCTATTCTTCAGTAGTGCAGCCAACGCTTCGTTTCCTACGATTGGTCTGAATGTTTCCGAGGGTCGAGACGCACTGCCCAACAAAACAATCAGAGCTTTCACTTACTGTTATGAAAATTACGGGCAGGATTTTGATTGGTTCATGAAAGCTGACGACGACACTTACGTCATTGTGGAAAATTTACGTAAATTCGTTTCGAATTATTCTTCATCGGACCCTATTTATTTCGGCCATAATTTCTATAAATATTTTAAACAGGGGTACATGAGTGGGGGAGCGGGGTATGTATTAAGTAAGGAGGCCTTAAGGGTTTTTGTAACTAAGGGCGTGGCTAAAACTAAGCCTGTGTGTCACATACAAGATGTACGAAACGAAGATATTTTAATGGGTGCTTGTATGGAGAAACTGGCAGTTAAAGCTATAGACACGGTTGATGAGTATCAACGAGAACGATTCTTACCACTGGATCTTATCGAATATACTGTTACTGGGTTTCCGTTTTGGTTGCCGGACTATTCAAAGTTTAAACCCAAACTCGTAAGTATCTGAAGATCGTATTTTTTTTTAACAAGGAGTAGGGCCGCCTGTCCAACCTTCGTGGGGTTTCTCCCGGTCCTCCGATTTCCTCCAACAGCTAAAGGCCCCTACGCGCAGGCGAATGGTTGAAATACAAGTGAACCATATATGTTAGTTCCGAAATGAACTAATTTGTGTCGAGTAGACGTTAAACTCCCCCCCCCCTTCTCTCTCTCCCTCTCTCTCTCTCCCGTACTTTATCTATTTGTTCCGTTTGTTTTTCTTGGTTGTGCTGACGCTCTTTGAATAAAACCTAAGTTACCACAAATGCCTGTACGATCGTTGCACAACGATTGAATGGCCTTGATTGTTACGTCAGCTCACTAACGGGAAGGTTCTGGTTCGATTCTGTTGTTGACCGAATAGACATCCCCCGGAATGAAACGGGTAGGATCCTAGACAGAAATAATCCCCAGCTGCATTATGTTATACCCCCGTCAGACCGGGATGACGCCCTTACTGCGCTGCTACGGCGATGGAAAATGGTCCCAGAGCTCATCAAGACCGCCATCGCCATAAGCGTGGTAAAAGCGTGGTGGAAACCTCAGATATGCGCTGTACTCTTTATGGTCGCAAATAATCGCTGAGTCATGGCGTTTTGAGCATGTTCTGCGACCTGCCCTGGAAAAATGTGGAAATGCGATTTTTTTTTTCAAGTTTGTAATATTTTGGAACATTTTCGCCCTTCTTTTTACGTTTGCCGGCGAACTTGTTCATTTTCTCGTCGCCGTACGGTCGCTGCGGCGTAGAAAGGACGACATGCCAGTCTGACGGGGACATAAGATGTAGATAAACAGTTCACGCTAGGCCTATAATAGTTCAAACTCAGATAATTCATAATTTTAATCGCCAAGTAATCGCGGTATTTCTATCAGGCCTTATAATATTGAGATCAGTTGTAGCAGCCACGTGACGTTGATTGTATCGAAACGTATCTGAACGTATGTGTACGTACCAGATCGTGGACTCATTACAGACTTTTGGCAAGTGGCATTAGAGACTTTTGGCAAGTGGCATTTCTCCTATTCGTATCACGTATCCGTATCGTATACGTGATACGTTGCGCAGGGTAGTTTTAGAATTTTGGCAGATTCTCGCGTCGCGTAGCCTACGTGTATGCGTCACTGAGCCGAGCTTAGTTCTATTACAGCATGGTGGTAGTTATCTACCAAGATCAACATCAGTACTAGTCAAGTGCCTAGCCTACAATTTCCCAGAGTGAATGAAGTCGCTCGACTGTCGCTGAGCTATTTGAAAAAATAAAAAATTAAAGTCGCATGTTTAAAAAAAATCACATCATTTACAGATTTGGAAGGTCCCATCTTGAATTTATCACGTAGTTCAATCAGCATACAGACAGACAGACGGGAAAAGTATGAAAATTCCTGTCTTTATTATGGTTAAATTTTCACATCAAATATACACTTCCGTGTTCCAGAATACACATATAGATTCATAAAAAAACGCTATGATACAACATTTCAGCATCTAAAAAGACGACAATGTTATACAGACCTACTCCGTATGAAAGCTGTTCGATACGGGCTGCCTTATCCGTGTACCGTAACACGTATGAGAAATACACACACACATTGATGACGTCACACGCAAAATCCATACGGATACGCGATACGTACTAGGAATTTACGCTTGCCAAAAGTCTCTATTAGAGACTTTTGGCAAGTGGAATTTTCCGCATCCGTATCACGTATCCGTATCGCCACGTGATACGTTGCGTCAAGGTAGTTTTAGAGTTTTGGCAGATTTTCGCGGCGTGTACATATGGGTAACTGGGCTAGCTTAGTTCTATTTACAGCATGATGTCAGTTATCTACCAAGATCTTCAGTACTAGTCAAGTGTCTACTATAACACAACATTTCAGCGTCTAAAAGTAGCAAAAAGTATGGTAAAAAGACGACGATGTTATATGGACCTTTTCCGTATGAAAGCTGTTCGATACGTGCTGCCGTATCCGTGTGTCGTATCACGTATGAGAAATACACCAGCATTGTTGACGTCACACACAAAATCGATACGGATACGCGATACGGACCAGAAATTTACGCTTGCCAAAAGTCTCTATTTTCCCTATCCGTATCACGTGTTCGTATCGTATACGTGATCCGTTGCGCCAATGTAGTTATAGAGTTTTGGTAGATTTATAGTCTCTAATAGCTACAGGGACAATCCTATCGCAACCCATCGCACGAAGAGTGTGAACCTAACATATACATACAAACCCTTTACGTCATATTATGAGTAATATATATTTATATTAAAAATAACATGAAAAATACGGAAGTCATTATCATGAACAGGGCACAGACAATAAATATAATTGTCATTGAAATGAACTTTGACGAGTACACGGTTATGTTTTGATTTATGACGATCTCATTCATCACACATAATGCAAGAACCAAATCTGTCTATCGCAGCTCTTTTTCTACCTCCATGGAAGCGAACCAGTACTTCACTTCAATCGGGATAATAAAAAACGACATAGTTCGATCGGATAAATCAATGACTATCTTGTTCAGGTTTGTAACGATATGTTTTGTGTTTTTTATTTTGTCTATGTAAGTTTTGCAATTCTTCATGTCCCGCTTTCGCTTGTTTTTTTTTGCATTTGTCTAGAAACCTAATGTCAAATGTAAAATATGATAGCATAACACATTATTACATTTGATATAGCCCCCATTTTCAATCGGATTAACACATAGATCATATTTCGTTTCGTTTTTTATGTTTCAAAATTTCTTTTTACTTGTCTTTATTACACGGTAAGCGTTTTTTCCATCCATCGGAGCCTGGTCTTATGACGTCATATGTGGATTAGGATAAGGGTTAGGATAAGGGCTGTGGCCTGCAGATTTCGTCACAGTCTCGAGATGTAGACAGGGCTAGCCCTAACCCTAACCCTGGGCCAAGCCTAACCCTTATCCTAACCCACAATCCACATATGACGTCATAAGACCAGGCTGCGGTGGAAGGAAAAAAACGTTTACCTTATTACACTAGGATCTGGAAAAGTTGTAGTTAATGTGGGGAATTAGCCAATAAAACGATCGGTTACGTGAATAAAACACTAAACACGCCAACGCTGGTTGATTAACCAATGTCTGACGTCATAGGTCCAAAATAACGCTCGTAGGACCTCCTGACGCGACCCCCCCCCCCCGTTGCACCTTTTCAAATTTTCGTGTAGTGTGGGCCATTGGAAGTTAAAAAAAAACGAAACGAAATATAGATCTGGGGCCTGTTTCACGAAATATTTACTAAGATAAAACCAAATTTTGGTAATTTGATTGGACAATATTAGATTGTTATAAGTGAGTAGCCAATCAAAATTGAAGTATGATTTCGAGAAACACGACCCCGTATCTTAATCAGATTGCATACATTACTGCCATACTTTCAATGACGTTTCACAAAGTCTTACACAAACGTTAAAGAGAATGCTTTACTGAAGAGTTTCTGTTTTAAAATTTAAAATCCGTTATGGGGGGGGGGGGGTCCAGATCCGCAGTCGTAACACGCTGAACTATCTGTTTGTACATATTTCTTATGGTTATTAATAACATGTTATTCTGTTTCCTTTCTTTCTATTCCAGGGAGTGAATTGTTGTGCTGAAGATTTGATATCGATGCATTACGTTAAACCTGTAACAATGTATGTTTATGATATGTTGTTACACCGTGTAAAAGTCAACACAAACGTCTAAAGGATCTGCCAAAGCTCATAACAACGTTGGAATTCTCCTTGAAACTATCTAATACAAGAAAACATTAAATACATGCGGAGATTAACATGTCCGACTAGCATGTACAAAGTATGAAGGACTTGTAAAACATTAAATATTTTGCGGAAAATAACATGTCCGACTATAGCAGAGACACGGTGTAAAAAGGACGTGTACAACTGTGAATTTTCAGCAATAAATGAACGATGAAATAATTCTTTTCAACTGTTTAATACCCGAGAAATAAATTTCCCAAAAACCTCATGGCCTATCTGTAAAGATACATTATGCACGATTTAGATAAAGAGCCAACCTTTCTTTTTATAATATGTTCAAACTAAATAATGTAAAATGAATAATTTGAAAATTTCATTCAAATTACTCCATTGCAAGCGAAGATATTAGCCTTTTAATGTTTGACAGCACGTGTGCAATAATTTCAACATCTGTACTGGTTGTTCAAAGCTAAGTCTCGCTCCTCTATTTTAAAATTAAATCGAAATATGGCTGAACCATTCTAATCTATTTAATATCTCAGAAATCGAATGCCATCGAGGGTTGATTATGGTCTAGATAAGTTAATTAATGTCTAATTAATAACTGAGATTACATTTCTGGGGCCGGTTGCTCAAAGCTCTGTTTAAGGGCAATAACATTTTTGCTGGCTTGGTAGCTCCAGAAAATAAATAATACCCTTATTCTAAGTACTAGATGTTTAAGTGTCCTACCTGTTGTGTAAATTATTTATTACAACCTATTTTACTTGTCCAGAGGGTTCGAAAATATTTTAAAATCCAAGTCACGTTAGAATTGGTTGAATTTTTACAATTTTTTAAAATAGGTCTGTTAAGATGAAATTTATATCACCATTTAATTGGAATATTCTAAAATAATAGGATTTGTTGACCAGAATGAAGATTGGGACATATTATTCAGTTACAACAAGAGTGGTATTGGGGCTTTAACTTGTAACGATCCGTTAACATGGAGTAAACGGATCGTTAAACATACATTATGGAAGAGCAAAAACTGACTTTTGTCGGTCTTCATTTGAGCCTCAGATGTCATAGAAATTATAAATTAGATCTTTATTTAAACAACAAGCCCAAAATGAACTCTGTAGACCCACGGATGGCTTGGATTGGGCTCGGATTAAAACAGGATTTCGTCGACTGATTTAATCACTATGGTGTCGTGGGTGGGGTTTCTCCGTTACGTTGACGTCATCATACTTCCGGAAATTATTCATAAAAGACAGTGATGACCGAGGCTATACACAAACTTCACTAGATACCGTTTAAACATTACTTGATGATCGAGACTATGTAGGTGGAGTTAACGCCTGTCAATCAACAATCGGCCATAGTGGAAAAAGGGTGTCGATGAAGTTAACTACCATTTCTAGTGAAAAAATTATAGTGGTAACAACTTTGTTCGGAATAAAGTAATTTGACTGAAATTTTCAAGATATTCTTGTTTCAACATCTATTTTTGAACTTTTATAGCAAGAATGGCTAACTCCTTGTCAAAATCTCCCATAATGTATCTTTAACTTTAACGGAGAGAAAGGTTGTTGCTGGAAGCATCGTTAACTTGAAGGGATAATGAAATTGACTTCCAGCAACAGAAATTTAATGGACCGTTAAACGACACATGAAAGATAACCATCCGTTAGTTTAACGGATCGTTAAAATAACTTAGTTTTGAGCAACCGGCCCCCAAGTCTTTAAAGAAAGACCTACAATAGGCGAGAGGGTTTAACGTCCACTCGACACAAACTAGGTCATTTTGGGACTAACATATGGTTTCATTTTATTTCAATAATTCGCTTGCGCGTAGGGGTCTTTAGCAGTGGAAGGAAACCCACGAGGTTGAGAAGGCGCCCCTATCTCCATGCCACATACGCCCAAACCAGGGCTCGCTTGAAACCCACGAGGTTGAGAAGGGGCCCCTATCTCCATGCCACATACGCCCAAACCAGGGCTCAAAACCACAGCCTCAAGCCAGAGGTGACCGGCCATGCTAGAGGTCGAAGCGCGGCACTCCAGACCGAAACCACAGCCGCAAGCCAGAGGTGACCGGGCAGCTAGAGGTCGAAGCCCCCCCCCCCGCCCTACAATAGGCAGATTTAACTCTTGCATAATGTATGTTTAACTAATTACAGTTCAGAAACCAATGATGTTTATATTACCAGATAGAATAATAAACCGTATCTAATTTGTATTACATGTATCATAATTACACGGAGATCCATAGCCATCCCTATGAAATGTGGGTACCAAATTGTAATCTGTCACACAGTTAGTATCTTCGGCTTTTTCGTTTGTTGCCCACCTTTAAATGCGGGATAAAACAACGTACTTTTCCCGTTCAGTATCTATTGTGAGGGAGATCACGTGGCTATGCTCGATTTTCCGGATGGTTTCACTTGTCAATGATGCAGAACGGAGGGTCTGACAAGGAAAGCTGTCTAGTCGTTCGAATGGGACGAAAAACATAAGTCTAGTGTACACATCAGCATGCACGTAAAAGATTCTTTGGCAGTTGGAATTCGAGATAAGAGTAGGCCGTAGCGCCGCTGTCCAGGCACAAATTTCCCTCATAGCACACTGTATGGCGTATGCCCGTCTTCCATTAGCCCAGGTTAGGTGCAGAAGTGTAGGATGTTAAACCCCATTTCATTTCATTCTCATTTATTGTGGCTCTTGGTAGTGCGTGACACATTCCGTACTTATTGTGGCACTTGGTAGTCGGTGACATATTATATTTTAACAAACGGTAAAACAGACACCTTGCCTGTCTCATTGTCCTATCTAGTATAATTTTTTTAAAGCCCCAATAACACTCTTGTTGTAACTGAATGATATGTCCCAATCTTCATTCTGGTCAACAAATCGTATTATTTTACAACATTCCAATTAAATGATGATATAAATTTCATCTTAACACACCTATTTTGAAAAATTGGAAAAATTCAACCAATTGATTTGAAAAGTCTAACGTAAACCTTTTCAAATGTGACTTGGATTTTAAAATATTTTCGAACCCTCTGGACAAGTAAAATAGGTTGTAATGGATAATTTACCCAACATGTAGGACACTTAAACATCTAGTACTTAGAATAAGGGTATTATTTATTTTCTGGAGCTACCAAGCCAGCAAGAGTGTTATTGTCCCTTTAAAAATAGTCATAAATAACAAGATTTTATATGTTTGTTGTTTTGGGAAAAAATATTTATCAAACTGTTAAACAAAACCAATTAAAATGACGAATATCCACATAGAGTAATCAAAGACTGAACATATAAATATATGGATTTAAATCATCCTCAACTAGACTCGTACATCACACATACATCTACACATTTAAATCATTCTCAACTAGACTCGTATATCACACATACATCTACATCTACACAAAGTCTTTTTAAAAATTTAAATAAATGAAACGGACACGAATGAACAAATTAAAACACATCAATTAAGGGGTCATGATTATATTTTGGAGAATAAAACAAACTACATAATTTTATGTAAAAAGCCCTTAAAATCCTCTACTTTTTGAACGAGCAACGACCTCAATATACATTGTACAGACATTCACAAGGCTTTGGAAACAAATCGATAACCTAACTGTTGCTTGGGGTGTTGGATGGCCGAATGGTTAGCGAATGGGCGTTGTTTCAAAATGTCTGTCGTTAAGTCAAGTGGTCAGGTTTCGATTTCCTGGTTGTACGTAACAAGGAGTAAGGTTGCGTGTCCCCCGGTTTCCTACCACTGCTTAAGACCCATACTCCGCGCAGTGTTGCGTTTGGTTAGAGGTAATCCTACTACACACTGCTATTATGAGTGGATATTGTTGCTTCAAATTTTGATTGGTCAGTAGTCCGTCTACCAACCAATCACTAGCTGCCCTAGCGAGTGCCAATATTGGACCAAATATGTTTACATAAAGTTACGTCATGGCTCACGATTTTATTATGCCTAATTAACACGTGCATAGCAGAATACTGCAGTAAAACTAATTGCGTGACAAACGAGGCTATCAAGTCGAATGATATGTAAACAATACTGTTTGGAAACGAACATACTTTCACCGTTTTAATACCTTAAATCACTGTCCAAAGTTTTAGAGAAGATGCTGATTAAACGAAGGACTGTCATGTTGCTGTACTTAAGTGATAGCTTTCATTGAACGGAAAGAATAGACACACTCCCGCATAAGTTCAAGAAACAGACGCTATTCCAGCAATGGCCAGAGAGGGATTTCTCGGGCCATTGCTTCAGGAATATGCTAAAGACCCCAAGGCGCGAAGTGTAAAAATAACATTGAACCACAGGTCGGTCCTGAAATGACCTAGTTTGTGTCGTGTGGATGTTAAACTCCATTCCCCTATTGGTCGGTTGTGTTGATTATATCATAACACGATAAGGATTATGACATAATGAGTTCAATCTGTGGTAAAGGATAGATAAATTATAATTACGTGTATTATATTACCCTCTAGTGAATCGTAATTATAAAGATTAAGTATGGACGGCTAAATAATGCCCAGGATCGAGGGACCATTCAACAATAATACCGATACTATCCACTGGCTATATTATCACTATTGGTCTTAGATAAAACCTAGGGCGGAAGTTAATGGTGATTTTACATTATCAACAATAACACATGCAACATTAGATATCGCTTGTGTGGTAAATTTCATAATCTACTGCAGGGAGATATCGCTTATCATGGATTTGATTGGTCAGTTTAAAAGGAACTATTTTTGTTTTCAAAGAACAATTCATTTATTTATTAAATGAAACTTCTTTTTTAAAAAAGTAACTCCTTTTTTATATTAAAAGTAACTTCCTTTTTTTTCTTTTATTAAAAATGAACTATATTTATTTAATTGACCTTGGTGGAAACACTGGGTCAATAGAACGGACATTGCAATGATTTAATAGCTGTCAAAAATGATGTATCACTACGCCGTAATGCAACCAGGTTCAGTAAAAGTGAAATTATACCAAAGAATTATATTTATTCATTTGTGCATTCAAGAAAGGATAGGTTGATATAGATCTCTCACTCGTCTTTTATGATATCAAAAAATATCAACAGCCATCGATAAAGCAAAAAAAAAAAAAAAAATAAAAAATAAAAAGCAAACAGAAAGAATCCGCCACGGCCTTGCGGCTAGTTGTGTCACAGTTATTCAAGGATTTCACAACGCTTGTGACTAGAAACGCTTGTGCCAGACCCAACTGATATAAATTGTTAATGTTAAAATTCCAAGAACTATAAAAGATTGATTATACTGATTCCATAGAATGACATGTGCGTTGGCGAAGTGTCTTAAAATTAAAAACATTAATAAATTATTTCTTGTATAACTGTCACCATATTGACGACACGTATATAGTATATGTAACTCTGATGTGAGATATACATATGTCTACTTGTGACACGTAATGATATATATAAATCTACATCACGTATATATCCTGAGGAAACTGGCCGTCGTTGTGCTATCAAGAGCACCGGTTGATAAAAAAGCACAGCAATCAAGGGGAGATAATTTGAATATGTATTTACCCCATGGATGAAACCAGGGGTTAGTCGGTTGGGATGAGATCACTTAGGCTACCGATGATGGTCGCATCATCAATTAGCGTTGTCCCCCCCCCCCTCGTGGCTTCTGCGCTTCGCTTTGCTATGATTTTATAGCAGTATGGCAATTGAAAGAAACCCAAGTGGTACAAAGCCGCGAAGAAGCGATGCCGATGGGAAGAACCCAAGAGGTGGGTTCACTTTGTACCTCGCATGAACTTGCATTGTTTTAGTTTCAACTGTAGGTTTCTCTAAAAAAAAGTTGCATGAAAGAAATAGGCTATAACCCAAGAGAAACCATGAAAACGCGAAGACAACATGTGACTCGACTTCTTGGTTTGCCACACACTATTTCTGGCATTCATGGGAAGCAATACAAGGACAAGGACAGAATACGATATGTGTCGACCAAAGGGAGAGATAGAAAGAAGAGACAGAGAGACACAGGCTATGTCATTTACGGACTAACGTATTGTCTAATTTATTTTATTAATTCGCAGTGATAGACTTGTTGATCAAGGCGTTAAACCATTTGCACCCTCTCCAATCCCTTCCCGCCCATTTAAATAAAATAATAAAATAGAACATCATGATTAAGACATGTATGTTAAATTATTATATGCATTGCGACCCATTTGTGTCAGTTTCTAGATACCAGATATTAGCGTTTTAACTGCAAGCGAATTATTGAAATAAAATTAAACCCTATGTTAGTTTCGAAATGAACTAGTTTGTGTCGATTGGACGTTAAACCCCATCTCTCTCTCTCTCTCTCCTTTAAATTGTATATCTAATCCATGCACTAGCTAGATTCCAAGATAATAAATTCACATGCTGATATTTATGTATTGTGTCGACAGACGGATATCTGTTAAATTGACGTGATATTTAAAGCAGATGTTCAATTCTATATCACCCGTAAAAAATAAACATCGAAATGTTTTCAACAAAACGATATTAACGTCCTATTTCACCAGCAAAAACCTTGGAAAAAATTTTACAATCCGATTGTATAATTAATGTCAGTTAGCTAAAGGCTGATATCCGTTATAAAACATCTCCGTAGCGCCCCATGTGCTTAGCGGATACATTTGTCACACGTTTTCAGTATGACAACGCACAAATAGCCGAAAACAACTAACATTTCCGACAGATATGTAAAAAA
Organism: Patella caerulea; assembly: GCA_036850965.1. Lineage (NCBI taxonomy): Eukaryota > Metazoa > Mollusca > Gastropoda > Patellidae > Patella > Patella caerulea. Next base: position 61,585,165 of record JAZGQO010000006.1, on the reverse strand, counting down.
TAAATGTACCCTAGCTGTTTGATACTCATGTTTATTGATGCCTTATGCTTTTAAAGATACATTTCCGTGTACAAACTGGGTGATTTGATGATATAATATACTATTCAAAAAAAGTAGGGGATATTTGATTTTTAAGTGTTATTAAAGTCACCTTATGAAACTGACGAAGAAACAAATGACAAAATGAAATGAAGTTCACATTCATCGATTTATTCCAAATGATCGCTAGACTAATTAAGGCACAGACTGACCATTATAAGGGTAAAATGATACCCGGGGTCAAACAGCAAAGTTACCACAGCATCACAACAAAGTCAGTAACGGGTAAATCCTCCTCTGTTTGCCAAACAACCATTGATCCGACGTGGCATACTCCTAATGAGACGTCTAAGGTCAATTTGGTCCAGATTGTCCCATTCCTGTTGCAACGCAGCAGCAAGTTCTTGGACATTGGCAGGACGTTGTTGACGTTGACGTAACCTCTGTCCAAGCATGTCCCAGACATGCTCGATGGGGGAGGGGTCAGGACTCAGTGCTGGCCAAGGTAATGTGGTGATGTTCTGTTGTTGGAGGTAACCTGTAACGAACCTGGCCCTGTGACATCTTGCGTTGTCATCCTGGAAGATGAAACGGCGGCCATGACGTCGTGCGAACGGCACAACATGGACTGCCAAGATATTGTCCCGGTAGTACTGGCCTGTAACACGCCGTGCAACAACATGCAAAGCCGTTCTTCCAGCAACAGTGATGCCTCCCCACACCATAACAGAACCACCCCCAAATCGATCATGTCTGATGACGTTAACGTCTTGGAAGCGCTCGTTTCGACAACGCCACACCCTCCTACGTCTGTCCAAAAAATCAACAGTGAACCTTGACTCATCTGAAAACATCACATTGCTCCAGCGTCGATTATCCCAGTGTTGACGATCCCTACACCAACGACGTCTTGCCTGAATGTGATGATCTCTCAAACAAGGGATCACGCGAGAACGTCGGGCGAGAAGGTGACCCCTATGCAGTCGATTCCGAATTGTCTGGCCACTCACTCTCATACCAGTGTCTGTTTGAAGACGAGCGCTGATCTGATTTCCTGTGATGACACGATTTCTCAAGGCCAAGGTACGGATAAATCGATCCTGGGCTTGAGTTGTCGCCCTTGGTCGACCTGAGCATGGTCTGTCCTGTACAGATTGTGTATCACGGTATCTGGACCATAGTCTGCTTATGACAGACTGAGAAACATTCATCGTCCGCGCCACAACCGCCTGTGTTGTGCCGATCTGCAGCATGCCAAGGGCACGTAACCTTTCATTTTGGGTAAGCCGACGCATATCAAAATTTGTTTTCTGGTCACTAAAACAATTAAACTGATGTTTCCACCCTGGAATTCAATGCCACAATGACTGTAACATTCAAAGTCAGAGTCGTGCAAATCTTGGGTTGGACCCCCATGATGATCCCAAGCACATAACCTGCATTCTATGCGGTAGCTATTGGTGCGTTTGGGCGTCACATGTAACTGGAAATGTTTCTTCTGTTAGGTTCTATAGTGACTTTTTTCGTAGTCATTTGCATATTTTAGTATTATGCCCCCAAAATCCAATATCCCCTACTTTTTTTGAATAGTGTATTTAACAAATCTTCCTGGTGTAATGAAGGCTGGTTAAACAAAATTTTGAACTACATGTATATAGAATGAAATACAACAGGATCGGTGGTTGCACTACGGGGACCGACGTTAATTTAAACGGGAATACCAATAAAACGGCCCGTGATACAAGGGTGACACACATCTAGTTAGGACTTTCAGTAAACGTTCAGGCTGTATTTAAAACTAGTTCTAGTGGTCAATTAACTAAGGAACATTTTGTTGGTTTAACTAGGCCTTTATGTCTATATGACATCCATAATACAGGAAACTACAAACACAACTATGACATTAAATACAAGCTATCACCCCGCTAGCTTTGGTTTTACGGCGGTGCTTTCTAGCCTCTCAGCCAAGTAAGCTGCGGGAACGTCATTCCCAGAATAAAGTCTGCCGCGTGTGTAAAGTATGATATTACCATATTTGGATTACCAGACTATGATGTCATTTTAAACTACCAGACATATCCTTGTTGTCGCTGGTAATAGTCTACAACTTGAATACATTAACCAGAACATCTTTTAGAGAACCCAGATAATCTCTACAATACAATGGCCCTATTAGTTGTATAATCTGAGTCATCTACCATTTGTAAATGCATGGATTGTCTAGGTACTTACTGCATCGTGACACCTGTCATTAAAACAAACATCGTCAAATTCTTAAATCTTCATAAAAGGATTAGCTTTACATCGAGGAGAATTGTAACTGACAAATGTGAAGACGTTCAATGTTATTTCATATTTAATCTCTTGGAAGTTTGACGTCCTCGGAGAGGTTTTAATAATTCCTGATATGTTGTATTTAACTCAGGGAATCTATGGTAATAAATGTATCATTTTATCTATGGTATGGTGGTTATTGTCTATATCGGTTAGTCTAGTGTCTTGGTTAAATATCTGAGTAAAATGACGGGGTGTGGATATCAAGGACCTGACCACACTCTGATCTTGTGGATAGAGTTGTTACCTCGCATGAACTTGCATTGTTAGAGTTTCAACTGTAGGTTTCTCTAAAAAAAGTTGAATTAAAGAAATAGGCTATAACCCACGAGAAACCAAGAAACCGCGAAGACAACAGGTGACTCGACTTCTTGGTTTGTCACACTCTATTTCTGGCCTTTATGGGAAGCAATACAAGGACATAGGCAGAATACGATATGTGTCGCCCAAAGGGAGGAATAGAAAGAAGAGACAGATAGACACAGGCTATGTCATTTACGGACTAACGTATTGTCTAATTTATTTCATTAATTCGTAGTGACAGACTTTTTGATCAACCATTTGCACCCTCTCCAATCCCCTCCCGCTCTTTTATATAAAATAATAAAATAGAACATCATGATCAAGACATGTATGTTAAATTATTATATGCGTTGCGACCCATTTGTGTCATTGTCTAGGTACCAGATATTAGCGTTTTAACTGCAAGCGAATTATTGAAATAAAATTAAACCATATGTTAGTTCATAGGCGTACGAGGCCGAACTTGTTTGGGGGGGGGGGGCCAGCATATTTTCCCGACAAATATATTACTTTAGAATACGTCCGCCCGCGAGCGCCGTAGGCGCGAAGCGTCCGACGGGGGTTATGGGGGGCCTCCCCCAGAAAATTTTGAAAACCAAACGGCCGTAGACGCGATTTCCAGCCATTTCAAATATTTTCTGGTAATTTGGAGTGGGTAGTAAATTATGTCAGTTGCAGCATAAAAACTGGTAAAAGGTCATCTTTAAAATAAACTCTATTACTACGAAAACAAAAACAAGTCGAACGATTTACTTTTGCCACATTTTTCATTTTATGAGACGTCACATGAGACCCCCCGACGGGGGGTATGGGGGCCTCCCCCAGAAAATTTTGAAAACCAAACGGCCGTAGACGCGATTTCCAGGCATTTCGAATACTTTCTAGTAATTTTGGAGTGGGTAGTAAATTATGTCAGTTGCAGCATTAAAACTGGTAAAAAGTCATCTTTAAAATAAGCTCTATTACTACGAAAACAAGAACAAGTCGAACGATTTAATTTTGCCACATTTTTCATTTTATGAGACTTTACACCTTTTTATCCAGATCTCAGATGTATAGAAGACTTGTATATACTTTATCTACTTTTAATATATGAATGACCATTTTATAAAAGTTCAAATTTACAATCTATATATTCCGTATTACGATTTACTTTTGCCACGTTTTTCATTATATGACAGTTCACATTTTTTATTCATATCTAAGATAGATACATCTAGAATCAAGATAGAAGACTTTTTGAACTTGTAAAATTTATATACTTTTAATATATGAATGACCATTTTAGTTCAAGTTTATTTACATCTAGTGCACTATATTAAACCAAAAGAAGAACAAGTCAAACGATTATTACTAACACAGTACCGTACTCAAGAACTGAGAAAGGCCATGTGTACGTGCTAGTTCTATTCAGATGGTTAACGTGTTCATCATTGACTGGACTGCTTTCTTTCCGCTTCCATATTATTAAAAATATTCCAAACCCGACAGACGGCGCGACGCTTCCCGACAAACTGAGCATTCATTCCCGACAAGACTATAGCCTTCCCCGACAAGGCCATACCCCTACCCCACCCCATTTTCAAAAACTCCTCGGCTAATGACCGATCTAACAATTCTGGGCTCTTTTCAGATTTCTATTTATTTTCATGAAAATATTTGGGGGGGCCGGTGCCCCCCCCCCCCGCCTCGTACGCCTATGTGTTAGTTGCGAAATGACCTAGTTTGTGTCGATTGGACGTTAAACCCCATCCCTCTCTCTCTCTCTCCTTTAAATTGTATATCTTATCCATACACTAGCTAGATTCCAAGATAATAAATTCACATGCTGATATTTATGTATTGTGTCGACAGACGGATATCTGTTAAATTGACGTGATATTTAAAGCAGATGTTCAATTCTATATCACCCGTAAAAAAATAAACATCGAAATGTTTTCAACAAAGGAACGATATTAACGTCCTATTTCACCAGCAAAAACCTTGGAAAAAATTTTACAATCCGATTGTATAATTAATGTCATTTAGCTAAAGGCTGATATCCGTTATAAAACATTTCTGCAGCGCCCCATGTGCTTAGCGGGTACACTTGTCACACGTGTCCAGTATGATAACTCACAAGTAACCGAAAACAACTAACATTTCCGACAGATATGTAAAAAATAAATGTACCCTAGCTGTTTGAAACTTATGTTTGATGCGTTGTGCTTTTAAAGATACATTCCCGTGTACAAACTCAGTGATTTGATGATATATTTAGACTAAAATATATTCAGACTAATTAATTGAAATACCGTCAAATCGGACGGTAACACCGGAGGACAGTTTGGTTCAGCTGCGTGTCGCGGTTCCTGTTGCAACGACAGGATGGTAGAGCAAAGGTACACCGACGACGAAATGTAACATTGCGTTTCTTTTTTGGAAAAGTATATATAATTATATATACATTGGCAGATGTAGAACGGAACACGACCGCACAGCGTCGTCATTCATCTTTTTATTGGTTGATCTAAAAGAAGTAAGATAAACTCTGTTAGAGAAGCGGATGACTCGGATCTCCTGGGATGCCTTGTTCATAATCTACTAGGTCATAGAGAGACGATGGCACACATTTACGATGCCTTTGTAGATTCTTAATCAGAAAGGTTGAACGCCCAGCTGTCGGTTTCACGTAAAAGAGCCCTCGGCGGTTTGATTTCGATATAAAAGTAGGCCTTAGTGCCGCTGCCCGGGTAAAATCTTCCTCATAGCACACTGTATGGCGTATGCCCGTCTTTATTAGCCCAGTTTATGAGTAGGAAACCCCATTTCATTTTCCGGTTTCATTAACCCAGTTCGTGAACAAATGTAGCATCTTAAGTCCCATTTCATGTTGTCACCTGGTCGTATCTAACAGAACACGTGTAGTTTCTTGCCCCACAGCAATAATTATTGCGCCATCGAAAAACGTGATGCAATGATACTTTTTAATCAACTGAAGAGGTGTTGGAAATTCAGATGGCCCGGGGGGAAAACGTTAATATTACTTCATCTGAACACTAGGATTATATCCAATTCCTATTCATCGGTGCACGCGATTAATTAGTCACAACAGATACCAATGATCATTAAGCATTACCGGAGGCCCCGGGGAACACATGGGGTTAGGCAGCGAACTTGTCAGTTATTGTTAAAATCTGTTTTCCTCCAGTGCTATTTACTGTCCTCACGAAAAACAAATCAACTCATTTATCGACAAACGTAGGACAGGGGCTTGACATGGGGCAGGGTATACTCGTTCGGGTTGGAAGAAAAAGTGAGATCTCCTTGCAATTGGTCGTAGCGCCACTGTCCGGACACAATTTCCCCAATAACATCTTCAGACTGTAAAGAACAATGGTGATGGATCGTTTCTCCACGGCCGCATCTCGGTTAATCAATGGGTTTATAATCCACCTTGCTGCTAGAAGACATAAAACCTTTCATTCAAACCAATTTATAACCAATCTCATTTATCGCTCGCTTTTAAAAAACAAAACAGCTTCGAGAAAACTTGGCTTCGATGGACTAAACATATTCCTGGAGCAATGGCCCGAGAAATCCCTCTCTGCCCATTGCTCCATTGACTTCTGATATACTTGAACTTTTGAGGGAGTGTCTATTCTTTCCGTTCAATCAACATGATAGTCCTACGATTAATCTGGGTCTTCCCTAAAACTCTGGACAGTGATTTAAGGTATTAAAAACGGTGAAAGTATGTTCGTTTCCAAACAGTATTGTTTACATTTCATTCGACTTGATAAACTCGTTTAGTTTTACTGCAGTATTCAGCTATGTACGTGTTAATTGGGGATAATAAAACCGTAAGCATAACGTTATGTAAACATATTTGGGCTAATATTGGCACTCGTTTTAAACGTAAAGCCTTTGTAGAGCAGCTAGTCATTGGTTGTTAATCGGACTACTGACCAATCAAAATTTAAAACAATATCCACTCATTACAGCAGTAAGTAGTGGGATTACCTTTAATCAAACGGAACACTGCGAGGAGTATGTGGATTAAAAGGCCTGTAGAAATGTTCTCTGAGATTGTTCCTTGAATTGTATATTCTCTGCACGAAATGAGATTGGGTTTAACGTTTGACGGATGTGCCAACCAGACAGTACAACTTTGAAAGAAATTACCCCGGCTTAATTAAGCAATAGAAGAACACTACTGATGAAGTTTGCTAAACATTACACAATTTGGGTTTTATTTGGGAGACGGGGAGTTTAACAGAACACCAGGCCGTCAAACCAAAACAACACTTATAGGTTTATCACTCACTCCACACGAAATGTATACTATTCAACAAAAGTAAGGGATATTTGATTTTTAAGTGTTATTAAAGTCACCTAATGAAACTGACGAAGAAACAAATGACAAAATGAAATGAAGTTCACTTTCATCCATTTATTCCAAATGATCGTTAGACTAAGTAAGGCACAGACTGACCATTATAAGGGTAAAATGATACCCGGGGTCAAACAGCAAATTTACCACAGCATCACAACAAAGTCAGTAATGGGTAAAGTATTGATCCGACGTGGCATACTCCTAATGAGACGTCTAAGGTCATTTTGGTCCAGATTGTTCCATTCCTGTTGCAACGCAGCAGCAAGTTCTTGGACATTGGCAGGACGTTGTTGACGTTGACGTAACCTCTGTCCAAGCATGTCCCAGACATGCTCGATGGGGGAGAGGTCAGGACTCAGTGCTGGCCAATGTAATGTGGTGATGTTCTGTTGTCGGAGGTAACCTGTAACGAACCTGGCCCTGTGACATCTTGCGTTGTCATCCTGGAAGATGAAACGGCGGCCATGACGTCGTGCGAACGGCACAACATGGACTGCCAAGATATTGTCCCGGTAGTACTGGCCTGTAACACGCCGTGCAACAACATGTAAAGCCGTTCTTCCAGCAACAGTGATGCCTCCCCACACCATAACAGAACCACCCCCAAATCGACCATGTCTGATGACGTTAACGTCTTGGAAGCGCTCGTTTCGACAACGCCACACCCTCCTACGTCTGTCCAAAAAATCAACAGTGAACCTTGACTCATCTGAAAACATCACATTGCTCCAGCGTCGATTATCCCAGTGTTGACGATCCCTACACCTAACGACGTCTTGCCTGAATGTGATGATCTCTCAAACAAGGGATCACGCGAGAACGTCGGGCGAGAAGGTGACCCCTATGCAGTCGATTCCGAATTGTCTGGCCACTCACTCTCATACCAGTGTCTGTTTGAAGACGAGCGCTGATCTGATTTCCTGTGATGACACGATTTCCCAAGGCCAAGGTACGGATAAATCGATCCTGGGCTTGAGTTGTCGCCCTTAGTCGACCTGAGCATGGTCTGTCCTGTACAGATTGTGTATCACGGTATCTGGACCATAACCTGCTTATGACAGACTGAGAAACATTCATCGTCCGCGCCACAACCGCCTGTGTTGTGCCGATCTGTAGCATGCCAAGGGCACGTAACCTTTCATTATGGGTAAGCCGACGCATATCAAAATTTGTTTTGTGGTCACTAAAACAATTAAACTGATGTTTCCACCCTGGAATTCAATGCCACAATGACTGTAACATTCAAAGTCAGAGTCGTGCAAATCTTGGGTTGGACCCCCATGATGATCCCAAGCACATAACCTGCATTCTATGCGGTAGCTATTGGTGCGTTTGGGCGTCACATGTAACTGGAAATGTTTCTTCTGTTAGGTTCTATAGTGACTTTTTTCGTAATCATTTGCATATTTTAGTATTATGCCCCCAAAATCCCCTACTTTTTTTGAATAGTGTATTTAACAAATCTTCCTGGTGTAATGAAGGCTGGTTATAATAAACAAAATTTTGAACTACATGTATATAGAATGAAATACAACAGGATCAGTGGTGGCACTACGGGGACCGACGTTAATTTAATCAGGAATACCAAGAAAACGGCCCGTGATACAAGGGTGACACACATCTAGTTAGGACTTTCAGTAAACGTTCAGGCTGTATTTAAAACTAGTTCTAGTGGTCAATTAACTAAGGAACATTTTGTTGGTTTAGCTAGGTCTTTATGTCTATATGACATCCATAATACAGGAAACGACAAACACAACTATGACATTAAATACAAGCTATCACCCCGCTAGCTTTGGTTTTACGGCGGTGTTTTCTAGCCTCTCCGCCAAGTCAGCTGCGGGAACGTCATCCCCAGAATAAAGTCTGCCGCGTGTGCAAAGTATGGTATTACCATATTTGGATTACCAGACTATGATGTCATTGCTCGATTTTAAACTACCAGACATATCCTTGTTGTCGCTGGTAGTAGTCTACAACTTGAATACATTAACCAGAACATCTTTTAGAGAACCCAGATAATCTCTACAATACAATATTAGTTGTATAATCTGAGTCATCTACCATTTGTAAATGCATGGATTGTCTAGGTACTTACTGCATCGTGACACCTGTCATTAAAACAAACATCGTCAAGTTCTTAAATCTTCATAAAAGGATTAGCTTTACATCGAGGAGAATTGTAACTGACAAATGTGAAGACGTTCAATGTTATTTCATATTTAATCTCTTGGAAGTTTGACGTCCTCGGAGAGGTTTTAATAATTCCATATATATGGTATTTAACTCAGGGAATCTATGGTAATAATTATAACATTTTATCTATGGTATGGTGGTTATTGTCTATATCGGTTGGTCGAGTGTCTTGGTTAAATATCTGAGTAAAGTGACGGGGTGTGGATATCAAGGACCTGACCACACTTCGATAACTCTTGTCCACAATACTCTAATACTACAAATGTCTGGTAATTACATAGCTCTGTCAGGTGTACCCCACCATTAGACATGTCTGTCAGGGTGTTTTTGTGATACCTGAAGATGTACGGTATACTGCTGTGTGAATTTCATGTAGTACACTTTTGAGCTAACCTAGACTAGTTGAGAGGTATCGCATTTTGGGCGTGGAATACCACACCCACCACCAGAAACCGGACAGACTTACATTTTTATTGTCCCCCGCCCTTTCGAAGAAAGTTGGGGGACTATTAAAATGGGATCGTCCGTCTGTCTGTCTGTCCGTCACACTTTTTGGGACACAATAACTCTCTTCCTAATTGAGCTAGAATGTTCAAACTTGGTGTATGTGTTTACTAGGTCAATGCCTTGATGGAGTTCGAAGATGAGCATTTTCCGCTTAGGGTAAGCAGAGATAAGAAATTTGATTGGTTGATGCTTTGGGACACGATAACTTTAGTTCTAATTAAGTCAGATTGATGAAACTTGGTTTATAGTTTCATTATAGTAATACCTTGACTAAGTTCGATAATGAGCATTTTCTGCTCAGGGTAAGCAGAGCTATACGCAATTTGATTGGTCGAGAATTTGGAACACAATAACTCTCCTTCTAATTGAGTTAAAATGTTCAAACTTGGTGTATATGCTTATTAGGTCAATGCCTTGATGGAGTTCGAAGATGAGCATTTTCCGCTAAGGGTAAGCAGAGATAAGCAATTTGATTTGTTGATGCTTTGGGACACGATAACTTTAGTTCTAATTAAGTGAGAGTGATGAAACTTGGTGTATAGTTTCATTATAGTAATACCTTGACTAAGTTCGATAATGAGCATTTTCTGCCTAGGGTAAGCAGAGCGATACGCAATTTGATTGGTCGAGACTTTGGAACACGATAACTCTCCTTCTAATTTAGTTAAAATGTTCAAACTTGGTGTATATGCTTATTAGGCCAATGCCTTGATGGAGTTCGAAGATGAGCATTTTCCGCTTAGGGTAAGCAGAGATAAGCAATTTGATAGGTTGATGCTTTGGGACACGATAACTTTAGTTCTAATTAAGTGAGATTGATGAAACTTGGTGTATAGTTTCATTACAGTAATACCTTGACTAAGTTCGATACTGAGAATCTTCTGCTCAGGGTAAGCAGAGCGATACGCAATTTGATTGGTCGAGACTTTGGAACACAATAACTCTCCTTCTAATTTAGTTAAAATGTTCAAACTTGGTGTATATGCTTATTAGGTCAATGCCTTGATGGAGTTCGAAGATGAGCATTTTCCGCTTTGGGTAGGCAGAGATAAGCAATTTGATTGGTTGATGCCTCGATACACGATAACTTTAGTTCTAATTAAGTGAGAGATGAAACTTGGTGTATAGTTTCATTACAGTAATACCTTGATTAAGATCGATAATGAGCATTTTCTGCTCAGGGTAAGCAGAATGATAAGCAATTTGATTTGCCGAGACTTTGGAACACAATAACTCTCCTTCGAATTGAGTTAAAATGTTCAAAATTGGTGTGTATGCTTCTTAGGTCAATGCCTTGATGGAGTTCGAAGATGAGCATTTTCTTCTTACGGTAGGCAGAGATAAGCAATTTTTGGATGACACTTCGTGTTCAGTTTGATTGGTCGATACGTTTGAAAAAAATAAATGTGCGATTAATTAATATGTGTCATCTATTTATTTTGGGATTTCGGCGGGGGACATCAGCCTCACTGTTGGCTTGTGATACCAGATATACATGCATTGAGACAATACAGAAAAAAAAATTAGTACAATTTTCAGCTAGGTTACCCCCCTTGGTTCCTGCTCTATTTGAAGTCATCATATTTTATTACTTTATTGTCATCATAGTTAATCACTCCATCCAACTTCAGTGAATTTGATACTTAGTTAATAACTCCATCCAACTAAAGTCGTCGTCTCCTTCACGTGTCGATTGGGGAGAGATTGGGGCTGGCCGAATGGCTAGCACGTGTGCGTTGTGTCATATGGTCTGTCATTGATTCCCCGATTGTACGTGACAAGGAAAAGGGTCGCCTGTCCAACCCCATAAGTTTTCTCGAGGTCCCGTGGTTGCATCTCACTGCCAAAGACACCTACGCTCAAGATAGTTGGAATTCAATTGCCGTCCGGCAGACACACTTTCACACCTGGGCCCTGTTTCACGAAATTTTAACTTAAGATAAAATCCAATTTTAGTAGATACTTCAATTTTGTTTGGCTAAGCACTAAAATCAATCCAATATTATCCAATCAAATTACTAAAATTGGGATCGTATCTTAGTTAAAATTTCGTGAAATAGGCCCCAGTCTCCATTAGCACAATTAATTCGATTCGGGAAGTAATTGTTGGTCTGACTCCGGATCTAAGACAGAAAACGTTACGAATTATTTCCCTTATCTGAAATTTGATTTGTTCATTCCCAACAGATAATTGGAATGTATTTTATTAAGAGAGGTATACTATGAATAGCTATATCAGTAGCCATTGTTCCGAGGAGGAAGTCAAGACTTGATATTTTTAACGTAATTGACTCTAGGGTCAGTAGGGAATACATTACAAGTTTCTAGATATTAAAGGAAAAAATATATGATTAAATGATTATTGGGTCTTGCCGCAAGCAAAATGCTTGAAAACATAGAAATATTTGAAATGAAGTTAATTTTTTTTCAAAATAAGAATTCTAACAATTATTTACTTCCGGGTAACTACGCGCGACGACATGTTATACCACTTTTCGATTGAGTTCGCTTCGCAGACCCTCTTATGGTGGATATCATGCAAGAGACAGGATATGCTTACATTTTGTTGAGCATATGAAACCACCTTCGCTTAATTAGTCCAATGGGTATCAGGATATTGGTCTATACCGTGCTAGAGACTTATCGATCGAGACTATTAAATCAGTATTTTATTGTTGACGCCCCTTTCTTTAATTATGTCCATTAATCCAACAATTATAGATACATAAATAATGCCCTGTCAATATAAGAGATTGTAACATCCTGTTTGTCAGACTTCAGACTTTTAAAAATAGAAAGAATCCATATATAAAAATTTCAGCTAGTTGCCAGACTTAATGCCAATCCTGTGGTATTTGAACTCTTTGTTAAAAAATATCTTTAGGAGGAATCAACTAATTATTTTTAAATAGAAAGAAACGGATGACATTTCTTTGTGGTCAATATTTGGCACAAATCATTCGTCAAGGTAGTCTTTAACCCGATACAATTAACTTGTTGAAAGATGGAGCAAAGTTTAGACAACGAGCGTTAATAAATACCCACATAACGAATGTGTGTTAGAACATGTCATCAACATACAAGTAGTTAAAGTGACAAGAGCTATAGACAGGCGCGGATCCAGGGGTCGTGCCCCCGCCCCTTCTCACCCCCAGTTACATAGTTAATTATCATTTTCGTTTGCCTTGTTACTGTTATAATTCACATATCTGTTCTTTACTAGATATAAACATGATTTTCGCATTGTCCAAGCATTCCAAGGGTGCAACGTATTACCCTTTGCTCCATATCCTGAAAATTCAATATGGCCGACATGTGCCTAATCAATGTACAATAAAATCCTAAAATGTTGGTGTAAGGCCATATAAATATATTATGAAATAAGGTCCTGAAATTAGTTTAACGCCCTCCTGTCCTGCTTAAGATGACTGCAATTCGCCAAATCAATGTACAAGCTCCCGGATATAGATTCATCACATCGTCCAATGTAGACGGACAATCTAACTATAGCTTGTCACAGAGGACAAACAATTAGTAAGTCAGCGGACGTAGGCCTACTAATTATATACAATTTAAATTAAGGAGGTATAATAACTAATGACGTGAAATAAGGTTTACCATTCCGCTTTTTCTAGGCGGTCATTCTATTATAAAAATGTTCAATAGATCATGTAGCCAAGTCTAGTCATCTTAATGGTTTTCCCACCAATATCTCCGGATACATGAAACTGAGAGTCATTATAAACTTGGGTCATTCTGATCTGATCTTGTGGATAGAGTTGTTACCTCGCATGAACTTGCATTGTTAGAGTTTCAACTGTAGGTTTCTCTAAAAAAGTTGAATGAAAGAAATAGGCTATAACCCACGAGAAACCAAGAAACCGCGAAGACAACAGGTGACTCGACTTCTTGGTTTGTCACACTCTATTTCTGGCCTTTATGGGAAGCAATACAAGGACATAGGCAGAATACGATATGTGTCGCCCAAAGGGAGGAATAGAAAGAAGAGACAGATAGACACAGGCTATGTCATTTACGGACTAACGTATTGTCTAATTTATTTCATTAATTCGTAGTGACAGACTTTTTGATCAACCATTTGCACCCTCTCCAATCCCCTCCCGCTCTTTTATATAAAATAATAAAATAGAACATCATGATCAAGACATGTATGTTAAATTATTATATGCGTTGTGACCCATTTGTGTCAGTTTCTAGGTACCAGATATTAGCGTTTTAACTGCAAGCGAATTATTGAAATAAAATTAAACCATATGTTAGTTCATAGGCGTACGAGGCCGAACTTGTTTGGGGGGGCCAGCATATTTTCCCGACAAATATATTTCTTTAGAATCCGTCCGCCCGCGAGCGCCGTAGGCGCGAAGCGTCCGACGGGGGTTATGGGGGGCCTCCCCCAGAAAATTTTGAAAACCAAACGGCCGTAGACGCGATTTCCAGGCATTTCGAATACTTTCTAGTAATTTGGAGTGGGTAGTAAATTATGTCAGTTGCAGAATAAAAACTGGTAAAAAGTCATCTTTAAAATAAGCTCTATTACTACGAAAACAAGAACAAGTCGAACGATTTAATTTTGCCACATTTTTCATTTTATGAGACTTTACACTTTTTTATCCAGATCTCAGATGTATAGAAGACTTGTATATACTTTATCTACTTTTAATATATGAATGACCATTTTATAAAAGTTCAAATTTACAATCTATATATTCCGTATTACGATTTACTTTTGCCACGTTTTTCATTATATGACAGTTCACATTTTTTATCCATATCTAAGATAGATACATCTAGAATCAAGATAGAAGACTTTTTGAACTTGTAAAATTTATATACTTTTAATATATGAATGACCATTTTAGTTCAAGTTTATTTAAATCTAGTGCACTATATTAAACCAAAAGAAGAACAAGTCAAACGATTATTACTAACACAGTACCGTACTCAAGAACTGAGAAAGGCCATGTGTACGTGCTAGTTCTATTCAGATGGTTAACGTGTTCATCATTGACTGGACTGCTTTCTTTCCGCTTCCATATTATTAAAAATATTCCAAACCCGACAGACGGCGCGACGCTTCCCGACAAACTGAGCATTCATTCCCGACAAGACCATAGCCTTCCCCGACAAGGCCATACCCCTACCCCACCCCATTTTCAAAAACTCCTCGGCTAATGACCGATCTAACAATTCTGGGCTCTTTTCAGATTTCTATTTTTTTTCATGAAAATATTTGGGGGGGGGGGGGCGGTGCCCCCAGCCCCCCCCCCGCCTATGTGTTAGTTGCGAAATGACCTAGTTTGTGTCGATTGGACGTTAAACCCCATCCCTCTCTCTCTCTCTCCTTTAAATTGTATATCTTATCCATACACTAGCTAGATTCCAAGATAATAAATTCACATGCTGATATTTATGTATTGTGTCGACAGACGGATATCTGTTAAATTGACGTGATATTTAAAGCAGATGTTCAATTCTATATCACCCGTAAAAAAATAAACATCGAAATGTTTTCAAAAAAGGAACGATATTAACGTCCTATTTCACCAGCAAAAACCTTGGAAAAAATTTTACAATCCGATTGTATAATTAATGTCATTTAGCTAAAGGCTGATATCCGTTATAAAACATCTCTGCAGCGCCCCATGTGCTTAGCGGGTACATTTGTCACACGTGTCCAGTATGATAACTCACAAATAACCGAAAACAACTAACATTTCCGACAGATATGTAAAAAATAAATGTACCCTAGCTGTTTGATACTCATGTTTATTGATGCCTTATGCTTTTAAAGATACATTTCCGTGTACAAACTGGGTGATTTGATGATATATACTATTCAAAAAAAGTAGGGGATATTTGATTTTTAAGTGTTATTAAAATCACCTTATGAAACTGACGAAGAAACAAATGACAAAATGAAATGAAGTTCACATTCATCGATTTATTCCAAATGATCGTTAGACTAATTAAGGCACAGACTGACCATTATAAGGGTAAAATGATACCCGGGGTCAAACAGCAAAGTTACCACAGCATCACAACAAAGTCAGTAACGGGTAAATCCTCCTCTGTTTGCCAAACAACCATTGATCCGACGTGGCATACTCCCAATGAGACGTCTAAGGTCATTTTGGTCCAGATTGTCCCATTCCTGTTGCAACGCAGCAGCAAGTTCTTGGACATTGGCAGGACGCTGTTGACGTTGACGTAACCTCTGTCCAAGCATGTCCCAGACATACTCGATGGGGGAGAGGTCGGGACTTAGTGCTGGCCAAGGTAATGTGGTGATGTTCTGTTGTTGGAGGTAACATGTAACGATTCTGGCCCTGTGACATCTTGCGTTGTCATCCTTGAAGATGAAACGGCAGCCATGACGTCGTGCCAACGGCACAACATGGACTGCCAAGATGTTGTCCCGGTAGTACTGGCCTGTAACACGCCCTGCAACAACATGTAAAGCCGTTCTTCCAGCAACAGTGACGCCTCCCCACACCATAACAGAACCACCCCCAAATCGATCATGTCTGATGACGTTAACGTCTTGGAAGCGCTCGTTTCGACGACGTCACACCCTCCTACGTCTGTCCAAAAATCAAAAGTGAACCTTGACTCATCTGAAAACATCACATTGCTCCAGCGTCGATTATCGCAGTGTTGACGATCCCTACACCAACGACGTCTTGCCTGAATGTGATGATCTCTCAAACAAGTTATCACGCGAGGACGTCGGGCGCGAAGGTGACCCCTATGCAGTCGATTCTGAATCGTCTGGCCACTCACTCTCACACCAGTGTCTGTTTGAAGACGAGCGCTGAACAAGTCGAACGATTTAATTTTGCCACATTTTTCATTTTATGAGACTTTACACTTTTTTATCCAGATCTCAGATGTATAGAAGACTTGTATATACTTTATCTACTTTTAATATATGAATGACCATTTTATAAAAGTTCAAATTTACAATCTATATATTCCGTATTACGATTTACTTTTGCCACGTTTTTCATTATATGACAGTTCACATTTTTTATCCATATCTAAGATAGATACATCTAGAATCAAGATAGAAGACTTTTTGAACTTGTAAAATTTATATACTTTTAATATATGAATGACCATTTTAGTTCAAGTTTATTTAAATCTAGTGCACTATATTAAACCAAAAGAAGAACAAGTCAAACGATTATTACTAACACAGTACCGTACTCAAGAACTGAGAAAGGCCATGTGTACGTGCTAGTTCTATTCAGATGGTTAACGTGTTCATCATTGACTGGACTGCTTTCTTTCCGCTTCCATATTATTAAAAATATTCCAAACCCGACAGACGGCGCGACGCTTCCCGACAAACTGAGCATTCATTCCCGACAAGACCATAGCCTTCCCCGACAAGGCCATACCCCTACCCCACCCCATTTTCAAAAACTCCTCGGCTAATGACCGATCTAACAATTCTGGGCTCTTTTCAGATTTCTATTTTTTTTCATGAAAATATTTGGGGGGGGGGGGCGGTGCCCCCAGCCCCCCCCCGCCTATGTGTTAGTTGCGAAATGACCTAGTTTGTGTCGATTGGACGTTAAACCCCATCCCTCTCTCTCTCTCTCCTTTAAATTGTATATCTTATCCATACACTAGCTAGATTCCAAGATAATAAATTCACATGCTGATATTTATGTATTGTGTCGACAGACGGATATCTGTTAAATTGACGTGATATTTAAAGCAGATGTTCAATTCTATATCACCCGTAAAAAAATAAACATCGAAATGTTTTCAAAAAAGGAACGATATTAACGTCCTATTTCACCAGCAAAAACCTTGGAAAAAATTTTACAATCCGATTGTATAATTAATGTCATTTAGCTAAAGGCTGATATCCGTTATAAAACATCTCTGCAGCGCCCCATGTGCTTAGCGGGTACATTTGTCACACGTGTCCAGTATGATAACTCACAAATAACCGAAAACAACTAACATTTCCGACAGATATGTAAAAAATAAATGTACCCTAGCTGTTTGATACTCATGTTTATTGATGCCTTATGCTTTTAAAGATACATTTCCGTGTACAAACTGGGTGATTTGATGATATATACTATTCAAAAAAAGTAGGGGATATTTGATTTTTAAGTGTTATTAAAATCACCTTATGAAACTGACGAAGAAACAAATGACAAAATGAAATGAAGTTCACATTCATCGATTTATTCCAAATGATCGTTAGACTAATTAAGGCACAGACTGACCATTATAAGGGTAAAATGATACCCGGGGTCAAACAGCAAAGTTACCACAGCATCACAACAAAGTCAGTAACGGGTAAATCCTCCTCTGTTTGCCAAACAACCATTGATCCGACGTGGCATACTCCCAATGAGACGTCTAAGGTCATTTTGGTCCAGATTGTCCCATTCCTGTTGCAACGCAGCAGCAAGTTCTTGGACATTGGCAGGACGCTGTTGACGTTGACGTAACCTCTGTCCAAGCATGTCCCAGACATACTCGATGGGGGAGAGGTCGGGACTTAGTGCTGGCCAAGGTAATGTGGTGATGTTCTGTTGTTGGAGGTAACATGTAACGATTCTGGCCCTGTGACATCTTGCGTTGTCATCCTTGAAGATGAAACGGCAGCCATGACGTCGTGCCAACGGCACAACATGGACTGCCAAGATGTTGTCCCGGTAGTACTGGCCTGTAACACGCCCTGCAACAACATGTAAAGCCGTTCTTCCAGCAACAGTGACGCCTCCCCACACCATAACAGAACCACCCCCAAATCGATCATGTCTGATGACGTTAACGTCTTGGAAGCGCTCGTTTCGACGACGTCACACCCTCCTACGTCTGTCCAAAAATCAAAAGTGAACCTTGACTCATCTGAAAACATCACATTGCTCCAGCGTCGATTATCGCAGTGTTGACGATCCCTACACCAACGACGTCTTGCCTGAATGTGATGATCTCTCAAACAAGTTATCACGCGAGGACGTCGGGCGCGAAGGTGACCCCTATGCAGTCGATTCTGAATCGTCTGGCCACTCACTCTCACACCAGTGTCTGTTTGAAGACGAGCGCTGAGCTGATTTGCTGTGATGACACGATTTCTCAAGGCCAATTAACGGATAAATCGATCTTGGGCTTGAGTTGTCGCCCTTGGTCGACCTGAGCGTGGTCTGTCCTGTACAGATTGTGTATCACGGTATCTGGACCATAGCCTGCTTATGACAGATTGAGAAACATTCATCGTCCGCGCCACAACCGCCTGTGTTGTGCCGATCTGTAGCATGCCAAGGGCACGTAATCTGTCATTTTGGGTAAGCCGACGCATATCAAAATTTGTTTTCTGGTTACTAAAACAATTAAACAGATGTTTCCACCCTGGAATTCAATGCCACAATGACTGTAACATTCAAAGTCAGAGTCGTGCAAATCTTGGGTTGGACCCCCATGATGATCCCAAGCATCACCTGCATTCCATGCGGTAGCTATTGGTGCGTTTGGGCGTCACATGTAACTGGAAATGTTTCTTCTGTTAGGTTCTATAGTGACTTTTTTCGTAGTCATTTGCATATTTTAGTATTATGCACCCAAAATCAAATATCCCCTACTTTTTTTGAATAGTATATATATAGACTAAAATAGATTCAGACTAATTAATTGAAATAACGTCAAATCGGACGGTAACACCGGAGGACAGTTTGGTTCTGCTGCATGTCGCTGTTCCTGTTGCAACGACGGGATTGTAGAGCAAAGGTACACTGACGACGAAATGTAACATTGCGTTTCTTTTTTGGAAGAGTATATATAATTATATATACAATGGCAGATGAAGAACAGAACACGACCGCACAGCGTCGTCATTCATCTTTTTATTGGTTGATGTATATGAAGTAAGATAAACACTGTTAGGGAAGCGTATGACTCGGATCTCCTGCCTTGTTCATAATCTACTTAATGAGATAAAAAAAAAATCTCCCTGTTCCGAGATTGAATGATTGATTTGGGAAAGTGTAATTACCAGGTCATAGAGAGACGATGGCACACATTTACCATGCCTTTGTAGATTCTTAATCAGAAAGGTTGAACGCCCAGCTGTCGGTTTCACGTAAAAGAGCTCTCGGCGGTTGGAATTCGATATAAAAGTAGGCCTTAGTGCCGCTGCCCGGGCAAAATCTTCCTCATAGCACACTGTATGGCGTATGCCCGTCTTTATTAGCCCAGTTTAGGAGCATGAAGTTAAACCCCATTTCATTTCATTTTTCGGTTTCAATAACCAAGTTCGTGAACAAATGTAGCATCTTAAAGCTGAACTCCGGTTACAAAAATACCGAAATAATGTAATAAAAAAAAATTAAACCCTCAAGCCGCCATACTTGTTTCCGATATGTGAAATAAGTATGGCGGGCATGGAGGCTTATGACCTGGGACGGTTAGTCGATCTCACTTCCAGTTTATTTCTTGTCAGCAAGCTATACACATCCGGCTTTATTCTCTTCACACGGTTCAATGATTGCTGTATTTTTCCCAACAGTATACCAAATTATTGAAGATTGCATAATGCCTGATCAGGTAAGACTGTAAATAATTATACGAACTGCGTCTACTACAATATCAATTTCTTCCACCTTGGTAAAATGGAGAAAAAAAACCATAACATCAATAAATTTAGCACTGTCAAACACCCCCCAAATGAGAGCAGGCCCAAAACATGTAGTTATGTCCCTTGATCATTTTCATGAACACTATTCAACGTGGAAGATATGCAGAAGACAATAGTTTGTATAGATGATTTGTTTTGGTTGAAAAACAGGTTGGGGTAAACCATCTTTTACATCTTTTGTTTTGGAGTAAAGCTTAGGCTATATTGTAGTAGACGCAGTTCATATTATTATTTACACTCTTACCTGATCAGACATTTTGCAATCTTCAATAATTTGGTATACTTGTGGGGAAATATACAGCAATCAGTGGACCGTGTGAAGAGAAATAAGCCGGATGTGCATAGCTGACTAACAAGAGACAAACTGGAAGTGAGATCGGCTAACCTTTCCAAGTCATAAGCCTCCATGTCCGCCATACTTATTTCACAAATTGGAAACAAGTATGGCGGCTTGAAGGCGTTAACTTTTTTTTATTACATTATTTCGGTATTTTTGTAACCGGAGTTCAGCTTTAAATCCCATTTCATTTTTTCACCTGGTCGTATCTAACAGAGCACGTGTAGTTTCTTGCCCCACAGCAATAATTATTGCGCCATCTAAAAACGTGATGCAATGATACTTTTTAATCAACTGAAGAGGTGTTGGAAATTCAGATGGCCCGGGGGGAAAACGTTAATATTACTTCATCTGAACACTAGGATTATATCCAATTCCTATTCATCGGTGCACGCGATTAATTTGTCACAACAGATACCAATGATCATTAAGCATTACTGGAGGCCCCGGGGAACACATGGGGTTAGGCAGCGAACTTGTCAGTTATTCTTAAAATCTGTTTTCCTCCAGTGTTATTTAGTGTCTTCACGAACAACAAAAACAAATCAACTCATTTATCGACAAACGTAGGACAGGGGCTTGACATGGGGCAGGGTATACTCGTTCGGGTTGGAAGAAAAAGTGAGATCTCCTTGCAATTGGTCGTAGCGCCACTGTCCGGACACAATTGCCCGAATAACATATTATACTGTATGACTGTCTGCATTCGCCTGTTGATCTTATCCTGTCCACTAATCGAAATAACACAGTAGAACTTGGTTTTAAAACGGTGTCGCCCCTTTTTAGATGAACATCTTCAGACTGTAAAGAACAACGGTATTGGATCGTTTCTCCGCGGCCGCATCTCGGTTAATCAATGGGTTTATAATCCACCTTGCTGCTAGAAGACATAAAACCTTTCACTCAAACCAATTTATAACCAACCTCATTTATCGCTCGCTTTTAAAAAACAAAACAGCTTTAAGAAAACTTAGCTTCGATGGACTAAACATATTCCTGGAGCAATGGCCCGAGAAATCCCCCTCTGCCCATTGCCTTCTGATATACTTGAACTTTTGAGGGAGTGTGTTTGTACTTCCCGTTCAATCAACATCACAGTCCTACGTTTAATTTGGGTCTTCCCTAAAACTTTGGCCAGTGATTTAAGGTATTAAAAACGGTGAAAGTATGTTCGTTTCCAAACAGTATTGTTTACATTTCATTCGACTTGATAGCCTCGTTTAGTTTTCCTACAGTATGCTGCTATGCACGTGTTAAGTGGGCATAACAAAACCGTGAGCGTAACGTTATGTAAACATATTTGGGCTAATATTGGCACTCGTTTTAAACGTAAAGCCTTTGTAGAGCAGATAGTCATTGGTTGTTAATCGGACTACTGACCAATCAAAATTTAAAACAATATCCACTCATTACAGCACTGCGAGGAGTATGTGGACTAAACGGCCTGTAGAAATGTTCTCTGTGATTGTTCCTTGAATTGTATATTCTCTGCACGAAATGAGATTGGGTTTAACGTTTGACAGCTGTGCCAACCAGACAGTAGAACTTAGAAAGAAATTACCCCTGCTTAATTAAGCAATAGAAGACCACTACTGATGAAGTTTGCTAAACATTACAAAATTTGGGTTTTATTTGTGAGACGGGGAGTTTAACAGAACACCAGGCCGTCACATCCCAAAACAACACTAATTGGTTTATCACTCACGCCATACGAAATGTATTAAACAAATCTTCCTAGTGTAATGTGGGTTAAACAAAATTTTGAACTACATGTATATAGAATGAAATACAACAGGATCAGTGGTGGCAATACGGGGACCGACGTTAATTTAATCAGGAATACCAAGAAAACGGCCCATGATACAAGGGTGACACACATCTAGTTAGGACTTTCAGTAAACGTTCAGGCTGTATTTAAAACTAGTTCTAGTTTTCAATTAACTAACGAACATTTTGTTGGTTTAGCTAGGTCTTTATGTCTATATGACATCCATAATACAGGAAACTACAAACACAACTATGACATTAAATACAAGCTATCACCCCGCTAGCTTTGGTTTTACGGCGGTGTTTTCTAGCCTCTCAGCCAAGTAAGCTGCGGGAACGTCATTCCCAGAATAAAGTTTGCCGCGTGTGCAAAGTATGGTATTACCATATTTGGATTACCAGACTATGATGTCATTGTTCGATTTTAAACTACCAGACATATCCTTGTTGTTGCTGTTAATAGTCTACAACTTGAATACATTAACCAGAACATCTTTTAGAGAACCCAGATAATCTCTACAATACAATGGCCCTATTAGTTGTATAATCTGAGTCATCTACCATTTGTAAATGCATGGATTGTCTAGGTACTTACTGCATCGTGACACCTGTCATTAAAACAAACATCGTCAAGTTCTTAAATCTTCATAAAAGGATTAGCTTTACATCGAGGAGAATTGTAACTGACAAATGTGAAGACGTTCAATGTTATTTCATATTTAATCTCTTGGAAGTTTGACGTCCTCGGAGAGGTTTTAATAATTCCTGATATGTTGTATTTAACTCAGGGAATCTATGGTAATAAATATAACATTTTATCTATGGTATGGTGGTTATTGTCTATATCGGTTAGTCTAGTGTCTTGGTTAAATATCTGAGTAAAGTGACGGGGTGTGGATATCAAGGACCTGACCACACTTCGATTACTCTTGTCCACAATACTCTAATACTACAAATGTCTGGTAATTACATAGCTCTGTCAGGTGTACCCCACCACTAGTCATGTCTGTCAGAGTGTTTTTGTGATACCTGAAGATGTACGGTACACTGCTGTGTGAATTTCATGTAGTACACCTTTGAGCTAACCTAGACTAGTTGAGAGGTATCGTATTTTGGGCGTGGAATACCACACCCACCACCAGAAACCCGACAGACTTACATTTTTATGATACCAGATATACATGCATTGAGACAATACAGAAAAAAAAATTGGTACAATTTTCAGCTAGGTTAACCCCCAGGGCTCCTGCTCTATTTGAAGTCATCATAGTTTATTACTTTATTGTCATCATAGTTAATCACTCCATCCAACTTCAGTAAATTTGATACTTAGTTAATCAGTCCATCCAACTACAGTGAATTTGATACCAAGTTAATCAGTCCATCCAACTACAGTGAATTTGATACCAAGTTAATCAGTCCATCCAACTACAGTAAATTTGATACTAAGTTAATCACTCCATCCAACTTCAGTAAATTTGATACTTAGTTAATAACTCCATCCAACTAAAGTCGTCGTCACCTACACGTTTCGAGTGGGGAGGGATTGGGGCTGGCCGAATGGCTAGCACGTGTGCGTTGTGTCATATGGTCTGTCATTGATTCCCCGATTGTACGTGACAAGGAAAAGGGTCGCCTGTCCAACCCCATATGTTTTCTCGGGGTCCCGTGGTTGCATCTCACTGCCAAAGACACCTACGCGTAAGATAGTTGGAATTCAATTGCCGTCCGGCGGACACACTTTCTCACCTGGGCCCACGAAATTTTAACTTAAGATAAAATCCAATTTTAGTAAATACTTCAATTTTGATTGGCTAAGCACTAAAATCAATCTAATATTATCCAATCAAATTACTAAAATTGGGATCGTATCTTAGTTAAAATTTCGTGAAATAGGCCCCAGTCTCCATTAGCATTAGCACAATTAATTCGATTCGGGAAGTAATTGTTGGTCTGACTCCGGATCTAAGACAGAAAACGTTACGAATTATTTCCCTTATCTGAAATTTGATTTGTTCATTCTTAACAGATAATTGGAATGTATTTTATTAAGAGAGGTAATGCTATGAATAGCTATATCAGTAGCCATTGTTCCGAGGAGGAAGTCAAGACTTGATATTTTTAACGTAATTGACTCTAGGGTCAGTAGGGAATACATTACAAGTTTTCTAGATATTATAAGAAACATATATGATTAAATGATTATTGAGTCTGCCGCAAGCAAAATGCTGGAAAACATAGAAATATTTGAAATCAAGTTAATTTTTTTTGTTCAAAATAAGAATTCTAACAATTATTTACTTCCGGGTAACTACGCGCGACGACATGTTATACCACTTTTCGGTTGAGTTCGCTTCGCAGACCCTCTTGTGGTGGATATCATGCAAGAGACGGTGTATGCTTACATTTTATGGAGCATATGATACCACCTTCGCTTAATTAGTCCAATGGGTATAAGGATATTGGTCTATACCGTGCTAGGGACTTATCGATCGATACTATTAAATCAGTATTTTATTGTTGACGCCCCTTTCTTTAATTATGTCCATTAATCCAACAATTATAGATACATAAATAATGCCCTGTCAATATAAGAGATTGTAACATCCTGTTTGTCAGACTTCAGACTTTTAAAAATAGAAAGAATCCATATATATAAATTTCAGCTAGTTGCCAGACTTAATGCCAATCCTGTTGTATTTGAACTCTTTGTTAAAAAATATCTTTAGGAGGAATCAACTAATTACTATTAAATAGAAAGAAACGGTAGACATTTCTTTGTGGTCAATATTTGTCACAAACCATTCGTCAAGGTAGTCTTTAAACCGGCTACAATTAACTTGTTGAATGATGGGGCAAAGTTTAGACAACGAGCGTTACTAAATACCCACATAACGAATGTGTGTTAGAACGTGTCAGCAACATATAAGTAGTTAAAGTGGCAAGAGCTATAGACAGGCGCGGATCCAGGGGTCGTGCCCCCGCCTCTCCTCAGCCCCAGTTACATAGTTGATTTTCATTTTCGTTTGCTTTGTTACTGTTGTAATTTACAGGTCTGCTCAATAGATGATATAAACATGATTTTCGCATTGACTCCGCCCAAGCATCCCAAGGGTGCAACGTATTACCCTTTGCACCAATGTATGACACCCCCCTCCCCCTCGACAAAATCGTGGATCTGGGCCTGATGGATGAGAATCCAGTCAAGGATTGTCGCCATTTTGTTGTAATATTACGTGATCAAAGACAAATTAATGCCCTTGAAGAAACGTAGAGATTGATCTACGAGTCCAGGCAATTGATGATTTTACCGCTAAAAAAGTTGCAAGTAAACGTTTTTATGTCTTTTAACCTTTACCAAATTGTGAGCATCCGAAAGCGGTAAAATTCAATATGGCCGAAATGTGCCTAATCAATGTACAATACAATCCTAAAATGTTGGTGTAAGGCTATATAAATGTATTATGAAATAAGGCCCTTTATTTGAAGATAGTGTTAACTGTCTCTTAAAGCGTTGAAAATAGGTTAAAGTCAAGATGGCCGGCATGAAATGAAATTAGTTTAACGCCCTACTGTCCTGCTTAAGATGACTGCCATTCGCCAAATCAATGTGCAAGCCCCCGGATATAGATTCATCACATCGTCCAATGTAGACGGACAATCTAACCATAGGTTGTCACAGAGTAGAAACAATTAGTAATTCTGCGGACGTGGGCCTACTAATTATATACAATTTAAATTGAGGAGGTATAATAACTAATGACGTGAAAAAGGGTTTAACATTCCGCCTTTTCTAGGCGGTCATTCTATTATAAAAATGTTCAATAGATCATGTAGCCAAGTCTAGCCACCTTAATGGTTTTCCCACCAATATCTCCGGATACATGAAACTGAGAGTTATTATAAACTTGGGTCATTCTGATCTTGTGGATAGAGTTGTTACCTCGCATGAACTTGCATTGGTAGAGTTTCAACTGTAGGTTTCTCTAAAAAAAAAGTTGCATGAAAGAAATAGGCTATAACCCACGAGAAACCAAGAAACCGCGAAGAAACCCAAGAGAAACCATGGAAGTGAACATCGGTGACTCGACTTCTTGGTTTGCCACACTCTTATTTCTGGCCTTCATGAGAAGCAATACAAGGACATGGGCAGAATACGATATGTGTCGCCCTAAGGGAGGGATAGAAAGAAGAGACACAGAGACACAGTTCATTGCCACAGACTGTGGGTACTCCCTTCTAAGAATCGCGTATGATGCCAAGTGATGTCATACCCTAGACCCGATTCAGAGGCGGTGGATAGGTCATTCTAAGAACCCCACATGCTATGTCTATCTGTAAACCTGATTTAAAGGAGCTAAATCGCTAACATCTGGGACCTAAAAATTGACACAAGTGGGTCGCAACGTATACAATACGAATATATATAAACTGATTTACATTCAATGGTTTCCGTTTTTACTCTAATTTCAAACCAGTTACGTTCGGCGAAATAAACCAGCAGTCTAAATCAAGCGCAAATTTGTAGCGTCTGGTTATTCCAGTGTACATACGCGTTTGATTTGGTGCAATGTGTTTAGCCTTGTCCCTCAAGGCTATTGTTAAAACTGGGGCTGGAACGCATCATGGTACACGATTCGTGTACCAATGGTAAAATGTTTCGTGTTTTCAATGTTTTTGATGATATCGAGTTAGGGACTTATAGCTACTTTAAGCCCATGACGGGGGTGTGGTTATGTGCTTCTAAATATTCCAAAATGATATCCGAAGCAAACATTGTGTTTTTTTTATCGTACTCTGTAATTTATGTAAAACGTTTACCTACGCCATCTAGTAGGACTGACCATTACCATATTTTAGTAAGTGTTTCATTTGGGCAACCTTTCACGACAGTTTTATTCTATTCAATTGTAATAATCTGAGCATCAATTGACTTGACGACAGTAACCCAATTCCAGAAATGTATAGTGACAGACCTGTCATTGCGTTGGTCTAGGAAGTTGTACAGTAATAAAAGAAAGCTAAGTAGTCTACATTAAACATACCAGCTTTCATAAAAACTAAAGTAGCCCATAACGACATAAGCGGGTAAAGACACTGGGTGATATTGCACCATTATAAATAATGATGTTCGTGAAATATATTAAAAAGCTAAATTAAATGAAATATGAACTGATACAGTAGTCATGAATTGGGATCCAAACATTAAGTGTATTAATTTCAGAGTTAGATCATTAGCCTTACTTCTTCGTGTATGGCCGAATGGTTAACACGTGCGCGCTGTCGTTGATAAAGTCAACTGGTTTGGTTTTGATTCCCCGGTTGTACGTCACAATTAATAAAAGTCGCATCTCCAACCTCGTGGGTTTTCGTCGGGTGGCTCGCTTTCCTTTCCTAAAGTGCAAGCGATTTATTGTAAAAAAAAAAAAAAAAAAATGGGCCGTATGTTAGTCCCGAACGAAATGACCTAGTTTGTTTCGAGTGGACATTACCCCCTGGAAGGTTTGATACTACTACGAAGAAAACATAATCTGTGCATTTATAAAGAATAATCTACTTCATTAAATGAAATGGGGTAGCAACTCAGCGGAAGACAGCCATACGCCCTGGGGTCTGGGGGACAGCTGCCTGAACAGCCATACTACGACCTACTCTGCTTGTCTCTTATGCGTACACGTGCGTCGGTTTTCGTCACACCCATCCTCTCTCCTGCACCACTGACAAGGGGAGCCACGCCCAGAAATCATGATGAACCATCTGGGATCGATTACCACTAACATCGGGTAATTTTGTAGCGGGCTTACCGTTTAGATTATTTGTTTGACTTCCAATGATTGCTCTGCAGCAAGACACTTGACACTTACCCCCCCCCCCTCCGCTAGAATATCATTAGTATTAATCAAAACTGCTTATAATTTGCAAATTTGATCCTATTCTTCAATTCTACAACAAAACGTCAACACAGAAATGCAGGAAAAGAGAGAAAAAAATAAATAAAAAATTGTCTTTGTATAACTCGCACTATATTCCTCCATCATTAAATAAGGGTATTTAAAATACAGATGTTGGCGTAACATTTCCAATAATGTACGGGCAACTTGCCACTCGTACATTATCTAATTTTTAACACGCGTGACGTACTTCATTGAAAAGCACGGGCGGAATAGTGTCTGTATTTGAATTTGTTTAATGATCTCGAGCTAAAGACATTGTGTAATATATTGAAACAACATTCGGCTAACGTCTCGTGAAGTATCAATATATATTACTTAATGTCTCGCTCTCGATCATTAACAATCTGGAAACCAGAAAATCTCTGGTGAATCGGGGTAGCCATTTTCCCGGAAGTGACGAATCACATGACTTTCACGTGACATGTATTTTTTTTACGTGCCTGGATGACCGAATCACTTAAAGATATTCCCACGCGTAGAAAGATATATCTTTACAAAAACATGAATTTGTACGTTTAGGATCCATTTTTTTTATGTAAGCGAGTTGACTTCGACTCAAGGATCATTTTACAATAAACAAATCGACGATCCGACCTCTAGTTCTCGAGAAATCGACCCAAAATATTGACCAATCTGAGGTCAGAATGGGCGGGGCTCAGGTTTGGAAAAAAGTCGTAAAAATGGCCGGTCAAAGGAACCAGAGGCCTTCGACCCCGCGGCTGCCTCTGGGAACAAGATTGGATCATTAAACAACTCATAATTACTAGTCTTAGTCCAATTGCCATTTGAGACACAAACAATAATTATTGGAGGAAAACTTGTATCTTTTTAAAATACATGTAAGTTTATATAACTGGCCCGACTTCCTTGTTTGGAATAAAGAAGTAATGTCCTAGACACGTGTATAATAAAATTAGCAACAAAAAAAAAAAAAAAAAAAAAAACCTTTTACGCAATGCTTCTATAATCAGGATATTATTTCAAAATTAAAAATCAATTTAAAACATGTTTTGTAATCTGATATATTTTTTTTTCCATCGCAATCTGATAAATTCGTGTTATTGCAATCTGATAATTAATTCAATAAAAATGAAATATAACAATTTTTATGTCATTTACTGGGAGTTGCAATGTAAGATTATGACATTTTATGATCTTCCAAAAATACCCAAATCAAATCTGGTCAATTTATAAGGCGCCTCTATCTTCATGCCACATACGCTCACACCAGGGATCGAGACCACAGCCGCAAGCCAGAGGTGAGCGGTCAGCTAGAGGTCGAAGCCCGGCACTCGAGACCACTAGGCCATCCCCCAACCCATTACAGTTTTAAAGATATGATACAAAAACAAGCTAAAACCTTATATACATTTGCTTTACACATGTTTATGTAACTTACTTTTGATATTACAAGAATTTTATAATGTACTTATTTCTTGACGACGAAAGTTAAATTCAACAACGTACATTCATAAAGATAAATAAATGAGTAACAGACCGTTAGAACCACCAGGTCAACTAACTAAATTACATTAGATATACAGTGAAAGTTGTAGAGTAATTATTGATAATTTATTTAAAGACGTATTCCAGTTGTTCGCAAAAATGATTTTCTAGGTCTCAAAACGTTTTGTTAGTTTTAAAAAATCGTGAACTATCTGGAATATATTTTCGTTTACCTCATCACCAAGATCATTGTTACCTTTAAGTAAACAAGTGATAGACCGCGATTAATTATTGCCAGGTTATCTTTCCCTGCTAACAAATTAATCAATCTCATTTGTAAAACTTTTTGTCCCCGAGAGTAAACGTTACTTCCTCAATTAACTGCATGTAGGAGATAATTAAAAAGATATTTGTGATATAGACGTATGCAGTTTGTATTAAATCTCACTGCCTTTGGGCGGTTAAATATTCGATTTGTAGATTAGCGCTACTTCCAAAAAAACTCTTTTTAAATTATTTATTTTAATAATACCTTTGAATTCCGACACCGTAATTTTATTAATTCAAAGGATTAGCAGTCCAGAAAATCTATACCCAGATTTATGTACGATTTATTCCAGGATCAACATCGCTTCTTCATTTTTAAATTAAATCTTTAAATTCCCGCACCGTTCAAATCTACTTAAAATCTAGTGTATCTCGTGGCAACGAATATTGATTATGCTCTTGTCATTCTCATAAATTTCTAATTAATAATTTGTCTAACGAAATGAAATAGGATTTAACGTCCTATACAGAGCTTCTGAAGACGGGCATAATCCATACAGTGTGCTACGAGGGAAATTGTGTCCAGGCAGCGGCACTAAGGCCCACGCTTATCTCGATTCCCAACAGCGACACTAAGGCCCACGCTTATCTCGATTTCCAAGAGCCATGGGATCGTTTACGTACATTCGAACGACTAGATAGCTGCCCCCCCCCCCTCAGGCTACCCACCTGCACCACTAACAAGGGGAAACCAAATCATAAATTCCGATTAAGTTTCTTGGCTGATGCAGTTCATTTTGACCGATGCGGGGATTGGACAGGCGACCACCAGTGTCTTACCACTTAGCCACCGTGGCTCCTAAGGCCTAAAGGAAGACTTCCAATAGGCAAGTTGAGCTCTTGAACAATCTATATTTAAACATACACTTTGCAAGAGCTAAATCGGATTATTGCAAGTCTTTATATAGGCTTCAGATGTCATAGAAATTATAAATTAGATCTTTATTTACACAACAAGCACAAACTCATCTCTGTAGACCCACGGGTGGCTTGAATTCAGCTTGGACTTAAACGGGATTTCGTTGACTATTTTAAATGGCGTCGTGGGCGGAGTTTAACCGTTACGTTGACTTCATACTCCCAGATCGAGGCTAAATGATAGAGTGTACAAAGCGAGGCCGCTGTTGAGCGAGGCCTCAACACATGACATCTAAACACAGATGATGACAAATTATACAATTCCTGTAGACCGTGTGATGACTAATACAGACGGACAGGTCTTCTGTCTTAATAATATCCCCAATAGGCAGGACGCCCCTGTATTATAATATTATGTTCTATATATTCAATTGATTTAATGCATGCCAAAAATACAAGTAAGAATGCAAATTTACCGTTTCACTCATTTTGTCCAATTGTTATAAAAATCCAAAAAAGTAAAACAAAAAAGGGTATGATGACAGCAGACAAAAGACAGCGGGATTATGTAGATGTTGGTGGGGTTAGCGCCTGTCAATCAAATCATCGGCCATACTAAGAATCGGTGAACATGGAGGTATACTATTTCTTGTCAAAAATAACAGTGGTGATAACTATGTTCAGAATAAAGTAATTTGACTGAAATTTTCAATATATTCTTCTTTCACCATCTATTTTTTGAACTGTTGTAGCAAGAATGGCTAACTCCTTACAAAAATCTCCCACGTATCTTTAATAGTGTAAATAAATAGAATGCGATATTCAGATGAATTATTTCGCAGATAGTGATGGACGGCTAATCAGATTTGCCAAGAATAGAATAATACTTTAGGGATTAATTCTGTGTTTCTCTTTTAAGTAGATACTGGAATGATTGAAACTCTCCTACTCTGACGGGAATAAAGAAATAAAATGAAATGGGGTTTAACATCCAGCTGTTCCTCTCCGATGGGGCTAATTGTGGCGGGCTTACGCCATACAGTGTGCTAAGAAGGGGATTTTGCCAGACAGCGGCGTTATGACCCGTTTCCGGTTGTACGTGAAAAGGAGAAGGGTCGTCTATCCAACTCCATGGGTTCTCTCTGGATCTTCCGGTTTCCTCTTAACTACCTTAACTACGAACAAAATGACCTAGTTTGTGTCGAGTAGACGTTACCCCCCCCCCGTCCCTATCTTCCCTCTCTCTCTCTCTCTCCAATAATCTCTCTCTCTCTCCAATAATCAACGAAGTAGCAATCCCGTCGCCTTTTTACTATTGAGGAAATTAAAAATCCGTCAATGTGATCTAATTACGAAAGTTGTCTGATGTTTTGTAACATTAATTTTTTAAAAGCGAATTATGCGTGGGTTATAAGATTATGTACTGTACTTTATTTGATTATTCTTCTATTTTATAACCTATCTGGGAAACGTTATTCCCTGAGAAATGTTAATATCTAATAGACTATTCACGCGATTTCCTGCGGGAGAGAGAGAGAGATATAGCGAGTGAGAGAGAGAGAGAGGTGGGGAGAGGGGGTAACGTCCATTCGACACAAACTAGGTAATTTCGTGACTAACATATGCTTAAAAATGTATTTCAATAATTCGCGACCGCTTTAGTGCTCTTTAGCAATGGGAGGAAACTGAAGTACCCGGAGAAAATCCAAGAGGTTGGAAATTTCCTACGAAGTGGACAGTTTAGAGAGTGGCACGATTTTCTCAATATTACCCAAAATCACCCAATACTACGCAAAATCACCCAATACTACCCAATACCACCTCAATATCACCACATACTATTCAATACTGTAACTTGAAATACAAATGTGACGTCACCCTTTGATGTTGGCGTACCATTATATCCAATAATGAATGGGCAACTTGCCAATCATACATTATCTTATATTGGGCTCACGTGACCATTTTTCATTGAAAAACACGTGCGGGATAGTGCCCGTGTTTTAAGTTGTTTAATGTCGAGCTAAGGACATAACGTAATATATTGAAACATCACTCGGCTAACGTCTCACGCAGTATCAATATATTAATATGACTTAATTTCTTGCATTCGACCATTAAACTGCACTTAATGGGTGGTATTGGGTAGTATTGGGTAGCATTGGGTAAATCGTCTCGTCGGTTTTAGATATACATGTACTATAATAACAAAAATTGTTGTTTATAAGCTTGTATTCATGAGTATTACGGAAGTTAAAACACGAATATAGCCTAAGCAGATGAAAATATTCTCCCCATAGTTCATGTTTAACTGCTTGACAAATGCGAGCAGGGGATTATTGAGTTCAACATTTCTTGATAAAGCATGTCTAGATAAGATAAACTTAAGTCCCCGCGGTCAAAAACTCCATTATGATTATGATATCAAATTGCAAAGAAAACAAAATACAATACCATAAATAAAAAAAAAACTTTTTCCGTCTTTAAATTCTAAACGTGGAAGGAAGAAAAGAAGTCTGAAATTGGCAGACGTACAAAGAAATGATAATAATTGTTTGTTTCGATTTCTAGTTTTTTTTTAGGAGATAAACACCTCTTGTTCCGCATTTAGAGGAATGTTATTGGCCAATAGACATGCCTTGAGATCATTAAGACCCAACCCCCTATTGTAATAACAATCTCTATTGCAATAGCAACACCTACTGTAATACCAACTACTATTGTAATTACAACATATTGTAATAACCAACAATGTAATAATAATACTATTAAAATAACAACTTCTAATGTAATAACGATCCCACTGCAATCAATGTAATAATGGCAATACCAACGATTAGTTGTAATAACAACTCTATAGCAATGAATGTAATAATGGTAATACCAACCCTTATTGTAATAATAACTCTCTTGCAACAGCAACATTTATTATAATAAAAACCCATTGTAATCAATGTAATAACAACGCCTATTATAATAACAACCCTATTGTAATCAATGTAGTAACATTTCTCATAGCCCCTATTGTAATAAAATATGTCTAAATGTCTATTGTAATGCTGACCACTATTGTAATAATTACAATTAATTGATGGCCATGATCGACAGCTAATTTTAAAAGTCTACTTTTAACTATTGTGAAACAACACCCCCGCTTGTGCGTAGGGGGTCTTTAGCAGTGAGAGGAAATCAGAGTACCTGAAGAAAAGCCACGAGACTGGACAGGCGACCATACTCCAGTCAATGATAGCTGTTTAGTCGTTCGGATGGGACGAAACACGAGGTCCCGTGTACATATTGGTGTGCGCGAAAAAATCCCTTAGCAGTTTGAATTAGATATAAGAGTGGGCTATAGTGCCGCTGTTCGAGCAAAATTCCCCTCATAATACTTTGTATGGCATGTGTCTGTCTTTATTAGCCCAGTATAGGAGCAGAATAGTAAGACGTTAAACTCCACTTCTTTTATTTCATAGTCCCGAAATGACCTAGTCTGTGTTGAGTGGACTTTAAACCCCATTTCCCCCTCTCTCTTTTATTTCATTTCTCCCAGCTTTGATAGCTTTAATCCACTGTCACATTAGATCAAAACTATCTTCCATTGGTATCCTGACACTTGTCATATAATAACACTACAATATTGCAATGTGTCTATTATTCATTCAATGGTTGTATTCCTTTTTGGTTAAAATTTGTTTCAACAAGAATGGCGATATTAGTGCCAATAGATCAACAAGTGCCGTTGTTTTGCAATACACGTATGATCATTTGATTTTTTCTGTACAACTTGTTTTTTTATGTTAATTTAAATGTTACTGGTTCCCTTGTTGCACTAAAATCTCCAACTAATCAATCACACCAAGAACTTTTTGCTCTCGTAAATCAACGTTTTACTGTCTGTTCCAGGCGACACTACAACTCGAAAAATGCTTACTTTTTCTTCAATTTTTAATTAAAATGGTTAAAACTTTACGACCAACCTGGAATTGTCATCCCTTAACTATCTTCGTCGAGCCTTAACGCCTATAAGTTCGATAAAATTCTTTATTCTCTTGTAAATTTCTCATTTTGCGACACTACTCAATTTCTCACAACATAAACATTACCAGTAAGTTAGATCACTCGTATATCATGTAGGGTTATTTTGCTATTCCACAAATCCGGTGCATTTGGTTAATAATGCTTTGTGCGGGAGGATTCGCCCTTTTGTTTTGCGGCTGTGTGTGTGTGTGTGTTTGTGTGTCTTTTGTGCCTACGTGTGCGTGGGTGGGCGTGCGTGCATGTGTAAATTTCGTGGTTACCGGTATTTTAATTTCCTTGGAGATATGCATAACATTGCATGTCCCCTAAATATTTCTCGCAGAACATTTATTTTCGGCATTAGATGGCATTGTAGTTAAACTTTCTGATAAAGAGTAAATATTGTACGATTGTAACCACTACATACAGATAACAGAATATCAGCATAGTTGATAGACCTTTATTGAGAGCATGGAATAGGCATACTCCGGGAGGAGCGCCATTCCAAGTCTTCTGAAACTAACAGTAAACTCTGGCTTATAAAGCATACAATTAATTAAGAAAAGTGATACACAAGCGATGTACATATTTGGCATTGTTTATTTATGAGATTATAGTATCTGTAACTGCACTGCATATTTAATAAGATCGTGAATGAGATCGTGCCTATTGTCAAAACGAGCAGAGGCCATTCGTGTGTAGTCCGTAAATAACATATTGAACACATTAGCTGTTTTATTAAGTCCGTGCCTTGAAGAAGTTGTGTCGAGTTGAACACGTCAATATCATTAATGATCAAAAATCAGCAGAGGTCAGAAAGTTCTATCTGTATATTTATATTTCAATATGATGTAGAGATCACTTTGTCACATTCCATCCCCACCCATTTAAGTTATTTATTAAAAATAAATAACTAATACCATTCTCACAGGTGGGACACTGTCTTCATCTCTATCAATTGAAGGTACACACAATTAAGTTAAATCACACACGAATTAAGAAGAGCACACACGATATAATAATAGTAATGAAAACACACGCGATTATATAGTTATATGATATTTTCGGAACACTAGGTCCTAGACTTTTGTAGGACGATACCATTATACCATTAAATTCTGGCATTCCTCTTGATTAATTATGACAAAGTGAATGACACTTGTTTATTTCTTGGTGCTGGTGTGGAAACATCTGTTCCATGGAGCGTATTCTCGTCCTCGGTCTCACCCGACACCATCCCCTAAATTATCGTTATCTAACATACATTAAATACAATACAATATCAATATCAACACTTGAAAAGAATTAATATGGACATCACAAATTCAAGTCCTAATTCTATAAAAACAATTGCATTGATAAACATGCTACAATAATATAAGTTCAACATATATACTCGGTTATACGTTCCAACCGAAAAAAAAATCAACAAAAAACACTTTTTCAATGTCAATAATTTCACTGTTGCCACCACTGAATAAGTTCAGGTCATGTTAGAATTGTTCTTTTTCTTGTACAGCTACTTTGATGAACGTAGGCACTTCTGCAAACTGGGCTTGGGGGTCATAGCTTTTGACATACTGGAATGCCCTGGTCTGGTTCAACGTTGCGGTACGTTAAGATAAGGTACACTAAATCCCATAAAAGATCAATGTACTTGCTAAATTAGACCAATTTACAATTACATTACCCTTAATTTACAACATTGATTTTAATTGGATGTAATAATACGTAATCATATTCTTACACTTAAGTTTATTTAAAATCAAAATTGTATTTACTTTTAAGTGAATAAACTATTAACAATAGAATTTAATCTGCCCCTAAGTAAAAATAAGCAGTATTAATTAGTACTTATCACCTAAAGTCATTAATAACATTGAAATTCATTAGTAGTCTGCTTTACTAATTGACATTGACAGGTTAAGATTATAACCCGTCTTAACATTGGTGCTATATAGAGCTTCGTGTATATATCACAAGCTTGTAGCCAAGGGGTGCTATCTTACACGCTGAGAACAGAAAAGACAGACATGTGCCTGTGTGAGATGTCCATATAGATACTCCCTATTAACATTTCGTTCTGAATTCAAACGAGAAACAGCTTCTAGAATCCAAGGGTTCAGTATTTATTTCAAGACCCTAATTGTATTATACTCCTGGTTGTAAAATAAAATAAATAACCATAATCCATAAGTTATGATATTCCTGACATTTATCACATATAACAAAATAACAATTTACAATTCTTGACGTCTCCAATACATTAGTATAGTTTTACGCAACACTACTCATGGCATATCAGGTAATTCAAAATGTATTCGACAGCTAATCGCACATTCAAATTCAACTTTAAATTATCCATTTTACCACGTTATACTTTGTTTTTGGTTCGAATATTACTTTAAAACTTATTCTCCTTTATAATTTTTTAACAAAACAACACGAATAACCCAGAAACAGTTATATTGCATAAGCTACTCGCTATATATTGCAATGCACCCAGTTTCAATTTAAACATTTTTTTAAAACCTAATACCAACCCACACAAAGGGCCATTAAGTTTTAAATTTTCCTTGGGCATTTTCCTTTATAACCCTAAAACCTAAACGCGATTTTAGACAGATTCATACCTTTACTTTACTCGGTTAAACACATATACATTACTTGGACATATCACTACATTACATTATTACGATCTATAACTTTATAGAACGGAGACTTCATTTTATTTCTTTTAGCTTAGTTATACTGTTTCAATTTTAGAAGTCTTATCTATACCGACGTTTATAGAAATTATTTACCCATATGTAAACGTAACTCTTATTTACTTAACTTAATTATTAAATTATTTACTAGTTTGACATTTTTTTCGAAAACTTTATATTGATCAAATCCCTATCCTTTAAACAATTTTAAAATTATACCGTGGTCATTTTGGCGTTCCATTGTCGTTTACAAGGAAATATGCACCTACCTTAAAAACGACTGGAAACTTCTTCTTCCAAGGGTTTCCTCCCAGGATCGAACCCGGACGTCAGTGATTCCATGACTGATGGCTGTGGCTGTAATTATTGGCCCATGATCACCGTTAAGGACTTCTCGCTGGTATGGCGATTCTCTCCAAGGTTCATACAGTCACGGCATTTAAATCTGATACCACCCAGGACGGTCAAGGCAACCAAATCTGATGCGACCCAGGACAGTCACGGCAACCAAATCTGATACGACCCAGGACGGTCACGGCATCCAAATCTGATATCTGTAACACTACATACAGATAACAGAATATCAGCATAGTTGATAGACC
Source organism: Patella caerulea (assembly GCA_036850965.1). Classification (NCBI taxonomy): domain Eukaryota; kingdom Metazoa; phylum Mollusca; class Gastropoda; family Patellidae; genus Patella; species Patella caerulea. The sequence continues at coordinate 61,546,714 of JAZGQO010000006.1, read as the reverse complement.
TTTATTGAGAGCATGGAATAGGCATACTCCGGGAGGAGCGCCATTCCAAGTCTTCTGAAACTAACAGTAAACTCTGGCTTATAAAGCATACAATTAATTAAGAAAAGTGATACACAAGCGATGTACATATTTGGCATTGTTTATTTATGAGATTATAGTATCTGTAACTGCACTGCATATTTAATAAGATCGTGAATGAGATCGTGCCTATTGTCAAAACGAGCAGAGGCCATTCGTGTGTAGTCCGTAAATAACATATTGAACACATTAGCTGTTTTATTAAGTCCGTGCCTTGAAGAAGTTGTGTCGAGTTGAACACGTCAATATCATTAATGATCAAAAATCAGCAGAGGTCAGAAAGTTCTATCTGTATATTTATATTTCAATATGATGTAGAGATCACTTTGTCACACGATATCTTTAAATTTTATCGACTTAAATGGCATAGATTACCGGTATCCAAATTTATTTATATTCGCTGTACACGGGTACACAAGATTTGTTTCAGATATTGCCGTAGAATAGATTAAAAAAACAAATCATAGAAAATATAATCCCTTGAATAATGGATTATCCTTTCATCACATGCATTTGCAAGTGCACGACGGTGTGTGCATCTTATAAGAAGGGGGATAATGGGCACCTGATTAATGTTATTTACAATGGCGCGAGGTGAACCAATGCATCAATCGTTTATTTACCGGTACTTATTTTCAGAAACAGAGTAAAATGAATTATAGATGGTATGAAAGTTCAAGATGAATCAATACAAATAAATTAAATATAAAAAAAACACTCGTGGTCTGAACACAAACACTCAATTACGTGCCCTTGATCTACCAGTAGTTGACCTTGGTCGTTAAGTTTTAACCATTTAGATTAAACATGTTTTGGATTTTCCGTACTTGATTTTCTTTCATTTCATGTCATTATAATTTTGGGTCTGTTTTAAGGAAGTGGAAGCCGTGAATTCCGTTTCTATTGTACAATTGTGGTAACCTTGTGGCATTTGTTTGTTCTGATTTTAGTATGATACATTTCTTCATATAGTTCACATGGTTGGTGAACGTCTGTGGAGGGTATAGATGGCGCGTCGAGTAGGTGGTTTTATTCTGGATCAAACTTATCGCGCTATTCAAGGCCTCGAATAGAACGTACTGATTATTCGTATTGGCGCCAGGGGATGAGCAGAGGTTGATCTATTGGACGGCATGATCTCCATATAAATGTTTATGAAGCCCATTATCGCTAGGTTCAAGAACGAAAGAGAGGGAGAGAGACAGAGTGAGAAAGAGAGTGGGGGCGTTCACTCGACACAAACCATGACATTTTGGGAATAACATATGGTTCAATTTTATTTCAATAATTCGCTTGCGCGTAGGGAACTTTAGCAGTAGGAGGAATCTGGAGGACCCGGAGAAAACCCACGAAGGTCGGACAGGTGACCTCACTCCTTGTCACTTACAACCGTAACCACGCCAGTTGACATACCTTATGATACAACGCGCACGTGCTAACCATTCGCCTATTCCTCCCAAAACGAGGATAGTTAGACAATGCGTCAGTCGAGAGACTGTATAGTTTGTGGTTTTTTTTCACAAACGTAGGACGTTAATTTCCTCTCATTTCATTTCTCAGCAAATCTGGATAATACCTACTTTTTATTACCAGAATATTTGGAATATCTGAAAATGGCAATAATCGACATTCATCCTACATGATATTTATTATAGTTTAAACGAAAGATTTGTTTTTTATTCCGTGAAGAACAAGATTATACAAAACAATTCTCGACATTTATGCTTTTTTTTCCGTTAGAATAACAGTAAATTCTATCTTCGATATCTATGGCTAATGTATTGTTATACCTATTACAATATTCTAAGTGTTTCGAAACCACTTTCATAAATCTAAATGTTTGAAATTTTATCTGAATGAAGAAATTATTTTAAATAAAATTAATGATTTTAAAAGATGAATGTTGAAGGCAAAACAGTATAAATTGCACACTATTGAATGTCAAGTAAAAGTCGTCGAAAAAAGAGATTAAATTTTTTTCTAAACAAATTGTTAAAGATTGGCGAATGTGAACAAGAAAGATATTCGAAATTAAAAAAAAGGATAATATAAAATCATTGGCCATTTTGTGCTGATTCTACTATTACATACTAGGTTTATTCAAATTAATAGTTACTTCCGGAAAGACGCTCAGAATCAGTACACAATATATGGTGAAATGAGCGTCACTTCCTGTGCTAAAAAAATTGATATTTGATGAAAACAAATTGGGTGATAGACGTGGTAAAATTTCCCTCATAGCACACCGAATGGCGTATACCTGTCTTCCATTAGCCCATGACCAGGTTAGGTGCAAAAGAGTAGGACGTTAAACCCCATTTCATTTATTCTATGACGTAACACTTAATTTAGCAAATTGCGGATCAGGGAAATTGCCGAGAAACCGATTGTTCAAATCACTTCGAACACTAAGTATGTTTCTCTTCGAAGCTTCAATTCTTAGGTACCAAATGTCAAACTTGTCTGTTTATCAGTAAAAAAGAGAAATTCGGAAACGTGGATGTTTATCATTAAAAAATAAAATTAAAAAAAAATTGAGAAATTCGAAAATGTGGGATATTTTTTTTTCTTTGTTCACACATTGGAACATTGAAGGGGAGTCATGTCTCGCGTACTTTAACAATGATTGAGTGTTTGAAATATAAAAAGATTTTACAAAAAAAAAAAAAAAAACATTGGGAAAACAATTGATGTAAAGTTTATGGAGTCAGGGATATTTGGTAGTTTAAAATACACGTGATAGGAAGATTCCTATTGCATCATTTGGCTAAGTTAAATAATTAATTACTTAATGTTTGTCCAATTAAATAATTGACAGAGCTGTCGCAAGACACTGTAAATGTTATGCGGCAGCTTAAGGTCCTGTAGATTTTAAACATCATGGAATGAAATGAAATGGGGTTTAACATCCTACTCTTTTGCACCTAACCTGGGCTAATGGACGACGGGCATACGCCATACAGTGTGCTATGAGGAAAATTTTTCCCGGGCAGCGGCACTACGGCCTACTCTTATATCGAATGTCACCTGTCAAAGGATCTTTTATGTGCACGCCAATGTATACACGCGTCCTCGACTTTTCGTCCCATCCGAACGACTAAGCTCACCTTGTCAGGACCACCTTCTGCATCACTGACAAGGGGAAATCACACCGGATAACTTTCTCGGCCAATGCAGGAATCGAACACCGGAGAGACAACCGAGGTTCAAGAGACACCGATTGAGATGACTAGACGCCATTGATTTGTTGGATAGGCAGCCAAATGATGTGGTTGCCAGCAAACTCATCTGCGAGTTAGGAGTAATAGAGAAAGACAAGTTATTTTAAGTGTTGTATTGTGAATTATGCATTGTGAATATATGCATCCAGTTTGATATAGAATGCAGAAACGACTGCAGTAATAAGAAAACACACAACGTGAAAGGGAACCAAAGAGAATTAATTACAAATACTAGACAGGCAAATAATAAATGTAGCAGGGTGTGCGTCACCCATTAGACGTGGCGACTTTTCGGCTTCATGACTTTCCACACATGACCATCGACTCATAGCGAGAGAGGGAAATGAGGCTTAACGCCCACTCGACACAAACTAGGTCATTTCGAGACTAACATATGGTTTAATTTTATTTCAATAATTAGCTTGCGTGTAGGGGTATTTAGCAGTGGGAGGGAACCGGAGTACCCGGCGAAAACCCACGAGATTGGACAGGCGACCCTAATCCTTGCCACGTACAACCGTGGATCCAAAACCACGCCAGTTGACTCAATGGCAGGCCGTATGATAGAGCGCTCGCACGCTAACAATTCGACCATCCACCCCCCTCGACTCAGAGCACCGTATACTAGGCATAATATAATAAACTACAATGGGGTGCAGGGGAAGGGTGGTCTAAGTGTTGCAGCTATATGCGGCGCCTAAGTAAATTTAGACTCGCTGCTTCAGGTGTTCGGGATAGGGTGAGGAGAAAGAATAACTCAATATGGGTTTAAAAGTTTATATAAATATCACACATCACATAGCTATAAAATTACAAATAACATCCCGCGAACGCGGTTATTGCTTATTGATGAATCACCAGTATGACATCACATGAACGACATAATCATCAGGTGCAAAACAACATGCCCTAAAATAACAAAAATACATTCTATACTAAACTAATTCAAGTCTGTACAATTCAGATCATGTCGCAGTAAACTCAATGATTGACCTCCATTTTGGATGAAGTATATAAATTATTTCATAAAATCATAATATAGAATCATTCCTTCTACACACTTGATTCCACACAACCAAGTCACATACCCAAACATTCATGTATGTTAAAGTTAAATGTAATGTAAGTGTCTTACCAGTTTGTGGAAATGAGCTGTATAAATCAGGAACAATGAACCAGACATCCAACCAGAAAATGAAGAGTGGGAAAAGATACTGATTCATATCTTTTAATAAAATGCGCCACCCAAATAACCAATCAGAATACAAGAAATCATATCACCTGATAAACAACCTCGAAGTGAAATGTTCAACAAAAGTAACTCCTCAATATTTTAAACTAAGGACACAAAGAACAAATTCCACCAAACATAAAAATCAAATCCTAGTTCCTACAAAACTAAGACCAAAACTTCAAAAGTATAACTACAATAGCAACTTATATACACCACAACCCATAACATCTTTTTATACTTTTTTAACTATGAAAAATAAAACTCAAAATCCCATTACTTAAATAACAAGATCAAACAACCAAACGGACAAACTGAAATGTAGCAAATTATACCCCGCTATATAAGTCATACACTGTAGTCCATAAGATCTGTCCGTGAGTCAAGATTAGTTAAATTGTTTCGACCTTACTGTTGTACGTGACAAAGAGTAGGGTCCCTTCTCTACTTTTGGGGGTTTTCCTCTTGTCCTTTGATTTCCGCCCACGGGGAGAGAATTATTGAAATTCTGTTGCATCATATGTTAGTCCCAAAATAGCCTACTGTGAGCCGAGTTGACATTAAATGAGCACCGTGGAACCCTATTAAACTTATTAACGTATCTGCAATCGATTGTCAGGTCTTCAATCTCGATTATTGAACTGATAACTCAGATTTACTAATTAGGGAATGGAAAGTTCGATAAATTACGTACATACATCATTACAGCATCCATCAGCCGAATGTAGACAACACTAGCATAGCACATATTCGTTTTGTGGGCGTGTCAGAGAACGTTCTTTAAGAAAATTATAAAAAAAACAGTAGAGAAGCGAGAGAGAAAAACAACATTGTTTCGAACAAAGTTAACAGGTGCGTGGAACACAAGCTCTTGTTTCTTTAATAGTGTCACCAAGTGTGAAAAACCTGCGCTCGCCCTATTATTGCATCTGATAACAGAACATAATTCATAATTTCTTTTAACCCGGAACTATTATACGTAATAATATTTTAAAGTTACGTTTACGTGTGCGTTAAATTAACTGAAGGATTATGGCTTCCTTTAAACCGAAACGATTATTTGTATTCTAAATTTACGTTTACGTGTGCGTTAAATTAACTGATGGGTTATGGTTTCCTTTAAACCGAAACTATTACGATTATTTGTATTCTAAAATTACGTTTACGTGTGCGGTAAATTAACTGATGGGTTATAATTTCCTTTGAACCGAAACTACCACGATTATTAGTATTCCAGAGTTACGTTTACGTGTGCGGTAAATTCAGTTTTTGACTATATATATATTATTTCCTTTAACCCGAAACTGGTACATTTAATAAGTTACGTTACGTGTGCTTTAAATTATTAAAAAAAACAAATCAATATTGATGTGTGTTTTGATGGGATTACACAAGATAAATACAAATTTGCAACTACCGGGGCTCAGTCGGTAGGCAGGATAAATAATCGTTTATGACATTCTAGTTTATTGATGTGCTTCCGCCATCTCCTGAACAGCAAGGTAAATGATACATTCTGGCAACTTCGCATGTCACATTCTTCTTCAAGTGCCGATTTTTTTTTATAAATTTGTCATATTTGCATCAAAGGTGGGGGATATATTAACACGTTTTGCTGTGGTCGCATCCTTCGTGATTTTTGCCAGCAGGACGTGATATGTTCACAGTATTGGATTGATTAGAGTCCGTTGTTAATATAGAGCGGGTGTTACACGACGTATTTAATTGACAACCAAAATTGAACGCATGTTTATATTGTATTTTGTGATAAACAGTAATTTTAAATAACTCTTGGTGATATAAGAGAAGTGATTTGATTTGTTTTCTGCAGATACTTTTAGTTTATTTTAACGTTTTCCAAGTGCGTTATTGGCGGACTAGAGTTATGTAACTAGCACGCGGTAGCCGAGGAGTTACAATATTATAGGGGGTGATAACACAAACGTCATTGTCCAATCTTTGAAAACAAGAGTGTCGAATTAGGTGTTTTCTCTCTGATATATCAAGTCTAAACAAGCTGTGGAGAATCTCAAGTGTTGTCAAGACTGACTAATAAACTCAACAACTAGACAGGTAAGTGAACATATTTTGTAACTGAAATGAAATAACGCCCACCACGCTCCTCTCGTTGGGCTAATTAAGACTGAAAAACGCTATACAGTGTACCATGGGGATTTTTCGCCCGGGCAGCGGTGCTACGACCTATACTGATGTCGAATTTGTTTCGAATCCCCGGTTGTACGTGGCAAGGAGTAGGGTCGTCTGTCCAGCCTCGTGGGTTTACTCCGGGTACTCCGGTTTCCTCCCACTGCTAAATACCCTTACGCGTAATAAGCGAATTATTGAAATAAAATTTAACCATATGTTAGTCCAGAAATGACCTAGTTTGTGTCGAGTGGACGTTAAACCCATTTGTCTATCTCTCTCTCTCGCTCTCTCCCTCTCTCTCTCTCTCTCTCCCTCTCTCTCTCTCTCTCATATTTTCTAAGAGAAAGTCAAAACATAATTATTTTTTTTGTCTTTTGCTCAGTAGGTTGTCAACTCACTATTATACGATCATAGGCGTTATTTCCCAGTCTTATCAATCACTAATATCGGAAGTATTAACACGATTACCTCCTTGTTTTCTATACCTCTCTCTCTCTCTCCCCCTCTCTCTCTCTCCACTGGCCCTAAATATCGACATCCGCTGCCAAATACCGTTTCCCCTGTTTAATCGCAAATTATTTCAACTCTTTCACATCCGTTAGCCATTAGAACTAAACATGAATCGCCACTCGGTTTTAGGGATATGCTTATCGTAACACATTGTATGCGCCGCTTAGATTCAGTAAGATTAGGTTTCCGTGTTTTCCGACCATATTAAAATAAGATTTTATTTCGTTTCGTTTTATTTTATGCTATCGATGGTTTTTGCTACATGAAGGCCGCGCCAGGTGTTGCACGGGCGCCTTGTGACCCTATGACGTCTTATAATTGATTAACCAATCAGCGTTGACGTTTGGAGTGGTTTTACCTACAGTCCCGTGCATCAAACGGCAAAAACTTGCCGTCACAGACCATTCCATTGACTCACCCATCATTTCAACTACAACGCCGGAAATATAACAACTCTGTCAGATTCTAGTGTAGTAAAGACAAGTAAAACGAAATTTTGAATTATAAAAAAAACGAAACAAGATAGGATCTGTGTTTTAATCATATTTGCTTCTTTCCATACCTTCGGAAAATGTCAAATTTGGATTGGAATTAAATTTCTTATAAATATTTATGTGGAAATGTATATTTAAAAGTATTGAAATAACATACACCGGTAATTTAAACAGATCAGATATACACCGCTCCGTTCGTGTAACACGTCACGGACAATATAAAAGTCTAATGGAAAATGTTGTAGTAACTTGAAATTAAAGGCGCTATACCTCTAAAGTCAATAATTTCCATAGTATTATTCGAAATAAAAATGAAATATCTATTTTAATCAATATTGATGTTATCATTTTGTCGTGAAAATAAAGGAATATATAACATCCAATATGTATGACACAGTGAACATTTTCCTCATTACTACACGAGCCATCTCGGATGACGTTTGTAATCAACAAATAACAACATGTCCCACAAGACCATACGGAAGTAATTACAAACGAGCGAAATAAGAATAGAATACGTGTAGGATTCAGGCGTAAAAAAACTGACTTTCAATTTGGGCTATTCATGCATTCAGCTGACAAATTGAATTATTACTTAAAGGTACGTTATGTAAGATATAAATAACGAGCTTAAAGTTCTTTTTATAATAGTTCAAACATGCACAACGAGAAATTAATACAGTGAAGGTATGACTGTTTGAAGCTTAACACAGTCTTTGATCATTCATTATCGTAGCTACCGTATCGTAGCAACGGTACTTGACAACCAAACTTCGCCCAATCAGATTACGATTCGGGTCTATATTTAGTTTCTTTTTTATGTAAACAATTCAGATCTACATTTAGTTTCTTTTTTTATGTAATAATGTAATTTTGGCCACGTTGACTGAATATGACTGGGCCTTTTTTAGGTTAAAATATAGGTCTAGACCGACCATAAATCGTCGTCAACATTTCTATCGCATTAATTACCCGCTTATCCTATCAATCGATCTACAGCATCAAATGAAATGGCTAAGAAACCATCAGAAAGGAACAATTTTCGTTGTAACGTCATGACGATCCCTTATAACGCAATGACGTCGCCTTGAAATACTCACAGGGTGATGAATTACTAAGATGTTGCTTTTATAATAGCATTGTCTTAAACCTAAGCCTTCTCAAACAACGGCGGTGATAGAATATGAGCAGAAAAAAGGGGATTTTTGTCCAATCACGGTCATTTTGTTTGACGTCATATTTAGACCCTTTGCGGTAGCTCAATTTCAGAAAACTTTTGATATGTTGTTGTCTAGACCATATACTACAGGAAAAAAAACATAAAACGTTTTCTTGCGATTTTTTTGACGTTGGCCCATTGTCTTTCATTACTTTGACCTTACTAATAGTATTATACACTCTTAGACCCATGTCGTCTTTTTCACGGTGGAGCCACAATGAGCTAAATGAGTAAGACGCTGGCTAGCTAGCCTTGAGCTTGCGTGTTTGAACCTCAATTGGCCGAGAAAGTCCATCGATATTTTCCAACGTCGTATCCCCGTGTCAGGTGCAGAACATTTCTTTTCATTTGTTTCAAGGTCCCAAAGAATCCGATATAATAGCCATTGCTCCCGTAATCTGAAAAAACCTAGCAAGTCAAAGTTTGGTGAAAACTGAGTTAGATCCATATTTGGACTCGGTACACATGTATATAATAGGTTTATTTCTCGTTCACCGAAGGGGCTTTTGATTATCCCCATCTAAAAAGACAAAATCAAACTGGTTTTATAATCAGTAGCTTAACAAAACAGTTTTCCTTTGTTTACTCAAAACTACATTCAACAGATTTACTAGGTTTTTCCAGATTACGGGAGATTGGTCTCCATAAGATTCGTTGTATAAATGGTATCTGTGTGATTTATTCCACAAAGTAATTAACGCGTTGCTTTATATTTTATTACTGGGCAAGAACGTGCGATAAACCCATGTCACTGAAAAGAAATGGATTGTCTATTCCCACATCAAACATTAACGAATATTATCACATGTCATTAACCATTAATAGATGGACGATTGTGTAACTGTGTTACTTCATAAGCCTAACATTTTAACTCAATTCCACATCATCTCGGGAAGCTTTTCCTAGTTCATACCAAAGACTCTTCATTTATAATGCAGCCGCTGTCCGCACTGATATTATTATACCGTTGTTGTGATTTCGCTTTCCGTTTTTTTGAGTTTTGTGATCCCGAGGACAAAGCTCATTAAAACCCAAGTCACGCTGACTAAATTATATTTCTTCACGCCCCCCCCCCACCAACACACTCACACACCATGCCCACTAGTTTGGTAATAAGGTGGGACAATACTTGATACACTGGGTATGTACACAGCTATGATAGAAAAGGGTTCGACTCTATTGCACTTAGGGGGTTAGCGCCATGGAGACGTTAAACCCCACTTTACCCCCCCTCTCTCTCTCTCTCCCTCCCTCTCTCTCTCTCTCTTGTAATTAGCTTAATATCAAAATTTATTTTTATCTTCCATAGAAAGCCTGATCTGGCGTCATTAATAACTGTTTTTTCCAATAACATATTTACTTTGGGATGAACCAAAACAGGATTTTTATATTTAAATCATTAAAGTATTGATCAAACATTGCTTCCGTCTAGACACACGTCAAATATTTCATTGAAGCATGTTTCAGTCATTTTATCATCGATAAGTCAAGGGAGCAAGATGTCGAGGACGAGGGGATGTTACAACCTTTATTGTAATAACAACCTCTATTGTAATAAATGTAATAAAATTTCACTTAACCCTTATTGCAATATCAACCCATATTGTGATACATGTAATAAAAATTTCCATTAACATCTATTGTAATATCAACCCCAATTGTAATAATCAACCTTTTGTAATAACAACGTTAATTGTAATAATTGTAATTAATGTATTTTACCACACAATAAAATTGACATCTAATTTAAAAGTATGTGGATTTTGATCGCTCTTTCCCTATCAATATATAAGAGTAATGTTCCGCGTTTATACTGCGTAGAACACTATGGAGCAACCCAATCGAAAACACAATTAAAAGCCGTTAATGAGTCTGGGTAAATTATTGAATTGGAATGTCAACCCGAATTGTAATCAGTAATATTTAAATACACGTGAAGTATGTTCTCTGACAAATCTGTCGTCTTCTCAAACGTGTGTACATCAGATGAAGTAATCCTGCTGATAGCATGTTATAGATGCTTCACTACTCTTCGGTATATTTGTTACATTAGGGGATGATATTACAATAGGGGTTCGGTGGGCATATCAGATAAAAAGCATTTTATAAACCTTTCTCTACGCTTAGACACATCTGTTACAATAGGGGAGGATATTACACTAAGGGCTGCACGGTATAATCCCTACTGTAATAAAATGTCTGTCACTTCTAGATATGGAAATAAAAGAACTGCATAGAACATTATGAAACAACACTACCGGAAATATGATTTAAAACCGTTAACGATTAAATGAAATATCAACGCCTATTTCAATCAATGATATAAACGTAAAGTATTTTATTTTTTTGAAAAAATGTCGTCTGAGAATTTTAAAAATCTTTTCGGTGTTCTTGAGAGAAACTATGAGGATGTTGATTTGTTCGGGTGACTAGATCACAAGGCTTACTATTGAGAGTGATAATAAGGATGTTGTTGTGTCTGGTTGGCATTAACTACATCACAAGTCAAGTTATTCTTGAGGACTTTGATATGACGAATTAGCTTTAGATCACAGGTCCTGTTATTGAGAGTCAGTTTGAGGATGGTGATGTTGTTAGATTGTAGAATAAAATATGTTACTCCTGATATTATCTACTGTCTCTCTCCCTCTCTCTCCCTCCCCCTCTCTCTCTCTTTAATATTCTGTATGGGTTGTACTCTTAAACCCCTCACTCCCCCCACCCTCCCTGTCACACCTCTCCTCTCCCCACCCCTCCCTCTCTCTCAGTTTGCAGAGTAAATGAAGATGAAAATCCTATTAGTAGACTATATGAAATGAATCCTATAAGAGCATTAAGCTAAATATAACTAAAATAAGGAGTATAAAGATCTTGGAACTCAGCCAATAAAAGTAGTATATACATAGCACCTCTGTTATATTGTTCTGAGACTAACACAATATAATTTATGTAATAATGAAATGAAATGGGGTTTAACGTCCTACTGTTTTGCTCCGAATTAGCTAATGAAGACAGGCCTACACCATACAGTGTACTATGCTATGAGGGAAGCTGTGCCCGGGCTGCAGCACTACGGCCTATTCTTATATCGTAGTCCAACTGTCAAGGGATGTTTTACGTGCACACCAATGTATATACGGAACCATGTTTTTTTTTGTCTCATCCGAACGACTAAACAGCTGTCATATCAGGCCCTTCCTCGTCCACCACTGACATGGGAAAAACCATGTTTGAAAATCTGCCCGGGCAAATTTCCCTCATAGTACACTGTATGGCGTATGCCTGGTAAGCGCTAATCCTGGCCACGAGTCCACATCTGCTGCAATTTACAAGGGAAATCGGGCTGGACGATAAACCGTTTATTGAACCAAAGTTGACTCACTAACGTACCGGGTCCGTGTCCGATCCCTGTTTTGGCTGAGAAAGTTCTTAAGGAAATTTCCCGGTGTGGTTTCCCCTTGTCAGTGGTGCCGGACAAAGAGTCTGATAAGGAACAACGTATAGTCGTTCAGATGGGACGAAAAAAAAATGAGATTCCGTGTACACATTGACGCGTACGTAAACGATATGCTGGAATTTGGTATAAGAGTAGACCGTGGTGCCGTTGTCTGGTTTACCTTTCCCCATAGCACACCGTATAGCGTATTCTTCATTAGCCCAGTCCGAGTAGAACAGTAGGACGTTAAACCCCATTTCATTTCACCGTAAATAAAACAAAGGAACGGAGCCACTGCTTAGGCATATACAGTAGATCGTTAATTTCATTTATTGAACAATATTTTCTTTACTCACTGGATGACAGCGCCTCATCAGGACTAAAAAGTCACCAACAGGACTAAGTCAAATAAAAGACTGTTTTACATATAATTAATGATAACTAAGACTGATAAGCTAACCAATAACTATCATTATATCGTCACGTGTACTCACAGAAGGATTACAGTAATACCGTGAATTATTATTGAGAACTTTATCAATATGAAGAGATTTCAATACGAGTCTTTTAAACTGACAAAAAAATGAATAATCATTAGTATTTTTAATAGGATTAATTAAATGCAATGTGTCTAAGGAGTTGGGGTTCAAGAGAGTATGTGTCATTTAAATTATTAAAATTTACTGAACGTCCAAATTTTGTTTCGCTATATGTCTACTTCGAAAAAGTTTGCCATTCGAGAATTTGGTAATGTTAAGTACCTTGTAGTAAAATTATTTACATTTAATTTCGAGTTGAATGTTAATCCTTAAAGATAATGGATCGCTGGAATCCTAGATTGTTGTTAATTAATGTTGTCTCGACGTTGTTTAAACTCAGATCGTAATTGTTATAAACCACGAACCATCTATCTAGTACATTGTTATGTATGTGATATCGAAATTCCAAGCAATTAGCAATTTTGGTGCTGATTTCTCAGTAAAATAAAATATATTTATTGATGTCTGAACAACAAGTTTATTTCGCCCCCGATGTGAAATCAGTATTAATTTTATCCCGCCTTGGCTAGAATAATGAAATATTCACTAAAGTGGACGACTGAGCGACACATGGCTTATAAAGATTCTGAAGCCATATTGTGTCCCTCTTCCACCCACCGACATGATTTAAAGATTGGTTTAACAAATCGCCGAGGGGTATGTCGTGAACATATTTCTTCCTTCTCCATTTGTTTAGCCATTTTATTATTCCCTCGATCCAAATATCAATAATTGATCAAATCTGTCCATTAACGAAGTCAGATGTTCCCGATGAAGTTCCTTATTTGTAATTATTATTCACGAATATAATGTCTTTAACGTTTGGTCATTGATGACATTTTACCATGGAAACTCGTGTAATGCAACGAAATGGGGTTGAACGTCCTACGTCTCTGTGTCAACTTGAGTAATGGGAACACGCATGCGTCATCAAGTGTCTGAAGGTGTTAAATGAAATGAATTGGGGTTTAACGTCCTACAGTTCGGCTCCTAAAGTGGGCTTATGCAGACGCCATACAGGGTGTTATGAGGGATATTTTGCCCAGCAGCGGCGCTACGGCCTACTCTTATATCGAATTCCAAATGTCAAGGGATCTTTAACGTGCCCGCCAATGTGTACACAGGACCTCGATTTTTTGTACTATCGGAACGACTAGACACAGCTTTTTTGCCAGGTCCTCCGTCCTCCGTCAAGAGGACTACGCCGGAAATCTAAAGGTGTGAGGTGTGGTGGGGCAACTGTAAACAACTGACTTCAACGTAATGCAACTGACAAAGGTTGACGTTGGCTCCTATTATAGCCCATTAGCTTATTCAGAACAGAACAGTAGGACTTTAAACCTCGTTTTATTTCATTGATGTCTATAACAGGTTTGATCTATTTCTAAAATTAACTGTAATTGCTTCATCGGTCAATTCTTGAGTTGGCTTATAAATTCAGGAATACCTTTTCGTTTGGAAATCATGGTTCATGTCAATACGCTGTCTATAGAATAGGGTATTGCATGCAACAACTTGAATGATCAGTTTCTCTAAATAGCACTGTATCCCACAAAACAGCAATGTTGATTTAGTTTTATACATAATTAATTTTCCAGAGTCTTAAAGATGATAGATCATGGTGTTTAGAAATCAATCGAATGTATAATCAGGCTATCACCCAGGGTCTATTTTCGGGTGTTATTGGCGAATCACGATTTCCGATGTTTGGGGTTCAGTGAAAATTTCCAGAATTTGAATTCCTTCCGATAACACGGTATCAGGGTCTATTTTAAGGTTTAATTGGCTAAAATCACGATTTCCGGTGTATTGGGGTTCCGTGAAAATTTCCCGAATTTCCCCACCCTCTTCGCAGACATTCAGCATTGTTTATCACTAAATACTGAAATTATATAAAAATCATCATGGCTACCGAGACGTTATTTTGAAATTAGACGTTCAACCTTTCAAGATAAATTATGGGAGATTACATAAAGAGGTGACGGTTCTCACTACAATAGTTAAAAATTAGTTAATATAAAGGCAATTTGTTGAAAATCTCAGTCAAACTTATCAACTCTGAACCGAGGTTTTAGCGATTGAATTTTCGGCCCAGCCTAGATCATGATTAATACACGAATAAAAGTTACGCAGAAATTCCGATCATAATCAAAAAAAAAAAAGGGTTTCGATAAATTAATTAATGTCTAATTAATAGTTTAAAATTATATAATTCAAGGTCTAGAGAAAAACTTTCACTAGGCAGATTTAAAACTTGCATAATGTATGTTTAAGAATCCTTTAGTGAACCGACACACAAACAAACTTTCTGTTTTACTTAATGCTGCTACCTTGGTTCCTTTCTGTCCAGGAGAAGATCCCCGTTTGATCCTGGTATCGACCACTAAAGCTCCCCCGTATCAGTGTTGTAGGACGTTGTCTAGTCATTCAGCGAGAAACTAAAATTAAATGAATTGGGTTTAACGTCCTACTGTTCTACTCTGACTGGTATAATAATGACGGACACACGTCATGCAGTGTGTAGAAGGAAAACCTTGCCCGTACTGCGGTACTACTGTCTACTCTTTTATGCGCAGGCCAATGTGTACTAGGGACCCCGTTTTTTTGACCAACCAGATCGACCAGACAGCTGTCCTTGCAAGGTGCGCTAATCTGCGCCACTGACTAGAGGAAACCACGCCGGCAAACACTGTGGACGGACCAGATTGAGTTAATACAGGGATAATAAAACCTTCATAGCACACCCTATATCCTGGTTCATTCAAACATTTGAGAGAGAGAGAGAGAGAGAGAGAGAGAGAGAGAGAGAGAGATGGGGTTTAACGCCCACTCGATACAAACTAGGTCATTTCGGGACTAACATATGGTTTAATTTTATTTCAATAGGGGTCTTTAGCAGTGGGAGGAAACCGGAGTACCCGGAGGAAACCCACGAGGTTTAGAAAGCGCCCCATCTCCATGCCACAAACGCTCACACCAGGGATCGAAACCACGGCCGCAAGCCAGAGGTGACAAGGTATACCGGTTGAATATGCTTTCGATTAGACCCCCCCCCACCACCGTCTTCCATTAGCGCAGGTTAGGTGCCGAAGAGTAGGACGTTAAACCCCATTTCATTTCATTTCGATTGGACGGTGCTGGGGAAATCATTACTTGACATTTTGATTTGTGTAAGTCACGAGGGAGTATTCACACAGTTTTATTATAATTGTTTTCTTGGATCGGATTATATAAAGATAGTTTTCTCATTACAATTTAATTTAGTTTTGATATTTGTAATATCAGTCCCAATTATGAAATAAAATAAAATATGTTTTTACGACTTCCTTTTTTGGGGCTATACGCAATGCAGGTGTGTCGTCGTACCAGGGAAAGTTTATCCGCACAGCAGCCCCACGGTAGAGATTCGGTACATTGATATGATAGTAGGATTGGGGACACTGTAATGTGTGCGTTCTTGTCCTTAAAGGAGCTAAATCGCTTATATTTTGTACCTAGAAATTGACACATGTGGGTTGCAACGCATATAATAATGTAATATGAATGTGTATAAACTGATTTACATTCAATCGTTTCTGTTTTTACTGTAATTTTCTACTCGATTATTTTCGGCGAAATACACCAGGGGTCTCTAGCGTCTGGTTATTCAAGTCTCCATCGATAGTATTTATTGGGCATGCTCCCCAGAAAAGAATATGACGTCACCGTTTGACATGAATATGTCTAGCAACGCTCCTCGAGTCTCTTGTTACAAATGGCACTGAAAAGCGGTATAGTACACGATTCGTGTACCAATGATAAAATATTTATTTTGTCTTACATATTGGATATCAGAAGCCCATTTTCCCGTTAAGATCACAACATTAATATTGAATTAAATTGACAAATAATTGGTGTTTTCAATATCAAAGTATTTGGATTTGAGTTAGAGACTTGGCTCTTTTAAATAAGGTATTGTATCTCTGTATTCCAGATTACCCAGCCGTAAATGGGTACTTGTAGAATGGTGGATTCCTGTTTACTCGGCTGGTCCCGAAATGACCCAGTGTGTGTCGTACGGACGTTAAACCGTCATTTACAACCCTTCATTAAATGAGCATAATTCAAATTTAAAATGATATTACCGACTTATAAGCACTACATATTTTCAAGTTTGAAAAGGACAAAGGTGTTTTTCCTTTAGAAGTCTATTTCCATGGCATCAAAGAATTTTTTTAAAAGAAAAAGAATCTTGAGCATATTCAAAGCATGTCAGTTTGACAAGAATAAACAAATGACAATTTAACATTTCATGCAGACTTTAAAGTGTCCATTGTATCGTGGGCTTATTTCACTATTTCACGTTCAATACATGACACTTACGATGGGCCGGTTGATTGAATTACAATTCCTGACATTTAAGGGAGGCTGAAAACGGATAAAAAAATAAAGGTGAAAATCAAAACAAGTTAAAACATCATGTTGCTGTACGGTATATGCATTGAAAACATACCGGATTGAATTTTTTATGGAACAGCGAAGTTCTCAAAGTAAAACACATATTGGGACAACTCTAATAGTAAATGCAGGAACAAAAATCTACAAGATAAAACTGCGTACAAAACAGAAAAGAGACATCGCGCAAAATAAACAAATATCAAATCAAGTGAATGGACCCGGGGGCCAGCCGTAAGCGTCTACTGCGTTGTACAGTCCCGGGCCTATTATGGTACAGTCTTCACTAAAAATGATGTACAAAAAAAGGGGGTAACAAAAATAATGCGACCAATCTTGACAGATTTAAATTTGTTAGATGACTTTGTTTTGTGGAAAAGTAGGTAGGGGTGGATTTCAATATCATTATTGAATAATACCACTTAATTCGGTTAGGTTGGTCCCATTCTCAGAAAGTAAAAGCAGAACACCTTAAACAATTGTATGATAAAAAGGCTGATATGATTCCACAAACTCTTCTAGGGTATCATTAAACACGTGCCCAGGGCCCTGTTTCACGAAATTTTAACTATAAGATAAAATCCAAATTTTAGCAGATATTTCAATTTTGATTGGCTAAGAACTAAAATCAATCTAATATTGTCCAATAAAATAACTAAAATTCAGATCTTATCTTAGTTAAAATTTTGTGAAATAGGCCCCAGGGCACTAGGACGGGGTCATGTATTGCTGTAAGTGATTTGAGTACGTCACGTTGTCCTTGGTTCGGTGAGGTGCTGGAGTGGTCGATTCGGCTCATTGTATAAGCAAGCATTCTAAGACCTAAGTTAATGATTCACTAAAACATTGTTCACCTTATTTTAAATAATATATACCCCTTTATAAAACGTGTGTTGTTTAAATGTATCAAATACATCAATAAGAAACTTTGTGTTTTTGGATCAGAGATATTTACTCTAAACAGTTGTTCATGGATGAGTTAATTCTTAACGTATGTCTGGAAATGCTGTGTGAAACCGGGCCTGTGTTATTACCTTCCAATTCAATATATCCCAACGTTACCACGGACAGACCCTGGATAATACCGGGTAGACAATACACCACTACCCCCCCCCCCCTATCTCTCTCACTCCAGCTTCTAAAATGCCGACACCTATTTTAATTAAATAATTCATGACGATCCGGAAAGGATTATCTTGGATTATTAACACGATTGCTAATTGCTAGGTAACTGAGAATCTAGAACGAACTAATTAATTTTATTATGTGAGTTTTATACGCTCGCATTTTCATTTTCTTTATAATTCGCAGAATATATTTTTGTCTTCATCTGCCATTATGTTAAACATCTGCTTTAGATTTATTTTTAAATTACGCCTTGTCTGGAGTTCGTAAATTGGAAAACATGTTCAGAATTCCGATAAGTTCTTTATGTCCATTAAAACATTTGACACCCTTCTATTTGTCGACAAATTAAAATTCCAGACGAAAAGAAATCCGATTACTCGTGATGTACCTGTGTTAAAAGCTCCACCAACTATCTAAAGTACCCAGCATCATCGTCAATATGTGTGTCATTATTATAGCAGTATACATTATTTCATCTTGAATACGGAAAGGTATCAATAGCAACGTTAATTACACGACGCCGTTATCAATACGGATAGGTGACTATGGCGACCTGTATCACAATACGTGACAATAGCAATATAAATTACACGAAGTCGTCGAGGAAACGGATTTTCAGTTTTGTAATCCAGGACAAGAATCATAATGTTTGCGACCAGGAGGCGAAATTTAATTGAAACCATCTATCCTCACGTAATCTGGGGGTAAGAAATGTTCATCCCGATTTTCAGGCGAATCCCCCCTTGTCAGTGAGTGAAATGGAGTGCCTGACAAGGACAGCTGTTTAGTCGTTCGGGTAGGACGAAAACCCGAGGTTCCGTGTACACATTGACGTGCACGTAAAACATCCCTGGACAGTTGGATTCGATATGTAAGTAGGTCATTGTGTCGCCGTCCGGGCAAAAGTCCCCTCATATAACACCATGTGGAGCCTGCTTGTCTTCATTAGCCCAATTTGGAGCAGAACAGTAGGACGTTAAACCCCATTCCATTCCACTTCTCACGAATACTGCCTATAAAATAGAAACATCGGTTACAATTGATTTAATGTCGCAATTCGACTTCTGATCTGGGTCCACAGTAAAGCAGTCGTTATCTATTAATATTAAATTTACATTAGTTTTCCCTCCGCCATATTAAAACATGCCTGCAAATCGTGTATGACATTAATAAAAGAACCCTTGCTTTCCTTTGTCCTTCTATCAAAACAACTTTCAACGAGGGTCGAATTGCATTTTAAATATACGTGGTGTAATGGTCGAGACAAAGAGAGAGGGGGGGGGGGTTAAACATACATAATGCAAGCGCTAAATCTGTTTTTGAGGGTGTTTCTTAAAGCCAGAAATGTTGAACATACATTATTCAAGAGCTAAATCTTTTGTGAGGCCTGAAATGTAAAATAAACCATTAATTAGATTAACGTTGATATCGTTGACTAAGCAACAAGTAACTGTTATAACTGAAAATATATACGACAATGATAAATCAAAGTTGTCAGTTTATTATGTTCCTATAGCAACGTTCGCGAGTTTTACAACATCTAACGGTTGCTTCAACACTCAGCAATTCCCGAACTTTGCGCCCGTTTTTTTACACGTGACTAATTAGCATTGTCCAATCAGAGTTCGTGGCACATAACACACTATAAACAAAGAAGGTTTTTTTAAATTGAAAAACTCGTGGAAAACCAGCAACCTTGACATTGATCGATCTTTGAAGATTGCAACTCGATTGTCACATGTTCGCATATTAGCTAAAAGCACGAGACTTGGTATTCACGACGACCGATGAATCTGATAGGTTCCCAAGCTAAGCTTGTGCCAATCGAACTTAGTGGCGAAATGTGCAGGGTATTACGTGAAGGCCTTGATAAGATGTATGTATTTAAGGCGAGATCAGGCCTTCTATTGAAGATACACATAATGTGTATTAGTTAAAATTGTTAGTAATCAGGCAGTTGTCATTAGGTGTCTTGTTACTAAAGTGTTAAAAGTGTGACTATTGAATTAAATACATCACTATTGTCCAGGTTTGTGTACTCAATAGTGATGGGTGTTATAAATAGTCACGCTTTTACACCAGTAGTCACATATTTTACAGCTAGTTACACACCAAGTAATTAATGGCAACTGTATACTTTCTAACCATGGGTCCGATTTTACATTTGATCTGAATCAAGATTTTCAGTTCAGCGCCAATCGATGATTAACTGCAAACAATGGATAATCGAGACTTTGGCCATTATCGCCACAGCGGTAACCACGATACTCGAGGTTACTGTGTTTTTCAAATGTGATTTTTGGGATCCAGAATCGCGAGAACCATCAGCCCTCTATCTAATTAAAAGAACACACTTTTATGGAATGACAATTACTATGGTTTATTTCACTGCGACGTTTCAACAAGATTTCACGTGTCGTTATCAAACATATTCTAATTGGTATCACCAGGGTTTTGTATATTTAAAAGTAATATATTGATAACGACTGATGGCAAATGAAGCGAATAATTAGTTCAAGTGATTAATTAGTTAAATCCGGGAAACAGTAAGGTAATTATCTAAGACTGGAAAAACAGGAATGAAAACTGTATTAATTCAAATGATCAGTGTGCGAAATATTACCAGATAAGTGTAAAAAAACATAGCCGTGCCGAATGGATATTGGTGCAAGTACTATTTATTTTTCTAATGAGAAAGAGAAATGGAGTTTAGCGTACACTCGACACAAACTAGGTCATTTCGGGACTAACATATGGTTTTAATTTTATTGCAATGTTTCGCTTGTGCGTAGGGGTCTTTAGCAGTGGAAGGAAACCAGAGGACCCACGCCAGTTGACTCAATGAAGGCTTTATGATAACATTCAGCTTTCAGCCATCCAGCCCCCTCCATCACGTTCCAACCCCCATGTTTTTTAATGACTCAATACTCTCATTCCACCTGAAAATTATAAAGAGGGAGCAGTTGTACAATTCACAAAACAAATACTGTCTAATGGGAGGCGGGTACGCTTAAAGCGTTTTGGTTTACGTCGCATCTTTATAGGGAGAATGTCACCTTGTATTCTGTTTAACCATTTGATGTGAATGTGAATTCTGATTGGTCTACGTGTGATAGTTCCTTCTTTGTTAATATGTAATTTGATTTCTCACAGCAATGTGTCAGAATATATAACAAGTAGAAACTTGGCAAAAAACAACCAAAACAATCGAAATGAAGTAATATTTGCGTCAATATTCTTTTCATGAAAGGTCACAATTCTTTTATTGATCTGAAATATTATAAAATCGTTTACATAGTGCATGCATTTAAAAACACGTGTTCAGACGCGATTTACATTATAAATCACAATACAAAAGACCTTTTAAAGCGCCAATCTCGGTTATATTTTGGAGAATAAAACTTTCCTATTGTAGGTCTTTCTTTAGGCCCAAAATGTTATAAAAACTATTAATTAAATATTATTTAAGTTATCCAGACCATAATCAGCTCTAGCGATATTTGTTGGATTTTAGTGCGATTTGGTGCAAAACTTTCCTTAACGATTAAATGGATAATCGAGACTATTAGTTTTGTCTTACAGATTTGAGTAATGGTGATCGAGGCTAACCGGAACTTTCATCCGCTTTGTTCTCGGTTCATAGTGGATCTATTCGACTGAAATTGTCAGGAAATTGCCTTTACATTAGCTAGTTTCACCTTGTCATATAAGACGGAAAAGAAATGAAATGGGGTTTAAGGTCCTACTCTTTTGCACCTAACCTGGGCTAATGGAAGACGGGCATACGCCATACAGTGTGCTATGAAGGAAAGTTTGCCCGAGCAGCGGCGCTACGGTCTACTTTTATAACGAAGTCCAACTGCCAACTGCTATGAGAAGGCCCTCCTTCTGCATCACTGACAAGGGGAAATCACGCCGGAAAATCGAGATGAACCTTCTCGGCCAATGCAGGGATCGAACACCCGACCTCCAGCCTTATCCACTTAGCCTCCGTGACCCCCCGATATATGACGGAGAGCCTGAGAAGTGCAGATGTCTAATCGTTCGAATGAAACGAAACACCGAGGTCTTGTATACACATTGGCGGGAACGTAAAAGACTCTTGGCGCAGTTGGAATTCAATATAAGAGTTCGTCGTAACACCTCTGTCCGGGCAAAATTGCCGTCATAGCACAGTATATGACAAATGCAAGTCTTCGTTTGTCCAGTCGGAGAAGAACAATAGGACATTAAACACAATTTCATTTCATTTTCATAGTCTCGCCAGCAGATTTAAATGACTGATGTTTATTGATGTTTGGATCTTTGGTTTCGATTTACCTTAGTTTTTGTATGGAGCACGGGGTGGAATATTGCTTTAAATAAAATTGACTAATTAGAAATTATTTAACTATATATGACTATTATTACCAGAGGCGGAAGTTACCTGTCAAGACAGATCAGATAAGTCAATAAGTACCTGTTGTTAATTAGGAAACATGACAGGTAAACCACTGGATGAATTATAATCCTCCACATCACGCATGTCAATTATCAGTTTTCTGTAAGTAATAACCTACACCCAACAGATATATTTATAAGTTCAACTAGAGCAGATCTGAGATGAGGGGTGGGGGTGTCTAGAGTGTCACGCTTCGTCCTTGGGCTGGCCGATCACCTCTGACTTGTGGGCGCTTTCACAACTTCGTAGGTACCCCGGTTTGCTCCCACCAATAAAGAACCATGCGTTTGCGCTGAGCTGATAATAAAGAAAACAAGACAACTTGTCTGCGATATCACCTTCGGTAGAAGCGGACGTTAAACACAAATAACAGCAACATAGAGTAGATATGTACCAACCCGACGTTTTTTTTATACTGTGTGATATTAGGGATATCGCGCCCGGACACAGTTCTTTTCGTCCGTTTTACATCGTCCCATTCGAATAGCTAGACGATGATTTCATCACTGAGCCATTGTAAGATGTGGCAATATATCCGTTTTACACGTGTCAAGATATTGGCCACACCTCGTTTGTGTTCCAGCCCCCCCCCCCTTCTGCTAGGCCTGTTACTTGTTAAGGTTCTTAGTTAAGTAGGACTTTGGCATTTCTCTTATTCTCGAAGTTACTTCTTAATGACAGCAATTAGCCGACGCGCCAAAATGCCGGGCCAATTTTTGATCCGCAATCCCTGTTATTCATATTTCTACGGATCTACCATAGTAATCCCAAAATGACCTAGTTAGCGTTGACTGAAAAATAAAGCCCATTTGCAACTGCTTGTGAAATAACTTTTTACGAATCTAACACTCTAAAATACCTTTTTAATTGGAAATATCTTATTACCTATCTACTGAAATAATGAACTCCCCATCTTGATGTTTCTGGGAAATACCATTCATCCTTAGGAAGGTCCCTCGGAAGTACCTTGTTAACCATCGGAATCTCCCTCTGAAATTCTCTATTGTCCGTTTGAATCAGATATCTTGTACACGTAACGAACTACAAGGGTTTCTGTGTGACAGATGAACACTGCACGACCTACAGTACATTTTGAAAGGCGTGTTATGTAACTCCGTGGACGCTTCACCCACAAATCAGTTGACCTATGATTTAATATGTAGGGTTTCCCGTAGTCTGTTTTTAAATTGCGGTTGATTTATAACGGAAGAAGACTAAATTAGAAAGAAATTAGAAATTAATATTCTGTGAAGAGGGACAGGATATGAGGAGGATTATAATAAAATAAAACCAAGTACGAGTAATCCAAACCATTAGTCAAAATTCGAAGTAATTAAAAATCGGTCGAGGCAAAATAGTGTAATCAGCAAATGGACTGTTCATCGAGTACAAAATACACGACAAACAGTGGTAACTGGTGTCTAGAAAAGTAGGCTTACCCTGCCTGGCGCCACACCCACCATAGCTGCATCCAAACTATTAGTCGAAATCTCGGTAAAATAGCGAGATTGGCCAGTGGACCATCAGTATGCAAAATGCACGTGATGACATGGTTTAGGTTAGTCACAGTTTCAACTTTTGACAACAGTTTACAAAATATAGACAATCAGAGAGAGACAGAAAGAGACGGGGTTTAATGTCACGACACAAACTAGGTCATTTCGGGACTAACATATGGTTTGATTTTATTTCAATAATTAGGGTTCTTTAGCAGTGAGAGGAAATCGGAATACGCGGAGAAAACCCACTGGGCTGGACAGGCGACCCTACTCCTTGTCACGTACAACCGTGGATTCGAAATCACGCCAGTTGACTGAATGACAGGCTTTATGATAAAGCGCGCACGTGCTAACCATTCGCCCCCCCCCCCCCTCGACAATCAGTGGCCACTAGTCATATAGTGGGCTTATCTAAAAACGTGTAATTCACCCCCCACCCTGTCCCCTGGCACTCACCGCACACCTTCTGTTAATTATATGACGGGGTAGTATGGAGGGGGATCCTCGCCAAAATTCTCAATTTGTGAAAATACATATGTCGTTTTGTGAAAGTACATTTGTTAATTTGTCAAAATACAAAATACATTTGTCGATTTGTGAAAGTACATTTGTTAATTTGTCAAAATGCAAAATACATTTGTCGATTTGTGAAAATGCATTTGTTGATTTGTCATACAACAAAAATACATTTTTCATGTGTGAAAATACACCTGTCGAACCTACAAAGCACAAATTTTGAAATAACACAGCTTAACTTTATAGTTTCAACATTTGTATTTTCAAGATATGTAATTTCAACATTTGTAGTTTCAACATTTGTAGTTTCAACAGTTGTATTAACGACACTTGCATTATCGAGCCTTTTGGCGAGGATCCCCCTCCATAGGGTAGGGGCTAGGTCGTGCGCGTTCTATCATGAGATTGGTCATAACTGGGTTGGTTTTGATTCCCCGGTCGTACAAGATAATCACTAGGGTCGCCTGTTTAGCTTCGGGGTATTTTTCACGGGATCTCCCGGTATCCCCCTCTAGACACAAGCGAAATGTAATTACAGGCATCTATCGTCCTACAAGGTATCAGTGACGTATCCAGAAGAAGTGGATTAGTCGATTCCCTATCCCCTAACCATTATCTCTAATATCATCCCTTAGCGAATGAAGAATTGGACGTTTTACAGACTTGCCCAAGCATACGTCACGATCTAATGACATAATATTTGAAGCGACAGGCTGGCGTGTTCATGTTCAAAATACAGATAAAATAATAAGCAATAACCAAGGTATAGTTGGACTCACTATTATACGATCATAGACATTGGCGGTGCTCGATTCACAGTCCAAAACGTCCCGAATCGACAGAATTACAATCGAGTGACGTGGAATTCAGTCCTGTCACAGTTCTGCCAGTCCCGACAGCTGAAGTGGAGTGAGTAGAATCGTGACGTATTCCTTAGTAAAAAATATGTTTCAACAGTCATGATTGGTTGGGATACTTTTTATACAGTCGACGCATGCGCTGTAATCCGAAATTCTCCTTTTCACTCGATTGACACCAGTTTTGGAATTCAATTCCGGAACTGTGAATCGAGTATCGCCATTATGTCCCAGTCTTATCAATCTCTAACATCGGAAAAAATAACACAATCACCTCCCGTGTTTTTTACTGTTTATAGTTACCATCTATTTTAAGGCTTCATTTTAATACATTTTAAAATATAAAAATTGCAACTTTACATTTAATTTGTCCGGTAATAAAAATCGTGAAATGTCGTTCTTTTAATTTAGTAGAGAGTTCTTAATCAAGCGAAAACTTGATACTTGTTATTGTCTCAATAATCTGGAACTATTTTATTGAATGTGTTATTTTGTTGATGAAAAAACATTTATGTTAACTGAAATTTGAAATGAAATGGAGTTTAACGTCCTACTGTCCTGCTCCTATAGTGGGATACTGAAGACGAACATACAGCTTATGAGGGAAATTTGGTCTCGCAGCTAATTCCAACTGCCAAGGGATATTTTATGTGCACACTAATGTATACATTCGACTTCGATGTTTCGTTCCATCTGTCAGACCGTTCGCACTGCACAACTGACAAGGGAAAACCACGTTGGTGGACTGACACGGCTAAGTAGATATTTTGCAAGAGTCAACTTTCTTTTAATATCTTACTGACAGTTCCTGGCACCATCGATTTCTGGATGGGGTTTAACGTCCACTCAATACAAACTAGGTCATTTCGGGACTAACATATGGTTTAATTTTTATTTCAATAATTCGCTTGCGCGTAGGTGTCTTTTAGCAGTGGGAGGAAACCGGAGTGCCCGGAGGAAACCCGCGAGGTTGAGAAGGCGCCCCTATCTCCATGCCACACACGCTCACACCAGGGCTCGAAACCACAGCCGCAAGCCAGAGGCCTGGGACAAGGAACAGTGTCTTGTCATACAGGTGGTAAAAACGACAGAGGTCCCGTGTACATACAAAGTTTCTTTGCCAACATTCCGATCGATCTCGGACCCTCGCTTGTAATACAGCATTTTCAATTTGACTTTATTTTTCTTGATCCCCCCACCCCTCCGATCGGACCCCATTCATATAATTTGTTTCTAAAACATGTCGACTAATTGACAACTGGAGAATCACTGACGGTTTAACACGGAGACGTGACAAGCATGTCATGTTTAATACACGCCAACCTCTTCTAACCTGAATGTCATTCACGTCTTTGTTATTTTGTATTTTATTGAAGTCTTGAAAAACTGATAATTGTATTTGTAAAAGGAAAGAAATGACCCAGGGCCTGCAATTTCGTGTACAGATTTCTTATAGCACAGAATCAAAATGTGCCGGTTATGATTTTTATATGAAGACGATACTTACTAGACCGTACAATATGGCAATGTAACAGCAGTGTCTATCAGTGGTACAAACGGTCAAGGGCTCGACCACAGTGTGGGCCGCGAAAGTTATTCGGTATTTCGAGCGTGGGTAGAGGTTCTGGTAAGAAAGGACTGACAATTGGAATTCATTTTCTGTCAGGATAAACATGTTTTTCACAGCACTGTATACCCGGTCATAGTCGTTCTTTACATGAAGAATCTTCACAAAGAATTTCTGTTGCGGATATATGTTTTGTTTGCGTTTTATCACAAGTTTTCTGTAAATAAGGCATAGTTCTTAGCAGTCGCACATTTCCTGTTATTTGCTGCATAAAATGCAGTAATTACAGGAGGTAAACATCTTTTCAACTTTAATGTTTGTAAATTGTTAAGTGTAACTGAACTTTCCACAAGATGTCAACGGACACGAAGATGTAGGGTATTTAGGATATAAACACTTCCTGTTTCGTATTTAAAGGGGTGTTATTGTCCTGAGATCATTAGGGCCCGAGATGCGTAGTTATTGTCCAATAGACAGTGTCTAATTGACGAATCACAACGCAGGGTTTACACTGAAGCATGTTACAATTCTATTTAAAGTTCGACAGCAACTGCACTGCTTAATAAACGTCCATGACCATAACACATAATACACATAATCCCCTTTAGCGCACATAAAACCTGTAAGATTAGTATTGCCATGCCCATATTCGATACTCGACGCATCCATTTTTTTTTAACTCATCGATACTTTTTCTGTGTTAATGAAGTAAATGAAACACGTTATAGTGTTCCGCTCCATGAGCTAATGCAGACGGGCATAGGCCATACAATGTGCTATGAGGGAAATTTTGCCCGGGCAGCGGCGCTACGACCTACACTTGTATCGAATTCAACTGCCAAGGGATCCGTTGCGTGCACGCCGTCATTGTTGGGCCCTCCGTCCTGCATCACTGACTAGGGGAAACCACGCCAGAAATCTGGATGAGCTTTTTCGGTCAATACCGGGATCGGTCACCCGACCTCCAGACTAGAGAGCGAGCGTTTTAGCCACTTAGCTAACGTGACCCTCTTCCAACCCCAACCCCCTGTATTCAAGGGTGAGAGAGAGAAATGGGAATTAACGTCCACTCGACACAAACTAGGTCATTTTGGGACTAACATTTGTTTTCATTTTATTCAATAATTCGCTTGCGCGTAGGGGTTCTCCCGCTGCTAAAATAAAATTAAACCATATGTTAGTCCCGAAATGACCTAGTTTGTGTCGAGTGGACGTTAAACCCCATTTCTCTCCCTGTCTTGTTTACAAAGATATACTTATGTTTAGTAATCCGATCTGATAAAAATACAGATCTATATTTCGTTTAAAGGTCCCGACTGAAACATGGCTGCGCCCATGGTGTCTTGGAACTACTTTAAAGGTCCCGGATGTAACATGGCTGCGCCCATGGTGTCTTGTTTGTTTGTTATAGCGTCACCTTTTAATGTTAAAGTAAACCGGTAGCCGCACCGCAAATGCATGGGCGTAGGTATATATCACTTAATATTATACATCCGAGATTAGATTAGGTTTCTGGAATCTGGTCAGTTATAAAAACAAGTAAAACGAAATTTTGAACCATAAAAAGCGATACGAAATAGGATCTGTGTTTTAATTCGATTATTCTATAAACATAAATGATAAGGGGTTTAACTTCCTACTCTTCTGCTTCGACAGGGCTAATGAAAACGGAATACGCCTGCCCTGCACCAATATGACAAAGGAAATCACGCAGGCAAATCCTGACCAACGCGGCGCCCTCAGGTTAGCGAGGCAACAGTTTATTCACTAAGCCACCGCGGCTCCCGTGCCGACGATAGACTGGAACAGAATGGACGTTCGTGTGAAACGAGACACTGGGGTCTAGGTTTCACGTTGATGTAAACGTAAACGATCATTTGGCATAAGAATCCGAAATTTATTTATTTGTCCAACAAATTTTAATCGCGAGGAATGCTGTATTCTATTTAACATACTGGTCTACGATAAAATGACAGATGCCCATAATAGCTTGTTCGATTCTAATTTGAGTGAAAGATAGAAGAAACACGCCTGGAAGAAACAGGTGTACGGTATAATTTATAACGTTGATCACCATACCACGTATTTCAGTGGATAGTTGTCATAGTACAAATTTTATGTAGATTTTACTTTTTGTTCTCTAGGTAGAAGTAGAACGGTGAAGTTGGAACTGT
Source organism: Patella caerulea (assembly GCA_036850965.1). Lineage (NCBI taxonomy): Eukaryota > Metazoa > Mollusca > Gastropoda > Patellidae > Patella > Patella caerulea. Next base: position 61,517,222 of record JAZGQO010000006.1, on the reverse strand, counting down.
ATTTAATTGGAAAAAAAAAAAAGACTGAGAAGAAGGGCTTTACATTTCCAGAAAGTTTCCAACAGCTATCAAGATGGAAGATTACCGTTTGTTTAATAACACCGAACCTACATTAGAGACGTTAATTGCCAGGTAGGTGCCTTTTACAGGATACTATTGTTCACACGATTTCTTACAGATAGAGTGTAGATAATAATACATTATTACAACACAGTACTGCAACTGAAGAATGGAGTGTTACAACAAGACGCAATACAGGACGGTAGCTGTAGAGCGCAAGATAACGCGCAATACAGTGCTGTGGTTTTAGAATACAGGGTTACAAGATAACATGCAATACAGTACTGTAGCTATAGAATACAGTATTACAAGATAACACGCCAAAACAGTACTGTGGTTTTACAATACAATATTACAACCCCTCACAATGCAGTACGGTAGCTATAGAATACAACCTCACGCAATACAGCAATCTAGTTTTAGATTACGCAACAATAGCCAATACATTTCTACCATTCGGTACCGTAGTTGCCGATAGCACATCATCACACAACAACATATTTAAGTGCAGTATAAAGTCATTAAAAGAAATACATCTCATTCACACCGGGGCCCAATAAGGTTTATTTACAAGGTCCAGATTTTGGGCCCAATAAAGTGTAGGGGACACCCCACATTCCCCACATCTAATGTTTAGAGTCTAGGTCCACCAGGCCATGACTAAATGATCAACAATGGGGATTCAAATATATAGTCTGTAACAAGTTTGTGACACTTACATAATATTAGTGACAAATATTACATGTAAAAACACCCCCCAAAATATGGATTCTTTTATTATACCATTTAACACCTTATATATCAAAACTAAATACACATAATTAACCTCATTTACTAGTGGTTTAACGTCTTTATTATAGATATAAATATATACTAATTAATATACTATTCAAAAAAAGTAGGGGATATTTGATTTTTAAGTGTTATTAAAGTCACCTAATGAAACTGACGAAGAAACAAATGACAAAATGAAATGAAGTTCACATTCATCGATTTATTCCAAATGATCGTTAGACTAAGTAAGGCACAGACTGACCATTATAAGGGTAAAATGATACCCGGGGTCAAACAGCAAAGTTACCACAGCATCACAACAAAGTCAGTAACGGGTAAATCCTCCTCTGTTTGTCAAACAAGCATTGATCCGACGTGGCATACTCCTAATGAGACGTCTAAGGTCATTTTGGTCCAGATTGTCCCATTCCTGTTGCAACGCAGCAGCAAGTTCTTGGACATTGGCAGGTTGACGTTGACGTAACCTCTGTCCAAGCATGTCCCAGACATGCTCGATGGGGGAGAGGTCGGGACTCAGTGCTGGCCAAGGTAATGTGGTGATGTTCTGTTGTTGGAGGTAACCTGTAACGATCCTGGCCCTGGGACATCTTGCGTTGTCATCCTTGAAGATGAAACGGCGGCCATGACGTCGTGCGAACGGCACAACATGGACTGCCAAGATGTTGTCCCGGTAGTACTGGCCTGTAACACGCCCCGCAACAACATGTAAATCCGTTCTTCCAGCAACAGTGATGCCTCCCCACACCATAACAGAACTAACCCCAAATCGATCATGTCTGATGACGATGACGTCTTGGAAGCGCTCGTTTCGACGACGCCACATCCTCCTACGTCTGTCCAAAAAATCAACAGTGAACCTTGACTCATCTGAAAACATCACATTGCTCCAGCGTCGATTATCCCAGTGTTGACGATCCCTACACCAACGACGTCTTGCCTGAATGTTATGATCTCTCAAACAAGGGATCACGTGAGGACGTCGGGCGCGAAGGTGACCCCTATGCAGTCGATTCCGAATCGTCTGGCCACTCACTCTCACACCAGTGTCTGTTTGAAGACGAGCGCTGATCTGATTTGCTGTGCGGACACGATTTCTCAAGGCAAAGGTACGGATAAATCGATCTTGGGCTTGAGTTGTCTGTCCTGTACAGATTGTGTATCACGGTATCTGGACCATAGCCTGCTTATGACAGACTGAGAAACATTCATCGTCCGCGCCACAACCGCCTGTGTTGTGCCGATCTGTAGCATGTCAAGGGCACGTAACCTTTCATTTTGGGTAAGCCGACGCATAGCAAAATTTGTTTTCTGGTCACTAAAACAATTAAACTGATGTTTCCACTCTGGAATTCAATGCCACAATGACTGTAACATTCAAAGTCCGAGTCGTGCAAATCTTGGGTTGGACCCCCATGATGATCCCAAGCATCACCTGCATTCCATGCGGTAGCTATTGGCGCGTTTGGGCGTCACATGTAACTGGAAATGTTTCTTCTGTTAGGTACTATAGTGGCTTTTTTCGTAGTCATTTGCATATTTTAGTATTATGCCCGCAAAATCAAATATCCCCTACTTTTTTTTGAATAGTATATTATAATTAATGATGGTCTACAGGCATTGTCCTGAAACTGGGCTGGTTATCAGACTACATCTGTCCAGGTTGTCGTCCAGTGACTGTCAGCGAAGATAAGTGCCGGTTGGGGAGGTTCGGATTTTTCCGGAGACCAAAATGGCCGCTTTCTATAAATGAGAATTTGGAGGAATATTAGCCCTAATCCTAACCCTTTTGAGAAGAATGAAACTTGTGTTCAATTTACCTTTTATCCAGCTTGAAGGGGTTAGGGTTCTGGTTTGTATTTTACAAAATAGTCATTTATGTAAAACGGCCATTTTGGACTCAGGAAACACACGAACCTCCCCCGTTCAGGTTGTTTTGGGAAGTCTTCGAATGGCTGTCAGATGGCTGGGTGAGTCAACGACTGACAGTCGGATTGCAGAGATAAGTTTGAGAGAGAGAGAGAGAGAGAGAGAAATGTGGTTTAACGTCCACTCGACACAAACTAGGTCATTTTGGGACTAACATATGTTTTCATTTTATTTCAATAATTCGCCTGCGCGTAGGGGTCTTTAGCAGTGGGAATATAAGTTGGAATATGGTTTGTTTTTCCGTATAAAACATTACGTAACCCAGTTGGGTAAATTTAAAGCGTGGATTAAGACGAGAACAAATATTACCGGAGAGTACAAAAGACGACAATTCGTCGGTAGGTCACGAAGTAACTGACGATAAGTCACTTCGTCTATCTACCGACGATTATTGTGAAATCTGAACGCGTCTTTACAACGTATGCTTACTTAAAATGGAAACGAAAATCTACACAGACTTATGATGAATTTGAGATTGAGACCAAGGCCATCCACGATGTAGGTTATTCACGGAATTAATTACAAGTATCAGTTCGTATGATCAGAGACTAAGCCGTAATAATAGGATTTAGCAGCATGCAAATTAATAAAATGAAACTATTACCATCTTCTGTCCAGATAGGAGACAGTTTATGGCGAATATGTGTGAGCTGTTAATTTTCATATGGACAAATAGCGTTCAAAGTTCTAGGGTGTCAGACCGAAGATCAGATATAGAATTAAGGATCATATCCCATGCCATTCCGTGGGGAATCATCCGATGACTCTTCAATTGATTTAGGATCACACCTCGGGCCAATCTGTGTCAAACATCCGAAGAGGGTAAGCCGCCTTGACATTAATACGTTTAGGATTACAGGATTACATACTGGATAATTCCGGGTCGGAACACACAATGACGCAAACCGTCTCAGCATCAGTTTGTTTTAGCATCACATCCCAGATCTCCCGGTTTCGAATCAACCGACGAAGTAAACCGTCTCGGCATCAGTATCAGTTTGTTCAGCATCACATCCCTGTAAGGTAAACCGTGTCGGCTTCAAGCACTTAGTTTTGAGCAACCGGGCCCGGGTCATTTCGTGTCGAATCACGGCTTCAGTTATGTTGAGATTTCGTTTATGTTGTCAGCTTGGTTGATATACCCAATTTTACCTTGATCAGAGAAACGGATTCTGAGACAAGGTCCATTCAATTTTGGCTATTTAGGCCAAATTAGGAATAATCGCTAAACTACGGTTAAACATGCTGAAATGTACGTGTAGTTCTGGAAAGATAATTCCACATCTGTTATTAAGGTGTTGTAGAAGATGATGACCAATTAGTAATCTTTACTTGGACGGCGTGGTCAATCCGACCTTGAGATGCCAAAAACAAATAGTTCTGCTAATTCTCGACAGCAGTTTATCCAAAAGGAGAACCTCGATATGGAGATATATGATTTTACAAAAGGGGATTTTTGTATGAATGTTGTTAGATGTTATATTTCGGAACACTATGGTTCCTGGTAGATCAGTCTTGGAAACACTGGGGTTCCAGATAGGTCTATCTAGGTTTCACTGGGGTTCCGTGTAGATCATTCTCGGAACCATTGGGGATCCAGGTAGGAATCACTGCGATAGACATTATAACCGTGCACGGCGCCATGTATTAACGTCAGAACCATCGCCTTAACCTCTTTAAAAATCAATAGAAATATTTTTGGTTCGTTCAGACGTGATATATTTCAGAATCAAATTTGACTTTGACGAAGTACATGTCACAATTTTCTATTAAAAAGATATAAATAAATCATGACGGTTGATCTAAAAATTGTAAACGAATAAATGAATCGTCTTTTAATAGAACGAAAGTTTTTTTAAATGCTTACGGATACTTTTCCTTGACAGCTGATGTGGTGATACTAAACTATTTTCTTTTTACTCGGACAATTATTCTGCCAGTTTACGATCTGATCAACAAATGATGTCACGTTTCAAGACATAACGATGTACTTGTGTCTAGTTGTTTATTTTTTAATCGGATGAAATAAACGAAACGCAAATGTAATCTAATACCCTGTTCATCAAATTCTGCAATCGATTCTCTCTATAATTTCCGACACGAAATCTCCATCGATCTTATACTATACACGATGATCTTCTATCTGTGTTTTTATAAGGTCATGGTAATAATTGAAGATTAACTTAAATAGTATTTTTTTCTGCCTGAGCGGAATGCGTGTAAAGCGGTCGTTGCCTGTATAGCTAGTCTCAGACTTCTATTGGTGCTTGATTGATTAGATTTTGATTCCTGTTCCATCCAACAGTTTTGTTCATGTTTTCTTCCGCGTTAAACGTCAAACAACTAGACGTGTTGACCCGCGGCTGTCTCACCTAGCGAGTGGTTTCCCCTATTCAAATCACATGCGCTTAGGGGCTTATTTGTACGGACCAACGATGGGTCTATTACAACAAATATTCAGGGCAACGATACGACCTAACCTGAAGGAATTACGATGATTAAGTATTTGTTGATCGATGACTATTTACCAAAATGTCCGATCAACGTCTAGTTGCTCTTCAGATTTTAATTAAGAAATAAATCGAATGGTTAACATATTGTTCGTTACAAATAGGTTCAGGGACGGGACGGGTTCAGTTGCCGATTGGTTGGCGCGCGGACCCGTAGCCAGCTCATAAAATTAGGTTGGGCTACGGAATTTTTGGGAGGAGCTGATGATGTGGCCGACGAAATATTTTGGGGGCTAATTCGATTTGGACGAGCCCGTTAAAGCGTGCGCGTTTCATTACAAGGGCTGTCATTGAGTCAGTTGTGGTTTAGATTCTCCGCTTGTACGTGACAAGGAGTATATATATAATGTACATTTGTAATTGCGCTAACTCCATCCATATTGCATGCTCTAAGCGCGAGGATAATAGCTAATCCTGATAATATGTCACAAACAAATGAGTTTTGAGTTTGGATTTGAACACAGCTAATGATTGAGAACTCTGTATCTCCAATGGTAAGTTGTTCCACAAACGCGGTCCACAGACACTGAAGGCTTTATCTCCATATGATTTCAGTTTAGCTTGCGGCACAGCCAATGAGGGCTTATTTTGTGAGCGAAGTGGTCGATATGTTTTAATGGGATAAGTGAGGTAAGATGGGGAAAGATCATGTTGACACATATAAACCAAAGTTAGAATCTTGAAAGTTATCCGGGCTTCTATTGGTAACCAATGTAATGATTTTAAGATGGGAGTTATGTGAGAATACTTTTGTGTTCTTGTTATTATTCTGGCAGCGGTGTTTTGAATTTTTTGGAGTTTTGCGCACAGGTTTTGGGGAATTCCAATCAAAGCACTGTTGCAGTAATCGAGCCTCGAGAATATCAAGGTACGCACAAGCAGCTTACAGGCTTCCACGGGCAAGGGGTGTCGAATATTGCCAATACATCGAAGATGGTAATTGCGCACACGGCAAAGTTGTTCGACCTGTTTCTCCATGGTTAAGGAGGAATCCAGTAGTACACCAAGATTCTTCACACATGATGAAAACTGAGTTTTGGTTTCACAGATTACCAGACTTGAATTGGGAGTAGACCTAAGTCGTTTAGATGTCCCTACAAGCATGGCTTCCGTCTTGTCATCATTCAGTTTGAGCGTACTCTCGTTCATCCACGATTTTACAGATTTAGAGCAGAGTGTTACCTGATGAAGAGACTCATCAATTTTATTTTGATAAGTGTCACCAATTAATTGGGTGTCATCAGCGTAGGAGTAGTGAGTGATCCCGAAACTGTCTATTACATCACCAAGGCATTTTGTGTATAAGACAAACAACACGGGCCCGAGTACGGACCCCTGAGGCAAACCACGATCGAGTTTAACAGGGTTTGATTCAGAACTGTTTACGAGAATCTTTTGACTTCTATCTGACAGATATGATGATATCCAACACAAAGCCGTTCCAGATATATGAAAATATTCACGTAATCTATGAACAAGGATCTGGTGGTTCACCGTATCAAATGCTGTGGACAGATCCAAGAGAATTAAGGGTGCAAGCCTACCACCATCAACTATCCGCAGGAGATCATTCAACACCCGAACTATAGTTGTTTCAGTACTGTGATGAGATCGGTACGCCGATTGAAATTTATCCAATAAGTTATTATTGTTGACAAAAACCTGTACTCGATTGTTAACAGCCCTTTCTATTAATTTGGAGAGAAAGGACAGATTGGACACGGGTCTGTAATTTTTGAGGATGTTGCGATCCAGGCCAGATTTTTTGATTAGAGGTCTAACCACAGCCTGTTTAAATAATTGTGGAAAATAACCGTTTTTCAGACTGGTATTAATAATTACTGTAATGACCGGCAGAAGAAGATCTAGGTGTTCAGTTAAAAGTTTAGTTGGTATGGGGTCTAGAGGACAAGTTGTCTTTTTGGATGTATTTATAATCCTTACGATTTCATCTTCACTCTAAGGCTCAAAATCAGTCAGATAATTATCACATGGTAGTACCGAAATATGAGTTTCAGTTACTGAATCGGACTGATCAAGTTGCTTCCTTAGTATATCAATCTTATTCGAAAAATACTCTGAGAACGTGTTAGCAAGTTTCACGTCATTATCTGAGTCTGGAAATATGGTTTCTGAGGTGATACCTAATAAAGATTTTATAAATGAATAACACTGGCTTGGTGTTTGTGATTCATTGGTCAGTTTTTCAACGCAGTACCTTGATTTAGCGTTTTTGATGGTTCTTGAAACCTTAAACCTAGCTGCCTTGTAGATTTGTCGGTGTACCTCCAATTTAGAATGGCGCCATTTGCGTTCTGCACGTCTGCATTCTTGCTTTGCCTTCGCTACATCTTCTGTGTACCATGATCTGCCAGGTCGAAGTAGCACCGCCTTTGTAACAACTGGTGCGTGTTTAGCCAGAAGCGTGATTAGTGTGTTGTTAAAGGCACAACATAGTTCATCAATGTCAGACGGAGGATTGCATAAAAGGTCTGAAGATTCAAGATTGTTTCTAAATGCAGCTCTATCTATGGATTTGAGTTTTCTAAAAGATATAGTTTCGGTTGGTAATTTCGGTTTCTCAAAATTCCATGTCAAAGAAATAAGATAATGGTCTGATATTTGAATATCACTAACATTTACACTGTCAACAAGAGTGCAGTTTCCAGGCGTAAGAAGCCAGTCTAATATGTGACCTGATTTGTGAGTTACACTGTGAACATGTTGTTGAAAACCATGAGAGTTCAAGAGCTTGATTATTTTTCTGGAATTCGGTTGGTCTGGTTCATCATAATGAATGTTGAAATCGCCTAATATAACTGAATTGGTTTTGGATGTGGTTGTAAGAAGTACGGAAAGTTCATCTGCGAAATCTGACACTGTACTCTGATTTTTAGAAGATGTTGGAGGTCGGTACAGGCAAACAACATGTGCACAGATATTAATGGAACTGACTTTCAAATCGAGTGATTCGAAAGAAAAGTAACGATGGCTTGGTAGTACTTCAATACAAAGAGAACCCCTGTAAACTACTCCAACACCACCACCAATGCCAGTTGATCTGGGAACCTGAGTAAAAGCATAGCCATTCGGGGTTAGTTCTGATATTCTGGACTCATCGCCAAGTGCTTTAAACCATGTCTCGGTTAAGAATAGGATATCTATTTGGTCATCAATAATAAGACCGGCAATTTCTAAAACCTTATTACGACATGATTGTGCATTTAAAAGGGCAACGTGTAATTTTGATGTAAAGTGGGTGCTTTTTTGTGTCTGTCTTTTTTGCTTATAAATTGGGTTTCGATTTGGTAGTTGCTTGATATCAGTTTTATATTTTGTACCACCGCTTTTCCCACAAAAACGTTTTAGGATACACAAAATTGAGGTGTTCAAAAAGTTCAGTTGATAATTTAACATTTCTTGATTTGTATCTGAGAAGATCGTCACGAGAATAAGAACTCATCAAGTGTTTAATCCAGGAGGGTGATTAAAATGTTCACTAGTTTGAAAGTAACCACTGATTGAACTGAGTAATCCTTAAAATCACAATCATTGTATTGGCCAGACTGTTAAACAATGTTCAGGAAAAACTACAAACCATGTAAAATTCACAATGGATATATACAGATATGACATTAGAAAGTTTCAATATATCTAACACAAATGACACACTAGGCACAAAAAGTAGCTTAATCCGACCGCTGTAATGTTATGCAGCTCTCAGCCAAGTGTTAATCCAAATTTTAATCCGGTTTATGAAATATTATCAAAAAACTTAGACAGCCATTTCATGTGCAGCCTGGTTGGGCGCCATCTTGAGTAGGGTTGCCTGTGCAGCATCGTGGATTTTCCCAGAACCCTCCGGTTTCGTCCCACAAGTAAAGACCACCCCCTACGTGCTAGCGAATTATTGAATGTAAATTGAACCAAATGACCTATTTGTGTTGAATGGACGTTAAACCCCATTTTTAAGGAGAAATATAAGGGATATTTTACAATGTATATGTGGACAAGTGCAATTACATAACTGAATAATTCCGATTAGTTCCTTAATCGATACTTTATTAATCGTTTGGCGTTATCTTATCTTGATTATTGCCCTTTTTACATTTTCTTCTTTGTATTTAGTATTGGTTGTTTTTTACTCTGTGGTAAATGGAACATATGCCCAAACTTTATTCAATATCTCTCGATTAAATTGAATACTTTTATGTTTCGTACGTTACTAAGAGAGAGCGAAAAAAAGGGGTTTAACGTCCACTCAATACAAACTAGGTCATTTCGAGACTAACATATGGTTTAATTTTATTTCAATAATTCGCTTGCGCGTAAGGTCTTTGGTAGTGGGAGGAAACCAGGGTACCCGGAGAAAACAAACGAGGCTGGACAGGCGACCCTACTCCTTGCCACGTACAACCGGGGATTTGAAACCACATCAATTGACTCAATGACAGGCCGTATGATACAACGTGCGCACGCTAACCATTCGGCCACCCAACCCCCCATACGTTCCTAAGAAGTTTCTGTTCCATATTACTTGTTACTTGTATAAAGGTAATTCTTACTTCACCATGGTTACATTCAGATTTCTTGTAACATTAGTAGATCATAACTCATGCTGACATAACACATCGGTTTCTATGGGTTATATTCTTGATTGCTTTCAAATTTGAGTGAAGTCTGTATCACTCCAAAGGCCCGGATTTATACAGCGCAGTGAACCCCTATGGCTAGCCCCCGAAGACATTTGATTTTTTCGTTTGTTTGTGATTTTCGCGTATTGTGGCTTGTCCGTAGATTTGTGTAAATTAGCTGTGGTGCATTCCCTCTGCACTCACTATTAGTCTCTTCTGAATAACTAACGATAATCACGATGAACTCTCTCGACCAAGAGCGAGATTTATTACGTGCCCCCCCTCCCCAGGTTTGTCACTGACACAATGATTTATATGTAGACCATTTACTGGTTTATAAGTATATGGCATGACGTTTCGACGCGTGTTCTCATGTCGTTCGCGATGGTGTTTAACGTCCACTCGACACAAACTAGGTCATTTCGGAACTAACACATAGTTCAATTTTATTTCAATGACTTGCTTGCGAGTACGGGTCTTTAGCAGTGGGAGAAAACGGGAGGACCCGGAGAAAACCCACGAGGTTGGACAGTCAACCCTATTGCTTGTCACGTCCAACCGGGAAGTCGATATAACTCCAGTTGACTCAATGACCGACCTTATTATGCAACGCGGAAGTGCTATCCATTCGGCCATCCAACCACCCATTATTGTTTTTTTTTTGTTTGTTATTTTTTGTTATTAAGAAGTTTAAGAAACTGTTTTATTATTCTCTTGAAATGTATCCACTTCACAAATTATATTACGATTGAATGGCTTTATTACTATGGTAACCACATGCACATTAGCAGGTTGACCAAAGATAGTTTCGGATCTTGAACAAATGCAGTAGATTTCCTTGGGGCATCTATCAATATGAAATAAACAACGCTGTCGAAGAGAGAGCTGTGTATGTCGCAGTAGAAAAGCCACAATGAAGGAGAGAAGGACTGTCAGAGTAACGACACCCTACGATGTCTAATCGAGTTCGAGCCAAGGACCTACTGAATTTTGCGCCAATGTCTTACGCACTGAAATGAAATTAAATGGGGTCTGACGTCCTCGTGTTCTACTCCCATGTGGTTAAATGAAGACGAGCTTACGCTATATGAGGTAAATTTTGCCTGAACAGCGACACGACGACCTGCTCTTATATCGGCACATACAGCACAGCTTATTGGGGGTGTGTGGAAAAGACACACATGCATTCATTAAAACGCACCCCCCCCCCCCAACCCATACACACCTCCCTCCCCAACTAGCAGTAGCCAACGTAGACAAAAATAATTTTGTGTCTTTAATTACGACAATTATTGACGGCAAAATTGGTGTCATAATTATTTCAAAATAAGTCTCTCAATTAATATGCAAATCATTTTAGTTTTCGCTCAACATCAGAAGCAGGAAGTCTATCGGAGAATCCGCTATATAAAGGGAGACAACTCGATTCTAACTCTCGAACCAACTGGTCGAGTTCAATTATAATGGGTGTGTTGTTCCCCAGTTTTAATATTATATAGATTGATATTAACATAGCAAATATGCTTCTCTTCAACGGTATACAATGTGGTCGAGTCCATGTTGTGTTTATAAAACAATCACATGAAACTTACCGAGATAGTGGAAACGTTAAGAAAAGGTCTCATAAACAAGAGAGAGGGGGGGTTGAGAAGGATGAAAGAGCTAGGAGTGGGTGTGTGAGAGAGTGGCAAGAGACGGGAGAGGGAAAGAGGGAGAGGGGAGTTAGCGGGGGGGGGGGGAGAGATTGAGAGGATGCGGTATGAGGGAGAGGGGGAGATTAAAAGTGGATGGGATGGGAAGTAGTGTATCTACAAACGTACAGAATATTAAGAGATTATAATCTATATTTGAATTAACCGCTTGTGTTATATAACTGATCGGGGAGACGGCCTTATTCCTCGTCACGTACACACTTTGAAATGGAGGTGGGAGCAACGTCCACTTTACATTCACAGCTAACATATGGCAATCCTAATGCCAATAATTCACATGACCTTTCTCCTTGTCACGTACACGCTTCAGATTAAACTACGTCACTTGATTTAATGACAGCCTTTAGAATCGAAAGCTCAAACATCAGACTACTCGTCTCCCGCCCCCCACATTCAGTATTTCAACATATATATGTATTATATTATCAAAGCAACCTTTGCTACGGGATATCTTTATTGATGATAGAAGAAAGACTTCAGTCTCCTCCAAACAATCATACACTGTTCTAAACATCATAATACATTTGTATGAAAGAGTGAGAGAAAGAGAGGGAGAGAGAGAGAGAGATGGGGATCAACACCCACTCGATACAAACTAGGTCATTTCGGGACAAACAGGTGGTTTAATTCTATTTCAACGATTCGCTTGCGCGTTAGGGTCTTTAGCAATGGGAGGAAACCGGAGGAAACCAACGAGGTTGTACAAGCTATCTTACTCCTTGTAACGTACAGCCGGAGAATAAAAACCACGCCAATTCACTTAATCGCAGGTCTATGATACCGGAGCACACGCTAACTATTCGGCCATCAAAATCCACAAATATTCATAGACAAAATGAAATGAAATGGGGTTTAACGTCCTAATTCGAAGAGGTCCGGTATTAAATCTGGCTGTAGGTCGAGAGAGTGCATCGTCCCCCCTCGTCAGTGATGCAGGACTGTGTACCTCGCAAGGGACGTTAATTGTTCAGATGAGGCTAATAGTAAGTGCAGAACAGTAGGATGTTAAATCCTATTTTATTTCATTTTGGTTAGAAAGAAATTGCTGATCATCTATGACTGTTCCTTGACAAACCTGAAACTTTTATAATATTGTTCCAATGTTTCATCTTCCAAACAATTGTTAATAACAGAGAATTTAAGTATGAAATAATGTTATGGACAGGTGTTTCTTACATCGTGTAAAATGTTGGACAGGTGTTTCTACAAGGTCGTTAAATCAGTCTCTTATAATTGTTCGGATGCCACACGTGGACAAATTTATGTGATTGCTTGTTTTGCAGACAGATAAATGTACTTATATCTGTATGTGCGCATTGTAATTATATTTTGTATATGATGTGTATGTATTGCAATTGTATTTGTATATGATATGTACGTGTTGTTGTATTTTGTATATGATGTTTAAATATTGCAATTGTATTTTGAATATGTCGTGTACGCATTGTAATTGTATCGTACATAATATGATGCATACGTATTGTAATTGTATTTTGTATTATATGATGTGTACGCATTTTAATTGTGTTGTGTATATGATACACGCGTATTGTAATTGTTTTTGATGTGTTCGCATTGTATTTGTATTGTGTATATGATGCATGTGTATTGTAATTGTATTTTGCATATGATGTGTTCATATTGTAATTATATTGTGTATACGACGTGTACGTATTGTAATTACTTTTTATATATTATAAGTATGTATTGTAATTATATTTTGTATATGACGTGTACGGATTGTAATTACATATGTTATTTTTATTCAACAGCTTTTGTAATCCTGACGTTGTGACTTTTGTGTCTTTCACATCAATATTATCTGAAATCAATAATAATGACTTACAAAAATTATATATAGCTTTTGAGGTCAAACGGTAAAACTTCCAATAGGCACATTTAACTCGTAAATAATGCATATTTAAGGTAATGAACAATATAGCTATACAGCCCGATATGTTGATACCGTTATATGTATACATATTCAGATATACAGGAAATGAAATGGGATTTAACGACGTCCTACTCTTCTTTACCTAACCTGGGCTAATGAAGACGGGCATACGCCATACAGTGTGCTATGAGTGAAATTTTGCCCGGGCAGCGGCGCTACGGCCTACTCTTATATCGAATACACGGGACCTCGGTTTTTCGTCCCATCCGAACGACTAGGCAGCTGTCCTTGCCAGACCCTCCTTCTACATCACTGACAAGAGGAAACCACGCCGGACAATCGAGATGAACTTTCTCGGCCAATGCAGGGATCGAACATCAGTGCCTTGCCCACTTAGCCACCGTTGCAGGGATCGAACACCCGACCTCCAGGGCGACATTCGCTTATCGTGATTTCTTGACTATGGTCGAACTAAATGAATCCGAATTTCATTTAGTCGAGACCATAGTCCGGAAATACTGAACCATGCTATTGAGGCATAATCGTAGTAGTTCAAAGATGGCGGTGGGGATGAAACGTCACTCGGCTAATCTTGACAGATTCCGTAAACTACATCTAGTCTCGGATGTATGACAGTAAGTGATATGTACCTACGCCCATACATTTGCGATGCGGTTACCGGTTTACTTTAACAGGAAAACTTGACGCTATTACACAAATTGGGAACCTATTCGGCTAGCGACCTATTCGACCGATCGAGCTGCAACCTGTTCGTTGGAAACCAATTTAGAGTAAAGACAACAGTCTCTATTTATCAACCAATAAAATCCAACGTTATGTCTATCAAATGAAAGTAGAATATATTAGTTTTTATCCATTCCTTCAGCTCAGAATAAAAGTGTAATTTCGTCATTATCTTACAGCTGGATCGGTCGAATAGGTCGCTAGCCAAATAGGTCGCCAACTTGTGTTTGGAATGGGCGCAGCCATGTTTCATCCGGGACCTTTAAAGTAGTTCCAATGTGGCGGAATTCATCATACAGCCGAGTTTAGATTGTCCGAAATCTTACGAGGTTTGCCGAGTGGATGAAACGTAAGTGTAGAATATTTAGAAAGAATCTATTTTTGTTTAGCATATTGTATTAGGAAAGCTTGAATTGATTTTAAATGGTTGCTAATGCTATCAGCAGCTATTTTTGTCTCGTATGTTATGTCTGAATCTATGCGAGTCTAAAATATACGCTATGCAAAAAGTAAAGTCAATGGGGGCAGCCATCTTTGAACAGACGTTATCCGGACTATCCGCGTGGTTCTGACCACCAGTCGTGAAAAAATATAACCGAAGATCGCCCTAGCTATCGAGCTAGCGCCTTACCCACTTAGCCACCAGATATACAGGAAGTGGCATGAAATAGGGTTAAACGCCCTTCTGTTCTGCTCCTAAACTGGACTAATGAAGACGAATAGGCGTTACAAGAAAGACATGCATGACTTCAAGTACTAGCCAGTATGACTACAACCAGTTGTATACGTACATGACTTCAGGTGTTAGGAAGTATGTCTCCATCTTGATATGGGAGAGAGAGGGGTGACTACAATATTGCTACCAACTAATATGTATATTATTCAATGTCCATGTATTATATTAATATACTGTGCTGTTTTTTGATAATTAAGGATGCTTGACGTCATATATTCAAATTGATTGAAATGTGATCTGTGCCATACCGCTTCTCTACTGTTCTAGATACGTCAGACGACATTGGATCCGTTCATTTCATTTAATTTAATTGTTCCCCGGCGTCTTGCGTTTCCTTGTCTGGCGACTTTCCACCTTGCCTGGAAATATTTCATTATTTAAATTATGCATTGGAATTGTTAGCCCTGCAGCCAAAAACCCAAAACGATGACTGTGACATCAGTGACCATTATAAATAAAATACTTAATGGAGTCGGTATGATATCCCTGAAGCCCAAAATTCAAAACGTTGTCTCTGGAGTCACTCGCGTTTTAATTAGAATCCTGATTTTATCAGAGGTTCAACAGAATGCAGCTTATGTCTGGGTTCAGAGAAAAATGTATGAATAAATTTCTGGAAGATAAACCATGTGGATCCAGTGGGTCGATGCGTATATAATAATATTTGATACAAGCAAGCTAACATCATTTCATTGGGTTTATTATCCGTCTTATCGTATTAACAATCTCTACCAGGACATACACGACCCTAAGTACCATTATTGGCTGGTATCGTTAAATTCTGGTTCTTCAATTACAAATCAACAATTTGTATCAATGACTGAATTGCTATCAGGGAAGATATAATTAAAGTAATTTATATATAAATCGAACGATATTGATATCATGTCTTTGTTTAATTCGTCTTGTTTACATCTGGTGGTATCTTTAAGTGAACATTCCGATTAATTATATCTATGGCCTATCGACTCATCGGGAAATTGACGTCATGGTTTTGTTGGTATTTGTGTAGGGGCGATTGGGTGGTCAAGTGATTTCACGCGTTGTGCTGTGGATTTTAGGAAGTTGGTCCTGGCATGGTAAGTTGCGTGGCCTGTAAGCCTATTGGTTATCTCCAGTTAAATGTGACTTGGTGAATAAGGCGCTTAACTGAGAACCTCCCAGTCTGCGCCAGTCTACCCTTAGCCCCCAGTGTCCAAGGCACAGAGCTGAAAATATATCAAGGAACAGCGCCTAGTTGTTCGACGCCCATTTAAATTCCAATTCATCAATGAATAAGCCGAAACTCCACTACCCGGGCAAAATGTTCCGTATACATGTAGATAATAGGATTGTATGACACTTTGGTCCCGTGATTTTTAAGACTTACGATCATTTGGACTAAAAAATATATATTCGTGACGTTTCGGACTCGGGTGGGAGACGTTCTACAAGATCGTTAGGACGCTAAACCCACTTTCATTTGATTTGATTGAGACACAATCTGATTAAAACACAGATCCTATTTCGTTTCGTTTTTTTATAGTTCAAAATTTCGTTTTACTTGTCCTTACTACATTAGGATCTGAAAGACTTGTTATTTAACTCGTGTTCTGCTTGAAATGAGGGATCAGCCAATCAAATCGTGTGTCGAATCGCGGAATTGTGGGTAGGCATTATCAGCGATGGAAATCAAAACAAAGCAACAACGATTCTGATTGGTTATTCGAATGACTGAGGTTATAGTGTCAAAATTCGGGTGCTTGACATCTGAACTGGCTGATCGTGACCTCCCGCTATAACTTGTTAGATCTACATGTAGTGTAGGCCACCGAAATTACAAAAACCGTAACGAAATATAGACCCGAATTTTAATTAGATGGATTGAGACAAATGCGACCTGAACGTGACCAATCTACATTAAATGGTGTGACAATAGTACACGTGCCACTGTGATTCAGATTATCTCTACTCTAATCAAATTACCAAAGTTTCCTTGTCCAATCATTGCGTTTTGGGGATATTTTTTCCGTTCCATTAATTTCCGGCTTTCCGACGCCATCTTATGTAATTGTAAATCAAACCCCAACAGCTTAACACTTAGATATTATTGTTCAATTCGAGACAGATTCCTATTAAATTGAGATTATTTTCTCTTGTGGCGGATATCCGGTATTCACAATATTTTCTTCAAATTACACCATTTAATGGCGTGGTTTTATCCAAATACATTAAACATCGTATTTTTAAGCCTATTAAATAACTTCCTATATGGATATTACAGTACCTTAGTAATTGACATATCATAATCATCGTACGAATAAAAAACAAGAACAGTTAACTGATGTAAAGCAATTATAAAAATACGAAACGAAATGGTGTTTAACCCCCTACTGATCTCCAGTAACTCGTTCAATGTGAAGATGACACGCGCCATACAGCGTACTATGGGGGGCATATCACCGGAAATGAAATGGGGTTTAACGTCCTACTCTTCTACACCTTACCTGGGCTAATAAAAGACAGGTATACGCTATACAGTGTGCTATGAAGGAAAGTTGCCCGAGCAACGGCGCTACGGTCTACTTTTATAACGAAGTCCAACTACCAAGGGTTTTTGTACGTGCTCGCCAATGTGTACACGGGACATCGGTTTTACGTTCCATCCGAATGACTAGAAACTGTCCCTTTCAGGCCCTCCGTTCTGCATCACTGACAAGGGGAAATCACGCCGGAAAATCGAGATGAACTTTCGCGGCCAATGCAGGGATAGAACACCCGACCTCAAGACTAGAGAGAGAGAGCGAGGGAGAGAGAGAGAGACAGAGAGAGAGAAATGGGGCGTAACGTCCACTCGACACAATTAGGTAATTTCGGGACTAACATGGTTTTAATTTCATTTCAGAAATTCGCTTGCGTGTAAGGGTCTTTAGCAGTAGGAGGAAACCGCAGGACCCGGAGAAACCCCACGAGGTTGGACAGGCGACCCTACTCCTTGTCACGTACAACCGAGGATTCAAAACAACGCCAGGTCGCAATGACAGGCTTTATGATACAGCACGGACGTGCTAACCAGTCGCGTTCCAAATAACACGTACGTGGTACGACTAGACACTGCTCGTTGGCTGCCCCCCCCCCCCCCCCCCATCGCCGCGTCAAGGACCACTGACATGAGGGAACTACTCAAGAAAACCGCGAGGAAAGTTTTCGGCCAACACCGCTATGGAAACTCTGCTTAGCTGACTTGCGATAGATTGACTCTATGATCCATTGTTTCTATCTGCATATCTTAAATAAATTTTTATTTAGACAGGTATTCACGTGACAACACCATAATTAACTCATTAACTGAAATTTAAATGAATTTGAACACAGGCGAGATTTTAAATAATATCGGGGATAAAATGGCTAATAAACAACACGAATCAAAACGTAATATCATCAAATATAACGTGTCTCTCTCGGATATTATTCTAGATATATTTAATTGACACGTATACTATTACTATCTCCCTGATTATGTCTACTAGTTCATCGCGTGCATTTTGCATACCGATAGTTCATTGGCCAATCACGCTATTCGCCTAATAGTTTGGATGCAGCTATGGCGGGTGTGGCGCCAGGCAGGGTAAGCTTACTCTTCCGGACACCTGTTACCACTGTTTGTTGTGTATCTTGTACACGGTGAACAGTCCATTTGCTGATTACACTATTTTGCCTATAACGTTTTTTAGGACTTCGAATTCTGTCTAATGGTTTGGATTGTTCATACTTGATTTTATTTTATTTTATACTATAAAACTCCCTTTAATCAACTTAAAGATCGATATATCGGGTATGTAATACACCCTTTATATAATCACATTACAGATCGATATAACATCGTGTATTAACTTAACTTTGACCTAAATTACAGCGATTTAGATGATTTTATCGATGATACATCGGACATAAACTTTAGTTTGACCTAAATTTGTTGGGTATTTCGCTGATACCCCGCACGATGTAGTGAGCCGAACAATGCAATCATATAATTCCCCGGATAATTATAATTGTAAAATTAATCTTAAATGTTCCGTGTGGTCGTATTTGTTGGTTATTATCCAGTACGATTCTGATTAAAGTTTGAACTGAAGTTGAGATAAGAAAATTGTTAGGAATGGTTTAGTGAGCATTGGAACAGTTTCTAATGACCCGCGCTGTCTTCTCATCACGCACAAGTTGATAACTGCGCATGCCTGGGTGATCAAGTGGTAGTCTACTGAACATGGAGCACACACCCTCCCCATCAAATACTAACGATTCCTGCCCAGAAGCGTAGGTCCCTCCCCCGTATAATGCTAATTTATCCCCCCTATCCCACTTTATACTGAAGATTGGTGCCCTGTATTCCTAGACAGAAGCGTATTATATTGAACTAAATTTGCACCGTATGTTAGTCCCAACATGACTGCCCCACTCCCTCGGTCTAGGTGTGCACTCAGGTGAGTCAGGTGAGTGGGGTCCTTTGAACTGGATATAATCTTCTATTTAGTAGGTCACTTGCGGCTGTGGTTTCAATCCCTGGTGTGAGCGTATGTGGCATGGAGATAGGGGCGTCTCTCAACCTCGTGGGTTTCCTCCGGGCACTCCGGTTTCCTCTCACTGCTAAAGACCCCTACGCGCAAGCGAATTATTGAAATAAAATTAAGCCATATGTTAGTCCCGAAATGACCTAGTTTGTGTCGAGTTGACGTTAAACCCAATTTCTCTCTCTCTCTCTCTCTATTTAGTAGCTATGTTTACTGAAATCCACAAGGCTAGTTTCCTCGTTGCATAAACTATTGTATATCATTTAAATACATTCAAAGTAAGCTTGTTTCGTTGTTGTCACATTCAATGAGTTACGACTTCTCTGTTGTAAACACGTGAACTCATCAAACTCTTAGCGGCTGCCTGTTTACTGAACATGGTTATATTATTCAAATCTTCAGCACGGCAAAAGTGTTCCTGTAAAAGCAATATAAGCAACAAATCGATTTGTATCATTGCCAAATTAACTTCGATAAAATGGCATCATGACGCATCGTCATCAGCTAATTCTTCAAGATCTGTTGACCGTTTCACTTACCATTCAAACCTAGCTCTCCTAGGCACTAAAAGCTGGTGTACAGTCATAAAGCAATCAAGGTGTTTATGGAAGTGGCTCCAGATGTTAAAATATTCAGTACATAAACTCGTACAGGTCTGCCTAGTGTCATGCTTTTAACACAAACTGAAACTACTGTCCGAATCTTGATATTTTATAAACGGATTTCTTCGATTATAAACTAATTACTTACATTTGGTTATTGTAAACTTACACGTGTTTTTGAAATAACCCCCGGTTAATTAAATCCATGGCACAATTAAATATCTCTACCTGAAAAAAAGTTCTCTCTTGAAAAGTCAATGTTTTTGCTTGTATTTTCGACTCTTCATCACCCCATTGACTTGTCACGTGATGAGCTAATATTTTGAAGGGGGTGCAGATTGACAAATACGGAAAATCACGTGCGTTGCTATCAACACAGCACAAAATCTTTTCGATCGTTTGATTTTGGGCAACAAGATTAGCAACTGAAGACTGTAATAGGTAATTATATCTTCCAATAACCAGTCCCCAAGTTCACAAAGCGTTCTCAGACTTAAATAAAAAAAAAATTCTAATGTCTCAAATACCCTAATTAACAATATGCAAAGTTTTGTGTTTCTGGATCAAAGACATTTCTTATAAACCGTGTTTGAAAATTGAGTAAATTCTCAACTTCAGTGTTAAAATGCTGTGTGAACTTGGGGCTAGGCTTGTAAAGCTTCATTGTGAGGGGTGTGGCACCACTGCACCAGGCAGCGTAAGCTTATTCTCCCACACACCTGTTACCACTGTTTGTCGTGTATTTTGTACACGATGAACAGTCCATTTGCTGATTACACTATTTTGCTTAAAACGTTTCTTAGGACCTTGAACGTTGTCTTATGGTTTGGATTGTTCATACTTAGTTTTCTTTTATTTTATTACAATGACGAACACCTTGCCGAGGTATATGAGGTTGTACATCTCCTGGCATTAATTATGTCAAATGTGTATTCGATCCACGCACACAAATCTACTTAAAATGATGGATCGTATCGAAGCTAAATTAAACCGTTTCCTTGTAAGGATTGAGAGAGAGAAGAGAGAGAAAGAGTTTAATGTCAACTCAACACAATCTTGATCATTTCAAGATGGGGTTTAACGTCCACTTTACAAAAACTAAGTCATTTCGCGACAAACACATGCTTCAGTTTTATTACAATAATTCTCTTGCGTGTAGGGGTCTTAGTATCGGGATGAAACCGGAGAACCTTGAGAAAACCCACCAGGTTAGACAGGGGAATTGCAACTTCCGTCATTATCCTTGGTTTCATAAAAGGGTTCACTTTAGTGTGCACTAAATTGTTAATTGACAA
Organism: Patella caerulea; assembly: GCA_036850965.1. Classification (NCBI taxonomy): domain Eukaryota; kingdom Metazoa; phylum Mollusca; class Gastropoda; family Patellidae; genus Patella; species Patella caerulea. The sequence goes on along the minus strand of JAZGQO010000006.1, from coordinate 61,495,764 downwards.
AAGTTCAAAGGGTATTGTCTACCGTCCCTTTAACGTAACAAGTAATAAAAGAGAGAAGAGAGAGAGAAAGAATTGAGGTTTAACGTCCTCTCGACACAAAATAGGTCATTTCGGGACTAACATGGTTTAATTTTATTTTAAATCGTTTGCGCGTAGGGGTCTTTAGCATTGGGTGGAACCGGGGGATCCATACTAAACCCACGATATTCAGTCTCTGATGCAAATACACGGATAATATCGTTACAAGAAAGGTAGACATTTGGTCTATCAATCTATCTGTAGATTTCAGATGGGGATTGGAGAGCCCAGTTACTTGCTGATTGATTCTCAACCATTGTGCCGCGAGATCTTTCTAAATGTGTCGCGAAATTTCAAACGGGTATAATAAGAACATATCCAACTAAAGAAGCCAGCTAAGTGCATAGCTGTGTTTTTCTAAGTATTCTGTGTCTACGGTTGTATGCAGTCTATGACTTGCCATGTTTTTAATTTGCAAAATTCAAATATTTTTCATATTTGGTCAGGTGTGCCGCTATTTTTATTTATTTATATGTTCCAAGGTGCGCCGCTGGCATAAAAAGGTTCAGTCGTCATAGTCGATGGATTTTCCATATTATGTGATATGGCAGGGATAGAAAGTGACAGCATATCAAGAGATTGATTTTACACGAATCAAGTAGTATATGCGTGTAATGACAGTGACGAAGAATTATTTTTAATGTCAAGTCTATATAGTATATAATATGGATTGTTTGCAACCCGTTTTAAATTGAATTAAACTCGTATGGATGAATAAAAAACGATGTAAAACATCCGCATCTTTGAATTATTCTTATACACAGAATTCAAAAGCAGCCGTATTTACTTCAATAAGCTATACATATGCATCCAATGAAGCCAGTTTTATTTCTAAATTCCGTTTTTCATTATATTGGTTTTTTTTAATGTCCAATGTACTTGAAAACGGCAATTCAAATGTATGTTTCCCTCTTTGTACACGGTATGGCGCGTGTCCGTCTCCATTAGCCCTGTTAGAACAGCAGGACGTTGACAAAATTTTTGCTGTTAGCAAAATTTGGCTTAGAATTATGACAGCTTTACCGCGTAACATTTGTGAAATGTCAAAATATTAACGAAACTAATCAGACTACAATAAATTAAAACTAATAATGGAAAGAGAAGAAAATACATATTGTAACTGCAATATTTAAGAAATAAGTAATATAAATTAGCATTTTTACATGTTTAAGTAGCCAATTTAACATTTTTTCGTAAGAAGTTACATGCATAGAAGTAAGCATATTAGCATACGCATTACTAGGTTAGGATTTAGAATTATGGGGAAATTCCTCTCCATAGTTAACCACGTTTCGTAGAACGAGGTTGGGCATATTTCACAAGTCATGTGATCAATGACGTCACATTTTTATCTGGCGAGCATGCGCAATAAATACTACCGGTATATACTGGAATAATTAGAGATTACTATTGGATTGTGAGACTTCCAGCGGATTTTGCCGAACACAGCTGATTTAAAATAAGACAAAAAGCGGGAACGATTGCACGTAAATCAACATTATTTTTATTATATGCGTTGCGACCCATTTGTGCCAAGTTCTAGGAGCCAATAAGCGATTTATATCCTTTAACGAATTCTTACAATCAGACAGTAAGTCAATCCCGGAGTGCTCGTCTTCCATCCATTTTCGTCTTTTGGGGCACAAATTATGTCCCTTTGGATCTCAACAAATGATGTTCTTAGTCGCGCATCTTTGTCCGCCTTTATACACTGACAATGATAAATGCTAATCTGTCATTTAAAATGGCATTATTTTGAAAATAGAAAAGCGTTTTTGTCGTAAAGTTGTTGAATAAATATGCGTAGGAGTACCGCAATAAACGTAAAACAAACCCCAAACCGAACCAACAGAAAAGACAAAAGACAAAATCAAAAAATATCAATCCAAATGAATGGATCATGAATGTCTATAGAGAGAGAATGGGGTTTAACGTCCATTCGAGGGTTTTCTTGTCAACGTTAAGAGAAAATCCCCATCGATATCTCGCTTTAAGAAGACAAATATTTAAGAAGACATTGACTTGATGTGTCTACATCGACCGATGGTAAAACGCAACTACATAGAAGTAATATAATTTTAATATCGCGTGACGTTTATTATTTATGAACCAACTGTCAATTTCCTATACAATTTAATGGATTAATATGATCAAATACCACATTGTCAGATGTAACATCTCTTAAAATTCTAAGCTGGAAATATGAATATATACCAACAAAAACCAAACTGTATCAATGTCCTCGCTTCTGTAATTATCATATCAATGTCACAACATCAAGTAGCAATCCCAGCAATGATGTCCTGGCCTCGAGTTAACAAAACATTCTCAGACTTAAGAATTTACTCAAAATTTTTCGCCTTATTTTAACTAAAGTGTAGCCCCGTATAAAACCTCCGTTGTTTTAATGTATCAAATTCATCAATAAGAAACTGCGTGAAAAGTTTTGTGTTTCTGGATCAATGATATTTCTCATAAACACTGATTTAAAGTTGAGAAATTGGCAGATATATAATTTTCAACTTCAAATTCAAACGTTTGAAGATAGTAATTCCATGGTGGGGGGGGGGGGCAAGGGAGGTAATTGTGTTGTTATTTCCGGTGTCGGTGATTTTTGAGTGTGGGGAATAATGCCTATGATCGTATAATAGTGAAGTGACAATCAATTGATCAAAAGACATAGTAATAATTATGTTTTGACTTTCTTAGAAAATATAAAATTCTCCCTTTAAAGTTAAGTCATCTAGTAAGGTAAATCATGGGGAGTTTTCGTATTTGTCGCCTACTGTTGATTAATTCAGAGATTTGTCTGGAAGAACACTAAGTCTCTAATTGAGATTTTAAATAAATTACTATATGGAGTCATTAACGTCTGGAGTCACGGAGGGCGTACATACTTAATTGTTGTCTACACCAAAATCGCGTGTGTGGACTGTAAATCGTTCTGTGGTAAGGAGCGACTGGGGTGTCAATAAGGATTGATGATGCTTAAATCCGGGGTCGCAAATAACATTCAATTGCATCAGCTATATTATACGCGACGTGGAATTTACACGTTTCCTAGCAACGGAATAATTCGTGATATGCTGTACTTTTATACATGGATTGGCTATGGTCTTTCGTTACTTCTGGGGTTGGGTGGCCGAATGGTTAGCGTCATTGGTTTGGATTCCCCGTTTGTACAGAAGATAGCTGTCCAATCTCATGGGTTTTCGTCGGGTCTTCCGGTGTCCTCCCACTGATGAAGACCCCTATGCGTAAGCGCATTATTGAAATAAAATTGAACCATATGTTAGTCAAGATTTGACTTAGTTTGTGTCGAGTAGGCGTTACTTCACCCCCTCTCTTGGGTATCGAATTATTAAAATAAAATCGAACCATATGTTAGTCGGGTCGGGTCTGTTTGTTCGACTTTATTATTAGACGTGAATGTAATTTTATGTCGCAAATGCAATTTTGTCTCAAGAGATATCGTTTTTGCAACAGCTATAGCATGACGAAAGTATTTATTGACATGGATTTACGTTTATAGCAAATGAGATAGCACATTTCACTCGATTGCCGGTGCCAAATGAAACAAGCCAAATTTATTTATTTAGTAATATTCCATCCATATTGAAGTGTATTTTCAGAATCAGTCCAATTCAATTCCAATGGCCAACATTAAAAGAAAGTTCCTCTGTGTGTGTCAGTACATCTTTAGTGTCTTATCGAACAATCAATTTACTCCATACATTAATCAAAATGCGCCATATCTGTTTCTTTAATTTAGCTGCAGTCATTCAGTTGATCGGCGAATCCATGGCGTATTCTAAGAATAGAAGCTACATTAGTTAAATCCCAATGATTGAGACAATACGTTGAGCAATCTGTATCCTGTATCTAGTAACCGTAAAATAGACAATTACATGTTCCAGTACTTTACAGTCTACTTTAACGTGGTCAGAATTCAATAATAAACTTTCTGATTTGGTTGGAGTTTATTTGTTGAGTGATGACAATCTGTATGGGGGGCGGGGACGGGAGGAGGAGGGGTTAACGTGCATTCGACACAAACAGGGTTATCACTATTATTATTGTTCACTTTAATATAAATAATTCACAGTGGCGTTTTAAGGTTTATCGTGGCGGAGGTTATACAATTTTGGGGGGCCCTTTTGTCAGAATTTGGGCCCTTCTGTCTGCCTTCGAGGCCCCCTAGCTAGGATACATTTTTATTTTTCTCATCGGTTTTGGCATTTTTCTCCCGTTTTATTTTTCCAATTTCTTTGATTTTGTTCGAGAGGAGACTAGCGCCTCCAGCGCCTCAGCTATAAAACGCCTTTGTTTGACTTAGTGAATGAAACGGGGCTTAACGCCCTACTGTTCTTCTCCGACTGGGCTATTGAAGGTGAGCGTACGACATACAGTGCTATGGGGACAATTTTGCCCGGACAACGTGCTAAGGCGACCTTTCGCGTGCACGCCAAGGTGTACGGGGAAATCTTTTTTTTTCACTCCATCCGAACGACTAGACAGTTGTCCTTGTCGGGGACCCAATGAAAGATCTACTGATCCAAGGCGCACGTGTTAACCATTCGCCCCTACGCTGGGGTTTAACGTCCACTTGGCACAAACTATGTCATTTCGGGACTAACATATGGTTTTAATTTTATTTCAATAATTCGCTTGCGCGTAGGGGTCTTTAGCGGTGGGAAAAAACCGGAGGACCCGGAGAAGACCGACGAGGATGGGCAGGCGATCCTACTCCTTGTCACGTACAACCGGGAATTCAAAACCACACCAGTTGGCACGTGTTAACCATTCGGCCATCCACCGGTGTCACACACTCTTAGAACAAGAACTCGACATTCACACGATACAAACTATTTGCCCGTAGGTTATGTTTCAGTAAATGGTGGTAACCGGAGTAATGAATTCAGTGGGATCAATGACAATAGATCAATGTCGCTAAATGAGTCGTATCCACACCCCAATTTATAATTACTCACACTTTTTACACAGCAATATCAATATTGTATTCTCTTTTATTCTGTAATGGATCGTTATCCTAACATCTTGGCAGACCGAACTATTGGAATCTCGTCTGATATTCAACGTTGTAATAAGACCGTCCATTATCACGGCAACTAGAGATATATTATAATAGAGAAATACGTGTCGGAAAAAAGAGAGAGAAATGGGGTTTAACGTCCACTCGACACAAACTAGGTAATTTCGGGACTAACATATGGTTTAATTTTATTTCAATAATTCGCTTGTGCGTAGAGGTCTTTAGCAGTGGGAGGAAACCGGAGTACCCACAGAAAACCCACGAGGTTGGACAGGCGACCCTACTCCTAATACTATTCGGAAGTGATATGAAGTGGGGTTTAACGTCCTACTGTTCTGCTCCTAAACTGGGCTAATGGAGACGGACATACGACATACAGTGTGCTATGAGGGAAATTTTGTCCGAGCAGCGGCACAATGATCTACTCTTATACCGAATTCGGGGGATCTTTTACGTGCACGCCAGTGTTTACACGGGACGTCGGCTTTTCGTCCGATCCGAACGACTAGAAAGATCAAAAACATCTAATATTCCAACTATAAAAGATTATATCTTTCGGTTGGCCTCCAATGTTACAGAAATAATTAAATTATACATATTCTAATCACAAGCCCATAAACATCTCTCTCGAGTATCGGATTGTTATTTTATCAACTAACATACGACCGTCATTTAATAATTTAATTTAAAAATAAAATATCGAGAATTTATTTATTATCGTCATAATTGTGGCAATGAAAACTGAGATTGCACTGGTCTTATCAAACCCTCAAACGTTCATATCTTCGCCCAGAATAAAGTAATTTGGCTAAAAGCTATAATAATATCGCTAATATAGTAATGACCTTTGGGTTTTTTTTATTTAAATTCTACACAATGCAGCTCTTAAATTACTAATAGAAATGCCATACCGAATCTGTGGAATACGCATACAGTTCCAGAACAATTACCATAATTGAACTCAAACAAATCTTATTTCAAACCCCTGAACTGCAAATAATCAGTGAATATAACAACCCACAGGTCCATAGACACTGTTTTTCAGTATTAACTCGCTTTTTAAATGATGCTTAACGCCCCAGTAGTCTACAAAGCAATTTATACATTGAGGTAACGTCTCATGCAGCAAATAGTGAGGACAATTTTTTTCCAGAAACATGTCAAGCTGTCAAGGTCAATTCGTAATTTATGTGCACCCAAACGGCTATATTGTTACATACCGATTTTGTCTGCCATCCGAACGACATGACGGGCATGTTTTCGTGTCAGAAAATACCAAGACATATATCGGACAACAGCGGAATCGAGCCCGTGACTGTCTTTTTTGTGAGCTTGCGTTTCGCCTTGAAATTCTAGTCTTCAGATTTATTATATTACACTGTTGGCATTAATGATACGTTTCTAGTATCTCAACTGAAAATTAAAATGGGAAACCTGGGTATGCTTTGGTTTTATATATATAAAAAGATCGCATTAGATCCTATAGTTCATAACCCAAACCGGCATATACATGTGGTTGGCGCTACAAACACACAGTTACACACATGTGCTTGTCCAGGGACTCATGCTACACAGAAACACGTGGTTGACACACGTGAATGACCACGCTACAGATACACGTGCTTGTCTTGCGGTACACTGCTGCAGACTTTCACGAGCACTGGTGGGCCTACTGTAATGAATTTGGGCATGAGTGGAAACCAGTTCGGCGTTAGTTTTTTAACTTCTGGAAATGAAATGAAAAGGTGATTACCGTCCAATATCAATGCGCCAACCGAAATGATGATGACGGGTCAACTTCTAGAATATAGGCTTTAAAGATGATAGTTTAATACGAAATGTAGAATAAAAACCCAAATACGGAATGTTGTGTAAAAAGATTATAGTTTAATACAGAATGTGGTTTAAAAACCCAATAAAATTTGCTGTTACTACTGATATCAGATTCTATACCATCCCTGAAACATTATCTGAGTTATACATCTCAAATACGGTTTTTTCTCCAACATTTGATTTTGTAATTTTATGTACGTCAACATGATATCCAATGTGTGTCAATCAGATGACCCCGTGCCTTTGACCTTTGAACGGAAACACGCCAATCAAGAAATTATAAGTTGCAATGTCAAGACACACCGCCCACCTAAAACAAATGAACAATTATTTAATCATCTATAACAGCATTTAGTTTAGGGGGTTGGGATGGCCTAGTGGTCTAGAGTGCCGCGCTTCGACCTCTAGCTGGCCGGTCACCTCTGGCTTGCGGCTGTTGTTTCGAGACCTGGTGTGAGCGTATGTGGCATGGAGATAGGGGCGCTTTCTCAACCTCGTGGATCCCATTGCTAAAGACCACTAGGCGCAAGCGAATTATTGAAATAAAATTGAGAGAGAGAGAGAAATGGGGTTTAACGTCCACTCAACACAAACTAGGTCATTTCGAGACTAACATATGGTTTAATTTTATTTCAATAATTCGCTTGCGAGTAGGGGTCTTTAGCAGTGGGAGGAAACCGGAGTGCCCGGAGGAAGAAATAATAAAATTGAAACAATATGTTAGTCCCAAAATGACCTAGTTTGTGTCGAGTGGACGTTAAACCCCATTTCTCTCCCGCGCATTTTTTTTAAATTGTCTGTCGCATCACTGTTTATGTATTGTGTTTTTATGTATTGTGTTTAGTGTAAGCGATAAAATATTGTCTTCTCCACGGAGAAATCTTTCGTTGATCACTCCATTATTGTCGTAGCACTGAATCATACAATGTTTCGCGGAGAAGACACTCACATTTGATGATTAGAACTATGTATAACATTTTCTCCCGGGCATCCTTAGTTTAGTCCTGTGTTTGAAACTCTGTCATATTCTTTCAATGAAATACTGTTTCAGTTCTGTGGAGTTCGAGTCTGCCTTTAAAAAACTCGACTCTGATTAATTGTTGAGGCAGTAGTAATTGATGTCGTCACGATTATCAAATCATTCATGAAAATGTAACAATTGAGTTTCTTACGTCACCGTTAAACAAATCTATCGATTATTTACAACTGGTTCAATTTATTGACATGGAATATTCCGGCAAGCTAATTTAAAGGGGTTTGTTTTTGTTTTTTTGTCTCAATTTGCATTCGATTGACATGCGTAAACTGATGTTTATCGACAGATAACGGTGAAATATAATTCGACTTTTGTTGTCCATATGTTAGAAACCTCTACGATACCGTGCGATTCTGAAGCTAAAGATAGATATAAATAAGGTATAACGTCCAATCGACATAAATTGAGCCAATTCATGACTAACGCGGCTCAGTCAATATTTCGCTTTGCGCGTGGGTGGTGGGGTGGCCTAGTGGTCTAGAGTTCCGCGCTTCGACCTCTAGCTGTGGCTGTGGTTTCGAGCCCTGGTGTGAGCGTATGTGGCATAGAGATAAGGGCGCCTTCTCAACCTAGTGGTTTTCCTCCGGGCACTCCAGTTTTCTCCCACTGCTAAAAGCCCCCCTAAGCGCAAGCGAATTATTGAAATAAATTTAAACCATATGTTAGTCCCGAAATGACCTAGTTTGTGTCGAGTGGACGTTAAACCCCATTTCTCTCTCTCTCTCTTGTTTTCACAAGTTTGTGCCGAGTGGACGTTAAACCTCGTTTGTTTTTCTCTCTCTCTCTCCCCCTCTCTCTCTCTCTCTCTCTCTCGCTTTGCGTGTATTTGTCTTTAGCAATGGGAAGCGGAGCATCGACACCGCGCCACATAACCTAACGACAGACCTAGCGATCTCGATTTCATTTCAAAACCATTAAATCACTTTTAGTGTAAACAATTTCACAGAAAATTTAACAACTGCTAGATAATCAGTTGAATTTTAATATAAATACATCATTCACTGGCACATTGGCCAGTTAAAGAGATCAATGCTTTCAGATTCAAATCAAAGCCTCTAATCTTTTCAATTATGCCCCATGCGGATCGATCGCAAAAGTGACTCATTAAGATAATCCTTCGTGGAAATCAAAAATCCACAATTGTTTTTATTCCTTAATCTTTGTTATTTAGATTAAACAGGTTCGTGATGTCGATGGGTTGATTTTGACGTAGAACGGTAACGATGTTTAAAGAAAACAGTTAAGTGGTTCCTCTATCCATCAATTGTGTTTTCTAGGGAAACCTTTTAGTTTATTTGATTTAGTCATACGTTCACTGAAAGTAGTTTAGTACAACCACAATCACATTGATTGAAGACTGTGTTCATCTCCGAGTTCAGAGGTCATTTTAGTTGTTTTGAACTATGTATAACTCTTGAAGAATATTGTAAGAAATGAATCAGGACAATGGTCGCTTTTATTAGTCGAGTTATGAACATTAACCCAGTCGAATATTAAACCCCATCTTCATTAACGTCCACTAGGTCATTTCGGGACTAACATATAGTTTAATTTTATTTCAATAATTCGCTTGCGCTTAGGGTCTTTAGCAGTGGGAGGAAACCGGAGTGCCCAGAGGAAGCCCACGAGGTTGAGAAGGCGCCCCTATCCCCATGCCACATATGCTTACACCAGGGATCGAAACCACAGCCGCAAGCTAGAGGTGACCGGTCAGCTAGAGGTCGAAGCGCGGCACTCTAGACCACTAGGCCATCCCAACCCCCCATCTTCATTAACCCATTTCATTTGGTTTTATGATTTACCGTATATCGTTGATTGTTGGGAGTTCGATATGAGAAAGCAGTAGTAATGCCGCTGTCTGGGCAAAATCCCCCCCCCCCTACTGACACACTGTATGGTGTATGTCTGTCTTCATTAGTCCAGTACAACAGTAGGGTGTTGAAACACGTTTCATTAAATTCCTCACACAGCATTATCTCCTGTCCAACATGTGGGTTTTCTCTGGTTCCTTCTTCCTTCTACTGCTAAAAACCCCTACACGCAGCCAAATATGGAAATAAAATTATAACTATATGTTAGTCGTGAAATGACCTAGTTTGTTAAACATCTCTCCAACATGTGGGTGTTCTCCGGGTCCTCCAACAGCTAAAGATCCCTACGCACAACCAAATATAGAAATAGAATTATAAATATATGTTAATCGTGAAATGACCTAGTTTGTGTCAAGTGGACGTTAAACATATTTCTCTCTCCCCCTCTCTCTCTCTCTGTCTCTCCTTCTCAGCAGTAGAACGTCTTCTGTAAACAGTCGTAGTAATACTATTAACCACGGAGTATTAAATAGCTTTTATTTATCTTCCTGTTTCTTGCTGCAATTTATTACACTTCGCTGCCCCCTGATGGAGTTCTCGCGTGTAAGATTCAGTTAAACGCAATTAGATTATTAAGCTAATTGTTTTAATCGATGCCGTTTGGTTTGCGTGATGCTCCCCCTCTTTCTTGTGGGTTTCGTGACGTCCGGAGTGTTACCGCTAGACGTAGAATGGCATTAGTTATGACGAATAAGAGTTTTTGTAATACCAGATATTATGTGCTGGTAGATAATAATTAAGCGCCCGTTTGGTGCTGAGAACAGGTTGTAAAACCATATATAACAATTGACATCATGTCGATTGCTCCTGACGTTGATATCACGTGGAACGTGGATAATTAAATTATATACCGTCGATGTCAGATTTGAATCTTTAAAACAATACACCTATTAAATACACAATACAACATACATTATGCAAGAGCTAAATCTGCCTACTGCTAGTTTTTCTTTAGGTCTGAAATGTTATATAAACTATTAGACATTTGTTAACAAAACAAGATCATGCTCCGGGTTTTAACTGGATTAGATAGGTTCGCCATTACATAAAATAATTTAACATTTGGACAGCGAGACTGTGTCGCAAATATACCAGTGCCCAGTTTACCACTATGAAGACATGTTGTCAAAATAACCAACAATGATAATTTACTTCAATATTTTCCCTTTTTTTTATTTATTATTGTTGAATTATTATAACAAGAATGGCCCACTCTTTATTAAACCCTTTATTAATCTATCGTTGAGAAATAGAAAATGTACTAGCAATTGGTACGAATTACATAAGTCTAGTTTTTGATTAGTCTAATTTTTGCTAAGAACTTTACTAGTCACGTGTGCGAATTATATAAATCTAATTTTTGCTAAGAACTTTACTAGCCACATGTGCGGATTAGATGAGGTAACGATTGTTGTTAATCTGACAGAATTTATTACAAAAGAAAATGTCGTAAATAGACCATAGAATATATAGATATTGAGAGTATACAAATTCCCAGGAGAGATTTGAGGTGAAAAAAACAATGTTTCGTCCTTTTCGGGAATGTTTTAGGAGTTATATTTTAAACATATAAATTTCCAGAAGGGGGTGGCTCGTTCCTGTTTGAATCAACCTTAGTACAAACTCTTAATCTGGGACCAATGGTCTTATCCATCCGCTATGTCATTATCCAGGTTTGTCCGGAACATTTGAATACCCTCCATTGCTAGAGACCCTATGTGCTAATAAATAGATAATAGGATGTACCATGCGTTGGCCCCAAAAATGGCATAGTTTGTGATGAGTCGACGTCAAACCCATGTCTCTCTTTCTTTCTCTAGGGGTCGGATGGCCGAATGGTTAGCTAGTGCGTGCTTTATCATAAAGTCTGTCATTGAGTCAACTGGCGTAGTTTCAATTCCCCACGTGTACGTGACAAGGAGTAGCATGTCCAACCTCATGGGTTTTCTCCGGGTCTTCTGGTTTCCTCCCACTGCTAAAACGAATTATTGAAATAAAATTAAACCATTTGTTAGTCCCGAAATGACCTAGTTTGTGTCAAGTGGACGTTAAACCCCATTTCTCTCTCCCCTATCTCAGTTGTAAAATGTATTTTAATGGTTGTAGGCTTTGCTCTAGGTTATTTATATTGTTCGTGGTTTATTAGAAACTCGTTGCGAGTGAAATTGACTAAGCGATTCTACAAGTATATCAGTACTACAGTTACCATCTATACAGACATTCCGGCGTGGTTTCGCCTTGTCAATGGTGCAGAACGGAGAATCTGACAACGACAGCTGTCTAGTCGTTCGTATGGGACGAAAAACTGAGGTCCCGTGTTTACACTTGCGTGCACGTAAAAGATCCATTGGCAGCTGGAATTCGATATAAGAGTAGGCCGGTGCGCCGCTGCCCCTGCAAAAGTTCCCTCATAGCACACTTTATGGCGTATTCCCGTCTTCAGTAGTCCAGGGTAGGAGCAGGACAGTAGGACGTTAAACCCTATTTCATTTCATTTCTATTCAAACAAGTCACGTTCGATAATTCAGTAAGACTGCTGCCCAACTATGGGCAACTCATGGTGTCAATCAGGTTGGAATTGATACTCGGAGTATCAGATCGGGACTAACATCTAGTGAGCGTAGGGGTCAGAAGTAGTCCAAGGAAGTTAGAGGATCTGTAGAAAACCCACGAGGTTAGGCAGGCGGCCCTATTCCTTGCCATGTTAAAGTGTGAGGGGTCAACCACATTAGCTCACCCAATTGCCTATGATAATCTAAAGTAACCACGCGCCTCTTTCTTTAGGTTACTAAAGTACAATGAGACCAACCTTGCTTGAAAGCAACTAAAAGAAAACAAAATAAAAATTCTCATCCCAAGAATAAGCGGATTAATTATCCGTATTTAATGTGTCTGTCGGGAATTGGGATATTGTTTTTAATCCATCTTCGATAGATAGCGTGGTTTAATCCATGGGCCGCATTATCTCGACCTTCGATAAATAACCCCTAAAGCCGGATCATGATGCTGATAAGCGAGTACTCTATTATTTGTCATAAATAGTAAGCGATTTTAAACGAGATAAATAATGGAGAATCCCCTCCAAGAAATAAGCGGATTACAGCCCGACTAATTTGTTTGCAAGTCAGTTACCTTGTATGAATGAAGTATTTATTTAGACATGACGAGGTTTTGGGTGCCTGAAAGAATGGATTCAGACAGGTATATTTGCTATATCATTTCAAATTGTTATATGTGTACAGGGTATTAGTGTATACAGGTCACAATTCTATGGAATACAATTACTGCTTATTACTGATATTGTTTGATAAAGACTAGAGAAGCCTAGTTGAAACGTCGCTCAGTAATAAGCAGTAATTGTATTAAAATTGTGACCTGTATACTATAGTTCAATTACTAAATGCCATCGAAACAGTTTATTAGTGTATAGTTGCTTACACTTTTATAATTTTAAAGTAAATTTTTAAAGTTTAAATGTGTGAATTAATACGTTAGTGCAACATTTTGAAATTTGGTTTTGATGTGTATGACTTTATCAAAAATAAAATATTATCATTATTAGGGTTTCCTTGATTCGCTCTTTTCACTAAATGTTTTTACAATTTTAAACCGCACTACACGCAAAACCAAGATAAACCTACGGATACGGCAGAAATACACATTGCAAAATATAAACAAATATCAAATCATGTCAGTGCCGGACTAGTGGACCGAAGGCCCACCTGTCAGGTCATTGACCAAGGCCCACACAAGTACGCGCCAAGGCGCGCGAACGTCCGAGGAGTTATCTGGAAGGGGTTCTCACCCTCACCCCCCCCCCCCCACGGTAAATTTTTAAAATTGAAAACCGCACATCCATTTTCCATGTATTTCAGACCACAGCAGAAGAATTCAAATTTTTGTCATTGGTTAAGATTTCTATATTCTTATTTAACAGTTGATCAATGAACAGTAAATATGAGTTAGCGAAGTGTTTAACAAGTTCTAATATGGATATGGAAATTGACATTCAAGTAGATAAAGTTGGTTACATCAAGCCTGGAAATAAGGCACCTGTCACGGACAATGTCAGGCACAGATATAGACTTTGTCAGGCTCAAAACCTCTGACATATTAGTAGCATCAAAGAAGATATACGTCATCAGTATGAAGATGTGACTAATTAACCAGATTGTGAAATCAGAGGGCATGTACATTAGATTATGCAACAATTTGACATTTTTATTTTTATCTTTGTTGCATATTCTGTATATATTATTTGCCTACTATTCACATTTTTGTATCATTTGCTTGATAAAGACGAGAGTATCCTCGTCGAAACGTCGCTTAGTATCAAACTCAGTAATTGTGTATCATGGGCAGAATTGTAAAAAGGCCTGGCCTAATTTCTTACCCAAATAAAGATATTATTATCCATAAAATTGTACCTTGTGTCAAAGAAGATATTTTATTAGTGCCTGACATTTCTTCAAGTACACCTAAACCATTATTTCCAGGCCTGGTTGCTATGGATTCCTGTAAATCTATATATGATAATCTAACTCACACAGAAACCAAATATTAATCATAATTGAATAGTAGTGGATGACATAAATAGATGAAGATCTAGGTTTAGATGCGGTGTACATAACAACAACAAACAATAATTTAAATTTTTTAAGTTAGCTGTCGCAGCTTAATGACTATAAATTATTCAATTAAAATTATGTTTCTATAAAATATGTAAATTCGTGCTTTGTTTTCGTTACTGTGCATAATGTACGTATAAAATAGAGTATAAGAGGGCGGTAGATGTTAAAGGAACCCCATTAATATATTTCTCATTAAAATAAACACCATTGTTTAGTTTAGCATGACACATTAGACAGTTACAATTATCCCGTTTGAATTATTTGTGAAGTATTAATTATTCAGACTTGATTTTATTGATTTATTAATTTGCCTGATTTACTGTACTTGCTTCCATCACAAGAAAACACAAAACAACATTCAAGGACTAAACCTATTTATAGAAGAAAAAAATCCTGTTTGAACCGAAAACAGAAGCCATGTAAATCGTGAATTCTATTTGACACTTTGCAACTTTGGACATCGAATGAAGTCATTAATGCGCAGCAATAACATGCAGAGTCATTGGTTGCAGATTTCAAACGGATTAATGAAACATTATGAATCAACGCGACGTAAGTCCTGATTAGCTCAGTGAGGAACACGTGGGTTAGGGTTATAATCTCTGGTGTTATTCGCGAAAGTTCTTCCGGATTGTCGGGTGTGGTGGTTCCACCTTGTTAGCTTCTAGACAAGGGCCGCAGTATAATCATTTGGGAAGAATGAAACAACGAGGTCCCGCGTACACATTGGTACACACGTAAAAAGCTTTGTCAAGGCACACATTCTCACACAGCACAGAAAGTGGCGTGAACTATGAGGTGGTGTATGTCCTGATGAGAGAGGGTGGGATATGGTTTAAAGTCCACTTAACACAACATAAGGTTTCAGTTTGCGTGTGGGCGACCACGTACAAGCGTGAAATGGACACCACGCCCGATGACTCCAATGCAGACGTGTTATGTACCCCCTCCTTCTCTAATGACAGTACTGACGATCCAACGCAGACGTGTCATCAGAGGTGCCCCCCCCCCCATTTTCGACAGTGCTCTTTTTTACTGCTGAAAATGACTTTTTTACTGCTGAAAGTCCCTTTTTTACTGCTGAAAGTCCCTTTTTTACTGCTGAAAGTGCCTTTTTTCAGACCCAAATGTCCTCTCCAAACGTTTACGTAGACGAAAATATCAGCCAAATAGCTCTTGGAATGTGTACAGATGCAAGGAAATAACGGATAATTGTATTGGGGGACCCCCTCCCCTCAACCTCCTCGCAGCGGCGTGCCCCGTCTCCGCAGTAAGCGCCCTCATTTTGCGGCGCCCCACCACCTTTTCAAAATTCCTACATCCGCCCCTGGTTATGTACACCCCCCCCCCCCTCGCTCATTTATCCTGGTGTTCGCTAAACTCATTGATATCCACTAAAAAAAATATACGGTCCTTACAGTGACATTAACTATATGGTTACAGGAATAACTGTACATCCTTTTCTGTAACATCTTTATATGTAAAGAGGGGAGTATACCTGATTACACCCATTGGTTACATTAAAGTCCCACTAATGTCGCAGATCCAGTAGACGTGGTACAAGGGTTAATCAGTGAACTGGATGTATGAGATGTGTTGTTGACGTTTGGGAAAGTAGGTCGAGGGGAAATGTGTAGGGAGTGATAGTTAGATGTATTATGAATTGTTACAGTGGCTGTGGTGTTACGTTGAAATACTATGCCGCTACCGTAACACCACAGCTTTATGATTTGTTAGACAGGATTGATACCGTAAGTCCGACAATAATAAATAAACTATTTCTGATTTTAATGTTGTCTTTTCCCACCGGCACTGGCCGTACGCCAGCAACTGAAAATAGCTGACGAAACAGCTAGGGCGTCGATTGTTAGTTCGCGTACAACTTGAAAAACCGAATGTCGTACGCCATTGTGAAACTGAAAGTAGCTGACGAAGACAGTTAGGGCGCCGATTGTTAGTTCGCGTACAACTTGAAAAAACCGAATGTCAGTATGGTATTTCTGACATAATTGGTTATCGGTGACCTGAAAGCTGGTAATCTCGACTCAAAGCGAGTAATCTCGACTCAAAAGTATAGTGTATAACCTACTTACTGTCTACAGTCGTCGCTACTCTTATTATTGTTCATTCATGATTTTTTTGTGGACGATTTACTACTCAGTAAGAAAGCCTGTGCCCAAAAAGAGTTCTCGTCTGTTATTAATAGTATAATGACTTCCTCATGTGCGGCAGGCTCGTTTGTTTTTAAAAACACTGTTTTTCGTTCCAAAAAATAGAAAAGTAATTTTTTACCAGATGATCATGTTTTTTCACTGAGACTAGATAATTTCTCTCGGTGTAAGGATATTATCGCTTATGAAAAAGTTCATACACTGTTGAGAAAATAGTCCCATTGGTTTTCTTAGCTGCAAATGCAGCGAAAATAAACTCTGTACTGAAAAATTTTCGCGTGATCTATATAAACTGTCTTCACACACTCGATTTATAATTAGCGATATACAGGTACAGTGGCAAGTGTTATGCTTCTCAGGCTAATACCTCAAAAGTACCTCCGCGCAAAACCCCCGATTTTGGTACATGCAAAAGAAAAAGAAATAGTGCCCGTGCGCGTGCCAGTAATAGGAAAACAAAGAGTTCGCGCATAAAAATGCACGAACGTACCAGGCGCGATGTCATCGAGTTCACTGGTGGGACTACCACATCATATGACTATTCTGTTGAACAACGGGGTCCGCTTAATCCAGAACGTGTCCCTAGAAGTAGAACCTCAATGGTGTCCCCCAACAAATTTGCTCTGACGAATCTAATGCTTGCCTGTCCCCAGAGCGCAACTTCTGCTCCTTATTTATGCCCAAATCTCTGATATAAATTGTTCAATTGGCCAAATTTACACAATTAATTATGTGATCGGATACTTAAGCCTAATCACGTAATTGTTAGTTTTGCGTCATAAGTGTTTTAGACAATAAACAAATTAGCCGTTACCTCGGACCCAATCCCCCCCCCCCGTCTTATTCTTCTATTTCCGTTGAGCAAAGTGATATCTAACCTGATTCTGAATTCGAAACCCCAAATTGGCTATGGAAATAGTATTTTGCCATTGTTATATTCGCCTAACCTGATTTTACACAATAGATAAAATAAATCTCCGAACATTATTACATAATGGATGGCCGATTGGTTAGCGCGTGCGTGCTGTATCATACGGTCTGTCATTGAGTCAATCAAAATACGGATGTGACGCCATATTTTGCTGATGGTGTACTAGTATTTCAAATACTCTACACCTCTATGGTACCTATAATAAATCATTTACATAATATTACGTTAACTATTATTTATATATTGTATTAATCAGCAGTCAATATCCTGGGGTTAGAAGAACAACTTTGCTATTAACAATCGGAATAAATCAAATAACGTCTACGATAATACCATTTGAATATCTCGCAGCGGCGTGTCCCGTTTCCGCAGTAAGCGCCCTCATTTTGCGGCGACGCCCCCCCCCCATTTCAAAATTTCTAGATCCGCGTCTGGTTATGTACCCCCCCCACACACACACTTCTATAATAATAATAATAATATCTTTATTAGGGTTAGAAATTAGGCCAGGCCTTTTTACAATTCTGCCCATGAAACATAACTAAACAATATAAGATCAACAAGAACAACAAAAATTATGAATCAAAATTATGTACATAAGGTTTACTATTAATTATGTACATAAGGTTTACTATTAATTATGTACATAAGGTTTACTATGGTTAGGAATGTATCATTAAAAGAATATTCGCTTTAAAGTTTGATAATACAGGTGTGTTTTTAATTGAGGTAGATAGATTATTCCAGAGATAAGGTCCAATGTATTTTAAACTTTTTATATATATTGATTTATTAGTAGTTTGGGCATTTTTTATGAACTAATTTGTATAGAAAGATGTATTTATTGAAGGTGAACCGATTTTGAATGGTTAAAATATTCAGTGATTTAGCTAGGGTTTCATAAGTAGATAAGGTTGAATTTTTGGGTTAGGATAAAGGGTTAGGGTTAGGGTTAGGGTTGGGTTGCCTTCTCGCTCATTTGTTCTGGTGTTCGCTAAACTCATTGACATCCACTAAAAAAATATACGGTCCTTACATTGACATTTAAATACGTAATACCTCTCCATAGGATTAACCGATTTGTCTTGAATTTTTTCAGCCAATCCAATTTAAACTTGTCACATTTAATCGTCGAGTCAAGACATGAACGATACAACTTAAGATTAAAGATACATTGTGTGAGAGCTAAATCTAGCGTATTGCACTTATTGCTCTCGGCTTCAAATGTATTCAAATAAAACTATTATTTAAACATTTATTCACACGACTTGCCTACAATCAGCTCTCTAGAATATCGAATGGTCGAGATTTAAATGTATTTGAATACCCGCGAGATTTACCAATTCATCATAAAAGTCAATGTGATGAAAACACAGGTCACATTTCGTTTCGTTTTTTATAGTTCAAAATATCGTTTTACTTGTCTTTACTATCTGGAAGAGTTAGTATACAACCTGCGTTCTGGATGATGTTGGGGATTAGCCAATTATTGCTAAAGCCCCAATAACACTCTTGTTGTAACTGAATAATATGTCCCAATCATTTTTCTGGTCAACAAATTGTACAATTTTACAATATTCCAATTACTTGATGATACAAATTTCATCTCAACACACCGAATTTAAAAATTGGAAAAATTCAACTACATGGTTTGAAAAGCTTTACGTAAACCTTTTCAAATGTAACGGAGATTTAAAAAATATTTTCGAACCCTCTGGACAAGTAAAATAGGATGTAATGGATAATTTACACAACAGGTAGGACACTTAAACATCTAGTAGTTAGAATAAGGCTATTTTCTTCTGGACCTATGTTATTGTCCCTTTAAGCGCATTCGAACACTTTATAGTGGAATCTGTGCTATATAAACTATGAAATAATAATAATAATAATAAGGGTCTAGTTTTTTATTCGATATCACTAATCATAACACATACTTGATAACCAAGTAATTAATTTAAAAAATGCGTATTTAGAGATGGGAAAAACGTCTTTTCAAGGAATTTGACTTAGTGATATTTGATATAATCAACCTTCCTGGTTGAGACCGGAGTGTGTCTTTTGATATATTATTACCTGAACATTTTGACCTACAAGCTATTATATACAGAGGATTTGTCGTTTTAGAGTGAATAACATATTTTATTTCATCTCTAAGCAAGAAAACGTTTATATTTTCACGAATTATTGTGAATATTTGGCGTGAGATGAGCGGAAATGTTGATACCCCACTAGAAACAACAACTGTGATTGGTTAAATTGTCTGGCGTCATAGCGTTGTTCAAAGGCCACTCGTATGACCTCTGACACGATCTGCCTCTATATCCGGTCAGATCTTCGTGTAGTAGAAGCCATGTAGAGTATAAAGTAACGAAATGAAATATATTTTTATCAGATTACACAAAGGGGGATAACCGAAACTTTTCAAAATAATTTGAATAACATTTTTAATATCTTATTCGTTTTTCTATTTTTGAACTATTATAGCACAAATGGAGAACTCTTTCTATAAATCTACCATAATGTACCTTTAATTCAGAACCTAGTATTAACGCCCTAATCAGTATTGTGGCTTACGTCAGATATAAACTAATGCAATTACTCAATTCAAGCAGATCTTTCTAGTGCAATAAATATAGAACACGATGGCTTAATTGGGTTGAGGTTGTTTTTCTGTTGTCGATAGGCTCATGTTTCTTTTTACAGACCCTACTTTTGTCAATTTAATCACCCTAGATCACAATCTGATTAAAATACGTATCTATATTTCGTTTCGTTTTTATTTTTATTCTTTCGATGGCCTCTCACAACATAGTGTAGTAAAGACAAAACAAAATTTTGAACTATAACATACAAAACGAAATAGGATCTGTCTTGCAATAAAATAAAACCAAGTACAGTGGACTCTGTCACATCCGATGTCTGATCACTCCGGATTTCTGTGACATCCGACATGATTTTCATGTCCCGATTTATTTCCTTATTACTTCAGCCAAAAAATTTCTGGTTAATCCGGACTCTGTATCTTCCGGATGACGACATCAATCAGCCGTCCCGTCACATAATTTCCATTGAATCGTCACCGTATAATCCGGCCTTAAACCGGTAGGTGTCAAGTATTTGCCAATCAATTGTCCGTTAGTTAGATTAAAACTTGATGGGTGTGAAGCCACAAAAGATTAACAAGCAATCACCAATCAATTGTCGGTAAGATTAAAACTCGCTATGGTGTAGGTCTTTATTGATTACTATGACAATTTTATAATCTCTTTTAAGACAGTAATTGTGACAAATACTCAAGGATATCTACGAATTTTCCCCACAAATTCGGTCGTACAAATATTCCTAGCACCTGCTAGAAACATTTGTTGCGCATGCCGATTAAACCCGAATAACATTAGTTTGTCCACGTTGAGCTGAATGCTTTCGCCGATGAGTATCAAGGTCATAAAACGTCCGCTCACTTCAGCCCATTGTTTGTTCACCCTACGACAGATCTCACTGAACCGTATGACGACGACCTTGACATAGAACGGAATATTATCAATGAACACGTGATAGCAAACACAAGCCCAACTGAAGACGAATGTACAGAAAAGTTTATCATTTTTAAATGGAATAACGTTCTGGTGATTCGAAGTAAAATTATAATAATACTTCCGGTTTTCGAAGTTACAATATTTCCGGTTTTGACAAAACTGGGTATTCCGGATCTCTGTGACATCCGACATATTGTAACGATCCCGTATGATGTCGGATTTGACAGAGTCCACTGTACGAACAATCAATCCAAACCATTAGTCAAAATTCGAAGTCCAATAAAAAAGGTTGAGGCAAAATAGTGTAATCAGCAAATGGACTATTCACCGTGTACAAAATACACGACAAACAGTGGTAACAGGTGCCCGAAAGAGTAAGCTTACCCTGCCTGGCGCCACAGCTGCATCCAAACTATTAGACACACCCGGTTAGTAATATACGTCGTTGGTCGGATATGGAAAGCGCAAACCGCCTAAAAGCTTACCACAGCCGTCATCCGACAAATTCGCTACTGCCACAGATTTTATTAGCCGGTGACTGTCTAGTTTTTGTCTCTGGTTATGTTTTATTCTACTTCTCTTACTATTAGACACACCCGGTTAGTAATATACGTCGTTGGTCGGATATGGAAAGCGCAAACCGCCTAAAAGCTTACCACAGCCGTCATCCGACAAATTCGCTACTGCCACAGATTTTATTAGCCGGTGACTGTCTAGTTTTTGTCTCTGGTTATGTTTTATTCTACTTCTCTTAGGAATGGATGCCTTTTCACGCTGTTAACTTTTTAGTTAACTATAGTTTACTGGAATAACTGTACAACCTTTTCGTTAACATCTTTATATGTAAAAAACACAGTATACCTGATTACACCCATTGGTTACAATAAATCTCACTCCTTATATATGCCCAAGTCTCTGGTATTAATTATTTAATTTATCACACAATTAATTATGTGTTCGGTTACTTAAGCCTAATCACGTAATTGGTAGTTTTGCGTCATAAGTGTTGTAGACAATAAACACATTAGCCGTCTTATTCGTCTATTTCCATTGAGCAAGGTGATAATTACCTAACCTGTTTCTGAATTTGAAACCAAAGATTGGCTAAGGAAATAGTATTGTGCATTTGTTATATTCGCCTAACCTGATTTTACACAATAGATAAAATAAATCTCCGAACATTATTACATAGTGGATGGCCGAATGGTTAGCGCGTGCGTGCTGTATCATACGATCTGTCATTGAGTCAATCAAAATACGGATGTGACGTTATATTTTGCTGAAGGTGTACTAGTACTTCAAATACACTACACCTCTGTGGTACCTATAATAAATCATTTACATAATATTACGTTAACTATTATTTATATATTGTATTAATCAGCAGTCAAAATCCTATACAGTAAGTGGTGTTAGAAGAACAAGTTTGCTATTAACAATATGAATTAATCAAATAACTTCTACGATAATACCATTTGAATATCTCGCAGCGTCTCCGCAGTAAGCGCCCTCATTTTGCGGCCCCGCCCCCTCCTATTTCAAAATTTCTAGATCCACCCCTGGTTATGTACCCCCCCCCCCCACACACTTCTATAATAATAATAATAATATCTTTATTAGGGTTAGAAATTAGGCCAGGCCTTTTAACAATTCTGCCCATGAAACATAACAAAACAATATAAGATCAACAAGAACAACAAAAATTATGAATCAAAATTATGTACATAAGGTTTACTATTAATTATGTACATAAGGTTTACTATTAATTATGTACATAAGGTTTACTATGGTTAGGAATGTATCATTAAAAGAATATTCGCTTTAAAGTTTGATTTTTAATTGAGGTAGATAGATTATTCCAAAGACAAGGTCCAATGTATTTTAAACTTTTTTTATATATTGATTTATTAGGTTGGGGAATATTAAATCGAAGATTAATATTGGTATAAGTTGTATTTTTGAAAACGAGAATATTAGTTAAGTAGTTTGGGCATTTTTTATGAACTAATTGGAATAGAAAGATGTATTTATTGAAGGTGGACCGATTTTGAATGGTTAAAATATTCAGTGATTTAGCTAGGGTTTCATAAGTAGATAAGGTTGAATTTTTGGGTTAGGATAGAGGGTTAGGGTTAGGGTTTGGTTGCCTTCTCGCTCATTTGTTCTGGTGTTCGCTAAACTCATTGACATCCACTAAAAAAATATACGGTCCTTACACTGACATTTAAATACGTAATACCTCTCCATAGGATTAACCGATTTGTCTTCAATTTTTTCAGCCAATCCAATTTAAACTTGTCACATTTAATAGTAGAGTCAAGACATGAACGATACAACTTAAGATTAAAGATACATTGTGAGATCTAAATCTAGCGTATTGCACTTATTGCTCTCGGCTTCAAATGTTTTAAAATAAAACTATTATTTAAACATTTATTCACACGATTTGCCTACAATAGAATATCGAATGGTCGAGATTTAAATGTATTTGAAGACCCGCGAGATTTACGAATTCACCATAAAAATCAATGTGATGAAAACACAGGTCACATTTCGTTTCGTTTTTTATAGTTCAAAATATCGTTTTACTTGTCTTTACTATCTGGAAGACTTAGTATACAACCTGCGTTCTGGGCGATGTTGGGGATTAGCCAATAATTGTTAAAGGCCCAATAACACTCTTGTTGTAACTGAATAATATGTCCCAATCATTTTTCTGGTCAACAAATTGTACAATTTTACAATATTCCAATTATTTGATGATACAAATTTCCTCTCAACACACCGAATTTAAAAATTGGAAAAATTCAACTACATGGTTTGAAAAGCTTTACGTAAACCTTTTCAAATGTAACGTAGATTTAAAAATATTTTCGAACCCTCTGGACAAGTAAAATAGGATGTAATGGATAATTTACACAACAGGTAGGACACTTTAACATCTAGTAGTTAGAATAGGGCTATTTTTTTCTGGACCTGTCAAGCCAGCAAGCGTGTTATTGTCCCTTTAAGCGCATTCGAACACTTTATAGTGGAATCTGTGCTCTATAAACTATGAAATAATAATAATAATAATAATAAGGGTCTAGTTTTTTATTCGATATCACTAATCATAACACATACTTGATAACCAAGTAATTAATTTAAAAAATGCGTATTTAGAGATGGGAAAAACGTCTTTTCAAGGAATTTGACTTCAGTGATATTTGATATAATCAACCTTCCTGGTTGAGACCGGAGTGTGTCTTTTGATATATTATTACCTGAACATTTTGACCTACAAGCTATTATATACAGAGGATTTGTCGTTTTAGAGTAAATAACATATTTTATTTCATCTCTAAGCAAAAAAACGTTTATATTTTCACGAATTATGGTGAATATTTGGCGTGAGATGCGCGGAAATGTTGCTAACCCACTGGAAACAACAACTGTGATTGGTTAAATGTCTGGCGCCATAGGGTTGTTCAAAGACCACTCGTATGACCTCTGACGCGAGCTGCCTCTACATCCGGTGAGATTTGCATGTAGTAGATGTTATGAAAAGTATAAAGTAACGAAATGAAATATAGAAATGTATTTTAAAGGGGGATAATCGAAACTGTTCAAAGTAATTTGAATAACATTTTTAATATCTTATTCGTTTTTCTATTTTTGAACTATTATAGCACAAACTCTTTCTATAAATCTACCATAATGTACCTTTAATTCGGAACCTAGTATTAACGCCCTAATCAGTATTGTGGCTTACGTCAGATATAAACTAATGCAATTACTCAATTCAAGCAGATCTTTCTAGTGCAATAAATATAGAACACGATGGCTTAATTGGGTTGAGGTTGTTTTTCTGTTGTCGATAGGCTCATGTTTCTTTTTACAGACCCTACTTTTGTCAACTTAATCACCCTAGATCCTATTTCGTTTCGTTTTTATTTTTATTCTTTCGATGGCCTCTCACAACATAGTGTAGTAAAGACAAAACAAAATTTTGAACTATAACATACAAAACGAAATAGGATCTGTGTTGCAATAAAATAAAACCAAGTACGAACAATCCAAACCATTAGTCAAAATTCGAAGTCCAAAAAAAAGGTCAAGGCAAAATAGTGTAATCAGCAAATGGACTGTTCACCGTGTACAAAATACACGACAAACAGTGGTAACAGGTGTCCGGAAGAGTAAGCTTGCCCTGTCTGGCGTCACACCCGCCATAGCTGCATCCAAACTATTAGACACACCCGGTTAGTAATATACGTCGTTGTGGGATATGGAAAGCGCAAACCGTCTAAAAGCTTACCACATCCGTCGTCAGACAAATTCGCTACTGCCACAGATTTTATTAGCCGGTGACTGTCTAGTTTTTGTCTGTGGTTATGTTTTATTCTACTTCTCTTAGGAATGGATGCCTTTCACGCTGTTAACTTTTTAGTTAACTATAGTTTACTGGAATAACTGTACAACCTTTTCATTAACATCTTTATATGTAAAAAGCACAGTATACATGATGACACCCATTGGTTACAATAAATCTCACTCCTGATATATGCCCAAGTCTCTGGTATTAATTATTTAATTTATCACACAATTAATTATGTGTTCGGTTACTTAAGCCTAATCACGTAATTGGTAGTTTTGCGTCATAAGTGTTGTAGACAATAAACAAATTAGCCGTCTTATTCTTCTATTTCCATTGAGCAAGGTGATAATTATCTAACCTGTTTCTGAATTTGAAACCAAAGATTGGCTAAGGAAATAGTATTGTGCATTTGTTATATTCGCCTAACCTGATTTTACACAATAGATAAAATAAATCTCCGAACATTATTACATAGTGGATGGCCGAATGGTTAGCGCGTGCGTGCTGTATCATACGATCTGTCATTGAGTCAATCAAAATACGGATGTGACGTTATATTTTGCTGATGGTGTACTAGTACTTCAAATACACTACACCTCTGTGGTACCTATAATAAATCATTTACATAATATTACGTTAACTATTATTTATATATTGTATTAATCAGCAGTCAAAATCCTATACAGTAAGTGGTGTTAGAAGAACAAGTTTGCTATTAACAATATGAATTAATCAAATAACTTCTACGATAATACCATTTGAATATCTCGCAAATTTGAATATATTTTCAAAATTAGTGCTTTGCGTTTAAAATGCCCCGTGAATAATTAGAGTAATCGTTATTTACATGAGGTATGACGTCACATCCGCCGAATTCGATAACACCCCCTTTTGCCTGATATGGTCAGTTTCATAACAGAAATGGTGATATTTGAAATTGCGATGGAGAAAATCTGTTTTGAGATTATTATATTGATTTTCATGGTATCAAATGGCCATAAAAAGTGTTCTGCGATATTTGCAAGTAAAAAAGTGTCGCAATTGGTACTTTTTACCATTTTGCAATTTTAACCATTTTGTATTCTCTTATTATGACAATGATTCGACTCCATAATTATGTAGGTACTATGTATATCGATTTATGTGCCCTGGTAATCAGTATAGATAATAAAATTACTGCATTCGTATAAATAATGTACCTAAAAAATCATGGCACGAAGTAAATAGTCCATATGCAGAGTAAGTACAAATTAAAGAGAGAGAGAAATGGGGTTTAACGTCCACTCGACACAAACTAGGTCATTTCGGGACTAAAATATGAATTCATTTTATTTCAATGATTCGCTTGCGCGTAGGGGTTTTTGAGCAGTGGGAGGAAACCGGACAGCCCGGAGGAAACCCACGAGGTTGAGAAGGCGCCCATATCTTACACCTGCGATCAAAACCACAGCCGCAAGCCAGAGGTGTGCAGCCAGAGGTGACCAGCCAGCTAGGGGTCAAAGCGCAGCACTCTAGACCACTAGGTCATCCCCCCACCCCCAAGTACAAATTAAGCATAGGATAAGTTGAAGGTTTAGTATACTACTTTTCGTTAATATAGAGAGGAATGGGGTTTTAAGTCCACTCGACACACATTAGGTCATTTTGGGATTAACGTATAGTTCAATTTTATTGCAATAATGCACGTAGGCGTCTTTGACAGTACGGGGAATAGGGTCACTTGTGTAACCCCTTTTCTGTCGGTTTCTGCCACTGCGAAAGAAACTTACTCTATAGCGAATCAATGAAATAAAATTCACCATATTATGTTCGTCCCAAAATGACGAAATTCAATAGTGCTTCAAAAGTATTTACGCGGTGATCTTTATAGATTGTTATGAATACCTTCTATTTTTTAATTAGAGACAGTGTATGACTACACACAGCTGGTCATTGTAAGATGTTAACGGCGTAGTTCTTTGTTATCTTTGAACTGCCATTTTTTATTAACTGTATGTTGGCAAATGAGTTTGATTTTCTTTTGTCGAACAAAAGCAGGAACTTTCTTCACTGCGTGAAATATCTAGATATTTAATTACAAGAGGCGACAAAAGACCCACCAAAAGATAAAATGCACTGAATACCAATGAACTCGTGATATTTCTAGAGTACTGTACTGATTGAAAAAGATGAAGAAGCGCATTTTGCTCTGTGTTCTGTCAACCAGTTTGGACCTTTTCCTTGATCCTCTAGATTCCAAAAAGCCCCATATTTGTCAATGATATTCATACTGAATGATGACTAAAGCTTATACAATCCACCTTTGTTATATCTACAACTTCAGTTTTAGTTAACCGCATCGATTAGTTGGGAGCAATAGTTAGCGCGTGCGCGCTGTATGATAAGGCATGTCATTGAGTAAACTGGTCTAGTTTTAATTCCCCGGTTGTACGTGTCAAGAAGTAGTTTCGCTTGTCTAACCTGGTGGGTTAACACCAAGACCCCCCCCCCCCCCCTCCTAAAGACCCCTACCCGCAAGCGGATTTTTTTTAAATGAAAAAATAAGTCATGTTAGTCCCGAAATGACCTAGTTTGCGCCGAGTGGACATTGCCCCCACCCCCTCTCTCTCACTCCGCCCCCATCCCTTCTGCATCTCTCTATCTCTTATCGATTTTTACTAACATTGATGTAACAACAACCAGCATAATAGTACATTTTGTATATTTCCACATAGAGTTGAATACAATCGCCAATTCAAGCTAACATATGGTTCAATTTTATTTCAATAATTTGCTTGTGCGTAGGGGCTTTAGCAGTGGGAGGAAACCGGTGGACCCTGGAAAACCTACGACGTTGAAAAGGTAACCCTGCTGCTCGTCACGGAGAATTGATACCACCCTGTTGACTCAACGATAGACCTTATGATAAAGCGCACAAGTTATATATATGTTTTATACTTAATGTCAATCTAATTAAAACCGTGATCAAATTAGTTTCGTTTTTTTATGGTTCAAACTTTTATTTTGTCTTAACAACACTAGAATCTGGAAGAGTTTTTATATAACAGGCGTTCAAGTTGCTGTGAGGAACGGTTTGTTGCTGAGAGTTCTTACACGCAATGTAATCATTTGTTAGTCCCGAAAGGACCAACTCTCTTTCTCTCTCACTCTCTCTCTCTACCTCTCGCTCTCTCTCTCTATCTCTCTCTCTATCTCTATCTCTCTCCAAATTTTAAATTACATCTGTTTTATCACCATTTGAACATCACACCCGTTACCATGCCGACCAAAAGAAACCCACCAAGTGATGTCAATTCTGTTTACCAAACACAAAACAACTACCAATTATTTCCAAATCAAACACATTAATTAATGAACTTTGATGACATATACAAGAAATAAGTAACTTAATAATCAAAGAAAAAAGTTAGATGCAATGACCTAATAGGCCATGTGACTGAGTGAGTAATACGTTTTTTGTTTTGTTAGCCTGGAGGTATACGCCATACAGGTGAATTACAACTGTTAAGGAATATTTTACGTGCACGACCAATGTGTACATGATACCATGGGTTTTCGTTCAATCCAAGGGGGCGGGGGTGAATGGTTAGTGTGCGCGCCCGGTAACACAGGAATAAATTGGCAACTGTTTCCCAAGCGTTGTATCATTGCTACACAAAGTCTCAGTATCAGCACATTGAAGAAATAGTCTTACACTAAGTAGAGTCGTACTTGATAGGATATTTGTTTCCGTGCTAAAGTTAGATGTATATTTTCTTAGGACTATAATATAAGCACATATTTGTCTGGTTGTCAACACAGGTTGATACGAAGTGCGGAAAACACGGTATAATGAAATAATGGTAACAGATTTCGTCTGACGGTGTATAAATTTTTCTAGAATCAATGACTTTTTAAATACGTACACGTGCAATGCCAGTGTTGTAGTGCGTTCGTATTTTTCCATGATTCAAAGAAAATGAAATGGAACTGTTTTTAAACCTCCTGTTTTCCTTCAAGAAACCAGCTACGATGAGTTACCTCCCATGAGATGTTTTAAGGGGGTGGGTTTCTCCTTTTTTTTTCACCTAAAATACAAGTATACGCAAATGCATCTGACATCTGATTTAAAATTAATTTTGTAAAACCTTTTAATGTTCATGTAATTTTATATTAGTTTTGTTCGATGTCACGTTGTCAGGTCGGCCTCTATGCCTGATGTGCGGTTTGGAACCTCACTTAGTTTTACTCACCACGGCACCTTAATTATGACCAATTCCGCCCGAGACCATATATAGGATACACGTCGATGTGTATCGTTTTTAAAGTTGTTAAATATTTTTGTCACATCCAAAGGAACAGATGCTATTCGGTACCAAGGAAATATACAAAGTTGTTTTAAAATTTCGACCGACTTTCGTCAGATTTTTTGTAATGGTATTTGGTGGGGTAGGGATGGTTGAAAGCGTCCACTTCCAACGAGATCATATCGCAGACAAACTTGGCTTCCCGCTTTTATATCACAAGTAACAGGACCGCTTGTCCAACCTCACGCGTTCACAGGGTGCCCCGGTTTCCTCCCACTGCTAAAAACCCATGTGCGCAAGCTGCTATTTGAATACAATTGAACTACGTGTTAGTCCCAAAATGACTTAGTTTTTGACGAGTTTATGTTAAACACCCTCTCTCTCTCTCTCTCTCTCTCGCACTCTCTCTCTGTAATAAAAGATGAATTCGCCTTTAATACAGGTTAGACTCTATGATGAAACAATCAGTTACATTTTCTATCGCTGTTCTTTATCTGCGTGTCGTCGTCATACAGTTCAATACTCACGGGCAACCAACACGATAAATGTGATATTGCTACTACCATACAGGTCTAACAACCGCACTATCCTACACGTGTTTTTTCTACACAACTTCGCTATTCAAAAAGTTAATTGAAGCATTGATAATATACGTTCGGTAATTTAGGGATCAGCATCTTAACTTTTCAACTGTGTTACTTCTTGGTGATTTGTTTTTTTGTTTGTTTCAAATCTACTGATTTGTGCTCTTTTAACATTTCATAATTTCAAGGGACATATGAGATAGGGCATTGAAACACCGTTAAGGTTTGTGTTGGATCCAGTGAAATTTTCACACTTTACAATTTAAAGAGATAACAGAATCGAAGGGTTTCTGAAACGCCGCCAAGAATGGTATTGTGTTATTTTGCACCTGCTGAAGTTTTTGCGTAATTTAGAGATCTATCACTGATCAAATGCTAGTTTTGTAAATTCGAGACATCTATAATTGAGTTTATTGTTTGATCCTGTGAGAATTGTTTTTCGTACAAACTCTCTTCAGCTATTGTCACGTTTTACAATTATTCAGAGATATGCTTTAAATCGCACGTCTGGTACATTGTCCAGAATATTCTTTTTATGTGTTTGTTGAGATTTTGTCAAGTTTGTCTTCACGTATAAGACAGTTTCTGGCTAAAGCTGTCCTAAGCTGTTCAACAACGCATACATCAGTCTGAGGTATCTTTTTTGTATTGTTGGATCTTATAATCAGCTAAAGTGGAGTCCTTATTTAACTCAAGGTAAGCCGATATTTGATAAATTAATCATGTATTTGATTTCATTTTACCAAAAAGGAAATTGTCTGTAATAGAGTCTTCATGTTGTTCTTTTTCATGTTCAGTTTGTGTTTTGTGTGGAGCGCGGCTTACTCTTCCGGACACCTGCTTACGACTGCGTGTCGCGTATTTTGTATACAACGTGAACAGACCTACGAATTTTGTCTAATGGTTTGGGATTTTTCGTATTAGAACAACACCAGATACACATTGTTCGTTTTAATTTTCAGTTTTGTTTTACGTGGAGTGTAGTTCTGCAGCACTTAAAACCAAATGCTAGAAATATCCAGTATAACGAATTTGTAAAAAATACAAAATATACCGAATGGGCCAAACGTTCACTCGACAAACAAGAATAAATTACAGATAATGGACCCTTTAAACGTAAAAACTCTTCAATTCTAAACCAGCAGAATCACTTTTAAATACTTATTTTAAGATATTTCATTGGGGGTTGGATGGCCGAATAGTTAGCGCGTGTGCGTTGTTTCATAGGGGATACCATTGAGTCAACTGGCCTGGTTTTGATTGTCCTGTTGTACGTGACAAGGAGTAGAGTCGCCTGTCCAACCTCGTGGGTTTTCTCCGGGTCCTCCGTGTGACAAGGAGTAGAGTCGCCTGTCTAACCTGGTTGGTTTTCGCCGGTTCCTCCAGTTCCCTCCCACTGCTAATTAAAGAGTCCCTACAAGCAAGCGAATTGTTAAAATAAAAGTGAATCGTGTTTACCTTGTCAGTGATGCATACGGGGTGACTGAGACAAGGGACAACATATTGTAGTTCGGATGGGACCAAAAAACCCTAGGTCTTTTGTAATACTCCAATAAAAACCACAGGTTTCTGTTTTGTGTTTAGTTTTTTGATTTGTGGTGTCTTTAAGAATTTAAGACGGTGGGGGGGGGGGTAAGAAAAATAACAATTCAAACCTTCAAGCGACACTTGAAGGAACCGCCGCAGTTTACCTTCCTACCCCAACGGGATTATGAAAACGGGCATATCAGCATTATTTTGTTATCGAGCAGTCAACGCGAAGCTGTACGCCACGGGCTGTCACCTTGTCAGGTTCACCGTTTTGTATGACTGGCAAAGGAAAGCCACACTAAAATCTCGATGAACAGTGGATTCGGTTTGTGAGCCGAAGTAACCGCATGTATGACCTGTTAGTACAGTAGTCTACAATCTGCTACCTGCAGATACATTTCGGTATACTCAACACGAGTGCTTACAACTGAACTCGATATACGACAAGTACTAATACGATCACCGCGATTAAAGCCTAGCATTATCCCATTTACAATTTAAATTAAAAACAGTCTACCACAGGCCTAAATTATAAGCTATAATTAAGTCGAAATCCCAAACGCCCATTTTTAATAAGTTTAGATTCATTACAAAGTCTTATCAAGTCCCGAGACAATGTATTTTACAATATAGTTTTTTTTTTCGCTTGGGATTTGGGATCTTTCCGTGAATATCGGTTAATGGGAATTTAGTACACTATAAACATTAAAACGTTATCAATGATGGAATGAAATTCTGTTTACCCCCATCCACCCTCCTGTTTCTTTACCAACTTTCCTCCTTAGCCCAATAGGAGCAGTACAGCCAGACGTTAAACCCAATTTCATTTTATTTCTGTACCAGCCCTGCTACAGAGACAAAGAACAGCGCCGATTCCCCGTCTACTCATCACCGAATTTCAACCTGCAGCGATTCCTCGTCAGGCACGCAAAGGTATAGCCGGAACTTTGTATTTTCTTAAACGCAAATGTACACAAGAAACCTTGTTTTTTTATGCAAGCAGCCTTGTTTTGTTCGCACCATTCTATCGACTAGACATGCTCATTTGCAAGAAATTTTCTCTGTCACGGTAAACTCATGGTAAAAAAATATCAGCGTGAATACCACAAAGTTAAATGGATGTTGGGTGATAGAGATATCTGACGTTTCTGTCAGGTTGTACTGAGCTGGCATGCCCCCCCCCCCCACGTGTACCCCCTCCCCCCTGGAGGTAATAGCAATACATATCTGCAAATAAATAGCTTGTGGTTGACCTCACTAGTACTGAGATTATGCATTACTGGGGATGGTTATACAGTTTACTGTATAAGTATTACCATCCCGGATGTAGTGATATGCTAATCTATAGTATTGCCATCTTGGATGTGGTATAACCTTATGTGGGAAATCACTACGTAATAGGGGACATTGTTGGTTAAAATCATCTGTTCTGGTTTTGGACTATTATCTAATGTAGCGTACTTTCAAATATTTTGTTGCTTTTTTTTTCTTCTATTAGTTTTCTGTAAAATTCGGAAACGTTGTGTGTATTAGAGGTAGAGACAAGTTTTAAAAGTAATCATAAAAAATCCCTGATTCCAATCTGTTGTCTTCTTGTTTCTCAAAATGTGTTCTATTGGCACAAAGAGGACTATATACTTG
Source organism: Patella caerulea (assembly GCA_036850965.1). Classification (NCBI taxonomy): domain Eukaryota; kingdom Metazoa; phylum Mollusca; class Gastropoda; family Patellidae; genus Patella; species Patella caerulea. Next base: position 61,462,223 of record JAZGQO010000006.1, on the reverse strand, counting down.
ATAAAAAGATCTCTGCCTTGAATGACCGTCATAATTAAAAATACACTCTTTTCAATATTTCGTACACACTAAGACTAGACACAAAGTTTCAATTCCATTAAATGGAAAGGGAAAACATTTCTCAAAAGTAACTTTACTTAGGTATTCCACTAAAATTGTCGATCTAGGAAGTAACATGTCGGTTCACCAGCTTAGTGTATGTTCTTAAGCGGAACCGTCTGCAAACCGACAGCGTAAGTTCAGTATAAAGGCTTTGTATAAAGGCTTTCCCCACTTCTGGGGAGATACTTATATAATATGCCTTGCCAATTACTTACATGCATCCAACTGGTAAATTAAATTATGTTCCACGTGCAGAAACATGGAAATAATCCTCGCGTATCATGCTTCAATTCATTTAATAAAATAAAAACAAACACGGAAGTTATGTAGTCTGGCATCTGTTAATGGTTTGGTTTATCCGCTTATTGAATGAATCACAGCAATTTCCGCTGCTATAAAAATGAATGCAGAGTTATATTCACTTCAAAGAGGCATAATACAGCTTCGGAACTGAGATATATGTATATGTGCAATTGAGAATAGTACATTATAACGGCCGATTGTGTGCAGCAGTTGACGTGAACTTCGAAAGAGTTTATGTGCAGCACAAGCGACAAATCGGCCAAATCGTCGCTGATATATAAATATTGCAACTCTTAATTTTTGAGCCGTACACAGTTGTTGGTGGATGTTGCGCATTTAAATCACCTAATTACAAGACGGCGTCTAATGATTATTTTACTTGTCCTATTGATCAGAGAATTAATTAGGTGTGGGCAGCGTTTGTGATTAATATAGTTTCCGTTAGGAAGTTTGTAGCGATTATATATTTGTAATACATTCTGATTATACCGTGCTTCAATAGATCAAATCTGTAGGGTAATCTGATTGTATTTCTATAATGAGTAATAATTTAATAGATTAGTTACGTCTCCGCGGAGCAACTGATCATCCAGTTGCTTGCCACAGTCTTTGTGTCTACGTGGAGTTAATTGTCATACAGAAAATTAGAGAAGGGTGATTTGAAATAAATTGATAAATCTTTTTTTCTCAGCACTATATAGATATGTCGAATATCTAGTACACACCTGTTTTTACGGACGTTATTTTCCCAGATTTGCGAAACTGGAAGAATGATTATAAATAAATTTGATTTTGGCTACAACAAACATTGAATATTTGTGGATGTCGGCCTAAGTTTTTTTTTCTCCGTAGACTGCCTCTGTGTACTGTTTGTACCATTTAAGTTATTATGTTTTTTTTATACAATTTTTTATTGAAGAAGGAAATAATTAAAGATGTATTCTTGTATACGAGAGGGAGAACGAGTGAGAAAGCGAGGGGGTATAGTCTGTCTTCACTAACTCAGTCGTTACGGGAACAGGGGAGGAAGGGGGTAACGTCCACCTTGCACAAACCCGGTCATTTCGGAAATAACATGGTTCAATACTATTTCAATAATTCGCTTATAATGGCGATGACGTCATACTCGGTTCGTTGTCCATATATCCTGGTAATATTATGCTTGTTAGTTACAATGACATTAGTGTTGGAATTTGATATACTTGTAGACAACTCCACAGCTGCCCGGGCGATTTGTCATAATACACTATTAGGCGTATATCTGTCTACCTCATTCTGTACAGAAACAAATAAGACGCGGATCCAGAGGGGGGGGGGGCAAAACCCCACCCCGCTCAGCTACATAAAAAAAAAATTGAATGCCTTGCATCAATGAAATTACATCACAAAGTGATCCTACATCGGTATAAAAATGATTTCTCTCTTTAAAAAGCTCAATTTGTATGTATGCCTATGTAATTTAGAGACGATGTCGATGATGACAGATTTCCATAACAGAAACCTGACAAACCCCCGTCCTGCAAAAATTCCTGGACCCACCCCTGGTGGTATTTCCCTTTTTATACCTCATGTCATTTGTAAACCAATAATTATGAACTCTTGAGACAAATTAGGGCATCACAACATTAACCTATCAGGTAAAAAGCCGAGAGAGAGGGACATTAAAATTCTATTACATTTATCACACCATTAATACCCCCCCCCCCCAAAAAAAAAAAAAAAAAAAAAATAGTCGTAGTTTGTACACATATAATATTTGCTCTATGTACAGTATAGATAATTAGCTGACAGTCCTAGATATAATAGTTTAAAACAATAGATTCCGTAATGGGAATATCTGTCTAATAACTTAATAGTGCCTCTATACCCTTTTTTGAAATTAAACATGCATTAAATGCAAGAGTTAAATATGCCCAATGCATGTCTTTAGGCCTGACATGTTATCTAACTTAATTGTTACTTAGACAGACCATAATCAACTCTCGATGGCAACGCTAGCCTGCGATATTGCCTGGATTAGAATCATATCTGCTGGTTTATGTCCATTGGTAGTCAAATCAAAAAATGGATAATCGAGACTACCGACATGAGTAATGATGGCCGATGCTAGCCCCAATAGCGGTTCATATTGGATAAATTTGACTGAAATTTTCAGCAAATTCCAATTACATCATCTAGTTTTTAACTATTGTAGTGAGAACTGTCCGCTCTTTATCTAATCTCCCGTAATGTATATTTAAGTTGATTTTAAATTACTGCTGGAATATTATCACTATAAATACGCTACACTGGAGAATTTGAATATAGAAACTCGCCCACAGAATCGTGAATCTAATAAGTCATTTAGGGCTTTTAAACGGACGTAGTACAACTCCAATAACATCACATGAACAAATCGTTTTGGATGTCTCTATCTGGCTCCATCTCAACTTACACCCAACATTTTCAAGCTCGGTAAAGTCCAAGTGTCGTCGCCAACACAGAGCAGAGAAACAAACGTTACAGATTTGTCCATACTATAGATTGCTTATGACATTATTTTTCCGGATTACAAATATCAATAATAATAGATATAATTTGTTAATTTATAAAGTAAATTAATATAACCACAAAACGTGCTCTTGGCGCATGAAAATATGAAAAAAATTGGAGAGACCTATGAATGCTGCAGTGCGAACTTCACTTTCTTATTTTCAGTTCTAAAATATATAAACAAAAAACAAAGTTTCTTTCCTAAAAGATCTTTATTTCGAATATATATAATATTGCTTCATAAGGACTGTTGAGCGACGGAGGCTTAGCGAATACGACGTTGAGCCGCTAACCTTAAGATCTGGTGGTCGATCCATGTGTTCATCGTACGTTTCCCGCGTTGGTCCTCCTCGCCAGAGGAATAGGAGAGAGGGCCTGGCAAGGACAGCTTTTCTCGTCGTTTGGATGAACGAAAAACATTGGCGTGCACGTAGTTGGAATTTGTTAAGCCATTAGATCAACCAACCCCATTAATCTGAGAGCTGACCGTCAATTATGTATATGTATATGCATTATGTATAACCGACCCGAGGTTGATATGATAGAGAACACGCGGGTCCAAGTGTTCTGTATTTAATCAATCCGAGGGAGTGTAGGTTTATATCCGACATATACAACGCGTTTACCTTTAAATTTAATGGACTCTTCAGACGAATAATCAATCCCTTTTAGTCAACATATTGACGATGGAATAGCTGTGAATGCAAATATCGGTGAGGATCTATCCAAAACCTGAAGAAAATTTGGATCAGAAGGCAAAATTTTCCCATAATCCACTATGTTAAGAGAATAATCTGACCGACTGTTTTAAGTGGACTGTACCCAAAAATACTTTACACAGGAACTCTTGGCCGATAAATACTTTCAAGTCTTGGGGTGTGTGGAGAAATAATCGAAATGTAAACGGAAAGAAAAATTCTGAAAGATATCTTGACATGTATGGGTAACCGATTTAAATATGCCGATAAGTACGCTGTCTATTTCGGCCCTGAATGCTAAATAACTGTACCATAACAATTCTTAATTATCTAAAGAATAAAAAAAAATTTCTGTGCTCTTATTTCACCTGATAATGACCACCGTCTCGCCTCTACAGGTAGCCGTGTTCGTCATTCACACATGACAATCTGTAACGGCGTTGTATAACCGTGAACGTTATGAGACCAAAGACAATTACAGTACGTGTAACCCAAATACCGAGTCTTAAATCCCGTCTTCATTACAATATTTAAGCGTGCCAGAAACCGTACCAGACATGATTAATTGTTTTGTAGTGTAAACAGGTCAAAGATAAGCTTGCCGTATTGAGTACCGTGCTGAAGACACGACCAGGACCTTATCCGGTCCAAGAACTATTCTCAGTACAGATGACTGTCCATGCGCCAAATGAACCTTGACCTTTTTCCCGCGAACTTTGACAGGTCTTTCAATCGTGGCCAAGTGTCGACAGAACCTTATACCCCGTAACCATTTAACACCGGCGGAAAGTGACGGAATGCCGGTGGTATACATGCGGACCACTTGCGGCAACTACGTGTATATACGGAATAACAGCGGAAGACTCTCGGGTCGATCCCGGTTTAATTTTGGAAGAGCACGGAAAATTTTTCCTCGAACGATATTTAAAGGAACGTTCGCGGAACAATTTGGGCTCGCAAAAGTCTCTGGACGACGATGAAGGACTACGGATTCATTGCGCTTGCTGGCGGAGCCATACGGTGTGAGAGGAAAGACTTGCGGACTTTGCGGTACACTTGCGAATTTCCTTCCGCAAGTCTTCCGTGGCCCATTGAAATGGGGGTATTAGTTCTGCTTGAATCGAAATCGCCCAAGATCTCAGTGTTGACCGAATAAAGACACCCAGGATGTACGAGCGTGTTGTCGCCGTGGTGCACGCAAACAAACCCATACCAGCTGGAATTCGAAATAAGTGTGGGCCGTAACGTCGATATATTGCATGTTGTATGACAGTCTTAACGCAGGGGACAATTTTATAGATACAAAATTACTGAGCTTAATACTAAGGGACGTTTCAACGAGGATACTATTGTCTTTATCAAGCTACATGTATCATTTGTTTGATCAGGAAGAGATTATCCTCGTCTAAACGTCGATTAGTATCAAACTCAGTAATTTTGTATCCATAAAATTGTACCCTGTGCTAAGATGTTCAATTAGTAAATGCCAATTAAAGACGATATGCCAGTTTTCATTAGCCAAGCCACCGTTAAAACAAACTAATTATAAATAAGTAATTTTATATCTACCATTTCTAGTAATAATTAATGATTTTTAGGTTGTCTCTTTGTTTATTGCGAACTAACCCCCTTAATTATTTTGAGTTATAAAGGACAAATTGGATATTATTGGACATTAGTTTACACTATTAATGATGCTGATAAGAATTATAGTAGAATACATCTGTAATTTAACCAATCTTTCAAAATAATGTGGTAGTGGTCTAATTGGTAATATGAGAGAGGGGGGGGGGGAGAGAGAGGGGGTGGGGAGAGAGAGAGGGGGGTGGTGTTTAACGAGTGATGTAGCACAGATGAACATTCAATCTTGTTTCATTTATCGAACAACTTAAATTCTTTCACTAATAGTGTTTGTTTCTTTGTGTTACGTGTGGTCATGCACCATGTATATTGATTATGCAGACAATTCGTGAAACGGGAAAAGACGTAATTAAGAATTATTTCGATTTCGGTTCTATTAAAGCAGCAGCTGCCCTGTTTTACCAATAAACCAGAATAAAATCAAAAACAGTAATTAAATCACCGAATCAAAGGGTCATAAAGCTCTGTTCAACTCCATTCTTAGAGTCAGTGATCTACACCTTTCACGTACAAACGGAAAATCTCAACCACGCTGCTTCACAAAAACCACCAGAGCCGTCCCCATTTGTGAGTCGTAGAATGCTGGATAAAGAAACCATAATTAGATATTTGTCACGATTATCAAGGTAACACAAGACTAATTATCTGGTTTGTTTATAAGAATCCCACAAATATCTCATACATAATTAGATTCTAACAATAAGAAATAATAATACGGTTTCCTTAGTAATAGGTGGACTGATTAATTCCATACCACCTGTAATACTAGTAGCATGTGTTAACGTCATTATAACACATTGAGGAGAGAGAGGGGGCGGAGGTAACGTCCACTCGACACAAACTAGATCATTTCGGTACTAACATATGGTTTATTTTTTTTTCAATAATTCACTTGAGCGTAGGGGTCTTTAGCAGTGGGAGGAGAAACCCCACGAGGCTGACAGGCGATACCACTCCTTGTCACGTACAACCGGGGATTCAAAACCACGCCAGTTGACTCAATGACAGGCTTAATGATACAGCACGCACACACTAACCATTCGCCCCCTCCCCACCTGATTAGAGATGATATTCCTAGTGATAACAGTACATTGAAAGAAGTATACAGTATAAATATATTTATCTCCTGGCCATGTGAATTGAGGGACGGTATGGGGTTGATGACGGAACGGTTACAGCATCACACGGTATGCCATTAAGTCAACTGTCGTGGTTTCGATTCCTCGGTTTTGTACCTGACAAGGAGTAAAGTCGATTGTCCACCCCCATATGTTTTCTCCTGGTTCTCCGGTTTCCTCTTACCGGAATGAAATGTAACCGCATGACCAGAAATTAACTAGTCTGTGATGAGTTGATGTTAAACTCTATTTTCCTCACACTTACCTTGTAATTATAATGTATGTAATTGACTGTCACTAGATAAGAGATCACGAGAAAAGTAGAAATATTCAGTACATTGACTTGTTTTTATTCATTCTATTCATAATAAACACATGGTAAGGCACGGAGTTTTTCTATTTTTCTTAGTTTCTTATCTAGTGACAGTCAATATTTTTTTAAATTGTGAGATATCCTCCCACAGCCTCACATATCAACCTTTGGTCTTCAAAAGGAATTATTAGTGTGTAGAAATTCGCCCTTGTATCTGTTACCACTCGTCACTTCAGTCAGTTACATAGAAGGTTAACCTGTGTGTTCCATTTGCTTCCGACTCGTCCCTTTCTTGAAAGCTTTATAACACATCTTTCGTAGCAATGATCTCTGTGTTAAAATTATATTTGGAACGTGTTTAACCAGCTCTATCACACTATCACATGCGTGATAACGACTGACACCAATATTGTCCTTTAATAGGACGCAGGCGAGAATTTAAAAATTTAAAGCTATAATGGACAAACGAATCGAAGTACCGTTGCTTCAACAAAACAATGGTCGCTACATCTTTCCACCCCGTGAGCTTCATTAAGAATAAAGCAATTTGATGAAGCATCATTTTTCATTGGCTACGCGAATAGAAAGGACATTGCCTCACATTTTAACTAAACCTTACATAGTGCATCTTTAAACACGGGCTTAATACTTTCCAATATCCCGGAAGTTAGCAATAGTGACATTTGAAATGTTAGCCTTACAAAAGGATGCTACATGTATGTAAACTGAAATTCTAAACATATATCTCCGTGATGGCTCGTCCGCATTGTATACCATATAATTGGAATAATCACAATATTACTGTGTAGCCGTGTTGTCTAGCGCTGAACTATCCAACAGCGCTATTATTCCTTATTACACAGATAAAACAGCCTATTAGGTGTTTTTTTCTGGTTCAAATTGATATAGAATGCTCCAAGTGTGTGCACATTATGACACAGCTCATCGAGTGTCGAGACGTTGGCGGGCTAACCTGCAGGTCCCGTGTTCTATCCCTCCGTTGACTGAGAGAGCTCATCGGGATTTTCGGGTGTGGTTCCCCTATTTTTTAATGCTACTTGAGCATAATCTTTGTAATGTAAGAACGCACTATTATTGTTTTTATTATTATCCCAGTCGGAGTAGAACAGCAGGACGTTAAACACCATTTCATTTGCTAATGTAATACATCTTCAACATTGAAAACACGCATTATTTGTCAATTTAAATCAACATTGATACTGTGACCTACCGGAAAAAGATGGGCTTCTGATATCCAATATTTAAGACAAAATAAATATTTTACCATTGGTACACGAATCGTTTACCATAACGCGTTTCAGCCCCAGTTCTAGCAAGAGACTCGAGGAACGAGGCTAGAAACATTGCACCAAATCAAACGGTGCATGTAGGCTTGAATAACCAGACGCTGGAAATTTGCAATCGATTGACACCGATGACTTATTTTCCCGAACATAACAGATTTTAAATTAGAGTAAAAACGGAAATCATTGAATGTAAAACAGTTTATATACATTCATATTACAGTATTTTATATGCGTTATCAAACGAATCATCAGGCCATATTTGAATTTTATTTATACGTTTAACTGAGAGTTAGACTGTTAAATATATACATCTTTTTTTCTTATTCCTAATTCAGTACTAATACTAATATTGTCATCAATGTCCTGCTAGTGATTGCTATATGTTGACCTGTTCATGACTTCCTATTAATATACTTGTCATCATTGTGATGATATTGAATATGAATGAACAACCTTCACGTGGTGTGCGAAGTATTAATTACTTTTCTCCTTGATGTAAACATCCGGTAAATATATATATTATCCCTTGTCGGTGCACGTGGGGTCTCTGTGGACCCCATGCACTTGTTTTATAGTGTTTTGTAATAACTACTGGGCACTGCTTTCTGAAATTTAGTGACTTTGTCTCCAATATATTTTTAAACATAGCGAATAGATCGGTATTCATCTGCTTCCCACATGAAGAGTTATGTTACATGCCAAACAGGCCCAACGCTTGTAGGGCACAAGGGGTCCAATCGGACCCCAAACTGACAACTTGCAGTAGGAATTTTGCTAATGTGTTTGCTGCCTGATACCATATTGCGTATGCCAGACTATTCTCTCTTTCAACATCTGCATGTTACAAATACCAAAAATTAAATGATGAATTCCAAAAATTCTATGGTTTTTGTATCAAGTGTGAATCGCCATTTAACCTCGTTATAACATAGTACACAAAGTAGCAATTTTGTGAGTATTATTAAATCTGTTCAAAATATCACTTAAAAGTTTTTGTATAATAATTTAGTTGTTTTTCAGTTGTCAAATATAAATGCAAATAAAAACTTAACCGCTGCTTTTAAATTCAAATACATCTGTACGTAAAAACTTTGAATTACAACTGGGGTCCATATGGACCCCTTGTTACCTGCTATGTGATTCTCACCACGTGCACCCACAAGGGTTATATATGTACCTAATTAGGTTCGTTTAGATCCACATAAAACCTTATACACTGCCAGAAGAAAACCTTCTCGTATCAGTTTAAACACAATATGAGACTCTCTCAACAGAAACAGCCATAACCCATGTGTTGCCGGGCAACGTAAATGTACCCAAAGAGATTGTCCTTTCCCGTTGCGTGTTTTGTGCCATTCTGATCTTTAGCATAGACCATGCGAACTAAATAACGTTCTCAGTTTTGTTTTGGGGTTTTGTTTTGTAATTTTTATAGATTAATGTATTATGATTGTTGTAATTTTATATTAATTGTACCAACGTAAAGCGCCCGATAGCAGCTCGTTGAGTTGAATTGATGGCGCTATATAAATCAAATATTCTTCTTATTATATTATTAATAATTAAAGTATGACACCTTTATATCTTTTTATTTGCGGTTACTTATATGTGCGACAAAATTAATCTAGATTCAATTTTACGGTACTAGACTTAATTATTAAAATCAACATTTAAGTTTAATTGAATTGTATTCTTCAGTTCTTGTATTTGTGTAGTGATGACAACAATTTACAAGTTTTATTTCGAATGTAGCTGGAAAGAAAATGATTTCCAGGCATTGATCAAATAATCTCATCTCAACATTATGTCAATTTGTGAGTTTCGGTAAATATCATGTGTGTAAAACAGTGACAATGTTGAACTTGAATAAGCATAGGCTCGGTTTTAGATCACACAATTAATTATACGTGAACACTTCTGCCCTGGACACTGTAATACTTATGTATTTTTAATCTCTGGCAATATTTGGCATTGCTTTGAATCTTTGTTTCCTGACGAAATGACTAACACATGATGAATGGAGGACGTGTTTCTGCCCTGTTCACCTATTTTTTTTTTTATTCTGGAACATTTTTATAAGTTTGATTGATAGCCATTATCTGACGTCACTCATATCTGTAACAAGTGCCAGTGCGTTTCCTTTTCTTGAAATACCGGAAACACATCATGTATTTTAAATACCAGATACATCATATTTGTATTAATACATGCGAGGCGGATATTTACTGGAGTTAAGAGGTTGGGATATAGACTCTCTCCTCCCTCCATCAAAATATTTAGTAAAACTGTGAGTCGGACATTAACCTGTGTGTACCGAACTTAGTATAAGACTTTCACATCGAATTAACGAATTTAATTCACTAATTTAAATGTAAATGTAGGTTGGTGTCTATAATTTCCCCAAATTGTTTTTCTACATAACAATTCCACAGAGTAAATTCAGTTTTTCAGCAACACTAAATAGCATACTTTCGTCACACCATCTTATTTGAAGTGACTCTAGGCAACACTCCATATAATTCCATGCATTGTATGTCAATTTGCACAAGCTTTGGTATAATTTCCGGTCTCAATTCATATTAGTGTGGATGGTAGTAAATAAAATATACGCTCGTCCGATAGAGAGGAGAGAGAGAGAGGCGGGGGTGCAGTGGTTAGTTCATGAGAATTGAAATATATTCTAACTAGAGAGGGGGGAGGGGATATCTTCTCGAGTAAACCTTTGCCTTACGTATTATAACGGTTGGTTCCTGCGTGCCCCCCCCCCCCCTGTCAGTGATGCAGGACGAAGGGCAGCTGTCTAGTCGTTCGGATGTGTACACCCGTCGGGTTACGAATTTTCATGCCATAAACTGCTTATATTTTGTGAAATTGTCGATTTAATTTCGTGCCAGTTTTGAGTCAGCTCCTCTTTTATTAAGCTAATTGTTGAATTATTTATCATCGAGGTTGTTGTGACCCCATCTTAATTTATTATACAGGACTAATATTTGTAGATTTATTTCATAAAAGATTGGATTTATAAAGATACACAACAATCATTACTCTACTGCCATAACAGTTGCCTTACTGCAAATTACCCGTGTACACGCGCATATTGCGCACTGATATGGGCTCTAAAACCTCCCTGAAAGTGGTGATCAGAAACGAAAACACATAACAATGACAAGCAACGGGGCTGGACACACTGTTTGTACACTAATTAATCTAATGAATAGGAAACGTTCTTGGACTCGGATCAAAAATCGCGAATCACGCAATGTGGTAAATCCCGGGTGAATCGAGTCCACTGTGATTAATAATTGACCGTTCTACTTAGTGGTACGCAGTTTAACCTATTACAAGGTTATTCGGTTAGAACGCAGTGGTTACAGGATTCTATGTATCAACAAGTAGAGGACACCTAATTGCCATAAAGACCCCCCCCCCCCATAAGAAAGGATAAACCTCTGTGGGTTCAGCGACAAAGTACTGATCAGACGATCAGCGTATTTGTCACTCGTCCGTATTACCGGAAATAGTACTTGGCAGGGAGGTGCGTCTGTTCGGGGGGAGGCGGGTCACAGTGAGGGTCAGTGTACGTAAAGGAATCCTTCACCGTAAATGGAAACGCTGCTATCTAACTGAGTCACAATTTCGCCCATAACACACTGTATTGCCTTGGACTTACTTCAATAATGGGGCTAATGCAGCAATCTAGGATTGGTCACCCCACTTCATTTCCATAACAGGTATTAATTAACAGCGAATGGCCTGTTTTGGAAGCTGGGATGGCCTAGTGTTCTAGAGTGTTGGGTTTCGAGCAACATCTGGCTTCAGGGCATGGTTTCAATCCCTTCTTAACGTCGTGGGTAAACTCCGCTCCACCCGTTTCCTCCCATAAGAAAAGTCTCTGAACCTGTGCTAAGATAAGATAATAATAATGCGACAACTGCGACGTCACTTTCGATGGAAGTGGACGTTAAACGCTAACCGATGAAGAAGAATGTATTACTGCCCACTATAACCTGGTAGACCTTGATGACGTAGATTACCACTCTTAGTAAATATACAATTCCTTGTGAAACGATTGAATCTGGTATTTGATGATGACACTCCAATATGCCACAAGATAATGAGATTTGTGAACGGAATCGGTATTTCGCCATCACCCGAAATGGAATTTATATTGAGTCAATCGTTTTATGTCGATTTGTCAAAAGTAAATTGATATTGAGAATGGAATCATTGGCCACTTGTAATGGTAGTCACCTAGTAGATCAATTCAAGTGGGATTCATTTTAAGGGGGTGGGGTTATTGTCCAATCGGTCCACACAGACATATGATACAGGGGTATATGGAGTAAACCCTCGAATTTGGGTAGGATATCTTAATTTTTGTCACGTCATACCACGTGACGTAAATAAAATATAACTTTAGTATTTAAATAGGCACCATACTTGAAATAAAATGGGGTTTAACGTCCTACTGTTCTGCTCCGACTGGGCGTCCGCCGTACAGTGTGCTATGAGGGACATGTTGCCCGGGTAACGGCACTATAACCTATTTCATATATCGAATTCCGGCCTCCAATGGATCTTTTACGGGACCTCGGTTTTTCTTCCCTTCGGAAGAACCTACACCACTGGCAAGTGGAAACCACGCCGGAAAATCTGGATGAACTTTCTCGGCAAATGCAAGGAATGAACACCCAACCTCCAAATATGGAACACAATTACTTTTTAATTGAAGCGACGTTTCGCTGAGTGTTCTCTTGATAACATTGAGAAAATCCCCATCGACATCTCTCTTTAAGAAGACAAATATTTAAGAAGACAAAGGCTTGATGGGTCTACAACATCGAAGGATGACGTTACATCTGTATTTTAAGACACTATTTAAATCGACTGTAACATGGAACGGAATATTGAAAACGAACCCAAGGTTCAGAATTAGCCCGATTAGGTTATTATTATCCTAATTGTGTAAATAACGGGGTCAGAAAATTTATTATTCAAATTACCGTCTGGACACAAAATGATCCATTTCTGAATAAGGCTCAATTTTATTTCAATAATCATTGGTGCTTTAGTGACAGGGGTCCAGAGGACCCGGAAAACACCCTCGAGGCTCGACAGACGACACTGGTCCTTGTAAGGTGCCATCAAGGAATCGAAATCACCAATTAACAGATCACAGACTCTAAGAATGGAGTTGAACTATGCTTTTTGGTCCTTTGATTCTGTGATTTAATTATCTTTTATTCTTGATTCTATTCTGATTTATTGCTAAAACAGGGCAGCTGCTGCTTTTGTAGAACCGAAATCATAATAATTCTTTATTTCGCCGTTTCCCGTTTCACGAATTGTCTGCATAATCAATATACATGGTGCATGACCACACGTAACACGAAGAAACAAACACTATTAGTGAAAGAATTTAAGTTGCTCGATAAATGAAATAGGGTTGAATGTTCATCTGTGCTACATCACACGTTAAACACACTCTCTCTCTCTCTCTCTCATGTCAATAATTCGCTAACGCAGTCTTTAACGAGGTACAGGGGGAAATTCCCATGAGGTTAAAAAAAACATCCCGGCATACATTACGATACAACGCACACCATTCGACAACTGCTTGTAAAAATTGGTTTTGTAAAATAAACATTAACAATATGGTTTTATTATTCTCCAGCTTCGTTGAAAAAATAAAATAAATTGAATATCGCAACTATTGAAAGATTATATTTAAAAAAAACACCTTGTGTGTATTCTATTTTGATTAAAATAAATGTACAAATTTGAAGATGGTAAGTCTAACATCCACGTGTTGTAATTTACAACTATCAAGATTGATGTCCGTTGTAATCCAGCGATTGAAATCTTGTTTGCCTGCCAGTTTTGGATATAGTTTTGGTCTGATTTCTTTTCTTTTTTTGAAACTGTAATTTATTAAAGATTCTTCTATTGATTCGGATCCTAATGTTAAAAGTCAATGTGTTTCAATCGCTTGAGATGAATTAAATTACAGAGGGAGAGAGAGAGAGACGGGTGGATAGATGTTTTTGGACTAACATGATCGGTTTACATGTGTTACCAGGAACTAATTTCTTTTGATTTGTGCAATGACATTCCTCAAAACACAATTATTTATCGGCGATCTTGGACAATTGCGCATCGATTTATTTTACAGAGATGTCACGCTGGGAGTCTGGATCTTATGTACATGCGTACTTGATATTTTAATAGTTCGCTTGACGAGTGTCTTTAGAAGTGGAATTGATTTATGTCTCTAAAAATAGTCGAACTTGTTATTCAGAACGCATACGTTAAATTTCTCTGATTTCCACTAAATAAATTGAAAGTTTAACGGGATTTTCGATATTTTTCAACTATAAATTGAAATGAAATCACTTGAATTGGGTTTAACTTTATTCTGTTCAGTTCCGGATAGGCTAATGAAGGCAGCGAACATACAGTGTGCCATGGGGGAATTTTGACCGGGCAGCGGCCTACTTTTATATCGAATTCGAACTGTCACGGTATCTTTAACGTGCACGTCGGTCAACTATATACATGTATGTCGCAAAAGGGTGCGCATTTTCGTTCCAGCCGAACGACTAGTCAACCACATACACATATGTCGCCTTATGAATAATATTGCTCGTCAGCGTGTCAAGCGACGTGGTGTGGATCTTGTACTATACATTCCGTAGCAAGAGCGAATCAATTCACCCACTTTATACAAGTTATTAAATATTAGTAATTAGTTGCATGATTTAAGACGGAAATTCAAACGTAATGATTAGTGCGTTATTATTGACGTTAGGACCAAGGTACTTTGATTATATCCCGAAAATATGTGGAATTGTGGGTAATTAAGATTTTGTAGACGGTAATATGGGTTGATGGATCGACCAACTCGACAAATCTGATTGCCAGACAAATAATTATCTTAATTTATATTGATGGCCGTCTTATACGTTCAATTCTGTACTTAAAAACTGACAGAATCATTTTTCATTCACGGAAATATCGCCACCCAAACTGGCCAAATGAACAACAATAGATATTTAAATCTGCCTTTATGATGTTGGTTGTCAAACCATATACCATATAATGTTGGACTGGACGATAAAGTCAAGAACGTCCAGTATCGACAGAATTACATTCGAGTGACCCGGAATTCAGTCCTGTCACAATTCTGCCAGTCCCAACAGCTGAGGCGGAATGAGTAGAGTCGTGGTGTATTCGTAGGTAAAAAATATGTTTCAGCTGTCATGATTGGTTGAGATATTTTTTTATACAGTCGACATATGCGTTGTACTCTGAAATTCTCCTTTTCACTCGATTGGCACCAGTTTTGGAATTTAATTCCGGAACTGTGAATCGAGCATCCCCTTAGTTTTATCCTGTTTCATATTGGTTGTCACAAGAACCTACAAGGCGAATTCGTTCATTTTGGCATTGGATGGGGGTTGACTGAAATGAGGCCTGTCCTTCTCAAGAAATGATATGAAATGGGGGTTTAACGTCCTATTGTTCGGTTCCTAAACTGGGCTAATGGAGACATGCATACGCCATACAGTGTGCTGTGAGGGAAATTTTGCCCGGACCGCGCCACTACGGCCAACTCTTATATCGAATTTCCAACTGCCAAAGGATCTTTTAAGTGCACGTCAAGGAGTAGACGGGGCATCGGTTTTTCGTCCCATCGCAACGCTCAACGACTAGACAGCGGTCCTTGGCAGGCTTTCCATCCTGCGTCGCTGACAATGGGAAAGCGTGCCGGAAAATTCCGATGAACTTTCTAGGTCAACATCGGCATCGGAACCCGCCCCCAGGGTTTTACATACTTAGCCATCGTGCCACTCTAAATAAAATAAAATCAGGTTTACCTTATTAATTTTCAACACCTACGAGGATAATGAAGGAGCGAACAGTTAATGACATCCGCGAACAACCGTAGACTCGATTAACCTTCCTGTCAGTTTCAATAACTGATGAACTGTTTAAGTTGATGAACCCTTTATGCTTCTGCGATTGGTTTATCAAAGTTGTTATATTTACTATTGAACTTGTCGCCTTATCGGTGTGTGATTAATGTCTACCGGGTTACGATCAGTAATAAACGACCAACGTATCAATGCTGTGAATGATTGTGATGATTAGATCACAGTAATATCAGAGACTCAGCATTCCTCAAGGTTTTGTGGCTCTTCTTCAGTGAGAATGAATGTTATCTTAAGTCAACAATTCTCTTTTGAAATTATAGGATGAATTGAAATGAGGTTTATTACAAGCGCTATTATTCATCGGTAACTATTGAGCTAATAAAGACTGTCCAACCTCGTGGGTTTTCTTCGTGTCCTCCGGTTACTTCCCACTGTAGGTCCCGAAATGACCCAGTTTGAGTGGATGTCAAACTCCCCCCCCCCTCCTCTCTCTCTCTTTAATAAAGACAGGCAAACGCCAAGTAATGTGTTATGGCGGAAAAACGCACTTAGTTTTTGGAGACCTTTACTTTCCCCTTGCAAACTCATTTAGTTTGTAACGTCGTTCTACACAACTTGTTGCGCCCGTTACTGATTTGGGACCTCGCCTCGTCGGGATACCGAGGATAACAGTAATGGGACCACAAATCTCCCAACAAGAGTGCGGAGTAATCCTGCTTTACCATAGTAACACAGGTCTCATGACAAAACATGATATTATGACGGGAATAACCAACGGAAGTGGTGAAATAGAGAGAGAGACAAATGGGGTTTTACGTCCACTCAACACAATTATTGAAATAAAAATTGAACCACGTGTTAGTCCCGAAGTGACTTAGATTGTGTCGAATTGCTTTTTCAAACAAAAGTTTTCAACTCCCTTTCACGATTTATTAAGTGCGTATTTTCAATGATTGCTGGAATCCATTAGTGATGACATTTCAGTTTTTGACTTCAGGGGAAATTGTCAACCTAGCATCCCCGCGTCGATTAATAGGAAAAAATTCGTAATCATGCAAGGTAGGATTAAGTGAAATAAATAACAATATTATCAATCGTGGTTTTAAACAGAACTCTGGTATTTTTGGTAATAGTTAAAGGGACAATCCCGATAAGAACAGAGTCTCAAAAATTAAAGTTCGAGTATTTATGAAATTTATGGACCAAAATATAGTGGCATGGTGTATTTACCTTGTCTCAAATTTCAGCTCAAAATATTGAGTCGTTTGGACGTGAACGTCAACACTGCTTATCCGGACACGTAACCCTTTTAAGATTTCGGTTCAATTTTTTCATTGGGTCACCTGATAATCGATTAATGTTTCTTGAGAGGTCTATACAGTGAATGACCCATGCCCTGTATTTGATAACAAAAGGTAAATTACAACTACATATTATTTTTAAAGAAAAAAGTATGGTTTTATCCAGATACTGTATAATAAAACGTTCTCCATTTCCAGATGAAGACTGTCAGGTTTAAGTTATTTACAAGCGTATCACAAATATCGGGTTGGTAGGTGGGCCTTAGGTTATAGATTTTAAAGGATTTTAACACAAAATTAAGCAGTTTTATTCCCCCAAAAGTTATCGGGATTGGCACTTTAAAGCGACCCAAGCATTAAATAAAGAGGCGACAGCTCGCTATCATAATTACACAAAATGGAGTATGAAAAAGGATTATGCTGAAAGTGTCAGTCAAATTACTTCGGGGACAAAATAATAATCTAGTCTCGATTGCCGTTTTTACGATAATAGACAATGTCTCGATTATCCATTTTGACAGTAACGCGTACTTATATCGCTGGCATCCGATGGCATCGGGGGGTGATTATGGTTTTGTGTAATATAGCCTTTCAGGCTAATCGAAAGACCTGCAACAGTCAGATTTGGCTCTTGCATAATACATGTTGAATGTAGTTGGCGTTAGTTAATGTCCGTTTAAACTAGATGTTCCTGTCCGTTAACCTTTAATGACTCGCACAGCCCATCACTAATTTAATATAAATATCCTCAAGTAAAATATGATAGATTTCATTTTCGTTAATTATCTATCTAGCATATGCCTGGCTTTTCTTTTACCAAATCACAAATAATCACCTCAAAATAAATACTGCCTTTTACTGGTGCAATTAAAAAAAATGGTGCAGAAAATTGAGTTTCTATTACTGGTATATGACCGGATTTTTTTTATCCTTTTTTGTGATTCAATTATTCTGCTGACTTTCAAATGTTCGAGGTTTCTTTTAATAACTTCATGCTGCGATCCCGCCCACGAGTGGCGGCGCTGGCCGTCGGTGGTTGGAGGGGCAAAGTCCAAGATTAAGGGGGCAAAGACACGAGTTTCAACAAGGGGTTGGGGGTTCCCCCAGAAATTTTTTTAACAAAACAGGCTGCCTGAAATGCAGCCTGGCAGTATTTCATGCAATGATCGTTGAGGTAAAGTTTCAAACGAACGGACTTGCGAACCTCGATGAATCCCACTCACGAGAGCCAATGTAGGGTGTAGTTATGGAGGGTAAAATTTGAAAAATAGACTTGGCGCCGCCACTGACGCCCACATTTACTGAACGTATCGTTTAACCAGCAGCAACTGGTTAATTTACTTTACGAATGTTTCCCGTTGAGACAACGCAAAGACAAAAGAGAAGAAAATAACCCCCTTCTGTAAATGTTAAATCATTAATTTAGAAATTAAGGCTTAAAATTACAAAAAGCTGATCGACATCCTCGAGACAAGGAGAAAGTCGATGACACTTAGGTATCCCCTTCGTTAAGATTGGTTCTTTGTTTTGTTTACGAATGGTAAATTCTGTAGAGTGTGATTAAATTTTCTCCTCGACGTGTCTGCATCAACAGTTTAATTTGTTTGTTATATTACGACCCAACAAAACCTGTTCGATCCTTGAAAATCACCATGACACTGAAGGTCCCCTCGCTATTAAATTGTCGCTGATTACAGTCGAGGCGATGTGTAGAAGATATAGGTCTTGAAAAAGTTAAATACATTCCGATGAGGAGTGGATGAAGGGGTGGCCGTGATTCAGTCAGTATATGTGTCACTGTCTTGGCCAAGTGTTGGGTATGAAACGTCCTGGGTATTGTCCAGTACCGGGCGCGACGACCGGGCCAACGATGACTTGATGACACGGCCGTTATCCGGGCAACATTTTCCCCATATAGGACCATGTATGTGGTACTTACCTGTTTTCATTATCGCGATTGGTAGTGGACGAGAGATAGATAGAGAGAGAGATAGGGGGGGGGGGGTGGAAAGCGTCCACTCGACACAAACTAGGTCATTTTGGGACTAACATATGGTTCAATCTTATTTCAATAATTCGCTCACGCATAAGGGTCATTAGCAGTGGGAGGAAACCCAAGCGGTTGGACAGGCCATGAACAATCGGTGAATCGAAATGACACAGCTGACTCATTGACGGACAGCACGCGCTAACTATTCGGCCAACCACGCCCCAAACCCCCACCACGGTTGGTGCAGTTTATTTAATAATGAGAGAAATAAAATAGATTTTGTTGCTGCTTTAAACTCCGCTGTTTGTTTATTCCATGTCGAGTCGACATACGTACTTTACAAAACCCGACGCTACAGTAAATCACGGACAATGTAATTCTACATGGTCTATCATAACAAAATTAAATCTGTGGAAACAACTTGATTATCATATACGATATAGATCCATCCGATGTCAAGAAATACAATGAATGTATTGTTTTATTATAGTAAACACCTCATTAATAAAAGGTATTAACCCCATTTTATAAATCACGGTAATATAATAAGTAATATAATTAGCCTATTAAGGCGATATGTTTATATTGAACAATCGCTGATCTGTAAGTATCGGATATTCAACGTAGAGTCTATACTGGTCATGCCGAGTCACGATCAGAACCACGATAGTCTGGGTGCAGTGAGTATGGCGCCGATTATTTAACCATCGAGTACCGGATTCGACCCCGGTGTTGATAGGTCTTCCAGTCTAGTTTGTTTCCCCAGGGCGATCTGACCAGTAAAAACCTCTACTCGTACAACATAAAGATTCACTGACAGTTGCAATTCGAAATAAGAATACTACATTTGGCTCATAAAACACTACATGCCATCATTATCAATAGTTGGGTTGATGTAAAAAAAACACAACCTTTTAACACTCCTGCTTCGACTGGACTAATGAAGATGCACATACCCCATTTTATATTTCGTCGGTGAAGTGTCAAAAGTGTGTATGTCGGGAAATTAGTCAAATGCACTGTTTTGCATTTTTAAAAACTCCCAATTAATATGCACATTTCTGTCTAAGCTGTGTATCTCTACGCCAATTAGAACTGTTCTGGGTATAATGTGTCAAAATTGTGTATCTTAATTTGTGGAAATTTTGAAATGCAAAAGGTTCTATTTCTTAATCTTAGAAATTCTGAGATACACCCTTTTGACACTTCACCGACATGTTCAATCGACTAAACTTTACTACCATAGTGGGGGTATGGGGGCGCTGTATTATGAAGTCTGTCATTGGGTCAACTGGCGTGGTGTCGAATCCCCGGCGTTCTGGATCATGTGAAGACTTGGCTAATAGTAACATCTGTTACGGTGTCTTCTTGGCGTGCGATTAGCGGAACTGTGGGTAGACTACTAGACACGTCGACGTTGATTAATTCATGGATGTCCGACGTCATTAATCAAAAGCCCCGACGCAACTTTCCAAAACAACTTGTCAGTTCTTAATGTAGTGTAGGCCATCGAAAGTATAACAAAAAAAAAAAAAAAAAAACACCGAACATAATATCATTTGAGAAATTGTCTTTAGGTCTACGTCTCAGCAACTCGTTACTATAATTTGCTATCTATTCCAAATATCATTTCCGAGTGCAATAAAGCTCCAACATATTGCGACGTAACAGATTTCAATAAATTGCTTGCTCTTTACATCCGAGTTTTATGGGATTTTTTATTTTTTTTTTATTACCAACTATAGTCTCCTCGTTCGCACTTGATTACATTTAGTCTGAAAGATAAATTTTCCACAGAATCCAAATAATTTTTTAATGTCCCAGTAGCCATTTCATCACGAGATAACAAGAAAAAGTTATATACTTGTTATTGCTAATATAAAATAAAATAAAAATCTACCAATGGAGAGAACAAAAACCTAGATAAATGCGTATGAATCTTGTGAGACGATTCCTTTTCGTGTATTTTACATAATATTCTTTACTTTCACATCGGTCTATGCGTCATGATAGACGTTAATTAACATGATTATGTAACCGTTTTCCTGGATGACAGAAATTACCCCTTCTTCATTCTAAACGATGTATTGTATTTATTGTAGATCACGAACACAGCTCTCGTTAACTTTATATAATGGACGAGACGATATGCCTCACGCCGGTAACCAAGTTAAAGGTTGTTCGCCGTTTAGTTGTTTTAATTTTCTAGATCTGGACAGAAGAGTCTATAAACTGTGACGTCATTTCCGTTGGTCATTTTCCTGATTATCTTCAGATCGTTCCGCCTTATAATCATAGATATTTACCCAAACTACCTTGTAAACATGTGGGGGGGGGGGGCTATATCGAACAGCATTTATCTTTGAGGAAATCCTGTAAAGCAATTACTAGACGTAATTGGCTCGTAAAGCATTATAGAAAGGAGCGTGACTATCCAAATTTAATATTCTCTACAAGGAACATCTCGGTGATTCTATTATTCCAAAGAGTCACATCAGTAGCTTATAAACAACTTTAGTTAAATAGGTTTTAATTGGGTTCAGATTGAACCTTCATTGTTGCACGTTCTACGTTTAAAGGAAAGCAATCGTTTGTTGTTTAGAAATATTTTTTTTTTGCTAGTCCTTTCAAATATTTTCATTAATGGCAAAAATCACGATGGCGTAAGAAAAAAAAAATTTAATTACTTTTGAATTTTACTAATTATCTTTTTTGTTGACAATTATTAATAAAAAAACCCAGTGTTAATCCAAGTTAATAACGTAATTAAAAGCATGAAGTTTGTTTTGTATTTCATTAAATTGCACAGGATAGTCAATTATACATGTAGTTTTTATACGCTCACATTAGACCATAATCTCTCTCACCACTGGCTTGATTAATTACATTTTAATATTTTAAAGTATTTTTCGTACATCTTGGGACTATTCACAAATAATGTCATTGTATAAAAATGGACATCATAGTATATTTATACATATTTCCATATGAGGTTGGCCGAATGGTTAGCGTGCGCGTTGTCTCAAACGGTCTGCCATTGAGTCAACTCGCATGGTTTCTAATCCCTGGTTGTACGTGGCAAGGAGTAGGGTCGCCTGTCCAACCTCGTGGATTTCTCCTGGAACTCCGGTTTCCTCCCACTGCTAATGACCTTACGCGCAAGCGAATTATTGAAATAAAATTAAACCATGTTAGTCCCGAAATGACCTAGGTTGTGTCGAGTGGACGGACGTTAAACCCCATTTCTCTTTCGCTCTCTCTCTCCCATAGTAAAACTGTGGGTTTAATTGGCTATAGTTACTAAATTACATAGTATATAGGTATCGAACAGAAAACATGTATACACGTGTGTTAATCTGTTGTAGATAGGTACAATAGAGTTTAAGAACAATGAATGGAAGATAATAAAGGGATAGAGTAAGACAGTTAATTAATATTTTTTAAGTTATCTTTTTCCATTAATTTTCTTTTTCTCATGTCATCGACTTTTATTTTTTAAAACGTGTAGGTGTTTTGAACATCCAAAGATGTTTCTATTTACAAATACGAGCTCTTATTCAATATTATAATCCCAATGGTTGCATACTCTATCCCGTAGATGTGTGCCCGTATCCCCGGTGTAGAAATGTTGACACCATTGCTAGTCAAGACATGGCACAATTCATATTGTCGGTGACGCTGAAAGTAAAGTTATTATGAAAATTGTATTTATTACTTGTTGTTATATATATGGTTACAACATTTACATCGACGATCTGGACATTTAGGTACTGGTCCTTGTGGCAGACGAATTGAATTTTGCTTTGGTGTCAATCTGTATGCAATGCCATTATATACGAATAGTCCCAGGACGGACGAAAAAAGTACTTTAAAATATTTAAACGTTATTAAACCAGTGTTGAAGTTAGTTTGTGTCGGCACACCTTTTATCTTTGTTCATCGTTTACGAGTATTTTCAATATGTTGTATACATTATTTATATCTGAAGACACCTATAGAAGGCAGATAGCTAGTTTATTTGATTTATTGTATGTCAGAATGAAGTAAAGTGGTGAATTCTCTTTACCTGGACATATTGTTTATTTATTTATTTATTTATTTATTAATGTATATACCGTAAACAAAGAAGTACTTTATCTACTTTAATATATATAGTTTTATATCGACCATACCAATCGAAGCATCCCGACACAGTGGAATGACAGCTTTCACATTAACCCGCCATGAAATCGTTGTTATTTTGTAGTCAATTCACGTCACATAGACGTTTATTGGTTTTACCGCGATCACCAGTTTGATGTCTAAGGCAATAGCTAATTAAAGTATTCGAGTCAATCAACGATACGATCATGTTCCCTAAGCAACGTCCGTGAGTTTTACAACATCTAACCGTTGCTTCAATACTTGGCTATTCCTGAACTTTTGCGCTCGCTGTGTTTACACGTGACTTATTAACATTGTCCAATCAGAAGTCGTGGCATATTTTGAGTAATTGTCTCTGTAATTCCGCCCTTTCGTATAGAGGAAAACAAAATAATAATAAGGAAAACAGATATTTTGAAAAGCGTGCTGTAATTCCGCCCCTTTCGTATAGAGGACAACAAAATAATAATAAGGAAAACAGATATTTTGAAAGGCGTGCTGGAATAAAAGAACTATAACCCGAAGAAATCGACAATACAAAAAAAAAACATCATGGCTTTATCCTTCCTGTGGGTGCGACGAGGGTTTTTATTTTTGTAGCTGATAGGGTTTGGGTGTGGAGAGGGGGTGTTAGTGGGGCATGGCAGCCATTGTGCATGCTGTGTTATTTTATTGGTTAAGATGGTTTATACTGTAGTAATGTGTGTATTTTTTTTATACAATAGTGTGTAATACTGTTTATACCCGTAGTAATGTAATGTATTAAAAAAAAAAAAAAATTAAAAAAAATATGACACACTGTAAACAAACATGACGGTCTCCATAGAAAAAGAATCAGGCAAGTTTACAATATTTCCAGCAACCTTGACATTGATTGGTCCTTGAACTTTGCTATTTGATTGTCACATGTAGACATTTTAGCAAGAAGCGCGAAACTTGATAATCGTACCGATATTTTTAAGGACGGGATCTGATATATTCATAGGCTGGGCTTGTACCCAATCGAATTTAGTGCCGAAATATGCGGGATATTACGTAAAGGGTGTGAGAAGAAGATCATGCCTGCTATTGAAGATGTAATACCATTTACTTTAATATCAGTTCTATAAGAGTATACCCACACACAATGAGTATTTCCATATGTTCACATTACATCCTGTAAATCTTCGTTAATTAAGATTGAATAAAAAACATTAAACCATATTTATCATCATGTTGATCGGGCACCTGCTGTTTGTAAAATATCTATACTTCTTTATTAACTTCTTATCACTATGACTGATGTAATCGATGTCACCATTAGATAACAATTTCAATGGCGGAGATGTAGCGCCAATCTACCAGTTTGTTTTTCTACAATTTAACGTGTCGTTTCTTACGTTCATCTCATAAAAATACAACTTGTTTGTCCAGTACAGAAGTCAAAATTTGGCGCGAGCGCATGAGCGTACGCGGTAACAATAGAATGAAATAAATTGCCACTGGAAGTCGAGAATGATCCAAACTTAGCTATATTTAAACGACGACTAAAATCTCTCTGTTTTGCTAGTCACAGTCACATCGTCTAATCAAGCTAAATAAAGAAAAAAACGGCTATGAAATTATCAGTAGACATCAGTGAATATTCAATACGGATCATGCGGTTTTTCGCATTTTCTTAGTGTGCCGTTCGAAATGTCGCGGCACACTTTGGAGCCACTGCTTTATCCCTTACACTCCGATCTCAAAATAGCAACCTGCGTACACCTTCTTAGCCTTCCACATCGCATCGTTAACGTCCCATGTTTATGCCTTATCCTTCCCTACATTAAGCTATTATAAGTACACCCTTTTAGCCTTCCACATCGTATCGTTAACGTCCCATGGTTCTGCCTAACCCTTCCCTACATTAAGCTATTATTATTTTATTTTACATGTCCTATTTTATTATTATCTATACTATCATATTTTAATTGTTGGCGTATGCCATAATAATTTCTGTTATCTTTCATTTAATAATACGTAATTTTATTTTATTTTGTTATGTCTTATAGTATTTGCTATTTCTATGTCACAAAAATAACAAATTATTATTATTGGAGAAAACAAGACGAGGTGCCATAGGAGAAAACAAGTATAACGTTCTAGGATACTACGAAATGAAATGAAATGAAATGGAATGGGTTTAACGACCTACTGTTTTGCTCCTAACCTGGCCTAATGAAGACGGGCATACGTCATACAGTGTACTATGGATGAAAGCTTTCACGGCCTGCATTTATATAGAATTCCAACTGCCAAGGAATCTTTTACGTGCACGCAAACGTGCTTTGGCGCTTTGAGCATGTTCATGCATGGATATTGCGCAATGTAAATAGACTATTATTATTATTATTACATGGGACTTGGTTTTCGTGCCAGCAGAACGACTAGACAGCTGTCCTCGTCAGGCCCTCCGCCCTGCTTCACTGACAATGGGAGATCACACCGGAAAAATCTGGATGAAGTTTCTCGGCCAATGCAGGTATCGAACACCCGACCTCCAGTCTATACCTTTGCTATCTACAGTGTTATAGTTAATAACACGAATCCATCCTTAACATTAAATTACGTCATAATAATTGTAAAAATAGAAAGTTGGCGTCCGTGGAGGCAACATGTTTTCTGCTCGCTCCAATCTACTTACAATAAAACTCATTGTTTCGTTCCATTTTTATACTTTCGGTAGCCTACACTTTCGGTAGCCTGGGGTGGTGCCAAGGGTCATGCGAGCGTCTTTTGGGCCTTTTTCTGACATTGACGGTAATCCAACGCCACTCAAACGGTCCCACCATGGGAGCATACAGTGTCAGTTAGAATTTATGGCAGGAAATGGCATGTCCCTGACGAATTGGAATTTATAAATGTTGGTATTCTCATTTTTTGATTTAATCCTTGTCATGTCCCCGGATATATTTGATTTAATGCAAATGTTAAACCGGGTCAATCATGTCACAATGGACAGCCAATGGCATGTGTAAACAATTTAAGAAAGGTTGATCTGACGCAAAGAAATCTGCCCATGCCACCATCTACAGCTTTTAATCAACGGAGATTTGTTGTTTCCCTGGTCGCATATATTATACTTCATCGTTTCTTTTTTCGAGTTGATGCTTTGTTGTGTTTACTGTGTGATCCGTCTTGTCATTGTTGAGAAGTATTGTCCCCTCCCCCACCTCGGCCCCAGTGACATAGTTGATTTTCAATTTGTGTTACTGTTGTAGTTCACACATCTGCTCTTTAATAGATGATATAAACATGATTTTCGCATTTTTTCCGCCCAAGCAATCCCCCCCGCCGCCAAAATCCTGGATCTGGGCCTGTGAAACATAAAACACGATATGTTGATCCCACAACGACGTCGCCGAAGGTGAAGGTTAATCCCCAATTGAAATTTCAATACATTCGATTTCTTTCCCACGTCTGTTAAAGGGTTGAAAGAGAAATGTCCTCTTCATCCGACTCTTGATGCCGAGAAAAGTAAAGATTCGCTGAAAGAAAGTTTTGTTCATAGTCAACACTTAAACTTTAACCGTAAAACGCCAAAGGTTTATTTTAGAAGATGACTGGATATTTTAGTCGAGGATTATCGTCTGACTTAATCGATGGAGGTGGCGATAGCTAGTTGTATTTTTGTCAAAATTGAACCATTAAGGAAATACTTCTATCTAAAGAACGTAAACATTTCAACAAGTTATAGAAACACGCCGTTAAATCACATCAGCTTGAAGAAGACATTGATTGAGCTGAAGTGTTTGGTAAGATGAGTTCTCAGAATAACTAGGTTGAGGCATCGTAAACTGTCTATTAACTGATGCCATTTGCTTGTAAAAGTGTTCGTGATTGATGGAGCTTTTAAGCCAAGTATTACCAGGCAACGGTCGACGGGAAATACGTTGATTCACTCCGCTTAATTTTAATTGCTATCTACCTACTCAAAAACGTTCCTCGTAATTCGTATTAGCTTCAACATGCATTATGCAAGAGCAAAATCTGCTTATTGCAGGTCTTTCTATAGGCGTGAATATTACCCAAAGTATTAATTAGACATTAATTAACTTATCAATTGCATCAGATTTCTCCGACATCAAACAGATTAGAATGCTTCAGCGACCCCTTGATTTAATCAAATATGGAGGACCCAGACATAGCTTTGATCAACCAGTACCGTGGTTAAAATTATTGTACAGGTCTGTCAAACCTTCAAAGATTAATATCTTCGCTTACAATAAATTGAATGAAATTTTCAAATTATTCATTTTACATTATCTACTTTCGAACTATTAGTTCTTTATCTAAATCTTACATAATGTAACTTTAATGATTAAATTTAAGAATGGATAATCGACACAACGATAGCAATGACATTTGCGATAACACTGCTGTGCAAAGTACGATAACTCCGCTCAGAAAGGATTATTTCCCCTTTTCATTGGCTATTTTGTTTAAATATAATGCCTTACATAATATATCTTTAAGCGATGCTGGCATGAATATAACCCAGAGAGAGAAGTGAGTGGGGCGATAGAGAGAGTAGGAAGGGATAGACAGAGGGAATGGGGTTTAACGTCCACCCCGTGTCGTGTCTGAGGTCGAAAGCAGGTCACGTAACACGACAAACCTTAGACCATTCTGTGCGAACTGTTCAAATACTATGCAGTTACATGTCTTAAATGTTATCTAAATTATTAGTTAGGCATTAAGTCACTTATTCAGACCATAATCAACTCTCGATGTCAACGCAAGTATGCGATATTTAGTAGATATGCATACCCTTTATGGTAAATAATTCAATGAGAAATGGATAATCGAGGTTGCTATTTTCGTACCAATGTTAGTAATGACGATTGATGCTAGTCTAATATCTCGGTTCAGAGTAAATCAGACCGCAAATTTCGGCATATTCTGTTTTTCATTTTCTATTTTTAACTATTTTATTGAGAACTACCAGCTCGACTTTATCTACATCTTACCTAACACATCTTTAAAATATAGAATTACGAAATGATAGTTCTTTTTAAAGCGAAAGGGAATTATAGTTCTGACTGTGTATACCGGAAAATGGAGATAAAACGGCTATATTATCCTCCTATCACAAGAGACAATAGTTGGTTACATGAAACTACGCCATAGTTCTTTTTGCATTGTGATTGTAGACCTTTTTGAGGATCGAAGCCACCCAATTATACATAAATGGAATTAGTACAATCCTATATTAAAGACGCCAGGATATTATTATACCAAGATCTCTGTCTTCAAAAATTACTTCCGCTCTTTTCAAAAATTTCTTTCACAATTGAATAAGCAATTATTTCTGTCGAGACAGTGCAATTAACTTGGTTCGTATCTCCACTACACAGATGACTTAAACAAACACAACCTACTGTATGATCCAGGAACATAAATTGACGTCATCGCAGCCATTTTGAAATTTTGACGTCATATCCGAAATATATGTCAAGTTATCCAAATAATAAACAGGGACCACTCGGCTAATCTCGACAGATTCCGTAAACTACGTAAACTACATCTCGTCTCGGATGTATGACAGTAAGTGATATGTACCTACGCCGAGACATTTGCGATGCGGCTACCGGTTTACTTTAACAGGAAAACTTGACGCTATTACACAAATTGGGAACCTATTCAGCTAGCGACCTATTCGACCGATCGAGCTGCAACCTGTTCGTTGGAAACATATTTAGAGTAAAGACAACAGTCTCTATTTATCAACCAATAAAATCCAACGTTATGTCTATCAAATGAAAGTAGAATATATTATTTTTTATCCATTCCTTCAGCTCAGAATAGAAGTGTAATTTCACCATTACCTTACAGCTGGATCGGTCGAATAGGTCGCTAGCCAAATAGGTCGCCAACTTGTGTTTGGAATGGGCGCAGCCATGTTTTATCCGGGACCTTTAAAGTAGTTCCAATATGGCGGAATTCATCATACAGCCGAGTTTAGATTCCCGAAATCTTCCGAGGTTTGCCGAGTGAAACAGGGACATTATCGCAGCCATTTTGAAATCGTGATGTCATCTATAAAAGTGCCACCTTTATGAAACTTTAATATTTTGTAAACATCTACAGCCTACTATATAAACAGGGACCGACCACGACGTCATCACAGCCATTGTGGTTATTTGACGTCATGTCCCAACCTGGTTGCGCAATGATCAACATAACAGGCACAGGGGTGGAAGGCATGCAATAACGGGACAAAGGTGTGAATTTTATAATACAACCACGCGTTTTAATGCAACATCGTCCCTTTAAATGCGAATGCAGCCAAGTAATCATTGCAAAGACTTATTCACTTATTCCGATTTACATTATCATGTCATTTCATGAGGGATTATATGTAATATAAAAATAATGGTAATTCATTCTCCGAGATCTTAATATTCTAACAACAGAGATCTAAGAGATAGCAAGAATGATGATGAATAATTCATTGTATAAAGCTGTCCTGACTCGAAGCTATTTTACTTAATACTTCATTATCATTCAATTAACAGAAGGGGCGAGTTTCGCATAGAAAGCGCACTGACATTTTTAGGACAATTGTTCTTATTTGAAGGGCCGGGGGGACCACGGTGGCTGAGTGGGGAAGATGACAGCCCGCTAACGTCCATTAGGATTTTCAGGACGGAGGGTTCAGCACACAGCGAGAACGTGAATTATTGAAATAAAACTGAATCGTGTGTTAGTACCGAAATAACTTAGCTTGTGTCGAGTGAACGTTAAATATCTCTCTCTCTCTCTCTCTCTCTCTCTGAAACATTTCGTTTTCTTTCAAATGATAGGTTGATAACTCGTCTTTATTTGTCATCTTCAATAAGCAAGCTAGTACAATTATACTCGTCTCAAAAATCTGTAATTCGTTTTTTTTCATTCGATGGTTCCGCAAGGCCCCAAACCCACTCCCACCCTCGGTAATATCGCAGACAGGGGTCCTATCGGAGGAGAAACTTGCTCGATGAACCAGACGTAGTCTTATATAGGTAGGAGATGTGAAATCGATTAGACCTATCCAATTGCATCCAGGCCACCCTACTCCTTGTCACATGGGTGAAGTAGGTTACAATTATATAATATCCGACTAGAGTCTCCCAATCACTAACTAACTAATTTGATCATGTATAAGTAATCGGGGCCCGACTTCACAAAGCTATCTCAGGCTTAAGTTGAGAATTTACTCACACTTGTTTGTCTTATTTAACTAGCATACAGACCCCTATAAAACGTTGCTTGTTTTAATACATCAAATACATCAATACGAAACTATGTGCCCTGATTTGTGTTTCTGGATCAAAGATATTTCTCATAAACAGTGATTGAAAGTTGAGTAAATTCTCAACTTAAGTCTGAGAATCCTTTTGAACTTGGGGTCTGTTCTTGAGTTGATGAAATATGAGACAGTCACCCTATTTAGAATCTACTACCTATTTTATTACGTGGACAATTTAAGCCGCATCCAATGAACAGTAGCAGTCAATAAAAACATGATATTGCACCGCATCGCTTTTAATTTAATTGTTTGCCACCCAAAAAAAGAAAATATTTCACGAATATTTCGACGGCCAGTGGATGCATGGCTTGTTGCCTGGCAATCCATTCTTCAGACATTTATATTTTTGATAAAGATTGCTTGTATTTTTTTTTTTTTTTTTTTTTTTGGTGTATCTGTAATGTAATGCGAAAACAATCAATAAAGTTTGTTTCATCTAAAGACACCCCCCCCCCTTTGATATGGGCCTGCTCATCTTTGTCAATATCGATTTTGTTTATTTATTACCCATACATTCATAATACGGAAAAAACCGCCGCGGAATGCTCGGATGTGTGTGTCTGTCGTGTTAACCAAACATTCATAATAGGGAAAATCGTCACGGACTGTCTGGGCATATGTCGTGTTGCCTGACAACCATGTTTGAAATTTTCCAATTGACGATACATCTTAATGTGTTGTATTTTGTCTATAATGTGACAACTACCAGACTAAGGTGGATCTAATGTAGACAATTATTGTTAATGATATATGTTTTTATGGGGGGATTGTCGATCCCGGACATCATTATCCTTATGAAATATGTATAGCATCAAATATCTCTCAAGATATTTAGTTTTATCACAAAATAACAATGCAAAAATAATTGTCTTTTTTCTGGGGTTGACAAAGGGGAATCAATCATGTTTACAGGAATTAAACTGTTTTTCTGGCATTTAATTTCAACATATCTTACAGAATAAATGAATTTAACAGAGACTTAGAAATTAAAGTACATATGGAATTTAGGCTCTTATATGTAGAGGAAGGGTGTATTTAGCTTGTCTCAAAATTTCAACTCAAAATGTTGAGTCGTTTCGACGTGAATGTCAAAACCGCATATCCGGGTCAATATTCTCGTTTCGTGACCTGAAAATCTATATCCGTTCGTATGGAGCCACGTGCTGTACTTGATAACGATCGGTAAATTTCGCCAACATCTGATTTTAACTAGACCCCGAATAATACAGCTTCGAACACTGCTCATCATTTCCAAGTGAAGGCTGCCGGGCTTAGGTTTTCTTACAACGTATCACGTATATTGAGTTCGTTGTCCGGCCCTCAGCTTGACGATTTTAAAGGCTTTTACCACATTAAGTAGTTATACATGTAGTCTTCAAAATATAATCAAGATTAGACTTTTAATTAATTTCTTTTCACGATATTTGTATAAAGAAGCCCAGCTTTCTTAG
Organism: Patella caerulea; assembly: GCA_036850965.1. Classification (NCBI taxonomy): domain Eukaryota; kingdom Metazoa; phylum Mollusca; class Gastropoda; family Patellidae; genus Patella; species Patella caerulea. The sequence continues at coordinate 61,430,078 of JAZGQO010000006.1, read as the reverse complement.
TTGATGAAATTAAAATATGTAATTTAAAAAAAATAATAATGATTATAAACTTGTAATAAGCCTGTCATTGTTTTGCCCATCCTTTACTGCAGCCTGCTTCGTCTCAAAACTTCATTTTGATAAATACAAATTTTTTTATTAATTACAATATTATACTTTATAATTGTTTGAACACCACTATGTAGTGTGCTCTGCGGGACAGTTTGATGATTACAAATTACAGTATTATGGTTTATAACTGTTTGACAACTGTGTCGTTTATGTGCATGACGATGCTAACACGTGGTCTGGTGTTTCTACACCACCTCCACCTCAATGACTAGAAGTTGTCCCTTTCAAGGCTCCTACAGCACCAACAACACCGAGAAACCAGGGAATCGGTCGAGAACATCCGGTCGTTCGAATGAGACGATAAATCGAGATTCCATAATTTATGTCATTTGAAATACGTTAACGATCTATCAAGAGTTGAGATCTAAATCAAAACATGTCCCTCATCGCACGGTGTATGACGTAGGAGACACTCGTCTTCAGTATCCAGGGGTCTGTTTCACGAAATTTTAACTAAGATAAAATCAAATTTGAGTAATTTGATTGGACAATATTAGATTAATTTTAGTTCTTAGCCAATCAAAATTGAAGTATCTACTAAAATTTGGATTTTATATTTAGTTAAAATTTTGTGAAACAGGGTCCTGGTCAGAACTGGAAAGTTAGTCGCCAAACTTTATTTTATTCTAAAACTTCAAATATAATCTCAAATGTTAATGTAATTTTATATGAGAGTATATTATTATGTCTAGAATGGACGAAGTGGAGTCGGACTTTATCGAATTACACGGTGGTCTGGTCATCGTCACTACAATAAGTCATTCTACACACCGTCCTTTAATCTAGTCTTTAAAATCTATTTGTCCAATTTTAATATTTTAGACCGAGACAAGCGTGCTATACATGACCACACTTTATAATTAATTCATCAAGCCCATTACATGAAACGTAATCATCTGTCGGTGGTCGAAGGGTTAATCACATGCGCTTATGACTATAAGGGTTGTTATAGTGCGTTTGTTTGTGGTCGAAGGGTCTCTCGCCCGCGCTAATCATCTGTCGGTGGTCGAAGGGTTAATCACATGCGCTTATGACTATAAGGGTTGTTATAGTGCGTTTGTTTGTGGTCGAAGGGTCTCTCGCACGCGCTAATCATCTGTCGGTGGTCGAAGGGTTAATCACTTGCGCTAAGGCCTCTGAATGGACAATGTGTATAATAGTATGCCTGAGAGGGTTGGGGCTAGGATCACCCAAACAACATGGACGTTAACCCAATCCGTGCAGAAAAGCATGGTGCTAAACGAAGTTGTATATCGCCTGATCAAGTCTATAATGAAGTAGCCCAATTATAATAAAGGCTTGACCACGTTCACTTTGAACAAGGAAGATCTAAAAGAATATTTCGGTCAATGTAGCCTGAAGCCTGGTTATTATTTTGATTTTATTTATTGTACATATAATAAAACCAGAATTATTATCGGTGTGTGAACTTTCCATGTAACTAACACATCATACAACTTCCTGTTATTCATAGTCCCGAAATTTCCTAGTTTGTGTCGAGTAGACGTTAAACCCCATCTCTCTCCCTCCCTCCCCGCCCCCTTCTCTGCTGTTCTTCATGGGCCCTTGACTGAACGATGTAACCAACACAAGTATGTATAAATTATACGACTTCCTGTTCTACATGACCTTTGACCGTACGATGTAACCAACGCAAGTATGTATAAATCATTCAACTTCCTGTTCTTCATGGCCATTGACCGGATGAAGTATGGGGAAGAAAAACTTTAATTAAATTAAATTATATAATGCAGTAACATTATCCTATTAGGCAAACTTGCTCAGATAAATACGTTTAAACCCAGGCCTTTTTTTCTGAACATCTTGTTTATTCCGCGTCAAAGGATGTTAATGTAACAATTTTTCAATTATAGCTGCCTATCCCCTTTATGTTCTCCCGTAAAGTCGTACAATGTATTATTATGAAAATGGGTATTTCACATTTAAACCAACATTGTTTGTTTTTCTAACGTTTGAATTGTTTGAGCATCACTTTTATGTAGTTTTTTTTAATTCCATTTATTTAAGAACACATCCAAGATGGCATTATGGAACTTTAGTTTTCGATTATCTGTGTATGTTATTGACCGGACTAACTTTTATATCTAATTCCGACTGTCAAGGATTCTTTTACCCGCACACTATCGTGTTCACGGGGTCTCGATTTTCGTCTCTTCCGAACGACTAGACGATATACTTACCAGGTGGGAAATCCCCGGAGATATTTCTCAGTCAATATTGGGATCACCTATAGCCAGGTAGGATATATTTGGGATGTGGCGGATAAGACGTTAAAGGTCGGGAGTTAGATCTAGGAATTGGGGTTTAGATGTTGAGTGTTCGATGCTTGAATTGACCGAGATAGTGCATCGGGATTTTTTGAAGCCCCCCCCCCCATCTCTTGTGATCTGACCATGAACTTGCAAGAAAAAAAAACTGATGTAATCTCACTTCGAGATAAAACTTGGAGTTAATTAGAAGCCGATCGTAATCAGATTACAAGCATTGAGTTGTCGGCTGGGTCCTTTCCTGTTAATCATGTATAAGTAATTTAAATGTATGTCTGAAAGCCACTGCTAGCGGCTGGTCTATCCTCATATTACCTGATAAAATGGGTGTAACCCTATTAACCGGAGAATTAGATAGATTGATAAAACACAATGATTGGTGGATGTATATTATTACAGTCACACGTGATATCACGCGCGTAATATTCTCCCCGAATTGATTACAAAATACAGCCCAGCCGCCTTACAGATATATTTTGTGAGCGTTAGATAAAGAGCTGACAGTTCTCGCTAATATTAAAAAAAAAAACATAGATAGTGAAAAGGGGAAATAATCCATCCTGAGCGAAGTTGTCGCGGTTGTCATTGCTATCGTTGTGTCGATTGAGTAGCTTGAGTAAAACTCTAGTATTTTGGGTTTTTATTCTTACAAGGGTGTAATATTAATTATAGGCTTTCACAGAGTTATCTATCTTTTTAGGAATTGATTCCAATCAACACGTAGAGTGAATTAACACAAATATCAAAAATTTATTTCTGTCCTTTGATTTCTTTTTTTTTTTTTTTTTTGTATTTTTTTCTTTGTTGATATTTTCCTGTTTACAAGACTTTCAATTTTCTTGAATAATAGTGTTCAATGCCATAGGCAAATTATATTTTTTTTTTTTTTTTTTGATACCGGAAGACGTCATCTTTTAAATAATTTATTCGTGCGTCACCAGACTGTTTTCTTGACCGCTATGTAAACTCTAATTTCGTAAAACATATATTTCGTAATTTCTTTTGACAAGTCTAAACAACATAAAACGCTCGTTAAGATGTGCCTAGGGGGGACCTTCGCGTACAATCTTTATAAAAAATATTAAATAACAAGTTTGATACACATTTAAAAATTAAACACTCGATATACATAGTACCATTTTTTGTACAATTGTAGCAATACTGTGTACGTCAAAATTTGTTTAGATATGAATTTGTTGTCTGGATATAGCCAGTTTTCTATGAGCCGATGTTCGTGTTACTTCACCATAAAATAGTTAAATATTACACCATGTTGGAACTAGTTTGAACAAGTAAAACGCAAAGAGAACTACTTTCAATGCTTAAAATTCCTTAAAACACATGGGAAGAAAATGACGTCAATCCGGGAAAAAAGAGCATATTTAATCTTTAAAAACAAACCGATTAATTTCTGTTTTCAGGTTTTATTTCCAACGAAAAAAAATTATAAATATGTAGTTGCTTCTACAAAACATTACATTGTTCGACGTTTATCATCATTTCTTAACTACTGGCGTCTATCCCTGCTAAAAAGAATTTACAAAATAACCCCCCCCCCAAAAAAAAACCAACAAAAAACTGTAGTTGCGATAAAATATTACTAACTTGCATTTTACAGTAATTCATATTTTTACAGGGTTGTTTTTTTAAATTTTTTGTTGTATCTGTCGTCTTCATTGACCGAACCGAATCAGGTTAGTAAAGCTTAGCTTCGTAGGATTTCTCGGCCTCGGCCCCACCCCTCACCAAGCTAAAGCACACAAACCAATTTTTGAAATAAAATTGAACTATATATGTTAGTCCCGAAATAATCTAGATTGTGCCAAGTGGACGTTAAACCCCATTTATCTAGTTCTCTCTGAAACTGACTCACACTGGCAAGGCTATTGAGGGTCGTGGACACACGTCTATCAAATTTACGGACGTAATAAACAATATTTTTTTTTTAAATAATATTTATTCACATAAACTGGATTGGAGAACAGGCGGAAGCCTATAGATCCCCTATCCATAAACAATATGGCGGTGCCCGTGTAATACCTTATATATTATCACCATTATAATTAAACATATTGTAGTACAGAGCTAATATCATACCCTGGCGTTGATACTTGAGATTAATAATCAAATATGATCAATCAGTATTTCATTAATTCCTTAGTAGTCTTGGGCATTGGCGGGGGGGGGGGGGATATTCGTCAGATCCAAAGTTTGAATCGACGCCATGGCGCTTAAATCATCATGATGAAGCCATGGAGTGGCTCTGTAAAACGCTGATCCGTGTTCAATCCCTTCCCTTGCCGAGAAAGTTCATAGGGATTATCCAGCGTAGGCAGAACTCGTCCGTGGTGCAGGACAGATAGCCTGACAATATACGACGTGTGGTCGTTCGGATGAGACATCAACAAACAGGTCCCGTATACATCGGACTGCCCGAAACATCGACTAAAGGAAGTGTAGGCCCTAGTGCCGCTTTCCGAGTGAACAAACGTTTCCTCAATGAACACGGTATAGCGTATGTCACAGTTTTATATCATATCATTTGAATCAACATGAAACCGTATGATCTACGCCCATTAAATACTAATTAGTAACCGTATATCATGTATGCATCACGTATCCGGAGATTCAATCACCTACATGCTGAGAAATTAGACACGCCGAAACTCTCTCGATGACAAGCATATTCATAGGATTTCTTTTATCTCATAATCTGATAACGTTGTCATTACATCTCAGCTGTTAGAACAGAGTTTACTGAAAATATTCCCCACTGATTGGAATATTACAATACAATAATAAGAACATATGCCATGTTAATCCCCGTATATTTGTCCGGTTTTATATTTTCTAACTTTTGCCTTGGATTGAATTGAAAGATTTCTTCCATGCACGGAGAAAGATGCGCCAACGACATGAGCAAGAACATGCACGGGATTCATTGCGCTTATAGATTATTTAATCACCGTAACCAGAGAGGTCATTTCATGACTAATTATTTCAATAATTGGCTAGCGCATTGGGGTATTTAGCAGTGGGAGTACCCGGAGGTACTACGGGGTTGGATAGACAACCTACTCATTGTCACACACAGCAGGGGAATTGAAACTTCCATGACCCGATGTTACACGGAGCATGCGCTAACCATTCGGCCCCACGTACACCCAACCCCCTAACCAACTTTTTGCCTGTCGGAAAAAAAAAACATAGTCGTTTACCAGTCAACATTGAACTATCCTCTTTATATATCCCCGTAGCCATCGACTTCCCCACGAGAAAACAAACAAAATGGCCGTATTCAGGCCCTTAGCTGTCCAAAAATACCCATGTAGCCAGCCACTTAGCTGCTCACAAAAAATAAAAAATCACTGTAGTCAGCCACTTAGCTATCCAACATCTAAGTTTTCGCCAGTTTGCTTGCAATCTACATCTGACACTTATCAAACATCACCATGGAAATGGTAGGGAATGGGAGAACAAAGACTGTACATTGAACGAACTACATGGATCATTTCAAGTAATCGGTGTCCTATAGAGGGACGATCTGTGAGAAAGACGCTGGTTCGCCCCCCCCACCCCGTATTTCGAGCGTGTGCCCCCTTGTCAGGCAGTATTTAGTTGTTTAGGTACGTTGACGTGTAGGTAAAAACACCTTTGACAATTGGGATTCAAAATAAAAGCAATCCGTATAGGCACTGTTTGGATGTTTACATAGAACACCATATGGCGTATGTCCGTATTCATTAGTTCTGTTGGTGCAAAAGAATAAGATGTTGAAATTCCATTTAATCTGATTATTCATCTACTAAGTTAGTCGGGTGAAATACATATCGAAGTATATTTATCATTGAACACTTAACCTAGAGAGAAGTCCTTGATGTCTCGAGTGAGACAAGCCGGTACTAGAAGCAGAAGCTGGCGGGTCGACTTCCAATTCAATGGAACTGTTCAGCGGGAGTTAATAGATTGTAAGAAGGTTTGGAAATGCATGAAAATCTTGCGATTGACAAGGGATATTAGTAAAAACGTGAGGATCATATTAAAAACCTAACTGATGTTCATTCTATAAACTGTCAAGTATGAACCATGCGAACTGTTCGTGTTCAACATGTTGATCAGTTCTTGTAGAATTAAAACTGAATTACAAGCAAGATATGAAATAGGGTTTAACGTCCTACTCTTCTGCTCCTAACCTGGGCTAATTAAGACGGGCATGCGCCATACAGTGTGCTATAAGGGAAATTCTGCCCCGGCAGCTGCGCTACGGCCTACTCTTAATGTATTCACTCGAGACTAAAGCAAAGTAAATTATAAGAATTAATAATTCTAGACTTAAGGCAATTTTATACTCAGTTATAATAAAATTTCATACCCAGGTTTAGATAATATTTTATACCCAGGTTTAAATAAAATTGTAAAACCGAAGTAAATTGTAACATAATTACCGGTATGTAAAGTAAAATTCTGAATCTGAGGAAGATGCTGATTTGTACTATCGTGAAGGTGAAGGTCATGACATAACAGATTTTAACATGTTGATTTGTCTTATGTTATAACACATTGGAGAAGACATGACCTAAAATTGAGTACATTGACTCGCATCAACTTGACCAACATGGTGGAACAACTTACGAACCTTCTGGGTAAATTGTGCCATTTAACCAAACCCCATGTAATTCCGGGAGAGTAATTTCGCTGGATAATCATTTTTAATGATGGACAATTCTTTAAACTACGTATGAAAGCAATTTTGGCAGCACACTACAGATACTTTGGATTTTAGGGCAGTTTTTGTGGCAATAATGCAGGTTGCAGTTGGGATCATTTTTTTCAATCATTTTACACCATCGAGGAGGTTATGCTTCATCTGTTGTTCACACACCTTCATTCTCGGCTCTTGTTTAATGTATGGTTTCATTTCTCAAAATATACCACAATTTTGGTTTCTTGTAATGCAAGCGCCCCCATTGTGGCTGGTAAAAGCTTCATATGAAATGATTTGCCTGCTAAAACATCAAGATAAAAGGGTTTGGCGGCTAAAACATCGACATATAATGATTTGGCTTATACTGAATTAACGATTGCCGTCGAAGTTAAGCGGTGGTCTGATTTCCGTGATACTATTTGCTTTTGGAATAACTCATTTGGCTTGTTATATAGATTTTGCATATGTCTTATTGTTTGTCTTTGACAAGCCAAACAATCTTTATTTAATTACGTTGCGATTCTCATCAAACCGCCTCAGTTGCCAGGACTGACAGGCCGGTTCCATGATTAAATTCCGTGTTACTCATTTGTATTTCTCTCGACTGTGGACTGAAAAATAAGCCTAGCCCACCGAGAGTCTGGTATATGCCATGGGAGCAGAGTAATTGGATATAGACTATTGAACAATATTCATTTGTAATTCTCAAGATTGTGGGGTGAAAATCAAACATGTCCCACTAAGTCACCGCGAGTCTGATATAGGCCATGGTAGCAGAGTAATTTGGTATGGACTATTTAACAATATTCATTTTGTAATGATCTCGTCATTATGGTGAGCAGATTTACATTCGTATATAGCCATCGATTGCAACTATCATTTATTCAATATCCTGGGGGGTTTAACGAAATGTATAAATTATTTTCCACAAACAAACATGTCTGTGGATAAATCTAGCCATTTTGTCGCTATATCCGGTCAGATATCGAGGCCAAATATTCTATTCAGAACCCAAACCCATCGTCTCATCAAAAGATGAACCGCCGCCGGCCTTAAAGTGCTGTATCATGTCGAATAGTCTCATTTGCTCCGTATCGTTCCTGACATATAATGGACGCAATCAAACGGGACAATAAATCAAGAGTTTCCAACGTACCTAGTCGATATTAAGTCCATTTCAAAACATAAGAAGATCATTTTTAAACCGCGAAAACTAAATGATGATGTTATCGACAAGTTTAAATGCTTTATTTACAATTAGATTTATGTGGCATCTTCCTGATGTCGATATGTTATTTATAACGACTTTACCAATAAAATATCTATAAAACCTAGACTGATGCTTCCGATCGAATGCTAACATATTCACAGAGCCAAAAGGTAAAATTAAAGACAGCCGTGTTTACGAATAACGATTACGTGTTTACGAATTTATGATTACGTGGTGGTGACGGTGTTTACGAATTTATGATTACGTGGTGGAGACTTTGTTTAAGAATTTATGATTACGTGGGGGTGAAGGTGTTTACGAATTTATGATTACGTGGTGGAGACTTTGTTTAGGAATTTATGATTACGTGGGGGTGAAGGTGTTTACGAATTTATGATTACGTGGTGGAGACTTTGTTTAGGAATTTATGATTACGTGGGGGTGAAGGTGTTTACGAATTTATGATTACGTGGGGGTGACGGTGTTTACGAATTTATGATTACGTGGGGGTGAAGGTGTTTACGAATTTATGATTACGTGGGGGTGAAAGTGTTTACGAATTTATGATTACGTGATGGAGACGGTGTTTACGAATTTATGATTTTGTGGCGGAGGCGGGGTTTACGAATGCAGTTTACGTGACAACATGACGGAGGTGTTTACGAATAAAGATTAGGTCGTGACATGACGGAGGTGTTTACGAATAAAGCTTACGTCGTAATCAGTGTTTAGGATTAACGATTACGTCATAATCAAGGTGTATACGCGAATAGAGATCACTCGATGTCGTGTGCAATTTGCAGATACGGTATTTTTAAATACTCAACCGAAATCATCACATTTTATGGCAGATATAGTATTTACGATATAAGATTAGAACCGAGGTTCCGTGCACTCTGTGGCGTAAAAGAACCCTTGTTCCGTTTAGACAATAGACTGCAGGGAATTCTCGTATTTAAGCCCTTGGCTTATTTCTGAATTTGACCACTTCAGTGATGAAACATTTATTCTGAAATTAGGCCCAGGACTTAAGAGGAAAAAGACAAACATTGGAATTGTCACATTTAGCGTCTTAGATGTCTGTCACCTGCAATTTGAATCCAAAGAGTTATAAAGATGTGAAACCCTCGTATAATGTACACCAATTCGACATGACTCCTTCAATGTCAATACATGTGGTTCGAAAATTTAAAAGGGAGGCTGCTCTAAAATAAATTTTAAACTTAAGCCTATGAACCTGTAAACGATTGGGTTTCAATACGAGGATTTCCGTAATATATTGTTGGAAATCTGTTGTCAATCAAAGGCTGCGTGGATTGTCTCCGGGGTGCGATGTCCCATTCGGTCATCCACAACCAAAACCCATATGACGTAGATGTAAATATTAAGATACGATCGTCGCGCAGTGATTTAACAGGTGGTGTCTTTGATCCGAATTATTCATTTGAAAGAATTTTTCATTATATTAATTTTGAATGATCAATTTTGGGACGATAGCAAGAACGACCAGCTCTTCATCTAAATCTTATATAATACATCTTGATGAAAGTCCAGGTAATTTTACCTGTAAGTACTTGGTCGTTGAGATTAAAACTGGTAGGATTAACAACATATATATCAGCTTATTGAAATAAAAACCCCTTGGTTTTAAAGTGCAAACGTCTAACGCCCTTGCAGGAAATCATAGTCTATAAGGTCCCTGTCAGACCGAAGTGGCAACCGTACGGCGACCTGGAAATGTATAAGCTCACCGGCAGACGTGAACACAATGCGAGAAAATATTCCCAAAAATTAAAATCTTGAAAAATGTCTCCTGGACATGTTCAAAACAAACGCCGTGACTCGGCGGCCAGGGAGACACATCACAATATCTGATGTTTCCACCACGCTTTTACCACGCTTATGGTGATCTTAACGCGCTCTGAGATCATTTTCGTCGCCATTGCAGCGCAGTAAGGACACCACTCCGGAACGATTGCGTATTGTTCGTAACAAGTAATAAGCCCCCTTTGAGCAATGCAAATCTACAATATCGTGACCCCGAAATCTCATGGTTATTGTTAAGCACCCTTTAATCTCCCTTTGATCTTTAATTGTAGTACGGTTTATAGAGAGATACAGAGAGAGAAATGGGGTTTAACGTCCACTCAACACAAACTAGGTCATTTCGGGACTAACATATGGTTTAATTTTATTTCAATAATTCGGTTGCGCGTAGGGGTCTTTAGCACTGGGAGGAAACCGGAGTGCCCGGAGGAAACCCACGAGGTTGAGAAGGCGCCCCTATCTCCATGCCACATACGCTCACACCAGGGATGGAAACCACAGCCGCAAGCCAGAGGTGACCGGCCAGCTAGAGGTCGAAGCGCGGCACTCTAGTCCACTAGGCCATCCCAACCCCCAGTACGGTTTATAATGCACGGTGTTAATTTTATATTCCCGTACCGGCAACTATTGACAGTGTTATTATATACGGTCTAATATAACACGGTAACATCTCTGGAAACAACTAGATTATCAATATACAGCATTAAATATATAGATAGGTGTTTTTTTAATTAATAGACGGGGAGATTTAAAAAAAAAAAACTAACGAGAGCAAATTGCAAAAGAGTATTTTTTTTACAGAAATTATATCTCTCCGTCTAAAAGTTTTTTTTTTTTTACAGAATAATGATATTTAAATGTACAGAATGTGACACTTCAATAAACACATCTTCTCCTTCTTCTTCATTAATTGATCAGATTTCATCGACGACAATTGAATTATATTCATTAGATAATAAATATATTATTAACAAACGACAATGGGTATATGATTCTTGTAATGTAAATACCGTATTGAAAACGACATTAATCCCGGATCAGCCATTATTGTATTGTAATAAGTAATACTAGGTAATCCGGTAATATCTGCATATTGAGAGCAATTATCTACATCGACCAGTCGCTGATCTGTAAAACATTGTAATGATGATAATAGCGTCATAGTGCTGCTTCCCATGCAAAATGTCTTTCATATCCCAGGTTAACATCTTCTATAACGTAGGACGTTAAACCACATTTCATTTCGTATAACGTACAGCTACTAACTAATTCCATTTCATTATGATTATGTGTAGGTAATACTTGCAGCGCTCCGTATTGTTTACGTGCACGTCAATTTAAACACGGGACTAGACATTTGCCCTTGTCGGCCTCTCCGTCCTGTACCTCTGACTAGGGGATATCACCCTGGAAAATCCCGACAAACTTTCGAGCGTCTTACTCACTAAGTCACCACCATTGCTCCCAGATGCTTAACACATCGTCATCAAACGTTTGCTAGCTAGAAGCCATCGCTGATGTTGCGTAGTTGCTTACATACTTATACTTATGGTGGCCCACTTGATCTCCATCTGTGGGTTGAGCACCACTGAAAACAATTAGTGTTGTTGGCAGCTGAAACGATCGAGATTGGAGAGGTCGACGAGGTCGACAAACGTGGCCGCGTAGTAATAGGTAAATCATGACACACGATCAAATCATTATTTTGCGTACATACAATAATACACAGGCTCAGTATTTACCAAATCTACGTCACATCACTACGGGTGTGCAAACAAATAAAACAAAAAATCTTCTATATCAAATCTACGTCAGACCACTACGGAGGAGTTTCAGGCTACTTGCCAAGTCCTGTCCATTTCGTTGTCTCCAGTTTGGTTTTCTTAATTTATGCGCTCCTGGTTGTCAACCCCAGCCCTTCACCACTGCCTGTGAGAACGTACGCTGTAAAATCCCGTGCAGCTTTTTCGACAAATACCGGTATCGAACCCCGGACCCCGTAGCTAGTGAGCCAGCAAATGGGCCACCGGGGCTCTAGCCCCGGATGAGGTACAATAAGTTTAATAATATTTTAAATGCTTCAACATTGGTTGGGTTGCTTTCATCTTCTTTGTTGTTGTTGGGGAGGATGGCCGAATTCGGTTATATATAGAGTTTGCCTTTGCGTAAAGTGGCGTGGTTGTGATTCCACATGACAAGGAGTCAGTCTCTCTCTCTCTCTCTCTCTCTCTTCTTTCCCCCGCGCACTTCCAGTTTAGCATACGACATCGCGTCACTATCTAATATTTCCATATTCTCAACATCTGGATAATGTTTCTAGTGCTAGACAAGGAAATTAGATAATGTTTCTTACGCTAGATTCCCATTAATGTTTAGCTGTTATTTAAGTTATTGTATACAATATTCAGAAACTACATGCAATATTTCCCCCGTAATCTGGAAAAACCTTACAAGTCAAATAATATAGGTTTTTTTTTCTCCTTCACCGAAAGGGCTTCTAATTATCTTCTTTTTTTTACTCAAAACTACATTCTACAGTGTTACTAGGTTTTTCCAGATTACGGAGAGATTTACCTGTGGGCTAATCATTAGATTGTATATTTTTTATCATATCAAATAGTTATAAACGTATATGGTGGCTTCACTAAACAGTCTTCCTGATTTAAATATATATCTATATTTCGTTGCGTTTTTTTATACTTTCGATGAAGATCAGACAAGTTATACCAGTGATTTTTGGCCCCGTGGCATCAGATTAAATAACCAATCAGCGTTGACGTTTACCCACAGTTCAGTACATCAAAGAACTCATCATAACAGGCAATTTCAGCCTGGCTTTAGACTTATTATTTGAAATTAAATAGTAACATATTGTATCATTATATTATGAGATTGAATAATAACGGTTGAATGATTTTTCTATAGTAAACATCGCCAGATGTTCGAGTAAAATTACCCGAATAACGTAGAATTATAATTACATGTACCCGAATAACGCATTATGCTGGCAATCACTTTGAATATTTAGATTACTGTATAATAAGTTTATTTCAATTGCCTAGATATAAACAGGCGCGAGAATACTATAGACCTAGACCCTGTAGCATAGCGTCATCGCCGCTACGTGACGTCAATCTATGTGCGTTAATCTCTGTGACGTCAATCGATGTACATGACCTAAAGTAACAGGTTTTCCATACGTGAAGTCGGAGCTTTTTAGGGCTTCTTTAGAAGTGCGTCGCCCCCCCCCCTCCCCTCGTCACCAAGAACAACACTGCGTAGACCCTCGGTGTCCCTAGTGATATCGTTACGTTCTACTCTTCGATTGGTCCGTAGAACCAACCTTCGCCCAAGGCCAGATAATTTGATATTTGTGGAAACCCGTGAATGAAACCAGGATATATTGGTGGTGAACGGAACGATACCACTATGGGACACGGGGATGCACCAAGAGTAAATGTTATTTAGCTGTTCCTGGTCCTGAACGGTACATAGTTTCACCTTTATGTTAGATTCCCACTGCCGTGTGATGCTTTACAACAACACTATCCTCATTGAGTCCACGACCTGGCAGACGTTGTAAATACATAAATTGTAATTTTCCTTGATAGGGAATATAAAAGTTGTCATTGTTTATAACCTGTTGAGCGGTACTTACTATACCCTAGAAACTAAACAAAACGCAGAGAGAGAGAGAGAGAGGGAGAGAGAGAGAGAGAGAGGGAGGGGGTGGGGGTTAACGTCCACTCGACACAAACTATAAAAAAAAAACAACACTGTCTTTAATTTCTATCTACGTCATATCTGGATGTTTGCTAGGATGTAAATTAACACTGAACAGTTGCTTCTACAGGCTGTGAAACACATTCTACAGGCTGTGAACACATTCTACAGGCTGTGAAACACATTCTACAGGCTGTGAAGCACATTTGACCGTTGCTTTTTGAGCGAGATCTGTGTCACTACAGGCCAGGAACTGTATAGCGCAGTGGATGCTTATGGCCAGCCGCCGGATCCATCCATCCACTTTAGTTAAATTGTTCGTTTGTTTGTTTGTGATTTCTGAGTGTGATGCTCTGTCCATATATTTGTTTTTGTGTAAATTGTGTGTGGTGCAGTTCCCGCTCCCCCGCACTTAATACTAGAGTACTGTTTAAAGTTTGTAATAGAAATACGGTCGTCAGATTTGGATTTCGCACTTCTATTTGACAAGGTGTAAGGGCGTCATTTCCTTGCATCTGTAGCCAATCCAAGGGCTATTTGGCTGATATGTTCTTCTAAACTTTCGGAAATCGTAGTGATAGAGTCTTAATATCGAGCAAAAAAGCGAGTTGATAGGCACTTTCAGTAGTAAAAAAGGGCACGCCCCTTGCGCCCCCCCCCCCCCCTTGGATCCGCCTCTGTGTGTACACGTTTTCCATGGAAATTGGAGTTTCCAATATAGTAGCGGCACCTTCCGTGCATAATGTCTCATAGCATACTGTATGAGCATGTCTCTCAGAATCATATGTTAGTCCCGAAATGGCCTAAGTTGTGCCGAATAGACGTGAGGACCCTCTCTCTCTCTCTCCCTCACTCCCTCTCTGTCTCGTCCAGCGATCACTAAATGTGCTCACATCAACAACAGGTTGTATTTATAGATTATGTCCGCCGGTCATCCTTACTATATATTTATATGATTGAACCCAGATGTGCAATGATGTAGATATTAATTAGGACAGGACCAGCTGGGTAGAGATGATGATGTTCAACCATAGCTATTTATAAACAAACTCTTATAATATATTGATAGTCTCTAGAACTAACGTCATATCGTTTAACAGTCCAGATTATTATTCCGGTCGGCAATTTATCTACTGTGTGTGAGGAATAATCTACCTGGAATAAGAGCGTTTTACTTAATGTACGTGTGGTTTTCTTTTTGCAACACGTGATTAGGTGTTAACACTGACACATAGATTTAAAATATTTTTTATTTTGTGATAAATTTAAACAGATCTTAACTTTACAATACACTAAATGTTATAGTTATGACTTGGATGGACATTACGTGTTAATGGCAGCACATTGAAATATACCAGTTTTTTAGTTTATGTGGGCGTTCTTCATGTTTAATTTCAAGACCTGGAAATAGTTATGCTTTAAATGAATTTTAAGTTAGGATGTTTCAATATTTGAGTTTTTGAGTGGATGTGGATGTACTTTACGTTTAATTTTCTAAGACCTAAAATATTTGAGTCTTAAAATTAATATGACTGGCCCCCACGTTTAATCCGTGTACATTGTAACATTGAAAGTTCTTTTATATTATACATGTCAACAAACAGGTGCTCGTTAATCGCGGTGTCGATAAAATGTTTGTGGTTATGGTGTGGTTGTGAATCACGTTTATACGTACCCCAAAGGTTTACACACGAAAAACTGGACAATCTTTATGAAATATCAATAACTGGACAATCTATATAAGATATCAGTGGTTTACAAAGGATTAAATTAACAACATATGTGAATGTTATGCTTTAACAGTAATTGTTTACACGCGAATAACTGGGCAATCTACGTAAATTGTCAATTGTTTACACACGAATAACCAGACAATCTTTATAAAATATATACGGTTTACACACGAATAACTGGACAATCTTTATAAATTATCAGCATTAAATTAACAACATAATGAATGCTATGCTGTAACAGTACTAATACAATATGGTACACCATTATGTGAGGACAAACGTAGTTATCTAAAGACTGTACTCCTGAAACGAGAAATCGTCCCAGAAAGAGTAATAAGCATACCTTGTGTACGAGCCTCTGAGTTAATGTGCCAAGTCTCATAAACTATGAGTATATGTGCCAGGTCTCATAAACTAAATCTCAAGAAAGGAATAATATATTTGTAATTGTCATTTTAAAATTGAAAATGATATCCACCGTATTCTGTTTATTAGTTATCGGGTAAGTTCTTTAAAATATTATTATAAGAGCGGTGTTGGGTAAGAATTAGATAATTAATAGATAATTATATGTACATCTAATTGATATATTGAAAATGGCTCATTGGGTCAGACGCTGGCTCGGGAGTTCGATCTTTGCATTGACTAAGAAAGTTCATCGGGTTTTCTGTTGTGGCTTACCCTTGTCAGTGGTGCAGAATGGATGATCTGGCAAGGACAGATGTCTAGTCGTTCGGATGGTAAGAAAACCCGAGGTTCCGTGATTACTTTGCCATGCACGCAAAAGATCCCATGGCAGTTTGATATGGATAAAAGAGTGGGCCATGATTCCGCTGTCCGGGCAAAATTCCCCTCATAGCTCGCTGTATGGCGTATGTCCGTCTTCCATTACCCCAGTAGGATCAGAAAAGTTTGACTCGAAACCTCATTTTCATTTTGAACGACTTTACTGACGTTTTTAATTATACATCGTGTATTCTGTTGTGCAATTATTCTAAATCTATTAGGAAGTCGCATATTTTAAACATAGAGAAATATCCATAGCCTGGTATATAAAACTATTGACAACCTCGTTTCTCTTTAGCGTCAATTTGCAAAATACGTTTATAATCCCATTTTAAGAATCTTGTATACCCAATTCGTTTCATGTTTTTCTCGTTCTATATTTGAGTAATCAATGTCTAACGTAATATTGCCAAACGTCGCCCATATGACCCCTGACACGACCTTCCAGTACAATGGCGTAGGCCATCGAAATATAGATCTGTATTAAAACAGATTCAATTATTATATCACTGTAAAACGAATAGAAAAGTATACAGAGATTATTCTGTATGAATTGTGTATCACTATCAAATATGTGTAGGGACTTGTTGGTTAGTAATTAAACGTGACCTGTAGCGGTTGGGAAGCGGATCGTGGTCCAGAAAAATATGACAAAAACAGCAGTACTGACCTAAGGCAAATTGAAATGCTTATACTTTCACAATTTGTCAAGTTTGAAATTTGAGACCGGTTTAGTCAATAGTGTGACTTATAGCAATTATACATGACTGCATTTCATCTGTCAGTTACTAACACAATTTGCAATATGACGCAAATTCCTATTACCACGTAATTATAGCAAGCACGCAATTAATGGTTTGAAACATTTTGATTGGCTTAAAATATAGCTCGTGTAATATATATGACGCGTGTTTAATGCAGATAACCTTGAATCGACTTCCGTTTCATTAGTTTCTATAAGATCGGGCGACGTGAAAGGAAATGACTCCTTAGAAACATTCGTATTATTCCCCACATGATTACACCGGAAGTTAATACATTATTAGATTCCAAGGTGTGGTTTCCCCCGGCATACATAGATTGCTTTTATTTTATATCATTACCACGAGTCAAATAATGGAATTCATATAGTTGTATTTGTTTTCAAAGAAGCCCCCCCCCCTTCTCCATTATTTCCCTTCTTTTAAAAGAAATACTACTATATGATGGCGGATGACCGAAAGGTTAGCTCGTGTTCGCTTTATCATAAGGTCTGTCATTGTGTCAACTCGCGTGGTTTCGCTTCCCCGGTTGTACGTGACAAGGAGTAGATTCGCTTGTCCATCCTCGTCTGTCCATCTCTATTTCGTCCTTTATTTCTTTAAACGAAGGCCATGGCGTATGGTATATTATTCAAATGTCCAAGATTTCTTTGAGTGTAAGGTATACACCTACACCTACACAAGATTATGATTAACAGCATTATACATTTTTACGGCGTACAAAAGCGGAGGGGGGGGGGGTCTAGAGTGCCGCGCTTCGACCTGTACCTGCCGGTCACGTCTGGCTTACGGCTGTGGTTTCGATAAATGGAGTCAAGATATGTGGCATGGCGATAGAGGCGCCTTCTCAACCTCGTGGGTTTCCTCCGGGCACTCCGGTTTCCTCCCATTGCTAAAGACCCCTACGCGCAAGCGAATTATTGAAATAAAATTAAACTATATGTTAGTCCCGAAAAGACCTAGTTTTTGTCGAATTGACGTTAAACCCCATTCTCTCTCTCTCTCTCTCTCTCTCTCTCTCTCTCTCTCTCAGCGAGTACAAGTAGTGGGGTCGCCTGCTCAACAACATGGCTGTTTGCCGGATCATCCGGAAGATTTTCCTCCACCATAAAGACCCCTACGCGCAAGAGAATTATTGAAAATTGAATCATATGTTAGGCCGAAAATAAATTAATATGTGTAGAGTATATGTTAAACCCTATTTCTCTATACTCCCGTCAAAAGGCAAAACCTAATAACTCACGTTTGTCTGATTTTGAGAAAACAAAGAAAATCGAAACGAATGAATATTAAGCCCAGGCTTATCCATTGATTTGACTATTGAGTTACTGGGTTTTTCCGTGGCATACTCGGCAAATGAAGGAAGTTGCTAGGTTGTATCATGACTGTAACTGCTTACAAAATCAAAACATTGAAATATCTAGTACAACAACAGGAAGCACATACTCGTAACTACAAATTTGACCCTAACTCAATTTTTATGAACAAAAAAAGTGAGTTACTAGGTTTTGCCTTTTTACGGGAGTATAGATCCCAACTACCCTTTGAATATATTATGGTCATGTGCGCCTTACAAAGACATATTATAGAGCAGAAGGACGATATGACATTTACATGATAAAACGAGATAAAAAAAAAGGTGAATCTAAACACACTTGCATGTAATTCAATTAGTTTTCGATAATCTACCTGTTTTTTCTAGAAATCTTGGAAATAATCTGTTTTCGGAGTCTTAATTCCAAGCGTTAACCTATACAAAACCCTCTCACAAATACAATAAGCCTACCTAAAACTAGAAAAATATGTATACATTGTCCCATCAGTTATGGGAATCTAGTGGTCGGTTGGTCTAATGCACTTTAGATCATAAGGTCAAGTGGCTTGCTTTCGATACCAAAATTGTAGGAGGTCAGGCTTGTTGTTTGTGTTTTTTCTCCGGAATCGCTGGATCTCTCCCACTGGAAATGATCTCTACTTGCAAGAGAATAATTGAGAGTTTGTTTTAAAAATTTCCTAGTGTATGTCAAGTGGACGTTAAACTCTCTCTCTCTCTCTCTCTCTCTCTCTCTCTCTCTCTCTCTCCCTCGCTCTCTCTCGCGCGCTCTCTTTCCAACTGCCAAGGAATCTTTTAAGTGCATGCCAATGTGTACAAGATACCTCGTGTTTGTTTCGTCCCATCCGAACAACCCGAGAGCTGTCCGTGTCAAGCCCTCCGTCTGCACCAGATCCGCGACCCGACCCATCGTCTTCTTAGTCTCCTTGTGATTACAATAAACATTACAGCCAGCAAGATAGTAAAATAGTTTAACAAAAAAAAAACTCATATGAAATGGTCTGGTGTTCCTGTTGTTGCAGCCAATGAGTTCCGCTTGACAGAGTAAAAATATTAAAATGGCACAGTTGCTATGACGATTGCGTCATGACGACTGTCTAGGGATACTGTGGTATTTCC
The DNA here is from genome assembly GCA_036850965.1 of Patella caerulea. Lineage (NCBI taxonomy): Eukaryota > Metazoa > Mollusca > Gastropoda > Patellidae > Patella > Patella caerulea. The sequence continues at coordinate 61,410,482 of JAZGQO010000006.1, read as the reverse complement.
AGAATAATGGAAATAACCAAGCTCCATTTAACCTGTGGCTTTCCATGGACATGATTTAAACCCAGCTGAGATCGAGTTCGTAATTTTGTTTTAAAGGAGTTAAATCGCTATTTTGTGGGACTTAGAAATTGACACAAATGAATCGCAACGAATATACTACTGTGATATGAATGTAGATAAACTGATTCCGGAATTCCGTCCGTCAAGAATTATGTTTGGAACACGAGAATACGTTCACGTGACATTTTTGTTCGATTCAGCAGAAATGTAGTGTTTGATTTATTTGTTGCGATACTTAACAATAAATCAGTTAGTGACACTCTAACAACCTTACCTATTTAATTAAGATTTAACCCCCGCTCCAGTCTCATTGGTATCAGAGTGAGAGAGAGAGAGAGAGAGAGAGAGAGAAATGGAGTTAACGTCCACTCTACACAAACTAGGTCATTTCTGGACTAACGTATGGTTTCATTTTATTTCAATAATTCGCTTGTGCGTAGGGGTCGTTCGCAGTGGGAGGAAACCGGAGTGCCCAGGGGAAAACCACGAGGTTGAGACGGCGTCTCTATATCCATTCCACATACGCTGAAACGAGGGATCGAAACCACAGCCGCAAGCCAGAGGTGACCGGTCAGCTAGAGGTCGAAGCGCGGCACTCTAGGCCATCCCAACCCTCAGTTGGTATCACAGACTCCATATGTATTGGGCGTAACGTCCGCTTCCCATATGGATGATGTCACCGACTTTAACATTGCCATCAGATAAGCGGAATGGTTAGTGCGTGCACGCTGTATGATACGGTCTGTTTATGAGGTAACCGGCATGGTTTGGTCACTTGGCCAACCTCGTGGGTTTTCTCTGGGTAATCCGGTTTCCTCCCACTACTAAAGACCCCTCGTGCAAGCGAACTATTGAAATAAAATTAAACCACATGTTAGTCCCAACATGACCTAGTTTGTGTTGAGTGGACGTTAAACCCCATTTCACTCTCTGTGTGTCGACCTTACGGGTTACCAAATAACGGTTAAATATTGTGTTTTCTAAGATAGTATAAATGGTTGACACGCGGTGGTAATTAATTTGTTATTTCCTTCTATTTTCGTTTTTGTATTATGGATCAATAAAATACTTCTAAAGTCACAAACAAATATATTTTCACATGAATTATATATAAATATATTATTAATACCTAATCTTCCTTTACTTTAAAGCTTGAACAATTCTTAGGAAACGTCAATATAAAAATAATTACAGTGAGGGCGACACCTTGCTTTTTTCTAACGGTGAAACGCTTCGTCTATTAGTGTTTAACGTCCGCTTCCACCGACGATGACATCGCAGACAGTTTGTCTTATTTTGACTTAAGGGTCTTTCCTGCGGGAACGAATCCACAAAAGTAAATCGCAACGTTTTGACAGATAATTTCCAAACCCCACGCAAGTACGAAAGAAAAAACAGCTCTTTATTCAGTGTTATTGATTTCTTATTTCTTAAAATGTTGTCGTATTTCGATATTTGTACACTAAAATTAAAAGTTGTTTCCTAAAATCAATTGTTCTTTTACAATTCAGATATTTGTCATATCAGATTTGTAAAATATATTTTGCTTAATTCTAATTGTATTTTAATATAAAGATAAAAAATATTATTTTAGAAAATAAAACAATGGCCTATATTTTCATGTCATGCTTATATCTCAATCTTGCAACACATATCTCTAAAAATATGTCATCGGACCCGAACATTATGACGACATGAGCGGAAATCATGCAGACAATAATATTTTATATAAACAAAAATACATTTTACAATTCTGACATGACATGTGAAATGGTTTCGGCCATTGTCTTAGATTTGTGTGGTTGACAAAACATCACACATGGCGTTTAACTGTTGGCATTTATTTTTTTTTATTAAAACGACAGGAATTGTTCTCGGTGTTGATAAAGGTAGATTTTAGTTTGAGAGAGAGAGAGAGACAGAGAGAGAGAGAGAGAGGGGGAGATGAAACGTCCGTCAACTCGAAAGAGGGAGAGAGAGAGATGAAACGAACGTCAATAATTGGCTTGCGCGTAGACGTCTTTAGCAGTGTGTGTGTGGGGGGGGGGGGATTACGGGCGACTCTACGGCTTGTCACATACAAACCCGCGGAATCGAAACAACGCCCCGCACAAGCTAACCATTCTCCCATCACGCCCCCTAGTTTGATATAAGATAGCCACTGCAATGAGCATTCTTCACAGGGTTATCCATCTATTGTCTGTCCCATGGTAAATAATAAACGGATTTCTACAATTATGAACAAACTACTCTACTTAAGTTATTATAAACGTACCTATGTGTTTAAAACCACCTCCGGTTAAATAAAATTCATTGCACAATTAAACATCCCAACGGAAAAAAGAGGTTCTCTCTTGAAAATTCAATGTTTTTGCTTGTATTTTCGTCTGTGTTCATCACAACATTACACACGTGACGTTATGGGCTAAACCATCGTAATTATGCTGAAGGGGGTAATCTATGATAACCACGTGTGTTGTAATCAAAACAGAACACTGCCTTTTCGGTCGTTTGAGTTTGGGCAAGAAAATAGCAACTGGAGACAATGACATTAATTTTAAACCGTTTGATTGTCAGTCTGCTAAATGTTATTCACGGATTATACGAATACTCGTAAATACATGTATAATATTGCTTTTCACCCCGTAATTTCACCCGTGTATATTATATATATTTTTATAAAACACATTACAGCCCAGTCAATCATAATTTTAATTGATCATATTTCGTATGAAAAAGACCGTCGCTTCTCAATAATTTCCATATTTTATTCACGTTCGGACTGTTCATATCATTAATGTTCCTGATTAAATTACTTGTTTTTGTTCATTCGACAGATACTGAAATCGAAACATTCTTGATAAGAACAGTTCGGGATGTCTAAACATCGTTTATCGTCTTTATAAAAAATGTATTTAAAACAAAAAAATCACACGTCAGATTTTGTGTATTATTTGGTTTTGTGTGTTAATTATGCAGACCGCGGGGAAAATTCGTGCAAGTTTCGCGGCACTAAATTTAACAATCTGTGTAGCATATAATATGACATGGTACCTTTTACGGCAATATAATTCAAAGCGTTGATTAGCTGGGACATGATCGCGATCTACGAAATGCCATCGGAAAATTCCATTCTCCGTGGATTTCAAAATCTTATGGGTAAACAGCCTTGTGAATTTCACGATTATAAAATTCTGAACACACCAGAAATAATATTTAAAGAGAAATAGAAAGATATGGAACTATCTACCGATAATTAAACTGATGCGCGGTATGATTTGGTGATAATAATTATTAGTATTTATCTATAAAAAAAACGTTATATACCTATTCAATGATTCAATGGCCTCGGCTATTAATTTTGCCGAGGCAAATGTAAAATACATCGGAATTTAGGCCTACCTCGTCCACAGCAGATTGCCGGGGTTAATTGGCAGGACTGCTTAAGTTCATCATCAGGAAATATTAAAAATATTCAACGGTGATATTCAAGGCCAGTAAAACAAATGTAATTCAAAAGAAAAAAATTCCCCCAGAACTCTCTAACCAAATAATTAATACAAGGCGGAAACAAAATATCTGACTATGGGCGTATTTATGTTTGTAAACGCTCAAACTCATTACTGGGTCTCAGAGCAAAAGCTTATTCATACATGTCGCGTTCGATTATTTGCTCCGTGCTTACTCGGACAGGATCCTCGAGTACGTTTCGACAATCGACATGCGCAGTGGGAATGGGTAATCAAACGGCGCGGCACTTTCTTCGGATATCAAAATGGGAGATGAACGTCACCAAACAATTAATTGTGCTCGATGTTCTGATAAATAACAACGAGCAGACAATAATCCGTCAACAAACTTTAGACTTTTTCATTGGTATCTCATTGGAATTATTAAATCCAGAGAAGCGAAATAAAGCCCATATTATGCAGAACATACTTTAAATCACATTTTCGTTCAACCAATGTAACCTTTGGTTAGCTTTGTTAACCAGCTCCATAGCTTACAAGAATAAACACAACACTACTGAGACAAGTGTCAACAATAATTCTTCCGTCGTCTAAACTTTTAGCGGCAAATATAACTTCGATCAAATAATTTATTTGCTTCCATGCTGAATAATAGGATACTTCCAGTAGTAACCCGAACGCATTCGCGGTGGCTAGAGTAAGCGCGGGGCCAGTAATCGAACGCATCAACACAAAATATGAACTGTCGTAAAATAGCCTTGCTTTGACCCCCTCATACGAAATGATCTATTCCGATAAGTGACGTAATAAGCTTCCATTTCTTATTTCTCGGTGTCAAAGTTTGTGGTAAGTTCAATTTTACAAGAGAGAACTTTTTTATTCGTTGGTATATTTAGCTGTATAATGGATTTTATTTAACCCGAGGTAATTTTAAACACATAGGTAAGTTTATAATAACTTAAGTAGAGTAGTTTGTTCATAATCGTAGAAATCCGTTTATTATTTACCATGGGACAGACAATAGTTCATACTCGAATAAATCTCTGTCTTGAATTATCCGCCATTGTCCAATTATTATAAATGGATGCAAACTTCGCGAAGTTTACTTAATGTTTTCGACTAGTGTTAGGACTCAATATCAGGGGCGGATCCAGAGGGGGGGGGCAAAACCCCACCCTGCTCAGCTACATAAAAAAAATTGAATGCCTTGCATCAATGAAATTACATCACAAAGTGATCCTACATCAGTATAAAAATGATTTCTCTGTTTAAAAAGCTCAATTTGTATGTATGCCTATGTAATTAAGAGACGATGATGGCAGATTTCCGTAACAGAAACCTGAAAATCCCCCTCCTGCAAAAATTCCTGGATCCGTTCCTGAAGATGTCGGTCAACTAGCTTAGTTTCTGTTCTCAAGCGGAGCTAACTGAGGACAGTCGGCCTAAGTTTCTACCAATTCACCTCTCATTTCAAAAGTTTGAAAAATAGAGGTTGTATCGATCATATCGGAGAAACCGATATCATTCTCATAATCTATAATATATACATAGTTATATTTACAAAGTCATAACGATTCCGAAATAAAATGTGTTTTAATAACGTTTTAGTTTCTCTGTAGATCGATTCAGAATTAAGTCGTAAAGAAAAGAACTTGATAGAATTTAACATTTCTAGAAAACCTATTAACAAAGGTGTGAAGTGGCCATTGAGAATGTAAGCAAACACAAGAACTCCCTGTAACAACTTGTAATAGAGAGACGGACATCTAATTCACAAGCGGTTAATCGAATAATGGACAAGGGACGCAACTCCTTCGAACAGTGAATAATATTATTGATGCTGTTATCGAACTTATTTTGATGTCATAGGAATTTGGAGTGAAGAGTTATCCAATCTTGAGACGACAGGACAAGCTTTTGAAGCTCTTGAAAAAGAAATAGTTATTCGATTTTCCATCTTGTAAAGTTAATTATAACGTGAACTATTGTCCATTATATAGGCTTTGGAGAACAAGTGCACGCTGTCGACACACATAATCTTGCCTAACAGTAAAACAAATATACTGAGCACAATAGAAAACACATCACTTAGTTTTCGTATAACAAAATGATCCTGTAAACATATCTTATTTATTTTGCTTCTTATTGTGGACAATATTTAAATGGGAACACATCAATAACAATACATTTGTACACTGATGGATGTATATTTAATCTGTAATCAACGGTACAAAGTCATAAATCGGAGTCGCTGAGACGTGAGTAAGGCGCTGGCTAGCTAGCGTTCATCTGTCCGATTCATTCCCTTGTTTCTGGGGATTTATTGACGGAGGTTTTCTTTGTCAGTGGTGCAGATTGTGGGAGTGGGAATGACAAATTCCTTGGTGTGCAAGCAAAGGATCAAATAACAGTTGAAATTAGACAGAGGAGTAGGACGTAGCGCCGCTGTCCGGGCTAAATATAGCTCATTTTGCCGTCTGCCCGTCTTCATTGGTAAACGTTTTTTTTTTCATCCACCGGAGCCTGGTCTTATGACGTCATATGTGGATTGTGGGTTAGGATAAGGGTTAGGCTTGGCCCAGGGTTAGGGTTAGTGCTAGCCCTGTCTACATCTCGAGATTGTGACGAAATCTACAGGCCACAGCCCTTATCCTAACCCACAATCCACATATGACGTCACAAGACCAGGCTCCGGTGGATGGAAAAATCATTAACCTAGTCGGTGGAACAAAATATAAAGTTAAACCCATTTTATTTTATTTCATTTTATTTCATTTCATGTCTTCAATAAATCAAGCCGGGTTTGTAAAATGACGTTACCCTCAGATGCTGGATAAATAAACTACTTATGATATAAAATAATGTCCAAACACGTGAAATACAATTTATTCTGTCGATGTCTGTCTGTATAATCACCATTAGCAACGACACATCTAAGAGTTTGACGTCACATCATCAGTAATAAAAGTTGTTTTATATTGAAATCAAAACTCATTTTTCTGTTTACATCAAAATCAATCGAATTTTAATATCACATAGCTGGGTTTTATTTTAATTTTGGTCGGATATATCCTGGTTATGATGTTGATCTTGGTTTATCTTGCAGTATATCAGTATTCTTATTATATTGATCAATATATATATATGTATATTATATAGGGTTTTACATAAAATATTTTACAAGTTTTACCTACAACATATTACAGATTGTGTATAAATAAAATGAAATAAAATGGGGTTTAACGTCCTACTATTCTGCTACTAAACTGGGCTAATGAAGACGGGCATACGCCATACAGTCTGCTATGAGGGTAATTTTTCCCGGGCAGCGGCGCTACGGCCTACTCTTATATCGAATTCCAACTGCCAAGGATCTTTTACGTCCATGCCTGTGTGTACACGGGACCTCAGGTTTTCGTCCCATACAAACGACTATACAACTAAAAGGGGGATACCGCGCCGAAAAATCTGGATGGAAAGATCGAACACCCGACCTCCAAACTAGCGAGCCAGCGGTTCACTCACTTAGCCACCGTGATCCCCGTTTTACATGAAGCATATTACAGTAGCCGTTTACATAAAATGTATATATTGCAAATATTATATTGTTATAAAATCAAAAAGCGTCCTGCTCTTAAGGCGGGATGAAAACCGAGGTCCCATTAGGTTCCCGAGGACGTGAAAAAATACAGTTCGCATTCGAAATTCGTACAAGGAAACGTCACTGTAGATACATTCACGTAGAACCTCAATTCATTTACACTGGTTTAGAGTGACGCGCTTTGACCTCTAGCTGGTCGGTCACCTCTGGCTTGCAGCTGTGGTTTCTATCCCTGGTGTTAGCGTATGTGGCATAGAGATAGGGGCGCCTTCTCAACCTCGTGGGTTTGCTCCGGCTACTCCGGTTTCCTCCCACTACTAAAGACCCCTACGCGCAAGAGAATTATTGAAAAAAAGTGGTGTGTTCTGGGTCTTTCCTGTGGATATTTGAAGGTACATTCCCTTAATATGTGGTGTGCTCTGTGGTTATCACAGAGATTTATAACATCTTTGCTCACGCGCATGGGTACCGGAGTAACCGGAGTAAACCCATGGGGTTGAGAAGGCGCCATGTCGCCAAGCCACACACGCTCACACCTTGTGGAAGTAGGCTGCGGTGCCCAAAGCCACTAGCGGGAATAAAATGTGTTTTTAACCTCAAAACATTAACCAATAAGGGGGATTGCTTGGCCGAATGGTTAGCAAGTAAGGTCTGTATGCCATTGAGTCAAATGACATGATTTCAATTTACCAGCTGTACGTGACAAGGAATAGGGTCGCCCGTCTAACTTCTAAGGTTATCGGGGGGGGGGGCCTAGTGGTCTAAAGTGCCGCGATTCGACCTCTAGCTGGCCGGTCACCTCTAGCTTGCGGCTGTGGTTTCGAGCCCTGGTGTGAGCGTATGTGGCATGGAGATGTGGGGCGCCTTCTCAACCTCGTGGGTTTCCTCCGGGCACTCCGGTTTCCTCCCACTGCTAAAGACCCCTACGCACAAGTGAATTATTGATATAACATTGGACCATTAGCCTGAAATGACAAATGGACATTAACCCCATTTCTCACTCTCTCTCTCTCTCTCTCTCTCTCTCTCTCTCTCTCCCCCCCCCCCCCTCTCTCTCTCGCTCTAAACCAATAAATTTTCTATTGCATTGAATCACTCCAGTTACAAAGTAATCGCGTAGTTTTTGTCAGATGGCTTGCTATTAAATGTCCTTATTTGGAAGGGAGCACAATGACTATTGTACCAATCATTGTCGAAATACTTTTGATAATCGATTTGATCATTTATTCATTCTATCGTCAATGAATGAATCGGTCCTGTGTTTTCCCCGGGGTGTATATCCTGCATATATCACCAATTAAAGAATCGGCCCAGTTGGTTCCCTTATGTACATATGAATGAATGAATAAATCTATATAAGGTGAGTATATATCATGAACAAATTACAGTCGGATTCCCAGGGATATAAAAACTTCCAGTCGCTATTCGCACGCTGACTTCTATTACCCGACGTAAATTGATGGCCGCCTTTGTTTGTCCGAGTTGACCTGGTCGTATGTCTTGTGTAAAGATCGGTCTGGTGAGTGACAGTCGGCTGTTGGGTCTGATCATAATTAACATCAATCTCGCGTGAGACTCAGACATTCGCCAGCTCTTTCATTTTATGCTTGACGACTTTCCGTTATTGAAACTATTATTGAAAGGATCGGTGCCGAGAGAAGAAGAAGACTTATCGATAGAATAGGTGTCGAGAGAGAGAAGAATTCTGATGGTTGATTACATTCTGATCAACCTATTTATATCGATTATATAATAACATAATATTATCAATATACACCGATATATATCAATCATTGAATCACGACGTCTTCTGAATAAAATCACCAATCAAACGGGGAAAATTGTGAATTATCTCCCTTGGGTAGTTTAATCAATGGCTTTTTGCTGGTGGACTGGATTGACGTGGATATAAAGATTTCACAGACAGTCAGATCCATTGAGAAAGAGACAGTCTCTGTCTATGAATGACAACATTGACTGCATCTCATCCAATTGTATTTGATTTGAGGATTTTGCAGACGACGACTGACAATCCATGACAATAAAATTCGATCGTTATCCGATTTGCGCATGTTTGATTGTTTGAAGAATTTGAGAGAGAGAGAGAGAGAGAGAGAGAGAGAGAGAGAGAGATGGGTTTAACGTCCACTCGACACAAATTAGGTCATTTCGGGATAAACATATGGTTTAATTTTATTCAATTATTGGCTTGTGCGTAGGCGTCTTTAGCAGTGGGAGGCAACAGGAGGACACAGGAGAACACCCACGAGATTGTTTGAAGAATCTGAAGTACATCTGTTGATGACATAAAGCGGTTAGACATCTTTATTTTGTCAAGTTTGAAATGATCCATGTTATCTATCGCTGCTTACCTCCAGCTTAATCTCAGGATATCCCATTTCCTCGCTGCTTACCCCCAACTTAATCTCCCGTTATCCCATTCCCTCGCTGCTTACCCCCAACTTAATCTCCCGTTATCCTATTCCCTCGCTGCTTACCCCCAACTTAAGTCCCTATCAACATGTGTCATGCACATAATATTGTGGGCACTGAATAAGTCTTGAAATTATGCTTTTCATTGGCGCACACCGGGATCCACCCCAATTTTCCTTGTTCACACAGCCACCCTCTTGCTCACCCAGTTACTACCTTGTTCACCCAGTTACTAGCTTGTTCACCAGGCTACCAAATCACCCAGCCATTTAGTAACTCTAACTAGTTTAGTATATTAATAAAATTCATATAATTTATTCACCATATCTTAAAAAACATGCCCGTAATGTATTATAAAAGGTCAGCCCAGTCGAAGCAGAAGAGTAGGACGTTAATTCTCATTTCATTTCATTTATGAAGGGTCCACATCTCAAGAAAGATTGACAGATTGGCTTTAGAAATCAATATCATTAATACTGAAGCTTCCCAATCTACCGAGCTGAATACACAGACAAATTAATATCTATAAACAAATTACCCAGCACGTACCCTAGTCTGTGTGTATATCGCTTTAGATATCCAAATAGAACCAACTTAAAACTCGACACCTCTTTCATCTGGGTCTGACATCGTTCAATATGTCGTTAGATGAAACGCACTAAATGGCACCTTCCTGTGTCGACAGAAAAGCAAAGCTAAAATTGTAAGTAATCACGCTGATTCTCGAACCCAGCGATTGACAGAGGCTAAGTAAACACGCTCGAATCCAACAACTGAGAGAGGTTAGATTGGGCAGATCGAAATGAAACACTAAAACATAATGATTTATTCCGAAGCTTACGAATGAGGTTTAGTTCTGTTAATTCCGTGGTTCTCATCCGTTTCAGCCAACGGTACACTTTGGCACGCATGAAAAATGAAAAAAATAGCGGCACACCTGGTTAGATATACATGTATCTGAATAAGACGACATACAACCGTAAACAAAGATTATAGTCGTAGACTTAAGCCAGGCTGACACTTGCACGATTCCGTGGCACGCATCGGCACGACTCGAGTCGGCACGACACTGTCCGATTTGCGCAAACTCGTCGTGCCAATGCAGTAAGTAGGTAAACAATACGTAAACAATGCGAAAACTATGCGTCAACTCGTCGTGCCAGTTCGTGTCAATGTGGACACTGCTGGGCACGACAAAATCGTGGCCAAAAGTCGTGCAAGTGTCAGCCTGGCTTTAGTCATAGACACAGAATGACTCAAACTATGTCTTGTGTAAAGATCGGTCTGGTGAGTGACAGTCGGCTGTTGGTCTGATCAAAGACACAGATTGACTCAAACTAGATAGAGAAATGCGCATTCTCAATGGGATCACGTGGATTTTCGCATTTTCTTGAGTGTGCCGTTCAAAATTGCGCAGCACACTTGTTGAGAATCACTGGCTCAGTTACGGCATGTGTGCATCAAATAACCGTACATCCTGTTTCACAAAGAGTAGGACCATCTGTCTAACCTAATGGGTTTCTCCGGTTGCCCCTCCCCCATTGGTTAGACCGTAGACCCCTTCTTGCACGCAAATAATTAAATACATTTGTCTGTTTACAATTTGGTGATATTGATCTCAGGGATTTAAACTCCTTATAATTCGTAAATAAATTTGTGTTAATGCGGGCGTGGCTTAGTTTATTTGCGTTGACGTTCACAACCCTCTTCTCGAGCGACTTTTGAGATGTGCTTTATGCAGACGTCGATTGATGTGTGACCGACCTCATGAGGTTGTTTAACCCTGTCATGTAAGAATCATTTTTAACTGCTGGCTTCATCATCTTTTTAAATAAAATCCTCCCAATAAAATATTATACAGTAGATTAAAACTGCTGGAAGTAGACATCGTAAAAACACCCAGCCGAGATAGACATCGCGGCTCTTCAACACTTATATGATTTGAATAACAAGTTTCAACTTATATGGGAAACCAAATCTCTTCAAATTAAATTAACCGGAATATTTGTATAGCGAATAGACAGAAATAATCAGTTTTACCACTTGTAAGAATTCTAGAAAATTTAAAAGATTGCATGTTGACACCTGAATGTGCTATGCATCGCCTTTTCTGTCAGAGAAGGCATGTAATAATCACATTGTCTTCGATGCCAATTTTAAGTTTGACAGTTATTCTTTTCTTTTTCATCAGGAAAATGGCAATATTTTTCTCATTGAATTGAATTATTTACAGCAAAACATAATTACCGGTATCAAGCCTATATTAAATCTACCACCTAGTTTAAGAGACGGGTGCATGCTGTTATCGCCTTGCACAAACCTATATCCAAGGGAGAGAGATGGGGTGAGGGTAAGGGGCGCAGAGCTCAATAAAAAAACGTTATTTTGGCATGGTATATCCCATGTTCCTTAAGAAACGTCCGCGGGTTTTACAACATCTAATAAGATGTGCGAAGTTTAGTCTAGATCAAGCATTCTATTGAAGATGGCTACATCCCTGATACAAACATTTCGATTCCTTCCCAGGTTGATGTACACTGGAGAGGCAGTATGGACAAGACGAGGTTCGTTTCGCGATCAGGACCACGAATATTGGCTTAATAACATGAAATACTATATAAATCTGTACAGACCACCACTTTCAACCTTTGTCCATTGCAACATGTTTATTTCTCCAAAGAATGAAAAATGAAATATAGCATGTACACTAATATGTGCATGGTATTGTTTTTGAACAACTGGGCATTAGTATATCTTTGACATAACAAGGTGCTCAGTAACCGATAGAGTTTTTTTTACAAAAGTCTGAAGTAGACCCGGAGAGTTCTCAGTTCCGTGATTTAACAGCAGAACAGTAAATAAAGCTTGTTCTTTGTCTGCGATATCTCTTCAGTGGAAGCGGACGTAAAATAAAGCTCTTTTATACACAAAGAATACTTAGCTATCATGCATTAGTTGCCATAGGGACAGAAATACGGACCAAGGCCATCTGTTATATAGTTAATGATTCCTTTTAGATCTAATGTTTGGCTATTCCCTCAGATATTGTCGGCGGTCAGATCACGTGAATCAGTCAACTGAACTGACCAATCCGATTATCTGTAAGAAACGAAACCAAAAGTAGGCTATAAACGTGACGGAATTATTCGTTAATGGAACAAAGTAACGTATTATATTATAATTTAAACTTTGTTCTGTGTCCATGAGTCAGTCCACTGGAAATTCAAATATTTAAACGAAAATAGACAAAGTATGGTATGGCTGAGAGTTCTCTCTATAATAGGTAGACAATTGATAATGGAAACAAATTATGCTGAAAATTTTAGTCAACTTGCTTCACTCTGTCTTTGAAACGTGATATATCGCAGAATAACGATGTCATCGAGAGTTAGTCATGGTGTTGTCATGTTAGTAACTGTCTAAAAAATGAATAGTGTCTATAACATTTTAGGCCTAAAGAAAGAACTGCATTAGGAAGATTTAGCTCTTGAAAAGGGCATGTGTGATCACGGTGTTTACGAATACAGACTATCTCGTGATCACAGATTGTACTACTATATTTTGCTTCGTAATCACAGTGTTGAATTAAAATCATGCCCATAGTTCACACTTACAATAGTGGATGGAAATACAGCCGCAGGGGCAAAATTCTACCCTGACATTGCTCTCATTTAAATGAGAATTGCTGTAAAACACAATCGACTTATTGTTGACTAGATGTCTAACGACTTTCTATTTTTGTCGAGTTTGAGTAAGATATGTCTAGTAATAATAGCAATCCTTGATAAAATTAGTCAAATATTTGTTGTTTGGATTAACTCAACCCACAGTTTCATTAACTACAGTCTGCCTGTTTCCCACTGTCGTGCGATGTGTAGCGATAGGATTGTTACTATTGCATCAATGATCTGGTAGGTATATATACATTCGGATTACTACGACTGGCCACGATATATAATAAGACCTGATACGATCAATACGATTACATCGGGATTAAAACCACGATTCAAATCGTGACGTGTAATGCGGTACTGGATTCTGTCGAGTTGCATGCAAGTCGGTGATCACCAGGGCGAGTTTAAGGGGAGGCAACTACAATAAGCACAGTACTTCAGATGGGCTCAGACCATTATTTATTTGCCCATTGACTTCAGTGACAATTGGTTGTAAAATTACAGAAATTACAGACTGTAGATTTTGCTCAACATTCCGTTGGTTCCAGTCTTTATAGGCACAAGGGGAACCTTATTTGACAATAATTTTGTAGGGGGGTGACTGTTTACCAAAAACTGCTATGAAATTGATCATATTCCTCCAATTCTAGACTAAAAAGTCAACCAAGAGATACAGGAAGAGAGGAGAAAAAAATAAGGGAGAAATTGTCTATTTATAACCCGAACTACATTCGTGAAATAAGGAGAAATAATTACTAGTCTTAGACTAGATTATTGTGTTTCAATTATTACTGATGTGCGCTTTTGTAACCATGCTTGATCAATGTCTTTTTGCGTTACTTGGATCCATCAACTGATAAATTGTACAAACTAATATTTTTTTTTAAATCGAAAAGGCGTCAAATTTGCATTACAATAATTTGTTTTGTGGTTCTATATTTTCAAGTTGTTTGCTTTCACTTAAGCATCGCGTGGCATCAGGATGTAATAATTGTTTTAACTACTCTCAGTTCAGGGTAATTTGTTGTCTATGTACAGTTTCCAAATAAGGAATGAATAAGTACATCCTGTCTCTTGCGTGATATGCATCAGTAATTAGTATTGCAGACATTTCTTTTGGTATCTTAAGATCTGTCATTCGGTCAAGTGGTGCGGTTTCGATTCCCAACCAGTACGTGACAAGGAGTAGGATGCCCTGTGCAACCTCGTGGGTTTTCTCTGTGTCATCCCATTGCTAAAGACCCCTACGCGCAAGTGAATTAATGAAATAAACCCAGTTTGTGTCGAGTGGACGTTGACCTCTCTCTACCCCTCTCTATGTCTTTCTCTCTCGCTCTCTCTCTCTCTCTCTCTCTCTCTCTCTATGTCTGTTCATTCAGAGTCACGCAGAGACAGACACCCATTAAATGTCAACTCCTCTGAATCCACAAATTGTAGTTCGTATATTTATAGCAATCCTCAATCTGCCTCTTTTCTCCCCATTTACATGCCAATTTGTGTTGATTTTGCTTTTCTAGAATGGACGAATAGAGTTTGAAATAACATTGTCTGCCAAGTTTTGGTAAATACATGTATTCATGATTTTGAGGCGGAAGGATAACAGGGTTTGCTACGGTGATGTGTACGGCAACTAGTTACATGTTTTAGTATGCTCCTTCAACTTTGTGTATCTCAAAATTTTGGTGGTCAATCTCAAACCAATTTTAGTGCAAAGGCATGGCTATCTGTTCCTCGGACGGCAGTTAAAAGCATTCAGCCCAAAGAAAGTTAATGGAAAAGTTGGAAGTGGGCAAAGAGGCCAGAATTAACATTGAAGTCAATCGGGAAATTAGTGGTGGTCTGCATCCACAATTTAAAGTAAGAGTTACTTCCCCTCCATCCTATATTTCATAACCAAAGAAACCAAGGGGATGCTCGATTCACAGTCCAGAACGTCCCGAATCGACAGAATTACAATCGAGTGACGCGGAATTCAGTCCTGTCACAGTTCTGCCAGCCTAGGTAAAAAATATGTTTCAGCAGTCATGATTGGTTGGGATACTTTTTATACAGTCGACGCATGCACTGTAATCCGAAATTCTCCTTTTCACTCTGACACCAGTTTTGGAATTCAATTCCGGAACGGTGAATCGAGTATCCCCGAAATGGTCATGAAATACAGTTTAACTTGTTCTGCGCAAACGAAAGCCGAACCTTACATACTGCTCTTCCACTCCACAATTTCTTTATCATCCGAACAGCTAGATACAAACAAGTCATGTGATCAGGATGTAATATCTATAGCAACAAGCAGGCAGGGGTCTTGTCTCCCGGATATGACGATAAACCATGAACAATTGGTGTTAGGCGCGGATCAAGAGGGGGGGGGGGTCCGGACCCCCCCCCCCCCCCGGCTCAGACTTGAAAATTTTTTATGCGATTTTATTGGCGACTTTTAGACCTGTAATTTTGGAATTTACCTTCCGGAAATACGTCAGAATGCACCAAATTGAATCAAATTTACCAAACCCCCCGTTAATTGGTTGAGTGCCTTTTATCAAACCTAGACCCCGTCCCCCCCCCCTGCAAAAAATCCTGGATCCGCGCCTGGGTGTGCATGCGAAATATCCTTGATAGGTATAACAGCATACGTGTGTGGCTGTGTGTGTGTCCCCACTCCACGAAACATACGTTGGGTTATGAACTGCACTTTTAGGCTTAAATGTCGATCTCTTTCTGTGTCAATAGACTTATTTTGTAAGCTTATATACCTACCTATGTCAGTTCCAAACACAGGAGTCAGAGTGCTTCTCTGTATTTGACTCTATTTCGCCATCTATTTGAGTTAATTCTCTCCTCCCGGTTGCTTTTCCTTCACTATATGAATATGAGTAATCGTACATTATGGGGTAGATTTGCCATAGTTGGTCTAATCGTTTTCCGAAAATTTTTACGTTTTTGACTGTGATAACCTTTCTAATAAGGGGATGGGGTTTAAAGGGACAATAACATTATCAATTCATTAAAGGGACAATAACATTCTTGCTGGCTTGGTAGCTCCAGAAAATAAATGATACCCTTATTCTGAGTACTAGATGTTTAAGTGTCCTATCTGTTGTGTAAATTATCCATTACAACCTATTTTACTTGTCCAGAGGGTTCGAAAATATTTTAAAATCCAAGTAACGTTTGAAAAGGTTTACGTTAGACTTTTCAAATCAATTGGTTGAATTTTTCCAATTTTTTTACAAGATGAAATTTATATCATCATTTAATTGGAATATTCTAAAATAATACGATTTGTTGACCAGAATGAAGATTGGGACATATTATTCAGTTACAACACGAGTGTTATTGGGGCTTTAAGATACAACTCGACACAAATTATGGCATTTTAGGGCATTCTTGCTGGCTTGGTAGCTCCAGAAAATAAATGATACCCTTATTCTGAGTACTAGATGTTTAAGTGTCCTATCTGTTGTGTAAATTATCCATTACAACCTATTTTACTTGTCCAGAGGGTTCGAAAATATTTTAAAATCCAAGTAACGTTTGAAAAGGTTTACGTTAGACTTTTCAAATCAATTGGTTGAATTTTTCCAATTTTTTTACAAGATGAAATTTATATCATCATTTAATTGGAATATTCTAAAATAATACGATTTGTTGACCAGAATGAAGATTGGGACATATTATTCAGTTACAACACGAGTGTTATTGGGGCTTTAAGATACAACTCGACACAAATTAGGGCATTTTAGTACTGACGACTGACGTATGATTCAGTTTTATTTCAATAATTCGCTTTTGCGTTGGAGTCTTCAGCAATAGGAGAAAATAAGAGAATCTGGCGAAAACCCACGATTCTACTGCTTGTTCAAGCAAGGGATCAAAACAAGTGAATCAATAACAGAGAGAGAGAGAGAGAGAGAGAGAGAAGAGAGAGAGAGAGAGAGAGAGAGAATGGGGTTTAACATCCACTCAACACACAAACTAGGTCATTTCGGGACTAACATATGGTTCAGTTTTATTTCAACAATTCGCTTGCGCGTAGGGGTCTTTAGCAGTGGGAGGAAACCGGAGTACGCAGAGGAAGCCCACGAGGTTGAGACTCAATGACAGACTTTGTGATTTCACTGGGCCGCTCGTACCCATCAAACTATAGTACAGACTTTTATTTCGGTTGTTTTTCTTATATTTACTGGGCGGTTGGGATGGCCTAATGGTCTAGAGTGTCGCGCTTCGACCTCTAGCTGGCCCACTCCTCTGGCTTGCGGATGTGGTTTCGATCCCTGGTGTGAGCGTATGTGGCATGGAGATAGGGGCGCCTTCTCAACCTCGTGGGTTTCCTCTAGGCACTCCGGTTTCCCCCCACTGCTAATGGCCCCTACACACAAGCGAATTATTGAAATAAAGTTAAACCATATGTTGGCCCCGAAATGACCTAGTTTGTGTCGAGTTGACGTTAAACCCCATTCCCTCCCTCCCTCTCTATTTCTCTCTCTCTCGTTTGACCTTATGACGTCAGACATTGATTAATCGTCAGTAGTGACGTTTCTAGTGACGTATACCCACAGTTCCGTGCATCTCTCGTTTCATTGACTGATCCATCACTTCAACCATATACACGGGTTATATAACAACTCTTACAGATTAAAGTGTTGTAAAGGCAGGTAAAACGAAATTTGAACTTTAAGAAACGAAAGGAAACGAAATGGGATCTCTAGTTTATTCAGATTCACCTCCGTATCGGGAAACATCGGATTTTATTATATATTTAGTATCATCTGTATCCCTTTATTATATCCGATGATATTTCTAAGCGCTTAACAAATGTTATACATCACAGTCTGTAATAATATTTAAACAAGTGTGTTTTTAAGTCTGATTTAAATTGAACGAAAGTTCAACTTTCTCTGATGGTTCTTGGTAGCTTATTCTACATGTTGGCACATTTTACAGAGAAAGATAATTACTTTCCTCTGGGTCTCTTATAAACCGGAACAGATAATAAAGTAGTATCTGTAGATGAAAGAAGATTTCGGTCTTTCCTTTTTGTAGAATGTGAATAATTGTTTCGTGTAGGAGGAAGCAGTAGCATTAAACAAAGCCTTATGCACATTTGATATCACTTTAAAAGAGATTGTCAAACATTATATAAGGAAAATGTTGCCGATGGCGTTTTTTATTTTTTAAATGAATAGCGATGTGCCAATTTCCTGTTGTAAATAAGTATCAAGTATCGTAATCGTCATAATGGCTTTTTTAATATCCAACCTATAATTTGAAATTTCCTAGACAAATTTATCACTTTTTCAACATGATAAAGCGAATGATGCCGATGGCGTTAATTTAGAAATAAAGTCTGATTCCTGTTATTTCTAAGCCTCTAGTGTCGTAAACGTCACAATGACGTTTTAAAACCAAAACACAATGCTTTATGTTACCTAAGAACAATAATCTATAAATGACACTAAATTCTTTGAAATTACATTTATCAGTTTTATTTTGTTAATGGATTCAATTTTAAATACACACAAATGTCAACAATTTTTGTCTTATATCAATTCAACAAAGCAACCTGATTAAAAACAGATATTATTTCGTTTCAGTTTTGTTTGTTTTTTTTACTGCAAAACACTAGGATCTGGAAGAGTTGTTATATAACGAGCGGCTGTTGGCACTATGACGTTAGCGTGGTTTACCCACAGTTACGTACATGGCACGCCAAGAAGTTGCCCTAACAGACCGTTTCATTGGCAAATCCTCCACTTCAACCAAACCGCCGGTAATATAACAACTTGTCCAGATCCTAGTGTAGTAAAGACAAGTAAAACGAAATCGTGAACTTAGGTTCCGGGTGTTTTAATAAGAATGGAATATCACAAACATAATTTCAGACCTTTGGGGGGCACCATATTGTAACTAGGTCTCGGACAAACCCATAACAACTAAAGGGGGGGGGGGGGTGGCACCATATTGTAACTAGGTCTCGGACAAACCCATAACAACTAAAGGGGGTTGGGCTTGTCTAGTGGTCTAGAGTGTCGCGCTGACCGGTCACCTCTGGCTTGCGGTTGTGGTTTCGATCCCTGGTCCCTGGTCGTCTGTGGCATGGAGATAGGGGCGACTTCTCAACTTCGTGGGTTTCCTACGGGCACTCTGGTCCCCCCCACTACTAAAAAACCTCTACGCGCAAGCGAGTTATTGAAATAAAATTAAAAATATATTAGTCCCGAAATGATCTAGTTTGTGTCAACTGGACGTTAAACCCCATTTCTCTCTCTATCTCTCTCTCTCGCTCGCTCTCTCTCATAACAACTAAAGCGGGTTTTTCATCTCTACTGTCACGTGATGAAATTATTAATAACAGTATCTCGCTGTACGTAGACTACTTTGGTTTATTTGTAAATACAGAGATTTTAGCTTCTACGCCCACACTTTGTGAACCCTGGAGGCTGTTTGTACGTTCATCTATTAGTTTGTTATTATGTCAAAGATTCCGGTCTTTTATTCTGGAAATACCAATCAGTGTCGGGTGTTAGTATATAGAGCCACCGGCTGATGGACAAAAGATGTCCATTAATGACACAAATAACGGATGTATCTTAATGTCATTAACTATAGTCATGTTCTACATCTTTAGAAAGAAATTTTAAATTGGAGAGAGAAAGAGAGAGAGAGAGAGAGACTCGACACAAACTAGAGAGAGAAAGAGAATGAGCGAGCGATGGGGTTTAACATCCACTCGACACAAACTAGGTCATTTCGAGACTAACATCTGGTTCAATTTATTTCAATAATTCGCTTGCGCGTAGGGGTCTTTAGCAGTGAGGGAAAGCTAAAAAATCCCTTTAGGTTGGACAGGCGATCCTACTCCTTGTCACGTACAGCGGGGAAATATTTTTTAGAATTGGAAAATAGTATGATGAGCTATGTTAGCGGTGCTTCAATGAGTAAGACGTTGTTTCACTAATCGCGCGTTGTATCATAAGGTCTGCCATTAAGCCAATTGTCGTAATTTCTATTCCCCAGCCCAGTAGTACGAGACAAGGAGTAGGGTCGTCTATCCAACGTAGTGGATTCTTTCCGGGCCATTGCTAAACACACCGAATTGTTGAAATAAAATTTAACCTTATGTTTGGTCCGAAATGATCTAGATTGTGTCGAGTGGACGTTAAACTCAATTCCTCACGCTCTCTCTCTCTCCCTATTTCGTTCGCAGGTTTTTTTCGCCCGCCTCCACCTGGGGTGATATCACAGTGTTACTTTCCTTTTATTTCCTTTTAACTTCTTTATAAAACAGACAAAGTATGTGTGAAGGAGCTTTATGTAACGTCGCTGATAATAGAAAAGGACGTGTGAACTAGTTAGAGAGAGAGAAATGGGGTTTAACGTCCACTCGACACAAACTTGGTCATTTTAGGACTAACATATGGTTTTAATTTTTATTTCAATAATTCGCATGCGGAGTGCCCGGAGGAAACCCACGAGGTTGAGCAAGCTACCCTATCTCCATGCCACATATGCTCACACCAGGAATCGAAACCACAGCCGCAAGCCAGAGGTGACCGGCCAGCTAGAGGTCGAAGCGATCTCAACCCCTCGTGTGAATTAGTTGATACAACAGCACGATTTCTAATCAACTCCCTAGAGCTTCTTTAATGTAATTCAAAGACTATCTTCAGACCGACGTTCATTCCCCTCGCATAGTCCCGTAGCACTTCGACTAGTGCAGTGCGCCCACTTTCACCTTGTGTACAGACGAACGAAGCCGAAGAAATCAAATCTCATCAGAATTCAGCAAAAAATAAATAAGCAAACTGAGAATATTTGAGATTAACGATATGTTAAATTAAGTTACAGTAATTGAAGTCTATTAATAAGAACAGTATGTCCCAGCTAATCAAGGTTTTTGCGAAATGATATACAAATAATGTGTTTTCGTTGTATCTATTGCAAATGTCAGTCCCTGCATGGCAAGAACACGAAGATACATGTTACCATGGAAATGAATCAAATTGTGATATTAATCTTCCAAGAAATGCATTGAAAACACATAATTAAATGTCGAAAAACACACCAGGTGTCAATGAAGCTATTTAAATATAGAATTGTTTTTTTTTTTTGTTACTGTTACATGATACTGTTCATTGTTTAAAGCATATTTACCAGTGGCATTACATTACATAATGCGCTTGAGGGCTAATAAACCTTCTCTTAATGGGGCGGGGGTTGGGGTGGGTGGGGTACAAAAGATCCTACAAAAGATGGAGTATTGAAAAGAAAAGATTCAAAGTATACAAGTTATGAGTTTGACCCAATTGAAACTAAATTCCTTTTTTGATGGCGGTAAGAGAGAGGGAGAGGGATGGGGTTTAACGTCGACTCGACACAAACTAGGTCATATCGGGACTAACATAAGGTTAAATTTTATTTCAATAATTCGCTTGCGCGTAGGGGTCTTTAGCAGTGGGATTGATGCCGGTAATAGTTATATCTACAAAAATATGATACTGTCTAAAATATTTCTTTCACGATGAAATATTACACCAAATAACATTCTAAAAGAAACAATGATCATTAATTGACAAATTCTTCAAATGTCTGATGTTATCAGTTTAACAAAAATATTGCAAAAATTGAATTTCCAATAGGAATACAGTCCAAAAGTTCAATTTTGTTGAGAATTTACAAAGATATGTTAAATTGAAATTTCAATGTTGTGCTGATTACATCTGCTGTTCATATTTTTAAATTGTTTTTAAATGTAAAATAACCTCCTGTGAGATATGCCGTGATAATTTAGCGCATGAGGTACCGGTGGTCACATGAAATGAAAATCCAACTTTATGGCTTTTGTGTCAGTTTTCGTTTCGGTAAAGCAACTGATTTTGTATTTCCTTTTAGTTGAATAGAATATCTGGAGGTGGCGAAAGGGGTGGGGTGGGGGCTTCTTCTTCCGTTATTACGACGTATGTTCATTATTATGCATGAAATTAAATCGGACAAGGTGGCAGTAGTTTTTATGTTGTTTGGTATGCACGTGTTTCTCGGAGCTTCGTGTTTGTAGTTTAATAAGCCACACTGTCTACTGGTTAGCATGGACGATTTCTATTAAACTTCCCACTGTCTCCAAGTTATCATGAACGATTTCTGTGGTTTCGTTCACTGTGACACGGCTTTATATGATATGAGTTCTCATAGTTAATATACATGGATTACATCAGAGATAAAGTAGGTTTAACGTCCTATTGTTCTGCTCCGAACTGGGCTAATGAAGACGGGCATAAGGCAGGCCATACCGGGGGCGGATCCAAGATTTTCAGAAAGAGGGGGCGTGCTGCACCCACTTGGGAGTGCGAAACCCGGAACCGTGATTTTGTAGTGAAAAAAAGAGCACAAGGACTAATTTCATACTAGTACTGTAAATTACGATTTCCAATCTAAACTAGTTTAGTTCTCCTTTCTCGCGAGAATATATGGAGCTAAACATTGTTCGCCACCTCAAAAAATAGCGGGGGCGTGTGCCGGGTGCGCCCCTCGGGATCCGCGCCTGCATACAGTGTCCTTTGAAAAAAAACATGTTCCTGGACAGCGGCACTACGACATACCCTTATATCGAATTCCTACGGCCAAGCTTTCATTTACTTGCACGTCAGGGGGGTTGGGATGGCCTAATGGACTAGAGTGCCGCGCTTCGACTTCTAGCTGGCCGGTCACCTCTGGCTTGCGGCTGTGGTTTCGAGCCCTGGTGTGAGCGTATGTCTCATGGAGATAGGGGCTTCCTCCGGGCACTCCGGTTTCCTCCCACTGCTAAAGACCCCTACGCGCAAGCGAATTATTGAAAAAAAATTAAACCATATGTTAGTCCCGAAATGACCTAGTTTGTGTTTAGTGGACGTTAAACCCCATTTCTCTCTCTCTCTCACTTGCACGTCAAGATGTACACAGGACCTCGGTTTTTCGCCCCATCTGATCGACTAGACAGCTGTCCTTGTTAGACCCGATGTTCTGCATCACCGGCAAGGGTTGTCAGGACACTGGGGTCAGATCAATTTTAGAAGGCTACTTCTGTTTTTGAAAATATAAACATTGACCTTTATTAAAGCAAGCCCTGAAATGACCAAGTTTGTGTCGGGTGGACGTTAAACCCCATTTCTCTCTCTCCCTCTATCCATTCTGCACACAGAGGTCCATCCACGAGCACGTTCAGATTCTTTAGTTGAACTAGCTTAAAAACCTTGGGAATCTTAAAACCAGGTTAACTTGTTGCCTGAACTCTATATTTTTATGTTTAACTGGGTTATTATGGGTCTTACTATAGTATATAGACTAGTTATAGGTTTTACCAGACAAGGGGGTATTGGATTAAAACGGTTCAGTGTATGATAATAAAACTAACAAGCGCCTGGTACCATCTGAACTCAAAATCATTGATATTAATTAAATAAACATTCGGCTTCCCAAAACTACATGTCATCATGGACCTTATTGATCCACGATGCCACTGACCTGTGGGCTAGATAATAAACAATTTAACATTATCGAACAACTGTTAATTAGTTTCTAGTTAGACAAGGAAAATTCCAACAATAAACAGAAACAAAGAAATAACAAAAATTATTTGGTTTAATAAGAACAAACGTTGTCATGGATAAATCTTTGTTATGACATAGTTGTGTTCGATGCCCAGTTTTTTCTAGATTCACTATTATCTTATTTTAAAAACCTTTGTAATATCTTTTTACTAGTATGGATGTATATAAACAGTCTATTCTTATCATAAACATGTTTTCCTCGGCGGTAAATGAACTTTTCCCTTAGCAAAGCAAATATCTCGATGACATTTGAAATTATTCGTTACAATGCACGACATCGTTGATTTGTTTGAGCAAACTGAATTGTTTATTAAATTAAAATAGATTTCTTTGCGCTAGTGTTAACCGTATGTATAGTGCAGTCCGGCCATTTTAATCGAACAAAAGGGTGCACAATCATGTTTATCAATGTTATTGAGGCATTTATTCACATGTATGGGAATGCGCCATGGTGTGCATCTTGAATATTTTAATTTTCCCAAGGGTGCCCGGATGGCATCATCGGATTCAGAATCTACACGAAGTAAAGATATATAATCCACCAAAAATCATTAGGTCGGCTTTAGATGGTGTTTGGCAACCAGACTATCTCTAACAACTAAATGTATTTCCTGTCTATAATTTGTTACAATTAGACCATGGAGGAGTAAAGAAATTGAAATGTAATTTATCGATCTATTCCATTCGTGTAGATTGATTTATCTTGAAGTGGACTTATCAATCTTTAAATCAAAATAACCTAGCCCACATTCCTTGTGTTACTATTTCCGGTCTCGTCCTATCAGAGATAAATCTACACGATGTCATTTTAAATTATCAGCTCATGGTTTATCATCAAGCAATTGTTTTATTGTTTTACTATGGCAGCATGTTTGTTATCTGGTACTCACCACTAGGAATAGATTGTTTCAAAAAATACATCAGTAATATCCGTCAACGACTCCACGTGGCATTCATATAACATGGAATATCTCTCTACCTCCTGGACGCAGCCTACACAGATCTATGTTTCCTCACCACGTGTTTCTATATTAATAGATTCATCAAACTATATTTGGTGTTTTGGGTTGTATGTCAATGTAGATAACAATCTCACATGTTACACGATTATAAAAACATGACAGAGAACCTGTTCAATAATATAACGACATGTTCACCTAATGAGTTTCATCATGCAGGATTTAAATAAATCTAATGTTCTACAACGGGCACTAATTATGAAAATGAGAGAGAGGGAGAGAGGGAAATGGGGTTTAACGTCCACTCGACACCAAGTAGGTCATACAGGTCACAATTCTATGGAATACAATTACTGCGTATTACTGAGCGACGTTTCGACTAGGCTTCTCTAGTCGTTATCATTGCTTGGTAACGACTAGAGAAGCCTATAGATAGTCGAAACGTCGCTTAGTAATAAGCAGTAATTGTATTCCATAGAATTGTGACCTGTATACTCTAGTTCAATTATCAAAAACAATTGAAACAGTTTACCAAGTAGGCCATTTCGTGAGTAACATATTGTTTAATTTTATTTCAATAATTCGCTAGCGCGTATGGGTCTTTAGCAGTGGGAGGAAACTGGAAGACCCAGAGGAAACCCACGAGGTTGGACAGGCAACCCTACTACTTGTCACGTACAACCGGGGACTCGAAACTACGCCATCTGACTCAATGACATGCTAACCATTCGGCCCCCAACCCCGAAACGAAAATGAAGAAAAGGGAAACGTCACATCGCACACTTTTATTTTGTGTAGTTAAATGTCGAGATCGGGACATTAAAGGACAATTTTGGTGTCAGTAACTTAAAGGGCAATATTGGTGTCAGTTATTATCAAATATGTGGTAGAACTGGTTAAACACTTTTCAAATATGATTTTAATAACACATAGATCATTGCTACGATAGATGAGTAATAAAGGTGGCATGAATCGGAAGTGACGAACGCCAAAGGAAAACACAAGTAATTCCACATTATAACTGACTGAAGTGACGAGTGATAACAGATACATGGGCGAATTTCTGCACATTAATAATTCCTTCGAAGATCAAAAGTTTTTGTGTAAGACTGTGAGAGGATATCTGATCATTCACAAGAATAATTGATAAGAGAACACGAAAGAAAAACAGAAAAAGTCCGTGTATTAGTATGTTTTTATAAGGTATAGAAGGAATAAAAACAAGGAAATGTACGAACTATTTTTATTTTGCTCGTGCTCTCTTATCTATGACACTCAATTGCTATAATAGTTCGAATATAGATAATGTATATTGAATGAATGATTAGAAAATTTCATTCAAATTACTTTATTGCATGCGAAGATATCAGCATTTGAAGGTTTGATAAGATGTGTGCAATAATTACAACCACTGTACTGGTTGTTCGAAGCTATGTCTCGTTCCTCCATTTTTTAGCTTAAATCAAAATATGGCTGGACCGTTCTAATCTATTCAATATCGTAGAAATCCCATGACATGGAGAGTTGCAAATTATGGTTTGCATACTTTA
Source organism: Patella caerulea (assembly GCA_036850965.1). NCBI lineage: Eukaryota > Metazoa > Mollusca > Gastropoda > Patellidae > Patella > Patella caerulea. The sequence continues at coordinate 61,384,155 of JAZGQO010000006.1, read as the reverse complement.
ATTTATATAACATACCTAAAGAAAGACCTGCAATAGGCACATCTAACTCTTGCATAATGTATATTTAATAAACTAGTAATGGAAAAAAACTTTAACACGATAATTAAGAAGATCAGATAGACGAGGTTGCAAAATATTTCTAGTCTAGAAAAGACAAACTATATAGAAAAACAAGCCACGCCACGTTCAAGTTTCAATAGTACATCTACCCTACATAGAACAAATCCACTCGATCTTTACTGTAAGAGTACACCTTGTTCTTATAATTAGCGCCTGTGTATTGACAGAATTCTGAGAAATGCCGTTCTTCAACAGAGTGAACACCAGGAAATCCTTTTGCATGTATACTTGCCTAATTATCGGAATTGATTTGAACGCTGTGCCCTGTTTCACGTGATCTTTTGGATCTTGGCCTGATTAAAATCAGTCCTGCTGTGGTCTTATAACTGTCTGCCTTTCAAAATGTTAATAGACTCCTCCAGAGAAAACCCACGAGGTTTGACAATCCACAATACTCGTGGTCACGTACAAGCAGGAACTCTAAACGATGCCATTTTGCTCAATGACCGACGTTATGATTTCACGCACTCTTGTTAAACCACTGGTCAAACCGCCCGCCCCGTTTCGTTAACGTGCACGCCGCCAATGGGAGAACGGCCATAAAGAATCTCTTTCGGTCATAACCGCATTCTAATCTGGAACCTCCTTCTTAGCGAAAGGGAGAAATGGGGTTTAACGTCCCCTCGACACAAACTAGGTCATTTCGGGACTAACACATGGTTTTTATTTTTTTTTCAATAATTTGCTTGCGCGTAGGGGTCTTTAGCAGTGGGAAGAAACTGGAGTGCCAGGGTGAAACACACGAGGTTGAATAGGAGCCTCTATCTCCATGCCCCATACGCTCACACCAGGGATCGAAACCACAGCCACAAGCCAGAGGTGACCGGTCAGCTAGAGGTCGAAGCGCGGCACTCTAGACCATCCCAACGTCCCTTCCTTCTTGGTGACCAGCTTCGGCGAACCAGTCGCCTACTGACTGAGTCACTGCGATTCCAAGGTTTCGTCGCGTCATTATATAAGTTTTCCATTAATTATGGGTTACTGTAAGTTTTGATCGATTCCACATGTCAAGTGGTTTAATGCTCGATTAATTCTCGTAGTCTAGGTTAATTACTATAGTCCCGATTAACACGCATATCTGTTAACAATCTAACATTCCGCGAGACTATAGTAATCGACTAATGACGTGTTAAATACGGATAGCAGATTACTGTCAATGGTATTTAAACATCAACATAGCGGGGATATTTTTCAAACCGTTACCAATTTCTTGCCGCCAAGCGTAATGACATACTGGTTGTTGCCGTAAAACGGCAGCTAAAATTAGGATTGCAGGGCTGGATTGCATGGGCAACTGGTCACCAGGGTCCTTTCATCGACAATGGAACAGAGGTTGGTCGGTGGGTGAGCAGGGACAGGGGCGCGCACACACACACACACACACACACACACACACACACACACACAACTCTTATTTGTATGTCCGTATGGTAGATAGATAAATTTTTTGGCACAAACATATTTTTTTCGTGATTTAAAATATATTTAGAACTAATTTAGGGGTGCTTTTAAAATTAAGGCTCATGTGAGTAGCCCAATCAGCCATCCTTTAATGATTCTCATCCTGATATTTATCACAGTATGGCAGAGGGGTAGAAACCAAAACTAAACCGACTAGAAACCGATTTCTTTCGGTAGTGGGTGGGAGGAGATTGACATAAAATCTGAATTCTGCACCACCAATCGTTCACCCTTGCCATGAAGGTTATGATAAGTTGTTACCAGTACTTCCATCGATCAATCTGAAGACAGGAGTTTGGAACCAGAACAGACCAATCTTACGCTTGATGAATTATCCAGTCATGTTTAAAGCTAAAACCTTTTAACATCCGACACCCACTATAACACCCATCAACAACTTCCAATACCAACCTTCCTTCTCATGTTTTTCACAACACACTTCATCTTTCATCTAACATGGTTGGATAAACGTTTCATCACGGTTCATAAGTTCAATCTCTGGCTACCTGTTTCTCATCTGGTTCTGCGGAAACAATAATACCATGTATAATTGCACAAGAGTCTGTATAACCCGCGTTGTTTTTGCGTGTGATTAGAGTTTATCGCAGACAATCAAGGTCAAAGCTTGAAAATGAGAAAGGAAGTTTCCTGTTTTTCCTGGCAGGGGCGCCAAATGCCTTAGTACTACTGCTGTCTAAGTGGCATAATCTAGATGATGATCAAAACGACAAAATTACATCTAGGTATAAAATATCTAAACGTCTCCCTTCTTTCACAGTTTCAAAAAATCCTAATCACGTTGTTTTTAACTAAAGCATAGCTCACAACTTGGGCAGACTACCGGGAAGCGGGGTAAGTGTAGCAGTATACCCGTGCGCGTCATTTGCATGTGTTCAGCACTGCACAAGATCACAGACTGGCCGTAGAGACATTTAGTAATGCACATTTTTATCCGGTTTCTGGAGGCTAGTCTGCGAGCTACTACAGGGGCCAACACTAGATACAATTTTTGTCGATAATATGTTCAAGTACTAAATGCTAATCAAAGTTGATGAAACAAAAATAACATTATAACCTGACAAACAAGTTAGACACACTTTGTTCGCGCGTAGGCGGTGTAAAATAGGTGAAGAAAAAACATAACACATTGTTTGTCAATCATTATCATTGACCCGAGGAACTAGACCGTATTTCAGCGGTTGTAAGATTTCACCTGATTATGATATGGTACTGTATGATTATTATTACTATTCATAAGACTTCACAAACGATCCCCTTGCATTGTTGGCGACAACACGCAATTAAATATTGAAGCTCTTTGTGGACCCTCTTAATTAGTGCTTAATAAACTATAATGCCGGAACTTAAATAAGCGTGTTCTGTTAGGGTTGGGTGGAAGTCGTTTGGGTCAACTGGTTTCGGTTCCCCTGTTGTGCGTCACAAGGAATAGGGTCGCTTGTCGAACCTCGTGGGTTTTCTTCGGGTCCTCCGGATTCCTCACACTGCTAACAAAAACCCGTATTATTAAAATAATATTGAGCCATATGTTAGTCCCCCGATAAAATTAGTTTGTGTCGAGTGGACGTTAAACCCCATTTCTCTCTCTTTATCTCTGTCCTGCTCAACAAATTGTGGGTTTTTTCTATAATCTAATGAAAAATAAATAATGGAGACGTTCAAATCACGATATATGGTTCTATTAAATGTGATTTGGGCTTGAATATAACCCGATCATTGTGAATTTGGGGAGGATTTGTGTGAGTTCAGGTAAATTGTGCTGTTTGTGGTACATGTGTACGAGGAAGTGAGAGGACGAGAAAGTCATTGTATTGGAGATGACGACATAAAACTGAGATTAACGTATAACGTTTCAGTATCAACCAGGGTTGCAGTGTATTTTGTTTTTCTTGTGAACAGGAATTATGATAGGTTTTTTTTATAAAAATGGTTGTATAGGTCTGAAATGAAATGAAATGGAGTTTAACGTCTTACTGTTCTGTTCCGAACTGGGCTAATGAAGACGGACATACGCCATACTGTGTGCAATGAGGGAAATTTAGCCCGGACATCGACACTACGGCCTACTCTTATATCGAATTCCAACTGCCAAGGAATCTTTCACGTGTACGATAATGTGTACACAGGTCCTCGGATTGTCGTTAAATCATACAAAATGACAAGTTTAGGGAACTTACGTCCGACATTCAGAGACGGCCCAATTTACCGATGCAAGTATTCGTGTTTTCTTCCAATGCATTCAATCGTAATATCAATTGATGTCAGCACAAAAAACACGAGATTTTATTAAGAGGTCACTCCCGTTAAGCGGTCAATCGTTAAGATTCCTTTAGGTGGCTGCTTAATGCAGATTCTACTGTATTTTAGTGATACAATGATGCTTATAATACACCTACTGGATATATTTAAAGGTTCATGGGAGATTAGATAAGGAACGGGCAGTTCTCACTGTAATAGTTACAAACTTGATAATGCAAATGGAATTTGCTGAAAATTTCAGTCTTTAAATCGTGAAGGAAATCGGCTCATAATACAACAAATATCGCGAGCAGGGGATGGCATCGAGAGTTGATTATGGTCTGGATACGTTCATTAATGTCTTAATTAATAACTTATATAACATTTCAGGCCTAAAGAAAGACCTACAAAAGGCAGCTTTAGCTCTTGCATAATGTATGTTTAATGTAAAATTCGGAACCTCAATAGAATTATCGATGATTTTTAATATCTTTGTTAATAACTCCAAAATTGAATTTTGATCTGCAATGATTGAAAATGTGAGGTCCATTGTGATTAATTAGGTTGTAGAACACCCACGACAAATATCCCTGTACACGCCATCCGTCTATTAATCTATACGTTTAGATGCTGAAATAAGAGACAACAAGGAATAATTAAATTAAACATTATGAAACGAGCTAGGAACATTATCCAAGTTGTAATCCATTCTGATATCCAAGACAAGAGACTTAATTAAATTAAAGTTAAACCTATGAAATTTCAGCAAAAATTATGGACCTTCCGCCCAAAATGTTTAAATTTAACAGAAAGCAACGAGTAACATTTTAATCTGTTAATCGGATGGTCCGTGTAATCCGGACGATGAACTTGGAGTGGTTCTTACTGGCGAGTTTCTTCAGACACATTCGTCTGTAATATCACCCCTGTTGACCGCGGACTTTACCCCACAAAGCGTATAATATTACATATATTACATTTTCATATCGATTTTTAAACATGTTCTTCATTTCGTCCACTCTTCAAATACATGTACGCCGTAGATCTTTAAAGCCCCAATAACAATCTTGTTGTAACTGAATAATATGTCCCAATCTTCATTCTGGTCAACAAATCGTATTATTTTAGAATATCCCAATTAAATGATGATATAAATTTCATCTTAACACACCTATTTTGAAAACTTGGAAAAATTCAACCAATTGATTTGAAAAGTCTAACGTAAACCTTTTCAAATGTGACTTGGATTTTAAAATATTTTCGAACCCTCTGGACAAGTAAAATAGGTTGTAATGGATAATTCACACAACAGGTAGGACACTTAAACATCTAGTACTTAGAATAAGGGTATTATTTATTTTCTGGAGCTACCAAGCCAAGAATGTTATTGTCCCTTTAAGGTTATTCAAGTGGGTTCTTCAAGCGTCTTTTACTTATGGTATATAATGTCTTCACATCCATTTCATTTCCGGGTCATTTGTACCGATGTTAATTTGTCCGGGTTTATTGGAACGTGTTTCTTTCATGTCGGAAGTGTACAATTGGCTTTCCTCCATGATAATAGTTTTAGATGAATTGCCGGGTAGACGAACTTCCTTCCGCTGATGTTCCAACCAGACGGTGTAATGTTCTAAGTTCCGAAGCCCTCTGGTAAGGTGGATGTTAGCCGGTCTCTTGGACAACTATAAATGTGGACGTTTAGCTGAAAATACGATGTTTTTAAAGATACCATTAGTACTTAATGTGGGATATAGAGGTATTAAGACATCGTTATGAGCAGCGAATGGAAGTCGTGACTCACATTAATGGCTTTCAATGTCTTTAAAAGCTTATTTCTCCAGTTGAACAATGTCCTGTGTCGTTGTCTGGGTCAGAAGATTAACATGATACTTATTTTAAAATAAAAAAAACCCTATTTAATAAATAATAGAAATTGACGATTTTTAATATGAAATTATTAGGAAGGGATCTGACTCTTTCGTCTATGTAAGTCACACAATATGGCTCTGTGATGCAATTCGTTTAATCGATTTGCCATTGACAGACATTTCGTCATTAATACAGATTACAGCGATTATCGCCCGGTCTTATATCATCCGTTGTATATATCGGGTGTCATTTACAATTTCTGAAATGTTTGGAAAGGCGTTCGGGTGTTATAGGCCGATATTCCCGAGGTATAGGCCGTGGGACATCCGCGCTTTATAGACAGAATGGTATTCCTGAGCCATAGGCGGAAGGATATTCCCGAGTTACGGTGGGGAGATATTCCTGAGTTAAAGGTGGAAGGATATGCCCGTGTTAGACAGAATGATATTCCCGAATTATGGTGGGGGATATTCCTCTGCTATAGGCGGAAGGATATTCCTGAGTTATAGACTGGAGGATCCAAGTTATGGCGGAAGGATATGCCCGAGTTATAGGCGGAAGGATTGGGAGGTAAAACATAGGATACACGTGGCAGAGAAATCCTCTCTCAAAGAAAGTACACACACACGGATTTAATATTATTGATATTAAATGAAAATTTTGCCGCACCATGGCGTCCTTTTAATTCGAATTCCAGGTTGCCAATGGTTCCTTTGAGTACAAGCCAACGTTTACACTTTTCGTCCCATTCGAATAACGAGACACTGGTATTTCCCTGTGTCCACTAAAATTCTAGGGAGCTTACTCCGTCAATTTTAGAAGAAAGCGCTTAACAAAACTGTTGCGGTATATTATCCGTCTGCTGTAATAGATGGTGACTTCACAACAAAGTTGTATGAACAATAAGAGAATAACAAAGATTTATAGACCATAATAGAACTATAAAGAATATTTATTGCGGATAAATGACGAAAGATTTCCGGTAGATGAACTCGACTTGTAATTGAAATAAACCAAGAGGTGAAGAGTTCGTGACTTACTATGAAGGTCTTCGTCATCAATAACACCAACAGTTACCAAGTGTTCAAAAAAAAATTTCTGATGTCGAGAGAGAGAGGGGGCTTCACGTACATAGGACACGAACACAGTCATTTCCAACTAACATATGTATGGTTCGCTTATATTGCCGTAATTCGCGCGATGGGTCTACACCGTATGGCCAGAAGGAGAGAGAGAGATGGGGTTTAACGTCCACTCGACACAAACTATGTCATTTCGCGACTAACATATGGTTTAATTTTATATCAATAATTCGCTTGCGCGTAAGGGGTCTTTAGCAGTGGGAGGAACCGGAGTGTCCGGAGGAAACCCACGAGGTTGAGAAGGCGCCCCTATCTCCATGCCACATACGCTCACACCAGGGCTCGAAACCACAGCCGCAAGCCAGAGGTGACCGGCCAGTTAGAGGTCTAAGCGCGGCACTCTAGACCACTAGGCCATCCCAACCCCCCATGGCCTGGAGGAAACACACGAATCTCAACAAGTGACGCATCTCTTCTCACATACAATTTGGCCTCCTCATCCTCCTCCGCCCCACCCTTCTTCTAATTTAACGTAAATCTATAGGAGAAAACGACATTACTCGAGGTCAAATATTTTCATATCTGCTGCTCTGTTGAATGGGTTTGTACGATTAGAAATGAAATAAGTATTATAATATCTATTTTATATATAGACAATAGCAGACAGTAAGGAATCTGAAATGTCTGTCTTACAAATCGACTTGTCAGTTTTCCAACACTGGCATTCTTGTTCATTAAATGTGTTCTTGTTTTTAAAAAGGGCGTGTCGAATTGTTAAACGATGGTACGTTAAGTCAGAAGGTCTCTGGTGGAGTCAAGTTGTTTAGTTTTGATTTAACGTATCTTTGTGTACATTATATTATTAAAGGTTAGATAAAGTACCAAGAGATCAATGTGCCAAGTGATATTTTACTAATGTGTGGAAGCTTTGAACTGTTCGAGGACATATGACGTAATTGTAGTTCCTACTGTCTCCATATATATATTATCTTCTGATGTTAAACATTTGTTTCTTTTGTGCAATTTAACATTTGTTATCGAATATAATTATTTTAATCCTATGCTTGTGTAGCCGTAGCTTTATCTCAGGGGTTTTCGGGTTATTAAGGAGCTGTAGCAGTACTGGTTTCAACAGTTTATTTACAGAATACCAAAACAACAAACACATAAAAGGAAAACCAAAAAACCCAAAACACTGAAAATATAAATACAAACAGATTACAAACATGCAAACAAGGCGAGTGGAACATAATCAAGATAGAAATAAATATACAAAAGAAAGATAAAACATAATTTGAACTAAATACATTTATAGATATATGAACATTTAAAAAGATAGAAGAGAAAATAGGAAACTAAACATACCCTGGGAAAGGTGTTTTATAATTATACAAGATACACCAATATGGTTGAACTATATTACACAAGCTAAAATAAAACATACACCACAATAAATAAATACCAATGGGAAAAGGGCGAAAATGGCGGGAAACTAACGACATGAAATAATAGATTAGGGAAACTCCTATTACAAGAATTATTTATTTAAACTACTTAGAACCAACCTGTACTAAATATATTTACTGATAAATCTAATCTTATAAAATTACTAAAAACAAGAAATATATGATACCTGAAGTTGAAGACAATATACAAGGGTCTTGTCATTAGTCATGTCAAGAGAAAAGTGCAGTTTGAAACAAGGTGCAAGCCAGGTAAACTCATTAAAACACTCACTAAACACAATACAACACACACACACACTGGACACTACATCTTGGCTGAATTCCAAGACACCAAGCTGACATAAAATACAACACCATGTATTACATAAACTTTATTTACATATAAACAATAAAACATTTATAAATTCCACTCTACTACACTTGCAAGTATATATATTCTACTGTAATGTTAGTCTTACAGATTACAGTAATAGGATAGTTTTTGGTTTGTTAACGTATCTTATTTAAAGGGGCTAAATCCCTATTCTTTGAGAATTTCTAGATCCCAAATATTAGTGATTAAGCTTCTTTAAATATTGCCCATACACGTACAGTAGTATTTTAACAGTCCTTGTTTTTAATTATTTAATTTCATCACATCTACTGTATTCTAGTTAAAGATATCATTATGTAAGATTTAGACGGTAATATTTCATTCATTTCAAAAGTTATTTCTTAATACAACCTTGACTGACAATATCTAGTTTCTGTACGACTAAATTGAGAATTAATCGTGTCCAATAGTCAATCCTACATCCAGCAGTCATTGATTTTTTAACACTTTTTTCACAAATTGAAAGAAAACAAATGACACATCCATGTAATGTTAGAACGTACGATATTGTATCATTATCTTGTAAGTTACGGTGGACGTTACGATATTTCCATATTAACTTGTTAAACTTCTAAATTACTGTACCGGAGCCATTTATTACTCTTGAACAGCCATTATGGGTTTATTTTTTGTACTTTTGGTGAGGTGGTTGGGACGATTTATCAGTCGAACTTAGTTGAACTAATCACCACGTATAAAATAGGTTACGGTTTCTAGTTTCTCGAAACATCCCACTTTATTTCATTTATAAAGACAATATTATTTTCTGGTGAAGTATTTTATGGGTTCAAATATCGATTAATGTCAGTGAATTTCGCTATACGGTAATAGAAATCTGGACTTTTTTCAAAGCCAAAGGAGAAGCTATGACGCTGTGAATACATCGGTTATGTTGCAGTTATAGCCACCAAAGAAATACAAAAACAAAAAAAATCCAAAAAACTGTAGAGATAAATAAAAAAAATCATGATACGCTATGTCTTAAGTTACCCCTCCGAGAAATCATTCTTCAACATTCCTAAAAGAGGAAGCAAAAAAAAAAAAAAAAAAAAAAAACAACAACACAAGTACCGTTGCTGTGTGCATGTACTTCCTGCTAGGCGACGTCACGGTTGCTAAGAGATTAAATTTAATCCAGGAAATTATCGATCATTGATATTTTAACTGTAATCTCTTAATTAAATTGTAATCAATCAATCTGAATAATATAATGTAATATGAATGTATATAAACTAATTCACATTCAATATTTTCAGTATTTAGTCTAATTTATAATCAGCTATGTTCGGCTAAACTCCCCCAGAAGTCTCAGACTCAATCGAACGGCATTCTCTAGCGTCTGGGTATTACAGTCTACACAGTTATTATTTATTTAGCATGCTCTCCAGATACAAATATGCGATAATTTCTGTTATTTGTTAGTACGTCGTGGTTGACTCATTTCTTATAATTAGTAAAACAATATGTACTTGATTAGACATAATAATTGTGTAGCAATGATATTTTCTGTGAACTGATAGTGGAAAAACTTCAAAGGTAATTAATTGAATACCAGTATGGCGTTTGTTTTGTGCTTTACCTTTTTTATGTAATTATTTCTGTAGTTTTGTAATTGAGTTCAGCTTTTACTTCTTTTTACTTCCGTTTCTCAGTTCGTGTTTCATAAAGAGGAGGGGGGGGCACTCACCCTACATGTTTTGTATAGAGGGGGGGGGAGGTCCGAATCTACACAATGCTTCACACAGTGCGTATAAGGAAACGTTTGCCCCGACAGCAGCGATATGGTCTTCTTGAAAATCCCGATGAACCTCCTCGGCTAATGCAGGGATTGAATACGCGACATCCTGGGTATCAGGCCAGTATCTTATCAACTTAGCCACCATAGTTTGGTATATTTACATCAGGAATTTAAAATTGTTTGTATTCTGTAATATAATTGTGTTACGTTTTATAGAAGGAACGACACACAAATTTGTCTTTGTTCGGGTTGTATAATACCAACCCGAGGCGTATAGAAGCATATAGTTAATCTAGTCGGTATCAGTTTACAAATAAGTCGTTTGATGTTAGATGCATATAGGCATTGCTAGTCGGGATCAGTTAACAAGGAAGTTATTTGATGTATTAGTTATTCTAGTGATTAAAATTGAACAAAACGAAGTCAGCCAACGATTCACTTCCAACAAGAAATATTAATACTTTAAGTTGAGAATCTTCGAGTGATTGTAGCAAAACCAATTTTCGATTCAATGTAATACACATGTTGGTACAAAGTTACATGAAGCATGTTCAAATTAGATTTTATGCACAATTTGATTTGCGAAGAATTTGCAAAGCCATTGCTAAGATACACACGTCTTTGGTCATTCATTTTAGAGCCATTTTATTCTGGAATATTGATAAGTGTATTGATACTGCTCGTTTACAACCGTCAGCAGTAATAACAATGACCAAATCACACAACGCACGAGAAAGACGGATAGAGCAAGATGGGGTTCAGTAAAATAAAACCAAGTACCAACCATCCAACCCAATAGACAAAGTTCTTAAAAACTCGACCGATCACTTCATACAAACCTCCCACAGCTAGACTCCTACGCACATGCGAATTATTGGAATAAAATTAAACCGTATGATAGTCCGGAAATGACCTAGTTTGTGTTTAAACTCTCTCTGTCTTAATGACGTTATTTCAGTTGCAATTTATAATTAGACCATATTGCAGATTTGGAACTCGTGTTAATACCTTTTATGTCGACGGGAAACTATAAATACATGATAACTAGTCCGTAAGTATCTGAATAGCGACATATTTCCATGGGATATACGTACACTAAATATCTTAACAAATCCGGTTCATTAAGTCTAACACATCTTCAAGGCTTTTCTCTCCAATTTTTCCATAAAAATGAAGGAAAATTTAATCAGTGTTTGGAGAGTAATATTCGACTAGAGGGAAATTAATAGTTTAGATGTCTTGTTAATATGAAAGATTTTAAATTAATGTCTCAATACCTAATAAATTATACCCCTACGGCAGTCGTTAGGTTCAAATCCTACTGACTGTTGCTTAGTTTATTAATGAATGTTTGATGTTGTGAATTGAAATGAAATTGAGTTTAATGTCCTACGGTTTAGCCTGAAAAGTCTGACGAAGACAGGCATACGATGTACAGTGTGTCTGGATAGCGTTATTATGGCCTACTCTTATATTGAATTCAAACTCTCAAAATATATTTTACGTGCACGCAAATGTTCACATGAGACCTCGGATGTTCGTCGAATCTGAACGACCATCATATTCTTGATTTTGTATCGTAAAACTAATCTGTGTGTGCTAAGAAGGGGTGGGGAGACATACAACGTACAGATGGGTGGGTGGTAACATCGCACAATGATTCACACACTGGCGGGCACGTAAACGATCCCTTGACCGTTGGAATTCGATATACCACTGCCTGGGCACAATTTATCTCATTAGCCAAGTATAGGAGCAGAACAATAAACGCATATAACATGAAGGGAATGGGTTCGGTGGCAAGCTGCAATCCTCCATTGTGACATATACATGTATAGCCCTGAGCAAAAATAAAAGCAATGTTGTAATAAAGACGATAATCGATGGGAAACGGAAGGAGTGGGGGGGCATAATTGGTATTATCAGACTGACTTTTACAATAGCGTGATTGCATCCAATATACTGGGACTTGTATTTCTATTTGTAATGCGCTCAATCGCTAAATTTCATTCAACCATATATAGGAAACTATAACCCGGTCATCAATACAGAGACTGAAACACGCAAAATGAAATAAAATGGGTTATAACGTCCTACCCTTTTGCACCTAACCTGGGCTAATGGAAGACGGACATACGCCTTACAGTGTGCTATGAGGGAAATTTTGCCAATGCAGCGGCGCTACGGCCTACTCTTATATCGAATTCCAACTACCAAGCGATCTTTTACGTGCACTCCAATGTGTACACGGGACCTCGGTTTTTCGTCCCATCTTTTCAGGCCCTCCTTCTGCATCACTGACAAGGGGAAATCACGCCGGAAAATCGAGATGAACTTTCTCGGTAAATGCAGGGATCGAACACCCGACCTCCAGGCTAGCGAACCAGCGCCGTGTTTTTTTCTTATCCACTTAGCCACCGTGACCCCCCGAAACAGTCAAAGATATCGCGTACTTGCCATTCAAACATTTCAATGAAACTATAACCTGACCAGCAATGAATACATAGAATGAGACGGTTGAACATATCATTGAAACCAGAGCCAGGCAGAGACTGAAAGTGTATGTTATAGTAGTACATCTTTTATTCTAAAGGGGGTTTTGGTTATCAGACTACGTGAAGATATTTCACAAACAATTATTAGCAAATGAAGGTTTTGACGAGAACCAAATGTTGTATTACCTGGAGGATATACCCGTTGAGTTTGAATCATTTAGCGTAAATTGATGGATTGAAAGGATGGCGGAGGGAGGAGGTACACTCTGGAGACAATATTATTGTATAGGCAATATAGGACAGAAGTTAAAGTAGCTAAGTCTCTACCTCAGTATATCCAAAGTCTTACACGTTGAAAACACGAATTATTTGTCAATTCAAATCAACATTGATGTTGTTATCTAACCTTGAAAAGGTAGGCTCTTGATATCCAATATTTAAGACGAAACATTTTACCATTGGTACACGAATCGTGTACCATAATGTGTTTCAGGGTCATTTGTAACAAGTGACCTACAAGAACGAGGCTAGACATATTCACATGACTTATCTGGAGAGAATGCGCAATAGACTGAAATAACCAGACACGATGCATTTTAATTCCGTTGAGACCCATGCCGTAATTCGCTAGACATAAATGATTTGAAATTAGAGTCAAAATGGAAACGATTGACTGTAAATCAGTTCATATACAATCAGATTACAGTATTATATGCGTTGCGACCCTTTCGGATCCATTTCTAGGTCCCAAATTTTAGCAATTTAACTCCTTTACGATTAAAAGCGAGATTTAACACTGGTATGCTGATAGCATTGACTTGTGAACCCTGACCTTTTAGTAATTCATACCTTTGTCATTAACTAATGAACTGAAATAAAATGAGTTTAACGTTCTGCTATTGTGCTTCGACTTGGGCCAATGAAGGCGAAATTAACTAATAGCATTTATTATTATTCTAAGCTCATGTTTAGTACGTGTACTATAATAAGTGGTTAGCAGCTATACAGTTGGCATTAATTAACAGGACAGGTGTGTAACTAGCTGTAAAATATGTAACTATTGGTGTAAAAGCGTGACTATTTATAATACGCACACCTGGGCAATACTGGTGTATATCATTCAATACTCACGGTTTTAACACCATAGTCACATAACGCCTAATGACTACTGCTTGGTTACTAACCATTTTAACTAACTTATATGGATATAAAATAACGACTTTGTGGCAATATTTTCATTTCTAGTGTTTTGTTCATAAGTCATAGCACATTGTACCGGCGTATGACGTATACCTTACATCCATCTTCCTTTACCCCGTCGGTGGGGTTGGACGGCCGAGTGGTTAGCACATGCGCGCTGTATCATAAAGCCTGTCATTGAGTCAACATGTGTGCTTTCTAATCATCGGTTGTACGTGACAATGAGTAGGGTCGCCTGTCTAACCTCGTAGGTTTTCTCCCTGTCCTCCGGTTTCCTCCCACTGCTAAAGACCCTTTCACACAAGCCAAATATTGAAATAAAATTAAAACGATATTTATGTTAGTCCTGCAATGACTTAGTTTATGTCGAGTGGGCGTTAAACCCCATTTTTCTATCACTCCGTCGGTGGTGAGACATGTGACCTTAAACCCTGATTAATTTCGTTATATCAGTGCATACAACGGGTTGAATTTGAATGACATCCAATTCAAAACACTCGTTAAATCCCTATTCAGCTGGGGCGAATCAAAGACAACAAAAAATCAGACATAAACTTTGTCTTAAGCTACAGAGAATTATATCTTCAAGAAATGTGTTTTTTTACCGAACATTTCATAAAATAAGCTCATAAAGATGTCACAATATGTAGACATGCAATTTAAAAGTTTTGACAAACAAGGATAACTATTTAGATAGGTTTAGTCAGTTTTTATTATTCAACTGAAGCCAGGGCAATGCCTTGGGAAGCTGGTCGTATGAATGTAATCCCCAACAGCCATATTGCTTAATAACTGGAATAATAAAATATTTAAGAGGCATTTAGCGATTAGGGAAACACATTAACAGAACACAATTTTTATGGGAAACAATTGTGCTTGATAACGATAAGAGGATACTTGTCAAAACGTTGTGCCTTTAGAATATATTAGTGATAGTTTCTGATAAAGTCCAGGTTAGATGCAAAAGAGTAGGACGTTAAACCCCATTTCATTTCATATCATTTCATAAAAATTGTGTTCTGTTAATGGGCTAATAAACTACCCAGTGTTCATATAAAATGGTTCATGAACGAAGAACTAAAACGAAATGGGAGTTAACGCCCTCTTGCTCTGCTCCAAATGGTCTAATTGAGATGGACATACGTCATACAGTTTGTATAAGGAAACTTTTGCCCCGACAGCAGCGATATGGTCTTCTTGTATATCCAAGGTCAACTGTCAATGGTTCTTTCACGTTCACGCCAATGTGTATACAGGACCTAGATTTTTCGTCCCATCCGAACGACTAAACCGCTATTCTTGTCAGGGCCTACGACTGACAACGGGAAGCTTGCACCAGAAAATCCCGATGAACTTTCTCGGCTAATGCAGGGATTGAATACGCGACCTCCAGGGTATCAAGCCAGTATCTTATCAACTTAGCCACCATAGTTTGGTATGTTTGCATCAGGAATTAATTATTGTGAGGAATGTTACAGATTATAATAACCCTAAAGATTAAACAGGTGTATAGATCTACCTGATAATTACAATATTTCAACCGTAAAACACGTGCAAAGTCAATATTCATAATAAATAATGTTCCTTACAACACGATAAGTTTGTTTACCTGTACATAATAAATAATTATTAATAATGTTAAAACAACATGGTGATTAGAAAAAAGGAAATCATCTGAAATTGTTTTAACCTTGGAGAAACAAGAATCTACGAGTGTGGTCGAATAAGATTATTCCGCAACCAGAATCTAATACTGTGGAGGTGCGAGATATCCTCTCAACCAGAATCTTAATAACCCCACCCCCAACTCCGCCCCTCTCCAACGAGAGTGGCATACGATGATGGATTGGGATTACCCCCCCCCCCCCCAGCGATAATCTAATCCTGTGGAGGGATAGGATTACCCCCCCTCCCCGTCAACGATTGACATACGATGGTGGATAGGATACACGCCCCCCCCCCCCCCCCCGCCCCCAAGCGAAAATCTAATACTGTCGTATAATAGGATAACACCCTCCCACCCCCACCCCCACCCCCACCCAACCCCCTAACCAGAATACTGGCGAGGGAGGGGAAAAGAATGTATAAAGCTGTCAAGTTATTTAACATTAAATTATCTCATTTCTACGTTCGTTAATTATCTACCAATAGTTTTCCAATGTTCTTGTAATTATAGTCAACAACAAATAACAATTATAGTGGTCATGTAAATCAAGTCTACCACTTCAAAAATAATTTAATTAAATGCTTACAGTAATTGGCGGAATATTTTTGTGGTTTATGTGCTCGTAACTATAAACCAAATTTAAACGGTAAGATGACAGCGCCCTACTCAAAATTCCACTTTTATTTAGAGTACATTTTGTAAGTTTACGAACCTAATTTATATAAGTCATCTTCAAGGAATCAAGCATCAAAATAACGCACATAATTGCCTTGAATGTACTTGTTTCGTGCACGGAAAAGAACCCTAGACGGCTGAAATTCGATGAGTAGGTCGTTTGGATTAGCCTAGTCGATCCAACAAGTGGAAGTGCAGCTCCAATTTCATTTCATGTTATTTCATATCGATTAATGACACTGAACAATCGATACGTATATTTAGTTTCATATTTAGTTTATACTGTCGACAGGAGAAAACAATACCGGGTTTATCCAAAAACGAAGACAAACTGAAAATCCACAAGGGAGAGAGAGAAATGGAGCGTAACGTCCACTCGACACAAACAAGGTCATTTCAGGCCTAACATATGGTTTAATTTTATTTCCACAATTCGCTTGTGCGTAACGGTCTCTAGCAGTGGACGGAAACCGGAGAACCAGGAGAAAACCAATGATGTTGAGCAGTCGACCCTACTCCGAGTCACGTACAATCAGGGAACAACTGAATCTGTCAATTGCGAACCTTTTTTAGGCCTGAAATGTTATTAATTCGACATTAATTGACTTATCCAGACGGGAATCAACGCTTGATGGCATCGCTGGCCTGCGATATTTACTGGATTAGTATCATATCTGCTAATCAACGTCTATTAATAATTAAATCAAAAATGGATAATCGAGACTATGTTTTTTTTATCGTTCCGACTTTAGTATGATGATCGAGGCTAGGATCAAAATTTAATCGCTAAAATCTCGGTTCAAAATGGATGAATTTGATGAATTTTTTAGCGAATTCCCTTTACATTATGTATTTTTTAACTTTTATGTTGAGAACTGCCAGCTCTTTATCTAATTTTTCCACAATGTATCTTTAAACATTGATTGTAATTTATCAAACCCTGGAGTTTTCGATTTGTTATAATTTGGAATAATTCAATGGATTGGTATTGAAACTACATTTCGTCAAATTCCGATTAAGTGTCTGGTTGTCGAACTAGAACATGTCATAATATTAGATTTAACCAGACGATAGCAACTGCTGCTATAACAAGTATTAAGCATTATACTGCTTCCAATTTCACACTTCGTCACGATTGTATTTCCAACAAATGGCACACACGTCAACCCAGTTATTCGCGACAGCACAATCGAGTCAACTCTATCAAACATGCGTTACATTTACTCGAAGAACGAGATTCAAGCGTTTGAAACCCCATGTAATACAACTTGAAGTAGACATAGCAAACAAATTGAAACAATTATGTTTTAGAATTACATTGCCCCTAAGCTTCTTATCGATTTAAATAAAGATTTGTGCTTTTTTCTGTTTTATTCCAGAGAATGTTCATTTGGAGACGAACACAATATAATTTCAACAAATTGATAGTGCGTTGTAATCTTTGGTTGTTGGCGAAAGCCATACTTTATCTTCAACTCGGACCCGTAGCCAGCTCATAAAATTGCGGGTGGGGGGCTACATAATTTTTTGGAGAGGCTGAGGATGTGGCCGGCTAAGAACACCCCTAAAAAATCGATATTGTTGGCGAAATATTTTGGGGATGGGGGCTAATTGCATTTATTTATTTTTTTTTGGAGGGGGGGGGGAGCTAAGCCACTTGACATAAAGACATATTGAATATCTAAAGCACACGTGTAATACTATTGTCTAATTACTAATCTGTACTTTATTAACAACAACTACCGATGAAGCCAAGCAGTTTTAATAATAAAGTTATTTACGATCACGAATGAAACACAAGAAAGTCCGTGTTCGTATCTATGAGGACACGACAAGAACCGGCATTTGGCGAATTTAAACTTCTTCACCCGTTTTCTCACAAAACAAGACGGATTCCTTATAATAAGCATTTCCATTAAACCTGCTTCGTCCGACCATCGACTAGGCGAAGCGAACACAATGACGTGATTTACATAATTCGCTTAGAGTTGAAATTTTCCCAACTTATTTCATAAAACATTTTACTTTGCTTAATTGACCATCGTTAATGATGGAATGAAGAAAATAGTCAGACAAATGGCTTTTTACTAATTGACTCATAAAACACACAAATTGGTTATTGCAGATTATAAAACTTTTAGCGGCTTCTCGGAACAACCCATTATTCTATTAGCAGGCTACCAGACGCTTATTTAATTCAAATCATAAGCCTGACATTTTGAATTTCCACCAACTATATGTTTATTTATCAAATACGTTCGACAATCGTCAATTGTTGTGCGCCTTTGCTGAATTTATTTAATTCAGTTTTACTCCAGATTATCTGCCAAGCTGTCAGAAAAAAAAAAAATATCTAATGAAATGAAATGAAATTAGGGATTGATGTCCTACTGGTCTGCACTCATTGTCCGAATGAAGGCGAGGAAACACCATACAGTGTGTTATTAGGATAATATGGCCCTGGCAGCAGCAGTATGGCCAACTCCTATTTCGCATTTCGATTGCCAAGCGATTCGCATTTCAATTGCAAAGAAATGAAACGAAATGGGGTTAACGTCCGTCAGTTCTGCTCCGACAGGGTCAATGATTACACGGCATGGGTGAGATACCCAGAAAAAAAGCTTCTATAGTTGGATAATCGGAGAAAGAGAAGGGGAGAGGGAGCGGAGGGATTGATATGGGAGAGAAGGACGGAGAGATGGGCGAGAGAGACAGAGAAAGAGAGAGAGAGAGCACGTGTCATATAACTGTGTCATCTAACCCCTATTTATGTCTGAACAATGTCTAGTTCAATTCAATAGATTATTTGCACCTCATTATATACTTTCCTTATTTCGTAATAAAGCATCACAGTTAGTCTATGGTAGTGTCTATGATATATTCTTGTAAAACAATTTGTTATTTTTATTTTGAATTAAGTCTGTCTCCGTACAGACCCAGGACTATAACTCCGACACCTCAATTTAATCTAATTTATAGTTATTGTATATTTCTAGCCGTTCACGTAAAAGATCCCTTGGCAGTTGGAAATCGATATAAGAGTAGGCCGTAGCGCCGCTGCCCGGGCAAAAATTTCCCTCGTAACACACTGTATGGCGTATGCCCATCTACATTAGCCGAAGTTATATGCATACGAGTAGGACGTTAAACCCCATTTTATTTCATTTCTTGCAATGTCTGCGTGGTTCAGGGAAAAAAACAGGCATCGTGTGACATTAGCTGATAATACGTTTGTAAATTTAAATGTCAATATGTAAAACATTTATTAACTTGGCGTTATGGCTTCTCTCTCTGTCCGTTTGCAAATTAAATGACACTTTCAGATAAGTGGAAATCAAATTACAGACGCCAGTCGACAGGTTTTCTTGCGACAACTAGATGGTTTTGTTATGAATATTGATGCCGAACCTGTCTACAGTGATAATCAACAATATAGTGATGAGTGTCGTACACGATTCAAATTATGCGATGCTAATTTTTAATAATGAGATGTATATTCCTAATATCTACTTACTATTAGAGAGAGAGAGAGAAATGGGGTTTATCGTCAACTCGACACAAACTAGGATTTCGGGACTAACATATGGTTTAATTTTATTTCAGTAATTCGCTTGCGCGTAGGGGTCTTTAGCGGCGGGAGGAAACCGGAGTACCAAGAGAAAATCCACGAGGTTGGGCAGGCGACCCTACCCCTTGCCACGTGTAACCAGGGATTCGAAACCCCACCAGTTGACTCAATGACTGGCCGTATTATACAGCGCGCGCACGCTAACCATTCGGCCACCCAAACCCCCCTTACCAATACATTATTGTGTTTTCATAGCGGGTTCTTTTCTGCCTGTCCCCATCGACTCTCGTCTTATAACTCTTTCTGACCGTAAACAACTTCATTCGGCAGTTTGTGTTACTTTTGTTGAGGTAAAATAAACTGTATCTATTTAACAAGTTCGTGTTAAAACAAAACAAACCTATGTTCAAATTGTAGAACAAAACAATATTCGAACGCAAACTTGTGTGGTTTTGTTATCTGTTTGGAGATAATAATCCAAAAAGAAAAAAAATGGCGATGCAAAAGCATTCCTTTCAAACAAAAAGAACGTATTATTCCAATCTTGTATTCAGGAAAATTATTTCTTGTATTTCAATCTTGTACAACTAGGGATTGTTTTTCCTCTCCAATCTTCAAGCGATTTAATTTCCAATTACTAATTCAATTTCACAATCACTACAAAAAAATGCCAGTAACATGGGGGCGTCGAAATCACTAACGTTGTTTATACACGAAATCAACTAGCCTACGGTATTAAACCGGATGAAGAAATAGTAATACATTGTACTTCACAATATCGTGAAGACTTTTTTAATGTTGTTCAGAGATACCAAGTAACATGAAATCATTTACTCATATAGTAAAAAGATTCATTGCTTGTATTATATATCGACATACCATGTAAACCTTTAAACTGTACTAGGTATATAATTGTGTAATAACAATGGAGAATGGGGTCGGGTGGATAGCAAAATGGTTAACGCGTGCGTGTTGCATCAAAAGGTCTGTCAATGAGCTAACTGGTGTGGTTTCGCTTCCCACGTGGGCTTCCATCAAAAGGTCTCTCATTGAGCCAATTGGTGTGGTTTCGATTCCCCGGTAGTGTCACCTGTCCAACCTCGTGGGTTTTGCCTGTATTCTCAAGACGCTTATTAAAGATACATTATTGGAGAGCAAAAACTGACTTTTGTCGGTCTTCCTTTTGACCTCAGAGGTCATAGAAATTATAAATTAGATCTTTATTTAAACAACAAGCCAAAAATCAACCCTGTAGACCCACTGGCTTGGATTGGGCTCGGATTAAAACAGGATTTCTTTCGTTGATTGATTCAATCACAATGGCGTCGTGGGCGGATATTATTCGTGACGTTGACGTCATCATACTTCCGTCTCAAACCGAATACGCTTACGGTACCACAGTCATTGTAAACATTACTTGATAATCGAGACTATGTAGGTGGAGTTAACGCCTGTCAATCAACGATCGGCCATACTAAGAATCGGTGACGATGGAATTCAATACCATTTCTTGTCAAAAATTACACTGATAATAACTATGTTCAGAATAAAGTAATTTGAAATTTTCAATATATTCTTCTTTCATCATCTATTTTTGAACTGTTATAGCAAGAATGGCTAACTCCTTATAAAAATCTCCCATAATGTAACTTTAATACGCACAAGCAAATTATTGAAATAAAACTGAACCATGTTAGTCCCGAAATGACCTCTCACTGTAATATCAGTTAAGTGACAATAATTCTAGATAGATAATGAAAAAAGCATATGCAATTTAATTTGAGGCTAGCCTCGAACGTCATTACTAACGTATGTACGCTACTAAACAAAGTCTCGATTATCCCGTTTTACGTTAAATATCCATCACAAAATGTATTCAAATCCAGAAAACAACGCTGGCTAATCGAGAGTTGATTCTGCACTTGATAGGTCAATTAATGTATAATTTATAATTTAGATAATTAAATCAAAAGTCTGTAATAGGCAGATTTAGGTCTTGAATAATGTATGTTTAACCAAATTATTATTAAGATATTAAGTTGGCGATAGCGACTGGGTATAAATATAAGAGACGAAATACGGACAATTGTGTTCATTCGTTAATAAATAAAGGTTGGGAATTTTGTAAATGCAATTATTGATTTTATATTATGACACATTTTAAAACACATCCTTGTTTTCAATGTCGTTATTGATTTAATAAAGCCTAAAATATCTGCACACCTTTTTAGAGTGTTCTTGTGAATTAAATCAACAGATTTGGTTTATTCACGGATTAAATAATATTCCTGGAAATAATAACCACGAGATTTATTTTACATACTACCCGATCAAAACACCATACTTCTATTTCATGTTTCATCTTTGGCCTTGGATATATATTTTTTCGCATCACGTAAATATATTCCCGAGTGTATAAAATTGTATGGTTAATAAAAACCTGAATAAATTGACGTCACAGCCTAAATACTTGAAATCTCTATTTGATAACTCTGAAGGGCTTTATTGATTTATTTACATTCAACATGTTGAATGCTAGCGAGTCAGCATCGTACCGTTACAAACACATGAATAACACTGAAAGAACATATTATTGGTAAGAACCACTTCACTTAAAACGACCCTTTGATCATTTGGATATTAACTTTTGTTTTATTCCTGCCCCGACTAGGTTAGTAATCCATGTGGAACGCAGTAAACTGCTTTTTCAGTAAATAAGTTCGACCCCGAGGTGTCATTTGAGGTGCGTCAAGTTGTGATCCGTCTCTATAGATTAGATGTATACACGTGGATTACAGAGAGAGAAATGGGGTTTAACGTCCACTCGACACAAGCTAGGACATTTCGGGACTAACATATGGTTTAATTTTATTTCAATAACTCGCTAGTGTGTATGGGTCTTTCGCAGTGGGGGGGGGGGGGTGCGGAGAACCCGGAGACAACCCACGATGTTAGAAAGCGGAATAGAAGCATCCAAAAGCCACTGGTTTTATGCCCTAGTAACTCGAAGGTCGCCAGTACTCGAATGACCACTACGCTAGGTACACTCTATTTACTCCATTCGAGTGTTTCTTTTCTTATCAAGGAATTTATTAACAAATGATTTGTTCTCCAGACATCAGTTCTCCAGCCACTTGAACTCTTCTCCGTGAAAATGTTTTCATTCTTTCCGATCGACAGCCTGTCATTATTGATAAACTATTTCAGAGACAAATGGATGACATTGAATAACTAAAGAGATTGTACTAGGTCAGACTGTATCATCTTATAATAATATACAACTTGTTGTCTAAGGATTGCCGTGTAGTTACTGCGTGTACCTTTGATAACAGGTTCTGTCGTTGAATCAGGTGGCGTGGTTTCGATTCAAGGAGTAGGGTCACCTATCCAATGTCATGGGTTTTTTGCCGGGCGCACCGGTTTTCTCCTACAGCTAAATGTACAAACTAATTGTTGAAATAAATTTGAACATATCACGTGTTAATCCCGAAAAGACTTAGTTAAACCCCTTTGTTCCCCACTCCCCCTCCCCGGTCTCACTCGTAGATACTTCTAGAAATGGGTGGAAACCGGAAGATCTAGCGAAAACCCATGTGTATTTAGTGTAGGACCGAAATAGCAATAGCGTATGAAATGACTGGCAATCGGACATTAAGGAGCGACTGTGTCGTATAAGCCGACACCCGATACCACTTTATCGTAGAAGAGTTCAAATACTATTCCGATTTTCCTAATTTAATCTTAAATAATCAATAGCCTTTGAACCATTTCAGCGCATTTTATATACACCTTGTCGAGACAAATCAGATGTAGTTCAAACCAAGGAGAATAACGACCAATACGACTTTAACATGCTCATACAGACCTATAACATTATACGATTCCCAAATCTACTCATCCAGACCTGTAACACTACGAACCTCCAACTCTACCCATTCAAACCTGTAAAAGTACATTATATAATACGATCTCCAAATCTACCCACCCAGATCTGTAACACTACGATCTCCAACTCTATACCATTTTAATTCGCCTGTCCGATAAAGTACATACGTACTTTGAAACAGATAGTTGATAACGTCTCCCTATATCAAATAGTCCTCGTAGCACCTCTCAATCAAAACGGCATTCCACTATTAAATTCTGATAACCAAATAAAATAAATCGTATTTCTTTTCCCGTTGGTGCCATTTCCAATTATATTTTGTAATTATCTCGGCCATATTTAATAATATAACTGTTCATACTATAACCAGAAATAATTACGATACTTTTTTTTAATGTCTTGAAGCAAGACAAGCGCCCAATGTATTAGTAGGGAGCCATATGTCTGCACTACAGTAGCTCAGTTGGTAAGGCGCTTGCTTGCTAATCACCAAGAGTCCGCCAGGTTCGACCCGAATGTTCGCCGTGATCATTTATCAGTCTGAATTACAGTGGCCTAGTGGGTAAGGTGTTTGCTTGCTAACCACCAAGAGTCTGTCGGGTTCGATCTGAATGTTCGTCGTGATTTTCCAGTGTAGGTTTACCCCCGTCATCAGTGATGCAGAAATACTGACCTGTCCAGAAACAGTGTTTGTCTGTTGGGAGTTGACGACAAACCCTTGACGCATAGTAGGCGGAAATCTTTCTACTACCACCACGAGGTTGGTCAGGCGACCCTACTCTTTGTCACGTACAACCGACCTTATGAAACCACGCCAGTTAAGACTCGACGACAGTCCTTATTATACAGCGCACACGTGCTACAGTTCCTTCCCATTCCAATTAGACTCTTTCAACCGTGACGTTTGTTCGGGTAACAAAAGGTGGTAGTCTAGAATACATGTACTTTATAGAGCACTTAACGTAATTCAACTCACTGTCTTGTAGTTTGTATTGTTACACGGCTATTATCAGCGAGATTTTCAAGTGGTTTTTCGTGAGGAAAGTACACGACAAAGTAAATATTTTGATCGCAATAAACGATGGAGTTGCGTGAATATGACGGCAAAACGACCCTTTACAGTAATCTGATAAAGCTTTTAATTACCGCTATAATTAGTTTTAATAAACCAGTTTTAAAAGGTCGCGTGATTGTCAAATTAGCCACAAGTTGTCCAAAAATATACCATACTTTGGCTACATTTCTCAAATACCATCATTGAATTTGGCTACAAGTGTCCAAAATGTTGCTGAATTTGACTAGACGTCTCCAAACTATCGCTGAATGTGACTACAAGTGTCCAAAATATCGCTGAATTTGACTTGACGCGTCCAAACTATCGCTGAATTCGACTACAAATATCCAAACTATCGCTGCAGTTGACTACAAGTGTCCCAAACACCGCTTAACTTAGCTACATGTGGAACAACTATTGTCGATGTGGACAGCGATGGAACTGCAACATCCTGCGATTCGAATGATAGACGTTTGTAAACAATGTATATAATAAATGATGTGTGCCTTTTGTTTATCATTTACCCGTGTAATGATATACAGTTTTATTTTGGAACATATGATAAAGACAAACAAGAGAAACCTTACCGTGCGACAGGACACATTTACATTAAGGACTAATATGGCTTCTCATATAACAATTTCAAATGTGGTTGAGGGTCATTTAAAGGTTACGGGACATTTAGGGTGAATGCAAATTTAACATGGGCATCACGAAATGTCATAACTTGCCCAGCCTGTACAGAGCAGATTATTGGTCAAACAGAATATCTGTGATCGCGGGTTGCTGTACACAAATCACAGATAAAAACCCGAGAATATCACATGGTATCCGTCAATGAGCATCTGGACACATGAGCACACAACTTTAATACAAAATTTCAAATATTCACGTTCTACAAACTCCTAAATGATTGCGCAAAACAGAGAACAGTTAAAGAGGAATATTTCATAAACAAATTTAGATCTCTGCTAAACAAATAAAATAACATATAATATACATATCGCGTTTTTAAATATATATATATATATAAGTTTAATATATGGAATACAATTTTATAACGAGCCGCAATAACAAAATCGACTGCTGGTGGTGGTGCGGAGTGAAAACTGACGTAAATGATAACGACACCCAGTAATTCAAATCGATGGACAGATGTTCTCCCATTTTATGTTTTTGTTCCGATAAGATCCGCTTTAAGCTTGAAATCGTGGAATGAAATATAGTTTGCTCGGTTGACTTCATCTTTGATGACGCCATTAAAAACCACCATCGACATTCTGATGTGTACCATGATAAAACGGTTTCGTTAATCTTACTCGACGTTTGTTTAATGGCGCGAGCAGGATAGAAAGAGGGAATAATCGCTAATATACGTTATGTCTTGTAGAATTGATATCCTAAAGAGTATTCCACCAGAAAGATTACACGTCAATAATTCTCATCAGCGCACCCAAACACAACATTGCCATTTAAAATCTGTGTGGCAGAAAACTTGTTAATTCTGCGTGAATGAACTAAAATCGGATGGTATTTTTGGTAAATCAAAATAAAGAATAGGCCGTAATCACCTTGTTATTAGCCCGGTTTTTTTGTAGAATAGTAGGACGTTAATGCCAATTTTTATTTCATTCTTCTGAGAAATGGGGACTTTATATCACATCGTTCAACGCGAATGGGAACTGTGTATGATATTGTCCGCTGAAGTTCTCGCACGGATAGCAAGCTGAGTGTCAAACTGTTAGGACTTTGAATAAGAATGGGGGACTGTGCATCACATTGTCTCCTGAAGCCCACCGGGAATTAAGGCTGTGAATCAGATGTTCAGCGCTGGTTCCCCCCATCCCGTTCCTCAAAACGACTGTAACCCTACAATAGTGGTAAGTCACTACAATCCAATTGTAACTTTTATTTACATGATCACTACATTGTACCTCAAAGCAATTGTAAGTTACAATAGTTGTAAGTTACAATCAATTCTGTAAGTTACTATGACCGTCTGTAACCTATACTTATTACAATCGATTGTAGTGGAATGCAAAATGGCGTTATTTGTTAGTGTGGCGGAGAATGGCCCAAACAACGCAGTTTGATGAATACCAACTTCCTACACGAGAATAGCGATCTCACTCGCTTGGAAGTTGGCCTTCCGCACTTTCTTTATGTCGTCTTCTGACATTGTTGTTGTTGTCGTCGGCCGGAGAGGGGAGGTAACTCTCGCATACCGGATGTAGTGTCAAATCGATTTTTTCTCACTTTTGCACAGAAGATCACGATTGTAAGTTTACAATCGCACGATTTACAATTGCTAGACTTACAATTCCCTTACAATAGCTTTGAGGAACGTAATTAAACCGTTACTTACGATAGTTGTAAAGTTGGTTGTAGCTGTTACAACTATTGTAGGATACAATCGTTTTGAGGAACGACATCCTGATAAAGAGGACTGTGGATCAGACCGTCTACTGTCGTTTCCGAGAATGAGGACTTTGAATTATTACCTCCGCTCTAGCTACCCGGGAATGAGGATTGTGAATAAGATTGTCCGTTGTGGTTTTTTTTTCGAGAGAGTGATGAGTCAATCAGCCCACAGACACTTTGATCTACCGAATTGCTTTGTACGATTGAACAAGCCAATTAATTGCTGGGCAATAAAACCAACTGTAGATGTACAAATCGTTATCTTTAGTTATAAAATAGAAACCAATTAATCTACATGCAATTCTTCAACCAATGACATTTAGCGGTTCCTGGTCATTATGTATATGTGTTATATTCAAATCGACTTCCTTATCTCAAACTCTTCAACCAACGCGGATACAACAGAATTTAAAACAACGGAAATATAAATGGGGTTTAACGCCCACTCGACACAAACTATATACATGTAGGTAATTTCGGGACTAACATGCTTCGATTTCTTTCGATAATTCGAATGGGTGTAGGGGTCTTAAGTAGTGGGATGAAACCAGAGAAACCAGAGAAAACCCAGGCAGGTTGAACAGGTGCAACTGGCGAATCAAAACCTCGCCGGATGACTCCATGCCAGACTTTATGAATGAGCGCACATGTGCTAACCATTCGGGGGGGGGGGCAGTGGTCTGGAGTGCCGCGCTTCGACCTCTAGCTGGCTGGTCACCTCTGGCTTGCGGTTGGTGTGAGTGTATGTGGCATGGATATAGGGGGCGCCTTCTCAACCTCGTGGGTTTCCTCCGAGCACTACAGTTTCCTCCCACTGCTAAAGACCCTAACGCGCAAGCGAATTTTTGAAATAACATTGAGCCATATGTTAGTCCCGAAATGACCTAGTTTGTGTCGAGTGGGCGTTAACCACCGTTTCTCTCTCTCTCGCTAACCATTCAGCCATCCAACAAATGGGGTTTAATGTAGTTATAAGTTAACACAAATCAGAATAATTTATCACCATCAATCAGTCTTCAAATGATACTACCACTTGAATATATATTAGTTTACGAAACGTTATATAAGATTTAGATAAAGAGTTAGCCATTCGTACAGATAATATAAAATGATTGAACTTTTTAAATTTCTCTTTTGTGAGCGCAAATATTAGTCTTTCAGGGTTTGACAAGATGATTGCAATAATTGCAACCACCGCAATGGTTGACGGTAAAGCTAATTAAGCCTCGCTTATCCTTTTGGGAAGTAAATAAAAAATGTGGCACACTCTATGAAAAAATTAGTATGTCAACACGTTACAAGTTTTACGTCAGCAGTGATTTTAAATACAATAAAGTTATTCAAGTATGTTTTATTGCCATGTACATGAATTAGAACAAATATCACTCTATACAAACCAAATTTAGTTTGTGTGAAATACACGTTAGCTACAAATACTTTATTGAAGCATGTCGACACGTTACATGTTGTCATGTCATGTAGCAAGGGAAGTCCATCAATCACACCAAATAAAAATATTCTTGGCGTGTACGTTGTTAGAGAACATTCATAATAGTCGCAACACAGGGGAGTTAACTCTAACACGATTAATATAAATGACGTAATTAATGTGACTATTAGTTAAACGGTTATTAAATGTATTAAACGAGTACAAGGAAATGTTCGATATACGCCCCGTGGGGATGGGTAAATCAAACTAGTTACGCATCGATACACAGTAATTATTATCTCTTTGATGCAGCTCAGCTAATCGGAACTTGATTGTTAGTTGAGCTATTTAAGATTCGTATCGATCTGATCCTATCCCAGTAGGTTAGTGATCGATCTATGGCGTCATGATTGGTTTTATTATCTTGGAAGGTTATCGACCTGGTTGTCAAGTCGAACGATACATTGTTTAGTAATCAATTTGTTCAAAGCAAATATTTTTTAAATAAGGGGATTTTTTGGTAATTTTCCGCCAATTTTCACTATATGGTGTCTGTCTAGTTAACCCGGGCCCTGTTTCACGAAATTTTAACTTAAGATAAAATCAAATTTTAGTAGATACTTCAATTTTGATTGGCTAAGCACTAAAATCAATTTAATA
This sequence comes from Patella caerulea, assembly GCA_036850965.1. Taxonomy (NCBI): domain Eukaryota; kingdom Metazoa; phylum Mollusca; class Gastropoda; family Patellidae; genus Patella; species Patella caerulea. The sequence continues at coordinate 61,354,736 of JAZGQO010000006.1, read as the reverse complement.
GTATCCAATCAAATTACTAAAATTGGGATCTTATCTTAGTTAAAATTTCTTGAAATAGGCCCCAGATCTTAGTTAATCAGCATAAATATGCAAACATCCAGATAGAATGGAAAGTTTTTCCAAGTTAACTGATAAGCTGTCCATTACTCGGGGCTGACGCATGTTTCAATTTTATAGCAATAATTCGCTTGCGGGTAGGGGTCTTCAGCAATGGGAGGAGGAAACCGGCGGACCCCGAGAAAACCCACGAGGTTAGACAGGCGACCTGGGTAGAATGAAAAGTTTTTCCAAATTGACTTATACGCTGTCCATACGGGAGTAACGCATGGTTCAATTTTATTTCAATAATTCCTTTGTTGGTATGGGTCTTTAGCAGTAGGAGGACCCGGAGACCACACAAGAAGTTAGGCAGGCAACCCTACTCCATGTCACGTACAACCGCGGGGAATCGACACCACGCCAGTTGTCTCAATGGCAAACCGTATGATACAACGCGCACCTGCTAACCGTCCAGCCATCAAAGCCCTCTTACCAAGAGATATCTAGTCATATTACATACGTTCATTCCGATGGTTGATTAGATCATGAAAGAAGCTTACAATCTGTTATCTTGACATAATACACCTTAAATAGTACAAGATGTCAAACTTTGTCGGATTAATAGTCTGGTCGTCGTTTTGATTCATCAAATCCTGGTTTAAAAGACACTTGGCGATGTTAACAGACATTGTCCCAATCGACTTGTTTCTGCTTCGAGACATATGAGACCAGGAACTTTCAGTACTACATTTCTCAATAGTAGGAAACTGCTCATCGAATCCATTGACTGCGTGCAAACTCTAATCTGTAGCTGGTCGAGTGCATGGACTGGGTGCAAACCCTAAACTCAAGGACTGCGTGTAAATCCTAAACCGTAGAATACGTCGATCGAGAGGGAGAGAGAGAGAGAGAGAGAGAGAGAGAGAGAGAGAGGACGTCATTCATAAATTAACATATGGTTCCATTTTCAACAATTCGCTAGGGGGTAGGGGTTATTAGCAATAGGAGGACACTAGGGGACTCGGGGAAAACCCACGAGGTTTCACAGGCGATCCTATAAACAACAGTTCTTATGATCTAAATTAAACCGCATTATCTGACAAATATCGTGAATATATTGTCCCGTTACTAGAAACATGAATTAAATATACTGCCCAGACTAGAAGACGGTTTTCCCTGGGCGAATATAATCATGTCAAACGATAAGATCAACTGCTGTCATTGCAATAACGTGATTAGTTAAAGCTTGATTGTCTCGTCTTTTACAAGAATTATTATTCATGTATTAGTAAAGATAAAAGATGAGTTTTCTTATAATAACCAGATAATTATTCAACTCGGGGTATTTATATCTGATGGTTATACACAGAAAATAATTAGTTTTCCTTCTTTTCCTACTTAATAGATGTAATAAACCAAGACAATGTAATATAATACAATTCATATTTAACAGACTTTGTTCTGTTTGTTGAGAGAGAGAAAGAGAGAGAGAGAGAGAGAGAGAGAGAGAGGGAGGGTCGTTCACTCAACTAGGTCATTTCGGGACTAACATGTAGTTTAATTTTATTTCTGTAATTCGCTTGCTCGTAGGTCTCTTTAGCAGTGGGAAGACATCGGAGGACCCATAGAAAACCCACGAGGTTGGACAGGCCACCCTACTCCTTCTCACGTACAACCGGGGATTCGAAATCAAGCCAGTTGACTCAATGACAGGCTTTATGACACAGCACGCACGTGCAAACCATTCGGCCATCCAACCCCCTCTGTTTGGAGATTATGTTTAACTATATAATAATAATCCTCAGCTTCATGTGTATCAGGGCGGGGTTGGGGTTGTGGTGGGGGGTTGCTGAATTGTTAACGCTTGTGCGTTGTATCATAAGGTCTACCATTGAGTCAACTGGCGTGCTTTCGATTTCCCTGTTGTACGTGACAAGGAGTAGATATGCCTTTTAACCTCATGACATTCTCCGGGTCCTTCACTTTCTTTCCACTTTCTTTCCACTGCTCTGAGCCCTTTGACGAAAGCAAAGTAGTGAAATAAAATAAAGCATATGATAGTCTGGAAATGACCACCCGTCATCATCAATCATCATCATCATCAATCCTCATCCTCATCATCATCATCATCATCATCATCATTCTAAACACGTGTATCTGAGATAATTTCATATCGATTATTCTACCGGTTGTACGTGGTTTAAGCGCAAGTAAACTATTGAAATAAAATTGAACCATCTTTTAGTCCTGAAATGACCGAGTTTGTGTCGAGTGGGCATTACCCCCCCCCCCCCCCCCCCTGTCTCTCTCTCTCTCGTGTATTCTGATGTCCGTCACATAATGATCGTCATTGCTATCAACACCATCCCCGTGGTCTTCGACGTAAACGTTTACAGCCACTGAAATAGAAACACTTATTGTATTGTGGAATAAAACTAGGGGAATAAGTGGATAAGGCCCCGCTCTAAACACATGTTGGCTATGATAATCGTGGACGGACCACGAAAAACACATTCAAACCAATTAATCTATCAAACATTTGCTTGAAATCGCTCTCACGACTTTGTGTTCGCGTGGAGATATCTCAAGCTATAAATAAACTATTGTCAGAAGCCATGTTTTTCAACTAACATCATTGAGGGGGAGTCCATTTATCAAACATATTGAGGCCTAAGTTATTTCGTCATTATTTGCTGTCAATTTCTTTTTCCGGTGTTCAATTGCAGAGTTTCGAGTGCGTTAACACGCCTCGGTGTTCCTCAAACTGCCCGATCTAGAAATAACAACCGCTCCCCCAGTCAAGCTAGCACACAAGAAGCTGGCAGACAACAGTCGTGTTGCCAGTTAGTGATACCCTGCCATTTTTTCTCTGTGCTCCCCCCCCCCCCGCCGGGTATTCTTCGGGTAATCTGCCGTTTTATTACTAAAATTAGGTGTATATATTTTCCATATATACCGTACTTTTATTGGAAATAACCGCGTATCTTTAAAAATGAAATGGGGTTTTACTGACCTACTGGTATGCTCCGTCTGAGATAATGAATGTCGGGAATACTTCATACAGTGTGATACGAGGTATAGTTTGTCGGACAGGAATCTTCTACGTACAGGCCAATGTGTACACGGGACCTCAGGTTTACTTTGAATAAGATGTTATTCATATTTAATTAAATTTATTCCCTCCTTGTCACGTACAATCGGGAAATCGAAACCATGGCAGTTGACTCGACAACAGAGTGTCAGATCCAGAGCGCACATGTGCTTACTATTAGGCCATCTGACCTCTAAAGTAAATGAAAGAGAAGTAATTATCCAACCAGTATATATCCAAGATGTAATTTCCAATAATGAGAAACTCGGTCAAGAATACAAAGTTAGGTTAATGTATATTTGAAACTGTTGCGTTATAATGTTCTGTCTGTGGCATGGGAACGCTCGAGTGTATGCCGTTAAAGGAGGTACTCGGAGCTAAAAGGAATATCTCATATGCTTTCAGTACAAAAATCAATATTTAAGAAGAGTAATTCCCTCGTGACTAGGTCAATGGACAATTTTCAGATAAGAAAATAAAAGATGTTTAAAAATTTATGGAAGTTTGCTTGGTAGTTAGTTTTGATAACGCCAAGTGTACGTCTCACGAGAGTGAAAATCACGCACGAGTAAGTTCGTGTTACAAGAATTATTATAAATCATCCATTGTAAAGTTGTTCAGGTGTAGTATAGTTAAATGCACTATATACACCTTTACCCTACTAAACACAACACATATATTATTATACCATATTATTCACACCTTTACCTTACACATTTATCACGATACCATGCCACTCACACTCTTAATTCGTCACATCCGGTTCAAAAGTATTAAATAAGAATCATTCCAATCGGATTAACGCACAGATCCTATTTCGTTTCGTTTTTTTAAAGTTTAATATTTCGTTATACCTGTCTTTACTACACTAGGATCTGGAAGAGTTATTATCATTGAGGTGGTCTGTTACGGCGAGTTCTAAGCCTTTTGGTGCACGGAACTGAGGGTAAATCACTAGAAACGTCAACGCTGATTGATTAATCAATGCCTGACGTCATAGGGTCAAAAGCGGCTCGTTTGACCCCTGACGTGAACACCCACTATAACTTGCCAGATCTTCATGTCGTGTAAAAAAAAAAGATGGTTAGCATTATATTAATTATGTCCAATCATCAGCGATGGCCCGTTTGATTCCATGAACATCGAGGTCAGGATTGTATCTATCCTACGCGGTCTTTATTATTCGTCTCTAAACTAATGTCTCAAAAGACATTTCTTAAATTTTCATATTTGTTAGATTTTAACAAGGAAAATATTTTAGGCTACATGTTGTATATTATTTTATGGCTGTGTAAGCAAAATACACGATGATAGGTTGCGGGGGTGGGGTGCTAAAACATCCCAACCCTTCATTACATGCAGATACAACAACAATCCCTTGTCCGTGGGTTGGACAGGGTCAGTTCCCTGAGCTTGGTCGGACAGGGTCGTGCATGTAGGGAAAGACATATACTCGCTTACATGGATGATCAATCCGAGTTTCTATGTTTACCATTGGTAGCACGCTTGAAATCGTAGAATCCGGTTGAAAGAGAGAGAGAGAGAAATGAGGTTTAACGTCAACACGACACAAACTAGGTCATTTCGGGACTAACATATGGTTAAATTTTATGTCAATGATTCGCATGCGCGTAGGGGTGTTTAGCAGTGGGAGGAAACCGGAGTACCTGTAGGAAACCCACGAGGTACCCGGTTGAAGAGAGGTGGCTCAGTGAGTAACACACTGGTTAGCTAGCAATAGCATCCTGTCGGTTTCGTTCCGTGGTATTTTCCGGTATGGTTTACTCTTGTCCGTAGTGCAGGGCTGAAGGGGGCGTTGCAGCGTCTAGTCGTTTCGCCGAGAACGAACAACTGACATCCCAAGTACACAGCGGAGTGTGCGTATATCTCAGTCGGTGGAGAAAAAATAGCCCTTCCACAGTGGATTGCAGGTACAGCCCAGTCGGTGCAGATAGGGTGTGGATGCCACCACCTTTATCATGTGCATTTAAAACGTTTTAATTTCGATAGCCACATCTGAGATTAAGTAGGGCGGGGGGGGGGGTAATTTGTCAACTTTTAATCTTAAAATAATATAATTTTAATAGCGACGCCAGTTTGGAAGGTTGAATAAGAAGTATTTGTATTGATGTGTCTGTGTACGTGATGTAAGAGACATTTATTTATAGTGTTTTAATTTTTATGGTCTTGTCATGGGATTTGTACACTCAAACATTTCGACTCGTCTGAACCCGTATGGGGTCATGGTGACTCGTTAGATAGCGTATCTGATTCTTCCTTTGCTCCCCACACCCCCTCTTGTTAGTAGTGTTGGACGGAGTCGCAGTACATTTGGTACCGAAAGTTAGCGTGCAAGTAAATAATCTCAGGCATTTAGAATTATGCAAAAGAGTGAGCCGAAACGTCGCTGTCTTGTCCAAATGTCCCCATAACACTCTGCTTACCCTGTTAAGGCAGAAAACTATACATCGTTAAACTTCATATCATTTCATGTCCACGGCAATGCGAGGTGTTGAGTAGCTTCGTCCATGATGTCACAGGGCGTGAAATCCGTCAATCGCCATGGTTCCCGGATATTACGGTATTTGAATCAGGCCCTCCGTTTCCCCAGGAGTGTGTCGGAGGCTTTGTGTTCTGCTGTAATGTGTTGCTGCATTCATTTTATAATGCAGTTATAGTACAAAATATATGATAAGGAGAATGTGAAACCGCTTTATTTAACGTCCGCATCCACCGAAGTCTTATCACAGACCAGATAATTCATTATCATATTGTCTACGATATCGCTTCGGTGGATGCGGACGTTAAATAAAGCTGTTCAACAGCATTTTAAACTCCAGTAAATACACAAATGTTACATGTTCTTAAATGTTTCAAATAGAGATTGTGTTCTGTTAGATTTCAATATGTTGTTTTTAAATAGCATAAACGTTTCATATGTTGTTTTTTTATTACAACTACTGACAATTATCCATCTGTTTTCAAACATCCGAGAATTCCCGGTTGTACGTGGCAAGGAGTAGGGTCGTCTGTCCAACTTCGTGAGTTTTCGCCGGGTACTCCGGTTTCCCCCCACTGCTGAAGACCCCTACGCGCAAGCGAATTATTGAAATAAAATTAAAACCACATGTTAGCCCCGAAATGACCTAGTTTGCGTCGAGTGGACGTTAAACCCTATTTCTCTCTCTCTCTGTCTCTCTCTCAAACATCCGACAGAAATAGACAAACGTATATTGAATAATATAACATTAGTTGCTTTTACTGTATGATTTAAATAATGTAAGTTTCTAACAAAAATATCCATTCTAATCATTTGTTATATAATGAGTTATGCTGTTTGTACTAATGAGAATGTAAAATCTCGACTTGGTATTGTTGGGAAAATTTGGAATGTTAATCCCCGACTAAAAAGCAACATTTTGAGCAAATTTATCACTTTAGGTTACAAATTGTGATTGTACATTTCTTATAGAATTATGTTGGCTGTACTACAAGAAAGTGTTAACATTTCCACTTGGTATTGGGGAAATTTGAATGTTAATCGAGGATTTAGACAAATTTGTCATTTTAAGCTAAAAATCTTTTTTTCGACAAATAAAATAAACCCACACACGGGAAATTACCCTTTATGTGTCAGTTTCTTATCCCCATATTATAACTAATATAATAAAAAAAAATTACAAATGAAACAAAAAACACACAAAAGAAATGTGCCATTTACCTGTTTTTTCAGATCCTCATATTACAACTATTATAATAATTCATCGTTTATTAAATTATAATTGTCTATGTTATTGTTTCTTTGTAGCATCATAATGGGCACGATCAGCGCCGACTCAAACGGTGACTCGCTGAATGCCACAGCTATATGGATCTTAATCAACCAGCTATCGCCGAGTAATAGAAACAAGGTTCTAGCAGCGGCCGGTATAGATGAACAGACATTAGAGACTATACTCCAGCGTGGCAAGATGCATGTGAAAAGTTATGAACGACCGATGATGCAGTATACGGAATATCGGATAAGTAAAATACTATTGTTATACGTGCCTCCGATCTTAATTATTCTGGGAACGTTTGGTAACTTATTTTCATTCATTATTTTACGTAGACGACCGATGTTAAAAGTTTCGACTTATTTTTATCTCGCATCGTTGGCTATCGCTGATAGTCTAGTATTGTACATCGGCTTGCTGCGGATTTGGATTAACGAATTAACTGGAATTGATGCTATGGATTTAACGAACTGGCTATGTAAATTGACTTGTGTTTTTGGATATTTTTCAAGCGATTTCTCCGTATGGTTGATCATAGCAGTGACCGTGGAAAGGTTTATTGTCGTTTGTTTTCCGTTTAAAGCCAATGGAATGTGTAACGTAAGCCGCGCACGGAAAGTCATCGTTCTCTTAATTGTTATAATGTTTTCGATTAATCTGCATTTTCTATTTACTGTGGAGTTAGTCACCACACCGGTGGATGGTAAAAATATAGTGAATTGTGAAGCCGCTGCACCGTTCCCGGTGTTAGTAGATCAGGCATGGCCGTGGGTCGATGCTATTATTTATTCCTTCGTACCCTTCGTCACCATCACCGTTCTTAATATCTTAATTATTCGACAGGTACTCAAGGCTCACGGAAGCCGCGAAAGACTACAAAATTTCGGAGATCGGAGAGTTTTGGAAACACGTCGACAAATGAGCGAAGTTACTTCGAAGTTAACAGCGATGCTCCTAACGGTCTCCTTTACGTTTCTCTTAACGACATTGCCCATGAACATAACGTTAATTGTGACATATTTCTGGAACAAAGAAGATAGGGAATTAGAAAACACGGCTAAATTTCATCTGGTGAAAACCATCACCGAACTATTAATGTACGTTAATCATTCTATGAACTTCTTTCTGTATTGTGCGACGGGTCGAAAGTTCCGACAACAAGTCCTGAAGTTAGTTTGCCATAAACAGGCTCTACAAACATGGTCTTCAATCTGTGACGATCAGCCCAAACATCAATCTAAGAAGGATTTGCTACTTAATCACATGAATTGCCACTCGGAACATCTACATACTGAGAGTGAATATATGAAAACAAAATTATAAATTATGTAAATGTAGATCTGTGTGAACGGGTCGTCGCTTTTGGTTCTATTCTGAATCAAACATAATCCTGAGAATTCAGCCTAGCTTGTAATATATCGCCATTTTATGCATTTTAAAACTTTTTGTCATTTACATTAACACGTCTCAAGTGTCTTCAAAACGATAAAACTCAGACGATGTTATTCAAGTAAACGGAAATTCATAGACTCTACCCTTGTAATCTAAATTAGCTGCAATATAATCCCTCAACAAACCACTTAATATCAATTCCAGAGAAAATTCCAAAATAGCATCACTACTGATAACATCAAATTTATTATTTTCAGTTTCATGAACGAAAACAAAAATTTGTACGTATATTTTTTAATTGCTAAATGAGGTTTAGCCCACAAATTGCGTCATCTTTACTTGCTTGACATCACTAATTATTACATCAAAAACTCAACAATTTTGTGCGTATACCTTTATAATTGCTCAATAAGGTTCAGCCCACAAATTACAACATCTTTAATTGCTTGTCATCACTAATGATTACATCAAATTTATTTGGGTTCTTTTGTGCACAAACCTGTATAATTGCTAAATAAGGTTTAGGTACACAATTCGAACTCTTGCTTGACTTCATTATTTACTCTAAGAACTAAACATGATGTTGATGAATGACATGTAAAAGAAAGTGTTTTATGAGGATTCTTGAGGATACTGATGAACGGAACATCTTGAGATATTTATTTTCATAAGAAGTGAAAATAAACGACTTTTTAATTTTTGAATTCTTTGGAAATTACCAGAGAGATTTCTGTGAAATTGACACTTATTTTATTGGTGCTTTCTTGATGTGTTAAATGTGGCGTGAAAGGTGATCCATATAGTGTGTAGTCGTATACAATCTATTACTGCTCATTTACTAAACTGCGCACACATATCGTATGTAGTCCTTCGTAATCTCTCACTGCTCAATTAAATAACTGCGCACGCATATCTTTAGCTGCTCATTTGTAAAATTGCGAACACCAATAATCAGTGCCAATTCGCTACCAATTTGCTCAGACTTAGTACATATACATAGTTTAATATAGAGACCATAGTGGATTATTTTATTCGTTTAATGGCTGTACGAGCAACACTGTGTGAATGCCCAGATCAAAAATGCCATAAGTCGTTTTCGTTTTCACCGAACATGTGTAATTAAATTAGTCGCTTCTAAAGCTGGTAATTGAATTAGTAGCTACGAAAGCTGGTGATTAATAGCTTATTAATTTACTTCGACACATCGTCATTACTTGAATGATTCCGTGTTTTGTTGTGGTTCCGTCTGTTTTAATTAAAATCAGCATAAATAAATAAATAAATCATACACTGATTAATGGCCACCTAAAGCTGAACTCTAGGAATAAAGTTATTGAGAAAAAACTTGCGTGTTATCATCTCCGGATTTTCAAAATCTGTTGCAATTAACAAAGGACAATGACAAATGTACCATAGTTTAGAATTTGTTAAACGTTGTTAATCAATCGACGAGGAATTGGTTCTACGATCGATGCCAGTAGCTATTCAGGTCTTAAATCGAACCGTTTATAAATTAACGTATCGATATACAATAGCAAATATACCTTGCTTTCTTAGCAAGTGAATAGGGAGTGGTTTGAAGTGTTTAGAGTCGTGTTGGGCGTGAACAATAACAGTAAAGGAATGACAAAATGGTTTCTGTCCAGATTATGTACTGTGTGAACTCTCTGAGAGACAGATATTCGACATCCTATAAAGCAGATAAAATAGAAAAGACACACGTATGGGAATGAATCCGAATAGCAAACGCCCTGATATTCCATAAATACGAAATGACATAAGTTGACGTTTCGGTCACCGACGACCTAACTAGTTCCTTGTTTCGCTTGTCTACAACATTACGTCAACGCTTACCAATGTCGGTCACCATAGGGGCAAAAACCACTCATACGATCCCTGACGCGACGCTCCAGTAGAACCAGTCAGAGCTTCATGAAATATAAATCTGTATTTTAATTAGATTGCATTCAATTGAAAAAGAAACACAAAATTACTTTGTAACCAGTGAGTCGCGGCGGTTCATTGAGTAAGTCCGATAATAAGACCTGTGTAATTAGAATCGCATATCACGTCGACAATTAAATCGCGTAAATAACCGAAAATATTTAGAACAACATAATCTCGACTCATTCAATTGCAAAACAAATAAAGGAATTTCTGTGAGTGAACACCATACGGTTTCTATAGAAAATGACCCTGGAGTAATGTTTGGAGAGCTAGTTAATAGCTCACAATAACAGTGCAATTTAACACTTGATAAAGTTCATGCGATAGTATGAAGTGATTGATTGTGTTTTTACTTAGACAGTTTTAAGACGTCTTTCTAATTAGTGGTTAATGGCATTGTCTGCTCTTAAAGGAAACCTGACCCAAAGATTGGAAAGAAATGGAGTTGAGCGTCCTACTATTCTGCCCCTGCTCGGATAATGGTAACGAGATAATTAAAGACTCGTCTCTTACTATTAAATCCAATTTAGATGAGAAACGATATTAATAAGATCACCCAAGTTTGATCAAATTAAGTGGTCTGATCGCAACGTGGAGAAATTTGTCTGTGACAGCGCACCGTTTTGATTCCTCGGACACTCCTCCGTCTTCACCAGTTCCATAATCAAACACAGAGTTCACGTGATACCAAAACACAAATTATCCTCGATTCTACCATCGATTAAAGCGGACTTAAATCCCAACAAACGAACAATCGATCATCTCCACATTTTGTTTCGTTGACCTGTATGTGAACTGTAATTTAATTACAGCTAAAAGAGTGAATTCAGTTTGTTAACGAGTGCTGTGATGGCTAATCAAGTTTTGGGAATAGAAACATGCTTTAGATAACTTATCGCCAAGTACGATCGTCTTACTACGGTTCAATTCCGATATAAACAAGTCTAAAAAATGTTTATCAGTAAATGTTTATCACTATTACTCTAAAAACTCGATATCTGAAATATATGATAACCGGCATTAGTTATTCTTGAGAAGGAAACCATTCCCAACACCGCGTACGATACCTCTCACCATTGAGCGATGATTGGAAAGTTAAATATTAAAATAGCTGACATCAGAATTGACGTTAGTCACACAAATGACGTAGTCGAAATAAAGATCAATGTCGGTATCTAAATGTGTAGTAAGTAATGTACAGAAACGATGACTGAATAAAGTGACTCGTAAAAGAAATAGTGAAACAATTTAGAAGATGTTTAAGATAGTAAATCTTGTTTAGTTATGTTCTGTAAAGTTTATAAATCGTGATATTATACATTTATAAAAGTGTGGGGGGTCAAATCGTGTATTGAGTGTGACATTACAAGTGTGGGCGTGGCAAATGGGTTAAATTACGAAACCCACGAATAATTATCGTGAAACACGAGGTTAGTGTTATTGGATCTCAGTGTAAATGAAATAAAACGAAATGGTGTTTATCTTCCTACCGTTCTGATTCGACTGTGTTAATGATAGCGGAACTCTATTTAAACGTAAGAAGTGTCTTATTCATGACTTCTAATTTAGTGTGAAACCCGCCAGATCTGGGTGACAGTTCCAGAGTAACATGATATGGAATGATGGAAACTGGACTGATTGGATTTAAAACTGGTATTTGTGTCGATTGAATATAAATGTTTTTGTTCTAAAGAATGTTCAACTCAGTGTGGCTAATATATGTAATGCATGGGGGCACGCTGGGGAGTTCAAACATGGCGGTGACCAATAGGTCTGTATGGTGATAGCTTGGGAGCTCAAACATGGCGGTGACAAACACGAATTGCATAATGACCAGCTGGGGAGTTCAAACATGGCGGTGACCAATTGGGCCTGCATAATGACAGACTGGGGAGCTCAAACGAGGCGTGACAAATAGAGCTGTGTGGCAGGCTGGAGAGCTCAAACAGGTCGTTGACATAATATGGCTGCACGATGACAGGCTAGGGAGCTCAGATATGGCGGTGGCAAATAGGGCTCTTGCATGACAGACTAGGTAGCTTAAACATTGGCATGGTATTCAGATCTAATTAAATGTGACCAATGGGGGCATCATGGAAGATATCAGGCTGGCTGTTCAGCTACGATTTGAACATTTGACTCTATAGATCTATATTGTATTACCATGGTAGTAATTGAATTGGAAATGGTATATTATAGTTCCCTGGAATACAACTACGTTTATTATAAAGTTATGTTTAGACTAGACATCGCGTATTAATGCTAACCCTTCTAAGGGTTAGGGGTTCATCGAAGTTTTTCTTACACGTTTCCCCTTGACAGTAGTGCAGGAAGGGGGGGGGGCTGCCAAGGAACAACGTATCGTCGTGGACATGGAACTGAAAACCGAGGTCCCGCTTACACATTGACGTGCAAGTTAAAAGAACCCTTGGCAGTTGGAGTTTAAAAAGAGTAGTTCATCCTGTCGCTGTCCGGGCAGTTTACTTTATAACACACTGCATTCGAACTTGAACTACGTTAGACTCATTTCATTTGGGGTCTAACTTTAGAATTAATAAGACAATTCGTTCATAGAAACATTAGTTGTATTCCATTGAATCTAACGTGTGTGGATATATCGCTTTTACAACTAATCTTATTAATATTTCGTTTCGTTTTTGAATACTATTGGTGGCCTATATTACACAAAGATTTTTCCAATTGTAGTGAGAGGTCGCGTCAGAAATCATATAAACGATGTTCAAAATCAAAACTTACTAAATTAAGATTTACAAAATTAAAACTTACTAAATTACGATTTACAAAATTATATAATTACGAAATTATTTTTAACGAAATTAAAATTTTCAAAATTGTAATTCACAAAATTGTAGTTTACAAAATTAAAACTTACGAAATTTAGATTTACGAAATTTAGATTTACGAAATTTAAATTTAATATATATTTCTTTTAAAAAGTATAACCTATCCGTTCTAAGTAATCCCGATGATGCAAAGAGTGCGTGCCATTTAGAATCTCGGATGTTGATATAGGGAGAGGGAGAGAAATGGGTTTTAACGTCCACTCGACACAAACTAGGTCATTTTGGGACTAACATATGGCTTAATTTTATTTCAATAATTTGCTTGCACGTAGGGGTCTTTAGCAGTGGGAGGAAACCGGAGTGTCAGGAGCAAACCCACAAGGTTGAGAAGGCGCCCCTATCTCCATGCCTCATACGCTCACACCAGGGCTCGAAACCACAGCCGCAAGTCAGAGGTGACCGGCCAGCTAGAGGTTGAAGCGTGGCACTCTAGACCACTAGGCCATACCAACCCCTCAGAGGTTGATATATATATGATATGTGTTCGCTCCCTGCATTGGCCGAGAAAGTTCGTCCTGATTTTCCGGTGTGGTATCACTTTGTCTGTGATGCAGGACGGGTGGCCTGGCAAGGACAGCTGTCTAGTCGTTCGGGTGACACGAAAAACCGAGGTCCCGTGTACTAATTGGCGTACACGTAAAAGATCCCTTGACAGTTGTAATTCGATATGCCCGTCTTCATTAGCCCAGTTTAGGAGCAAAAAAAAAAAAAAAAAAAAAAAAACATTTCATTTCATTGATATTTGATACGAAAGTTATTCCGACGGGCATTTATTACAGTCGATTATCTACTAAAAGATGGGCACTCGCTAAAATAGTCGTAAAGTGGCTGATTTCGTAGGCACCCCGGGGAAACCTGACGATTTTCAAATACATTAAGACATAAAAACTAAGACTAGTGTAAAAGTACAGAGGTTTCCATATTAAATGTTTCAACAACTATTTTCCAGTTTGTTGAACAAGGTTATACGCGAAGCTTGTGTGCTACTTACGTTTCGCTGTTACTAACCGTTCTTTCTATATATTTTAGTTCACAAATAGAGTGATAGAAGTGATGAGTGTTTGAAGTTTGAACACTGTAGTCTCGATTGTTTAGTACCATTGCGGCAATAATAAACAAAGTCTCGATTATCCATTTTAATGTTGAATTATTCAATAGCAAATTTGAATCCATACAATACGATAGTTATACAATGGTCTAGAGAGATGATTATGAGCTTGCCATGTGAATTAATGTCTAACTATTAATTCTTGTAAAGCTTGAAGCCGACATAAAGACTTGCAATAAAGTCATTTGGTACTTATACTTAATGCATCATTACGACATCACGACAAATATTACACACAACGCTTCGTGTGAGCTTTTTGTCGTGTTGTCAACTTTAACTGCAAACTAGGTCATTTCGGAACTAACATATGGCAGAATTTTATTTCCATAATTCGCTTGCGCGTAGGGGTCTTTAGCAGTGGGATGAAATCGGAGGCCCAGAGAAAACCCACGAGGTTAGACAAGCGACCCTACTCCTTGTCGCGTACAACCGGGGAACCAAAGCCAAGCCAGTTGACTCAATGACCAACATTATGATACAGCGCGCACGTGCTAACCTCCTCTTCTTATTGATTCAAATTGTTTGTCCACTTATTGCTGTCTACATCGAGAGTGTTTTTATATTAACGACCTGTCTATAATCGAGATCACCGGGTGTTAAGGTCAAGGATTCTAAAACAAAGACACACATCAGATATAAACATGCTCACATTAAAAAACGGTCTGCTATCTTGATTACCCCACTGCTAAGTTAAGCAGTTCTAAATAAACACGCAACTCTTCTGGTGTATAAATATTTTGCCATTAAAACAGAATTTATTGCTTTATTTTGCTGTCATAAAATAATTATATGAAGGATATTTTTATGATCTGCACGTGTAGTTATTATTATGTTAAAGTGACTTATCTTGATTTCAATAGAGAGAGAGAGAGAGAGCGAGAGAGAGACACACACACAGAGAAATGTCAATCTCACAAACAATCCAAGTACACCACATCTCCGGTATGCTTAGATTCACGCACAAAACAGCAGGCCCAACTTGGCGCTCTTTGCTGTAATTGTTGGTGTTTTGACTGGACTACTGGTATATCGATAGTTGCTATTGTTTAGTTTTAGTTTAACTGTAAGCATCTTTAAAGAACCAGAATCAGATCGGCTTCTTAACCTGCATTGATGATTAAATCAAAAACTGGATAACCGAGACAATGTTTCTTATCGTACCGATTAAAGTGAAACTGATTGAGACTTGGCCTAGCCTTCAATCGCTAAATTTTCCGTTCAGAGTGACTGAAATTTTCAGCTAATTACCTTTACACTATCTAGTTTTTAACTATTATAGTGAGAACTGCAATCTTGTTATCTAATCACCCATAATGTATCTTTAACTAAAGGTATCTTTAAGGTGTGTTAAACACATGAATGAATATACCATGATAAATATCCATTTGTTATTTCTGGACACAATTATGATGAAAGGTTTGAAAGGATTCGGAATTCCAGCTAAAGTGCGAAAACAAAAAAGAAAATCTAGGACAAAATTTTAATGAATGGTAAAATGTGGTTCTGTTTATGTAGGAATTGTTCGAGTCTATATACGTCGAGGTTGTTCAGATTAATTTGTTGATCAAGCTGTTTTAATGACGTAGTTAATGAAGGTAATTATTGGGTTAAAATAACAGTTTCCCTGATCCCAAAACAGGTGCACGTCGGAGAAATATTTATAATAATAAATTGTTAGTTGTGTAAATTATTTAAGTGTAGCAAACAACGCAACATTTGTTATCAAAATAAAGCAATGAAATGGGGTTTAACGTCCGACTGTTCTGCTCAGACTGGGCTAATGACACATACTCCATACAGTGTGGTATGAGAGAAATTTTGCCCGGGCAGCTGCGCTATGGCCTACTCGTATATCGAATTCCAACTGCCAAGGGATTTTTTACGTGTATCGAATTCCAACTGTCGATATATATTTTACGTTCATGTCAGTGTATACATGGGTCGTCGGTTTTTCGCCCCATCCAGACGACTAGTCATCGGACCTTGGCAGGCCCTCCGCTCTGTACCATACCGGAAAACCGGAAAAATACCAATGAACTTTCTCGGCCAACCTAGCGAGCCAGCGTCTTGCCCATTTGAAACAAAATGGCATTTAACGTCCTATGTGTCTGCACCGAAGTTTCAGGGGTACAATTTTTATAATGTTTCCAAGGAATTCAAAATATGGCAACCAGGAACATTAGAATTAAAATTTAAAGGTCTTCGGCACATATTATAACGTTCCGTTAATCTAAACAATTATGTTCACCCACATCCGTTGTCTAGTCGTCCTGATGATACAAACATAAAGTGAGGTCCCGAGTACATAAAAGACCCCTTGACAGTTGGAAATCGATATGTGCTGCCCGGGCAAAATTTCCCCCGCAGGACAAACTGTATGGTATATGCCCGTCTTCATTAATCCAGTTCGGAGCAGAACAGTAGGAGTAGGATGCTAAACATTTACATGTCATTTTACACATTTTCAGATGTGGGCTGGAGAATAAATAGACTTACAACAGCCTGTAATGATTTATATACTTCGTGTTGCAATTTATCATCTGACTAATTTAAAGATTTACGATCTGTTGCTCGTAAATTAAATTTATTTTCTGTAAAGGCTATTAATTCCATTTTTTTTATCAAAATTATTATCTGGTTTATTTATCAAAAGTCAAAAGATATTACAGGTTATCTTTTGGGGTTATTTTTCTAACCAATTTACTGATCTCCGATTGACATTTCGAATCTTTGACGTCAACGAGGGAGGGGGTGTATAATATTGTCTATCTCCAGCCTGTTGCGTTTCGAACTCGTTTAAATAAAATCATTTCGACATCTGTCCAGATTTCCGAGGTATAAAAAGCGCTGAGAAAAGTCCCACAATGGTGTGCATGGGGTTTAGTTGGATTTTACATGTAATGTTCTTTCAAGTATCAAGACTAAGTCACAGTCATTTTTTTTAAATGTATTAAATTAAAGCTTTAAAACAGACAGTATCTATAAACAGTCCCACCTTGTTAAAAATAATTCTATTAATCCAATAATTCACTATTGCCAGTTGAGAAATTGAAGATAGCTATTCCATGGGGAAGGGGGTATAAAAACAGAGAGGTAACTGTGTTATTATACCAGAGTCATTGATTTTTAAGTGTGCGGAATAAGGCCCATGATTGTATAATAGTTAGTTGACAACCTATTGAGAAAAAGACATAGAAATAATTATGAGTTAAAATTAGAGTTACTGGTAACATGGAGTAGATATGGAAACATGCAGCTAGATGGTTTTACATAATGGAGGTCCTGATCCGAAACTTCGACAGGCAATTAACCCTTGTGGGTGCACGTGGTGAGAATCACATATCAGGTAACAAGGGGTCCGTATGGACCCCAGTTGTATTTCAAAGTTTTTACGTACAGATGTATTTGAATTTAAAAGCAGTGGTTAAATTTTTATTTGCATTTATATTTGACAACTGAAAAACAACTAAATTATTATAAAAAAAACATTTAAGTGACATTTTGAACAGATTTAATAATACTCACAAAATTGCTACTTTGTGTACTATGTTATAACGAGGTTAAATGGCGATTCACGTTTGATACAAAAAACATTGAATATTTGTAATCCATCATTTAGTTTTTGGTATTTGTAACATGCAGATGTTTAAAGAGAGAATAGTCTGGCATACGCAATATGGTATCAGGCAGCAAACACATTAGCAAAATTCATACTGCGAGTTGTAAGTTTGGGGTCCGATTGGACCCAATGTGCCCTACAAGCGTTGGGCCTGTTTGGCATGTAACATAACTCTTCATGTGGGAAGCAGATGAATACCGATCTATTCGCAATGTTTAAAAATATATTGGAGACAAAGTCACTAAATTTCAGAAAACAGTGCCCAGTAGTTATTACAAAACACTATAAAACAAGTGCATGGGGTCCACGGAGACCCCACGTGCACCGACAAGGGTTAATGCATCAACGGATATTCGAATAGGTTTTATGTATAAGGATATTTCCCATTTGTGTCTTATAATTTCTTTCATGGTTCCTTTTCTAAGTAAGTTGTTTCATCTAAGTCACATGATGTCATTCAAGTCACGTGGTGTCATTTAAATCACATGATGTCATTAAGTCACATGGTGCCATTTAAGTCCGTTAGTGTCATTTACGTACATGGTGTCATTTAAGAAATGTGACGACGGGTTGCTATAGGAGACGAGTAATTTGATTTATGGTTTGTCGAGGTCATGTAGTTTGCTTTAAGATTTTTAAGTGGCAAATGCGTTTTGATTTCAGATTTTTGAGGGCAAGTGGAGTGATATAAAATTTGGTTCGGCAAGTAATCTAATTAAAGTAATTGTAAAGACTGTACGACTGAAGGTATTATACGTCTACTCATGAAACCATCGCTAGTTCAAATTCACAATATTCGTCATTCACAGTCATCAATGCAGGTCGAATAGTCGAGACCACTAATCTGACGGTGGATAAAATTGTCTAGATAATTGTTATTTAGTCTCGGTCTAATATTAGCTCATGGTTCCGGCTACACAATAACACGTGGAAGCCGACATATTAATATGATATAAAAATGTCTTATCTTTCAATCAAGAATATCATGTAATAAAAAAGACATTATCTGATCCGAGACTAATCCCCCACGTGTCCATCACCATTACTTACACTCCTTTATCTAATTATTAATTATAATTATTTTAACTTTTTGAATTCCTTTTATAGATGCGTCTTTATCCGTATCTCTGATCAAGTTATATCTAACCAATCTGAATTTGAGACAGGTTTCATATTGAATTAATTATCTCCTTTATCTACATGATATACCGTCTCGTCGATGATATTAGACTACTTATCTTTGTTATTATGTCGAAAGGAACCACGTTGTCCCATTAAGAGTCCAATTTGCCCCAGTGAGGGTCCACATTGCCATAGTACATATCTAAAGGCACCACATTTCCCGATTGAGTTAATTACTTGAAAGAATTCCTTTGCCCCAGTGAGTAACTAAATTTACCACGTTGTCCCAGTGAGTAACTAAATTAACTACGTTACGTCATAGAGTAACTGAAGGAACCACGTTGCTTCATTGGGTAATCAAAGGAACCACGTTGCCCCAGTGAGTAAACAAATTAACCACGTTACTTCAGTGAATAAGCGAAGGAACCATGTGGCCCCAGTGAGTAACTAAATTAATCACGTGGTTCCATTGAGTAATCTACGTAACCACGTGGCTCCATTGAGTAAATAAAGTAACGACGTTGTCTTTAGTGACACAGTCTTGCGCAGTGTGTGATTTACTAGGCCTCTAAACAGGCGTGTGTGTGACTTCGACCCCGTTTGTTGAGCGACTGAGTTCCTCGCGATGTGTTCGGAAGTGCAGAATGAAGGTTCCGGCAATGAGCAACGTTTGGGAACGAAACTGTGGACGTAAGAAAACCGTTGATAGGTTGTACTCCACGAGGTGTAAGTAAACATGTTACTGTCTGGGCAAAAATTGTCACCAGAGGATTGTATATCCCAGTCTCAATTATCCTGGTCACAGAAAAGTAAGATGGTAAACAATATTTCATTTATTTCTAGAAAAGGGAAAAGTGTCACATTGGGGCGATGAATGCATTAAACATGTATGTAAGATGATCATTGTATCTTCCGATAATAATATGTGACATTTCCCCTTGGTCCGGAGGCCTGGAACTTTCTTCCTTTAACTATTTGCACAAACTGAGTTATATTTTAAAATATTAAATCTAGCAATCGGCTAACTAACGAAGGCTCTTTAAAATATCAGGCCTGTCATTGAATGAACGTGCGTGGTTTCGATTCCATGGTTGCGAGTGACAAAGAGTGGGGTCGCTTGCTCAAGAGAAATAAAATTAAACAATGTGTTAGTCCCGAAATGACCTAGTTGGTGTCGAGTGGACGTTAAACTCAATTCCTTTCTCATTTTCAGCCCAACTGCTCTACTCTGTAAGATATTAGGGATTGAATTTTAAGCCTAGCCTCCATCATCATTACTAAAGTCGATACAATAAACAAAGCCTCGACTATCTATTTTTGGATTTAATCATCAATGAGCGTCGAGCATCAGATCAGATACAAATCCATGGACAGGCGCGGATCCAGAGGGGGGTTCCAGGGAGTCCGGACCCCCCCCCCCTACTCAGACTTGAAATATTTTTTTTTTTGCGATTTTATTGGTGATTTTTAGACCTGTAATTTTGGAATTTACCTTCCGGAAATACGTCAAAATGCACCAAATTGAATCTAATTTACCAAATTTTTCTGCGAGAGGGCCCCCACCCCCCCCGGTAATGGTGGCGGTGGAACCCCCCCCCCCCCCCTCCCCTGCAAAAAATCCCGGATCCGCGCCTGGAAGGGTGACATCCGTAGTTGATTATGGTTTGGGTGAGTTAATTAATGTCTATTTAATATTTTAGATAATATTTCAGGTCTAAAGAACGGCGATTAACCTCTTGTATAATGTATGTTTGATAGTCAATATCGGTGAATATAATATTTAAAAAACACAACTCTAATTGTCAAGTAGCATTATCCTTAATTATCAAATTCCATTATCCCTATTCTCAGAAGACCATGAATCCATTTAAACTTCAATTCCAGCATATACATGTCATTAATCATTATGTGGCATGCGATATAAAACTTGTTAGGGTTATTTTGCTAAAACAGATATATATATTATATATGTTATTGCATGGTTTTCATCTTATAATGAAAGTCAAACTTGAAAACTTCGACTTTTACACATGCCGGCTTTTAAATTTTGAATTCAAACGACGCTTTTTTCTTTCTTCCAAATATACCTTCAAATATAAATTTTAAAAATTATAAATTAGTTTCTGTATTTTAAATCAATCATGTCGCACGGATAACGGTAATGTCATTGACTTTTTTTTATAGAAAAAAGCTATATGACGGTAATGTCACTGACTTTTATATAAATGAAGTTATTTTTTTAAAACTATATCAGATATCCGGTTTAATATAAAGCCGACTCTTTGTTGTTGATGTTGAGATTTATTTCTAAGAACGTGGAATAAAGTGAGGGGGCGGGCGAAGGGTGGGGTGGACGAACGATTATGTCGATATGTCCTGACATGTAAATGTTTTACTTTGCCCACGTATAAACTCAAATTGTGTCCATAGCAACATTCAAAGCGTAGGTATCTCTATCCCTTTCTTGTTCCTACATGTCGTCCAAAAAATCCCTTGATATCAAACCGTTTTTAATTCTCGCGCTGAAACCCGTTTTAATTACGTCATGAATTAATGACGTAATATCCGCCTCGTATTTTTAAATAAGCCATGTTACAGATTAACAAGGGTATTTTAGTCGAGTCTTAGGCCACGTATACACGGAACTGTAGGCGCCTCTCACCCGTCATCAGACCTCCATGCACCCAACTCATTGGAGTGTGAGCCACCCATATTATTTAAATAAAAACGAAACGATATATCAGAATATATTCATATATAATTATTGCTTATCGTAGCGGTTTAGTGACCAGCAAATACGCAGTTTTAAATTGATTATTAGTTATAGATTTCATGATTAAGAAATATATAGGAATATATAATTGTCTCACCGTCAACAGTGGTCCACCTTATGAAACAAATATCATCTTTGTGTGTGATATCACGAAATGAGTAAACACCATTTTTCATATCGAGGTCTTGGAGGATTAACGATTATATGTAAATATCCCAAGACCCAAATATCTTCAAATTGGCGTGTCTTGATAATCGGGTCAACCATGACGTAAGATGTCCTTTGACGTCGAATCTGAATATCGTTGACTATACGATAGTGCATTGGAATCTCAAGACTCAATTTAACTGGCAGCGGTTTCACAAAGCACCCCCATACTTGGGTTTTAGTTGAAGTGAGGCGAGCAATTCTTAACTGAAATCTGAGAATGTTTTGCGAAACCGGATCCATTTTAATTAAACTTAAGTCTGAGAATGCTTTGTGAGACCGAAACCAGGTAAAACGAACTGGCCCCGAGTTCACAAAGCATTCTCAGACTTGAGTTAAGAATTTACTCAACTTTAAATCCGCGTCTACAAGAAATACACTATATCCAGAAACACAAAACTTTGCACATAGTTTCTTTGATGTGTTTTGGTGGGTTTTGTTTTTTTGGCGTATTTGATACCCTAAAACAACAAAAAATGTATAAAGGGCTAAAGTTTAGTTAAAATAAGGCGACTAATTTTGAGTAAATTCTTAACATAAGTCTGAGAATGTTTGGTGAACTCGAATGTTGCGGACCAAAGTTGTGCCTCACATGGCTATCAGCACGATCGTTACCTCTTGATAACAATTGTTGACTATTTTCTATAAAAGTTGTTTTAAAAATAATATATGTTATATCTAAATATATGTTAAAACTTGTTTTATTGTTTGTTGGTTGGTATATTGTAAATAGTTATTAAAGATTCTTAATTCAGATTAAAAATTTAAAACAGTTTCTTGTCCATACGTTTTCTTATATCCCATAACAGGGAAGATTCATGGCCGTAGGCCTTTGTTAACAAGTGGAGGGTGGAGGTGGTTTTCGCGAGAGTCAGGGGGCTATGGAAGGGACAACGTATAGTTGTTCGGATGGGACGGAAACCCTTGTACACATTGGCATAAAAGATCCCCTGGCAGTTTGAATTCGACACAAACACATTGTACGGCGTATGCCCGTCTTCATTAGTTCAATCGGAACAAAACAGTAGGACGTTAAACCCCATTTCATTTTAACACAGTGGGTAGTCAAGGTATTATGTCATGACTCTGTACACCAAGTGACGTCACTATGAGTTACTTACAACCACAGTTATCGCGTGCCAATGCATCGACCAATCACGTTGCTGATTTTACCCAAGCAAAATATACTTGTCCAGTTGACGGATTCACCTACAGTGAGTTTGAACATTCTAATATCCCTGTGCTGCACAACTTTGTTAGCCTGTGGTGGTCTAGATTTGTCTCTGGCGTGAATTATTGTAATTGTATTCTGTTATGTCTTATTCACCATATGTGTGACGCAATATAGCCTGGTTGGTACTGTTAGGTCTTCCCACGTTGTGTATACATTTTCGACAGCAGCTAACCCGTTTGTTTATCAAAAACATTGTGTTATGGACATTTAACCTCATGGATTCACAGAGCGAATTGGAATTACTATATACTATGCTATACTATACTATATCACATGGCTATCTTACCAAACAACCGAGTGTACGGACAATTACTCACAGAGCGAGTTCACTCACTGAACTCACAACAACATAATATGGTTCTCAAAAAGTTCTACTGACATTAACACACATAGTAACAACACATTAACCTTGAAACATATCAATGGCCAACCTGTCTATGAATTTGAAACCAATAGTTGGCCAATGACTAATGTGGTCGGAACGGCAATATTCTTACTGGAGACAACATGTTACAGGTGACGGCAAGTTACAGCGTCTTCCTTGTGTGTCTATAACTACAAATCGTGGATATTCGCCAAAGCCTGACAGAAAATAAAATAATATGACTAACAGCATCAGTGAACATGAAATTGGTAAAGTAATGGTGGTCTGATCCCGTACGATTGGACTGTATCACTTATCTCCCCATGGCAAAAGTTAACAAATAATTTCACCAATTGGCTCTATTAATTCTCGCCTCTCACGTTTCCCAGAAGATCGCTGGATTGAATGCCTTCTACTACAGATGAAGCAATACGTGGTAGCACCGTGTTCAACAGAAAGAGTCTACACACTGAAAGTAGCCCTGCATTCCGCCTCAAAATCATGCCTAGTTGCCGAAAAACGTAGATGACCGACATTTTATGTTCTAAATTGACGATAAGTTTTAAGAATGTTGAGAAGTAGAGAGAGGGTGGGGAGGGCGGTGTTAACGTGACTAACACATGGTTCAATATTATTTTCAATAATTTCGTAGCGCGTCGAAGTCGTTAGGAGTGCGAGGAAACCGGACTACTTGAAAAAAAAAAACACGGGTCTGGAAGGCAACCCAACTCCTTGTCACGTACAACTGAGGAAACGAAACCACGCTAGTTGACGCAATGATAGACTCATGAGGGAGACAGAGATATTGGCTTTAACGTCCATGCGATACCGACTAGGTTATTTTGGGACTAACATATGGTTCAATTTTAATTCAATGATTCGATTGCGCGTATGGGTCTTAAGCAGTGGGATGAAAGCGGAGGACCCAGAGAAAACCCACGAGGTTGGACAGGCAAACCGACTCCTTGTCACGTTCAACAGGGGAATCGAAACCACGCCAGCTGACTCAATGACAGACGTTATGATACAACCATTCGGCCAGAGAGACCGTACGATACAACGCTCACATGGGGGATAATAATGTCATTCTCACTTGAAAAAAAGAAATGAAAAAGCACGATTAGTCATTTTGGTCGTTTTGTGTATAACCGGAGAGAGAGAGAGAGAGGGGGAGAGAGAGAGAGGTGGGGTTTAACGTCCACTTGACACAAACCAGGACATTTCGGGACTAACATATTGTTTAATTTTATTTCAATAATTCGCTTTCGCGTAGGATCTTTAGCAGTGGGAGGAAACCAGAGTGCCCGCAGGAAACCCACGAGGTTGAGAAGGCGCCCCTATCTCCATGACACATACGCTCACACCAGGGGTCGGAATCACAGCCGCAAGCCAGAGACCACTCTAGACCACTCTAGACCACTAGCCCCCCCCCCCCCCAACCGGAATAGGACCGTATTACAAAATGAGATACTAATTGTTGGATATTGCCACCATACAATGGAACATAGATCTATTTTAGAAGTAGAGTAAATAGGTCTATATATACAGAATGGAGTTAATTATATCCTTACATCCTAACGGGCCTATAATTACTGGGCCTATATTTATTATTTCCGCTTATTTGTTACTTGGAACGAGGAGATATTAACACAATTTAAGTTTGAAGAACAAATCCCAAGGTCATTACTGATCAATATTATTGACACCAGACTGGAAGGCGAATTAAACAAGAATCTGTTAGTTATTCTTTTGTTGTCATGGTAAATGTTATTCCTTAAATATTCTCTTCTGATCAAAACATGTTCTGTTGTTGTGGTAAATATTGTTCTTAAAATATTCTCCACCTATCAAAACATGTTTTCCTGTTGAAGCTAACTCAAGATATATTCTCTGAAGTTGACAACGACCTCTAAGTTCCGAATTTTCTCCAGGCCTGTTCGTTTTTAACCAAACGCATCCGGAAATTAAAATTCTTCTTATCTCATTTTTCTAATCAATTATATACTGTGCTTTATATTAATAAACAGTTATATCTGGAGGCTGTGATTTATTGTCAGGCATACCAACAGTTTCATATCTACGGAAGCGTATAGGGGTCAATAGCGCGATAGATACCGCAATATTAAGTTGGTATTATGTCAACATATTGTGATTATTCTGATGATTTTATCTCTAAAAAAGTTAATTTTTGCCGAGGTAATTGAGTCAACACGCTATGTTTTATGTCCCCATTTCGTCTTTAATGTACACGTTTGCGGTAAGATATTGCTATTCGGAAGCTTTGGCGACATATTCCATTTCGCCATAGTATATGTCGACATATTCGCAAAATATTGCCATGCGCTATGTCGACGTGTGCATCTAAAACAAAATGACGACATGCAAATTAGCGAGTTATTCAATTAACTTGGCAAAAATTGCCTTTTCAGAAATAAAATCGTCAGAAAAATCAGAATATATTGACTTATTATCAACTTAATATTGCGGTATCTATCGCGCTATTGACCCCTATACGCTTCCATACATATCCTACCGATTTCATATCTACATATTAAAGTATCTAGGGAAAATGCAATTATGCCAAGCTTTGTTTTTCGTGACAACAACTTCTACACCAATTGAACATTCAATCATTGGCTACCGGTTTATTCGAAGTAAGACTTGCTTATACCAATGTCGCAAACAAACCAAACGTTTTGCTTACCGTGCGACATGCATCAACTTGTTAATCGTCTGTATAAATTAGGACGAACTACTGCGCCAACAATTGCACCAAGACTGAGGGATGTTTTGATTGCATCGCCGCACATGTAGGTATATGTAGCGCTGTGCCCCCCACGGATTCATCCTATTCCAGGGTAACTCCCTCCCCTGTGTTAATGGCCTCCCTTACAATGTACATAACGATTCAACCGAATTCCCTCACAGTGGGTCAACAATAGGCCTTGTCGTATTGGATGGAATGTTAGAAATTAGATAACTGCCTGTATGGGTGGTAATTAAGATGTCATCTTGTCTGAGTAGCAAAACTCTCTAAAGTCACGTATCGGACTTCTGTTGTAAGTACGGCCTTAGTTAATAAATCAAAACAGCCACGGGACACGTCTGCCCTTTTAACACCAGCCATTTCCTTTTTTTGGTTTTAATTGAATATTACGATACAATAGAGTAACATAAAGTACTCCTTCCCCTAGCACCCGAGGAGTCAATTATGTTACAAAACACTAGTACCAGATTAAAACCCTTTCAGGCTTTAACTGTGGAAAAGGTTTTGGTCCTCGAATTAAATGCAAGATTATTCTTGTGTATATTATCTCAAATATTGGAATAATAATGATATCTAATGTTTATAACAAAACGTCTATTTCGGGCTTAACACGCGTTTACATTTTATTTTATTCATTCGCTTACCCATTAATAACGGAGGAACTCTGGGTAAAACTCACGAGGTTAGACAGACACGTACAGGTTTGGAATTGAAACCCAGCCACCACTCTTACTCGACTTATATCATGGAAGTTAATTCGATTCTTTAAATTATCCCCCCTCCCCCACTTTGGCAAACAGAAAACACAGGTTCCCAACATTTTTGACGCAACAAGTTTACAATTCGATGGTTTACAGTGATTATCATCAAATTGCGGGCATGTGCGGCTGGCTGATTCTTGCTAGGTACCACTGATTCAGGTCATTTACGACTGAATCCGGTCATGTGCGACTGATTTCAACCATATACAGATGATTCCGGTTATGTACGGCTGATTCCGTTCTTGAACAGCAAGAGCGAGAAATGGGGTGCCACGTCCACTAGATACAAACTACGTCATATCGGAACTAATATGTGGTTTAAGTGCGTAGGGAACGTTAGTACTAGGAGGAAATTGGATGACCCGTAGAGACCAAGCGGACCGTCTCCCTGTCACGTAGAACTGGGAGATCGAAACCACGTCAGCGGTTTATCGAAACCAGGCTAATTGCTAAATGACAGCCCTTATGATTCAACAGGCACCCACAAACCATTTGGTCATCTACACCTGGCAAGACAAGGTGGCATCCTTATGCCCCCGTCAGATCGGAGTGGTGACCCAACTGCGCTCTGAGACCCGGAAATATACAAGGTCGTCGGCAAGCGTGAACACAACGCGGAAAAATGTCCCAAAATTATAAACTTAAAAAAGTCGCGTTCTTACTGCGACCGGTGCGTTTATACAGCATTCTCGTGGCGGGCTCGTCGCGATGTCTCTGCGCTTATGGCGTTTCTATTGAGATCTATAAGCTCGGCAATGGCGGTCATCGCGAACCCACGTCGCTCAACCACACGTCTTATCTTGACTACACGTGCGTTTCCATCACGTGATCTTGGCGACTATATAAGCCGGTTAGGTTTTTTTTTTCGAAATGACAAGATGACCTTTGCATCGCCCGTTTTCAAAGCAAGTCGTACGTGAAAAGCATGGTCGCCATAGTAGAACAATGCAAGCTTGGTAACCGCGCCATGGTCGCATTAAGAACTCCATACATGTAGTGGGAATCTCATAACACCGCCATATGCTTAGAGGAAGCCCTATGAGGCCGTGATGCAATCGCGCAAATGAGGTGGAATCATCGTAACATCGTCATGACAACGCCATAAGGACTTGGTTGGGTCGCGGCCGACACGTGAGGGTTGTGGTGAAGATGCCATGAAGGCACGGTTGCAAACGTTACAATTTTCGCGACGTCTTTGCCACGTGCGCACTGCGCGTGTAGTACGTTGACAGAGATGTTAGCACACTTATCTCGCGACCTTCGCGACCCACCACGTTCTCTCAGCGTTCCAGGTTATATGGTAAAACCTTGGCGTTTGCTTTGAACATGACTCAGCGATCATTGGCGACCATGGAGACAACAGCACGATATCTCGCGTTTCCACCACGATTATGGTGATCTTGGCACGCTCTGAAACCATTTTTGTCGCCGTAGCAGCGCTTTAAGGACCCCTGCGACCCCATCACGTTCTCGCAGCTTTCCAGATCATCTGAACATGTTCAAAACAAACGTCGTGGCTCGGCGACCATGGAGACCACAGTACGATATCTAGCGTTTCCACGACGCTTTTACCACGCTTAGGAAGTTTGAAACTTTTAGGAAGAAAATAAGATTCGAAACGGATCATGGTAATAAAAGAGAAACGAATAAGTGAGTTAATGATTCTAGGGATCGGGTCTTGTGGACAGGCATTTGATGAAAAAGATCACAGTGAAAGAATGACCTTTGTGGCATCTGACAGGAAACAACCCGTATTATAAGATGTAGCGCCGTTGTCCGGGCAAAATTCGCTCCATACCACACTATCTTCAATTGCCCAGTCAGAGAGGAACAGTAGAACTTCAAACATCATTTCACTTTTTTAGAAACAATAGGGAAAAGTTATTTTTTGTTAGATTAACGTCAAGCCTTTATTTGATTTCACTTCCGCATTGGTTTCTATTCGGATCCGATTTCATTACACGAGTTTAAACGCTTGAAAAAAAGCTGCATTTATTGAATCATTTTAATGTCATGTAAAAAGATAATTACCTTAAAAAAGGAGAGAAAGAAACTGAAATAGAGTATAGAAATTTATCATTGGGAAAGGTTTCAAAATGCACTGTTTTTTTTATTTTTTAAACAATTACTCTTCTGTTAAAAGACGACATACAGAGGGCAGTAGTGTATACTTTATTTGTTACCAGTGACATTTAATTGTTTTTACAGAACGTAATTGTACATTTATCTTCCTTCCATTTATCTTATTATCCTGTCGAATAAAACGAGTTTTTAGATTAGCGATATTGCCATCAGTTTACAGCTGATAATGCATCTGTTACCAGACTCAATACATACATTAGTCCCGAACGTTATTCGGGGATTTTGTTGAGGTCGTTTCGTTGTCAGTTGTGCAGGACAAAAAAGTGGAGCAAGTGCGGCTAAGTAGGTAAAACGTTGTCTCGCTAGCTCGGAGGTAGCATGTTCGATCCGTGCATCACCAGGATTTTCTGACGTGGTTTCCCCTTTGTCAGTGGTACATAACGGAAGGTCTGACAAAAACAGCTGTCGTTCGGATTGGGACGAAAACCCGAGGAATTTGATTGTCCTCATAGTCCACTAAAAGCACACTGTAGGACGTGAAACCCCATTCTATTTTATTTCGATATGAAAGAGAGAGGAGAGAGAACTAGGCCCTAACGTCCACTTGACACCAACTAGGTCATTCCGGTACTAACAAATGGCTCCATTTTATATCAGTAATTCGTGTAGCGGTCGTGAGACGTGGGGAGAAACCGGAGAAAACCCACGTGGTTGGACTGGCCACCCTACTCCGTATCACGTACAAAAGGAAATATTACAAAACCAACGCTAACTACCACGTGTCACATGTCTACCAGATAAACTGTATCTTCAACCAGGAGGTTGGGATGGCCTAGTGGTCTAGAGTGCCGCGCTTCATTTGTCTCTTCTCTCTGTATCTTTAACCAAAAAAAGATATGTGCTCGTCCTAACCTTTTTCACGTGTTTTTTAATCGTAACCCAATATGCGGAAATCCCAAACAGAATATTAGATACAGGAATAGAACATGTCATTTCAAAATAATGTTGAAAATAAACCCCATGTGGGTTGTAATTAGAGAGTTAATGGCGTGATCTTTTCAAGACTAGCGTTTGTGTCGTTTTCACATGTTACTGGATGCAGCCATTTTGGCATGGCACGTGTCCTTGGAGGGAACTTAGAATTATTCACACAAGTATTAATTTCTTAGTCCTACTTTCCTGACCCATCCAGTCTATTGAAAACATACATACACCAAACTGTGTCCTCTCTTGAAACTTGAGCCCCAAATGTGGCGCTACGGTATACTCTTATTTAGAAATCTATATATCGAGAGTTCTTTGGGGTTAACGTCTGGAACTAGCTTTTTATTCCCATCCGAAATACTAGACATTCACGTCTCTTTTACGGGTGTTTCATCAGGTAAAATTACACCTAAGGTTTCTAACTTGTCTGCTACCGATAACGATCTGTATTTCAAGTAAAGACAGTAAGATGGGAGGGAGAGAGAGAGAGGGGGGGTTAAACTATGTCATTTTGGGACTAACAGAGGGTCGATTTTTATACCAATAGGGGATGAAAGCAGGATCAGGAGAAAACACACGAGCTTAGACAGGCGACCCTACTCCTTGTCACTTACAATGGGGAATCCACGCCAGTTGACTCAATGATACAGCGCGCACCTGCTAACCATATCTCCCCCCCCCCACAAAAAAAGTAAGATAAAGAGCCGGTCGTTATTTTTATACGTGATTGGCAATAGATAATACCAAATGAAAATACTTGGTAAAGTTATTTGAATTCTTGGTAAAGTTATGGATGTTTGAAGCTGTATATTGCTTATTATCGTAGGTAACAAAGGTAGGTAACAACGGAGTCCCGATTTTCTATTATATCGGGGCTTTTTAATTGTCGCCGGTATCCATGTCCAATTAGGATACCGGTTGATCTAGATAGTTGGTTATGGGCCTGACTTATTAACAAATCTCCAAATAATTGTTTATATAACTCGTAAAGACCTGCAATAGGTACACTCAACGCTTTAAATGATTATACCTGTAGTGTAATACTAGTGAAATGTTGGCATCCCGGGGAGATAAAACCACATTGATAAAGCGACATTGAATCACCGAAGAGATAAAGCTACCGTACCGATAAGGGGCCACATTGCCATACCGAAAAGATAAAGGTTTAATCTCACTGTGCCACCCAATCAACTGGTGTTATGGGGTAGTGGTGTGAAAATTTAAATAAACAAAGGATTATAGACTGTATCCTTATTAGTACTGTTCACGTAGTTAAGATTTAATTATTTTAATGATTAAAATATATGTTAAGTTCACGTGTCATCGGTTATCGAGTATCTTAAATATTACTCACCCGTTTTTCATTCAGACAGTATTCATAAATCAATCAAATATATGATTAGAAACTCACTATCATTTTATAAGGATAGTCGTCATATATTTTAAAATGGCTCAAGTGCTTGTACGGTTTATTCCTAGTTCACAGAAATTTGGACTACAGAGAGCTTTCACAGACAGTCCAGCTGTAAATTTACTTCCGCCCTTCCATTTGTGAGATTATGCGACATAGCCAACGTTTGGTTGAATGCCTTAGAAGAAGCGGATTTGGAAGATGAAAATATTTTTAAGTTTGCAGATTATGTTACAGAACAATGGGTAGAAAGCGATGGAAGGGCTTTGTAGAATCACTTTAACACAGATGGTTCACGGACAACCAATCATGTTTTGGGATGGCACAGTAAAATGAAGAAGACCGGAACAAGCCACCTAAATATATTTAAATTTATTAACATTGTGTTGAAAGAGCAGACTTTTGTTGAAAATACCATAGTTCAGTTGGATAACGGTGTACGATTGCCCCCTAAAAGGTGAAAATATAAAAGAGTAGAAGAAACTATTAACGATCTGAAAATGGGGTAAAAAGTGCAATTGAATATCTCATTTAGTAAGGTTATGATTTATGTTTGATACATGTATTTGTTCTTACGTTTATGTTATTTATTGTGAATAAAGTTGTTAATTAGTTTAAACCTAGTAGTTTTGAAAAATGGACTATACTTTTAACTCGATTGTATTCGATAATCCCCTTGTTTGATTAATCCCCCCATGAGAACAATAGCGGGTGGCACAGTGAGAATACCCCGAGATAAAGCAACCGTACCAATTAGTGGCGACATTGGCACATCAGAGAGATATAGCAACCGTACCGTGGCGATATTGGTATACCGGAGAGATACAGAATAGTGGCGATATTGGTATACCGGAGAGATTAAAATTAGGAAATGTTAAAGTTAAATACTAAATTCAATAAACATGTAAATGTTTCATATAAAAAATCAGAATCATGTACTGTCAGTTTTTATTACTTCATTTATTTCGCGTATATTGCGTTTTGTAGCAAAAATCAACCGCGATAAAACGTGACCTTGCTTACAGCACATTTAGGAAATCACCACTTATCACCCCGATATTTAGCAAATAACTATTTAAAGTGGTATTACCATTACCACCAACGAAATAAATAAAATAATTTTGAAAACCATATTTTAACTATATATCAAAACTCTTAACTAACAATTTACAGACTCGATAAATGAAACAATTAATAATACATGTGGCAATATTTGCAAGGGAATTAGTTTTTGTATCGCTCGACTTTATTTCACATGTTCGTGTTGGCAGACTACACATACATTCAGTTAGAGTCATAGTCCCTTTAAAATCCATTAACAATTTGTACAACTGTTAAATTGAACGTTATCAACGAAAGTATTGCTACTATCTAGGCATCTCATAGCAATCCTAACCCTTCAGATCATTATGGGATAAATCGGCCTGCGGATATTACTGGCGTGAATCAGATAGCCGAACTCGCTTCACATGTAATGTTTAACGTTATGCTGGTCTGCTGACACTGGGCTAACGAATACGGGCATTTCGTCATACAGTGAACTATGAAGGACATTCTGCCCGGACAGGGGCACTATGTATTCCAAATGTCAGGGATTGCTTTATGTACACGTCACTGTGTATGTGGAAAATGTAGATGATACCATTGAGTACATGCTTGAATAAATGTGGTGGGGGTAAATTCGTATTTGTCCGATATAGTATCTTAAATAACCTAAGCATGATGGTGCTAGAAACCTTGAAGAAATTATCAACTAATTATAGGGAAAATTTTACTTATTACTACGAAAATAGGCATGTAAACTTGTGATTTATGTATTCAATCGTATTGTGTACTAAAATTACAAAATAGAGCATTGTTACTAGTATATACCCTTGGCAGTTATGCAGAGCCTGGGGCCTGACAAGTTGGAATTCGATATAAGAGTAGGTTGTAGCGTCGCTGTCCGAGCCAAATGTCCTCCATAGCACACTGTATGGCATAAACCCGTCTTCATTAACCCAGCTTAGGAGCAGAACAGTAAGACTATATACCCCATATCTTTTAATTTCATTCATTAGTGTATAAACTAAATGGATTTAAACAAAGAAACTCTTAGAACAAAATGACTCACATTTAATTAAAAACTACAAAGCCAAACTAAATATCAAAGAATAATTTATTGTACAATTATTATCATTTAATATCAATAGCGTTATTCATAAAGGGTTATTGCCCTTTGTGACATTCTGGTGGGAGCGCGAGGAAAGTATAGTTTAAACTAGGTCATTTCGGGACCAACACATGGATCAATTTAGCTGTGGGAGGAAACCGGAGGACGGGGGTGGACTCACGAGTTTGGGCAGGCGGTCCTACTGTTTGTCATGCACAACCGGAAATCGACACCACGCCAGTTGACTCAACGACAAACCTTATAATACAGCACGCATGTGCTAACTACCCCTCCCCCTTAGTTTTCCGGTATTGTAACCATGACGTTATTGAATACGTATCAAAGGCATGAAGCTATTAGGATGGAACCGAAAGCGCTAGCCATATAATATTCTTTCGTTCCTCACAAACATTCACTGGAAGACAGGGGTAACAGTATTAACTCTTCTAGACACAACAATTTTCATTTCAACATGCTTTTATTGTGCCAAACATTTGGGATGGCCTAGTGGTCTAGAGTGCCACACTTCGACCTCTAGCTGGCCGGTCACCTCTGGCTTGCGCCTGTGGTTTCGGTCCCTGGTGTGGTGTGAGCGTATGTAGCATGGAGATAGGGGCGCCTTCTCAACCTCGTAGGTTTCCTTCAGGTACTCCGGTTTCATCCCACTGCTAAAGACCCCTAAGCCCAAGCGAATTATTGAAACAAACTTAAACCATATGTTAGTCCCAAAATGACCTAGTTTGTGTCGAGTGGACGTTAAATCCCATTTCTCTCTTCTCTTTTTATTATACAGCTACATTCCTTAATGAAGGGCACTCGGGTCTTAACCATCGACCAGCGCTCATATCACGGGTTTTAAACCCATATTTTTTAGTCTTCAGTCGAGGATGGACTGTGCTCCAATTGGGTAAAGGTGTTAACCAAGCGTTGACGTCTTGACAACATCGTCCCAGGATCTGAAGTTGAATAACACATGATGACTATTGTATAAGGCCAGATAAACTTCTGTACAAATTGAATTACAAGTCAACGGATATATTACACAAACCTGGCCAACCATCCAGTAATGAACCAACCGTCCGGTAATGAGTCAACCGTCCGGTAATGAGTCAACCGTCCGGTTATGAGTCAACCATCTGGTAATGAGTCAACCATCTGGTAAAGAGTCAACCACACGGTAATGAGTCAACAATCTGGTCATGAGTCAACCATTTGATCATGCGTCAACTATCTGGTAATGAGTCAACCATTTGATCATGAGTCAACCATCTGGTAATGAGTCAACCATCTGGTCATAAGTCAATAAGCGAGCGACGTTTCGACGAGCATACTCTCGTATTTATCAAGCAAATTAATGCTTTTAATACTTGATAAAGACGAGAGTATCCATAAAATTGTAACCTTGTGTTAATATGTTCAATTGCTAAATGCCAATCAAAGAAGAAAATGTAAATTTCAGTATTGGCTCTAGTTGCTGCCCGCGCCCGATGTAACTTGACGAAGCTGGTTGGAAATAAAAAACGATGTATTTCATCATAAAATAAAGTCATTGTACTAGCGAACATGTAAATAGGAAGTAATGATAATAATGGATGGTTTATTGATTATCGTAAATGTCTTTGCATGTTTATTACTTTATCGAAGATGAACAAATAATTATTGAATTATAAACACATCATACAATGACATTTATTGACAGAATTACTTCTCAACTCTCCGCGGATATAAAACAGTTAAACCTCTTTCATTTTTTATAGTTCAATTTCCGCTTTAACTGAATAAAGCCGGGTTACTTTACCTGTTTCGATTGTATAGTTTAAAATTTCGTTTTACCGTATTCACAAAACCGGGCTACACAAACAATGTATACAAAATAAAACCGGAATCGGGTCGATGCGGGCCATCGAGCGGTAATGACCGTGATAAGCCACTCCTCATCGTGGCTGCGAGCGGTAACGCCAGTGATCGTTCGACCATCAACTGTGGCTATTGAGCCAGCATCGTTTTACCGTGAACCGTGATCGTGGAGGGCAGCGGTCGCTCTATCACCAACTGTAGCTTTCGAGCGGTAAGCACCTTTAATAAGAATCAGCGTATCACATCACAGCCCCGACGTTGAAGACACTTGGGGATATTTCATGTTTGTTCCCTGATTTTACAGAGAGCACCAACGGGGCTGATAATTAAAGAGTTCCATGAACCTTCTGACGAGGCCTAATCTTGTATAATATTCTATGTCCGTCACTGTCCTTACCGCTAGAAGGCCACGATTGGTGGTTAGTTAACGATCTGTATACTTATCAAAGACTCAATGAATCATTATTATATCCAATTTATGAAGTGGATATTTGCCATCTCAAGGTTATTGCCTGGTCAGTAATGAATCGAGAATCGCTAAGAAATATTTAGTGTGCAAAGTGTTATATGGGTGATGACTTGGTCCATTGCTTAAGGGTATATTTGATTAGTGGTCGCCGTCGAAATGATATGAAATGGAGTTTAGTGCCCTACTGTTCTGTTATAACGGGGCTAAAGATCGAAGACCGACATACGCCATACAGTGAACTATGAGGGAAATTTCACCAAGACAGCAACACTACGGCCTACATTTATATCGAATTCTAACTGCCTCTAACCCCGAGAAGCTTTTATGAAGATTGTGCGCTTAACGGTAACATTTGAGGTGGAAACTTGGAGATACGATCGAGACACGGTCTAGAAATAAAATATAACATAGATCAAATTATTCTCTAACGTGATTAAAATACAGATCATTACGCCATTCCGTTTTTAATACTCCCAATGGCCACCACTACATTAAAGGACAATGTTGGTGTCATTCATTATCACAGACGAATAACGTGTGTTTTCCGTCTGCGTTCGTATTTTCTATTCAAGAAACCTTTATTACGCATCTATCGTAGCATTGATATCTTTGTTAAAATTATATTTGGAATGTGTTTAACCAGTTCTATCACATATTTGATAATAACTGACACCAATATTGTCCTTTAAGATCTGGCCGGCTGTAATGGTTGTCATACTTGCGGTTTTTGACCGTGTGACGTCTGACAATTAATTCACAAATTAATGTTTCTTGTGTGATGCCCACATTTACGTTAACCTCAAGACTCTCGGCAACATACCATGATGAAACTTTGAACTATAAAAAAAAAACGAAATGGGATATGTGTGGGTTTTTTTAATCAGATTTATAACTCTGTCGACGAATTTAACTTCTTTACACGGGTTAGTGTTACAGGACACTCCGACCTAAACGTAACTACACTCAATAAATCATGTCACGTAATCGATAGATGTCCATGAAATATAGTATATGCGCTTCAGTTCTTCTAAAACCGGATTTATTTTCGTGTTTTTTAAATGTCGAGCTTTGGGTCTGTGACGAATCTTATTGATTTAAACTACAAGTCACCCTCTTTACTCCGAAGATGATGTAAAGGTAAATGTCAGCGTAATTATTCCTCTCTTTAACGTGACAAGGTAGAAAAAAACAACATGGCTTAAAGTGGTTTCTCTAATTATTTTACATGGAAACAACACACCCTGCATGTCAATCAATGTCAGGTTACTAATGTTGTGTAGTATGTCATATATAGAACTCCTGATTTCCATTATTGCAGGGGTAGAGGGTTTGACTGGGAACAACGTCTTTGCATTTACAAGTCTGAGAAATGGGTCATTTCAATTCTGGCAGTGGAGAGAGAGATAGAGTGAGAGAAAGAGAGAGATGGGTTTAAAGTCTACTCGATACAAACTAGGTCATTTCGGGACTAACATGGTTTTTAATTTTATTTCAATAATTCACTTGTGTGTAGGGGTTTTTAGCAGTGGGAGGAAACTGGAGGACCCGGAGAAAAACCACGAGGTTGGAATTTTAGTGAAAACTGCATGTACGTATGTAGTGTTGTTATTTTTTTTTTAATGTGGTTCAGCCAAACAAGGTTTCAGACCAGATATATACTATTGATGTGTCATGCAGGGAAACTCCGGGTAATATTTGGGGGGGATAGAATTACTTTTGCATGCTCAAATTAATATTTTAAAATACTCTACCTTGGGGTCAAGCGACTAACTCAGTCTTCATCTGGAAATGGACACCGCGGTGCTCCAAACCGTATTATGCGGTGTATGGATAAAAATAATGTGTAGGTGAAATTTACATTTCGTTATGAAGTACAACAAATGGGTCATTTATTACATAGACCTTTAAGGAACGGGAATTACCGAACGAAAAAATTGACCCAAAATGTTAAAAGGGTTACATGTCCGGATACGCAGTTATGCCATTCACGTCCAAACGCCTCTATATTTTGGCACTTAAATTCCATGCGTACTCGGAATTTAATTTTGGGGGTTCTGTTCAATTAGGGATGGTCCCTTTAATGCTCGATGTAATAATATGTGATACTGATGTCGTGTCATGTTAATGTTGGTGACGTCATATTGATGTCGTGTCATGTGTTAATGGTAAATGCGGTATGGCATATATATATTATGTCAATCGTAGATACAGTGACATATAGATGTTAGAGGTATAGTACGTCAATTAGTACGTCATAATTCACGTCATTTCGGTCCCGCGTCATTTCAGACATTTCGGACTCGACGTTTCTGACTCGGGTAAATAGGTGACATTTCGGACTTGGGTAGGTGGCGCTTCGGACTCGGGAATAAGTTGAAAGGAAAGGTTGAACACAACTGTCAAATCAATTTGGATAAAGAAAAAATGTGGATTGTCAATCGTCGATAATGGCGACCGTGTCTTGCTTGCAATTATTCCATTTCACGAAAAAATATTAGCAGTAATTAAGCTCGTTTACTATTTGATGAAAGAAAAGCAGCGAAGTATTAATAAATATACACATACATTTTCAACAGTCTTCTAATTATTCAACAGGGGCTTGTTTCACGAAATTTTAACTAAGATAAAATCCAAATTTTAGTAATTTGATTGGGTAATATTAGATTGATTTTATTGCTTAGCCAATCAAAATTGAAGTAGGCCTATCAACTAAAATGTGGATTTTATCTTTAGTCAAGATTTCGAGAAACAGAGTCCAGAGCCCGAAAGTTCGACAGATGGAGTCCGAAAAGTCGTCAAGTAAATCCGAACCAAATTATTGTATATACTTGATAGGCAAGACCAAGTTATAAAATTTACCCAGTTTATCGACTGAATTTCTCTTGTTAACACGACTTGCACATTCCGAGTAATTGAGAGAATTCGGTTGACGTACGAGTGTTCAATCAAGTAATCCCTCGACATAAATCTGTATGCTTGTAACGATGTTGGTATCGATATTCCACGTCCGTGCCCCGAGTATGTTGTGTGATTTAAAAACGAGTTAACATATTTTCATTGAACAATATTTTCATTAGATACAGTTAATGGGATTAAAATACAAATTATTATTTCGTTTCGTTTTTTTTTTTATACTATCGATGGGGCCTACACTACACGAGGATCTGAGCAGTTGAAGCAATAGGTGGCGTCAGGGGTCATACGGGCGACTTTTGGGCCTATAACATCAGACATTTGATAAGCCAATCAGCACTGATGTTTGTAGTGGATTAACCACTGCTCCGAGCAAAACCCGCCCAAAGCGCTCCGTATCAGAGCGTTTCATTGGCTAATCCCTCACATTATGCAGAACACGCCAATGATAAAAACTCTTCCAGGCCCTAGTCGTGTGAAGACAAGTAGAACGAAATTTTGAACTATAATAATAAATGAAACGATATAGATTCTCTATATTGTTTAAAGATACATTATGGACGATTAGTTAGAGTTGGCAGTTCTCACGGGCTATACTATATACCGGAAAACACCACAAAACACCAAAAACATCGGAAAATAACATGTTATGCTAAATACCGGAAAACACCGGAAAAACACTAAATACAGGAAAACACATTAAATACCGGAAAACACCCTAAATAGGTAACCCAGAGCCTGGTCCCCCGGAAAACACACAAAAAACCTAACCCTAACCCACAACGGAAAAACCTAACCCTAACCATAACCCACGCACACAGAGGATCAGGCTCCGGGCTACCTATTTAGGGCGTTTTCCGGTATTAGGTGTGTTTCCGGTATTTAGTGTTTTTCCGGTATTCAGTATAACATGGTGTTTTCCGGTTGTTTTATGGTGTTTTTTTTTTGTTTTTGTCTTGTTGTTTTGTTTGGGGGGGGGGGGGGGGGGTCCGGTATATAGTATTGTCGGTTCTCACTAAAATAGTTAAAAACTAAATAGCGTAAAAATATTTTTCTGAAAATTCAAATTGATCCACTATGAACCGAGAACTGAGCGGCTGAAATTTCCACCTAGCCTCGAACATCATTACTATATTCAGTAAAATAAATAGCATAGGTTCGATTATCCATTTTTTAATTTAATCATCAATGAGCGTTAAGCGGCATTTAGGATTCTAATCCAGCCCAGTTCGAAGGCTAGCCTAGATGCCGAGAGTTTATTATAGTCTGGATAAGTTAATTCATGTCTTATTAATAATTAAGATACCATTTCAGGCCTAAAGAAAGACTTGCAATAGGCAGATTTAGCTCTTGCATAATGTATGTTTAATTGTAATTTACAATACTGTATGGAATGATTCTCTAATACGAATACAAGAATGATTTTTATTCCATTGAATATTTGCACCAAAACTCCGAATTGGATACTTTACAGACAGAATAAAACATTTCTGTTGGTACTACAATCAGCCACGGTTTGTGGTCAATATCATCTAGTCGGGTTGATCGAAAAAACATTTACTCATTAGCGTGCATGTAAAAGAATGTTTGATTGTTTAAAAACTCGGCTAACAAGGCAAAATGATTAGTACATTACACTTCATTACGCAAACGAAAGAGAGAGAGAGAGAGAGAGATAAAATGGGGTTTAACGTCCACTCGACACAAACCGGGTTATTTTGGGACAAACATGATGTGGTTAAATTTTATTTCAATGATTCGCGTGTGCGTGCGATCTGCAGTAATGGGAGGAAAGCGGAAGACCCAGAGAAAATCCACACGGTTGGAAAGCGACCCTACACCTTGTCACGTACCACCGAGGAATCGAAACCACGCCACTTGACTCAATGACACACCTTATGATACAACGTACACCCATTAACCATTCGTCCACCCCCCCCACCCGTATTGCGTATAGCAGTCATTCGGATGGGACGAAAAACTGAGGTCCCGTGTACACATTAGCGAGCTAGCGAGCACGTAAAAGATCCCTTAGCAGTTGGAGTTGAATATAAGAGTAGCCGTAGCGCCGCTGCCCGAGCAAAATTCCCCTCATAACACACTGTATGGCGTTTGCCCCGCCTTCCAATAGCCCAGATTAGGCGCAGAAGAGTAGGACGTTAAACCCCATTTCATTTCATTTCATTTCTTTTTTGGGTTAGAAATGTAAAGAGTTACAACGACTTTTTATTTTGACTCGGGACAAAATTTGTTAGCCTTATTAACCAAGGGACAAGAATAGCATGTTGATTGTGTCGCTTGAGATTACACAATTTAATCAAGGTCTGTTCATTCTGTTAGCGTGTTAACAACGGTCTGTTGATAAGCACTCTAGACAGCAATTCCAACTAATTTCCTTCACTTGGGACAACACTAAAGGTGTTGGAACAGGGACTATGTGGAAATCAATGGCCCTCACACGGACAAATCAGGAAATAGCCGTGAACGACATTCTAGATTCGTGTCATAGAAAAAAAGCGGAAGTCTAGCATGTTCTGTTTTAGATACGTCAATAACAGCTTCGCGTATCTTTATCCACATTTGAAAACGAAATTTAATGAAATTTAATAGGGTCTAACGTCCCACCGTTCTGCTCCGAACTTGGCTAATGAAAACGTGTATACGGCATACAGTGTGCTATTGGTAGGGTGACCCACCCCAAATAAATATCTCCAAATATCTCGACAATTACACCACAATACTAATATATTTACCAAGCCTTAAATCTGTTTCACACATTTAGAGTCACTAAATAAACGACCATGCTGTACTTAATAAGCTATGACCATTTAACCATACATAAATAATACCCATATATTTACCAAGCCTTAAATCTGTTTCACACATTTAGAGTCACTAAATAAACGACCATGCTGTACTTAATAAGCTATGACCATTTAACCATACATAAATAATACTGATGGTTTGGAGTAGCGTCCATAAGGCCACAGATCACTAAT
This sequence comes from Patella caerulea, assembly GCA_036850965.1. Classification (NCBI taxonomy): domain Eukaryota; kingdom Metazoa; phylum Mollusca; class Gastropoda; family Patellidae; genus Patella; species Patella caerulea. The sequence continues at coordinate 61,312,805 of JAZGQO010000006.1, read as the reverse complement.
TATTTCCCCATTGACTTTAATGTTAATTCTAGTCTCTTAGACCGGCTGTAACTTTTTCCCAAATATTCGTTGGGTAGAACGCTTTCTGCCACAGATGGAGCAACACGTGGCAAACTCTGGCCCAAAAGCATGTATGAGGTTCACCATGAAAAACTTGAGATACACAGACTGGAAGTCCAGACAACTAAACAAGCAATTTTCGGCCCTCCCTCTCAACGTAACCAACCTCACAACCCTTGTATCCTTCCGCCTCAAAATCATGAATATTCACCAAAACCTGGCAGAAAATGTATTTTTAAACCCTTTTCTTCAATTCTACACCAAAAAGTCAACAAAAATCGACATGCAAAAGGGGGAAAAAGGGAAAGGGAGAGAAGGACTAAAAATAACTTTCTCCCTACATTCGTAGGTGACGGCCCATGAATATTTTTAGTGATCTGTGTCCATAACATCCAGACACTTTTGAGTAAAAGATAGGTTACGTGCCCTTGTTTTGAAATCAGTCTCGCTTAACCAGTCTAGCGATCATTCTACGTCTAATTGACAGGTCGGGATAATCAAGACTACTTTTTTACGAAACATAATAGAAAGCTGGAACAAGAAATTGAATTTAGAAAAACGCACATCAGGCAGCTCAACAATATTCTTAAGAACCTTGTAAAAGTAAAATGAAACTACTGCTAGTCTCATGTTCTTGCTTACGAAAGTTATTCAGAGATATTATTTGAACTAAACCAAAATATGCAGCTCCTCTACGGTACACAGTTAATGATAAAGCAATTTAAAAAATAAAACGAACATAATTTCTGAAGATGCCGTAATAACCACAAAGTTAAATATCAGAATCGTCTACAATAGATTTTTTACGGCTGTAGTAGTCAATAGTGTTTTGAACATTTCCGCATACTGTTGCTATTTATAGCCTCAACGAGTGTGCAAGGCTGTCAGAAAACAGTAGTTAGTGATTCAATTAAAGCGTACACAATCAACGTGTCAAGAACAACTTTTCAGTACGCACTGGGCGCTGTTTGGTCTTCCATATAATTGTACTTGTACAACAGCGCTACGTCCTACTCTCATGGGGGGTTAGGATGGCCCAGTGGTCTAGAGTGCCGCGATTCGACCTCTAGCTGGCCGGTCACGTCTGGCTTTCGGCTGTGGTTTTGAGCCCTGGTGTGAGCGTATGTGGCATAGAGATAGGGGCGCCTTCTCCGGTTTCCTCCCACTGCTAAAGACACCTACGCGTAAGCGAATTATTGAAATAAAATTAACCATATGTTAGTCCCGAAATGACCTAATTTGTGTTGAGTGGACGTTAAACGCCATTTCTCTCTCTCTCTCTCTCTCTCTCTCTCTCTCTATTTCTCTCTCGCTCGCCTACTCTCATATCGAATTTAAAACGAACTGTCAGGGGATCTTTTACTTGCACGCTAATCTGTACACGAGACCTCGGTTGTTCGTACCATCCGAACAATTAGACAGATGTCCTTAGCAGGCACTCCGCATTTTAAAACATTTAGAAGACTATAACCGAATATAGACTTAACCTTAAACATGCCTTAAACATGCTTAACGGACATATTGTTTGAGACTTAAGCTGTGATTTCGATAGAATCGGGTTAAATGTCTCGTTCCGTAATGTCATGTATATGGTTAATTTTGTGATATGGGGTCAGAATATGTTGCCCGGCGATTGACCATCGAAATGTCAAGGGTATGTTCATATGTACACGAGTTGAGTTCTATTTAACATACCCTCCGACCAACAACAACTGCTTTCCTAGACAACCCAAAGAACTTTTTATAATGTCTTGCACGCCACACGAAGAGTTGTCCTTGACATCTCACAGGCATTACTTCTCGGAAATAATATATGGCAGTTTTTTATGCCATTACAACATTTATGTTCTAGATATTATGTCAGTACCACGGTGGTTAAGTGGGTAAGACGTTGGCTCGCTAGCCTCGGTGTTGTGTGTTCGATCCCTACATTGACCGAGAAAGTTCATCCCGATCACCCGTGTCAGTGATGCAAGACGGGGCACCTACAAAGGACAGCTGTGCACGTAAAAGATCCCTTGGTATAGTTAGAATGATATACAAGAGTAGGTCGTATAGTGTCGCTGTCTGGGCAAAAGTTCTCCCACAGCACGCAGTATGGTGTAGGTCCGTCACCATTAGCCCAGTACGAAGCAGAGCAGCAGAACGTCAAACCCCATTTCTTTCAGAGTTTATGTAAATGTGTGATATCTGCAGAAAAACTCTACGTTGGGACCAGAGATCCTGGTCCGTGTCACGCATCATGCATAGTAAGCGATACGATCTAAACCACATGTTAGGCATGTCGCCGTATTCCCGTTCACGGATACGCATGGGGTCTAATGCATCACATAAAGAAAGAATAAGGATCTATGGTTTGTCGCATCAACGTTATAAGAAATGTCAAACCTATTATGTTGAAGAAATGGAAGTTTTGAAATTTCTTTAAAAATGCGTAATGCATGGGGTCTAATGCATCACATAAAGAAAAAAAAGGCTTTATGGTTTGTCCCATCAACGTTATAAGAAATGTCAAACCTATTATGTTGAAGAAATGGAGGTTTTGAAATTTGATGGTTTGTCGCATCAACGTTAGACCACTAGGTCATCCATCCCCGACCACATGTTGTTGTAAAATGTACCCCTACCCCAAAATGTTGCTGTAAAATGTCCCCCCCCCCCGCCCAATCATGCAAAAGCCAGTGAATAATAGAGACAGTGTGGGCTGTCGAACACACAGCTAGTTTGAACGTGTTTACAGGACAGTTCAATCTCGCATGAGTAAAATTTATAGATTTATATAAGCCATCATTACTTGTCTAACAAGTTAGTCTCTGTTGTCACAGAGACGTATTATCAGCGATTTTAAATCCGCTGTGATCCTACTAATCTTTCACCAAATAAGGAGAAGTTTGTTAATATTGAGATGAATAAGGGCCCAGAGAGCCTTGTTAACATTCTCAATCTCCATCGTTGTGAATAACCGCCGTGTAAGCTTCCCGCGTTTAATGTTGCTTAGACTCTTAAGTGGCGTTAGAGGAAGAAACTCTTTGAATTATACGTTATTATGAAAAAAGAATTTATTTTCATGGAGGAAAAACGGATAGGGTATTATGTGCAATCATTGTCATAATTAAATTGACAAAAAAATAACATGTTGGGTAGTTAAATTAAAGTGCGCCCTGAATGGATTCGACATCTGCGCTAATTCATCCACAAGCGTATTACAAAAAAAACTGCATTAGCTACGAGCTCCGTCTCACTTGTAATTCTTTTTACTCACTTCAAATGTTATATAAAACTTTGCTTACAATAAAATAATTGAACTGGAAGTTGCAGCATTTTTTGTGTGCATTATCTAGTATAACGAGAACAGTAGTACAGCAATCTTTAAAGATAATATGGGGGCGAAGGGTTAGCGTGCGCGCGCTGTATCAAACGGCCTGTAACTGAGTCAACTGACGTGGTTTCGAATCCACAGATGCACGTGGCAAGGAGTAGGGACGCCTGTTCGGGTACTCCGGTTTCCGCCCACTGCTAAAGACCCCCACGCGCAAGCAAAGTATTGAAATAAAAAATTAAACCATATTGAAATAAAAAAGTAAACCATAGGTTAGTCCCGAAATTACCTAGTTTGTGTTGAGTGGACGTTAAACCCAATTCAAATCTCTCTCTCTTAAAGATAATATAACTACGATTTCGATTACTTTAAAACCTACATTTTATAAATGCAAAACAATCATTCAAAATGTACCACTTATAAACAGAATACAAATATAAGATCTTTTAAAAGGTACAATTTATAAATAAAAAAAAAAAGATCTTATAATAAGTAGGCTACAATTTATTTAATTTAAAAAATGTCGTCTAAAAAGTACAATTTATAAATTTAAAAAAAAGTACAATTTATAAATTTAAAAAAAAGTACAATTTATAAATTTAAAAAAAGATCTTATACAAAGTCCAATTTATAAATAAAATAAAGACATGATAAAAAGTTGGGCTTTTAAATTTACGTAAACGATTTCATAGTTTCAAATAATTCTATGGTAAAATTTTACAGATGATATATTAACATATATATCACAGTGAATATACAAAATTATCGGATATATCATTTCACATCACAGTTAATATACTATACGTATATGATAACTATTTCTTTCCATAACCGAAATTATTGAGGCCAAAATTTAAAAACGGATTGTATCCAGCATTTAAAAATGGATTGTATCCAAAATTGTTAAATGGAAGGCCACCATAGATGTTATCATCGTTGAAGCCGTAAACGTCATCAAAATCACCATAGCCATCGAATAAGTCATCGTAGAGATCGTTACCATAGAAATCAGCTGAAACAGATAAAAGACTGGAAGATAAAGACTCGGTAAACTCGATTAACCAGGGATTTTCGTGTATCTAATATATAAGACGAGTCATAATCATTGTCCAGTCGAAGCATAAAGTATGACATTAAATCCTATTCAATTTCATAAGCATCTTTGCAGACTATGTGATTTTAAAGGAGTGTCGTTTAATTTTATTATTTTATTAGCCATATACGTTTCCAACTGGATAGGTCATTTCCAATAATTTTATGATATAAATAGGAATACAATAAAAAGCATAAGGCCACAGACATTTAATTAATTCTCGTCTATTAGATCGACTCTAACTTTCCGCCAAATTTGCGTTGGGTCGAGCCTTTTATATCACAGATGGAGCAACATGATGTGATAACCTCATGCCCACAAAAAGCACGTTTGAGGTTCGTCATGAAAACCTTGAGAAAAACAAGCCGGAAGTAGAGATAAATAATCCTGCAATTTTCGGCCCTACATTTCAACGTAACCAACATGTCAACTTTTTTTTAATCCTCCCGCCTCAAAATAATGATTTCACCAAAACCTGACAGAAAATGTATTTCCAAACCCTTTTCATCAATTCAACACCAACAAGTCACCAAAAATCGTCATGCAAAGGGGGGGAGGGTGTAAGTATAATTATTGAGCTGTGTTCATACAACTTTTAGTCGAAATGGTGCTTAATTTGTCACTATCCAGTTGTTCGGGTCCGAACATTCACGACCAGAGAAAGAGACCAAAATAAGCCATTTAAACCGCGAATAATTTTCGCCCAATATCTATTTTACCTGTATTATCAAAACCACTTGAAAAACATGTATCTAAATGTCTAACAGAATTTTTAAACAAACATAGTTTATTGTATGCTAAGCAATCAGGTTTCAGACAAACTAGTTCTTGTTTAACTGCCTTGACACATATAACAGAAAATATTTATGATAATTTGAATTCCAATTTGTTAAGTGGATTAATCTTTTTTGACTTCAGAAAAGCCTTTGACTTAGTGAATCATAAATTATTATTACAAAAATGTGCTTTATACAAATTATCGAAATCTTCCCTGTCATTTCTTAAATGATATCTTTCTGGCAGAAATCAGTGTTCATCTGTTAATGGATGCACATCTTCATTTCAGCCAGTCTTACACGGGGTGCCACAAGGATCTGTACTTGGTCCCTTACTTTTTAATATCTTCATTAATGATCTGCCTTTAAATTTGTCTTCTAATTGTGATCTGTTTGCAGACGATACTACGGTTTATACTTCGGCTGCAACGTTATCCGAACTTCAAACTAAATTACAGTCAGATGCTAATAGTGTTCTAAATTGGTGTGTTAATAATTCCATGATAATAAATGTAATGAAAACTAAAGCTATGCTTGTAACAACGCCTCAGAAAAGAAAATTTATTAAAGAATCCCTTGATATTCAAATTGAAGGTAAAAAAATTGAAGTAGTTAACTCCTTTAAACTCTTGGGTGTATATATTGATCAAAATTTGAATTGGAATGACCATGTTAAGATGATCAGTAAAACCTTAAACCAGAAACTATTTCAATTGCGAAGGATTAAAACATATCTATCTAAATCCTTCCAGCTACTATATTACAAGTCACATTTCGTGCCATATATTGATTACTGCTCTCCAATTTGGGATAACTGTAGCAAAACTGCATATTCACTCCTTCAGCGTCAGCAAAATCGGGCCTTCAAACTCATTTTTGATCAAGAACATTCTGATGACTTGCCCCCTTTTCTAAGGAAATGCAAGCTGCTGAATATAGAGTCAAGACATAGGTTAAACAACCTTATTTTCATATATAAAATACTTAACAATGTTTGTCCAAGTTATTTATCTAATCTATTATTGAATTATAAGACTCCTTATAGCAGTATTAATTCTCGACTGACCCTTCTCAGACCGAATTTAGATATTATTAAGAATAGTTTGCGTTATAAAGGTGTAAAATTGTGGAATGATTTACCTGAAACCATAAAAACAAATTGCAGAAATGTTCGTTCTTTTCGAAGACTTATTACTAAAAATATGTTTCAAACCTAAATCATCATCTTACTAATACTACCGGTGATGCATGTTCCACACGGTACATAATTGGTGCAAGATCGATATGTAAGCAATTATGTTTAATGTTTATTTCAATTGATAACCTTGTTATTTTTATTGTTGTTATAAAGGGCACAACGTGTCAGAAAGGTCCATCCATATCGGACCTAGATTGTTCACCCTTTTGAAATAAAGATATTATTATTATTATTATTATTATTATAACATACCGTTGATAACTGAAACAACAGCCAGTACGACAAATAAGGTCAGAATATTCAGAACTGCAGCCATCTTTAATTTTCTGAAATGGAAAGCTGATATTAAAAGTCGGAATGAAATATCTATGGTCTATGAAATCGTGTTTTACCAAACGTATTATAACTTATTCTGAATTACGAACAAATTGCTGGCGGTATGCTCAGGAAGTAAAACACTCAATGTCAGGTTTGTTCGTTTATAACCGCAAAGTGGGATACACTTACCCAACTAGACCACCCCTCGTTTGAGAAGTTCAAAGCTAACATTGTTTTGCGACTTTGTATTTGACGATAAGATATCCAAACCCACCATACTTATAGCTTCAAATATTAAGAATACGAGTCCGTATCAAAGAGTTTATTTCGAGATGGTTACAATCTAACAATCTGAAAGTGACGAAGTGGTTATGTACACTAGATTCATTTTTCCCAATAATTCGCTTGCCCGAGGGTTATATACACTAGATTCATTTTTCCCAATAATTTGCTTGCCCGAGGGGGGGGGGGGTATTTAGCAGTGAGATGAAACCGGAGGGCCCGAAGAAAACCGGCGTGTTTGGACAGGAAACATGACTCCTCGTCATTTGACTCAATGACAAATCTTGTGAGCATCGACCATCCCAGAGGGGGCGGGGGCGAATGCTTAGCACGTGCATGCTGTTTCAAACAGCCTGTTAGTGAGTCAACTGGCGTGGTTTCGAATCACCGGTTGTACGTAACAAGGAGTAGAGTCGCCTGTCCAGCCTCATGGGTTTTCTCCGAGTCCTCCGGTTTTCTCCGGGTTCTAGGTCTTTTCTCTCACCGCTAAAGAACCTACGCGTAAGCGACTTATTGAAGTAAAATTGAACCATATGTTAGTCCCGAAAAGAACTAGTTTGTGTCGAGTGGTAAACCCAATTCCTCCCCCTCCTTCGCTCTCTCGACTACCCAACATCCCTACTAATTAGAAGTTCAATACAAAATGGCCTAAATGGAAGATCATTGATATCTTCTCTTGACTTTTGGATTATAACCTTGTTTGAGTTACTTCATCAATGGAGTTACCTGAGTGGCGTAAAAAAAAACATCTTGAGAAATATAGTCAGTAAGACAAAGAGAGAAATGATGTTTAACGTCCACTCGACAGAAACTAGGTCATTTTGGGACTAACATATGGTTTAACTTTATTTCAATAATTCGTTTGCGCGTAGGGGTCTTTAGCAGTGGGAGGAAACCGGAGTACCCAGGGAAAACCAATGACGCTGGACAGGCGACCCTACTCCTTGCCACGTACAACCGGGGATTCGAAACCACGCCAGTTGACTCAATGGTAGTCTTACCATGCGGCTATCCAGTCACACCATAGTCAATAAACAAATGGAAAAATAGTAAACAGGTACACTTACTTGAGGTAGATTTCCTTGAAGTGATCGAATCGTGAATGTTATTAAGAGAAAATTATTGGTATTTATACTGAATTGAAAAATTGTTTACATATAAACAAAGTTCAATAGGTCTTATTTATTTGTTTGTTTGTTTGCGACGAATAAAAACATATTTTGTATTGATATGAATTTTTTGCTATATGAATTGCAAGTTGAATGCACCGAAGCGAATAATTCTAATACGAATAAAGTTCTCCTAATCTGTTTACAAATCAAACAAAGTTCAATATATAGCGTGTTTGGTTAGCGGTTTGTTTGATGTTTGTGAATAAATAATAATGTTTATGTATACTGGAGAATAATAAATAGAGCACAATATTTCTATATCCATGTAATTATTTTTTTTTAAGAAAACAAAAGGGGAAGGGGTACGATGAATAAGTGGGTAAGGCGCTGGAGATCGATTGGCCGAGAAAGTTCATCAATTTAAGATTTCCCGGCGTGATGCGGGACAGAGGGTCTGATGAGGACATGTTGTCAAGACGGGATAAAAAAACCCAAGTCCCGTGTAATCATTGGCATGTACGTAAAAGATCCCTTGGCAGTCGCAGTTCGATTAAGCCGTACTTGCTGCCCGGGCCAAATTTCCCTCATTGCACATTTTTTGGTGTATGCCCGTCTTCATTAGCCCATTCGGAGTAGAGCAGCGGGACGTTAAGCTCTATGTCGTTTCATTCAATCGTATAAAATAGTTACTAAAATAATCTACGTAGCCGCCATGTTTGTCTAAGAGGGTGGAATGACGTGAGATAGAATAGAAGTTGGAATTAACGTCCACCTGTCACAATCCAAGTTATATTGTGTCTTGCGTTCTTAAGCGGTGGGAAGAAATCAGAAAACCCATGTTGGACAGACTACCGTAGACGTACAGACTTACAGACTTGGTTCAACAACGGGACCTATTGATCTCAAGGTTTAGATCAGTTTACTAACCCACTCCTCGGGGCGTGATAATATTCAAGAGTTGAGGACATAAAAATACATTATAGAAGATCAGATAAGGAGCTGACAGCTCTCTCACTATAAAACTAGATAAGTATGGGGAATTTGCTGAAGATTTCAATCATATTGGTTCACTGTGAACCGAAAATGTAGCGATCAGTCCAGCCTATCATCAATATTAAAGTCGGTACGATAACAACATAGTGTCGGTTATCCATTTCACGATTAAATCATGAATGAAAGTTAAGCAGCAAATAGAATCCTAGATCAGTAAATATCACAGGCTAGCGATGTTTATTATGGTCGGGATAAGTTAATAAATGTCTAACTAATAGGTCTGAGGACTGCAATAGGCAGATTTAGTTCTAGCATAATGCATGCTTAAAGGAGAGAGAGAGATAGGGAGAGAGAGAGAGAAATGGGGTTTAACGTCCCCTCGAGACCTCGGTTGTTCGTACCATCCGAACAATTAGACAGATGTCCTTAGCAGGCACTCCGCATTTTAAAACATTTAGAAGACTATAACCCAATATAGACTTAACCTTAACCATGCCTTAAACATGCTTAACGGACATATTGTTTGAGACTTTAGCTGTTATTTCGATAGAATCAGGTTTAATTTCTCGTTCCGTAATATCATTTATATGGCTATTTTTGTGATATGGGTTCAGAATATGTTGCCCGGCGAGTAGTTATCCAAATGTCAAGGGTATGTTCATATGTACACGCGTTGAGTTCTATTTTACATACCCTCCGACCAACAACAACTGCTTTCCTAGACAACCCAAGGACTTTTTATAATGTCTTGCACGCCACACGAAGAGATGTCCTTGACATCTCACAGTCATTACTTTTCGGAAATAATTTATGCCATTACAACATTTATGTTCTAGATTTTATGTCAGTACCACGGTGGTTAAGTGGGTAAGACGTTGGCTCGCTAGCCTCGGTGTCGTGTGTTCGATCCCTACATTGACCGAGAAAGTTCATCCCGATCACCCCTTGTCAGTGATGCAAGACGGGGGACCTACAAAGGACAGCTGTGCACGTAAAAGATCCCTTGGTATAGTTAGAATTATGTATAAGAGTAGGTCGTAGTGCCGCTGTCCGGGCAAAATTTCTCACAGCACGCAGTATGATGTACGTCCGTCACCATTAGCCCAGTTCGAAGCAGAGCAGCAGAACGTCAAACTCCATTTCATTTCAGAGTTTATGTAAATGTGTGATATCTGCAGAAAAACTCTACGTTGGGACCAGAGATCCTGGTCCGTGTTACGCATCATGCATAGTAAGCGATACGATCTAAACCACATGTTAGGCATGTCGCCGTATTCCCGTTCACGGATACGCATGGGGTCTAATGCATCACATAAAGAAAAAATAAGGATCTATGGTTTGTCGCATCCACGTTATAAGAAATGTCAAACCTATTATGTTGAAGAAATGGAGGTTTTGAAATTTGATGGTTTGTCGCATCAACGTTAGAGGTCATCCATCCCCGACCACATGTTGTTGTAAAATGTACCCCTACCCCGCCTTGACAACATGTTGCTGTCAAATGTCACCCCCCCCACACACACACACCCCACCCCCCCTAATCATGAAAAAGCCAGTGAATAATAGAGGCAGTGTGGGCTGTCGAGCACACAGCTAGTTTAAACGGGTTTACAGGACAGTTCAATCTCGCATGAGTAAAATTTATAGATTTATATAAGCCATCATTACTTGTCTACCCAGTTTGTCGCTGTATTCACACGAGACGTATTATCAGCGATTTTAAATCCGCTGTGATCCTACTAATCTTTCACCAAATAAGGAGAAGTTTGTTAATATTGAGATGAATAAGGGTCCAGAGAGCCTTGTTAACATTCTCAATCTCCATCGTTGTGAATAACCGCCGTGTAAGCTTCCCGCGTTTAATGTTGCGTAGACTCATAAGTGGCGTTAGAGGAAGAAACTATTTGAATTATACGTTAATATAAAAAAATAATTTATTTTCATGGAGGAAAAACGGATAGGGTATTATGTGCAATCATTGTCATAATTAAATTTACAAAAAAATAACATGTTGGGTAGTTGAATTAAAATGCGTTCTGAATGGATTCGACATCTGCGCTAATACATCCACAAACGCATTACAAAATAAAAACTGCATTAGCTAAGAGCTCCATCTCACTTGTAGTTCTGTTTGCTCACTTCAAATGTTATAAAACTTTGCTTAGAATAAAATAATTGAACTGGAAGTTCCAGCATTTTTTTGTGTGCATTATCTAATATAACGAGAACAGTAGTACAGCAATCTTTAAAGATAATATGGGGGGGGGCGAAGGGTTGGCGTGCGCGCGCTGTATCAAACGACCTGCCACTGAGTCAACTGACGTGGTTTCGAATCCACAGATGCACGTGGCAAGGAGTAGGGACGCCTGTTCGGGTACTCCGGTTTCCTCCCACTGCTAAAGACCCCCACGCGCAAGCGAAGTATTGAAATAAAAATTAAACCATATTGAAATAAAAAAGTAAACCATAGGTTAGTCCCGAAATTACCTAGTTTGTGTTGAGTGGACGTTAAACCCAATTCAAATCTCTCTCTCTCTTAAAGATAATATAACTACGATTTCGATTACTTTAAAACCTACATTTTATAAATGCAAAACAATCATTCAAAATGTACCACTTATAAACAGAATACAAATATAAGATCTTTTAAAAGGTACAATTTATAAATAAAAAAAAAAGATCTTATAATAAGTAGGCTACAATTTATTTAATTTAAAAAATGTCGTCTAAAAAGTACAATTTATAAATTTAAAAAAAAAGTACAATTTATAAATTTAAAAAAAAGTACAATTTATAAATTTAAAAAAAAGTACAATTTATAAATTTAAAAAAAGATCTTATACAAAGTCCAATTTATAAATAAAATAAAGACATTATAAAAAGTTGGGCTTTTAAATTTACGTAAACGATTTCATAGTTTCAAATAATTCTGGCAAAATTTTACAGATGATATATCAACATATATATCACAGTGAATATACAAAATTATCTGATATATCATTTCACATCACAGTTAATATACTATACGTATATGATAACTATTTCTTTCCATAACCGAAATTATTGAGGCCAAAATTTAAAAACGGATTGTATCCAGCATTTAAAAATGGATTGTATCCAAAATTGTTAAATGGAAGGCCACCATAGATGTTATCATCGTTGAAGCCGTAAACGTCATCAAAATCACCATAGCCATCGAATAAGTCATCGTAGAGATCGTTACCATAGAAATCAGCTGAAACAGATAAAAGACTGGAAGATAAAGACTCGGTAAACTCGATGAACCAGGGATTTTCGTGTATCTAATATATAAGACGAGTCATAATCATTGTCCAGTCGAAGCATAAAGTATGACATTAAATCCTATTCAATTTCATAAGCATCTTTGCAGACTATGTGATTTTAAAGGAGTGTCGTTTAATTTTATTATTTTATTAGCCATATACGTTTCCAACTGGATAGGTCATTTCCAATAATTTTATGATATAAATAGGAATACAATAAAAAGCATACGGCCACAGACATTTAATTAATTCTCGTCTATTAGATCGACTCTAACTTTCCGCCAAATTTGCGTTGGGTCGAGCCTTTTATATCACAGATGGAGCAACATGATGTGATAACCTCATGCCCCAAAAAAGCACGTTTGAGGTTCGTCATGAAAACCTTGAGATAAACAAGCCGGAAGTAGAGATAAATAATCCTGCAATTTTCGGCCCTACATTTCAACGTAACCACCAACATGTCAACTTTTTTTTTATCCTCCCGCCTCAAAATAATGATTTCACCAAAACCTGACAGAAAATGTATTTCCAAACCCTTTTCATCAATTCAACACCAACAAGTCACCAAAAATCGTCATGCAAAGGGGGGGGGGGAGGGTGTAAGTATAATTATTGAGCTGTGTTCATACAACTTTTAGTCGAAATGGTGCTTAATTTGTCACTATCCAGTTGTTCGGGTCCGAACATTCACGACCAGAGAAAGAGACCAAAATAAGCCATTTAAACCGCGAATTAAATTAAACATACCGTTGATAACTGAAACAACAGCCAGTACGACAAATAAGGTCAGAATATTCAGAACTGCAGCCATCTTTAATTTTCTGAAATGGAAAGCTGATATTAAAAGTCGGAATGAAATATCTATGGTCTATGAAATCGTGTTTTACCAAACGTATTATAACTTATTCTGAATTACGGACAAATTGCTGGCGGTATGCTCAGGAAGTAAAACACTCAATGTCAGGTTTGTTCGTTTATAACCGCAAAGTGGGATACACTTACCCAACTAGACCACCCCTCGTTTGAGAAGTTCAAAGCTAACATTGTTTTGCGACTTTGTATTTGACGATAAGATATCCAAACCCACCATACTTATAGCTTCAAATATTAAGAATACGAGTCCGTATCAAAGAGTTTATTTCGAGAAGGTTACAATCTAACAATCTGAAAGTGACGAAGTGGTTATGTACACTAGATTCATTTTTCCCAATAATTCGCTTGCCCGAGGGTTATATACACTAGATTCATTTTTCCCAATAATTCGCTTGCGCGAGGGGGGAGGGGGTATTTAGCAGTGAGATGAAACCGGAGGGCCCGAAGAAAACCGGCGTGGTTGGACAGGAAACACGACCCCTCGTCATTTGACTCAATGACAAAACTTGTGAGCATCGATCATCCCAGAGGGGGCGGGGGCGAATGCTTAGCACGTGCATGCTGTTTCAAGCAGCCTGTTAGTGAGTCAACTTGCGTGGTTTCGAATCACCGGTTTTACGTAACCAGGAGTAGTGTCGCCTGTCCAGCCTCATGGGTTTTCTCCGAGTCCTCCGGTTTTCTCCGGGTTCTAGGTCTTTTCTCTCACTGCTAAAGAACCTACGCGTAAGCGACTTATTGAAGTAAAATTGAACCATATGTTAGTCCCGAAAAGAACTAGTTTGTGTCGAGTGGTAAACCCAATTTCTCCCCCTCCTTCGCTCTCTCGACTACCCAACATCCCTACTAATTAGAAGTTCAATACAAAATGGCCTAAATGGAAGATCATTGATATCTTCTCTTGACTGTTGGATTATAACCTTGTTTGAGTTACTTCATCAATGGAGTTACCTGTGTGGCGTAAAAAAAACATCTTGAGAAATATAGTCAGTAAGACAAAGAGAGAAATGATGTTTAATGTCCACTCGACACAAACTAGGTCTTTTTGGGACTAACGTATGGTTTGATTTTATTTCAATAATCCGCTTGCGCGTTGGGGTTTTTAGCAGTGGAAGGAAACCGGAGTACCTAGGGAAAACCAACGACGCTGGACAGGCGACCCTACTCCTTGCCACGTACAACCGGGGATTCGAAACCACGCCAGTTGACTCAATGGTAGTCTAACCATGCGGCCATGCAGCCACCCTATAGTCAATAAACAAATGGAAAAATAGTAAACAGGTACACTTACTTGAGGTAGATTTCCTTGAAGTGATCGAATCGTGAATGATATTAAGAGAAAATTAATGGTATTTATACTGATTTGAAAAATTGTTTACATATAAACAAAGTTCAATAGGTCTTATTTATTTGTTTGTTTGTTTACGACGAATAAAAACATATTTTGTATTGATATGAATTTATTGCTACATGAATTGCAAGTTGAATGCACTGAAGCGAATAATTCTAATACGAATACAGTTCTCCTAATCTGTTTACAAATCAAACAAAGTTCAATAAGGCGTTTTTGGTTAGGGGTTTGTTTGATGTTTGTGAATAAATAATAATGTTTATGTATACTGGAGGATAATTAGAAATAAAGCACAAGATTTCTATATCCATGTAATTATTTTTTTTTTTAAGAAAAAAAGGGGGTACGATGAATAAGTGGTTAAGGCACTGGAGATCGATCCCTGCATTGGCCGAGAAAGTTCAAGATTACCCGGCGTGATGCGGGACAGAGGGTCTGATGAGGACATGCTGTCAAGTCATCCGGACGGGATAAAAAACCGAAGTTCCGTGTAATCATTGGCATGTACGTAAAAGATCCTTTGGCAGTCGCAGTTCGATTAAGCCGTACTTGTTGCCAAATTTCCCTCATTGCACATTTTTTGGCGTATGCCCGTCTTCATTAGCCCATTCGGAGTAGAACAGCGGGACGTTAAACCCCTATGTCGTTTCATTCAATCGTATAAAATAGTTACTAAAACAATCTACGTAGCCACCATGTTTGTCTGAGAGGGTGGAATGACGTGAGATAGAATAGAAGTTGGAATTAACGTCCACCTGTCACAATCCAAGTTATATTGTGTCTCGCGTTCTTGCGCTGTGGGGAGAAATCAGAGAAAACCCAGGTTGGACATACGACCGTAAACATACAGGCTTGGGATCGAACCCATGCTACTTGGTTCAACAACGGGACCTATTGACCCCAAGGTTTAGATCGGTTTACTAACCCACTCGTCGGGGCGTGATAATATTCAAGAGTTGAGGACATAAAGATACATTATAGAAGATCAGATAAGGAGCTGACAGCTCTCTCACTATAGAACTAGATAAGTAGAGGGAATTTGCTGAAGATTTCAATCACATTGGTCCACTGTGAACCGAAAATGTAGCGATCAGTCCAGCCTCCATCATCAACATTAAAGTCGGTACGATAACAACATAGGATCCGTTATCCATTTCATGATTAAATCATGAATGAAAGTTAAGCAGCAAATAGAATCCTAATTCAGTAAATATCACAGGCTAGCGATGTTTATTATGGTCGGGATAAGTTAATAAAAGTCTAATTAATAGGCCTGAAGAAAGGACTGCAATAGGCAGATTTAGCTCTAGCATAATGCATGCTTAAAGGAGAGAGAGAGATAGGGAGAGAGAGAGAGAAATGGGGTTTAACGTCTCCTCGAGACCTCGGTTGTTCGTACCATCCGAACAATTAGACAGATGTCCTTAGCAGGCACTCCGCATTTTAAAACATTTAGAAGGCTATAACTGAATATAGACTTAACCTTAAACATGCCTTAAACATGCTTAACGGACATATTGATTGAGACTTTAGCTGTTATTTCGATAGAATCAGGTTTAATTTCTCGTTCCGTAATATCATTTATATGGTTATTTTTGTGATATGGGTTCAGAATATGTTGCCCGGCGATTAGCTATCCAAATGTCAAGGGTATGTTCATATGTACACGCGTTGAGTTCTATTTTACATACCCTCCGACCAACAACAACTGCTTTCCTAGACAACCCAAGGACTTTTTATAATGTCTTGCACGCCACACGAAGAGTTGTCCTTGACATCTCACAGTCATTACTTTTCGGAAATAATATATGGCCGTTTTTTATGCCATTACAACACTTATGTTCTAGATTTTATGTCAGTTCCACGGTGGTTAAGTGGGTAAGACGTTGGCTCGCTAGCCTCGGTATCGTGTGTTCGATCCCTACATAGACCGAGAAAGTTCATCCCGATCACCCCTTGTCAGTGATGCAAGATGGGGGGACCTACAAAGGACAGCTGTGCACGTAAAATATCCCTTGGTATAGTTAGAATGATATACAAGAGTAGGTCGTATAGTGCCGCTGTCTGGGCAAAAGTTTTCCCACAGCACGCAGTATGGTGTACATCCGTCACCATTAGCCCAGTTCGAAGCAGAGCAGCAGAACGTCAAACCCCATTTCATTTCAGAGTTTATGTAAATGTGTGATATCTGCAGAAAAACTCTACGTTGAGACCAGAGATCCTGGTCCGTGTCACGCATCATGCATAGTAAGCGATACGATCTAAACCACATGTTAGGCATGTCGCCGTATTCCCGTTCACGGATACGCATGGGGTCTAATGCATCACATAATTAAAAAAAGGCTCTATGGTTTGTCGCATCAACATTATAAGAAATGTCAAACCTATTATGTTGAAGAAATGGAGGTTTTGAAATTTGATGGTTTGTCGCATCAACGTTAGACCACTAGGTCATCCATCCCCGACCACATGTTGTTGTAAAATGTACCCCTACCCCAAAATGTTGCTGTAAAATGTCCCCCCCCCCCGCCCAATCATGCAAAAGCCAGTGAATAATAGAGACAGTGTGGGCTGTCGAGCACAAAGCTAGCTTAAACGGGTTTACAGGACAGTTCAATCTCGCATGAGTAAAATTTATAGATTTATATAAGCCATCATTACTTGTCTAACCAGTTGGTCTCTGTTGTCACAGAGACGTATTATCAGCGATTTTAAATCCGCCGTGATCCTACTAATCTTTCACCAAATAAGGAGAAGTTTGTAAATATTGAGATGAATAAGGGCCCAGAGCGCCTTGTTAACATTCTCAATCTCCATCGTTGTGAATAACCGCCGTGTCAGCTTCCCGCGTTTAATGTTGCGTAGACTCTTAAGTGGCGTTAGAGGAAGAAACTCTTTGAATTATACGTTATTATAAAAAAAGAATTTATTTTCATGGAGGAAAAACGGATAGGGTATTATGTGCAATCATTGTCATAATTAAATTGACAAAAAAATAACATGTTGGGTAGTTAAATTAATGTGCGCCCTGAATGGATTCGACATCTGCGCTAATTCATCCACAAGCGTATTACAAAAAAGACTGCATTAGCTACGAGCTCCGTCTCACTTGTAATTCTTTTTACTCACTTCAAATGTTATATAAAACTTTGCTTACAATAAAAGAATTGAACTGGAAGTTGCAGCATTTTTTGTGTGCATTATCTAGTATAACGAGAACAGTAGTACAGCAATCTTTAAAGATAATATGGGGGCGAAGGGTTAGCGTGCGCGCGCTGTATCAAACGGCCTGCCACTGAGTCAACTGACGTGGTTTCGAATCCACAGATGCACGTGGCAAGGAGTAGGGACGCCTGTTCGGGTACTCCGGTTTCCGCCCACTGCTAAAGACCCCCACGCACAAGCAAAGTATTGAAATAAAAAATTAAACCATATTGAAATAAAAAAGTAAACCATAGGTTAGTCCCGAAATTATCTAGTTTCTGTTGAGTGGACGTTAAACCCAATTCAAATATCTCTCTCTTAAAGATAATATAACTATGATTTCGATTACTTTAAAACCTACATTTTATAAATGCAAAACAATCATTCAAAATGTACCACTTATAAACAGAATACAAATAAAAGATATTTCAAAAGGTACAATTTATAAAAAAAAAAAGATTTTATAATAAGTAGGCTACAATTTATTTAATTTAAAAAATGTCTTCTAAAAAGTACAATTTATAGATTTAAAAAAAAGTACAATTTAAAAATTTAAAAAAAAAGTCCAATTTATAAATTTAAAAAAAGATCTTATACAAAGTCCAATTTATAAATATAATAAAGACATTATAAAAAGTTGGGCTTTTAAATTTACGTAAACGATTTCATAGTTTCAAAAAATTCTGGCAAAATTTTACAGATGATATATCAACATATATATCACAGTGAATATACAAAATTATCTGATATATCATTTCACATCACAGTTAATATACTATACGTATATGATAACTATTTCTTTCCATAACCGAAATTATTGAGTCCAAAATTTAAAAACGGATTGTATCCAGCATTTAAAAATGGATTGTATCCAAAATTGTTAAATGGAAGGCCACCATAGATATTATCATCGTTGAAGCCGTAAACGTCATCAAAATCACCATAGCCATCAAATACGTCATCGTAGAGATCGTTACCATAGAAATCAGCTGAAACAGATAAAAGACTGGAAGGTAAAGACTCGGTAAACTCGATTAACCAGGGATTTTCGTGTATCTAATATATAAGACGAGTCATAAACATTGTCCAGTCGAAGCAGAAAGTATGCCATTTAAAAACACCATTTCATTGCATAAGCATCTTTGCAGACTATGTGGTTTTAAAGGAGCACTGTTTAATTATATTATTAGCCATATCTATGTCCAACTGGATAAGTCATTTCCAATTACTTCATGTAATAAACAGAGATCCAATAAAAAGCATACGGCTACATATCACTAATGAATTCTCTCCTAGACTTTTTATTAATTCTCGTCTACTAGATCGACTCTAACTTTCCCCCAAATTTTCGTTGGGTCGAGTCCTTTATATCCCAGATGGAGCAACATGATGTGATAACCTCTTGCCCAAAAGCACGTTAGAGGTTCATCATGAAAACCTGGAGATAAACAAACAAGCAATTTTCGGCCCTACATTTCAACGTAACCAACATGTCAACTTTCACCAAAACCTGACAGAAAATGTATTTCCAAACCCTTTTCATCAATTCAACACCAACAAGTCACAAACAATAGTCATGCAAGGGGAGGGGCTAGACAGACTAAGTTCGTGGGCGACGGCGCTAGTATAATTATTGAGCTGTGTGCATACATCTTTTGCTCAAAATGGCGGTTAATTCCTCACTACCCAGTTGTTCGGGTCCGACTAAAACCAATGGCACCATGTGTCCTTGTTTTCGTGGATGTTAAGCCTTCAAGAACCCCCAAACCAGTAGTGGAATACTGCACGACATATAGTCTACTCATGATGAAAAACATTAACACCATTCACTACCAGAGAAAACGATCAAAATAAGCCATTTAAACCATGAATTAAAATAGCATACCGTTGATAACTGAAGCAACAGCCAGCACAAGTAAGGTCAGAATATTCAGAACTGCAGCCATCTTTGATTTTCTGAAATGGAAAGCTTTTCGTTTTTAACCGCAAAGTGGGAAGTTAACGTACAAACTTAATCAATTCTGATTTAACATATGGTTCATTTTTTTTTTTGCCAATAATTCGCTTGCGCGTGGGTCTTTAGCAGTGAGAGGAAACCGGAGGGTCTGAAGAAAACCCACGTGATTGGACAGGCCATGCTACTCCTTGTCATTTGACTCAATGACAGACTATCACAAATCCCCACTAATTAGAAGTTCAATACAAAACGTCCTTAATGGAAGATCATTGATAGCTTCTCTTGACTGTTGGATTAACCTCGTTTGAGTTACTTCATTAATATAGTTACTTGAGGGTCGTGAAATAAAACTCGGAAAATATAGTCAATAAACAAATGGTAAAATAGGTACACTTACTTGACGTAGATTTCCTTGAAGTGGTCGATAAGTGAATGATATTAAGAGAAAATTATTAGTATTTATACTAAATTGAAAAATTGTTTACATCTAAACAAAGTTCAATAGGTCTTATTTATTTGTTTGTTTGTTTGCGACGAATAAAAACATATTTTGTATTGATGTGAATTTATTGCTACATGAATTGCAAGTTGAATGCACTGAAGCGAATAATTTTAATACGAATACAGTTCTCCTAATCTGTTTACCAATCAAACAAAGTTCAATAAGGCGTGTTTGGTTAGCGGTTTGTTTGATGTTTGTGAATAAATAATAATGTTTATGTATACTGGAGGATAATTAGAAATAAAGCACAATATTTCTATATCGATGTAATTATTTTTTTTTAAGAAAAAAAGGGGGAGGGGTACGATGAATAAGTTGGTAAGGCGCTGGAGATCGATCCCTGCATTGGCCGAGAAAGTAATGCGTAATGCGGGACAAAGGGTCTGATGAGGACATGCTATCAAGTCGTCCGGACAGGATAAAAAACCGAAGTCCTGTGTAATCATTGGCATGTACGTAAAAGATCCCTTGGCAGTCGCAGTTCGATTAAGCTGTACTTGCTGCCCGGGCCAAATTTCCCTCATTGCACATTTTTTGGTGTATGCCCGTCTTCATTAGCCCATTCGGAGTAGAACAGCGGGACGTTAAACCCCTATGTAGTTTCATTCAATCCTATAAAATAGTTATTAAAATAATCTACGTAGCCGCCATGTTTGTCTGAGAGGGTGGGATGACGTGAGATAAATAGAAGTTGGAATTCACGTCCACCTGTCACAATCCAAGTTATATTGTGTCTCGCGTTCTTGCGCTGTGGGGAGAAATCAGAGAAAACCCAGGTTGCACAGACGACCGTAAACATACAGGCTTGGGATCGAACCCATGCTACTTGGTTCAACAACGGGACCTATTGACCCCAAGGTTTACATCAGTTTACTAACCCACTCCTCGGGGCGTGATAATATTCAAGAGTTGAGGACATAAACATACATTATAGAAGATCAGATAAGGAGCTGACAGCTCTCTCACTATAAAACTAGATAAGTAGAAGGAATTTGCTGAAGATTTCAATCACATTGGTTCACTGTGAACCGAAAATGTAGCGATCAGTCCAGCCCCCATCATCAATATAGTGTCGGTTATCTATTTCATGATTAAATCATGAATGGAAGTTAAGCAGCAACTATGATCCTAGATCAGTAAATATCACAGGCTAGCGATGTTGATTATGGTCGGGATAAGTTAATAAATGTCTAACTAATAGGCCTGAAGAAAGGACTGCAATAATCTACGTAGCCGCCATGCTTAAATGAGAGAGAAGGAGAGAGAGAGAGAGAGAGAGAGAGAGAGAGAGAGGGTTTAACGTCCACTGGACACAAACTAGGTCATTTCGGGACTAACATATGGTTCAATTTTATTTCAATAATTCGCTTGCGCGTACGGGTCTTTAGCAGTGGGAGGAAACCAGAGAGCCCGGAGGAAAATGTTAAAATGAAGGTCGAGTAGATAGTGGTATGTTTATTAGCAAAGGAAATTAAACAAGCATCCAGTTTTAATGAACTATTAATTAAACAATATCGACATAAGGAAAGTATGTTCACACCTCAGTCTATGTCAAGATCGCAAGGACGCAAGAGCTCTTAAATTTTGGAACAGGGTCAATGCAAAATTTTCAAAAGCAGCATTAGTTTTTAATTTCATTTTCTGTTTAAAATTTTCCTGAAATATAAAAAAAAACTCTCACAAATGTTTTTTACGTAAGGAGTTATTGCATAGGAAATAAACAAATCGACTAGCGAACAGGAGGCAGATAGGAGAAAGACCGAAGAAATTTATCGTTCAAGTTCGTTGCAACAACCTGTGTTGGAGATTTTAATTTTTTAAATTTCACGTCTCTTTGTACTAATTTAAAAAGCATGATCTCCACACATCCAGAATGTGCCAGTATTTCTTAATTATTTTTTTAAAAATGGAATTCTTTTTAACCTTATCACCTAAAAAATAAACTTACACGCTGTAAGAATACGCGCTATGATCAATGACGTAACGGCTAGTTCGGTCGATGTGCAGTCGGCCTTAAACTCGAAAGATAAATACTCACCCTGAAACTGCCAAAGTTTGTTGGCGAGTGCCATTTTGAACAATCAAAATAAAGAAAACTTTTAGCCCCGCTCCTTCAATAATGGCGTATATAGCCTATATTGTAAATAAATAATGTTAAAAAAAAAAAAATTATTTTTAAAACTTCCATACACCACTCCTTTGAGCAAGACCAAGTATTCTATACATGTATATATTTTTTAAAAATAGGGGAATGGACAAACAAGGGACATTTTAGCCATTTGTTAGAACACAACCTGTATTATACCTATGCATTAATTTCAAAAAGTTACAATGTAGCAAACACAAATAACTGTCCACAAAACATCAGCTAATTTAGAGGTGCCTTTGGTATGGATGTGGTCGGGCTTAAGGAATTTCCGTTTTGTGGGTATATTGACATTAAAAGGTATTTCCAACCTTATATATGGAGGGTGGGGGATTAAGCAATGTATGAGGGGGGGGGTGCTGGGCCTATTGATATTAAAAGGTATTTCCAACCTTATATGGTGGGTGGGGGCTGGCCCTTGCATTTGATTTATGCATAGTTATATTATTGGGATGCTACGGTGTCGACTTTATCAGAGATAAGAGAAGGGTGGGCTTAGGAGATCTATTCTAACCAGTTAATATTAGGGTGAACTCGACAATGCAAAGTATGTATGTCTACACACGCAAAGACAAATACAGTAGGAAGAGAGTCTCTAATAAAATATAGCTTCACACACCTTGATTGATTTTGATATTTGGCAATTATCTATATTCGATTATATATAGGCCTATATCATTGCTATCAAACAACATTTCCAACCCAACTCAAATTATCTTAATACTCGAAGCCGTGGCGGGACGTTAAACACGATGCATGCACAAATTAATTGCACAGTGTACTTTCTTAAGAATAATAAATTGATTCATCACATTTACACAGGCTACAAACAGCTTAAAATTTGTTGAGAGAGGACAAGCCCGTCAGGTATTACCGACAGCGGCATCACGGGGGTAAAGCTTGTCTGGCATCGCGGAAAACTGACCGTCTGGTGGGGTGGCGGGTCCGAAAACACGGCACATAATCGCCAAGTTGTAAGCAGCTGTCAGTTGGACACTCTACCCAATGACTGAATGAGTCATCGCTGTTCTAAATCTTTCATATTTATGCACTTATTAAATGTTAGCCGACACCGGTAAATAACAGTATTAATAGCGCGCATTTTCTTTTCATTAGAAATATGATTTACAACGAGTTTGGCTAAAAAAATCGTCCTAATTATATTATAGCAAAACAACGACAGTGATCTATTAAATTCTCCTTAAGGTCACGTGTATTTACTGTTATTCGCTATTTACTAAACTTTATTGGCTGAGAGCTCGCCGTCTCGCTACTTTATTATTGCGAGGAGAAAAAATGCTGTCGTTTAGATTATTTGTTTAAAACGTTTCTGGCACATAAATTGGAGTGTGGCAGTTCTGTTTACAACCCATTGGGGTTATTTCTCGAAAAATAAATATTAAAACTTCCAACAGCGGTGAGTTGCAACAACGTTTGAAAACTAAGCTAGTTAGAACTTCCCGGTCCTCCGCCTAAGAGTATCGAACCAATCGATGACAACAAAGCTTAAGTGTATGCTCTCACACAATCCTCTGTAATATTAAGGGTGTTTTCGAATATACCCTTTCGAGCCACTGTGTCAAACTTTCTGTCAATTCGCGAGACTGGCAAGCAATGTGAGTCTTGCTGTTATGATGTGCTGACATCACTGTTCGCTAAAAACGTGCTCAAATTGACAGTTTCGTTAAAACTTCAATTGGCAGCTGGGATCTTTCTTTTGTGATGAAACAAGTTTCACACACAGAGAGAGTAATTGCACGACAAAATGTCCTTTTTAAAACGAGAATAGGCCGGTTATTGTGTCGTCTAATAGGTCGTTAACATTACACAGTTTAACCAACAGTCTGGTGATCGGATCATAATTGGCTGGTATTCTGTTTTTCTAGACATAGAGGAGAAAGCAGCCACATAGCAATGATGCCACGACACAAAACATATTTATAGAGAGAGAGAAATAGGGTTTAACGTCCACTCAACACAAATTAGGTCATTTCGGGACTAACATGGTTTAATTTTATTTCAAAAATTAGCTTGAGCGCAGGGGTCTTTAGCAGTGGGAAGAAACCGGAGGAAACCCACAAGGTTGAGAAGGCGCCCCTTGATGTAACGTTTCAGTTCAACCGTTTTTTAAACGGGGTTGTACGGTAAAGTCTGCCATTGAGTCAACTAGCGTGGTTTCGAGCCGCGCTTCGACCTCTAGCTGGTCGGTCACCTCTTGCTTTGCGGCTGTGGTTTCGATCCCCGGTGTGAGCGTATGTCGCATGGAGATAGGGGTGCCTTCCCAACCTCGTGGGTTTCCTCCCACTACTAGCGAATTATTGAAATAAAATTAAACCATATGTTAGTCCCAAAATGGCCTAGTTTGTGTCGAGTGGACGTTAAACCCCATTTTTCTCTCTGTCTGTCCCTCTCTCTATCTCAACCCTATTTGATAGGGTTGCAGAAGAATTTACTTTCTACGAATCGATCTTGTTTTTATAAAATGTAACACATACGTAATTATTCATTTAATTCCCCGGACTATACAAATTGTCTTGCTCGCTTCAGCATTTGTCTGAAACCTCACTGGTTTAAGATTGATTAAATTATATCTGTTGCCTCTGATATTTGAGTTTGAAGATTAATCGACGAATGACGTGCACAGGGATATCTGTCGTGGGTGTTCTACAAGCTAATTAGCCACAACGGACCTCACATTTTCAATCATTGCAGATCTAAATTCAGTTTAGGGGTTCATAATATTTTTTTTTTTACAAAACATAGATTCCTCTGTTACAATAATTATCCCCCCTAGGTCTATGTAAGAGAGAGAGAGAGAGATAGAGAGAGAGAGAGAGAGAGAGAGAGAGAGAGAGAAATGGGGTTTAACATCCACTCAACACAAACTAGGTCATTTCGGGACCAACATATGGTTTCATTTTATTTAAATAATTCGCTTGCGCGTAGGGGTCTTTAGCAGTGGGAAGAAACCCGAGTGCCCGGAGGAAACCCACGAGGTTGAGAAGGCACCCCCTATCCCCATGACATATTCATATCAAATGTCATCTCAGACTCAAATGCGCTGATTGTTTTCAATTTTTTAACGCAGTTCTTCCTGGCCAATGGTGCAGAACGGAGGGCATGCAAAGCGACAACCTATAGTCGTTCGGAAGAGACGAAAAACCGACGTCCCGTGTACAAACTGGCATATTTGATAAACATTTCCTTCGTTTCCTGTGAGGTGTATGCTCATTTTCATAGCCCAGCCCGAGCAAAGCATAATGGCGTTAAAACTATTTGATTTATATATATATATGTATTTCTGATCTGGAAACAGAAAATTCTTTTATGAAAGATTGGTTTAGAACTGATATCATGTCACGGTCTAATATATCAAATCTTGGCCCTAACAGAATTGATGAGTGAACTGAAAATCGTGTGTGTTTCCAGTCGCTAACAATTCATGCTTTCTTCATTTACCGATTCGTCAAAGCCTTGTTGTTGGTAAACCTAATAATTTAAATCATGTGTGCAAGTGCAATATGGTGACGAGGCAATAAATTGTATTCATATTAAATAACTATCAATATGGCCCGTCTAGTGTACATTTCATATAATCGTTTGATTTATTTCTTTTCTGCTTAATTAAAGAAACACTAGCTAAGAGTTAAATCTTCCTATTGCAAGTTTTTCTTTTGACTTCAGATTTTATAGAAAGTATCATTTACACGACAACTCTCCGAATCAACTCTGTAGAACCTCGGACGGCTGAGATACATCTTGGATTTAAACATTTGTCGTAGACGGTGTGGAGACAGTTGATGCATATTGCCAGCCCAAACTGCCAACAGCGATAACGTCGTACAGAATAATGTAGTTTACTGACATTTTCATAGAATGGCAAACTATTTATTAAACTATTGAGCGATTGGATGGCGTGATTTCGATTCCACCGGTTGTAAGTGACGAGTAGTGTCGTCTGTCCAACCGCCTTGGTTTTCCACTGCTAAAGACCCCTACGTGCAAGCGAATTATTGAAATAAAATTGAACCATACGTTAGTCCCGAAATGGCATAGTTTGTGTTGAGAGAACGTTAAACCCCTCCTCTATTCAACCCTTAACTATTGTATCTTAAAAGATTTATTTTAATCCAAGAAGATCTCCGATTACAAGGAATATAATATATAACATAAACAGATGTATTATGTATCATATTATTGAAACAATGGTCCGAGAAATCCCTTTCTGTCGATTGCTGGATTGGCTTCTGATTTCTGATACTTGAGCTTTTGAAGGAGTATGTGTATTCTCCCCGTTCAATCAAATCTATCTCGTGAGCCATGACGTAACGTTATTGGTCCATTTGGAACTTTGTTTCAAATTTAACGATTTTGTTATGCAGTGAGCCATTGGTTGTTAATTGGACTGTTGACCAATAATAATTTAGAACAAGAATTTTCTCTATTTACTGCAGTGATTAGCGAGATTAGCTCTAATCAAACGGAACACTGCGAGAAGTATGAGTATGTAATATAAAATATAACATAAACAGACCTATTATGTACATGACATTGAAATAAAAAATAAGAGGATATAATTATAAATAAAATTAAATAAAGGAAATCTATTGTACACACTATTTAAAACAAAAGTAAAACAAAGTGCGCTATTTTAAGATTTCAGTATTGATGAGAAGAAAGTGAAGTTCTAATTATTGATTGATTGACGACATGGGAGTTTTTATGTTCTATTTGAAAGATGTGATTTCTTTTAACCTGATTAATCAACGACGTTTGATTAATCTTTTAGTCTAATGAAGGTTTTATTTACCATTAAATTATTAAGAGTGCATACAGGCATACGCTATACATCGTTCTATAAGGGAAATTGGTACCGAACTACCGCCTTGAAATAGCATTATGCAAGAGCAAAATCTGCTTATTACAGGTCTGTCTTTAGGTTTGAAATGTTATTGCGATTATTAATTAGACATTTATTAACATATCCAGACCATAATAAACTCTTGATGTCAAGGCTAGCCTTAGGTGTCGGCAGACTAAATTCCTATATGCCGCTTAATGGCCATTGATAATTAAATCAATCAAGTGGATAATCGAGACTATGCTGTTTATATTAATGATTTTAGTAATGATGACCGAGACTATGTGAATATTTCACTCGCTTTGTCCTCGGCTAATAGTGGATCAATTTGACTGAATTTTTCAGCAAATTGCCTTTAGGCTATGTAGTTTTTAACTATTATAGTGAGAACTGCCAACTCTTTATCTTATCTCCCATAATGTATCATTAAGTAATCCTATTCTATTTTGGTATTTCTACCTAAACGCTATTTTAACGCCGATATTTGTCTTCTCCTTGTCAGAGGAGCAGAACAGCGAGTCAAACAAGGACAACTGTCTAGAAGTTTGGATGGGACGAAAAACCGCGGTTCCTGGTGTGCATTGGCAGGTTAAATTCTATATTAGAGTAGGCGGTAACGCCGCTCTCCGGCATTGCACACTGAATGGTGTACGCCTGTCTTTATTAGCCTAGTATAGGAGCAGAACAGTAGGACGTTAAACCCTATTTCATTTCCAAACCGATATATTTTTGATTATACGACACAATGTCGCTGCCATCAAATGAAGAGACTTTAACAACAGCTAAAAATACTCAACTCCCCACCCCCAAACTACCAGATTCCCCTGATCGAACCACAATCCATCTTCACCTCGCGGACACCAGAATATTAACCCTCGGCCTGAACACAATATGATGGTAAAATTGAAAGTACAGTCGTGTTTGAGCCATCGTGTTATATGAACAACACGATTGCTAAGATCTTACGATGGTTGGATGACCGGATGGTTAGTCATGGAGTCAACTGGTCTGGTTTCCATGTCCTGGTTGTACGTGACAAGAAGTAGGGTCTATCCCTCCTACTGCGAATTATGGAAATAAATGACAAGAAATAGGATCGCCTATCCCCCCACTACGAATTGTGGAAATAAATGACTTAATTTGTGTAGAGTCGAGGTTACCCCTAAACAATTGTAGGCCCCACATACATAGGGTCATTATAACAAGGTGAATTTGACAACATCAAAACAAAATGGTAGGCCCCAAGACATTAGGTCAGTCTAACAAATCAAATCCGATACTGTCTAAATTTTTAATCGTGGTTGCGATACAGATTTTAACTTATTTTACTGAAACATAAATTTTGTGTCGATGTCTTTATGCTCACCAGGATTTGTTTCTAGTCGTTGAAAACGGCGCACTGATGAAATTCGATGAACAAAAATCTGGACGAAATGTATATAAGTTTTATTTACAAATATTGTCATACAAAATTTTACAAAAAAGGTGTTTTTATAGTATACTGTTATAGTATAATATTGGTTAAACATTTATAAGCATTTACTGTCCTTTCTAGACACCGAACTGATGAGGGCAAGTTGTATGAGTTAGTGGCAACGGATAAAAACTAAATCAATCATTTTCCCAAAATAATATTTTCATAGCAGAAATTATTGGAACTAAAATTTAAAAATGGATTGATATATTAATTTATTTAATGGTTATAGAATAAATGAATTATTTCTTTCCATAACCGAAATTATTGAGTCCAAAATTTAAAAACGGATTGTATCCAGCATTTAAAAATGGATTGTATCCAAAATTATTAAATGGAAGGCCACCATAGATGTTATCATCGTTGAAGCCGTAAACGTCATCAAAATCACCATAGCCATCGAATACGTCATCGTAGAGATCGTTACCATAGAAATCACCTGAA
The DNA here is from genome assembly GCA_036850965.1 of Patella caerulea. Lineage (NCBI taxonomy): Eukaryota > Metazoa > Mollusca > Gastropoda > Patellidae > Patella > Patella caerulea. The sequence goes on along the minus strand of JAZGQO010000006.1, from coordinate 61,283,561 downwards.
ACAGATAAAGTACTGGAAAGTAAAGACTCGGTAAACTCGATTAACCAGGATATGATGCATCACCTGATACAGGTAAATGACTGGAAGGTACGTGGGATGGAATGGCTTTTCAAGTCATACATTTCTGCTCCAACTGGAATAATCACGACAGGTTTATGCCATCATACAGAATGCGATATTTGTAGCCACTGTTCTTGTCTGGTCTTCTGACCATCACAGCGCACAAGGTTAAACTGCGCAGTAACTTTTGCGGTCCAAAACGGAAGCCAACCCGACACCTCTTAAAAGAATTGCACATTTGATCGAAAGAGATTTATGGTTCCATCTCAGTATTCTCGTATCTCCGCGTCAGTGACACCGGTCTGAAAGCCAGACATGAAAGTCACTGAAAACATCGCCATTAATGAATTAAAAAAATCGAACCTTGGATGACACAAACAAGAGCAAGAACAAAGAATATGGTTAGAATGTTGAGGACTGCAGCCATCTTTAGTTATCTGAAATAAAAAAAAGTATTTAAACGATTCTATCTTGTCTGCGTACGACTAAACCAAATATTCCTGACGAAAGTAATATTCCATGGTTGATTTGTAATACAGTGGGGGGGAGGGGGTTACATATAGAAATCTTTATCCACTAGAACATCTGGTCGAATGAGATGAAACGAAATGTGGTTTAACGTCCTACAGCTCTGTGGTAATGAAGACTCACATACACCATACAGTGTGCTATGAGGGATATTTGCCTAGACAGCGGCGCTTTCGTCTACTCTTATATCGAATCCCGCTGCCAAGAGATCGTTTACGTGCAGGTCAATGTATACATGAGCCTCTTTTTATTTTATCCCATCCGGACGACTAGACAGCTGCCCTACACCACTGACAAGGGGAGACCACGTCGGAAAAATCCCGATAAACATTCTCGCCAACGCTAGCGAATCAAAGTTTAGTTCACCCAACAGATTCTACATAAATTATTGTTTCGATAAATTGTAAAATACGCCTTTTAATAATGTATATGAATGTATATAAACTGATTCGCGTTTAATCGTTTCTGCTTATACTCTAATTTCTAATCAGTTATGTGTGGCGAAATACGCCTTAAATCTCAATCGAATGACAATCGTTAGCGTAGAATTTATTGCGCATGTTCTCCAGACCAAACTATGGGTTTGACAATATTTGTGGAACATCTCACACTCCGTTCTTCAAGTCCCTACTAGTAGTTACAAATGGCCCTGCAACGCATTATGGTATACTATTCGTGTTCCATTTATTAACAACTTATCCGTGCTTTCAATCTCGGAAGACTTTGGATGATACTGAATTACAGACTTAGCTACTTTAAAGCGAAAAATACTATAGAGTTATATTTACTTACTTGAGGTAGATATTGTTGAAGTGATCGAAAGTTGAATCGTTGAATGTAAGCCATGGAATATTCTTAGTATTTATACACTCTTCAACATTTGTTTACTAATAAACAAAGTTCAATAGGTCTTGCATATTTAATTGTTTTGATGTTTGTGAAAACAAAAATATTATTTATTGATGAAAGATAAACAAATTTGATTATGAATATTTACACGTGTAGATTAGTGTGTACTGTACACGATATACCTTCTCGGTCGTACACACCATCAACAGCCCTAAGGGTCGGGTCATACAGATGGCACGCTAGTAATTAACATAGGTAAATAAATAAACAATTTTCATAATCAAAATATTTAATATATGACAAGCTCTTGTTTCATTGAGGAACATGTCATGCACGACACTGTTTTTGATTTTTCTTCATAACAGGCCACAGTTTGCGCAATGTCAGAAGTTAAAGCAAATAAACAAACCTGATAGTATCTGGCCCAAGTTCACAAAGCATTCTTAGACTTAAGTTAAAGCCCCAATAACACTCTTGTTGTAACTGACTAATATGTCCCAATCTTCATTCTGGTCAACAAATTGTATTATTTTACAATATTCCAATTAATTGATGATATAAATTTCATCTTAACACACCTAATTTAAAAAATTGGAAAAATTCAACTAATTGATTTGAAAAGTCTAAACCTTTTCAAATCTGACTTTGATTTAAAATATTTTCGAACCCTCTGGACAAGTAAAATAGGTCGTAATGGATAATTTACACAACAGGTAGGACACGTAAACATCTAGTACTTGGAAGAAGGCTATTATTTATTTTCTGGGGCTGCCAAGCCAGCAAGAGTGTTATTGTCCCTTTAAAACTTTGCTAAAAAATTTACTTCTTATTTTAACTAAAATATAACCCATTATAGAACTGTTATTTTAATGTATGAAATTCGTCAATATGAAACCATGTACATAAACATTGACCCAAAGTTGATATTCACCAATCGGCGCATAAACTCGCGAAACCCGCTACAAGTTCAAAGACATAGACATGGTACTGTGAACCTCTTTATTAGTCAGACGTTGTGCATTCACCAATCGACTTATGTCACTCCTAAAGCAGCAAGACAGTTCAAAGATATAGAAAGAGAGATGCGAAACCGTTAATATGAAGACGTTGCTCTGCGGCCAGTTCCGCTGATCTGGTAGTTCTCTATTACAATTATTGTAATATCTGTATTCTATATACCTAGCCTACCTGCTGAAAAAAAAAACGGACTAGAACTGCAGGACGGGCTACTCAACCATTCAGGAACTATAGCTGGGCCCTGTATGTGCAACTGTCGGTATACTTAACGTTAAAAGTACAATAATGGCATGTATACGTTAGCGTAGAAATATAAAAAAAACTCAACAAACCCAAAACATCGCGCTGTAATATGAAACCATAATCTGTGTTAAAAGTACAGTATGACCCCGTAACGCACATAATAATACAATATTTATCTATGATCGACGTTGACGTAGAAATACATATAAAAAAACAAAAAAAAAACAAAAAAAACCCAAAAAAAACCCGAAAAAACTCAGCGCGCTATAATATGAAACCATAATCTGTGTTAAAAGTACATTAGGGCCTCGTAACGCATATAATATTACAGCATTTATCTATGATCGACGTTGACGTAGAAATACATATAAAAAAACAAAAAAAAACCCGAAAAAAACTCAGCGCGCTATAATATGAAACCATAATCTGTGTTAAAAGTACATTAGGGCCCCGTAACGCATATAATATTACAGCATTTATCTATGATCGACGTTAACGTAGAAATATAAAAAAAAACCTAAAAAAAAACAGTGCGCTATAATATGAAACCATAATCTGTGTCTGTATTTGATTTTTAAACTCTGACAGTTTTTTTTATCATGATTCCTAACATCGTATATAAATCATTTCAATATTTGTGTTAGATATTGTTCAGTTATTACAACTGGATTATTTTGTCAACGAGAGGATTATTCTATCCTGATACGAAACGAAACCTTTGATGTACTAGTTGTTTTGGGTTTTTTTGTATTGTTGATTGGTGTTCTTGCGCCACTACAGAGTGATAATGATAAAACCCATTCGGTACACGAATGAAATGAAACGGGGCTTATCGTCCTACCTAGACTGTGCTAATAAGCCATACAGTGTGATATGGAGAATTTTTAGCCGGGCTGCGGGACGATGGCCTAGCCTTTTATCAAATTCCAACTGCCAAGGTATATATTACGTGCACGCCAAAGTATGCACGTGTCCTCATCTGAAAGATTAAACAACTGTCCTTGCCTGCCCACCCCCTCCCATTAACAAGGGGAAAAGGGTGAAACAAAACGATGAACCTCCTCGACCAATGCAGGGATCTAACACGCGACCTCCATGCTAGCGAATCAGCGTCTTATCAACTTAGAGTTTTCTTAATGTTAAAGGGAATCTTGAGAAATTCTAAGATGCCGTGAGTTTGTTAGACAAAATATAGAAACAAATTACCTGAAATAAAAACACTCAAATATAATCTGCCTACAAGAAACTGTCTTCAATTACACCATTTTGCAAACATTTTTTCATAAAGGGAGGAGAGACGCGCCTTTATAAATCATCTTGTACCAAAGCCTAATTCAAGGAATATAACTGCGGAAGTAGAGAATGGTGTACGTACTGTTGTAAACACTCGATGTCCCTTCCCAAAATTCGTCACATAAGGTCAACGTATAATATTACAAGTGATCTCTTAGGCCTGTGAGATGAGTTGTATTCCAGAGCTGTGAGAATAGTTGCCCTTGAGGGCTTTGAGATTTATCGTCTTTCGGGGCTTGAAGACGTGTTGTCTTCAGGTGCTTTGAGACGTGTTGTCTTTCAGATCTGTAAGACGGGTTGTCTTGCAAGGATGCGAGACAAGTTGCCTTCAGGGTTGTGAGACTAGTTCCCTTCAGGGCTGTGAGACAAACTGTCTTCAGGGCTGTGAGACTAGTAGTAGTACTCTTCAGGAGCTGTGAGACTAGTAGTAGTACTCTTCAGGGCTGTGAGACTAGTAGTAGTACTCTTCAGGGCTGTGAGACTAGTAGTAGTACTCTTCAGGGCTGTGAGACTAGTAGTAGTACTCTTCAGGGCTGTGAGACTAGTAGTAGTACTCTTCAGGAGCTGTGAGACTAGTAGTAGTACTCTTCAGGGCTGTGAGACTAGTAGTAGTACTCTTCAGGGCTGTGAGACTAGTAGTAGTACTCTTCAGGGCTGTGAGACTAGTAGTAGTACTCTTCAGGGCTGTGAGACTAGTAGTAGTACTCTTCAGGGCTGTGAGACTAGTAGTAGTACTCTTCAGGGCTGTGAGACTAGTAGTAGTACTCTTCAGGAGCTGTGAGACTAGTAGTAGTACGCTCCAGGGGCTGGGAGACGAGTTGTCTCAGGGCTGAGACAAGTTGTGAACCTGGAAATAAATTTTCGTCTAGGCTACGACCTCGTCGATTCCAGTACGATACACGTGTAACTTGGTATGTTTGTACAAATGGACATCAATAAACAGATTCCGAATTTGGCGGTGACGTCATGCTCAACTGGTGGTTCATTGATGACACTCGTATAATTGTATATTTTAAAAGGAGTGTGGGCCTAGGTTCACTAGTCCCGAAATGACCTAGTTTGTGTTGAATGAACGTTAAACCCCATTTCTCCCTCTCTCCCTAAGTGCACTGTATAATCGTGTATTTCAAGATGGCTGTTGTAAAGTTATTGGTTCCCGGTTTTTGTACGGTTTTGTATTTTGAAGCTGTTTGAGCTATATAATACACCACAGGCGGAAATAAATCAACGCTTTCACATCATATACAATCAGAAAAAAATCAGATTAGTTTTATCTCAGAAGATTAAAGGTATAGTTATATTTTTTTTAAATTTTTAATATAAAATATCCGATGTTTTTACTTTTTTTAAAATTTTTATATTCTGATACAATCTGTTTCACAGCGGTAATGCGACAGAAGACTGTTGTAAAGGTCACATGTTTGTGACATCACGTCACATGACGGCGATAACGCGTATATATATAGAAAACACAGCACCGAAACCGCCGTATGTGTTCAAACTGACTTACTAAACAAAATGGACAAAAAACAAACATCAGTATTAGCCCTGTTTGACACGATAGACCACCAAACTCTTTTAAAAGGATTGCTGAACATTTTTGGTCTAAGTGAACTAGCTTTAAAACCGTACGCAGAGAAATTATATCAAAGGTTTCCCCAACCAACTCAACGGTTTTATAAGTATGACGTGACACGGGGTTCCGTTTTCGGTCCTTTATTATTTACTACATCATTAGGAAATGTGATTCGAAAACATGCGATCTACCAACTTTACTCCAGCGGCACTAAAGTTTATATCACTTTTGAGCCCTCTTCTGAACCATCTCAGATAGGTAAAGTTGCCGAGACCTGTTTATGAGATATGCATAAATGGATGAGCTCAAATTTATTAAAACTCAACAATGACAAAACAGAAAGAATGAAAGTCGACAGCAGGCAGCAACTACTAGAATCTAAAATAGAAGACTGACAAACGTGCAATATATCTATTGCACCAACAGATTCTTTAAAATAATCCAGGTGTTTATGTTGACTCTCATCTGGACATGGATAGACAAGTTTCAGCCATGTGAAAAAGTATTTATTTTCTGATTTAAAATATAGGAATGAAATTAAATTTGTCATTGATAATGACACAATTAAAATGCTGGTATATACTATATAGCTACATCCAGACTAGACTACTGTATTTCACTTTCCCCGAAAATAAAATCAAACTACTTCAGAAACTTAAAAATAAAGACGTCCGGATAATAACCAAGACAAATGCAAATGAACATATGACATCAATTATGAATGACCGCCATTCTAGTCCGTCAACGTATCAACCTTACAATACGGTCTGTTACGTTTTCTTCTCTAAATGACGATTCTTCGCCTCAATACCTTCGAGAGCTCCTCAATTCCAATAAACCTTACAGAGCCCTTCGATTACTCTGCAACCTCTTAATTAAAACTGCAATTTCATATTATTCAGTTATAATTTAAAATGTATTAAATTAAAGCCTTAAAATAGATAGTATCTATAAACAGTCCTGAACATCTTACAATTTACTATTGCCAGTTGAGAAACTGGCAAAAATGTCATTTTCAAATTCAAATTCAAACGTTTGAAGATAGCTATTGCTTGGGGGGGGGGGTGCATAGAAAACAGGGGTGTTATATGTGTTATTTTTTCCTATGTCAAGTATTCCGAAAATAATGCCTATGATCGTATAATAGCGAGTTGAAAACATATTGAGCAAAAGATATAAAAAATAATTATGTTTTGACTTTCTAAGAAAAAACGAAATTCTCGCTTTAACCCTTTTTTAAAAACAAACTCCGGTGACAGGTTTTTAGCAGTCGGTGCTCCGAAGTTATGGAATTCAATATCAAACAAAAAAAAAGCGCAAATTGTATGACAGGTTTTAAATAGAATCTCAAAACCGAACTCTTTAATCAAATATATAACTGGTTGAACACGACTCTAGCTGTGTTTGTGTCAGATTTAAACTATGTGTACTAAATAATCTTCTCTGTTTTTTAGTGTTTTTTGGTTATTTTTTGTTAGCCTTTTTCATGGATTAATATGTTGTGATTGTTGTAATTTTATATAAGTTGTACTTAGGTAAAGCCCTCCGGGGCAGCTCGCCGATTAGAATTGTTGGCGCTATATAAACACGATTATTGTTATGATTATTATGATTGTTTTACATATAAATTGTGGCATGTTTTTGTTGTGTTCATTCGTCAAATGACACCTACGGGATATGGAATCCATTAAAAATTTATTTGAGGCACCAAACAAGTCTTATAATTGTAAGAACTGTTGAAATCATTTTTTTTTTCTTAAAGATAATTATTTGTCCATTTCAGTTCGTTTTACTGTATATGTCTTGTGTTGTTGGCAAAATTGCCCTCTTAGCACACTGTATGGTGTATGCCCACCTTCCATTAGCCCAGGTTAGGTGCAAAAGAGTAGGACGTTAAACCCCATTTCATTTCATTTCATTTCAATTAATCTCCCTGATACTAATACATACACGACACACGTAATGAAAATAGTGTTTAGCGTCCTACTGTCTGGGCCAATTAAGACGACCATACGTAATCTGAGGAAAATGTACTATACGGGGAAACCTCGCGAGGAGACCGTCACACCTGCCAACTACAGCTTTAAAGGGTTCTTGTTCGTGCATGCCAATGAGTACGTACTCCAGACCTCGGTTTTCAAGCCAACATCTGTAACTAGCCCCCGACGTCTCCTGGTTAGCGAGACAGTATGCTAATCACTGTCACTGCTTCTCCCACAGAGGAGAGAGGGGGATTGGGGAATAACGTCCAGTTCAACTTAACCAAAGGAGAAGAGTGGGAGACAAAAGGGGTATGACATCCACTCGACACAAACTAGGTCATTTCGGGACAAACATGGTTTTAATTTTATATCAATAATCCAGGGGTCTTTAGCAGTGGGAGGAAACCGGGGTACCCAGAGAAAACCAACGAGGTGGGACAGGCGACCCTACTCCTTCTCACGTACAACCGGGGATTTAAAACCACGCCAGTTGACTCAATGACAGGCTTTATGATACAGCGCGCACGCTAACCATTCGGCCTACCACAGCCAAAGGCGTTTTATAGCTGAGGCGCCAGCCTCCTCGCGAAAAAAATCAAAGAACTTGAACAATTAAAACGGCGAAAAATGCTAAAACCGATGAGAAAAATGAAATGTGCCCTAGATAGGGAGGGCCCTAAAGGCAGACAAAGGGGCCCCTCGTCTGACAAAAGTCCCCTCTGGCCAAGGGAAAGGGCCCCAGACGAGTCTGGGTCTACCACTTTCTTTACACTGTTTGAGTTGTAACATAATCAGATAATATTAACTGTGGATTGGACTTCTTTATTATAACAGCGCAGGAACGAACATTACAAATACATCTATAACTCTAACAACCAATACAGCACACCGGAACATAACATTAGTTTGTCGTCATAATGACCAGCGTCCAAATTCACGTCTGCTTCCATTGTCACATGCCCTCGTTCTGTCTAGTGGAGCAGTCTCCGGTCTGCCGCCTCTCGATAAGATTGTCTTCCATCGTCTCTGTTAAGCTTCTAACTTGAGATCATTTATAAGGCCAAGGTGTTATCCACAACCTTATTAGTATTTAACAGCCATTCACAAGTTATAATACGTATATATTAGAAGCCTTCATTAAACGGACAATCATATAATATTATCTAATAATACGAGAACATAGTGACTAATTAACTAACTTAAATAATGCACGTGTAACACATATATATACTAATTGTACGACAGCTATAAACCACAGCTGCTTAATGTTGTGTTACACCTTTTAATGCACCGAACTGTGGGTAAACAACCTGAAACGTCAACGCTGATTGATTTGCCCCCTGACTTGTCACATCTTCTTGCAGCGTAGGCCATCGAAAGTATAAAAAAAACGAAACGAAATATAGATCTGTATTTTAAATCCCGCTTCCTTAACCACGTTTACTGATCTGGCAAATGTCTAGAATATTAAAATAATCTCATATTCTGTAATATATTATATCTATTGGGCTCGGAGTCATCGACTTTATACTTCGAGAATAGATCTCTACACCAAATGGCCACCATATCAAACAATTACCCTTGGGTTATCCATCGACGCAGTGGGTTACCCACAGTGTCGTTATAGTTACCCTGGGATATTATAATTCAAGAAGGGGTGGGGCAGGAAATGGAATTTAACGTACACTCGACACAAACTAGGTCATTTCGGCGCTAACACATGGTTCAATTTTATTTCAATAATTCGCTTGGGGGGGGGGGGAGACCAGAGGACCCGGCGAAAACCCACGACCCTACTCCTTGTCGCGTACAACCGGGGAACGACACAATGACAGACCTTATGTTACAGAGTGCACGTGCTAAACATCCGACCGTCCGACCACCCTGATCTGAAATAAGAGTAAGACCCTCGTGGCTGCCCCTGGAAAGATTTCTGCGCTTATGACACTGTGTGGTATTTACTCGTCAACATTGTCGCAGTTCTAGTTCATCTCACCACACCGCCAAAACGTATGTTGTGCGTAAATTTGAAAATGGCAACAATCCTGGGTCGTGGCGGGATGTGTTTAAAAACTATGGCCACGTATCTGTGGGATATTTTTATTATTATTGAAGTAAAACTTATCAAAACGATAAGATTGGTGAGGAAATCCAAAATGGCAGCACTAATCTAATGGAAACGCATGACACATAGTTGGGATGGGTTATTGGAATGGGTATTGTCGTTAAAATATGAAATATGATCGTCCAACATTCACAAGATGCGATGAATTATAAATGTTAAAAGAGAAACCATTAAAACGATCCCCACCCACCCTACGCGGTACTAGAGATGATGTGATTCGATTAAATATTTGGACTAAAAACACATTCAAATTAATTCATCTATCGAAACTGTGACCTCAATCCTTCGCAAACATTCGAATGACAATGATCTCCCCAAAATGACAATATTTCTATCTACTTGCTGTCCATCTCCCATAGAACCCTAGGTAAAATCATTTCCGTCGTTTAACCGACAAGTATGTCATAACTTTCAATCTCGCTTTGATCCCACAACCTTGAGTCATTAGTTAAACGCAATCCAAGAACCCCAGACGTTAGTCGACAAGTCGATGGCTTGTCAGTCTATCAGTGATGGAGAATATTTATATATCTGTCAATGGGTGGTTGCTTCACCGTCCTTTTATCGCAGAGTATGTCGTAGTTTTCGATCTCTAGATGACCCCACAACCTCGAGTCATTCGTTAAACAAATATCAATAACTCCAGAGCCAGTCGATAGCTTGTCAGTCTATCAGTGTGGGAAACATTTATATATTTGTCCATGGATGGTTGTTTTCTCGGGAAATCCTGTGTTTCTCCAATGCTAACATTTACCAGTAGTACCTTTATGTGGGAATGAATCGTTAAAGCCCCAATAACACTCTTGTTGTAACTGAATAATATGTCCCAATCTTCATTCTGGTCAACAAATCGTATTATTTTAGAATATTCCAATTAAATGATGACATAAATTTCATCTTAACACATCTGTTTTTAAAAAATTGGAAAAATTCAACCAATTGATTTGAAAAGTCTAACGTAAACCTTTTCAAATGTAACTTGGATTTTAAAATATTTTCGAACCCTCTGGACAAGTAAAATAGGTTATAATGGATAGTTTACACAACAGGTAGGACACTTAAATATCTAGTACTTAGAATAAGGGTATTATTTATTTTCTGGAGCTACCAAGCCAGCAAGAGTGTTATTGTCCCGTTAAGCTACGTTCGTATTTCCATTCTCTATAATGTAGCTATTAAGGGATGAGTCTCTGACACATAAAGGTTTAATCGTTTCTTTCACTCGTGGAATCTGATTGGAATCAACAAATACAGCTTTTTTACGGATCATGTCTACATTCCTGCTGCTCAAATAAAAAGCGGATAGAAATTAAGTCTTCATTTGAGTAAAGTAAAAGATTTGGGTCTTTTATCATTGTCGCTCCCGAATTCCGATCAATCTGCGTAAAATGTAAACCAAGTACAATCGTATACTATAAGAACCAGGGACAGTCTGGAAAATCATCGCGGCCATGATCTTGTGTACAGGCGTGACAGCTTTAATGTCAATGATACTCTAATTAGCCGAGCCTTAGGTTGTAATTTTTATTTTTGTTAAGAACGTTTCTCAAAGAAGCACGAGAAGAGTGGTATATAAGTGGTTGGTATTATAACCTCTGTATATAAAGACCGTCAAATACTATAGTATATCTAATGACAATCGGGCGAGTCTGGGTGTTATGTATTTGAGAATAATAAGATGTGTTTGTCAGTTATTGTTCCACTCAGCTTTGTGTTATAAAAGGGTATAATGTCTGACCTTTTTGTACCAGTCAGGCTTATGCATCCCGCTGTCGCGGGTACGGTTCCGAATTACATGACATAAGGCCTGCAGCGCTAGTATGAATCAACCAGGCTATAAACGCATGGAGGATAATCCTCCGGAACCATGGTCAGTGGACGAATTATATGGTCTAACCTACCAATGTAGTGAAGTTTGCTAGATAATGTTTAAAGAAGCTGCATTCCCATCACGCTGTCAACTAGAAATGAGACAAATGAGTCACAACACATAAAATAATGTTTTATGAATGTATATATTCAGTCGTTTCTGTTTTTACTTTAATCAGTTATGTTTAACGAAATTGAATGGCAATCGTGGGCTCTAGACGGGTGAGATTGGTAAGGCTGTAGCACCTCTATTCGGGGATACTGCTCCCATAGCACAATGTATCAGCAGTCGGAACAGAAGAGTAGAGCGTTAAGCATCATTCCAGTTTATTTCCCTGACTATAGTTATAATGAGATACTGTATGTACCGAGAATAAACGATTTATCATATCTGACAGTTATATCACCAATTTATTATTTTGATTATATATAATTCATTCGATCAATACATCACGATTGTATTACTAATAGATAAATATACCATGGTATTTCCAGACATCGACATTGGTTCAAATATAACACGGTAGCTAAGTAAGTAAGGCGCTGGTTCGTTATCCTGGACGTCGCGGTTTCGCCCCCTGTGTTGTTCGGGAAAGTTCATGGGAATTTTCCGGCGTGGTTCCCCGTTTGTCGGTAGTGCCGGACGGAGGGCCTAACAAGGACAGCTGTCTATTCGTCGATCTGAATGGAACTACGAAAAACCAAGGCCCGTATATATACATTGGTATTCACGTAAAAGATTCCATGACAGTTGGAATTCGATATAAGAGTAGCGCCGGTGTCCGGGTAACATTTCTCTCATCAGGGGCGGATCCAGGGGGAGTGACTAGGGTGACTAGTCACCCCACTCCCCACTGGTGTTAAGGAATCCCGGGTCCTACATGCCTCCACCGGGACATGCACGCATGGTCGTATATATTAATATAGCACACAGTGCGCATCTTATCAGACACACAATAAGCATCTATGTTACTAGCGGCAGAAATTAGCTCCGTAAACCGCGGTCGGTGAGACAAAACATGGAGTTGTCAACCCCCTCGAAAAAATCATGGATCCGCCACTGCTCATAGCACACTGTATGGCGTATATGCCCTTATTCATTACCCAAGTCGAAGCAGAACAATAGGACGTTAAACCAAATTTTATTTCATGCCCCTAATCCTAACAGATCGTATATATACTATATACGACCCTCTTTCGATTTATACGTATTAAATTCAAAAACAGATCAACAGATTAAAAATACATTATGGGATATTGAAAAAAAAAACCAAGACGTATAGTTTGAATCTGGATTTTATCTGAACCGAGATGTTGTCGTTTGGATTTTAACCCTAGCCTCGTTCATCATTACAAAAGTCGGTGCGATAAAAACATAGTCTTGAGTACCCAGTTTTGGATTGGGTCATCAATGAGTGTTGAGCAGCAGATCGGATTAAAATATAGTGAAATTCCGACACATCGAGAGTTGATTCTGGTTTGGACGGGTTAAGTAGCGTCAAAGTAATATTTTAGATAACAATTCAGGCTTTTAAAAGGCCCACAATGAGCAGATTTACCGTGTGCGTAATGTATGTTTAAATTCAAAAAGAGATAATAAACAAAAGCAATGTAGCACTCTAATAATTTGTTGAAGGGTGGGGTCAAATTGGGATGGGCTCCTGGGTTATGCATGTAACGTTGTAAAAATGAAATTTTATTTCATATAAATGTGTCAATACGTTATAAATACAATTTCGCCACTTGTTGCGAGTGTAGTGACAATGATGATTAGTTGCTTCGATAGGACGACAAACAAATACGGCACATAGATACAACTTACTGTACACATAAATACCACGCCCTACTGTAGAACATCATTATATAAACATTCGTTCTTTCCGTCAACAATTAGAGATTGAAACTTATTTGATTCATTAACAGAGAAACAATAAAATATCAAAACATTTTTTTAAAGAAGCGCCTAACAAAATCACGATAATAAAAGTCCCGATTTATTACGCGAGCTGTAATAGAAAATTGAGTAGATTATACACAAAAAGTCATCATGTGTGCCGTCCGATAAACTTCATTGAAAATCCTAAATGTTCTTGTGATGCGTCATCCGAAAACGCAAAGCACTATTTTATGGAATGTAATTTGTTTGATAGACTTGAACTTTTCGATTATTTACGGAGCTTTCAGTATCATAACCTTAAATGAAATGAAATGAAATAGGGTTTAACGTCCTACTATTTTGCTCCTAACCTGGGCTAATGGAAGCCATACAGTGTGCTATGATGAAAATTTTGCCCGGGCAGCGGCGTTACGGCCTACGCTTATATCGAATTCCAACTTCCAAGGGATCTTTTAAGTGCACTTCAATGTGTACACGGGACCTTGGTTTTTCGTCCCAATCCGAACGACTAGGCAGCTGTCCTTGTCAGGCCCTCCTTCTGCATCACTGACAAGGGGAAATATACTACTCTGGGGTGATTCCGGTCTAAATCAGGTTCAATAGATAAGTATGTGTAGTTTTCTTCTTTTTTTTTCACAAATGTAAACACAGTTGTTTTTTTATGTTCGTGATGGTGTACGTCATTATTTTACATTGTAATATTTTATATTCTTCCATTGTTCAATATTTTATTCGTTGAAATTCAAAAGAAGACACTAATTTCTCCAATGAATTTCTCTATAATGGATTATTCAATATAACTTTACATCGATCTCATGTTCCTGTCCGTAACAATGCAACTATTATAAATGTCAATTATAATGGAGAGGTCATCGACAAGACAAATTTTTATAACTTTTGTATCTTATGTTCTAATACAACCAACTGTTTAAATAACATAAAGGGTTGCCTGTACACGTACCTACTGGTCTTAAGCAAATGTATTAGTTCACGTGTCAATTCGTTAGTCAGCCTGTGTCTCCTTTATCTCTACGTGTAGCTTTGTGTTCAACGCATCATAAATTCGTCACGAAATTGTATTGCCATAAACGTTACGTATCGAGCGAGAGACAGAGAGAGAGAGAGGAGAGAGAGAGCGGTTGGGGTGTAACATCCACTCGACACAAACTAGGTCATTTCGAGACTAACAATTGGTTCAATTTTACTTCAATAATTCCCTTGCGCAGTGGGACGAAACCTGAGAGTCTGGAGAAAACCAACAGGCTTGGACATGCTAGCCTACTCCTTGTCGCGTACAACGGACGAATCGAAACCACGCCAGTTGACCCAATGACAGACGTTATAATAGAGTGTGCATGTACTAAATAAACCATATGGCCACCCACCCCTTGGTGTAAATAAGTGGTCAGTTTGAAAGCTATACTATTCGTTGAATGCTTCTAGCAATGTATATTTTAACTGCTCCCGGCTTTCTCTCACCCACTGCGGATTGGAAATCAATTTGTATTCTATCTAGTCCTAGCTTACACTGAAACTCGAATTATTTACGCGGTAATCTGCCAGCTTTATCTTTACCGTTGGTTGGAAATCTTGTAATTACATCGCATTGAACGACTCTAAAACCAAATTACTGAATGAATGCGAGGATCAGACGAGTGAAGATATATGACGGGTTGCTTGTTAGACTTGCCATCAAATAGACACCGCTCTAATCTATGAATGAAAAGAAGGAATTCACAAAATCAGAATTAATGGTTGAATGGAGATGCAGATTAAGGCTAGCCGTCATATTATTGTACTTGTGAAATGCAGTCAATCCCTTTAACTGGAGTAGAAGTGTAATTGATTACATAATTCAAAATCTATTCGATCAACAACTAATCCGATTGTTTACGGACCTCGAAGGCCTACGTCCAATAAATTGGAGTACGTGTAAGCCCTCCGTTAGCTTAGTGTACTTCCCGATTGTTTATGGACTTCGAAGGCCAGCGTCCAATAAATTGGAATCCGTGTAAACACTTCGTTAGTGCTCTTCCTGGCAGGTACAGTGAATTGTGAGGTAATTAAAATTACATATTCTACATTAAGCGGAGTACCAAAAATAACCGAATGAATGAACTTGGTATATCTTCCTTTCAAACTTATAGAAATGTTTATTTGAGGTTTCGGTTTACCCCATCAAATAAATCCCATACTCCTCGCAGTGTTCCGTTTGATTAGAGCTAATCCAACTACTCACTGCTGTAAAGAGTGAAAATTCTTGTTCTGGATTATGATTGGTCAATAGTCCAATTAAGAACCAATCGCCAACTTCGTTACAAACGCATTACTCTTACAACTAAGCGCCAAATTAGACCAAACATGTTTACATAACGTTACGTCATGGCTCACGATTTCTTTATGCCTAATTAACCAGTGCATAGCAGAATGTTGCAGTAAAAAAATGCGTGACAAACGAGGTTACCAAATCGAATAAAAGGTAAATAATACTGGCTGAAAACAGAAATACTTTCACCGTTTTTGATACCTTAAATCACTGTCAAAAGTTTTAGGGAAGACCAAGATTAAACGTAGGACTTTCGTGGTTCTGTACTTAAGTGATAGCTATGATTGAACGGGAAGAATAGACGCAAGTATCAGAAGCCAGTCCAGCAGTAGCCAGAGAGGGATTTCTCGGGCCATTGCTTCAGGAATATGATAAATCCAAGCTTTCCTTTTTAACGTAGACTTGGTTTAAGGTTCCCCAATAGCATGTTATATCAGTGGGCTGGGGACAATGGGGTCCTCGCGGGTATGGTGGAACTCCATCGTCGCCATTTCACTATACATGTAAAATTCATTGAGAGGCATTCAATAACTAGGGTAGATTAAACACTACTTATTGAAAGACAGCTACTGATTTATTTAGGCGAAGTTCCGACGTTATCAATATCAGAAGCAAACCCATCTCAATCGCAAGCACCGGCATCGAGTATTGGACGGATATACTGACACACTTATTACAGATACTATTCCTCCCCCAACCTATGTCCATGATCCGTGTGTTCATTTTAGAATAAAAGAAGTGACGGTATATCCCCCGCTACTTCCACCCGCCATCTTTGTGTTATTTTAAGATTACCTCCTCATACTTCCGCCCACCCATCATCATGATTAGAACACAAATGCTTACGCGGCACTCCGTCGCACCCCCAGCATACTCCCACCCGTCATCTTTGTGTTATGTTTAGAATATAAATGCTTACGAGGCACTCCGTCGCACCCCAGCATACTTCCACCCATCATCTTTGTGTTGTGTTTAGAATATAAATGCGTACGGGGCGCGCCCACCCCCAGCATACTTCCACCCGTCATCTTTGTTTTATGTTTAGAATATAAATGCTTACGGGGCGCCCCCACCCCTACATACTTCCGCCCCCATCTTTGTGTTGTTGTTGTTGATCTTGACGAGGTCCCCCACCCCCGCTTACTACTGCCTACCACGTTTGTGTTATTTCTAGAATTAAATATCCTAACAAGGTACCCACCGTATGCTACCACCCACCATCTTCGTGTGTTTAGAATACAGACAGATCTTGACGCGACCTTAAACCTTTAATACAACCGGTTATTGTATCGCTGGTCGGATTAACCTCAGATACAGAAGTTGATAATTTAAATATAAATTGACCAGAAAGAGGAATTTATATATATGTAAATATATATCTATCGTCTTATACGGAAATGAA
This sequence comes from Patella caerulea, assembly GCA_036850965.1. Classification (NCBI taxonomy): domain Eukaryota; kingdom Metazoa; phylum Mollusca; class Gastropoda; family Patellidae; genus Patella; species Patella caerulea. The sequence goes on along the minus strand of JAZGQO010000006.1, from coordinate 61,266,394 downwards.
ATGGGGTTTAACATCCTATTGTTCTGCTCCGACTAGGCTATTGAAGACGCTGTCTTACACAGAAACTAAACAATGGATTCATGCGCAAGTACAAATTTACTTCTTGGATTTTGCGGTAATTCGCACAACCATGTGGTCGCAAGTTTTGTGAGTAACATAATTTCCTAGTTTGCGTGTCGAAAGATTTGTATCGTTCCGATAATATTTCTAGAGACTGAAAACATAGCGACCAAATATATATTGTTAAAAATACTATATTTCCGTGTGGGACAGGCTTAAAGAAGAATAATACATCTTATCCATGAACCGTGTTTAATTTCTTAAAGTCCAAGACACGGGCGTTGTTGACCGTGAAATTTAAGCGGTCCTTTCAAGGGTGTAGTCGAAAATCTGAGAGGTTGACGTCCACTCGTCACACACGCTCATTTTACTCCATTGGGCTAAAAATGAATAAAAACATTGTTACAACGATTGAATGATTAATTACTGACGAATTTTATCCTCGAATGACATTTAACGACATTAGCGACGTGAAAAACCTATTGCCCACAATTACTAATTTAATAAACGAAAGATGACGCTTCATATTATGTCGTAAATTGATAAATGAGGGATCTAGAATCTAAATGAAATAAAAACTGGCTATCTTCATCAGGGTCGCCTGTCCAACCTCGGGGGTTTTCTCCGGGTACTCCGATTTCCTCCCACTGTTAAATAAAGCCCCCTAAGCGCAAGAGAATTATTGAAATAAAATTAAACCATATGTTAGTCCTGAAATGACCTTGTTTTAGTCGAGTGGACGTTGAACCCCATTTCTCTCTCTCTCTCTCTCTCATCAGTACCTCATACCTCGGAGAATCCATCATAAAAAATCACATCAACTCTGACTCTAACTGTGTCAGTATATATCAAAAGAATCGCGTTAAGCCTAATAGGTATATGAAGCGATAATTTAATATGATTATAGATTTATCATCAGTAGAAAGTACCTGTAGGCCATCTCGAGATAAATCGTGATGAGCTTGTCAATATATATATAATGGGTTATATAGTATCCCCTAGCGTGCTACCCTAATTCACTTTGACTTCATATATTGCGTTTACAGCACATGAGTACATTTCGTTTGTGTATGTGTTAAAGCGATAATTTCATATTTTCTAAGAAAGCCAAGAGCGAGAAAGGGAGAAATGCGGTTTAACGTTCACTCTACACAAACTAGGCCATTTTCGGACTAACATATGGTTTAATTGTATTTCGTTAATTCGCTTGCGCGTAGGGGTCTTTAGCAGTGGGAGGAAACCGGGGGACCAGGAGAAAACCCACGAAGTTTGACAGGCCACTCTACTAAGAAAGTCAAACCATAAATACTTCTATGTCTTTTGCTCAATGGGTTGTCAACTACGATCAAAGGCATTATTTTCCCAAATAATAACACACTTACCCCCCTTGTTTTTCCTTTTCCCAATACAATAACTATCTTTAAACGTTTGAATTTGAAGTTTATTGATGTTTTTGCTAATTTCTCAACTAGCAATAGTGAATTATAGGATTGATAGGACTGTTTATAAATACCATCTATGTTAAGGATTTATTTTTTAAAATACATTTTAAAAATATAACTTAAAAATATGAAATTCTCGCTTTAATGTGGTCGTAAATAATCGTACCTCCCCCCCACCCCAACTCCCAACCCGGTCGTCCCCCGTCAGGGAATTACCACTGGGGTTAGAGCCCTTGCTCACTTTGTAAGACTACTGTTAATACAAAATTTAATGAGGTCATTTTGGGACTAACATGGTTCAATTTTATTTCGAGAATTCGCTTGTGCGTAGGGGTCTTTAGCAGAAAGGGGGTGGGATGGGATGGCCTAGTGGTCTAGAGTGCCGTGCGTCGACCTCTAGCTGGCCGGTCACCTCTGGCTTGCGGCTGTGGTTTCGAGCCCTGGTGTGAGCGTTTGTGGCATGGAGATAGGAGCGCCTTCCCAACCTCGTGGGTTTCCTCCGGGCACTCCGGTTTCCTCCCACTGCTAAAGGCCCCTACGCGCAAGCGAATTATTGAAATAAAAATTAAAAACCATATGTTAGTCCCGGAGTGGCCTGGTTGTGTTGAGTAGACGTTAAACCCCATTTCTCTCTCTCTCTCTCTCTCTCTCTCTCTCTCTCTTTAGCAAAAGGAGGACGCTGGAGGACTGGTTGGATTGGTGATCCCTACGGGGAATCGAAACACGCACTAATCATTCGTCAACCCAACCGTTCGTTTAGCAGTTGAATAAAACTGGACGTCACAGAAAAAACTCACGAGGTTAGACATAGGGCTCTTGTAGATGTGAAGTCGAAATCGCGCCACTTGATTCAATGACAGACATTATCGTCTGACGCGCTGGTCGACGACGATAGGAATGATTTATCACTGATATGATAATTACAGCAACAAATGGTATCACCGGCGGATATATGCTATAATAGACCAACCGGGGGATATACGATATAATACATCAGCCAGAAATATAAAATAGGTTATCCATTTGGTTTCTAATCGAATCAAAACGCAATTAGGTGTCGGAGAGAAAAATATCATCAATAAAACGACAATTTGGTGTAGAGACGAGATTTACACATCACACCCGCGTGTTCGAAACTGTATAAGATTATCGACTGGCCTTAAAGAATTTTGGTCCTGTAAATGGCAACTTTCACCCGGTCTCTTGCGGCTGGTCTGCTAGCTGCCATATCCTACGACCTATCATGTTCCTGAAGCATCGACTGCGAGTTTTCTAACATCTCGACGCTGCTATATTACCTCACCGTTTCTGACTTTATAGCTGAGTTATCTATAGACACGTGAACAGTAGCGCCCAATCAGAGATTGTGACATATTTCCTTGTACGGAATGCACGATGCGATGTCGTAACTCCGATGTAATAGATACTGGTATGGAATTGATGATACGATGTCGTTGTCCCAATGGAATTATGATGCGATGTCGTAGCTCCTATGTCGTAGTTACTGGTATGGAATTATGATGCGATGTCGTAACTCCGATGTGACGGATACTGGTAAGTGCCGGTGGACCACAATACGCATCAAATTGACAAGCCAACCTCACGGACACGGCACATAATATACACAGACATAACAAACAGTAAACGTAAATACATATGATTACAGTCCAGGGCCTTACATCGGTTAAATTCCATCAACACGTCACTGACCCGATTAATATATTATAATATTTGTTCCTATGGTGTTAAAGTAGCATTGTTGTTGTATATTGGCTAAGTGGGTAAGACGCAGGCTCAATGGCATGGGGGTTGCGGGATCGATCACTGCATTGGCCGAGAAAGTTCATCGAAATTTCCGACGTAGTTTCACTTTGTTTGTGATGTCACAGAGAAATGTGATGTCATAGAGAATTGTGATGTCATAGAGAATTTTTATGTCATAGAGATGTGATGTCATGCAAAGATAAACAATGTACATATTGGAAGCAAAGAATAACGGAAGCAGCGTGCGAATTTCTAGATTGCTATACATAATTTGCAGAAATCCTAAATTATTCTCTAAATTGTACATATGTTTCATATATCTGTTAAAAAAGCCATTTGGTTGAAGTAACTTTTTATACGCTGATTAAATTTGTTATCGTATCCAGTATTTATTATATAAATTCTGTAAATTTAAGTTAATCAAATATTGTTTAAATAAATATCAATGTCATATTATCGTCGATTTGTTAACGCCGCCACGAATTCGGTCTGATAGCGACAATGTTTCCATTTAATTGATTCTTGTAAGGGCTAGACGATAAAAGCAATAAATAACGATATATGAATCGCCTCAAATTAATACACACATTCACGCTTAGAGCAAATCTGGAACACCACATCCTCGTAACTAAAAGAATTATAAATATCGGTCTGTGACCTACGGATGTTGGGGTCATTATGCCCTCTTTCATCCGGCGCCATAGTGACCCACTAGGGTTAGTGCTGGTTTATCAAACATAAGTTTTGGAACGGTTTCTTTCTTTCTAGAGTGTTTTAAGAAAGAAGTCTGATTATAGTAAGGAATGTTAAAGGTTTTAATATAATTATTAGTCTTTAGCCTCCACGTCATTAGTCGCTTAGTCATTAGGGTGTTTCACTAGTCTTTATGCCATTAGTCACTATGTCATTAGTCGCTCAGTCTGTGTGTCATTAGTCACTATGTCATTAGTCTCCATGTATCTCTGTCTTCATTAGCCGGTTTAAGAAAGTCATTTTTATGTCATTTGCTCCAAAGTTTGTCAACTCACTATTATACGATCATATAGGCATCTCCCCCCCCCCTTTAGCTATCTTCAAACGTTTGAATTTAAAGATGAAAATGATATTTTCGCCAATTTCTTAACTGGCAATAGTGAATTATAGGATTAATAGAATTATTCTTTATCTAGGTAGGACTGTTCATAGATACCATCTATTTTCAGGCTTCATTTAAATACATTTTAAAATATTGCTTAAAGATATGAAATCGTAGCTTTAAGTCACATTTAATCCAAGACTTAGACAATATTCTTGGGGTAGATATTATTAAATCAGTTTGTGTATATAGCTGATATCCTGAGTTACGGGGCCTGCCCCGATTTGGCAAACAATATCGTATAATTTGACCAATCTGGTTTAAAATACAGATCTATATTTCGTTTCGTTTTTTATACTTTCGATGGCCTATACTACATGAAGATCTGACCAATTTACTGGAAGGTCGCGTCAAAGATCGTACGAGCGGCTGTTGACCCTGTGACGTCAGCCATTGATTAATCAATCAGCGTTGTCGCTGGTTTAATTGGCTACTTCTTCATGCCATCCAGAAAGCAGGTTATATAACAACACGTCCTAATCCTAGTGGGGGGTTGAGATGGCCTAGTGGACTAGAGTGCCGCGCTTCGACCTCTACCCGGCCGGTCAGCTCTGGCTTGCGACTGTGGTTTCGAGCCCTGGTGTGAGCGTATGTGGCATGTAGAAAGGGGCGCCTTCTCAGCCTCGTGGGTTTCCTCCGGGCACTCCGGTTTCCTCCCACTGCTAAAGACCCCTACGCGCAAGCGAATTATTGAAATAAAATTAAAAACCATATGTTAGTCCCGAAATGACCTAGTTTGTGTTGAGTGGACGTTAAACCCCATTTCTCCCTCTCTCCCCCTAATCCTAGTGTAATACAGACAAGTCAAACAAAATTTTGAACTGTAAAAAAACGGAACGTAATAGGATATGTGAGGTGGTTTTTTTTATCAGATAATTTGACCTATAAAACCATGTCGTACAATTTGACCCGAGTTTCGTCTGTAGAACAACCTTTGAAAGTTGTAATGCGAAATAAAAGTAGGCTATAGCTAGCACCAGGGTCCGAGCAAAATGTCCCACTGTCAATCTTAATCAACCCAGCTGTCTATCTAATTTGTTACGGAAACCATTTAATGTACTTCTATCCTCAAATGTACTTCACAGATTTCGGTGATTTATGCATCTCGCTTTTTTATATTTGAGTGTGTGTGACACGACAAGCAGCTGCCGTTAGACATTTGATTGGAATTCGTATAAGTACACAAGACATGGGTTTTTGTAACCCTAATTACTGGTATAGAAAACATAAAGTACATTTAATTTAAAGAGAAGAGAGAGAGAGAGAGAGAGAGAGAGGGGGGGAGAGAGAGAGAGAGAGAGAGAGAGAGAGAGAAATCGGGTTTAACGTCCACTTTACACACACTTCGGGACCAATTATATGTTTTGTTTTTATTTCAATAATTCGCTTTCGCGTAGGGTTCTTTAGCTGTGGGAGGAAACCGCGGGACCGGAGAAAACCAACGAGGTTGGACACCCGACCCTACTCCTTGTCACGTACAACCGGACATTCGAAACCAAGCCAGTTGACTCAATGACAGGCTTTATGATACAGCGTACACGTGCTAACTATACGCCACCCAACCCCCTTAATATAAAGGAGCTAAACCTATAACTAAATACTAAATAGTGTCTATAACATTCGGAATAAAAACAGAAGTTTAAATGTAATATTGGCCTATTTCAATCGATGCTTATTTTCGATCTGGAAATGAAAGGGGGTTTACCGTTCTCGTGTTCTGCTCCGACGGGAATAATGAAGACGGACACTTGGCCCGGACGGCAGCGCTACGGCCTACGAATTCCAGCTGCCAAACGATCTTTAAGACATGATGGATATTCTAAAAACAGTACGCGAGTCGTGTATATCTGTGGTTTCGGTGGCCATTTGTATTAAACAATGTAAAACACATCCTACAAGACAATGCAAAAGTTATTAGCAACGACTGATTCATAAACGAGAAAATTGAGTAACAAGGCGTTTCATCGGGTGTAATTGAGTTTAAAATTTAAAAGTTGAAAATAAATGATTTTATATCACATCATGTACATTGATATTCCGAGTTCACGCTATTCGGTTGCCAAAATAGCGGTTTGCGATTAAATTTTGATTTTGCTAAAGCTCCGACTGGGCTAATGAAGACGGGCATGCGCCATACAGTGTGCCACGGACTACTCTTTTATTAAATTCAAACCGCCAAGGGATCTTTTTCGTTTACGTGCATGTCAATGTGTGCACGGGACCTCGGGTCATTTCGGGACTAACATCTGGTTCAATTTTATTTAAATAACTCGGTTGCGCGTTTGTTTTTTGGGGTTTTCCTTTGCCGTGGGAGGAAACCGGAGCACTCCGATTGGATTGGCGACCCTTCGCCTTGTCACTACTCTTTTATTAAATTCCAACCGTCAAGGCATCTTTTTCGTTTACGTGCATGTTAATGTGTGCACGGGACCTCGGGTCATTTCGGGACTAACATCTGGTTCAATTTTATTTGAATAACTCGGTTGCACGTTTGTTTTTTGGGTTTTCTTTTGCCGTGGGAGGAAACCGGAGCACTCCGATTGGATTGGCGACCCTTCGCCTTGTCACGTACAACCGGTTAGTCGAAACGAACGCCTGTTAACTCAATGAAATGAAGTGAAATGGGGTTTAACGTCCTGCAGTTCTACTTTGAACAGGGTAATGAAGACGGGTATACACCAAACAGTATACTATATACGAGGGAAATTGTGCTCGGGCAGCGGCACCACGACCTACTCTTATACCGAATTCCAACTGCCAAGGGATCTTTTACGTGCACATCAATGTGTACACGGAGCCTCGGTTTTTTGTCCCACCCGAATGACAGCTGTGCTTGTCACCCCCCCCCCCCTCCGGCCGGCATCACTGACAAGATAAAACCACGCCGAAAAAATGTTGACTCAATGAGGTATACTTTATGACACTGCGCGCACGTGCTTACCATTAGGCCATCCACCCCCATCAATGCCATGGATCCGTTATATCACAATCAATAATTCTTGGGTTATACAGAAGTAGGATATATATATGGTATACGTACGTAATTCATGATATTATAATATAACGTTACACCAGAATTACCGTAAAGACGAAATCCGAACCATACTAGATTATAATTCTGATTAATTCCGTTGACTAATTTGATATTAAGGGGATATACGAGTCAAAACGTGTTATAATAGATTACAGACTTGATGAATTTCCACCGTCGAATTATAGTCCAGTTTTAGGTTTACGACTTATGGTGAATCCGAATTATAGGTGTCCATAATCCAATTACAGACATAACTCATTCAGTAATCACTATTAAGTTTAAATTATAGCATTTTATTGGGGTGTATTTAAGAGGCAGAGACTGATGAGAAGGAGAGAGTTGAACGTCCATTCGACACAAACTAGGTCATGTCGGGATAAACGTTTGGTTTAATTAATGTGTCCACAATCCATGAGGTTTGACAGGTGACTATACTCCTTGCCACATACAACTTCACCTTTTTACCGGGCCATCCGGTTTCCTTCCACTTCTAAAGACCACTAGGCGCAAGCGAATTATTGAGATAAAATTGAACCATGTGTTAGTCCCAAAATGACCTTGATTATGTCGGGTGGACGATACCCCCCCCCCCTCTCTCTCTCTCTCTCTCACCACGGGCTGGAATAGCAGGAAAACGCGTTTTCAGTCGTCAAATATTCCAAATCTGTCTTGATTGGTTGGTGGTGGGGGTTGGGGAGGGGAATACATTGTAAGCTCCGCCCCTTCTCCCCCTCGCTTACGACCGGCACTGCTGCCTGTAAACCCGAAATATTTTCGGGCATTTCGTGTTCTGTTTCCTCATCCCCTAACTGTCACGAATCCGTTCGCCTATGTATATAATACACCACAACCCGATATTTCAATATAATTACACGCCTTTTTAGGGGACTTTATCCATGCTCATTGGATTCAGTGGGTCGAATTCTTATAGAACCCATCTTCGAACCGAGATCCGAGAGATTCTGTTACATGATTTACTAACTAAATAATTAGAAAATGTCTCATGGTGGACATCTTGAATATTTTAATTTCGCCAAGGGTGCCTGAGTTGCATCACACGGATTCTGAATCCACACGTATTGAAGCTAAATAATCCATTAAACATATTAATATAGGTGGACTCTATTTCCACTTGGAAGCTTAAATCATGATTTCGTAACTAGAATATATTTTATAGCGCTGGGGGTGTAGATGATAAGAAGCAAACTTTGATTGTTATTGTCATGTTGTTATTTGACCTGTAATGTTATATAGCTGTATGACCGGTTATATCATGTACGGTGATATAAAACATAGCATGATATACACTTTATGTTATACATAGATAAATGACATAATATCATCTTTAATCTGTCCGTTTAATTATTGGAGAGAAATAACGACTGCTGTTTGACCCACAGTTATTAGTTTAATGACCGAGTCCGAGTCAATATTATATTGATATTATACGAGGGCAATATCTATATATCATGCAATGTCTTGCGCGAGACCATTAAACAAATTAAAATACATGCACTATCTAGCACGTGCATTTCAATTCAATACGCCACTCGTTTCCAATATTTCAACTAATATGAATAATGTATACTAAATGGCACATTGCCTGTGCGATATTTTGAAATAATGGTACGCCAACATCAAAGGATGACGTCACATCTGTAGTTTAATCAATCGTATAAACCATTGAAGATATGTGAACGGTACTGTGTAGATTTTTCTGTTTTAATTCATACATCTATAACTTTAATGTTTCAGTCATGTTTGATGTCTCTGTTAGTGAACCAACGCCCCCAGAACTTTAATGTTTTTATCTGTATTTGTTATCTCTGATAGTGAACCAACGACGGTGGTCGTTTTATAGTTAGGTGACACGACAAGCAGCTGCCGTTAGACATTTGATTGGAATTCGTATAAGTACACAAGACATGGGTTTTTGTAACCCTAATTACTGGTATAGAAAACATAAAGTACATTTAATTTAAAGAGACGAGAGAGAGAGAGAGAGAGAGAGAGAGAGAGAGAGAGAGAGAGAAAGAGCAATCGGGTTTAACGTCCACTTTACATACACTTCGGGACCAATATACATGTATGTTTTGTTTTTATTTCAATAATTCGCTTTCGCGTAGGGTTCTTTAGCTGTGGGAGGAAACCGCGGGACCGGAGAAAACCAGCGAGGTTGGACACCCGACCCTACTCCTTGTCACGTACAACCGGACATTCGAAACCACGCCAGTTGCCTCAATGACAGGCTTTATGATACAGCGTACACGTGCTAACTATACGCCACCCAACCCCCTTAATATAAAGGAGCTAAACCTATAACTCAATGTGGGGGGTTGGGATGGCCTAGTGGTCTAGAGTGCCGCGCTTCGTCCTGTAGATGGCCGGTCACCTCTGGCTTGCGGCTGTGGTTTCGAGCCCTGGTGTGAGCGTATGTTGCATGGAGATAGGGGCGCCTTCTCAACCTCGTGGGTTTCCTCCGGGCACTCCGGTTTCCTCCCACTGCTAAAGACCCCTACGCGCAAGCGAATTATTGAAATAAAATTGAACCATATGTTAGTCCCGAAATGACCAAGTTTGTGTTGAGTGGACGTTAAACCCCATTTCTCTCTCTCTCTCTCTCTCTTTCTCTCTCTCTCTCAACCTGATGACATGGCACTGACTAATATCACGTTTTCTCTCTCTCTCTCTCTCCGACGGGAATAATGGAGAGGGGCAAACGCCATACAGTTTGTTATGAGGGAAATTTTGCCCGGACAGCAGCGCTACGGCCTATGAATTCCCCAAGCGATCTTTAAGACATGATGAATATTCTAAAAACAGTACGCGAGTCGTGTATATCTGTGGTTTCGTGGCCATTTGTATTAAGCAATGTAAAACACATCCTACATGACAATGCAAAAGTTATTAGCAACGACAGATTCATAAACGAGAAAATTAAGTTACAAGGCGTTTCATCGGATGTAGTTGAGTTTAAAATTTAAAAGTTGAAAATAAATGATTTTATATCATATCATGTACATTTATCACGCTATTCGGTTGCCAAAATAGCGGTCAACGATTAAATTTTGATTTTGCTAAAGCTCCGACTGGGCTAATGAAGACGGGCATGTGCCATACAGTGTGCCACGGACCACTCTTTTATTAAATTCCAACCACCAAGGGATCTTTTTCGTTTACGTGCATGTCAATGTGTGCACGGGACCTCGGGTCATTTCGGGACTAACATCTGGTTCAATTTTATTTAAATAACTCGGTTGCGCGTTTGTTTTTTGGGGTTTTCCTTTGCCGTGGGAGGAAACCGGAGCACTCCGATTGGATTGGCGACCCTTCGCCTTGTCACTACTCTTTTATTAAATTCCAACCGTCAAGGCATCTTTTTCGTTTACGTGCATGTTAATGTGTGCACGGGACCTCGGGTCATTTCGGGACTAACATCTGGTTCAATTTTATTTGAATAACTCGGTTGCGCGTTTGTTTTTTGGGGTTTTTTTTTTGCCGTGGGAGGAAACCGGAGCACTCCGATTGGATTGGCGACCCTTCGCCTTGTCACGTACAACCGGTTAGTCGAAACGACGCCTGTTAACTCAATGAAATGAAGTGAAATGGGGTTTAACGTCCTGCAGTTCTACTTTGAACAGGGTAATGAAGACGGGTATACACCAAACAGTGTACTATATACGAGGGAAATTTTGCTCGGGTAGCGGCACCACGACCTACTCTTATATCGAATTCCAACTGCCAAGGGATCTTTTACGTGCACATCAATGTGTTCACGAAGCCTCGGTTTTTTGTCCCACCCGAATGACAGCTGTGCTTGTCACACCCCCCCCCCCCCTCCGGCCGGCATCACTGACAAGATGAAACCACGCCGAAGAAATGTTGACTCAATGAGGTATACTTTATGACACTGCGCGCACGTGCTTACCATTAGGCCATCCACCCCCATCAATGCCATGGATCCGTTATATCACAATCAATAATTCTGGGGTTATAAAGAAGTAGGATATATATATGGTATACGTATGTAATTCATGATATTATAATATAACGTTACACCAGAATTACCGTAAAGACGAAATCCGAACCATACCAGATTATAATTCTGATTAATTCCGTTGACTAATTTGATATTAAGGGGATATACGAGTCAAAACGTGTTATAATAGATTACAGACTTGATGAAATTCCACCGTCGAATTGTAGTCCAGTTTTATGGTGAATCCGAATTATAGGTGTCCATAATCCAATTACAGACATAACTCATTCAGTAATCACTATTAAGTTTAAATTATAGCATTTTATTGGGGTGTATTTAAGAGGCAGAGACTGATGAGAAGGAGAGAGTTGAACGTCCACTCGACACAAACTAGGTCATGTCAGGACAAACGTATGGTTTAATTAATGTGTCCACAATCCATGAGGTTTGACAGGTGGCTATACTCCTTGCCACATACAACCAAGGATTCGAAACTACGCCACTTCACCTTTTTACCGGGCCATCCGGTTTCCTCCCACTTCTAAAGACCACTAGGCGCAAGCAAATTATTGAGATAAAATTGAACCATGTGTTAGTCCCGAAACGACCTAGATTATGTCGGGTGGACGATAGCCCCCCCCCACTCTTTCTCTCTCTCTCTCACCACGCCAGACGAGTAAAGTGAAACAATTTAATTCCTCTACTTGGCAAAATGATGCAGCTTTGTTCATGGGCTGGAATAGCAGGAAAATGCGTTTTCAGTCGTCAAATATTCCAAATCTGTCTTGGTTGGTTGGTTGTGGGGGTGGGGAGGGGAATACATTGTAAGCTCCGCCCCTTCTCCCCCTCGCTTAAGACCGGCACTGCTGCCTCTAAACCCGAAATATTTTCGGGCATTTCGAGTTCTGTTTCCTCATCCCCTAACTGTCATCGAATCCGTTCGCCTATGTATATAATACACCACAACCCGATATTTCAATATAATTACACGCCTTTTTAGGGAACTTTATAGGAGGAATGCCCATGCTCATTGGATCCAGTGGGTCGAATTCTTCTAGAACCCATCTTCGAACCGAGAACCGAGAGAATCTGTTACATGATTTACCTCACTAAATAATTAGAAAATGTCTCATGGTGGACATCTTGAATATTTTAATTTCGCCAAGGGTGCCTGAGTTGCATCACACGGATTCTGAATCCACACGTATTGAAGCTAAATAATCCATTAAACATATTAATATAGGTGGACTCTATTTCCACTTGAAAGCTTAAATTAGGATTTCGTAACTAGACAATATAGCGCTGGGGCTGTAGATGATAAGAAGCAAACTTTGATTGTTATTGTCATGTTGTTATTTGACCTGTTGTGTTATATAGCTGTATGACCGGTTATATCATGTACGGTGATATAAAACATAGCATGATACACACTTTATGTTATACATAGATAAATGACATAATATCATCTTTAATCTGTCCGTTAAATTATTGGAGTGAAATAACGACTGCTGTTTGACCTACAGTTATTAGTTTAATGACCGAGTGCGAGACAATATTATATTGATATTATACGAGGGCAATATCTATATATCATGCAATGTCTTGCGCGAGACCATTAAAGAAATTAAAATACATACACTATCTGGCACGTGCATTTCAATGAAATACGTCACTCGAGTCCAATATTTCAACTAATATGAATAATGTATACTTAATGGCACATTGCCTGTGGGATATTTTGAAATAATGGTACGCCAACATCAAAGGATGACGTCACATCTGTAGTTTAATCAATCATATAAACCATTGAAGATATGTGAACGGTATTGTCTAGATTTTTGTTTTAATTCATACATCTATATAACTTTAATATTTCAGTCATGTTTGATGTCTCTGTTAGTGAACCAACGCCCCAGAACTTTAATGTTTTTATCTGTATTTGTTTTCTCTGATAGTGAACCAACGACGGTGGTCGTTTTATAGGTACAATATAGCTTGAGTGCAAATCCCTGTCCCATCCCAAAACAATCAAACCATGTCTTCGGGCGCCTGATGTTGATAACCAAGTCAATACTAATCGATTATTTCTGAATATTGGTCGCCTAGTGATCTAGAGTGCCGCGCTTCGACCTCTAGCTGACCGGTCACTTCTGGCTTGCGGCTGTGGTCTCTCCTCTGTGGTGTGGTTTTCCGTTGTCATGCATACGGGATGAAGGGGCATCTAGTAGTTCCGATGGGGCGAATATTCGGGGACGTGTGCACTTAAGCGAACCCTTGACAGTTGTGAATGTATCGAATAACGAGTAAGCCACATATCGCACTAGGCGCATTATCCCAGTACATCATTAACCCACATTTCATTTCTTTTACTGCGGAGAGAAACCTGGGAATTAGTTAAAGACTAGATAATAAAGACAACGACCATGAATCTATGAAATCTTGGACTCTAATTGCTTTATAGTCGTTGGAGATGACGTCCAGACGAAGTAGTTTGGTTCACAGAAAGTTCATCTGCTGACCACCACATCTCGGAGTCTAGTGATGTGATTATAGTTGATGATAATGAACAGCAACATATCGTGATTAGCAATATCTTACTAATCATCTTACGGACAGCTACAGTGTATCAATAACTAGTTCATCATATTACAGGCAGCTGCAGCTTATCAATGAGTAAGACACTGGCCATCTATAACCGGAAAACCTCGGGGTAAGGATGATGTCCACGTATCATTATATTATCAGTATAATGTATATAGTTAGAGCACGGACATAGAACCAAAGTCACCTCAATGCTGGGTAGTAAGACAAATGAAGATCTAGCTGAAGATACGGACATTGAACCAAGTTCATCTTAACGGTGGGAACCTTAGTTATCTGTTTTGTAAAGCTAACGGTGATTCCTGGTGCCGGGTGGTTACAGCTACCTGTAATTTCTGGTGCCGGGTAGTTACAACCATCAGTGGTTTTTGGTGCAGGGTATTTACAACCAACAGTGATTCTGGAGCTGGGTAGTTACAACCAACAGTGATTCCTGGTGCTAGGTAGTTACAACCAACGCCGATTCCTGGTGCTGGGTAGTTACAACTATAAGTGATTTCTGTTAAAAACCGTAAACTCGTCTGGTTATTGACAAATTCAATTCGGATATATAATCCAGATGATGAATCTAGATATGCTCATCATCCATATCTTCCAGAAGCGTTCATTTCTGTGACACTTCTAGGAACGCTTCCTTTGCAGTGCTATAAAAACTTCATCGAAATGCTAATTTCGTTGTCACTTCAGAACATTTTATCGTCACTTCTGAAAGATAGTCGATATACAATTGCATGCTATCCACACTTCTAAACGATAGTCTATGTACAACTGCGTGTCATTAACACTTTTAAAAGATAGTCTACATACAACTGCGTCTCATCAACACTTCTGAAAGATAGTCTATATAAAACTGCGTCTCATTAACACTTCTAAAGATAGTCTATATACAACTGCACCCCCCAGTCTATATATCCTCCTAGATTTCACCGAATTTCACATGTTAAGTTATCTGTTTGTCCCACACGACCGACTAAACTATTTCCTTGGCAGCAGTGGCCCAGGGGAGTTCATGATCAGAAATCATGATCGATCTCAGGCACCACCGGGCCAAAAAGTCGTTACCATTTAGCGGTTATAAATTCATATGATTTCAACAATAACTTACAATTGCCCGCGGCCATCCTCATATTTTCTCTTTAAGGTGAATACAAAACAAACGAAATGGCAAGAGCAAGCATAATGACATTTCGCTTGTAAAAATATTCGTTCGTTTCAAGATAATTCTAGCTAATAGTCTTGTTTTTCCTATAAAAGGGGAAAGAAAAACTGTGTAGTTATTAACATTCATTTAACGTATTTCTTGGAGTATTTATAAGTGTTATTGATGCACTCTCTTCGTGCTAGTTTATAGGGTTTTAATGATACATTAGGTAAGGGTGGTTCCCCTTCCTGTACTAGATCAACAATAGATATAAAAACGACTATATTAAAAATTAAAGTCAAATTATCGTTTGTGAGCGAAGTTAACAGGTTTTGAAGCCTTGACAATACAGACTCGCTTGTCTTGTTCCATTGTTACGACAGCACATAAAGTGTCGAGTATAGCATTTTTAAATAAAATTATGAAATGACGATCTAGTTTTAAGGGTTGATTATGGACATGCCATGTGGATAAATGTCTTCATTAATAACGTATATAACAAGTGAAGTTACAAAAAAAAATCGTAAAGAACTCAGACTTTATTCTTACTTACGCAATTATGCACCTTTAAGCAATTACATGCCGTTTTTAAGAGTTTGTAATCTTGTAAACTACTGTAAAACGCGCGTAGGTTGGAGATGACAAATTTACACGTTCAATGCCCAAGTACACAGCCTAACCTCTGACGATACACTAAATTCATATGCCTAATAACAGACGTGGGACTAATTATAAATACTGTTTTATAATGTCACATGTGGAATTAATATTAGAATCAGTAGGACGGCTCTTGTTGAACCCTCGATAAATATTTTCCATAGCTAACAGCCATCTTTAAAAATACAAAAACAAAAAACTCTTTTAAAATAAAACTTAACCCATATTCTTCTTTAACTTTTACACTTCGTGTAATACCTATTAAACCCCATTTATCTAATCAAATCTGTTCATTGACAAAATAACTCATCCTAAACGAAATTGTCATGTTATCGTAATTTGCTCGGGTTCATGGCCGTCACGAATTACAGAATGATAATTGCCTATCTGTTTTTACAGAGAATTACGCCAAGCGAATATTCACTGCGAGATCAGTTTGGATGATAGCTTGTAAATAGCTTCGGTTTTCTTCGCGGGCAATCCGCTGGCTCAAAATCTCCGGTGTTAATAATATCCATGGCTGGGTTTTTTTGATCGTAAATGGGCTTAAAGTCGTTTCTGTTTAATACAAACGAAATCCTAAAGAGACATTAATGGTTTGGAGATGTTTGATAGACCAGACAGAGACTTTTGGTTTTGACCCCTCTGACTTTGTAGCTTTGATTACAGATTAAACGGGGGTTGGGTGGGATGGCCTAGTGGTCTAGAGTGCCGCGCTTCGACCTCTAGCTGGCTGGTCACTTCTGGCTTGCTCCTGTGGTTTCGAGCCCTGGTGTGAGTGTATGTGGCATGGAGATAGGGGCGTCAACTTGTGGGTTTCCTCCGGGCACTCCGGTTACCTCCCACTGCTAAAGACCCCTACGCGCAAGCGAATTATAGAAATAAAATTAAACCATATGTTAGTCCCGAAATGACCTAGTTTGTGTTGAGTGGACGTTAAACCCCATTTCTCTCTCTCTCTCTCTCTCTCTCTCCATACATGTAAGTGTACAAATGTGTTGTTATTGATGTGTTCCTATTTCAAAGTTGTTAATAAGAAGCAAAATAAATAAGATATATTTACAGAATCATTTTGTTATATGAAAAAATGAGTGATGTGTTTTTTATGGCGCTCAGTATATACAGGCCTATCCAATGTCGTGAAAAGAGAGTGAGAGTAATGGGGTTTAACGTCCACTCGACACAAACTAGGTCATTTCGGGATTGAGATATGATTCAAGTTTATTTCAATAATTCGCTTGCACGTATGGGTCTTTAGCAGTGGGAGGAAACCGGAGGACCCGGAGAAAACCCATTAGGTTGGACAAGCGACCCTACTCCCTGTCACGTACAACCGGGGAATCGAAACCACACCAACATGCCTAACTCAATGACAGACTTCATGATTCAAACGCGGACTCTCTAACATTCGATCCTTCACCCCGACTCCACCCACTGATAAAGACCCCTACACCCAAGCGATTTATTGAAATAAAATTAAACCCTATTTTAGTCCGAAATAGCCTAGTTTGTGTCGATTTGACGTTACCCCCCCCCCCCCCTCTCTCTCTCTCTGATATAAATAGAATGTCCAACGCAACCACGCTATACTTCACCAACGATGTGAACTTGGCCTTATTCTCGTGTATGAAGTGACCCCGGTCACGTGATATCTGTTTGTTCCATCAGTAGCTACGAGCAAAATACTAAAACATAAAAAAGCTTTATGTGATAGCCATGCTTAGTGACAGCAAGTTAACAAGTTCAGAATAGCTTTTAAAATGGCCATTAACACCGGCAACGACAAGTATCCGTCTATTAAAGTGTAGCCTAGAGACACGGGGTATTCAAAAGTTATTAGTAAAACGCCGACAATTCGTGATTTTGTGTCTAATGACGTGTCGAATATTGGATTCCAACAGGGGACATGACACTGTGTTTCATATGGGCATGTCCTAACTAAATGAAATCCCGTCTCCGATGTCGCGCCACAATTAGCAAATAAAGGGAGAACATACACACAAATGAGTTGTTAAATATCTTGATAGCTCATCAATCCGAGTTAGATGGTGACTGCGAGTGTTCCTCGCAATTTTTCAGAGGGGTTTCCTCTTGCCAGTGCGCGAAACACCTTGCAATAGTATGACAGGTAGTATGACAGGACGGAACACCGTTGCCATGAGTGCATGTAGGCGTGCAAGTAACATAATAAATGAAAAAGACAGAGAGAAATGCGGTTTAACGTCCACTCGACAAAAACTAAGTCATTTCGGGACTAACACATGGTTTAATTTCATTTCAATAATTCGCTTGCGCGTAGGGGTCTTTATCAGTGGGAGGAAACCGGAGTGCCTGGAGGCTCACACCAGGGATCGAAACCACAGCCGCAAGCCAGAGAAATGAGTTTTAAGTTCCGCTGGTCACAAACTAGGTAATTCCTTGAACACGTACAAGCGGGGAATTCAGCCCTGCCCCGTTTGTAATACTACTGCTTCAGATGCACACAAACGCTCCTGTTATTGACTATGGACGCCAAATAATGTGAAGTCACAAGCAGAACTTTTACTGCGGGGGGTGACTTTACAGGCCAGTCATCGCATAATCCCGCAGTTTTACAAAAATGTTTTTACACCACCGCGCTAGACAGTCGAATATAATCAGTAGAATCAAATCTAATAATTTCATCATTAAATATCTGGCCTATCCCGTCATTATGATTCCCTCGGGATAATTATCACACTTTGTATCAGAATGTGTCATAAAATGAAACAAAGTCGTTAATATCATTGACACATAAGCGCAACGCCCGCGGCATCTTTCCATTTTATCGTAAAAGATGAATATGAGAGAGAGAGAGAGAGAGAGAGAGAGAGAGAGGGAGAGGGGCTATTAGAGAGGGAGAGAGCTCAACCCAAACTGAATTATTTCGAGACTGGAAGAGGGGAAATCAAAATAACTAATTCAACAAACTTCTTTTGAAAATTAAAGAGCCTGTCCAATTGAATTAATTTCTCTGGGATGCAATTCAATATAGTCCCCAAAACAACATTCCTCTAGATATGAAACTCTTTTCTTTGACCTTGCTTCATGAAACCAATTCTTACGCCCATAATTTCAGGACCAAGGGAATCATAATTAATGATGAAATTATTAGATTTGATTCTACTGATTATATTCGACTGTCTAGCGCGGTGGTGTAAAAACATTTTTGTAAAACTGCGGGATTATGCGATGACTGGCCTGTAAAGTCACCCCCCGCAGTAAAAGTTCTGCTTGTGACTTCACATTATTTGGCGTCCATAGTCAATAACAGGAGCGTTTGTGTGCATCTGAAGCAGTAGTATTACAAACGGGGCAGGGCTGAATTCCCCGCTTGTACGTGTTCAAGGAATTACCTAGTTTGTGACCAGCGGAACTTAAAACTCATGTTACGCAATTTGACTGCATTCCACTAACAATGCTTTGGAACATTTTTGATATGTCGTTTAGGGAACTATATCGAAATGCATCTGTTCCAATTTATTTTGGGGTCTAACCATAGATTGCATAAGAAATATTTTAATGGGACACATCATTTAATAATTATGCGGTGTAATCGTTTTTTATTTATTGCATTGTCTGTATTTTTTTTTATCAATTTATTGTCATAAACAAAAGAATTTACAATTTAAATTCAACTGTTTCAGTTGCGCTAAATGAGTAGTAATTTTGAATATGTAGATGGTGATCCAGCTTTGAAATTCTTAAATTCATTAAATGGCCAGATATAAAAAAAAAATTTCAAATTTAACTTGCAAGTTATGAATCATTGCCTAGTGCCTAAGCAAGCAATTATAATATTAAATGGTTAGCCTTCAATTTAAATCAAACATATTTTATTAAGGGCATCTGAAAGGGATCTCCCTAAAACATCTTAGTATTCATCTTTAGGAACCTGAGACCCCTCGTTGTCGTCGTGGGCGGTGTTGGGTATATTGCCAATGTACGTGGGATATTTATCGCCTGGGTAAATGACATATTCATCGCTGGGATAATCGGGATAGTCAGTATTTGTGTACCGAGCTTGTTCACCACGAAATTTACTGCCTAAACGAAAGGGATTTTCACTAATGGTGTTCCGCGTGGGTTGGTCGTATGGGTACCGTCTTGAAGATTCATGGTCTCGGTATCTATTGCCAATATACCGTATTTCGATCGGGTACTCGTCTGAGTATACATATCTTGGGGACAACTTTTGACGTCTTGTGAGCGGATATCCTTCTGGGTATGCACGATGTGGGTACTCTTCTTGGTATCTGTCTTCCACGTAACCATTGTAGTATTTCAAATCATCATCGCCATTTCTGTCATCGTAGTGTAGAAAACGGCCACGAGCACCATTGTGTGTTCTACAATTAAGGAATATAAAATAAAATACAACCAAGTACGAACAATACAAACCATAAGTCAACGCTCCTCCCCCCTCCCCAATAAAAAAACGTTCGAGGTAAAGTAGTGTTGTCAGTACATGAACTGTCCACCGTGTACAAAATACACGACAAACAGTGGTAACAGGTGAAGAGTAAGTTTACCCTGCCTGGCGAGACACCCACCATAGCTTCATCCAAACTATTAGACGAAATCTTAGTAAAATACTGGAACACCACCTGATGAAAGACGTATATATAACTCCAAAACTGGGCGCGGTATCAGAGTTATCGACGCTGCCCGGGTTGAAAGTAGTGTTTCTCCGAGACAGGACGCGGTAGCCTAACCCCACCAGACCAGTGTTACTTCCCTGTCCAAGCTTCCCAAACACCAAATGTTAGCCTCGGGACATTCCTGGTATTACCATCTACACTAAACATACCGTCACAGATATTTGCCGTTCTGTTATATCGACTTCCAACTGCCAAGGGATCTTTTACGTGCACGCCAGTGTATACACAGGACCTCAGTTTTTCGTCCCATCCGAACGACTAGACAGCGGTCGTGGCCAGGCCCTCCGTCCTCAATCACTGACAAGTGGAAACCACACCGGAAAATTTCGATGAAGACATTGATAATCGTTACAAACGAGCAACCCATTCTTCCTGCGTCTTGACACGTAAACTTGTTCGATCAAAGGTTGTAGTGTAACAGCTTGATTTATTAGGGGATGGAATCGCTAGGCTTGAAGTGGGCGTGTCTTCTTTTCTGATTTACGGATGTGTACGTCCATGTTCACAAAGAATACTACTAATGAAAGAGTCCAATAACTTAGTCTTAGTTTGTTTTTTGTTTTTTTTTTTGTTTATGGACGTTACTCCCCATACACCCTGGAAATAGAATTGTTGAAATATATTGTATCTTACTTGAAATCTTTGATGAGATTTGTTAAGGTATCAATACGGTCATCAAAACGATCGAGCCTCTTAATAACCTGCCGCAAGACCGGTGCAATTCCCTTGGTTCCTATTTCAGTTCTACCCCCGAAGGAAGTTCTGTAGTGTGGCTCTATTTCAGTGCGGCTTCTGCCTTTTGGTTTGCGATAGTCGTCGAAATGATCCCTGGTTTTAGTGGGATAGTTTTGACTGTCAAAAGGTTTGCCAGTACCAGATGGTCTGTTTACAGTGACATAAGGATAATCAGCTCCAGTTTGATATTTTTGATTGTCATATAAATCGTCAGCCCCAATTGGATAGTTGTCAGGATCATCATAAGTATCACCAGTACCAGCTGGTTTGCTTTCAGTGCCATAAAAGTTGCCAGCTCCAGATTGGTAGCTTTGACTATCATAACGATCGCCAGCTCCTGGTGGATTATTTCGATTGACATACTGATCGCCAGTTCCAGACCGTTTGCTTTGACTATCATGAGGATGGTTATCTCCAGTTGGTTTGCTTTTTATCAGTTTGCTTTTAGTCACATGGTTATCTCCAGTTGGTTTGCTTTTTATCGGTTTGCTTTTAGTTTCATGGTTATCTCCAGTTGGTTTGCTTTTTATCGGTTTGCTTTTAGTCTCATGCGGATCACCAGCTCCATATAGTTTGCTTTTAGTTTCATGCGGATCACCCACTCCAGTTGGTTTACTTGCAGTTGCATGCGGATAACCAGTTCCAGATGGTTTGCTTGCAGTTGCATGCGGATCACCCGATCCAGTTGGTTTGCCTTCGCTGCCATCATGATCTACAGTTCCAATTGGTTTCTTAGGTTTTCTACCCTTGCTATATAAATCATATACCGTGTTGTAATTGGTGTCCCATGCCGGCATACATTCTATAAATAATAAAACACAAATTTCAAACATGAAATACAACTAAATTACAGGGGCGGTGGGGATGGTCTAAACGGCACCCTGCTCAGCTACATATAAAAATAATACCTTGCATCAATGAATCAAATCACGATGTTATCCTACATCAGTATAAAAATGATTTCTCTGTTAAAAACGCTCAATTTGTATGTATGCCTATGTAATTTAAAGACGATGACAACAGATTTCCTTGACAGGAACCTGGCAAACCCCACCTGAATTCTCATCGCCAATAATCGCCAGATAAGAGAAAGGAGAACAAACCGTTCAGTAAATGATTAAACCCATCCAATTATTGTTAAATCCGTTCTGCAACACTGATCAGGGGAGACAACGTTGCAAAATCACGAGAAACATTCTCGGTCAACATCGAGAAATAAGCCCGGTTCACCCTCGATAAAACCCCGGCGCCTTCCCCACCTCAGCATTCCCATCCGGGATATAGTTACCTAATCATTCCATACCTACTCCCCACGTGGTTATAGTTCCGGCGCCTTACCCACCGTCGCGTGTTATCTCTGGTTAACCCTTCAGCGCCTCGCTCACCTTGACGTCCTCGCCCTGGATATAGCCCCGAGCCTTCCCAACCGCCGCGTCCTTGCCTGGATACATCTTCGGCCCCTCCCCCACCTCTTCGTCTTCGCCCTGGGTGTATCTCCGCCGCGTCCAACGAAATGCAAGTTGGTATCGATAATGATATTCGACCAAAAAGGTCGAGGTGTTGGATTGCTGGATGGTTATTGCGGACGCGCTGTATCTTAAGGCCTGCCATTGAGTCATCTGGTCTATGGTTTCGATTCTCCCACAGCACGTTACAAGGAGTAGGGTCGTTTGTTCAACCTCGTGGGTTTTCTCCGGGGCCTCCACTTTCCTCCAACTGCTAAAGACCCCTACACGCAAGCGAATTATTGAAATAAAATTAAACCATA
The DNA here is from genome assembly GCA_036850965.1 of Patella caerulea. Classification (NCBI taxonomy): domain Eukaryota; kingdom Metazoa; phylum Mollusca; class Gastropoda; family Patellidae; genus Patella; species Patella caerulea. Next base: position 61,243,399 of record JAZGQO010000006.1, on the reverse strand, counting down.
TGTTGACCCCGAAATGGCCTAGTTTGTGTCGAGTGGACGTTAAACCCCACCCCCCTGTCTCTCTCTCCTCTCCCTCTATCTTGAACGGACGTTAAACCCCCTCTCTCCCTAGCATTCATATAATATAACACACTTTCAAACTGCTACTTCAAATAATGGGTTACCATTATTTATTGTTTGGGCATCTAAATAATACATTAGGATATGTCCACGAAAAAAAACTAGATATTGTTGTTTGACCTACCTGCTGCCAAGACAAGGCATGCTAGACATATAAACTTGTTCATCGTGGTTTCAATCTGTAAATAAGCAACACAAACATGGCTTTAAGTTTTGTCAATACCAAACACGGTCGTTTCAGACTACTATACGACAACTGGGAATTACCCAAGACGTGCCCGGTGTCCAAATAAACGCAATGAAATAGGAAACCTTTCCCGGTTATTTAATCTCCAAAAATGACAAGTCTGAAGGGTCCATATTTCACAAGCTGGTTTCAAGGAACAGGTTAACACCTGTATGTTGCATGTGTATGGTTTGTGCAACGTGGCAGAGCCAATCCATGGTAACTTTTGACAACTCGGAAGGATTTCACGGAACAGTCTGATACTATGTTATGCTTGTAATGAAGACATTTACTAAGCCATGTTTTTTTAACGGTGTTTGGGCGTTGTCGATTAATGATACCTCATTTCCTACACAGAAGAGGGTTTAGTACCAGGGGAACATTTTTAATTTCGCAAGGGGTCGCCTAGAACAGATTTTGTCGGGGGGAGGGAACCCTATCACATATCTACTAATTTCAGGACTGGAAACTAATCAACTTCAGCCATCGCTGCAAGGTTCTGGACTAAAGGAGTTGCCATTAATCATTAATTTATCATTCAATATCGTTTTATATGTTCACTGTGATACATAAAGTAATTTAAAAATAAAAGTAAAAGGGAGTATTTTTGAGACGAGCGTGAACTCGCAGGACAAAATGGACATTTTTTCAACAAACGCTACCTAATTATGGCATAGCCGTCATTAATTCGGAACATTCAGATTTCGGCTATGCAAAAACATTTATATCAGCTTTTTAACCACTGCGACCTCTCTGTTTAAACCTACGGTTTCAGGGCCAAGTAATGCATTTATTCCATCTAGAGAAAGGTCAGATTGTATTCGGTATTTGAAAGGATTTATTGTTCATAATCATCATGTACCTGTCATTGAGTCAACTGGCGTGCTTTCGGTTGTACGGGTCATCCGGTTTCCTCCCACTGCTAAAGACCCCTACGCCCAAGCGAATTATTTTAATAAAATTAAACCATATGTTAGTCCAGAAAAATCCTAATTTCTCTCGAATGGACGTTAAACCCCATTTCTCTCTCTCTTGCATACGAAAAATCAAAAACGGTAGTTTCTGTATAAAAAAAGGTGGTGTTATTTTGTCCGGAACGTTCACATCAATTTGTCATACTGTTTAACTCCTATAAACGACTAAAGGTATTTTACCAAATTAAAAACAAAAATGCTGTAAAACATACTTACAGATAAAACACTTTATATACGACTCCTGCCCACTGAAGACTAATTCATCCTTATCCAAGCTATTTGTAACTTTTAATCTCGGATAATATATTCTTTTATATATTTGCATTGTCCCTTAAGCCATATTTAATAGCATAATGAAGAATATTAAGCTCACGTTTATCTGAAAAGATCTGATTTACTTTTTCGTTCATTATAAGGATATGCCTATATATAGATAAGACCATGGACCACAGGCACATATATCATGACCTGAAGAGAAACAGAGTCGTGTTGTGTATTAAAGGGCAACAGGAGACCAAATCGTAATTTCAATATCTCTTTAAAGGACAATATTGGTATCAGTCATTATCACATATGGATATATTCAAAGGAATTTCTAGTTTGCAGAATTTCGCTCATGTATCTGTTATCACTCGCTACTTCAGATAACAGATACATGGGCGAATTTTCGCAAACTAATAAATCCTTCGAATTGAAATTAAAATTTGGTCTCCTGTTGCTTGGGTTGTGGTTATATAACAGATTTAACTCATGCCCAATTCATAACTATTCATGCTTTTAAAATTAAATGTAATCGCCTGTTGTAATATGGTAAAGGCCATTTAAATTACCCAATGTTCGAATGTAAGGAGCACAGTGCCGTTTGTTGGTATATCTGCTTCGTACATGTTCTTGTAACAAGGTGCCTCTTTAGCCCGGAGTCCGATAGTTCAATCTCTGCATTGGTCGAGGAAGTTCTTCCAGGTTTTCGGCGTGGTTTTCTCCCCATTGTCAGTGGTGCAGGACGACGGGCCTGGCAAGGACAGCTGTATAATTGTGCGGATGGGACGAAACATCGAGGTCCTGTGTACATATTAACGTGAAATGAAATAAAAAAATACCTTGGAATTCGGTATAAAAGTAGGGCGTTTTGCCGCTGTCCGGGCAAAATTCCTTTCATATCACACTGTATGGTGTATGCACGTTTTCATTAGCCCCGTTTAGGAGCAGAACGGTAGCACATTAAACCCTATTTCATTTCATTTAATTTCTTGTAAGAAACTTATACAGATAATATTATACAGAATTGTATTTGCCAACTCATATGTTATGTGCACGTCACTGTGTTCATGTCATCGCGGGTTGCTGTTTCATTCGAACGACTATACATTGTTCTTTGTCAGGGTTGACCACTCTATTTCTGGGTCGTATTGGCTGTTGTGTCGATGTTGATATCAACTGAAATGGAGTTTAACGTCCTACTGTTCTGCTCCTACTGATGTAACGAAGATGGGCATACCCCATACAGTGTGCTAGGAGGGAGATTTTGCTCTAGAAAACATGGTATCGTATATATGGACAAACAATAATCCGATAGGAACCAACAACATGATCGCCAGCATGCATCCACATGATCGCCATTACGAAGACCTTGTGAACCAGATAGAAGCAATCTATTTAACAGGTTATTTTCAAGTTAGGTATTAGCGATTGCGTTCATAACGCGTATGAACCCTATCCATTTTCGGTATTTCACGACCAGCAGTTCCAGCGAAAAAGGGTGTTGGGTGGTAAATTTAAAACGAAATAACTAATTAGTTTAAAAGAAACGAAAATAAGCAACTAATAAATAAAATTGTGTATTAACGAATTAATATTTCGTAATAACAAAGTGATGTGTCGTATTAGCGAAGTGATATTTCACAGTAACGAATTAATATTTTCTTGTTTCCGAAGTAAGTAATATTTGGTTTTAACGAAGTAATATTTCGTTTTAACGAAGTAATTATTTCGTTTAACGTTTTAACGAAGTAATTATTTCGTTTTAACGTTTTAACGAAGTAATATTTCGTTTTATCGAAGTAATATTTCGTGGGGCCCTGTATATATTTTTTATATTGAAGACGTCTGTTTAATCTTGTCAATAAGTTGTCTAACGATAACCTTAAAGCAATTTATATATCAAATATTTGTCTTCGTTTAATAATGTCAAAGCTTTGTTTAATAATGGCTTGGATAATAGACAGTTTAATTCTTATATCTAAAGTAAAAGCAGACATTTTGACCGAGATACCGTGTCACTATCGGCTCCATGTATTTGAAAAGATCTATTGTCAGCAGTACATTTTATAATTTAGTAAAAAACGTGTCCCACCAGACACGGCATTGGACCTTCTTTTGCCAAAACAGATCTCTTATATAATCAGAGTGGAAACGGAAAACCATTCGAGATAAAGATCGGATTACTGTGTACTATTTCTTCTTATCATATGGTTGTATACAAATATATTGTAGCAATTAAAGCTGAACTCCGGTTACAAAAATACCGAAATAATGTAATAAAAAAAAAGTTAACGCCCGCAAGCCGCCATACTTGTTTCCAACTTGTGAAATAAGTATGGCGGACATGGAGGCTTATGACCTTGAAAGGTTAGCCGATCTCACTTCCAGTTTGTTTCTCGTCAGCTAGCTATACACATCCGGCTTTATTCTCTTCACACGGTTCACTGATTGCTGTATTTTCCCCCAACAGTATACCAAATTATTGAAGATTGAACATGTCTGATCAGGTAAGACTGTAAATAATTATATGAACTGCGTCTACTACAATATCAATTTCTTACACTTTAGTAAAATGGAGAAAAAAACCCATAACATAGCACTGTCAAACACTCCCCAATGAGAGCCGTCCCAAACATGTAGTCATGTCCCTTGGTCGTTTTCATGAACACTATTCAACATGGACACACGAAGAAGGCAATACTAATAGTTTGTATAGGTGATTTGTTTTGGTTGAAAAACAGGTTGGGTAAGACATCTGGTTGCATCTTTTGTTTTGGAGTAAAGCTTAGGCTATATTGTAGTAGACGCAGTTCATATAATTATTTACAGGCCTACCTGATCAGACGCTTTGCAATCTTCAATAATTTGGTATACTGTTGGGGGGAAATACAGCAATCAGTGAACCGTGTGAAGAGAATAAAGCCGGATGTGTATAGCTAGCTGACGAGAAACAAACTGGAAGTGAGATTGGCTAACCTTTCCAGGTCATAAGCCTCCATGTCCGCCATACTTATTTCACAAATTGGAAACAAGTATGGCGGCTTGCGGGCGTTAACTTTTTTTTTATTACATTATTTCAGTATTTTTGTAACCGGAGTTCAGCTTTAAACAACGTTATGCCTCATTACACAAATTGGGAATTCTACTGAAGATAACTTCCAATAACGTCTACAGGGAAAGGGGGGGGAGAATGGGGCGGGGCATCCTCAGGTACAACAAATAGACACAACAATGACATTGGCGAGATCAAACGGAGTGATTTTAACCATAAATCCTACATAGTTATTTTAATGATTCCAAGTCAGTTTTACCCCAAAGCAATAATTAAAACAGCAAACACAAGATAAGAATTACGACTAAAACACAGTATTTGTAACCAAAGTGTCTCCTCGGGGTGAAAGCATATAAATTATTGCCTTGTCATTCTAGGTAGCAATAGTTCAATATTTTGATCATTAAAATGTGTACTTGTTTCGTTTCAGCAGCTGTAACAAATACACTTTTGCTAATTTTGTTTCTTAATTATGGGTCATTGTATGGTACGGACACTACATCCTTTAAAAAGTGGCAAACGTCAACTTCAAATTCAAATAAATAAACACATATTTATTATTTTAAAATTATATGTGCATTGAAAACTATTCTATTACAAAAGATCAGATTTGTATTGTAAGTGTCCAGTGTTTTTCAAGCACATATAATATGTCCACTGTGATGCTGACACAAGCAAACGTTTTCGTAATAATATATTCATGACTTCCTTATAGATACATTAGTAAAGATGTTAATAAATAATTGGTCATTATTGATATGACAATAATAAGTGATAAAAAAAGAAAAAAATAAGAATTTCAGTCAAATTACTTTAGCCTGAACGAAATTATCACTGAAGGAAATTTGGACTAGAAATATGCATCAACTTTTTCCGCACTGTATCGTAGAATTGATTGGCAGATGGTTATTCTGCTCACATATTCACGATTATCAAGTATAATTCCTACGGTACCCTCGATTGTCAACCCTTTCATCGACAGTCTTCGATAGTGACGTCGGTGATTAATGGTAAAAGGCCATTTAATGATTGTATTATTAAATGAACGACTGATTAAATTTAAGCTGTATCTAAGTCAGCTGATGGTTTTCAGAGTCGATTTGGGGCTTGCTATGTAAATAAAGGTCTGATTAATAATTTCTATAACATTTGAAGAGAGATTTGCAATAGGGGTATTTATTTCTTAATTAATGTATCACCAATACTCTGTCTATTGGCATAATTCCACAGTCAACATTTTTTTACCCTTTCCAAGAGTCACAGACAATAAATTATAATTAATTTGTGTTTAAATATACGATTTATCAGAGTGAGACAGCATAACATTCATTAACACACAAAAATAGCTATTTTTGGAACAAAGAAGAAATATTGACCTGTAATTTAGTGGTCATTGGGATCCCTGTAGTATGTTCGTGTCCGCACACTTAATTTTAAAGCGATCCTCTGCTGTTATTCCCCATACGAAGCGATCTATTTGTCTTTCAACAGACGTGAGAGTGTATTATTGTATTGTACATTTTCACCCGAAAAAACGTTATTGAAATCTGCATACTGCCTTCGCGAGAATCAACTAAACAGATGAGGCAACTGGTAGGTTTGTTTATAAGTTAGTAACGGTTTCTATAGAACCTAACAACTCAACGATATGTACCTTCAAGAAACAGTCAGTTTTTTAGTGACGTTTACTAACTATAACCTTATTAGAAACGAGGACCAGTACCGCGCGTCCGTAAATACTCTCTACACCAAAACTTGGCTTGTTAATTATAAACTGTTCCCATTTTAAAAAATTTTCAGAGCACATTTTCTATCCATCTCTGAAAGCCATATGTGAAATGAAATGAAATGGGGTTTAACGTCCTACTCTTTTGCACCTAACCTGGGCTAATGGAAGACGGGCATACGCCATACAGTGTGCTATGAGGGCAATTTTGCCCGGGCAGCGGCGCTACGGCCTACTCTTATATCGAATTCCAACAGCCAAGGGATCTTTTACGTGCACTCCAATGTGTACACCGGACCTCGGTTTTTCGTCCCATCCGAACGACTAGGCAGCTGTCCTTGTCAGGCCCTCCTTCTGCATCACTGACAAGGGGAAATCACGATGAACTTTGTCGGCCAATACAGAAAACCATATGTGAAGCACCGGGGCCATGAAAGGACAAACGGTAGCGACTTTTAGACCTCCGTAAACTTTCTGTCCACTCGCAGATTAAATCAATTTTCTCTAGTAAGTACAAATACTGAAACAAATTAATAAAAAAAACAATCTATATCGTGTAAGAGATAATGTCAACTAATCTGTAAGAAACAAGACCGAGACACATGGTAACATTATTATAATTTATCTCCCGGGGGGACGATTTAAATAATATACCATGTTTCATATAATTGTCAACATACAAATCCGATAAATTTCAATTGTAATTTCTCGCCTGCCCGGAGCCTTTATTTATTAATTATTAAATCCCCTCTTGTAAAGAACCTGCCCCTGTTGTGTTTAAGATGCATTGTGTAAGATTTAGATCAAAAACGTCGCTCATTCTTATTATAATACTTCGAACAATAGTTAACGCAAAATGAATGTGTTGAAAATTCCATTCGAATTACGAACGAAGACATTAGCTTTTGCCACGTACAGCCGAGACGTCGATATCTCGCTAACTGACCAGGAATATGAACTAACCATATAGAGAGTTGCTGCAAATTAAGGCTTCGAGATATAGTGATAATTCAACCGCCCTGTCACTTGCCGTTGACTATGACAAAAAAAAAACAAACAACACATCAGTCCGCATTGATTTAAATTTGATGGTAAATATCGATTTGATACACTTGTAAAACACACGGGTGAGTGAAAAACGCGTGAGCGACAGTAAGTAAAACTTGTAAAATGCACACACTCTAGCTAGTGTAGCTGTAAACGCACATACCATAGCTATTGTAGCTAGAAAACGCACACACTCTAGCTGGTGTAGCTAGAAAGCACACACACTCTCGGTAGTGTAGTTGGCTAGTTGTAAAACGCGTACACTCTAACTAGTGTTGCTCACCACTTGTAAAACGTACACACTCTAGCGAGTGTTGCTGACCACTTGTAACACGTACACACACACTCTAGCTAGTGAAGCTGCAAACGCACACACTCTAGCTAGTGTACCTGACCACTTATAAACCGCGCACACTCTAGGTAGTGTAATTGTTCGGTTTTATTGTGATATTAAAACAAGTAAAATATAACAATATTGTGTCACGCAATAATATAGATCACGTGCTGTTACTATTAGACATCTCACATTAATAAAATCAATACTTTATTTGAACCAACATCACAGAATACACCAGGTTTTATTATATGTACAGATATATAATAACAGTCAATCAGTCGTCATTGAGAATAATTGTTCGAGATGTAGAGAAAAGGTTGACAACTCTTTCTATAATAGTTAATTGAAAATAAGATATTTTACCAATTTCCGTCCAATTACAATATCCAGTATATCAATGGATACATTTATCGAGATATGGACTGCGGATACAATCAAATTGGTATTTAATTTGTGTATTTTTTCATCCAAAACGGAATTTTAAAATGTATGAACTGAAAGATGTGTGTCGCACAAATGCCGGTTCTTTTATCAACAGCAGGGGGGGGGGGGCGTGTTTTTATCGAGTGGATGTTAAACCCCATTTCTCTCACTCTGCATATGTTACTGTTCCTCGAGATTTTTCCGGCGTGTTTTCCACTATGTCAGTGGTGTAATACAGAGGGCCTGACAATAAAAGCACCGAGATCTTGTGTACACATTCGCGTAAACAATCCCTTAGCAGTTGAAATTCTGTATAAGTATAGGCTGTAGCGTCGCTATCCGGGCAAAATCTCCCACATAGCTTAACGTGTGAGCAGGCGCCGGACTGGTGGACCGAAGGTCATTCACCAAGGCTGTCACAGACAGTTGACAGGTTGACCCAGCCCGGCACTGCGTGTGAGCGTATGTGGGTGTGTATTAATCCAGTCGGAGCATAACAGTGGGGTGATCATTCCATGTCATATTATATCGTGAGTTTCTTCGTGAACTTTTGCACATATGGCGGTTGTGTTCAGGTCCATTTCGGTGTTTTAGGTGGTTTATTTTGGGCTTACCATACGATTGGGTGTCTAATCTATAAAACATGGAAGTCGGGCAAATTTAACTCTCTCATATAGTGTCCTCAATTATGCTTCGATCATGTTTAGAAAGAATCATTTTAAAAAGCCATTAATATAACAGTATCTATTAAAAAACCTTTTCTGTTGAAGTCTTCATCATTTGTATTAAACAAGTAATAATTGATCATAATTTGAAATGATTTCCCAGTACTTTCAAATTAGACCATTTGGTGGGGGTCATGTAGTTGAGCGTGAGATAGCTTTTGATATATCTTAAATAAATTACTTTTATTTTCATGTTCAGGTTGCTGATATATATTACTTAAAACAGTTTCTATGGCAAAACGATTTGTGGGTCTACTGGTCATTATTTTTGATTACGAACGATTATGTGATTTGTAACTTAATCATAGTCGTTACCCGAGTTACCTAGCGCATACCGGAAGTCAGCATGAATCCATATAATTATCTAATCGCCACTGGCACGAGATATATTTCTCTCGAATCAAACAGACAAATTGAACTCATCGGTCAAATCACTACCGACTCGGAATCATCTCAATGACATCCAGACCAAATCTTGACCAAATATTATTGAATTAATTCACGTATTAATTGTGTATTATATTCAAGGTTAGAACGGGTCAGACAATTGGAAATTCTTGTCTACAAACCTGGTGTGATTGGTTCTATTCCAAATGATGACATAAAAATGCTTCCATTAATCCTGGTCATCTATAAGCCACCAGGATAATTATATTTAAATAAAAACGATACCAGGATAATTATATTTAAATAAAAACGATACCAGGATAATTATATTTAAATAAAAACGATAATTCTAGTTCCCTGGCACAAAATATAACGGGCGTAATGACAGTGCACTTCATGGGGTTTATTCCAGACAGCTCAATTTGTCGTCAGGCAATATAAAAGACAAAGTGCCTATCTTGCCGATTTGACGCCAATGAGGTTCCGTATGCGATTATATGCCGTGCACATTGTCCCCGTTGGCCTTACACATGGTTGGGTCCTTACATCAATAGAGAAAAGCTGGTGGAATATTCTCATTGCGATGTGCGATAAAGTTTGGTCCCCCAAAAATTGTAAATATCTTTTTAGTTTTGTATTCTAGAGACAAACCTGGATTTGAGTTAGTATTGTGATGCCGTGTCGCTGTTTTGCTAGAGGCGAAGGTCTGGTTAGTTGGTACCACAAAGATACAAGCTATTCTAGCCAAGGCAATGGCGAGTAGAGGAGCAGAAATAACAAGGAGTCTGCTCGCGTTGGAATCATTGAAATGGAAAGGGGTTTAACGTCCTACTGTTCTGCTTCTAACCTGGCCTAATGAAGACGGGCATGTGCCATACAGTGTGCTTTTAAGTACACGCCGTTGTGTACACGGACCTCGTTTTTTCGTCTCATCCGAACGACTGAAAGCTGTCTTTGTCAGGCCCTCCGTCATGCATCAATGACAAGAGGGAGGAAACCACACCGCAGGGATCGCAAACCCGACCTCCGGGCTAGCGAGCCATCGTCTTACCCATTTAGCCACCGAAGCTTTCCATCAATCAAAATAAATCATTATTTCTACTTATCAAATTATAAACACTTAGTGAGAATAAGAATTGGAGGTAACCTACGGATTGGTATAATAGGGGAGCATGAACTACCGTGACACTACAGTATTATTCCGTACCATCAGGCAACAGGGGGCACACCACCATAAAATTTAACAATCTCGAACCCACAAATTGTAATTCGTCTATTTATAGCAGTTCTCTCTCTGTCTCTTTTCTCCCCTTTTGCATGCCCATTTTTGTTGATTTTTTGGTCTAGAATGGACGGAGAGGGTTTGAATTAATATTTTCTGCCATGTTTTGGTAAATATTCATGATTTTTGGGGCGGAAGGATAACGGCGTTATGAGGTTGGCTACGGTGATATGTACGGCAACTAGATACATGTTTTGAGTATGCTTCTTCAAGTTCGTGTATCTCAAAATTTTGGTGGTCAACCTCATACAAATTTTAGTGCAAAGACATGGTTATTTGTTCCTCTGTCTGTAGTGAAAAGCATTTCGCCTAACGAAAATTTTGAAAAAATTTGGAGGTGGTCAAAGAGTCCAGAATTAACATTGAAGTCAATGGGGAAATTAATGTTGGTCTGCCTCCAACAATAATCCATGTATTATCTCCCTTTGTTTTAATATTCGAGAAACTACATGTATCACAATCGTTTAAATAATAATATAAGTCACATTGTTGAGGTTACAATAATATTAAATATATCTGTAACAATTTAAAAGAATTTGTGCAGGAGTTTTCGTATTAATCCACATTTAAAGAGCATTTCACACTGAAAAAAAGGTTTGGCTGTCAACCATCTTGGAAGCAAGTTCGGCATCACCTCGAACAGGGGGAGATAGAAAGAGAGATATGGGAGGAAACCGGAGGACGCGGATAAATACTATAAGATTGGAAAGGCGACCCTAGTCCACCCACAAGTGGGGTATCAAAAGCATGCCGCCTGACTTTATGGCCTAGTGGACTAGAGTGCCGCGCTTCGACCTCTAGCTGGCTGGTCACCTCTGGCTTGTGGCTGTGGTTTCGAGCCCTGGTGTGAGCGTATGTGGCATGGAGTTAGGGGCGTCTTCTCGACCTCGTGGGTTTCCTCCGGGCACTCCGGTTTCCTCCCACTACTAAAGACCCCCACGCGCAGTCGAATTATTGAAATAAAATTAAACCATATCTTAGTCCCGAAATGACCTAGTTTCTGTCGAGTGGACGTTAAACCCCATCTCTCTCCCTCTCTCTTACCGCCATCAAAAAAAAGGAATTTAGTTGAGTGGAGGTTAAACCCCATTTCTCTCTCTCTCTAGTGACCTAGTTTGTGTCGAGTGGACGTTAAACCCCATCTCTCTCCCTCTCTCTTACCGCCATCAAAAAAAAGGAATTTAGTTGAGTGGACGTTAAACCCCATTTCTCTCTCTCTCTAGTGGACTAGAATGCCGCGCTTCGACCTCTAGCTGGCTGGTCACCTCTGACTTGTGGCTGTGGTTTCGAATCCTGTATGTGGCATGGAGTCACCTCTGGCTTGTGGCTGTGGTTTCGAGCCCTGGTGTGAGCGTATGTGGCATGGAGTTAGGGGCGTCTTCTCAACCTCGTGGGTTTCCTCCGGGCACTCCGGTTTCCTCCCACTACTAAAGACCCCCACGCGCAGTCGAATTATTGAAATAAAATTAAACCATATGTTAGTCCCGAAATGACCTAGTTTGTGTCGAGTGGACGTTAAACCCCATCTCTCTCCCTCTCTCTTACCGCCATCAAAAAAGGAATTTAGTTGAGTGGACGTTAAACCCCATTTCTCTCTCTCTCTCTCTTTCTCTAAATATGTTTTGTGTCGTGGCATCATTGACCTAGTTTGTGTTGAGTGGACGTTAAACCCCATTTCTCTCTCTCTCTCTCTCTCTCTCTCTCTGACTTTATGGCTGACCAAATGATTAAACGCACACTCAGAACATAGGTAAGCGGTTTTTTTCCATCCACTGGAGCCAGATGTTATGACGTCATATGTTGATTATGGGTTAGGATAAGGGTTAGACTTGACCCAGGGTTAGGGCTAGCCCTGTCTACATCTCGAGAATGGCGAAATCTGCAGGCCACAGCCCTTATCCTAACCCTTATCCTAACCCACAATCCACATATGACGTCATAACACCTGGCTCCAGTGGATGGAAAAAAAAAAACGCTTACCCAGAACATAACTCTAGTCCACTGATTCTCAACCAATGCGCAACGAGATCTTCCTTAGCGTGTCGCGAAATTTTGAACAGCACACTTACAATTTCTCACTCTCTAGGTCTATAATCTAATATTACGAATCATCCATGCACACTCTATCCCACACTCTCTGGGTCTATACCCCTGATACTGTGGATCGTGCATGTACGTGTTGTCTATCGCACACTCTATCTGTACTCTAATCATACATGCATGTGTATTCTATTGCATACTCTCTAGGCCGCTGCATAACCTCTAATACTGTGTGAATCACCAATGCACGTGTCGTTTATTGCACACACTTAAGACCGGTAATCTAGCATTAATACAATAGATATGGCAGTATTAATGCTTCAGTGTATTAGAAACTTGTTATCCCAGTAATCTGCCTTATGGTTGATTATATTTGCATTATAATGTCTTCTCTTATCTTCACTTTGATTAATAGTTTAACATCACTGACGATACCATTACCTTAACAACCATGAAGTACGCTTTCTGAACGACAACTAACATTAAAATAGTTTTTGTTTAGGATGTCATGTCAGTTCGACAAATTCGATCCGATTAAATTCAAGGGATTAAGATAAGAGTTTATTTAGAATTTGACCAAAAATTGTAACATCTAAATATTGGCTTCATTTATTTACACAAACGATTAACACGTGCGTGTTGTATCATAAACATGAGTCAAGTGGCGTGGTTTCGAATCTCCGGTTGTCCGTGATAAGGAGAAGGGTCAGCTGTCCAAACTCGTGGGTTATTCCCGGGTCCTCCGATTTCCTCCCATTGCTAATGACCCCTACGCGCAAGCGAATTATTGAATTAAGATTAAACCATATGTTTGTACCGAAATGGCTAGTTTATGTCGAGTGGACGTTAAACCCTATTTCTCTCTATCTCTCTCTCTATTTACATAAACGTTTCAACGAAGACCATTTCCTAGTGTAACAATTTTATTTTTGGCGCAATCCCTAACCAGTAAATAAAAGTATCCAATACTCAGATGTAGTTCTTAAATAATGCGCGTAAGAAATTTGGGTAACAGCCCCAAAACAATGTCCAAGTGTTCCCGCCCCAGTTAGTAATGTTTACCAATTAATTATGTCAGTATGTAACTTCGGAACCAATTTTCGAACGGACCAGCTTGCAGGAATGAAGTATTGATTTCTTTATTCCAATTTATTAAGTCCCCTGAATAGGTCTTCTCCTTCTTTATGCGTGCCGACGTCTTCATTTAAAAGTTGTTTGCATTAGTAATGGATTTGAGAGTACTATATTCTCACGACAGAAGGGCTTTTGTATGGCATGTGTACCACAGTAGGGTGACTATGTATAGCACTATTACCATGACCACGTAAACAATCCCAATATAACCTTTTCTGCAAAACGGAACCAAAAATAAAACTGTCCAACCTATCGGGTTTTCTCCGGGTCCTCCCCCAACACTCTAAAGACCCCTACGTGTAAGCGAATTATTGAGAAAAAAAACCATGTTAGTCCCGAAATGACCTAGTTTATGTCGAGTGGACGTTAAATCACATCTCTCTCTCTCCCTCTCCCTCTCTCAACCTGATGACATGGCACTGACTAATATCACTTTTAAAAGATATAAAATTATGATATTGTTATCGACATATTTGTTCATTTTTTAATAAAGAAACTGTCAAATTGTAATTCTTTCTCTCTTTGATAAAACTGCATGACCCTCGTGTCACATTTCATGACGTATACCCGTATTCATGACGTATGTTCGTATTCATGACGTATACCCGTATTCATGAGGTATGCTCGTATTAGTTAGCCTACACACAATAAGCAGAATGAAAAATTCCGTGTTATTTATTTTCCTCCCCCTTTCGTTCAATATACCTCGTATTGTAAAATATCGATACCCCCCCACCCCATTGTAGGTTTTGCATCATTCAAAACTATCAAAGTAAATTCAAGAATCGGTCTGGAATCTAGGTGGCGATATCTGGAGCCAGATAATTGTGAAATTAGATTCACTATTCGAAAACAAATTAAAGGATTTTGGATGGTTTCTGGTTAAGTTCGATGTTAAGTTTACTAAACAACGGTATACAGCTTTTGCGACTAAACGCTAAGTTTTTAACAGTGTTTTGATTAATTGGTAAAATGTCAGACAAGCATAAAGGCGTCAATTTTTAAGTGAAAACAAATACAACTGACAATTAACCATGATTAACGGAACCAACTTTTCTTAAGAAATCCTTTCATAGATGTCTGATGCATCAATGGGAGCCCTACCCCTTAAAAACATTAGCCGAGAAGGAATGGACATAACTTTTGAGTTGCCATAAAATGTCAAATTTGGCCATTCTTACATAGCAACTGTTGCTACAATACGCGTCCACGTCGGTTTGCTGGGCAATACAATGTTATATAGTTAGCATCGGATGGACTGTTAATCATCTGTAGTAACTATATAAAAGACAAATAAAAGTTGATGTTGTCCATCTTGAATTTTATCTGTTGCGCCAAATTTGGTAAACTTTTGGGATGCTATAAAGTGTTACTAAATAAACAACTAAGTGCATAAAAACCTATTTTTACAATTTTCCAGGGGAAAGATCATAAATTGACTGGTCTAATATTATGATACAGATCTAATAAATCACGTTTCTTTTCTGTTTGGGTTCCTTGAAGTCCCAAGAAAATATATCGTTCTAGAACGACCCTGGTTTCATGTATTGGACAGATGCCATCATTCATTGGTCGCAGCCTGACATTTAGCACGTCTTATCACTACAATAACGCATTTAATACTGTCAACCTAAGAGTCCGTTTTTAGCCAGTAAGAAGACACACATTTGAAACTCGTTAATTTTACAACTGACTTGGATACAGGTGATTTATTTGGTTTTATCCCCCTCGATGATCGATGAGTGCTGATATTTGGGTATCTTCCGGATTATCTTTTAAAAGTAAGACACTGATTTTGTAATCAGGGGTCCCTTGGGCATATCCGGTCTGTGTTTTATGACGGATTGTCAGCGAAGCAACAACATTTCGTGTGCACACTGTAATGATGGATGAGACTTGATACGGGGTATCTTCCAGATTGTAAAATAACAGAAAATGCTGGAGGTCCCGTGTACGATCCTGTGGGGATTTCCAGTTTGTACGTTTGTGTAGAAAACTCTGAAAGGAACATCGTCTAATTTACAGATGCGAACCATAACCTGTGCCTAGAGGGTTGGGTTGCTTCGAGTTTCGCGCTTCTATTTAGTGTTGGCGCGTGTGTGCTGTATCATAAATGCTGTCATTGAGTCAACTGGCATGGTTTCGATGCCCCAGTTGTACGTGACAAGAAGAAGGGTCGCCTGTCCAACTTCGTGGATTTTCTCCGGCTCCTCAGGTTTCCTCCTATTGCTAAAGACTCATACGCGCAAGTGAGTTATATGGATATAAAATTGAACCACATATAAGTCCCGAAATAACAGTGTTTGTGTCGAGTGAAAGTTACCCCCCCCCCCCCCCTCTCTCTCTCTCTCCGCCCAAGCAAAGTGTTCATTATAGTGAGTCAACGCCATACTCACTGAACCACTGTGGCTAATAAATTAATTATATTTTCATTTGACCGGAACTGACCTCGGTCGTGATTAATACTGTACATGACTATAGACTTGCCGGAACTAACATCCCGTGTTTCCAACAGATCCAAGCGGTTAACAAACCCTAATAAGCGCAATAAGTAAATGGTTACATGTTAATGATTTTGTGATTTAATGATCATCTAGTTAAAGATACATTCCCAGAAAGTATGTCGCGTAATTAATTCCAATACATGTATGGCATCACACTGATCAGCAGTGAATACTCGCTTCTAAAGGCGCTACAATCACTGATGAGGATGACATCGGCGCGACTTAATGAGTCCCCAATATTAATTTTATTCCTCCGACAAAATTTTGTCGGAAGCTGTCACGTGTTATGTAAACGACGTACGCGCCATTGAGCCAATGACTGACGCCGCTTGATGCCATTGCACGTGTTGAAGACAGTCATCTGTGAAACAGTTTTGTATGGCATATTTGGTGTATGGAAAGTAGGGTTACTCAATCTTATAGTAGACTCTCAGATTACACGGTTGAAAAAGAATTTGGCAGCGGATCATCAAGATTTATGTTAGCGTCTTTATTTAAGGACACTGCCGTAAAAAACTATAAAAAAAAATGAATTCTCTATCAGTGTTGTCACACGATTGGTTTTAGCAGCATGGGTGAGTTTCTTGAGATTGATGCAATTTGTACGCAGGAAAGTATCTGTAATATATAAGCCTAATCCTTTCTCAGCATTGATAGAGGAACATATGCTTGATTACAAAACAACTCGACCATCGGGAAATTCACTTAAAGGAATTAAATGGAAAATTGGCAATACTAAACGAGACCATTTAACAAT
The DNA here is from genome assembly GCA_036850965.1 of Patella caerulea. Lineage (NCBI taxonomy): Eukaryota > Metazoa > Mollusca > Gastropoda > Patellidae > Patella > Patella caerulea. The sequence continues at coordinate 61,226,404 of JAZGQO010000006.1, read as the reverse complement.
ACATCGTGTTTAATGGGTGAATAATCATGGCACCCGTGTAATAATTATTGAATTAACCAAATCAGGGTCTAACGAGTGCCATATTCCTTGTATCATTGCTATAAATATAAACACGGTTGTGTATCGGAAAACATGGAACGACGGAATGGCTTATGTCTGATATTGATTCAAATAACATTGTATCAAAGATTGGATTTACACGGTCAGATTGTATCAGGATGTTGACTCATTTATCTTGTTTCGTTTGGTAGACGTTGTGAAGTGTACATCGTCCTGTCTCGCAGTTGCCCGTCCAACATTTCGGATGAACACGCTCATTGTGACAGTGTTGTAATGTCATTTCCGCAGGGACTTCCGATTGGTTCTCAATTTAGATCACAGGTCGCGGAGGAGTTGACGGCCCTTTTGCACTCCTATAAACAAATGAGCGATTGAGCACTCCTATATTTATATTAAAAGACACACAATACAATGTATATGGAAAACAATCACTGGTGTTTACACATATAGCACGACGTTTCGACAAGGATTCTCATTGTACTTGTGCTGTATGTCTTGTCTATAAACCAGTGGTTGTTATCCATATACATTGTATTTTGTGTCTTTAGGGGTTTCTTTTGGTATGAACAAGGTATCGTTCAGGGTGTGATATTTCAGAAGTACTATATTCATGAGTCGACTGTACACTTTAGTGTGGACGTAAGAGACGCCTTGTCGATTTGAATTGGACGTAAAGAGAAGATGGAAACACCGTTGATCCCGAGGCACACTGCATGGCGCATACCGCGCATGTCTGTGTTTATTAAACCAGTTGGAACAGATGAGATGATACTAAACGTCATTTTTCTCTCGCGCTTGCCTGGAGGTCTCGGGTTCGCTCCCGGACTTTGCCGTGAAATTCCCCCGGATGTCCCGGACTGGTCACCTCTTGGATTCCCGACAACATCTGCATCTCTTCCATAGATCTATTAGATGATATACGTGTAAGTCCATGGCGTGTATGCCATGTAGTCACGAACTGCCTGGTTATTATCGTGCATTAACGTTTGAATACTGCTTTAATCTGTGTACCGTATCACCCAGACTTACTAATTCAGTTTTATCTTTTAAACAAAACAAGGACATTAAACATCTTCACCGATTAAAATCGCTTCGTAGGCGTTGGTCATCATGACAATACAATATTATTTAACCTTGACTACTGACGTATTACTGAATTGTACACGTGACAAAACACTACACACACAACCATGACGTTTAGTGCAAAAGTTATATTGATCACAAATGACTGGCGGTCATCTTGTAAATATTCTTAATGACAATAAAGCTAGTGGATTGTTATTGATAATATAGAAATATATTATATATGCGTCCTGAAATAGACTGAGTGTTTATCTCACCACCTCTCCATATCTTCCTCTCTCTCTCTCTCTCTCTCTTCTCTCTCTCTCTCTCTCTCTCAATCACACACACACATTGTTTGTCTCGCAAGCAACCTACAACCACCCTCTCTCTGATAGATTGAGTGTTTGTCTCACTAACTCCCTCCCTCTATCCTTCTCTCTCTCTATCTTCTCTTTCTCTATCTTCTCTCCCCTCTCTCTCTCTCTCTCTCTTAAACACCTACAATGAGTAAGTACATAAAGTGAAAGTATTATTGTCCCAACCGGATCACGCCGTTAGCATTGCTAAGAGCCATATTTTCAAGTTGGACTGATGGCTATATAACCGATCTGTACTAGACAAGACCTGTCAAAGCCTGTCATTATAAACTTGATTTCAGTCATATGTTAAACCAATAGATTTTATTTTAATGGCATATGAATAGATTTTATCCATTTTTTGCCCCTTGTATTTTTAAGACGTTTGAATTGGGAAAGAGATTGATAGTGATGTGATGTAATTTATTGATTATACTACAGTGAAAATTTTAATCGTATCTCATAAGTCGACATCGGCTGGCATCTATTTTACTTGTGTATCTTTATGTTAAAATCTTTGTTTAGGCCAGTGGTTCTCAACCTTTGTTTGCCAACGGCACACGTAAAAATAGCGACACACCTGACTAAATATATATTTATTTTCTAGCAAATTATTATCCGACCAGTTGAGTCTATAGAAACGTCATATTTATATATATACCAGGCTCAACTGGTCGGATAATAATTTGCTAGAAAATAAAGAACGGCATTTTATTAACAAGTATCACCCTAAATTAAATGCTTCATAATTATGATATCTTGATATTGTAAAATATTCATAATTTATATTATTATTGTCATGTACATTATGTATTTATAACGCCATGACGTCATGTAATTGTATACTATCTCATTATTAAAAGCCTGACGATCCCCGTAGTGGGTGAAAGCGCTAGCTAAGATGAAATTATTAGTTTTTTTCTTTCTAGAAACTTCATATTTCTATATACTTTTACCTGAGAGTAGAATCTTTTATTTATTCCATTTTATGTAAAAATATTTGAATTTTTCAAAATAAATCATAACAAGTCTGTGTCCATACAAACATTGACAATTAGACGCAATACATATTTTGTTACCGACCCAACAACGTTTCTGCCCATCTACCGTCACAAAGAAAATAAAATACATTGAAATATTACTTTCCATACACCGCAATATATATCACTTTTATCAATATTCCAAAGTAAAATGTATCATTTATACCAATATCTCAACGTAAAATTAAACTGTTTCCTCTCGACACAAACTAGGTCATTTCGGGACAAACATATGGTTTAATTTTATTTCAATAATTCGCTTGCGCGTTGGGGTCTTTAGCAGTGTGAGGAAACCGGAGTGCCCGGAGGAAACCCACGAGGTTGAGAAGGCGCCCCTATCTCCATGCCACATACGCTCACACCAGGGATAGAAACCACAGCCACAAGCCAGAGGTGACCGGCCAGCTAGAGGTCGAAGCGCGGCACTCTAGACCACTAGGCCATCACAAATGCCCTGTAGTGACACAGACTTCACTCAAATTTGAAAACAACCAGGAATATAACCCAGAGAAACCATTGTGTATTGCCAGCATAAGTTATGATCTGCTATATGTTACAAAAAATATGAATGAAACCATATTATTGTAGTAATTGTACATAAAAAAGGTAGTCTTAAACTAAAAGCTCTAATTCAATTTAGAAAAGTTTTAGTATTCAATATGGATGAGCTATTATTTTCATCGAATAATGTTGAAGTTTCCTGTATTTTGTTTCCTTATGGTTTTGTTATCTGTACGCCTGCTTAATAAAACCTTCACTGTGTTATCCATGGTCGTAAAGACAATTACACCACGATGTAAGGCCTATAACAACCCATCATATATCTAAACATAACATGTAGATGTTTAAAGCGATAATTTTATATTTTCTAAGAAAGTCAAAACATATTTATTTCTATGTCTTTTGCTCAATAGGTTGTCAACTAATTATCATATGATCATAGACATTATTTCTCACTCTTTTAAATTATTAATAACGGAAATAATAACACAATTATCCCCCTTGTTTCCCATTCCCCACATGCAATAGCTATCTTCAATCGTTTGAATTTAAAGCTGCAAAATGTCAGTTTTGCCAATTTCTCAACTGGCAATAGTGAATTATAGGATTAATAGGGTTATTCTTTACCAAAGTAGGACTGTTTATAGATACCATCTATTCTAAGGCTTTTAATACATTTTAAAAAAATATAACTAAAAATATGAAATTACCGCTTTAAAGACAAGATAGTGATAAATTTGACTGGTCCATGATTTGGGACGCGATGACTATATCCTGTCAGCTTTTATTTTTATGCCGATGATACTCAATTATATATTTCTTTCCGTCGCCATTGACCCAATTTAGGAGCCGAAGAGTAGGACGTTAACCCACATTTCATTTTATATATATCTTTTTCACCAAATGGTCCATAACTATCTTACAATTTATCACGATTTCAATTTAAGAGGAGGGTTGGATGGCTGAATAATTAACACGTGCGCGTTGTCATATAAGGTCTGTCATGGAGTTCACCGGTTTGGTTTCGATTCCCTGGTTGTACGTGGCAATGCAAGGAGTAGGATCGCATGTACCGCCTTGTGTGTTTTCTCCAGGTCCGCACGAATTATTGAAATAAAATTAAACCATATATGTTAGTCCTGAAATGACCTAGCCTGTGTTCTGTGTCGATAAACCCAATTCATCTCTCTTCCTGGTCTGTTGAATGTAATCATTTCAGTGCTGATCTAATTGTATGGGATTCTATTTCGCTACGACAACTCCATGCCTGGTTGTCTTGGAATCTCCACAACCCGACGTGGGTGGCCAGGTCATGTTAATTCGAAAATTCTTGAGCCCTAATACTTCAGACATCACCAGATAGGTGAACGAACCAACTTTAATATATTATATTAGAAATTATAACTGCTGGAGTCTAATGAACTGCTCGGGGACGGGAATCTCGAGTTACATAAAGGTTACTTTCTTTTAATGTGGGAGGAAGTAACAAATAAGTTCATTAGCTGTATAATATGGTGTGTATGTGACAGAGAAAGAGTTTTTTTCCAGCTTACCTACGAGTGTATTCTCTACGTTGTCCGGTTTTGCCCCCGATTTTTAAAAATGAAAACGACTCCTTAACGTAATGACTCTATATCATAAATTAAAATATCTCTCTCTCTCTCTCTCTCTCTCTCTCTCTCTCTCCCATACTCTTTGAACATAATTATGTACGGATGAATTTGACAAGGAAAAGGACCATAAGGATAGTCCCAAAATGCTTATTCGTCTGGGTCAGTCGGTTTACTCCTAGGGGCGATGGGTTAATTTACCTGTTTTATATCCCTCCTCCTCTAGTAGAAGTCGGTAAATAAAGATACCCCACGTGATTAAAGAGACAGAGACGTGGGGTTTAACGTCCACTCGATACAAACTAGGTCATTTCGGGACTAACAAATGGTTTAATTTAACTGAATAATTCGCTTGCGCGTAGAAGTCTTTAACAATGGAAAGAAACCGGAGGACCCGGAGAAAACCAACGAAGCTAGACAGGCGACCCTTACATCAAAGCTCAAGTTGCATTTCCATTCGAAGAACTCAAAACTAATATGTCTATTCCACCTTCCAACATTTAACTTTGAATACAAAATTAATATACCAATCAGGGATTGGGTTCAATTGAATCAAGCTAGGCATTACGGTTTCTCCGCTAAAATAATACTCGAGCAACATCGGTCGATGACATTTCAATTTATGATAACTGTGTAATTTTTCAACGGAATTGAACTATATTTTGGACTGATATTCCTAATGGAGATTAAAACAAAATATACTTAATTCTTTGTCTAGCTTTTGATTATTTAAACAAAAAAAAACACAGCATAAAGACTGTCTGCCTTTCAAGGAGAACGGTGGAAATAAATAAATTATTAACAATAAAGACGCAGTAAATCTTTTTTTAATCCCCGTCAAAACTTATTACAACAAATTCCATCTTTCTTTCTGTGGTTTAAATGGAATATTAATTATCCCGAGGCGGTTATCGAATGACAACTTACGTAAAATACTTCTTTATGTATTTCTTTTATTGACGGGCATGAACTGAGATGAATCAAAATGCGGTTTAGTTTCCTAATATTCTGACCCAGATTTATAATAACCTGACATACTTATCTGGTTTTGGAGGGGGAGAGGATTGGTTCAAGAATTAGGATTACGTAGTGTTAGTTTGTGGTGATAAAATAATGGGTGTGCTAACATACTGGTTGCGATGGCGTGAAATGGTAAGATAATGGAGGTGGCGGTGTTAAATGTAAGTGGTCTGGGTTAGTGTTAGGTTGTAGTAGTAGTAGTAGCTAGTATTGGTGGTTTTAGAGGTTAGTGGTCTGGGTTAATGTTAGGTCGTGGTAGTAGTGGTTCTGGTTTTAGATGTTGTGTAAGATGTTGAAAAATTAGTTGTGGTGTTAAATGTTAAAATACTGGTAGTGTTGGTGTCTGCGGTTAATGCTTTAAAAGTTGTGGAGATTACGCAAAGATGAGATCATACGTTATGCCACTGCGTTTGGTTTGTACGAGACAAGGTTCTTCGGCTGACCTTTATAGGGTGTCACGAGGTTGTTCTCCCAAAGGAAATACCCCCCACCCTCTCTCGCTGATCCTAATTGAACACGTGTCGACAAAATGGACAACATTTTGCGCAAAATAGCCAGGTTGGTGCTGCTGTGACATAAAAGCCCGCTTAATTTCATTTTATTTCTCTCCGGTCAAGGGTTGGCGACGCCAACTTGGCGTGGTATACTCTATCCTGGTATTGATTTGCATCGAATCTATTCTTTTTACTAAAATGACATTTTATGTTTGCTAATTACCGAGTTATGTCAATACTCGTGTGACTCGGGTCAATCTACACTGTAATCATTCCGATAGGACGAACAACTGAGGTCTTGTAGCATGGATGTAAAGACAGTAGAAATTCGATATAGGCTGAAGCACATCTGACGGGGAAACATTATCACAAAACCCACAGCATGACGTTTGTCCTTCTTCATTATGCCAGTTGGGTCAGATCACTAGGACGTTAACTCCACCTGCAATTCATGCCTTAGACCGCGTGACACGTGTCTAGTTTATTATTATGTTACATAAAGATAATTCAACTTGACTTTCTGTTTACCAAAAGAACTCTAGAAAAATCAAGATTCATTTAATATGATTTCTCTTTTCATGTCGCACGGAAAAATGTTTCTTCATGAAAATCCAATCTTCTAATAGATTTTAAAAATAATTTAATAAAACTCTTGTTGTTCAAAACTTTTAGCATTTTAAGATTTAATCAAGTATTTAAGAGCAAGGTGTCAAGAAATAATTACTTCATGTGTGCGTTGTTTAAAAAAAAAACACATTCAATTTCATGTCGTTTTAACTCTTAGAATGTAGAGTGTCACATCACCATTAGCGTTTACCATTAGCGTTCACCATTTTTTTTCTTAATATTTTAAATGGGGCTTAACGTTCATGAATTAGGTCAATACTGGACTACCATTTGGTTAAATAAGATTTCAATAATTTGCTTGGGCGTAAGGTTCTTTCGCCGAGAAAACTCACAGGGTTGGACATTGGACATGCCAGCCTACTCCTTGTCACGTGCAAGCAGGTAATCGACAACACGCTACGAATTGTGTGCCTCACACCATGGCCATCTGTGTAGTATCTGCACTCCTAAACTCGTATCTACCCTACTCTAATTCATTAAACGCTGGAACACCGGACTGCTGGGAAAAAGGGAGCATATCGCATCTTATATGAATAAAAATTTGCACAACATATTACTGCTCGGATTATATGTGGAGCTCGCAAAAGAGGGAGCACATCACACCTTATTTGAATATAATCCTGCATCTCGTTTAAAAGTATGCTTGCAATTCGATATAACCTACCCTGTTTCCCATCATGTCTACCTGAAATTACCAAAGTTATAAATAAGCGAATTGGGCTAATGAAGAAACGACCAACCTCGTTAGTGAACCTCGTTAGAGTAGAGTGGGGGTCAAATAACCTCGTTAGTGTGGAGTGGGAGTCAAATAACCTCGTTGGTGTGGAGTGGGAGTCAAATAACCTCGTTAGAGTAGAGTGGGCGTCAAATAACCTCGTTAGTGTAGAGTAGGGGTCAAATAACCTCGTTAGTATGGAGTGGGAGTCAAATAACTCAGTTTCAGTTGGTGTGGAGTGAGAGTCAAATAACCTCGTTAGTGTGGAGTGGGAATCGAATAACTTCGTTAGTGTGAAGTAATCGTTAGTGTTGAGTGGGAGTCAAATAACCTCGTTAGTGTGGAGTAGGCGTTAATTAACCTCGTTGATGTGGAGTGGACGCCAAATAACCTCGTTAGTGGAGAGTGGGAGTCAAATAACCCAGTTGGTGTGGAGTGGGAGTCAAATAACCTTGTTAGTGTGGAGTAGGCGTTAATCAACCTCGTTGGTTTGGAGTGGACGCCAAATAACCTCGTTAGTGGAGAGTGGGAGTCAAATAACCTCGTGAAGTGGGGGTCAAGTAACCTCGTTAGTGTACAATGCGAGTCAAATAACCCCGTATGTGTGGAGTGGGGGTTAAATAACCTCGTTTGTGTGGAGTGGGCGTTAAATAATGTACGTTGCTCAAAAGGAAGAACCGTGTCTATTTTCATGTTCATTATACTTGATTTGGCGAAACCATGGGCTCTGTTCAAAAGGCTTAAAAAGTGGTGTTTTACCATCTTAACAATATTATATTGAGTACAAAAGACAGAACGGGCACCTGTTTTTACTGGACATCATGTGGGTGTTATATCAAATCCTGTTTCCATTGATATTTGTAAATAATAATATTTAGAGTTAATTCGTTTTCAATTCTCGTGGTGCTCTATTTTATGGTGCCATGTTTTTGCCCATGGCTTAGATTGATAAAAGATGACTATCAGAACAAATGAAGAAATATATTAAATCGATATTCTTAACACCCTCATTTTTTACCCTCCTTGACAATCAGATGAGGTAGAGCTTGTAATCAGTTGGTTCTTAGCCATCGGCACAACTCTGGCTTCACAAAATGTTAAGAGGATTTTGATAAAAGTTCTTTGATTAAAAAGATTTGGCGATTGTGCAATTGTCACAATTTGTAAAATGAATCCCTAATTAAGGTTTTATCGCAAGACGGAAGAAGGAGATCATCAAAGTGTGTTTTTTTTCTCGGTCAGATAAGGTCGATGCGAGGACCCGTTTTTAAAGTTTGCGTGGACGTAATATAACCCTTCGCAATTTAGATTCGTTGAAGCGTAGATGGAAGAAAAAACACCGTTGTCCGGTTGCTACGGAAAATTAGATCGTACTAGTCAGTGGTGTAGGAAGGAGCTTCTGAGAAGGAAAACATATAGTCGTTTGCGTGTACTCAAAAGAACCCTTGACATTTGAAATATGAAAAAATAGTAGACCGTAGTGTCGCTCTCGGGACATCAGGACACCGGGACTAATTTCCCTCATGTATGGCGTATGTTCGTCTCTATTAACCCATTCGAAGCAGAACAGCAGGACGTTAAACCCCATTTCAATTCAGCCTATAATAAATCGTGAACTGTGAATGTAGGTGGGAGTTCCCAGACTAATATGATTAAATTAGCGGGTAACTTTACAGGCAATTTTCACTGTTATAATGGTCTGAAATAGTTAATATGGTTTAGAATTCTTCCAAGCTACACCGCCTTGAATAATGCTAATAAAGACGGTCATGCATTTCGTTTTTATTTTATTTTTACGTTTACGTCATGCAATATGTATACAGAATATCGGAATACTGATGCACATTATGGAGCGGGAGACACGACGTGATTCTAACTCTTGTTGCCAGTACATTTTTATTTCTTACTTATATCAGGCGACCCAAATTAAACCACATCATACACATTTCACATGCTGTAAAATATGGGTAATTTTACCGCTACGCGCCGAATGACAGGCCTACCGCTCAGATAGTGCTGAAGTGGAGCTTGATTTAAAATAGAATGAGAAAAATATCTTTTGACTGAGAAGTCACGTAAAATTTGAAAGATTTAGGAACAACATTTTTTTTTACTGAAATAGTGTACTGGGCGGCCAACCGATTTAGTGTAAATTGATTATTTCCAGAGTGTACGTATTTCACACCAACGCTTAAACATATTATTATGCAAGAGCTAAATCTTTATGCCTGTGATATTTTATTGTTCATTAGACATTAATTAACTTATCCAGACCATAATCAACACTCGATGTCATCGCTAGCCTGCGATGTTTGTTGGATTATGATTCGATTTGCTGCATAAAACTCCTTTATGATTGATAATCGAGACTGTGACTTTTGTCGAATCGACTTTAATGATGATGATCGAGGCTAGGTGGAACTTTCATTCGCATAATTCTTGGTTCATAGTGGATCAACTTGGCTGCAATTTTCAGCAAATTCCTATTACATTATGTAGTTTTTAACTATTATTATGAGCACTGCCAACTCGTTATCTAATTTCCGAAAATGTATCTTTAAGCCGTGATCAATGGTTACAGTTGTATGCCTTGCAATTTTACTTCTTTCGTCTCTAACTGATAGCTATATCGGTCTTGGTATTTAATAGAAGTTTGTCCAACAAATGCACGAAATGAAAATAAACCGACTCATAAACTAGGGTTAAAACGACAACCTTTATTCATTACGTTATCTCTTATATGGGTTACTACATCTAGGTGAATTTCAAGTCACAATTATACAGATTTATGGATGAGATCTACATAATTTGTTTTTGTATGAAACAATTCAATGAATTTCTTTCTATCCATCGCAACATTTATTTTCTATTTCGTTTTTTTTTCTGTGGTTCTGTCGCGCAGAACTTCAAAAATATATGTCACATTACTTTAACATTAGGTCGCTGTTGCGGGTTCGAACCCAGTGTTGACTGACAAAGTGCGTCGGGATTTTCTGATGTGCTTTCCCCTTGTCAGTGGCGCGGGGAGGAAGGACAGCTGGCTTTTCGTTAGAAAGGATTGGTAAACCGAGGTCTCGTGTACACATTGGCGTGCACGTAAAAGATCCCTGGGCAGATGGTATTCAATATAAGAGTATGACGTAGCGTCGCTGTTTTGACATAATTTCCATCATAGCACGTTGTATGCCTGTCTTAATTAGGCCATGCCTTTGTATTTGTTTAAGCTTCATCATATTTCTGGATTATAACACATTCAAAGACATAATAAATAGACGTTCATCCCACAAGACCCGCTTTCCGTGTACGCATATTTGGTCTGTGGTAAAACGCAGCGTTTCCGTTCGCGATGTTTTGATATTACCAAAAGGTCGCTGAACATATGGGATAAACCCGTGTTTAAAATACACGAGGATATATCTTTATAGTTTGATGCCCGACAGTTCATTTCAATCACCGCCTTGTTTTAATAACAATATGTTCCCTAACATCTGCCATTTCCAAGCTGGTTGGTTGACTTTGTGAAAGACAACCCGCCTATATACGTCAGAATGTAGAAAGTAAACAATCGCATGCGCGCACATTAAACGATAAAAAAACGCCAGCTAATAATTGTCAACGTTTTTTTTTTCACGCGTGTTCTTGAGCACGGAAACGCTTACATGGAAACTGTCTCATTACATTAGTGTGACTATTTGACGGACTTTGTCGGCGGAACCGAGTTCACAAAGCATTCTCAGACTTAAGTTGAGAATTTATCAAAATTGTTCGCCTTATCTTAACGAAAATATAGCCCTTTATATCAATTTTGTTGTTTTAATGTATTAAATACATCAATAAGAAAAGTTTTGTAAAGTTTTGTGTTTCTGTATCAATGATATTTCTCATAAACTGTGATTGAAAGTTGAGCAAATTCTCAACATAAGTCTGAGAATGCTTTGTGAACTCGGGGCTCTAACCCAAAACACACTACATGAAGTGTATCCTTTTTTATTATCCCGGTAAAAATCTCATATGATTTTAATTTCAGTTACCCTCAGCACTCACGTCAAAACTACCGGATGAGGAAATTAATCTGGAGACAAGAAGACAGGATAGCGGATATTGCCTGAAAGTATATTTCAATAGTATGAGAAGGATTCGGTAAACATTATACAAGAATTACAGAGTAATCCATAACACATACATTATGCAAGAGCTACATCTGCCTATTGTAGGTCTTTCATTAGGCCTGAAATGTTATCTAAATTATAAATTAACTGATCCAGGCCTTAATCAACTCTCGATGGCATTAGATTTCTTCGATATTAAATAGATTAGAGCGGTTTAGTCATATTTTGATTTAATCTAAAATGGAGGAGCTAGACTTAGCTTTGAACATCCAGTACGATGATTGAAATTATTGCGCACGTCTTGTCAAGCCTTCAAGGGCCAAAGTTTCGCTCGCAAAACAGTAATTTGAATGAAATTTTCAAATTATTAATTTTATATTAGCTAGATATTATAACAAGAATGACTACATTTTATCTAAATTCTAACGTCAAGTGGCAGACTATCGCCTTTTATAAGACGACCATTGTCAAGATTGGTCGCATTATTTCTGTTACGTCTTTTTATTTGTAAACTTTTTTAGTGAAGCATGTACCATGACAGGCCCGGGACTGTACAGTGCAGTGGACACTTACGGCTTGCACCCTGCATCCATTCACTTGATTTGATATTTGTTTATTTTTTGCAGTGTCTATTGTCTGTCTTGTCCGCAGGTTTATCTTGTAGATTTTTGTTTTGCTTGTAGTGCGGCCCTCCTGCACTTACTATAATGTAGCTCTTAATAAAGTATAACGTATTACATTATACAGCTGCGGTCATCGTCCTCTTCTGTCAATAATTCTATAAAACCCGGGCCTATTAGGTTAACAAGAGGAACTGCATTAAACATTAACAAAGCCAACGACATCTTCAAATCGAATTCCTTTTTTATTTCGACATTTTTTTTCTCACTTTCACTAGAGAAATGTAGTAGGTCGGTGCTTCTTCACGCGCAGGTATTCAGTTATATTTGGTCTTTTTAAAGGGGCGGTACCGGGTTTAACTGTGTGCACTTACTCCAGAAATGAAATGAAATGGGGATTAACGTCCTACTTTTCTGCTCCTAAACTGGGCTAATGAAGACGGGCATACGCCATACAGCGTGCTATCAGGGAAATTTTACCCGAGTAGCGGCGCTATGGCCTACTCGAATTCCAACTGACGAGAGATCTTTTACGTGCACGCCAATGTGTACAAGGGACCTTCATTCTTCGTCCTATCCGAACGACAATGAGTTGTACCCGGTCAGGCCCTCTGTCCTGTATCACTGAGAATGTGCATTGAGGGAAATGCTGCATGGACAACGGGTTTCGAGTTTCGACCGAGTCTTCATCACATTTCAACTGCCAACGGTTCTTTAACCTGTACGCCAGGTCCTTCGAAGGACCAAATACTTGCATCGCAACCGAACAACTAGACAGTTTTCATGCAGAAACTACCCTTTAAAACCAGATCGTTAGTATTATCCCGAAGTATTGAACTGAAACTAAAGAAAACGCTTGTAAATTAAACGATAATTTGAAACTTCTAATTTTAGCTGGTTTTTTTTTTCGAATCCGTGGTCATTTTTTGTTTGTTTGTTTCTTGGCATTCAAATTTTAGAGAATGTACGAAGTGCAATGGTTACATTTTGATGGTGACATCAAAATGACAAAATGATATCTTAAAATGACATCTAATTTCGACTAAGATCCGGTTAGAGAAGTGAAGGGCCACGGTAAAAGTTCGTAATTTTCCTTTAGAATGGGGAGAGCGGGGCACAGTGATTTCTTTTCTTAGTAAAATTAGTGACATCCTACAGAGAATCAAACTATGTACTCAGTTGAGCCAGACATATGTTCGATTTAATAGTGCTGTTAAAGTTCCAATAGCATTTTTTTAAGTTATATTTTTAAAATTTATGAAAATAAAGCCCCAAAATAGATTGAACCTATAAACAGTCCTACCTTGTTAAAGAATAATCCTATTAATCCTATAATTCACTATTGCCAGTGGAGAAATTGGCAAAAATATCATTTTCAACTTCAAATTCAAACGTTTGAATGGGAAAACAAGGGAGGTAATTGAGTAACTATTTCCTCAATCAAGCAGTGTCACCCTTTTTAACCCCCCAAAAATTTTGTCCATGATCGTATAATAGTGAGTTGACAACCTTTTGAGCAAAAAACATAGAAATAATTATATTTTGACTTTCTTAGAAAAAGTGAAATTGGAACTTTAAGAAGTTAATAAATTGAAATCATTTTTGTTTAGATCATCGAGGTACATTGGGTCATTCTCTGGGACACAGTTGGCGGCCATCAAGTATGATTCTTAAAAAATGTATAGAAAACACACTGAAACTCATACCAACTGTAAAAACTAATCATTTAGATTAAAATATGAATTTGTTTAAGACATGAACACAGGTACGCATCTAAAAATTAAAAAAACGGCTTAACATTGAATAAAAAAATCTTTAACTAGAGAAACTAAAATCTTTTATTCGAAAAATTCCTATGACTTGTAAGCCAGTAACTATTCATAACATAGGACCAATATTTCCTTAAAAGCAGCTGAAACATCCAGATTCTATCTTTAATGGACAAATGATATTTAGCTAAACTCGAAATGCTTATGCTCAGTGTTCCCCTCTGAAATATGCCCAAGTGTGCCTCGTCATCAGCCATGACAGGAAATCGAAAATGGCAGGAAGACATGTGATAGTATCATGAAACGAAATCTTTCTAATGAGAGTCAATTACTATCTCCCTCACCGGGAATATCAACATTGTGGACTTTAACCTAACAGTTTAACCAGTCTACCAAAAATTAACTTTTGTGTCAGAAAAACGGTTAATGGCTGATATATATCAATCAGCTTACATGAATTTATTGAATTTTTGAGGACAAAAAAAACAGTAAAAAATTACCAAGTCTGGCCTACTGTGTCCCGCTCTCCCCGAATGCAAGTAATTATGTCAACATATTATCCTTTCCATAAATATAACAGGATCCCGAATGTCAATATTATCTGACACTGGTGAATTTCAACGTTAATGATTTCCGCTGTTCTTCTGTGTGAGTAGTCGTGACGTCATTTTAGTATATACTTCATGGAATATGAGCACTAGGCAAATCTCTACAGATCTCGGAACGTTCATCTAGTCTCAGCTGCATGACGAATTCCGCCACAGGCGCGGGTCCAGAGTTTTCCTGTTGAGGTAAACCGACGGTCGCATCGCAAATGTATGGGCGTAGGTACAAATCACTTTCTGTCATATAGCCGAGACACGATGTAGGTTCCGAAATCTGTCGAAATTTGCCTAGTGGGAATATGAGTAGCAGAAGCAAATGACGTCATGGATTGTTTATTGGTAGACAATTACGACTCATCACGGAGAACGACGGCAATATGCCTGTATAAATTTACCTATGACAGGTAATATTGACATTCGGGATCGTTTAGAAGTGTAGAATCATTTAAAAGTGTAAAATGTTTTGCCTACTTCGAAAATATTCCTAGTTTTCGGGAAGTACTCTTTCGCAGTGAGTCGCGCAAAGTGTGTTTGTTGGGGGGGGGGGGGGTGTATGCGTGTCAAATGGCTTAATTCTGACGCCCGACGCCAGCGTCCACCGTAGAAGCATATTAAACTCATTCGACACCACACTACGCGCGGACGAATTATTGAAAAAAAAGAACAATGTCTTAGTTCAGAAATGCCCTGGTTCGCGAGTGGACGTTACTCTCTCTCTCTCTCTCTCTCTCTCTCTCTCATGTCTGAGCTACAATATACAATAGAGGGGACGCAACCGTTGTTGGAATGAATAAAAAATGCAGGAGTCAGACTGCTTGTCTCCCAATTTTGACATCAAGGTTAAATTCAAGTCTATCAATATTCAAACAATCCTAATCTTGATCACAACAAAAATCCCAACTTGTTAAAGTCAACGGATAAACAAGTTGAAGGGATGGGGGGCAGACATCTTGACGATTGTCTATATTATATGCTCATCGGATAAAGATTTTGTATGGGAATGATGACATCAGAGTTTCTATCGACAAGGTTAAATCTATTTATCTGCGCATCTCATCAAGAGAGTTTAGTCAGCTCCATTTATTTCTACATGAGTTGAAAGGAATTTATAGACATGGACATGATGATCAGGAGGATTTCCTCTGAACGTTCCGTATTAAAATCATAAATATTCTCCAATACAGTGAATCATAAACAATAATATTATCTGTATTCAACCAGTATGACGGTTTGTTTCAATGGTGGGATGGAATGTGGTGATATTGGATTGATATGGGTGTGGTGGGTGTGGAACTCGGTTAGTATTTGGGGAGGGGGAGGGGAAGGGGGACTGGGTTGGTATTTGTGTAGCATTGGTTAATATTGGGGGGGGGGGGCTGTATGTTGTTAGTATTTGTTGGTATTGAGTTATTATTGGGTTTATATGGGGGGGGGGGGGGTATTTAGGGGATGGGGTGTTATTAGATTGGTATTGGGTGGGGCGGTATTTGTATTTGGTTAGTATTGGGATAGTACTGGGTGTTACTGGGTTATATTGGGCTAGTACTGGGTAATATTGGTTATAACATACATAATTTTGTTAGTATTGGTTAGTATTGGGCTGCGATTTGGGTATTAGCTTTGGTCGGTATTGGATGGTATTTTGGAGTACTGGGTAAATCAGAACAAAAACCTGACAAAAATTTCCATGTAAAAGGTAACACTAGTGATTCATTTCGTGCGGTTTCGGGACCTATAATGTTTTAAACATTCGGTTGGAATCTAAAGACATCATGCGCGACTATTACAAACGTTGCGTTTTTTTACTAAACGAGGCCTATCGAACGAAAAGGAACAAAAAAATAACACGGAATTATTTATCCTGCTTCTGTGTATGCTGAAGAATAGGAGAGGCTTTTGTTCTTTCAAAACATATATTGACAGTTTCTTTATTCCAAAATGAACAAATATGTCGGTAACAATATCATAATTTTATATCTTTTAACACGGATATTAGACAGCGTCAGTTCATGAGGTTGAGAGAGCGATAGATAGAGGTACCGGGGAGAGAGAGAGAGAGAGAGAGAGAGAGAGAGAGAGAGAGAGCGACAGGGGGTGGGGGTAACGCACACCCGACACAAGCTAGAATACTTCGGGACTAATATAAGGTTTAATTTCATTTCTATATTTCGCTTGTGCGTATGGGTCTTTAGCAGTGGGGGGAAACCGGAGTGCCCGGAGGAAACCCACGAGGTTGGACAGGCGACCCTACACCTTTTCACGTACAACCAGGAGTTGAAGGTTATAGCTCTCATTAATTATGCTCTAATAGGCGCATTAGAAACTGTTAAAATGTATAAATTGAGAATAATTATTATTACTAATATATAACTGGAATGAAAGACCGAGACGCGTGCACGTAAAAAATCCCAATCCCTTGGCAATTGGAATTCGATATAAGAAAGAGTAGGCCGTAGCGCCGCTACCCGGGCAAAATTTCCCTCATAACACACTGTATGGTGTATGCCCGTCTTCATTAGCAGAGGTTATGAGCTGAACAGTATGACGTTAAACCCCATTTCATTTTATTACTCTAATATACAAGCAATGGTCACAGTTATTCTTGGTTGATCATTCAACATTAGAGAAGGGGGGTCGGGATGGTCTAGTGGTTTAGCGTGCCGCACTTCGACCTCTAGCTGGCCGGTCACCTCTGGCTTGCGGCTGTGGTTTCGAGCCCTGGTGTGAGCGTATGTGGCATGGAGATAGGGGCGCCTTCTCAACCTCGTGGGTTTCCTCCGGGCACTCCGGTTTCCTCCCACTGCTAAAGACCCCTACGCGCAAGCGAATTATTGAAATAAAATTGAACCATATGTTAGTCGCGAAATGACCTAGTTTGTGTTGAGTGGACGTTAAACCCCATTTCTCTCTCTCTCAACATTAGAGAACCCTGTACGTTTATTTGATACGCCGATTAAAACCTACATGTAGGAAGAAATCAGTCATATTTTATCTCTCTAGTGAACCTATGCATTTAAGTACTAACATATATTTTCTATAGATTGACTGACAATTATTTAATTCTGTATAGTTGAATATAGACATATGGAGGCAGCCCATGTAAAAATGAATACTACATACGTCAACAATGGTGACTAATGGCCTGTTTAACAGACAGGACGCAATGTTTGTATACATTCTGTATGAGAGGTGTACAATACAAGACATAACGAAGAATAAAAACACTATAAAGAAAGTTATTTTATTACAAAATAATATAAATACGCTAATGTCAGTATTTCAATAGAGTGTCGACTGACTCGACAAGGTGAAATCATTCGTTTTTTTTTTGTTTTTTTTATCGCCGCACACTGAACAGTTAGAAATGATATGTGGTTTAACCGCCTTCTGTTTTGCACCTAACCTGTGCTATTGAAGACCGGCATACGCCATACAGTGTACTATAAGTGATATTTTGCCCTGACAGCGGCGCTAAGGTCTACATCGAATTAGAACTGTCAATGGGTCTTTTCAAGTGTACGCCCACGTACACTCTGATCCTCGGGTTTTTCATCCCTGCCGAACGACAAATCGATATCCATTATCAGGCCATTCAGTCTGCAACACTGACAAGTAAAAACCCTGGCTGGAAATTCTGACTTACTTTCTCGTCCAACATTGGGCTTGAAGTTGAAACCTGATGGCAAGTAGGCCAGCACCTCGCGCATGCGAATTAACGCCACCTTCGAGCTTCAGTATTTGGATTTCGCCAACACCACTCGCAAATTTGTATAATCCATCAAAAAGGGAAATTCGGGTGCCTATTTCCATAGAGCCACGCTGGTTCTGATTTCGTTATTTTTTTCTCTGAATGATGTAAATATGAGGGGGTTGGTGCAAATGATTAGGACGTGCTGTATCATAATGTCTGTCATAGAGTCAAATGCCATGGTTTTAAATCCCCGGTTGTATGTGACAAGGAGTAGGGTCGCTTGTACATCCTCGTAATTTTTCTCCGTGTCCTCAGGTTTCCTCCCATTGCGAAAGACACCTAAGCTCAAGCGAATAATTGAAATGAAATAAACCATACGTTAGTCCCAAAATGACCTAGTATGTGTTGAGTGGACGTTAAAACCCATTTCCCTCTCTCCCGATAAAAAATAAATACCATGGTATATAGTAGAAAGTACGCGGTATTACCGAATGAATTGTAATAATAGATAGATTTGACACCGACCTCTCTTCAATATGTCACTATAATACATACTGTATACCTCGTTAAAGAATGGAATTTAAATTATATTCCCGGTCTAAAATTGAACCGATTACGTAAACTGTTGCTAAACACCATGACGGAGGGCAGATGAAGAATCACAACCCAAAAGATTCGCATTCTGATTACCAGTTGAAAGGTAAGTTTTTAAAAAAAATATTTCGAAATCCTTTTTTTTTTGTGAATGAGCTTTATCATATTTCTCATCATTTTCAATCAGAAACACGGGGTACTGAGATATATGAAATTGATCAAATGATACCGATATCAAATAAAGATAGAATTATAGAAAGGTTTTTTTAAGATGGATATATTTTTCTAATAAACAAGTTCAGCCCCAAGTTCACAAAACATTCTCAGACTTAAGTTGAGAATTTGCTCAACTTTCAATCACGGTTTATGAGAAATATAGTTGATACAGAAACACGACGGTTAGCACATAGTTTCATAATGATGTATTTGATACATTAATACAACGAAAGTTAAGGGCTATATTTTAGTTAAAAAATGGCAAAACCTCGGAGCTTTGTAAACTCGGGGCCAAGGAGAGATGAACAAGTTTGTGAATATTATTATATATTTTTGGTGTTTGTTATGCGTCGAATCTTACTGATTAATGAGTAATTAATTGTTGTTCAGTGTTTGATTGTTATAGTTTAAGGCACCGTTCAGTTACTACATGCCTCTAAATATTTTGAATAAAATTCTTTAAGGGGTGACATGAATCGGGGCCGTCATGTTTAACGAAACGTGATTGATTCGTTTAGATACACTAATGTGGACTTATTCATGACAGCCACGGTGGCTAAGTCAGTAAGACGCTGGTTACTGGGTTTGCTCTCGGTGTTGGCCGAGAAATTTCATCGGGTTGTTCCAGCGTGGTTCCCTTTGTCAGTGATGCATAGCGGAGGGCCTGACAAAGACAACTGTTTGGACGTTCAAATGGGACGATAACCGAGGCCCCGATACACATTGTTGTGCACGTAAAAGATTCTTTAGCAGTTGGACTTCGATACAAGAGTAGGCCATAGTGCTCTTGACTGGGCATAAAGCGTATGCCCATCTTCGTTAGCCCAGTCGGAGCAGAACGGTTGGACGTTAAACCATATTTCTTAAAATAAGTATGCAGAACGGATGAGTTTTCATTGACTGAGTGTTAAATGCTCTGTTATGATTTTATTTTAATGTTCAACCTGAATAGACGAGCATACTTCAAATGAGCAAGACCCCATCTTACTTTCTGGCAACATCTGATATCTTTTGTAGCTACATGTATATAATTTCTCGTATATTTTTTTTTTTTCATTTTTTTGTGTATTTTTTTTTTCATTTTTTTTTTTAGAACAATCATGTCATCGTGGCAACCAATTCCAGATTTCATAACCTATATTTTAGTTTTCTTACTTTTAATGGACGAATGTTGGAGTCAAGGTGTGACAGGCCGACGTGGAACCGATATCCGGAATTTTACAGAAGCTGATATTAGTGAGATTTTGAAACTGCATAATGATCATCGTCGTGAAGCTGGTGCAACAAACATGAGAAAAATGGTTAGTATTATTTATTTATTTAATTATTTATTTACAGCGAATTCCCTATATTAAGACCACACATTGGATTGTCAAGCTCGAGCTTTGGTCTTGATAGTGGAGATGTCTCCGTTTATAAGGAATAAAATTGATTCTGTTAATAAGCGGTTAGATGCGCAAGTTGCCTGCAGTTGAGTTGGTCGTTAAGCGGCACTTCACTTTATTCATTTATTTATTCATTGATTTAAAGTAACATTATGGGAGATTAGATAAAGAGTTGGCAGTTCTCACTACAATAGTTAAAAACTAGATAATGTAAATGTTATTTGCTGAAAATATCCGTCAAATTGATCCACTATAGACCGAGAACGAAGCCTCGGTCATCATTAGCCTTGATTATTCAATGTTGTGATTTAATTACAATTGCCGTTCAGCGGCATATTTGAATGTAATCCAGCTTACATCGAAGGCTAGCCTTGGCATCGAGAGTTTATTGTGATCTGGATAAGTTAATTAATGTCTAATTGATAATTTAGATAACATTTTAGGTATAAAGAAAGTCACGTAATAGGCAGATTTTGCTCTTGCATAATGCAAGTTTAATAGCGACATTTGGTCATGTTGTCTATTTGAAATATATTTTAGGTGTGGAATACAGATCTACAGAATTTGGGTCAAACATTTATTGAAAGTTGCCATTATGAACACAATACCAACACTGGTGATATGTTTGGTTTTCGGCATATTGGAGAGAATATATATCTTGCCTCAGGTAAGTGGCATACCGAACTCTGAAACAAATTAGTAACACTACCTAGTCATTGGCGTGCATTTAAAAAAGAATCATAGGCGCTTATCGTGCAAAATGTCCTCATAGCTAACTGTATGGTATATGTCCGTCTCCACTGGTTTAAGGGACAATAACACTCTTGCTGGCTTGGCACCTCCAGAAAATAAATAATAGCATTATCCTAAGTACTACGTGTTTAAGTGACCTACTGTTGTGTAAATTATCCATTACATCCTATTTTACTTGTCCCGAGGGTTCGAAAATATTTTCAAATTCAAGTCACATTTGAAAAAGTTTACGTTAAACTTTTCAAATCATTTCGTTGAATTTTTCCAATTTTTTAAATTAGGTGTGTAAAGATGAAATTTGTATCATCAATTGATTGGAATATTGTAAAATAATATAATTTATAGGATAAAGGCTGGGATATTATACAGTTACAACAGTGGTATTTAGCCTTTAAGTGGGCGCAGAACAGTAGGGCATGAAAGGGGGGTTGGGGTGGCCTAGTGGTCTAGTGGTCTAGAGTGCTGCACTTCGACCTCTAGCTGGCCAGTCACCCCTGGCTTGCGGCTGTGGTTTCGATCCCCGATGTGAGCGTATGTGGCATGGAGATAGGGGCTCCTCCTCAACCTCGTGAGTTTCCTCTGGACACTCCGGTTTCCTTCCACAGCAAAGACCCATAAGATAATAAAATGAAAAATAAGACTTGTCTGCGATACCACCTTCGGCGGAAGTGGACGTTAAACGAGAAGAACCTCAACATAGAGCGTGAAACCCCAATTAACGGACACTTCCAGGAGAGGATAAAGATAAGGTCCACTGAATATTGAGAACCACGATGAATCGGTGAATAAGAAGATAACTCGAATATCCCTAGTCAGAACGTTTGTGTCTGACATAGGACCAGGCGAGAAACAGCATCTATTCGCTCAAATGGAACGAAAACCAGAGGTTTCGTGTAGGCCAAAGCATTTATATCTGAAGACGCCCATAGACGGCAGATAGCTAGCTTATATGATCTAATGTGTGTCTTAATGAAGTAAAGTGGAGAATTTGTTTTTACCTGGATGTATTGTTTTTACCTGGATGTATTGTTTATTTATTTATTTATTTATCTACCGTAAACAAAGAAGTACTTGTACTTTATCTACTTCAGTATATACACATTTAATTATTTATAGAAACCCCCTCTCGTGTATACATTGCGTGCGTGTACGAAAACTTTTGACAGTTGGAATTTGAAACGAAAGAGATTTGATTATAAATGTTGAATTGTTTTTACAGGTGATTATTATAATCTAAAGGCGGCTGTAGATAACTGGCACAGTGAAACAGTTAATTACAACTTTACGACAGGAGAGTGTTCTAGTGTCTGTGGTCATTATACACAGGTATATCCCCACTTCTCTCTCTCTCTCTCTCTCTCTCACTATCTGTATAAGCCCTATAAGGCAGGGGCGGATCCGGAGGGGGGTCCAAACACCCCCCCCCCCCTGCTCAGCTACATAAAAAAATAATGCCTTGCATCAATGACATTACATCACAAAGTGATCCTACATCAGATAAAAATGATTTCTCTGTTTAAAGAGCTCAATTTGTATGTATACCTATGTAATTTAGAGACGATGATGGCAAACCCCCTCCTGCAAAAATTACTGGATCAACCCCTGATAAGGCGTGTCTAAAAATATAGCAGTATTGAGAATCCGGCGTTTACTAAGCGATGGCTATCGCCAAAAGCATGTTAATGAACGCCTCGGCGATGAAACAAGTAGCGAGGTTCCGTAAGTGAACTGAAACAAGGATTACAAGGATTCGCTGTCAACTTCGCTTACTGTACAGCTTTCTAACTGTCTTGCCTTTACAATAGGCGAGGGGGGGGGGGGTGATAAGTTTATTTTCGATCGAGGACCCTTTAGAAACATGAGGCCTACTATACTGATTATTCAGCAAATAAAAATTTTGGGATCGGACCCCTCTAACCCCCTGCAGTACATACCCCATGAAGGTTCCTACCCCAATTGTCACCCCCCAAAATAGCGTTTTTTGGTGTAATAGTCCACAGAGATATGTCAAAGGCGGTTTGTATGTTGTCTTTTCATAAGTACAGGGGTGTTAGAGTGGTCTGATTCCCATTTTGTTTTCACACACGACGAGTAAATCACACCACATAAATTGAATAGGTTCTCCTGTAGCAGGTCGAAAATTTTCGATTTAGCACCCCCCCCCCCGCTATTTACAGTTCAATATTTTGTTTATGTTATGTGGGCGGACAGTCATGAGTTTGTTTATTTAAAGATACATTATGTAAGATTTAGATACGAGAGAGAGGGAGAGAGAAGTGGGGGTCTTTAGCAGTGGGAGGAAACCGGGGTGCCAGGAGGAAACCCACGAGATTGAGAAGGCGCCCCAATTTCCATGCACCATAGCCTCACACCGGGGATCGAAACCAGAGGTGACTGGCCACCTAGAGGTCGAAGCGCGGCACTCTAGACCATTACCATAGATAAAGAACTGGCTATTCTTGTTATAATAGTTCGAAAGTGGATAATGTAAAATAAATTTTAATGATTTGAAAATTTCATTGAAATTACACTATCGCAAGCGAAGGTTTGACAGACGTGTGCAATAATTTCAACCACCGTACTGCTTGATCGAAACTAAGTCTCGGTCCTCCATATTTGATTAAATCAAAGTATCGCTGAACCGTTTTAATCTATTTAATATCGGAGAAATCTGAAGCCATCGATAGTTGATTAAGTCCTGGATCATAAATCAATGTCTAATTAATACTTTACAGCTGCGGATCCAGGATTTTTTGCAGGGGGGGGGGGGGTAGGTTTGATAATTGCTTAACTAATTGCGCTCAATCGATAATTTGGTAAATTAGATTCAATTTGGTTCATTCTGACGTATTTCCGGAAGGTAAATTCCAAAATAACAGGTCTAAATCACCAATAAAATCGCATGAAAAAATTTTCAAGCCCGAGCAGGGGGGGGGGGGTGTCCTGCTTTAGAAAACCTTCAAGGCAGATTTAGCTCTTGTATAATGTATGTTTAATTCAGGTTGTGTGGGCTGACAGTCACGAGCTGGGATGTGGTATAGTGTGGTGTGAAACATTAACAGGAGCAGATACTATTAAACAAGGAACTGTAATAATCTGTAACTATGGGCCAAGGTGAGCTGTGGTAATACATTAGTTATCTATAGTTTAATATTATCATTAAAACAATTTTTATACGATTTTCTTATTCTCAATTAGGCCAATTTTTATTGTTAAATTAACTATGGATACACTGCTAATTTATATGATTTAATTGCTAAATGATACATTTATTTAAACCGGTGTCCCGTTTGCAGTTGGCTGCAATGTCCCGTGTGCAGTTGGCTGCAATGTCCCGTGTGCAGTTGGCTGCAATGTCCCGTGTGCAGTTGGCTGCGGTAATGCGAAAGAAGAGTGCGTGCACAATTTTCGCCATTACCCGTCATAAGCACCATTTTATATTTATCACCTAGCAGGGTCGTAACAAGCACTGGGCAACGATGGGGCGGGAAGTGTTTTCGGAAGTGCTTTAAAATTGACGGACATTGTATATCTATTGTTTTTATGGTCGACAATTTCTTTCAATAGTTTCCCCCGCCCTTCCCCGTTACCGGCCTGTACATAGTAATACAGTATATGTGTGCTATAAAGAAGATAATCATGCACTGTATTGTTTATACTAGAGACTACTGGTTTAGTAGTGTATGGTACCCTCCGTCTCATCCCGATTGGCTCCGACTACCTCCACCTATCCTGCCCCCTCCCCCACTCCGTCATCCCAACTGGCTCCGGCTACCCCCACCCGTCCTGTCCCCCCAGTCAGACCTCTATACTGAGCGATACAATTGATGGCGAGTACCAGACATTAATGAAGATGTTTTAATCATATTTTTAGTGGCAATGTTCGACATCAGGATCCTTTTAAAGCTGGTGTACCTTGTTCAGATTGTCCAGCAGATGCATCGTATTGTGACGATGGTTTGTGCTCTGGTAAATATTTATAACGACAATATAGTCTACCGCTAATAACATCAACAATAATATAGTCTAACACTATTAATATAAACAATAATATGGTCTACCACTAATAATATAAACAACAGTATAGTCTACCACTATTTATATAAAACAACCATATGGTCTACCACTAATAATATAAACATATTATAGTCTACCACTATTTATATAAAACAACCATATGGTCTACCACTAATAATATAAACAACCATATGGTCTACAACTAATAAAATAAATAACCATATAGTCTACCACTAATAAAATATAAAAAAAAACATATAGTCTACCACTAATAATATAAACAACAATATAGTCTACCACTAATGATATAACCTACTAATAATAATATAGTCTACCACTTATACTATAAACAACAATAATTTCATCTTTTGTTGTTGTTTTTTTCGTGCAGTCTTTGTCTATATAGTCTGTCTTGTCTGTTTTGTGTACGGTTTTCCTGTTCTTACCTTTATTGGCCAACATACTGAGCGTTAGCTTGATTATGCTATCTTTTGGATGGATTTATTTATTTAACAAGCGCTTGTGATTCTCCTGCCGTCCTTGCATGTGTCTTGAATTTGTCAAAAGAACAGTTTATTTGTAGACAAATAGGGTTTGAACTCCATTAAAATATAAAATTTTACTATATTCAGCCACTGATCCCTCGGGAGCAACCGCTACACCATCAACAATTGATCCCACGGCACCGACTACTACGACATCCACAACAACGACACCGACTACTATGCCATCCACTACTGGAACATTGCCAGCCACGACTGGCGGTGACACCATCATTACAGGTAACCAACACTCTTATATCATATATATATATCATCCATTCGACATAAACTAGGTCATTCCGGGACTAACATATGGTTTTAATTTTATTTCAATAATTCGTTTGCGCGTAGGGGTCTTTAGCAGTGGAGGGGGGGGGACCGGAGAAACCCGGAGAAAAGCCACGAGCCCCGACTGAGTTAATGGGGACGGATAATTAGAGAGAAACGTAGCTTGATGTGGCCTTACCAGAGCCAGATTGGGTAATCCAGTCGTAGATTGTTTAGTTTTGCCAATGACAATCGAACAGTTGTAATATCGTAATATGAGGAACATATAAAGTCTTTATGTATTCTTCGTGAGGCAAAAACTCCAAAAGTCGCGTCAGAAATATCAAAATAGACGACAATGTCATGTGGCTGCTGTTTATATACGTGTTATTTATTTTGCCTCGTGATTCGGAAAACCCGTGATCCCATTTGAGTGTAAATGAACCAGTTACATAAAATTGCCACAGACTGAGCAAACTCGCCCCTATACCACAGTGCATGGCGTATTCACAGTGCATGGCGTATTCTCGTCGCCATAAGCTCCAGCGGGTGAAGACAAGCAGGGCGTTCAACCCCATGCTATTATTTGTTACACCTACCACGCCCATTCGTAGAAATCTGGTTATTTTATTCTTTTACTTTCAGTGGCAAATGTAACCGAAATACCGAAACTGGACGTCATAACTCAACTGATTCAAAATATGGTCATTTTCGGATTTGTTTCCGGAGCCTTGTCGCTGTGTTTGGTTTTCCAATATGTCAACAACTATGTAAACAACAAAAAATATGAGAGGGAAGCAAGGTCATTAAAAGGTGTTTAGTATTCGTGGATACGAAACTACCATTTGTATTTCTGTAAACATCTATTTGATACGAAACTTCCGGTTGTAATTCTGCATACATTTAGAAGATACGAGATACGAAGCTACGCATTATACCTCTGTAGGCATTTATTGGATGCGAAACTACGGATTGTAATTTCGTAATCATTTATAAGATACGCAACTACGGATTGTAATTATGTAAACATTTAATGGATACGAAACTGCGCATTGTAATTTTGTAGACATCATAGGATACGAAACTATTGATTATTGTTCTGTGGAAATTCTGTGGATACGAAACTAGGGATTGTATTTTTGCAAACATGTATAGGCTTAAGAAACTACCGATTGTAATTCTGTAACAAATTATTGGATACAAAACTACGGGGAAATTTATTGGATACGAAACTAAGGATTGCAATTCTGTAAAAAGTTATTGGATATTATAAATTTGAGGAAATTTATTGGATACGAAACTACGGCAATAATATGTTTTAAGAAGTGGCATAATATGTCTGGGACTCGTGCAAGACAGCGATTACTATAGTGTCTCGTTTATCCGATGACTGTTTTAGTTGATACGTTACGCAAAGAACCATAACTCTGTTGTACCGGTGGACTTTTGTAATAAAATCATTTTAAGCAAAGACGTCGTATTGACATGTTGTAACAGTATCTTTCAGCACCTTTGCTTCTATGACAATGTGTTTAATGAAGAATTATTTAGATTTATTAGTTATTTGAAGAATTATTTACTTTTCTGTTTACTCATCTTACAAAATGACCATATTTTCATATCCATCTTGTGCCTCATTTTTATTTATCTAAAAAGTTAAACATAGCATTTTACTCGTCTTAAAATTATTTACAATAGTAGCCTATTTATTAATCTTAAGAATTGCAGAGAGAGAGAGAGAGAGAGAGAGAGCGAGAGAGAGAGATGTGTTACCTTTTGATCTAATACGCCTTCCTATTTATAAAATTTACAATTGGTAACATTTGAGGGTGAGAGGTACACAAAAAAGCAGAAAAATTGTTGACTCATTTCGTGTTATTTCATTGCAACACGTGGTTATCGAATTGTACCCGACACTCCAACCACTCCATCCAAAATCGTATAGTTGAATATAAAACAGTGATCTGTATTTTACCATAGCTGGTATCCCGTACAACTCCAGGCGCAGATCCAGAGGGGGGTCCAGGGGGTCCGCCCCCCCCCCCCCTGCTCAGGCTTGACAAATTTTTATGCGATGGAATTAACCTTCCGGAAATACGTCAGAATCCACCAAATTGAATCTAATTTACCAAAGTTTTCTGGAGGAAGCCCCCCAAACCCCCGTTAATTGGTTGAGCGCCTTCGGCGCTGGCGGCCCACCGCAATTATCAAACCTAGACCCCCCCCCCTGCAAAAATCCTCGATCCGCGCCTGAACTCTGAATAGATTCAAGTTATGCACGATTTGACTTATTAATTATGTAGAATAGCGAATAGCTCAAAAGTGATAGGAATAATAATCATGGTTTAATGTCGTTTAGTTTGGCAACCGCCGGAACAACTAAATCTAAACCTATTTCAATAATGCACTGTATATACATTGAATAAGTTTGAAGTATCAAGAGATCATAGTTTTAATAACATATAATGGGTCATGCACGTCTTTACAATCAGTTTATCGATCAGTTGTTAGCCAAAGCGTAACTCGACAAACATCATCAAATTCCGGAACCTACATCAAGTCTCGGCTGTATGAAGAATTCCCCCATATTGGAACTACTTTAAAGGTCCCAGATGAAACATGGCTGCGCCCATGGTGTCTTGTTTGCTTGTAATTGTAATAGCGTTAAGTTTTCCTGATAAAGTAAACCGGTAGCCGCATCGCAAATGTATGTGCGTAAGTACATATCACTTACTGTCATAAGTAACTCGTCATTACATGTATATATACCACCCGAATAATTCATTATATACGGAAGCCAATATCTCGCAGTACATCTAAAGTATAAAAAAAAAAAAAAAAAAAATATGGATCTGTATGTTAATCAAATTGTTCTTGTACGTTTGTAGGATACCTCATATTGTTTTAAACAATCGTGGAAGTATTCTTTAAGAGGCATTTAGTAACTGGGTAGATAAATAAACTAAAAACATACTTATGGAAAAACAACTTCTGTGAAGCTTGTGAGGTGCATTTTATGTTTATATCTTTGGTCGCCAAGCGATGCGATTCAATATTCTTAAAATACTACTTTACATGATGTGTCCCCCCTTTAATGGCGGGGAACCACACTGGCTAGCCTGAAGGTCGGGTGTTCGATCAATGCATTGGCTGAGAAACATCATCGTGATTTTCCGGCCTGATTTCCGTTTGTCGGTGATGCAAGACGGATTGCCTGACAATATATATAGCACACTGGCGCGCATGCCCCACTCTTCATTAGCCCAGTACGTGCAGACCAGTAGGACGTTAAACCCCATTTCATTTGGTTCAATTTCCTTTCTAAATTATTGTAAAGAATGTGATTGACACAGTCAACTGGAATAAACTATTTAGCAGGTGCGTAATGGGGGAGGAGGGCAGAAAAAAATAAGCCTATGTCTGTCTAAATATTATGCATTGGAAACCAAATGAATTAATGAGGTAAACATGCCTTTTTTTCTTTATTTTAATTCTTACAAAATGTAAGGATATGATTGCTTTGATTGAATATCCCCCCCCCCCCAGCTTCAAACACAATCGTTGTACGCGCACCTGTTCTTTAGAACTTATACTTCTGCCTGCTATCCAAATTTAACTCATTCTTACAAATGATCGGCCAACGTCCCGAGTCTTTTTTGAGCAAAAATTAATAGCTGATAAATATGCAGTTTCACTGCTCGAAAAATAATTAACAAAATGTATCAAGGGACGCAGCTGGACTAAGACTAGTGCGAGTTATAAATAGACAAATTTTTCCCTATTTTTTTCCTCCCCTCTTCCTGCATTTTTGGGGTGACTTTTTTCGTCTAAAATTGGAGAAAAGGGGTCAAATTTGCAATTTCATAGCAGTTTCTATGTAAAGGGTCTTTCTGCAGAGCAAACATTGTGTCGGAAGTGAGATTTTCGCCCTAGTCAACTTCAAATCCCATTGCAAAAAATCTAAACGGTCAACCCCCTACAAATTTATATGATGAGAAGATTGCCAAACGTGGTCCCCATGTGCCTATAAAGTTTGGAACCAACAGAATGTTGAGCAAAAAGATACAGCCTCTGATGTTACAGCCACTGACGTCAATGAACAAAAATTACTAGTCTGAGCCCAACTAAAAAAAAAAAATAATTGTTACCTCCCTTTTAATATGATCACATGATAGTTAAAATGGCGACTTCTGTTTTCGGTGAAAGAATGTGAATCGTATACGTTATTAATTAATTATTGATTTAAACCGTGATTGTCAGAAGATGAGTAGATTATTTAATACATGATGAATATTTTCTTCTCACATTTTGTGTTAATCAGTAAGTGATTGTTACATAGGTTTGATAGAAAACTGAACTTTCTTGCCACCGTCTACACAGTATTGTGACATTCGTCGAGGCGATTATATTTTATCCGATTCCCTTAAAGGCTTTTCTATTTCCATCACTTCTATACCGAAAACTAGCGACTAGACGTCCGCACTGTGTCCACCTGAAGCCTCCTACTTTATATTAGGAATAGGGTCAGGTATTTAAGATTAAAACCCGTAACTCAAAAATGAATGAATGGCTGTCTTTTAGTAGAGGCCTACTTTTTTTACCATACAAATAATCTTGTGACAGTGAGGTAATATATGACAGACATTGCCTAAGTATAGCGAGTGATTGTTGTTAAATATAAAGCCTTCATAATTCAGTTTCTCATATCAAGTGACACAAATAATGTTGAATAATAATATTTTTTTAGAATTGATTTTAATTTTGATCTAAATTGCATGATTAATTTTGTTGTTTTTTTTTAAAAAAAGAAAGAAATATGAGAATTAATTTCATTGACGTCAAAAATATGTGACATCATTGATTAGATGTATCATACAAATATTTCTATGAGATTTGGTACCGGTAAGTTGAAATGCGCATTGCCAGTTTTGTCCAATAGTTCCAGTTCCGATCTGATTTTGTTTTTATACCATAATCAACAGTCTGTGGGTGATAGTTCTACGCTGCTGTGTGACCATAAAAGAGCTTTACTCAAGCACAATGCTTTATGCAATATAGTCTGTCATTGAGTCAACCAACTGGCTTTGTTTCAATTCTCCAGATGTACGTGTCAAGGAATAGGGTCGCCTGTTTAATCTCATGGGTTTTCTATGGGTCCTCCGGTTTCCTCCCACTGCAAAAGAACCCTATGCGCAAGCAAATTATTGAAATTAAATATAAAAACATTGTTAGTTCCGAAATAACCTTGTTTGTGTCAAGTAGATATACTCCATTTATCTCTCTCTCTCTCACTTTTTTAACATGGATGAAGTGGAGGAAAATTTGACATGTGTATTTTTTTCTAGATATTTATACGTTAATTCTATTTACTGAGAATCACCAAGCAGACGATGTTTCTATATTCAACCAGGACTTAAACTGTACGACTAGAATTCTACAATGTAGTCTTTGTCAACAAGGCTCGTTCGCTGACCCAAGTAAGTTGACATTTTACTCGAGCTGATTGACATATTGATCTATATTTATACTTTCGATGGCCTACACGACATGAAGGTCTGACACGTTATAGTGGGAGTTTACGTCAGGGGCCAAAAGACAGATTTTTGACTCGGTGACGTCGGACATTGATTAATCAATTAGCGTTTACATTTCTAGTGGTTTACCCACATTTCCTTAAAAAAAAGGCCAAGAAATCGCTGTAACAAGCTGTTTCATTAGCTAATCGCTCATATCATCCAGAACATGTCAGTGATAACAACTCTTTCCAGATCCTAGTGTAGTAAAGACAAGGAAGTAAAACGAAATTTTGAAATATGAAAATGAAATGAAATACGATCTATGTTTTAATCAGATGGATATTTTAGTCTTAAATGGCTATATT
The DNA here is from genome assembly GCA_036850965.1 of Patella caerulea. Taxonomy (NCBI): domain Eukaryota; kingdom Metazoa; phylum Mollusca; class Gastropoda; family Patellidae; genus Patella; species Patella caerulea. The sequence continues at coordinate 61,194,467 of JAZGQO010000006.1, read as the reverse complement.
CATTTGCCGTAGAAAAGTTTTTTTCCTGCACGAAACTGAAATATGATTCAATGAAATTTAGTGAAACATCCTACATTTCTGCTCCAACTGGGCTAAATATCTTCCTGAATTTTGATGGTATATATACATGGTCATTGATTAATCTAATATTTTTGACGTATATACATGTTGTTTACATTAATGCCTGGTAACCCTGGTAACCAAAATTTTAATTTTTCTTTCAGCATTGGCTATTTGTGGATGTTGTAGTGCAACACCAGGTGTTTGTGTGAATACAACAAGCTGTACACCATGTCCCCCAGGCCAGAGTCAGAACAACACAGGACAGTCATCTTGTAAACTGTGTCAAAAGGGAACAGCACAGAGGTAAATTGTAGATTTGACTAGATTCACCTGTTCACATTTGATTCACCTGTTCACATTTGATTCACCTGTTCACATTTGATTCACCTGTTCATATTTGATTCACCTGTTCACATTTGAGTAAATTACAAGTATTCTAAAACAGTTTTACACTGAGTTTGTTTCCATTATAAGTAAAGCCTGCTATGGGGTTTAACAACCTCTCAACACAAACTAGGTCATTTTGGGACTAACATATGGCTCAATGTTATATCAATAATTGGCTTACGCATAGTGGGTTTACCAGTGGGTGGAAAATGGTTGAACCAGATGAAAACCCTCAAAGTTGGACAGACGACCCAAATATTTGTCATTTTCAAGCCAGGAATCGAAATTATGCCACTCGACTCAATGACCTAATAATTTCATACCACACATCAAACCTGAAGTATAAGTAGATTTAAATATATTTTGGGATCAATATGGTTACCAATAAAGATGAACAATCAAGACTTTGTATATGGTTGAGGTTAGATTATAATTGTATCATAGATATCTAGACTCAGAGTGAGGTATATAATTGGACTGTAATTGTCAGCACATTCTTTTCCATATCTAGTTTCTCAACTATTGTAGCAAGAACTATCAGCTTTTTATCTAACTCTTAACTAATGTTGTGTTTACACTCAATAAAATAAAGTCACGTTATATATTATGGAGAAAAATGACAATTAATTAACCAAGAGTGACTGCAGCCTGCTGAACAGCAGTGCACATGCAGATTGTCATCTGTCTTATCAGTGAGCATGTCCATAGATGCATACCCAGAATGGACTGTCCATAGATGCATACCCAGAATTGACTGTCCATAGATGCATACCCAGAATGAACTGTCCATAGATGCATACCCAGAATGGACTTTCCATAGATGCATACCCGAAATTGACTGTCCATAGATGCCTACCCGGAATGAAATGTCCATAGATGCATACCCAGAATGGACTGTCCATAGATGCATACCCAGAATGGACTGTCCATAGATGCATACCCAGAATTGGTTGACATGCAGAAAATAAAATTCAATGTTTAAATTACAACATTCTGTGCAATGTAAATTTTTGTTTCAATATTTTTCAGTAAACCGCGTCAAATTAACTGTACAAAATGTTTACCAGGCTTTTATGCTAACGAGACAGGCAGTGAGACCTGTTCTCCATGTGATATAGGTACGTTGACTTTCTTGATTCTTTTTTTTCGGAAAACAAAAATTTATGAAACTCAATGTAAATGATCAATTATACAGAAATGTTTATTTTACAGGTTCTCACGCCAGCGATAACGGTACAATCAATTGTTCTCCGTGTAATGCAGGATTCTATCAGAATGACACCGGACAAGCAGACTGTGATCCCTGTCCTCAGGGACAATTTCAAAATAACACTGGAGGAGATGCTTGTGAACTTTGTGCCGAGGGTCAATATCAAAATTTAACAGGTCAAGCATCGTGTGAAGCTTGTCCTACGGGACATTTTCAAAATAATACCGGTGAAGCCGTGTGTGACGAATGTCTGCCCGGTCAGTTTCAGAATGCGACCGGTCAGTTGTCGTGTGAAGAATGTTCCGAAGGTCACTATCAGAATTTATCTGGTCAAGCTCAGTGTGATCCTTGTGCTTTGGGATTTAGTCAGAATTTAACGGGAGCCCCGGAATGTGACCCCTGTAGCCCCGGTTTTTACTGTCCGTAAGTTGGTTCAGTATTTTCTTTATTTCAACTTATTTATTCTTGTTTATATTCTTTCAATATTTTATTTGTTTCAACTTTTTTAGAATCAGTTTTTTATGCATACATTTTAACCAATCCATCTGTCTCTCACAATAATTGATAATATGGATTGTTTAGCTCATTGATTTTCAATGATTTCCCATTATAACACCCTGAGTTATCCCCCTTTGTTATGAAAGCTTGTTAGCAATGTAGAGGCATCAATGGTAATTGCCTGGCTATTTATGTTTAAGTATTACCTCTCAATAACTGTACATTCAACTGCATTTATGGTATTTTAAAGCTTAAAAACTAAATTTACTCCATGTAAATTGACTGATAATTTATTTCACTGTCAGTCTTATTGTAGATCTTTCACGCCAGATGTGGAACTATGAATCATAGATATTATTTTAATTATCTTTTTCAGTGAAATTGGGTGCGTAGAATGTCGAGCTTGCGAAGCAGGTAAGAAATCAAATTTTGAAGAATAAGTAGGGTAAGCTTACTCTTCCAGACACTTGTTACCACTGTTTGACGTGTATTTTCTACACGTGGAGCAGTCCATTTGCTGATTACACTATTTTGCCTCAAATAACGTTTTTAGGACATTTTGCCTAATAACATTTTTAGGACTTTGAATTCTGTCTAATGGTTTGGATTGTTCGTACTTGGTTTTATTTTATTTCTCTAGCTTTGAATTGAAATGTCTAGCTTGGAATTGAAATATGTTGATGGCGATCCTATATAGCACAGTTTAAAATGGGTGGGATCCATTGTGACTCTGTGCTAACCAGGAGAACAATGCTTGTTAAGTTACTTAGTATTTCCAGCATGGTGTCCCTGTGTCAGTAATGCCAGATGGTCTGCGTGGCATAAATCAGTGACTTCTCCTGTGTCACGAACTCATTGGTACGCACATTATCATAAAAGACACCTAGACTATCCATCCTACAGCTGCATCACTGACATTCGTGAATTAGACTGGAATTAGGCCACACTACACCTTGTCACATACAAGCAGGGGAATTAAAACTTGACATAAGGTTTAAATGGGGTTTAATGTCCAGGGGCCTTATTCATGAAATTTTAACTAAGATAAAATTCAAATTTTAGTTATTTGATTGGATAATATTAGATTGATTTTAGTGCTTAGCCAATCAAAACTGAAGTACTGCTAAAATTTGGATTTTATCTTAAGTTAAGATTTCATGAATCGGGGCCCTGCTCTGAACAGGGCTAATGAAGAGGGAGAGCGGCACTGCAGTCTACTCTTATATTGAATTCCAACTGTCAAGGGATCTTTTTCTTTTGCATGCGTGCCACTGTGTACACAACAGGACCTCAGTTTTTCCTCCTATCCCAACGTGTCGACAGCTTTCCTTGTCAGGCTCTCTGTTTGTGTTTAACAAGATACAAAGATATTGACCTGAATGCCTTGTTGATTTGTAATTATCTTTCAGGTACCTATATTGATAAATCAGAAGCCCCGCTTTGTCTGAAATGTCAAGAAGGTGAATATCAGAATATGACAGGTCAAGACACATGTATCGATTGCGACATGGGAACATTCTGCAAGTAAGTTCATCCATTTAAATCTAAACCAAAGTCTAACAATACAACTCAGGTATTATATAGTTGTGTTGTTGTGGGACAGACAGGGAGAAATGGGGTTTAACGTCCACTTGACACAAACTATGTCATTTCGCGACTAAGTTATAGTTTGATTTTATTTCAATAATTCGCTTGCGCGTAGGGGTTTTTAGCAGTGGGAGGAAACCGGAGTACCCGGAGAAAACACACAAGGTTGGACAGGCGACCCTATCTCCTGGTCACGTACAACCAGGGATTGGTGGTGTTCTAGCAGGAGTTCCTGTATTTAAAGTGTAGTTTCAAACCATCGCTGGAAAATTGTTCAAATCTGTAGAGAAACAAAGAAAACCATTGAGTTTCTACTGTTTAGATAATGAGTGTTAGGTTTATGTTTAGGTTCTGGAGCAGTGTTGAGTAATTGATTAGTCTGTTAATTACTCAACACCTTTAGACCAACACTCATTGGGGGGTTGGGATGGCCTAGTGGTCTAGATTGCCGTGCTTCGACCTCTAGCTGGCCGGTCACCTCTGGCTTGTGGCTGTGGTTTCGAGCCCTGGTGTGAGCGAATGTGGCATGGAGATAGGGGTGTCTTCTCAACCTCGTGGGTTTCCTTCGGGCACTCCGGTTTCCTCCCCCTGCTAAAGACCTCTCTCTTTCTCCAACACTCATTATATAATCTTTAAACTACACATCAGTAGAACTAGAAACCCCATGTTATTCTAGCTACGTTTCATAACAGATTTAAACTGTTTTCAACAATGGTTTCAAACACAAATTTAAGTACAGAAACTTATGTTAAAACAGGACAACTGAATGATACCAATGTTTGTAGAATCATATCCATGTGTATTACTAAGCTCACCTTTTGTACAATAGCCTTTAATTGATTGTCAATACATGTATATTTATATATCGTTTATTATCTGTGATATGCCTATTTAAGTGTATTTTTATTTACATTTTTATTTTAACAGTTTTTCTAGTATTAAGTTTTAAATTGGTTAATATTTTATGTGTTTTTAGTTTTGATATCCATAGTTATGTTCTTGTATTTAATTGTAAAGCGCTATTGTTGAGCACTATAGTGGAAACGGCGCTATATTTGTGTTCTTATAATGATAATAATAATAATGATATAACATTGTGTGAATAGATATGGTGCAGTGGGAGTCTTCCATCCTACACCAATGACTAGGAGGAACCACACCTTCAAATCTGGATGAAACTTTCTCGTACAACAACCGGATTGAACCTCCGAAGTACAAATAAACACAAAAGGAAACATTGTGCTAATATAAATATTTTGTTATTGTCAAGAAACTTTGTAAGCCATTTTCATCGACCTCATGTATTGGGCTAATTCATGAATTTTTTTTGTTTCATTTCCTCTTCGACAGTCGTACAGGTTGTGATGCATGTTATTTATGTGGTGAAGGTCATTTTGGTAATGATACGAAATTAGACAATTGCTTCGCTTGTCCAATAGGTAGGTGGAGATATTATATACATCGAGCAAAGGTGTTTGGTCATTGGGATGTGATGAAACACAGATATCATCTTGTGGGTGTTACCCTGGGAACAGATATCATATTGTTAGTGTTACTCTAGAAACAGATATAATCTTGTAGGGTTACCCTAGACATATCATTTTGTGAGGTTATAACCTAAAACCAGATGTCTTGATTTATGTCTTTGTATGTCACATTCCTCTTTTGTTTTGAAAATAAGTAGACTGTAGTGCCACTGTCATGGCAAAATGTCCTTCACAGCACACCAAGGTTCTATGTTGTTTATTCTGACTGTTGTTGTTTTATTTTGATAGGAACGTATCAACCAATGAAAGGTCAGACAGACTGTAAAGATTGTCCACCAGGAGCTGACGCTATGTAAGTTATCACTGTACTCTGGGTGAATGAATAAAACATCTTGTATCAAGTTTCATCGATTACACATCGATATCATCAATGTCCTCATTCTTCATATAAATACTGAAATATCAGATAGGGTCCCTAGCGAGAGAGAGAAAAACAGGGTTTAGCATTCACTCAAGATTAAGGCATGGTTCAATTTTATTTCAATAATTTGTTTGCACGTCAAGGTCTTTAGCAGTGGGAGAAAACTGGAAGACCACGAGAAAACATACAAGGCTGGACAGGATATACCATTTCCATTTGTTAGTCCCAAAATTACCGTATTTGTGTTGAGTGGATGTTAAACCCAATTTCTGTCTTTCTGTATGTATATAACAATGATAGAATATTCTAGGAATTGTCAACCAAATCAAATAGTAGCTGTTTTTCTAGTATTGTTATATTTAGTTACTGAATGCCTCTAAAGTATTATACAGTCACTTTTGTTGTTGTTTTTCCATAAGTATGTGTTATTGTGTGTTCAGTTTCCATAAGTATGTGTCATTGTGTATTCAGTCACTAAACACCTCCAAAGGATTATGCATATACAAAGTCATATTTGTTTTTGTTTTGTTTTTATAGTAAATCTGGAAGCCATAATTGTACAGGATGTGCTAAAGGAACTTATAAAAATACGACCAGTGCTGATTTCTGTAAACCTTGTGAAGTTGGTGAGTTTATCTCTTTCTTTTTAAGTATCAGAGACAGGAGACTACATGTAGTCTCTCTCTCTCTCTCTCTCTCTCTCTCTCTCTCTCTCTCTCTCTCTCTCTCTTTGTAATTACCCCAAATCATAGTCACAGAAACCAAGTCCATGAGAGAGAGAGAGAAATGGGGTTTAACGTCCACTCGACACAAACTAGGTTATTTCGGGACAAACACATGGTTTTTTAATTTTTATTTCAATAATTTGCTTGCGTGTAGGGGTAGGGAGGAAACCGGAGTGCCCGGAGGAAACCCACGAGGTTGAGAAGGATCCCCTATCTCCATGCCACATACGCTCACACCAGGGATCAAAACCACAGCCGCAAGCCAGAGGTGACCGGCTAGCTAGAGGTCGAAGTGCGGCACTCTAGACCACTAGGCCACCCCCCCCCCCCAAGTCCATGAGCTTGATAACCTTGACCATTGATTATCCAGATGACAACTATATGTTATGTACAAGTTATGCGTCTGGATAATGATGGCTGCCAATAATCGTGATAATGGATCCTTCAAGCAAAATTGTTTGAATTATCACGATTTATTTTGCGTTATCACCCAGTACTCCATCAAAATAAAAACTTAAACTGTTTCAATGGCATTTATTGTGTGACCCATGGTAAATAATATACAGATTTCTTCGATTATCAACAAACTAATTAACTCATGTAGTTGGTTCATAATCATAGTGTTTGAACTGGAGTATACAGGTCACAATTCTTTGGAATATAATTATCGATGTTTCAACTAGGCTTCTCTGGTTTAATTTTATTTCAATAATTCGCTTGCGGGTAGGTGTCTTTAGCAGTGGGAGGAAACCGGAGTGCCCGGAGGAAACCCACATGCCACATCCGCTGACGCCAGGGCTCGAAACCACAGCCGCAAGCCAGAGGTGACCGGCCAGCTAGAGGTCGAAGCGCGGCACTCTATACCACTAGGCCATCCCCCCCTCACTCATAATAGCAGTGTGTAGTGGGATTACCTCTAATCAAACGAAACGCTGTGCTGAGTATGGTGTTCATTAGCCCAGTCGTTGCTTGTAAGACGTTTAACCCCATTTTATTTCCTGTTTAATACTTCCAGGTTATTATGCTAATGTTGTAAATTCTACTGAGTGCCTTCCATGTGATGTTGGACATCATCAAGAACATACTGGTCAATTTGAATGTATACCTTGTCTAACAGGATCTTACTGCAAGTAAGTATATGAATATAAAGCCTCAACCAACCATAAACCAGTTCATATTCGAATAGTTTCTTTCCCTTCACAATTAAAATATTAAAACCTCACAAACATAAGTACATTTAAATTGGGCCTTTCGGGTGTGTAGGCCGTTAATTAGAGTAGGCCGTAGTGCCGCCGTCCAGGCAAAATTTCCTTCATAGTATACTGTATGCCCGTCTTCATTAGCCCAGCCAGAGCAGAAAAGTAGGACGTTAGACACCATTCCATTTCATTTCTGTCATTGAATAGATTGAAATGGTTTGGACAAGGAGTAGAGTCGCTTCTCTAACCTCGTGGGGTGGTTGGGGTGGCCTAGTGGTCTAGAGTGCCGCGCTTTGACCTCTAGCTGGCTGGTCACCTCTGGCTTGCGGCTGTGGTTTCGAGTCCTGGTGTGAGCGTATGTGGCATGGAGAAAGGGGCGCCTTCTCAACCTTGTGGGTTTCCTCCGGGCACTCCAGTTTCCTCCCACTGCTAAAGACCCCTACGCGCAAGCGAATTATTGAAATAAAATTAAAACCATACGTTAGTCCCGAAATGACCTAGTTTGTGTTGAGTGGACGTTAAACCCCATTTCTCTCTCTCTCCCTCTTTAACCTTGTGGATTTTCTCCAGGACCTCCGATTTCTTCTTACAGCTGAATACTCCAATGTGCAAACAAATTATGAAATAAAACTGAATAATATATTAAGTTATTTTCAAGGGGGTGTTAAACTCTGTTTGTCTCTCCTTCCGTCAATTTAAAGCAAATTGTTTTTATTTATTTATTTTGATATATTTTCTGTGTTATAGTAAAAGTGCGTGTGTAAACTGTGTTGCGTGTCCAGCTGGTCATGAAGCTCTGACAAATGGTGCTGAAGGTTGTACACAGTGTGATAAAGGTGGGTTTTATATATTCAAATCTTTCATTTCTCTTTAGAGGGAGTATATGGCCGCTTGGTTAACATGTGCGCACTGTATCATGAAGCCAGACAGCTGACATGGTTTCGAATCCTTGTTTGTACGTGACAGGGAGTAGGGTCACCTGTCCAGCCTTGTGGGTTTTCTCCTACCACTCCTAAAGACCCCTATGTGCTAGCAAATTATTGGCATAAAATGAAACCATATGTTAGTCCCAAAATGATCTAGTTTGTGTCGAATGGATGTTAAATTCCATTTCTCTCTTATTCTGTGACCGTTTATAATGGTTATGTGTGGGTTAGTTTTGTCTGTGATGACCAGGTGACTGCCACTCCCCCTTCCCATCCCCACCCCTCCCTGTGGCCCATCCCCGTTCCTCCCATGTCCCCTCCATAATAACAAGGATAACAAACCAATCTAGGAAATAATATTTATAGAATTTAAAAATCCCCGTGCAACAGCATCACAAACAGACTGTAGGTAGTATAGAAGATTTAATGACACAACGTTTTTTTGATCCAGTATCCTCACAGATGTCGGAGCCTGTCCAGCTTTTATATAGTTTTAAGGGAGTGTCAGCCGTCCCCGTGTTCGCCGTCCCCACTGTCTTCCTCAAATTATTTATCTTTAATTTGTTGATTTACATTTTCTCAATTAGCCCACTATGCTAGAGCATTATCATTAGTTGAAGATGGTTGGAATATGTTATGTGGAAACTTTGTTATAAATTGTGTTTATTGATTATATTTATAATGGATGGTACAGAATATGTTTGCATGTTTATTACTTATTGTTTTGGATGGGAAGACAAACCAAGGTCCAGTGAATACATTGGCGTATTCCTTAGCACCGCTGCCCGGGCAAAATTTCTCTCATAGCACACTGTATTGGGTAAGCCCAACTCGTTGGGATGGCCTGGTGGGCTAGAGTCCCGTGCTTCACCCTCTAGCTGGCCGGTCACCTCTGGCTTGCGGCTGTGGTTTCGAGCCCTGGTGTGAGCGTATGTGGCATGGAGATAGGGGCACCTTCTCAACCTTGTGGGTTTCCTCCGGGCACTCCGGTTTCTTCCCACTGCTAAAGACCTCTAAGCGCAAGCGAATTATTGAAATAAAATTAAACCATATGTTAGTCCCGACATGACCTAGTTTGTGTCGAGTGGACGTTAAACCCATTTCTCTCTCTAGCTCTCTCTCTTATGTGTTATAATATAATTATTAATGTTCGTGTGTTATATATTTCAGGTTATAATAAAAGTGTTGATAGTTTTGAATTATGTCAACAATGTCCTGATGGTTATTTTACGATACAAAAAGGATCACGACTGTGTAATATATGTCCAGAAAATTACTGGTGTCCTGTAAGTTGCTTTTAGGTTTTTTTCTACTCATGAGGCTGTCATCTAGATAATCTATGTGATTGTATGTTATGCCTTATTCACATGGGTAGATGTCGAACTTCAAGGTATAGGTTTAGCACCTAAGGTCTGCACTGCTAGGGATAAGTATGTCATCTAGGGTAGGGCTTGTGCTGCAAGGCATTTGTACTATGTCATCTAATTTTATTCGGCCATCCAACCCCTGTGGTTTTAGAGACATTTTCTTGGACAGCGGTTCTACAGCCAATTCCAATTCAAACTGTCAGGGGTTTTTTTTTACATGCACGCCTTAACAGGACATTATTTTCGTACCATCCAAAGACTTTAAATTGTTCCTGCCAGTCCCTCTGTCCTGCACCTGTATTAAACACCAGGTTAACGAACCAAATTCTTACTCATTGAGCCACCATGGCTTCCAGTGTGTTCCACTAGACTTCAGAAAATTAGTTGAATGTGTTTTCCAGACTTGTGAATTGTATTCTTTTTATCTATTTTCAGCAAAAGGACGAATCACCGCAGCATTGTCCTCCAAGATGTTATTGTCCACAGGGAACTGGGTCGAACCCGATACGATGTAACGCCCCGTGGTTTAATATCGATAAATCTAGTGCCTCATGTAAACCTACAGGTGAACTCATGGCCATTATAGGTGGATGTAGCGCAGGTAAGTTGGTTGTTGAACTAGCCAGGAGTTATAGGTGAGGTTGTTGCATTAGATAATAGAAAGATGAGTACTAGTATGGTTTGCGTACAGGGAAATTTTTACTGGGGGTGGGGGGTGGTGGTGGTTGGTGCCCAAAAAATGTAGCTAGTATTTTAGTCGTGTCTCACTGCACTCCAAACAATAGAGGGTTCAAGTCTTAAGATTTCTATTTACATGTAATTGCCTAACTATAGACACTCTGAATTCAAGTTTGCTGTTAAATTGGACACATTCAAGAACACAATATTTTTTTATACAACTTTTACAAAGTACAATTGTGCCCCCAAACTTTCCCAGAATTTAGTGCTCGACCAATACAGGAATGGAACGACCAATGCAGGAATGGAAAGTGCGGCATCCAGGCTAGTGAACCAGCACCTACCCACGTAACCTTTGTAACTCCGCTACCCAATACTGCAAAGTACACATTATACTTGAGTTACAATCTTAACTCATTTCATTGCCTTTCATTTGGTTCTATGTTCTGCTTGTTTCAGTTTTCCTGATAGCGGTTATAATAGCTAGTGTTAAATTTCACAGATATCGTAGAAACAGACGTACAGTTGATGATGAAGTTCGACCACTAGCGACATCTGGTCAGCAGATATATACAGGTTTATAGCAGAACCAAAAGTACAAAAATAGTTAAAAATACTCAAAGAGAACAAAAAACACTTTGACTTTAATTTAGTATTTTAATATACAGAATTATTTTTATAGATAACAAATAATCAATTGAATCGATTCCTTTCTATTTAATGATCCAGCAAGTATGTAAATACCAATTTTTATTTTTTACATTTTTTTTTTGGCTGATCTGTGCGCAGGAATACATAAAAAAATTTAATAATAGTACATGTAGTTATCACCACACGAACAAATGTTGATTGGCACTGTTAGTCAACAGATGAAATGCTGTCCAGTATAAAGAGGTTAGTTCTAGTTTAAGGTGGCTTGATCTGACTATGCAATTAGATTAGATATCTTTGCCTTATTGAATTCCTATAGTAATCATAGCGAAAGAAAGGAAATAAATTCACAATCTTGAAATGTAATATAAACCCCTGAAAAATATGAGGGAACCAATCTGACCAGTTGTACTGCGAGGTTGCATCAGAGGTCATGTGAGTGGTTTTTGACCCTATGATGTTAGAAATTTGATTAACCAATCAGCATTGATGTTTCTAGTGGATTACCCACAGTTCAGTGCACTTAACACCAAACGCTCCCAGCTGCTTTCATTGGCTAATCCCTCATGTCATCCAGAACAGGTCAACGATAGCAACTCTTCCAGATCCTAGTGTAGTAAAGACAAGTCAAACGGAATTTTGAACTATAAAAATCGAAAGAAAATAGGATCTGTGTTTTAATCAGATTGTAAAGGGAAGTATCCATCACAGATCAGCTTGTTCAGTATTGTCTTAGATAGTGTGTAGCATGTTAGGGCCTATTTTGAATTGTCGATATAAAATATCACATATTATTTATTGGGAGAATTTGCTTCTGTTAAACTTCATTTTTTAAAACACTGATGTGGCGTCATCATTTGATGTTGGCGTACCATTATTTCAAATAATCGTACAGGCAATGTGCCAAGTGTTACTAGTTAAAATATTGCAACCGAGTGACGTATTTCATTGCAAAGCACATGCAAATGTCTGTATTTTAAGTTGTTTAATGGCCTCGAGCTTAAGACATTGCATAATATACTATAAAAAAACACATAATGATCATCAGTTGTTAATGCCAGCTGTTATATATACAGTTATGTTCTAGTCAGTTCACTTCTGATGCCAAGCTAGATACCAGAAAATTGTGCAACAAAATTTTTAAAATATATCCTTTATGTGGCCAAGGAACGCCAGCCAGGTGAAGTTATTTGCCCCTGATTTTGTTTAGCTTGGTTATGTAAATATTAACGTAATAGACTTTGGGCCTTATACTTACACCTCTCAATTAATTATCTAATGAAGATATACTCAAAGAACTAAAATGAACATTGGTTGATATACTTATTTGTTTGGTGAAAAAGCCTGTTGATATGTTTATTGAATTGAAACCATTAGTCCAGTAATAGCTTTGGTTTATTGCTTTCATTCGTTAGCCTGTTGCTTCATTTGTTAATATATTGATATTGAAACCGTTGGTGCAGTAATATGCTTTGCTTTGTTGCTCCATTTATAATTGTATTGAAACTGTTTGCCAAGCAATTGATTTTATTTGTTGCTTTATTTGTTATTATATTGATAAAATATTTATTTTTATAAATAAGATATTTAAATAAAATATTTAAAGAATACAGAGATTTCATTGGCTGATCCTAATCACTGGAATCATGGAAACAATTGTCACTGTTAACCAACGAAATGGTTGTATTCTTAATCTATTTTACTCAATGTTTTTTGGAATAAGACCCATGGCTTATATTTAAATATTACATTTTTTTATGTTTCCTGTGTTATGAGTATTTTGTAATCTTATATATTCTATAGAGCTGGTAGAGTTGTTTTGATTGTCAATATCTTCTCTTCTTTGCTGTATTTACACACATCTTTGTTAGATTTCTTGTATTTTTTTTTACTTTTATCTGGATGTAAATTTCAAAAACTAATTTCAAACTATTTCTGATTCTTTGGCCAGGATCCCATGGTTGAAAGTAATGAAACTTAAATACAATGTTTAAGAAGTTCATGAATTAATTAATGTGCAAGCAAATCCCTAAGATGATATGTTTGATCTGTTCACAAGTATTTAATCAAATTCAGTTTTAGTGTTAAAACTAGACTATAATTTATGACTGAAACTGTAAAAATAAAACTGTTATTTATAACTAAAACTATTAAAATAAGACTCTAATATATAACTCATATTGTAGAAACTTGTGTATAATTTATATTAAAGCTAGACTGTTTTTTTATACGCCCACATTTTCATGTGGACGTATATTGTCGTCGCCCCTGTTCGTCCGTCCGTCCGTCCACAATTGTTTGTGAACAGTGTACAGGTCACAATTTTTATCCGATTTCAATGAAACTTAAAATATAGGTTTATCACCCTAAGATCTCGGTTCCTTTCGATATTGGCATGTATCGGACCGTAACTTCATGGGTTATGGCCCCTGATTGTACGAAAAATCACGTTTTTTAGCTTGTGAACAGTGTAGAGGTCACAATTTTGAACCGATTTGGATGAAACTTGAAATGCATGTTTATAAACCAAAGATCTTGGTTCCTTTCGATATTTGCGCCAATTGAATCGTAACTTCCTGAATTATGGCCCCTGATTGTCCGAAAAATCGCCCTTTTTAGCTTGTGGTCCCTCTGGATGTCAAAATTGTTATCCGATTTAAAAAACCGTCTGATTATATCACCGTTACATGGCTATGAAGGTTGAGTTCAAATTTCGTGAAAATCGGACCAAAATTGACGGACAAAATGGCCGCCATTTGTACGCGAATAGTGTGAAAATATGTTATATCAAGGTTGTGAACAGTGTAGAGGTCACAATTGTGAACCAATTTGGATGAAACTTGAAATGCATGTTTATAACCCAAAGATCTTGGTTCCTTTCGATATTTGCGCCAATCGGATCGTAACTTCCTGAATTATGGCCCCTGATTGTCCGAAAAATCGCACTTTTTAGCTTGTGGTCCCTCTGGAGGTCAAAATTGTTATCCGATTTAAAAAAAAACGTTTGATTATATCACCGTTCCATGGTTATGAAGGCTGGATTCGAATTTCGTGAAAATCGGACCAAAATTGACGGACAAAATGGCCGCCGTTTGTACGCGAATAGTGTGAAAATATGTTATATCAAGGTTGTGGACCCTTATAGAGGTCAAAATTTTGAACCAATTTTGATGAAACTTGACATGTATGTTTATAACCGAAAGATCTTGGTTCCTTTCGATATATGCGCCCATCGGATCGTAACTTCCTGAATTATGGCCCCTGATTGTCAAAAAAATCGCCCTTTTTAGCTTGTGGTCCCTCTGGAGGTCAAAATTGTTATCCGATTTAAAAAAACGTTTGATTTTATCACCGTTACATGGTTATGAAGGTTGAATTCGAATTTCGTGAAAATCGGACCAAAATTGACGGACAAAATGGCCGCCGTTTGTACGCGAATAGTGTGAAAATATGTTATATCAAGGTTGTGGACCTTATAGAGGTCACAATTTTGAACCAATTTTGATGAAACTTGACATGCATGTTTATAACCCAAAGATCTTGGTTCCTTTCGATATTTGCGCCCATCAGGTCATTACTTCCTGAATTATGTCCCCTGATTGTACGAAAAATCACCGTTTTTAGCTTGTTGTGCCTCTGGAGGTCACAATTATTATCTGATTTAAAAAAAAAAAACGTTTGATTATAAAAACCAAACAAATTCTAATGATTTTCTGATAATTCCTTAATATGCGACAACTCTTGTTGACTGCCCGGACGATTTGGCTGCTGTGTGGGCGTATGTTTCGTTGCCTGGCAACCTATTTTTATAACTAAAACTGTTAAAGTAGACGTTAATTTATATCATACACTGTTAAAACTAGGCTGTTATTTGTAACAGACTGAAAACTAGACAGTTATTTGTAACACACTGAAAACTAGACAGTTATTTGTAACACAATGTAAAAACAAGACTGTTATTTATAACATACACTGTTAAACCTAAACTGTTATTTGTAACACACTGTGAAACCGTAACTGTTATTTGTAACACACTGTTAAAACTAGACAGTTATTTATTACACACACACACTGTTAAAACTAGACGGTTGAAATTTAAATGTGTATAGCCCTGGTGCTATTTTACATTCCATTGTTGTTATAAATTAGTTAATATATGTTACTTTGTTCCATGTTAAATATATTTTCTTTTTTGTCCCTCTTTGATTTCAAATCGTATTTCCATATTAATTGTTAAAAAAATGATTTAAGATTAGACTGAACTTGTTATATATGTAGTAGTCAAACCGTGACAGTTGGTCCTGAGGCCTGGTGTTGTTACTCCACTATTAATACTCATACACCGTGGTCATGCTCAAACATCCCCGTTCCATACAGTATCCTCATCGAGAACTACTTGTGAACTATGTGCGAACTTCAAAAAGATATACATTGGTCACTCTTTCATCGGCACGAAACGTGACATGTTTGTTCCTTGGACAATGTGAACCAATTGACTGATTTCGATATTTGATATGATGTCACAATTCCATGATGACGTCGATGATGTTTAAAAACATTCTCAGTGTACGTATTTCCAACAGAACACGGTGTTTGTAAACGTACGGTAAGAGGATACATGTCGACCCGTCGTGTTTGTATAACTAGCAGTGAATATTTCTGGTAATATTAATTAAAGATGATTTATATAACACTCAGATTAAAAGAGCTGACTTGGAGAGCAAATAAATAATCAGAAATTGATATATTGAAACTTTGAGTTAAATTACTTTATTCCGAGTGAAGAATAACGTGTCTCGATTACATGTGTTACCATCGTTACGATGATAAACAAGTCTCGATTACATGTGTTACCATCGTTACGATGATAAACAAGTCTCGGATTGAGCATTTTTAAATGAAATCACTAAATGACGAGCGTGTTTCAATCCATTTAAAATCTCGATCATCCAATGTTCTAGAGAGTTGATTATGGACTTGTCCTGTGAATAAATGTATAACTAATAAATTACATAACATTTCAAGTTAAAATAAAAAATGTAATGGGCTGATTTATCTCCTACACAGTGCATCTTTAAAGATAAGGAATTGTAATATTAGTATTTCAAGATACCCACTTACAAGTTATAATTGTATGTAAAATTGTATAGAAAATGTAAATAATCTGGTAACTATATTTGTATCTATGGTAACTGTTGATGATTTTATTATATATATATATAATTGATATAAAAAAAAACGTGCTATTTTTATCATTAAAACAAAGATGTTCAATTAGTAGTTTTCGTATCGGGTGGGCTAGAGTGTCGCGCTTCGACCTCTAGCTGACTGGTCACCTCAGACTTGCGGCTGTAGTTTCGAGCCCTGGGGTGAGGGTATGTGGCGTTGAGATAGGGTCTTCTCAACCTCGTGGGTTTCCTCCGGACACCCTGGTCTCATCCAACTGCTAAAGACCTCTAGGCGCAAGCGAATTATTGAAATAGAATTAAACCATATGTTAGTCCCAAAATGACATGGTTTGTGTCGAGTAGAGTTAAACCACATCTCACTCTCTCTCTCTCTCTCTCTCTCTCTCTCTCTCTCTCTCTCTCTCTCGCTATCGCGGGGGGTGGGGGTAGTAGTACCTGCCCCAGAGCAAATCGGACACCCAATGGGTGCTTTTACCCAATGGACGGAGGAATCGGTTACTCCAATGGGTGCCCTTTCAATCTTTCCATTGGTGGCAATACAGAACCAATGACCAAAATCCTCCCCCCCCGCGCTAGCTAAGCTACGGCCCTGGGTGTAGTATTGAGGAATAGAATTGCAAGCCTAACCAAGTGAGTTTTCTCTGTGCCCCCAACCTTTCCCTCATGTTGTATTCGTCACCCCCTCCACACACTTTTAGATGCCCCAATTACACGAAAATATGTCCACTGTAAGTACCGAAATAACTAATAAGTTTATGTCGAATATATGTTTCAGAACATTTGGTATTCTGTTTTTCCTTCTGTGGCCATTTAAATCACTACGAAAAGATTATTCTTGATCACGTGCTAATAAAACGTCACGCGACAAGGTATTGCGTATGCGTATCGAAATATTGCCACATGTTGTAGAGGATCTGTCGCATACACGGTGGTATATAGAATATTTTTAATCACATGGATGTAATTGTAATTGATGGTAAATTCTATAACATTCTTTATTCCTCCGTGATGAAAGCGGACGTTAAACTGTATAACATACCACTCACTGTTACATGGTCATTTTATACCCATATGGTTCACATTATTGACAAAATGACAAGTATAACATACCACCCTTATATGGTCATTTTATACCCGTATGGTTCACATTATTGACACATTGTGAAATGATATGAGGTTTAACGTCCTATCGTTCTGCTCCGGGCTCCGACTGACAGCGGCACTATGACCTACTCTTACATCGAATTCTAACTGACAATGGATGTTTTATGCGCACGCCAATTTACACACGGGGCCTCGTTTGTCGCACCATTCGTACGACTAGACAGCTGTCCTCGTCTGGCCCTCCGTCCTGCACCACTGACAATAGGAAACCACGTCAGAATCGACAAAATGTAAGCTTAGTTCTAACTCCATCTTAGGTCTTATATACTGCATGGTGTATGGCCGTCTTCGTAAAACCAGTCGGAGTCGGACTTTAAACCCCGTTTCATTTCATTTCTCATTTTGTATTGATCATTGTTGTTACTGTATGCACGCTAAAACATAGTTAGCTCCCTTAGATCAGCAATATATACTCTTCAAAAAAAGAAACGCACAACCCATTTTTCATCATTTTTTTATTTACACGAAGTCGTTCTTTCCATAAACCTTACATGTTTTAATGTCATTGTGTAAGGATAAAAGAAATTCATTGTTGGTTTTAAATGTAATGTTACTAATTGTGACTGGTCATCATTTTTGTCGAAATTTGTTATCGTTTGATTGCACCAAGAAACGTGAATTTAACAACTTCGCGAGCTTTTCACATGAAACCTACATCTAAGGTCTTTAAAATCCCGGGGTTCTCGGTTCCCAAATCAGTTGCACATGTAAACACTCAAGGAACTAAGTGATGCCATATCTGAATGAAGACCAACGCGACAACGCTATTGGTCGATTATAAGCAGGTGAATCCAAGACAGATGTAGCCAACCTGCTGAATGTTTCCCTTGATTTCATTTCTCGCCTTTGGGATAGGTACCGACAGCGAAGTTCAACACGTGACCGCCCAAACTCAGGCCAAACAAGAGTGACCCCACCTGTCCTGGATCGTCACTTCCGGTTATGTCATTGGCGTAAATGGTTTTAACACCGAGCTCTATTGCAACAGCAATTCCCGGACGGCGTAAAATCTCGTACCAGACAGTCCGTAGACGCCTACGTGAAACCGAATAACGAGGCAAACGTCGTTATATGGCCCAGTCTCTTCTATTTATTTTACATTTCGATTTATATAAAAGTATTAATTTTTAGTAAACCAACACTTTCGTTTCCATTTGTATAAAAAAAAAATTGAGTAAACCTGTAACCAGCACCAGAGACTGGACAATTTGCGAGCTTCACAATAAAATGGGCGTTCCTGTCCTGTTTTACGTTGTTCCTTATTTGGAATGATTGACAGTTGTCAAGCAAGCCCCGAGGTACGATACGCATGAACTGGCTTCGTTAAGTTGTTATAATGATGTCGTGTGTAATTATTTATGTTCATTCACCTCATCCCATACGTTGTATCCGTTCATTCGACAGATATTGTCCGTCAACAAAATTCTAAGATCGTTAAAGTATCACTAAATAACAATAACTGTTATCCACAACAAACATCTCGCACCTACACCAGTTTACCAGTTAGTCGACAGCCATGTTTATTATCACGTGATGTTAGATATGTCGTGATCACGTGCACGACGTCACACGACCTACATAATGCAGATTGACCTACTAGATGAGAATGAAGCTCTATTTGCCCAGTCTCTAGAGATTACGTTTTTTTTTGTTTTTTTGTTTTGTTTTTTTTTGAGAGGACTGGCCAATTTTTGGTGTGTGGAGAAGACTGGCCACCAGTCTACCGTTAGAGCTTCTATTTTGAAATACGCCGACACCATGAAATCCAACTTTAATGGGTTCAGACACCGAGGGTATGGCCACAGCAACACCGGAGAGCAGTTTGGTTCAGCGACGTGTCGCTGTTCTTGTTGCAACAAGGCGATGGTAGAGCCAGGATATACCGACGACGACGAAATGTAACTTTGCGTTTCTTTTTTGGGAGAGTATATAAAACATTACGCTTAGGTATATTATAATTTATTTACACCCATTCTGCGGGTAAGGTAGGGATAATGGCCCTAATGTACATTGCGGGACTAACACCGTGTAATAGAATTCCCGTTATATTCATTTGAATTGGATACTCGATTGCATTATATAATACGTATACGTAACAAGGAGTAGGTAGCAACGCATCGCTAACTTCGTGGGTTTTCTCCCGGTCCTTCGTCCCCCCCCACGCTGCTAAAGACTTCTACGCGCAAGCAATTTATTGAAGTAAAATTGTATTAGTCCTGAAATGACCTTGATTGTGTCGAGTGGACGTTGAACTCCATTTTCTTTATCTTGTAATATGCAGTTTAAAGGGGTATTTTGCCCAGACAACGGCGATTTCTTCAACCAATCTTTGAATTTGAATTTCAAATGTTTAAGGTTATAATAAATATGAATAATGAGTGAACACTAACTCCTTCCTCTCGACGAATGCCACGATTCGAAAGCCTTGAATGTGAAGGATATTTTGACACTGGTTATGATTTGGTATACCAAATAAGGTAATGTTCCTCCTCTAGCCTTGTAAAATAAAGAGGTTTATTCCATATTTGGAATGGAAATTAACGCCAAGGCTAATCTTCGGCGTGCAGAAATTAGGAGGTATAACTTGGGGCGAGTTGCATTAGAACTAACCCAGATATTACAAGCAGCCATTATCTTTTGAGAACGAGGAACCTTCAAAGTTAATTCAGCTTTGTAATAAAGTTGTAAAACCATTGATGCTGTAGTGTTATTACGATCAAAAGAACACACAACAGGGACAGAAGTCCGATAGTACAACAAAGTGTCTTTAATGTACTTGTGTGCAGCTATAAATCAAGAACAATTCACATCATAATTAAAGGTTTCGTTCCCAAAATAATAATGGATCCACAGTGATTGGGATCCATTCAAATTCAAATTATTAATTTCACTGAACATGACAATACGATTTAAGACAAATCTTCCACAGTGAAACAAATAGTGCCCTGCGGTTTCGTTTACGTAACCAAGCGAACAAATATCAGTTGATACAAATCTGGGTATAATACACTGTACTTATCTCGGATTCTATAATGTAATACGCTGAGATATCGACTACTTTTAGAAAAATATCGTGGACTTTTCTCGCAGTAAAAAAAGTTTGCCGAAGTTTAACTTTACAATGGAATGATCCAGAGAAATCCATGCACGAATGGGAAGTAAGACTGCTGATAAATTCCAATGTTCAATCGGTTAAAGCCCCAATAACACTCTTGTTGTAAATGAATAATATGTTCCAATCTTCATTCTGGTCAACAAATCGTAATATTTTAGAATATGCCAATTAAATAATTCATCTTAACACACCTATTTTGAAATATTGGAAAAATTCAACCAATTGATTTAAAAAGTCTAACGTAAACCCTTTCAAACGTGACTTGTATTTTAAAATATTTTCGAACCCTCTGGACAAGTAAAATAGGTTGTAATTGATAATTTCACAACAGGTAGGACACTTAAACATCTAGTACTTAGAATAAGGGTATTATTTATTTTCTGGAGCTATCAAGCCAGCAAGAATGTTATTGTCCCTTTAAGTCAATTTGACTAAAGTACAGATCTATGGTTCGTTTCGTTTTTTCATTCTTTAGATGGCCTACACACCATGAAGATCTGGTTGTAGTGGAAGGTCGCGTTATGGATCGTACGAGCCGGTTTTTGATCCTATGACGCACCAAGGACTCACCGTAACAAACGGTTTCATTGGATAATCCGTCACTTCCGCCGGAGCGTGTGTAATATAACAACTCTTTCAGATCCTTGAGTTGTAAAGAAAAGTAAAATAAAATTTTGAACTATAAAAAACAAAACGAAATAGGATCTGTGTTTTAATCAGTTAGCCGGTTAAGTAGAACATGAATAATATTGTATCTATTTGGTAGATTGTAATTAAGCATGTATATTTTGACGTTTCATACCGATATTTTCACTGATCAAAAGAAAAAAAACCCAAAACAACTTCATCAATTATAAGATAACGATTTATAAACGATGAAACAGCAATAACGGATAGTGTAATGAAGCTGAATGAGACATGGGGGAAAATATTTCCGTGCAAGTCTGCACTAAATTCAAAAACATAAGAAAATCTAATGTTTCCTATTTGTTATTTCCTGAGTTCGTTTATGTGAAACGGTTAATAACGGGTGTTAATGGATGTCACCCACGGCACCCGAGAGCCTTAAATTCAGAAATCAAAATACCAAAATACCACAAGCGACCACCAACAACAAAAACAGCGAAACCAACTATGTATATCCATTTTAATGTATTGCATGTATTTTCTTTTAATTAAACTAGAACATATCACGAACCAAATTTTCATCATCCTAAGTCAGTACTTAACCAACAATCTCGCCAATAATCACGTGCCTTAACATTATTTACATCTCAGTGACCTTGACAAACATTGAGATGATCTTAACTAATATGTTTAGCCATATATAGATCAATTAGTACCGTATGACTTAACACGGATATTATTATTTCACAAACCGGACGAGATGCTCACAGCTTCCGTGTTTCTCTCCTTGAATTAATTTCCCTCAAATCATAATATCAGATTCGCCGAACGGGTATGGTAGACTTTGTTTTTATACGTGACTATGGATAGACAATTCTGCATAACAACGTGTCTGTGGATAGATTCTTCTGCCTAATAACGCGGCCTTTCTGATTATATTACCTCAGAGAGATACTGGTAATTTTCGTATTTTATTTCCGACCTTACTAATCACCTATTAAGGTGTAAATTGTGAATAACACCGACAAATAACTAACCAAACAAGGTCTTGATATGCGTACTGAACACATCATATCAAAAATTGAAATGATTACCTAAAATAAAAACAATGGATAAAATTAATATGTGAAATCAACAACAATTCTATTGACAGTCTTGTTCTTGACGGTGATTAATTGCCTAGAGCGACGAGACCGTTTTTTTCTTCAACTGTTCAATTATCTGTATTTTCTCCAATTTGTTTATGGGGGAAAGAGAGACAAATGGAGTTCAACGTCCGCTCGACACAAACCAGGACATTTCGGGACTATCATATGGTTTAATTTTTTATTGCAATATTTCGCTTGCTCGTAGAACGTAGAGGACTTTAGGGCTGGGAGGAAACCGGAGGGCCTGGAGAAAACTCACGAGGTTGGACTGGCGATCCTATTCCTGGTCACGTACAACCTGGGATTTGAAACTTCGTCAGTTTACTCAATGACAGCGCTTCATGATACAGCGCGCACGTGCTAACCATTCGTCCACCCAACCCCCAAATTTGTTTTTGAGGTCGTTTAAAGTTTGGGTATTATATACAATACTTATTTCCTTGAAGATTGCGTTTTACAATAATTAGTTACTTACTAATCTTGGTATAGTTTACTTTCAATCCAAATTCAGCTTCACCAACTCCCCCGTCAAAAGGCAACACTTAGTAATTCACTTTTCTTTTATCAAAATTGAGTTCGGACCAAATTTGTAGTTACTAGGGTAGGTGCTTCCTGTTGTTGTACTAGATATTCCAATGTTTTGATTTTGTAAGCAGTCACACCCATTAGTCAGGTTAAAATACAGTTTACAAAAAAGGTTTGTCAAATGATTTTGGGGGTTGAGGGGGTATTTTCCCTATATTGAGAGAGAGCGAAATGGGGTTTAACGTCCACTCGACACAAACCAGGTCATTTTGGGACAAATATATGGTTTAACTTTATTTCAATAATTCGCTTGCGCGTAGGGGTCTTTAGCAGTGGGGGGAAATCGGGGTGCACGGAGGAAACCCACGAGGTTGAGAAGGCGCCCCTATCTCCATGCCACATAGGCTCACACCAGGGCTCGAAACCACAGCCGCAAACCAGAGGTGACCGGTCAGCTAGAGGTCGAAGCGCGGCTCTCTAGACCACTAGGCCATACCCCCACCCACCCCATATATTGACCTGTGTAACACTATTGTAAGTGATGACAGCAATCAGTTTCATAAATATATGGTTTATTTACATCGCAACAGAATACAACACATAACTACAACAGCAATACAGGTACTAAAACTACATAAATATATATATCCAAAATTATTAGTACAACCGCAAAGCTGTACTACGTTGTTTCATGGTAAACGACGAAGAGATAAAAGGTATGCCGACACAAACTGATTTCAACACAGGTTTAATAACATTTTAACATTTTCAAGTACTTTTCTTCCGTCTTTGGACTATTCATAAATAATGTTATTGTATGAAGATGGACAGTATAGTATATTTATACATATTTACATAGTAACACTGTGGTTTTAATTGGCTATAGTTACCATTGTCTATGGTTACACAGTTTATCTAACTAATAGAAAACATGCACACACGTATATGGGTTCTATTTTGGAACAATGAGTGGAAGATAATCACGGTATTGATTTAAGAATAAATAATAAAACTAATCGCCAATTGGCTATTAAGGAACGTACTTTTCAATAAAATGATTTTCCATTAATTTCCTTTTCGTGGTGTCATCGACTTTCATTTATAAAAAGGGAAAATTTGACATTTTATTTGTAGGTGTTTCGCATTTCTATTTACAAATAAGGGCGCATTTTCAATATTACAATCCCGTCGATGGTTGCGTACTCTATCCCGTAGATGAGTTGATGTCTCGCCTATGTAAAATAATTCAGAAGCCCGACACGTCAAGACATATGAGATTTTTTGTGTCACAATTCATATTGTCGTTGACGCAAAACGTACAGAAACGCACCAGGGCGGTATATAACTACCATTCCGTCTCTCTGCCAAGACAGCGGTTGAACTCGGGTGAGTCTATGTGCCTGTCTGTGTGTCTCTCTCAACAGAGAAACCCTTCCAAGCTCCACTGATTTGAATCCAAAAAACTTATCCAATTTAAAGGCAAAAAGTTAATTAGTATATATATTATTGATACATTATTGATATTAAATATAATAACTATATGTAGTTAAAGGTCAGGGGTTCTCCCACATGACCATTTGTATATACTAGAAGATTATTTGACAATAGTCATATTGATGTTAGTCACCGCAGCACCGTAGTAAATTTAATTACCAGTTACGGATAGGTCAAAAGTACAGCAGAGATTTCACCCTGTGTAACATCTGACTACATGACAGGCCTTCTGATCCATCGTGTATGCGTTAACCATTCGGCCTCGGCTAGCCCCACCACGAGGGGATCAGAGAAATATTTGTGTGTGTGGGGGGGGGGACCTTAATCTTTGTCAGCTACTTTCACGTACATTACACGACAGCCCCATGGCCGTCTACTTTTCTTTGATTGCCAGCTTTCAAGACAGGGTTGTTTTTTTATAATAACAAAACTGTTGTGTGTGCGTGTTAGTTTTATTTGTCAGGCAGTTGATGAACCAGTTTTTAAGAACTTAACAATACGTGTGATATACGTAACCTTATGTGTAAATGTATAAAGCTTGAATCTCTAAGGAGTAATCTGAATTGGTTTTACTGTGTTTCTTAATCCATACAACTAGAAATTGATCTCTTTCAATCTGTAGTAGATTGACACCGGTTTCCACGAACTGTTAACGAGACGAGATAATCAATGTTCTCCTGGAGTCGGCAGTATTAGACTGCCTTATTAACCTATATCTTCGTGTAAATTCATAAATAGTTCAGCCAATGACACATTGGTTCTAAATAAAGCAAGTATGGCGGAAGTCCCGTGAGTGTATTTCTATCGCTTGTCAATCTGTTAATAATCCTATTTCCTGTCTTCGTATTGACCAAGACGGATAATTACCTCCCCCTGATTCATGCCCGCCATTTAAATATTTATAATAACTCTCTCCCTCCGTGGAGCTCAGACATCTTTGGGATAAGTCGAACCGCCGACATCCAACCGTATAGTGTACGTACAAAGCGATTGACGGCGTAGACATTGGCTGTTGATTACACAGAATACGCCCACTCCAAGTGAGTATCAATGCCCCACAGTGTACCCAGGAAGCAGCGTTTAATTGAATTCCATCAATATTTTTAAAAAGCAATTCTTTTGTGGAAGTTAAGACGTTTCAGTTCGAAATTTTGCCTAGAGAAGCCTCCCCCCACCCAATTGTGATTAGTGATCCTATGCAATAAAAGCTATTTAGGTCATAAGTGGCGCTTATAACCCTTCAGAAGCACGGCACCGTCTAAGGGCCTTGTAGCCTATTTACATTTACACTGTGGAAAAGAGAGAGAGAGGGGGAGAGAGAGAGAGAGAGAGAAATGGGGTTTCGATCTCTGGTGTGACTTGATACAGATCGTTTCTTGTCTTTCCTCTGGGAATATCAATAGGTAATTTGTGTAGGAGTCTGTCTGGGTGAGACATTAACTGGTGTAACATTGACAGTGTTTCAGATTGCTGGTCTAATTGTATTCCGATGTACAGGCGGCTCTGTGTGTAGAGTACGGATCTCTCCTTCCTCGTCAGTGCTGCCGGGCGGAGGATCTGACACAGAAACACATGAAGTCCATCGGACGATTCGCAAAACTGACCACTTTGAAGACTCCTCCATAAGATCAAACCATTTGGCCATATGACGTTTAATACAATTATGTGGTGTATAATTTATTCAGTGTCTTTTGTTCAGTCAATCTGTTGGTGCACAGTTTTCCAACATTTTTCAAAAGGAACACACATTTGTTTTATGTAACGGCACTTTAAATATATTTATTCTTTTACCCAACAACAAAAACATCAACAACAATAACAACATAACAGATAAATACAGTCATATCATAGTCAAATACAATCATACTATAGTCACATAGAATTATACCATAGTCAAATACAATCATATCATAGTCAAATACAATCATATCATAACCACATAGAATTATACCATAGTCAAATACAATCATATCATAGTCAAATACAATCATATAATAGTCAAATACAATCACATCTTAGTCAAATACAATCACATCATAGTCAAATGCAATCATATAGTCAAATACAATCATATCATAGTCAAATACAATCATATCATAGTCAAATACAATGTACAATCATATAGTCAAATAGAATCACACCACAGTCAATTACTTTTATATCATAGTCAAATTCAATTATTTCATAGTTAAATAAAATGGTATCATAGTCGAATACAATCATACCATAATCAAATACAATAATATAGTTAAATACAATCATATCATAGTTAAATACAGTCATATCATAGTCAAATACCGTCATATCATAGTCAAATACCGTCATATTATATAGTCAAATACAATCATATCATAGTCAAATATAATTATATCATCACATAGAATTATACCATAGTCAAATCCAAATATATCATAATCACATAGAATCATATCATACAAATAGAATTAAAAAGTGACAAGAGCCTCTTTGATTTGTGTAGGGACAAACCAGCGCAGGGTTAGCATGCAATCAATTGAAATAAAATGAAGTTGATCGTCCTACTTTTTTTGAGGGGCCTAAAAACAGATCAACTCTCCACTTTAGTACTAGAATAAAAGTTGTTTTTATTTTCACTCAAATCAAAGAGGTCATGTCTTATAAACAAAATTATAACAGCTACCATTGGGCCGTTCATCTACCAACACGTTAAAGCTGGGAGATTATTTTATATTATATTCTGACTCCCATGCTAAAGCTGGGAGACTATTTTAAATTATATTCTGACTCCAAGGATAAAGCGTGTGTACAATTATTATTTTTCAAAAAACGTGTTAAAGCTGAGAGAATAAATTATATTCTGACTCTCTGTGTAAAGCCAGGAGAATATAATATATTCTGACTCCCTAGGTAAAACTTAGACGGTCTATTATATTCTGACTCTCCGGGTAAAGTTGGCAGAATATATTATATTCTGACTTTTTGGGTAAAGTTGGGAAATAAATTATTACTCCGGGTAAAATTTAGATTCCTATCATATGTGTGGATATAGATCAGCAATGGTCATCAATAGTGGTCTGAACCCTAGTCGGCCTGTGGTGGAAATAACCAGTACCCCTTTTCTCGAAATCTTAATTAAAAAGATAAAATCCAAATTTAAGTATAATATATTTCAATTTTCATTTCTAGCCTTGAATATGGTTCAATTTTACTTCAATTATTCGCTTGTGAGTAGTGGTCCTTTTCTGTGGGAGGAAACGGAAGTTGGAGATGAGACCTTACTCCTTGTTGCGTACACGTTAAATAACCCCTAACCTATTCCCTATTCTCAAACTGATTCGTCTATATCCACACATTAGATAGACAACAACCAGATCATATAAATCACAAACATATTATATTTACAATATCTACACTTAATGTGTTAATAAAACAATTACATTATCTACTCGGTGTCATATCATCGTTAACACTAAGTTGCACTAAACAAGGCTTTCATTGGAGGGGATGGTGGGGTGGGGCGGTATTGTTTGACAAGAACAAATTCAAAACCAACAAAGTAAGGGATGAGACAAGCCCTCTATGGGGGTTTTAGTAAGCACACACGAAAAAAACCCGAGAAAATAAATAAAATAATTTTTAACGTCCTACGTTTCTGCCACAGCCTGGTTAATTATGATGGCCATCACACTACATTAATTCTAATACTAGATACAGTAACATTAAATAATTTGTTGGGTCTAGTAGGGGTCTTTTAATAGTGGCGGGGGCGGGTTGGGGTAGGAACTGAGTGTTAGAATGGTAGAATGGTATATTCCTCTCGATCCTTTGGCAGTGGGGGGGCGGGGGTTGGTTAGCGTGCGCGCGCTGTATCATATGGTCTGCCATTCAGTCAACTGGCGTGGTTTCGAATCCCCGGTTGTACGTGGTAAGGAGCAGGGTCGCCTGTCTAACCTCGTGGGTTTTCTCTGGGTACTCCGGTTTTCTCCCACTGCTAAAAACCCCTACGCGCAAGCGAATTATTGAAATAAAATTAAACCATATGTTAGTCCCGAAATGACCCATCTCTCTCTCTCTCTCTCTCTCTCCCTCTCTCTCTCTCTCTCACTCTTTGGCAGTAGCGAGGGGATGGAAGGGGTGGGGGGTGTGAATTAGAATGGCATATTCTTTGTCATCTACAAGTCTGAGACTAAAACCACCCCTCTCGGTTCAAAGTCTGCGTTAGATCACTCGTCCACCTCCTTACACCCGTACCCCTCCACACCCCAGGCCACCGCCATAATAATAATAATGTACATTTGTAATTGCTCTAACTCCATCCATATTGCATGCTCTAAGCGCGAGGATAATAGCTAATCCCGATAATATGTCACAAACAAATGAGTTTTAAGTTTGGATTTGAACACAGCTAATGATTGAGAACTCTGTATCTCCAATGGTAAGTTGTTCCACAAACGCGGTCCACAGACACTGAAGGCTTTATCCCCATTTGATTTAATCCGACCGCTGTAATGTTATGCAGATCTCAGCCAAGTGTTAATCCAAATGTTAATCCGGTTTATGAAATATTATCAAAAAACTTAGACAGCCATTTCATGTGCAACCTGGTTGGGCGCCATATGATAAAACAGTGGTCTTCGTTTAGATGGTATAACGTGCCCCCATTATTGGGTTGGTATATACATGTAGGACACGGCTAAGAGCCGCTGGTCATAGTCGACGAGTAATTTCGCCGCGTATTTGATAGATATTAGCACGGATGCGAGAACTGGTTTCTGGGTCGTATTAAAGCCTGGAATTGGTCAGATATTCCTCTTGGATTACAAACACCAGACACTAAGCTTAAAGTATCAATCGTCAGGCCGCGGAAAATAATCTTACAAGTCTAGTAGGATCAGTGTTTGTAGTCGTGCTGGCTGGATGGATGTGTAGAGATAACTATCGAGAGAGACACGGTTTATGCGAGGACTTTAAATGTGGATTTACGCAGAAATTGACGCTTACATTAGATTGCGGTGATTTGTTTTTTTTTTCTGAATTATAACGCCTTGTTAATATTTATATTGGAGTATTTGGGTTTTTAATTATCTAAACTTATTCTTTAAACTGACACCTAAAGTTACAGTATCGTAAAACTTTATCAAAACTAAGACATCTACATGTATATACCGACCCAATAATGGGGGCACGTTATACCATCTAAACCAAGACCACTTTATACGACCTCTCAATTGTAAAAACTGTCTCCGACCTGTACATTAGGACCAAGGTAGCCTATACATCTCTAAATGTAAGAACACCCTACACGACTTCTTATGCGGGGACATTTTAAAGTGAGAATTATTGGCGGTATTGCACTCTCCAAACTCTTCAACTTCCAGTGATTGAGATTTAAAATTGTCTGACAAGCATGATGGTTGCAGACCAAACATCATATTATTATTTACTATCTAAACCAGAATATTAAGACAGGGATGTGATCAGAGATGAAGTGCCGTAGGTCCAGATAAGATAACTTCCTACACAGGAGGAGAATGTAGAGATGCGAGAGTGTCGAAGCGCTAGTGTACAGTAATGGTAGGTCACCACTATCACGATTCGCGCTACGACTGAAATCATGTTTTTAATCGTGGTGTAATCGTGATAATTCTGTTACGTCCTTTAGGCCCCCGTCAGACCGGGGTGGCGTCCGACTGGGGTGGCGTCCTTACAGCTCGGTGGCCCCATAGGGACAATCCTATCATACAACATGGCACGAGAGTGAGAACCTAACATAGGATAACCTCTACACAGGGAGGTTCTTAATGATAGGTGGCGTAGTTCTAGATTAATGTACAGTAAGATAGCTTCCTACACGGCGAGGTGTCCAGTGATGGAGTGGCGTAGCTCTAGACAAATATACAGTAAAGCCAGACTGACACTTGCACGATTCCGTGGCACACATTGGAACGACTCGAGTCGGCACAAACTTGCGCAAACTCGTCGTGTAAATGCGGGAAGTACGTAAACAATGCGCAAACTATGCGTGAATTCGTCGTGCCAGTTCGTGTCAATGTGGACACTGATGGGCACGACAAAATCGTGGCCCAAAGTCGTGCAAGTGTCAGTCTGGCTTAAGATAGCTTCATACACGAGGAGGTTGAAATGAAGTGGCGTAGCTCTAGACTAATGTAGAGTAACATAGCTTCCTACAAGGTGGTGTAGCTCTAGACTAATGTATATTAAAGTTTAAGACACCTATAGTGTTAACAGTTTCTACTTTACACATTTTAAACCAATATTACAATAATACTAATATAAATCCATTATATACATAACACATAGGTTATATACATAACACATAGGCTATAAATAACACATAGGTTATATACATAACACATAGGTTATATACATAACACACAGATTGTATACATAACACATAAGTTATAAAATAACACATAGGTTGTATACATAACACACAGATTATATACATAACACATAGATTATATAAATAACACATAGGTTATATCAATAATACACAGATTATATACATAACACACAGGTTGTGTACATAACACATAGATTATGATCAAGATGGCAATAAAACCTAAAACATTCCGTTCACCACCATTTATAATCTGGTGTCAACCTGACCACACAAATTAATAAAGCTCCATCGCGACGATTATTCCAAATTTAGGAATGCATTGTTATCGTAAACGAAAATTCTTGCTGTACTTCAAGTAACGGCCAAAACTGTCAATGGTGATATCACTAACGTTTATGTATTCAACATACATAAACAATCAGTGCATAAAATACATAATTGAAGAACAGCAAGATTTTTCGTTTAAGATAACAATGCATTCCTAAATTTGGAATATTGGCTGCGCGCAGACGTGAAGTTCACAATAGCGGTTCATTTCGAGTGAATTTTGTTTGTGTTTTTGGATCGCTAAATTCTACATGAAAAAAAATGTTGGATTGTTATAAATTTCTATTGGTGTGGCAAGATATGATTCCCTTTGGCGAACAAAGAAGAATCACAGTGACAAATAGAAGGTAAGGATTTCAAATTAGCCTTAGACACGTGATGGGGAAAAAGCCTCATTTTCATATTAATTGCCTATAGATCAAACCAGTAACGGTTAGAGGCCAAAGCCGATAAATAACGTTCCTTATTGTAACTACACACAAACGGAAACAACAGCGTCGAAATTAAATCCATAAATCGATTACACTTTCTCAATAGAAGTGATTGGTGTCGTACACAATGAGTTTATGCTTCAAGTGTCTCCCTTGATTGTCAATCCGTCTAAAATCGCATAAAAGACAAGCATCCAAACAAAAGTGATTACAGTAATTAATAGAATCAGATTAAATATCCACTTGATGTAGATCCTCAAAAAGTTTAAAACGACAAACGTTTAACACAGTAGAAATACACACTGATAAATGACTTAAACAATTAGCTACACCTTAAATACAAACGATCAGAGTTCATCCAACTATGCTATTATTGAGTTCAGCCAACAATGTTACTATTGAGTTCAACCGACTGTGCTATTATAATACGACCCCACTGTAATATTATTGAGTTCAACCTACTTTTTAATTATTGAGTTCAATCACTGTTTTATTATTGAGTTGAAATCACCGTGTCATTATTGAGTTCAAATCACTGTTTTATAATTGAGTTCAAATCACTGTGTTATTATTGAGTTCAAATCGCTGTCTTATTAGCATACAGCCATAATAATACAGCTATAAAATGTGTTTTCTGTGATACCATCTTTAGAAATGGACGCCTAACTAATTTTGAGTATACCATACATAATGGTATACGGCTGTCAACCTACACAACTCATTTTGTGTAGAAATCATTTTTATATTATTTCACACGTCTCGATTATATATCATTACATGTATCCCAGTTATATATCATTACACACGCCCCAGTTATATATCATTACACACATCCCAGTTTTATATATTATTACACACATTCCAGTTTTATAACAAGACACACATTCCAGTTATATATCATTACACATGTCCCAGTTCATCACATATGTCCCGGGTTTATATCATTATTCATGTCCCAGTTTGATATCAGTATACACGTCCCGGGATTATATCATTACACATGTCCCAGTTTTATATCATTACATACATCCTGTTTTTATATCATTGCACATGTCTCAGTTTGATATCATTACACACTTCCCCGTTTTATTCCATTACACATGTCCCAGTTTTATATCATTACACATGTCCCAGTTTGTTATCATTACATACGTCCCGGTTTTATACCATTACATACGTCCCAGTTTAATATCATTACATACGTCCCGGTTTTATATCATTACACATGTCCCAGTTTGATATCATAACACACGTCCGAGTTTTAGACGGATGCGTTGTATTGGTGAATAACTGCAGTACGCGTGTTAATTTACAAAACAAATATTTAAATCAATCCCCTGGACACCCCGTGTGTCTTGTTGGGGGTGGGACCCTCTTGTGTCTTGATGGGGAAGTGGGTTCGCCTTGTGTCGTGATGGGGGGGGGGGGTAGGAAAAGTAGGTTCGTCCTGTGTCGTGATGGGAGGTAGGGAGAGTGGGGTAGTCCTGTGTCATGATGGGAGGTAGGGAGAGTTGGGTAGTCCTGTGTCATGATGGGAGGTAGTGAGAGTGAGGTGGTGGTGGGTAGGGGTAGAGCGAGTAGTGTCGCCCTGTGTCCTGATTGGGGTAGGTTGAGTCGGGTAATTACACACCGCCTTATAAACGGATATATTTATATTATTTATCATGACAAACATATATCACATGGCAAAACATCTTCGGTTCCGTTTAACAATCCATACACAATATTTCTATATATTCTAGTAGGATTGTTAGAACCAGTTGATTCTAATCCAATCGCGTCTTGTGTGGGTCCAGTACGACAGATCGCGAGTAACATATCGCCCGGGATACAAATCTTATATTCACAATGTCAATCGCTAAAAAGATTTAAATATCGGGGTGGAGTAGAGTTGTTTAAAACAGTTCTTACAAATCTGATCACTAACCATTTCCTGGGTCCACTTGCGCTACTCGACCTTCCATATAAACCTAAATCTTCCAGCCAAATATCCTGTGTTCTATTTAACTATCCGTATTATTCCACATTCCTCCAGGGTTCCTTTTAAATCTGGTCGCCATTCATTTTTGTGGCTTGGGTCCGTTGACGATATGAATAAATGTCAATCAAAACAAAACAGATGTCAAACTATTTAAAGAGACTTTATAGTCCGTGCACATTTTTATTTCAGATGGCATCACCGTTAGATTCGCTTTTATGCATGTAGCTGTAGTGTGTCATGGTGTAGAGACGGACACCTTCTTTATATTGGTTGGTCTGGCAACCCAGCGCCTTCCTGAACGCGGTTCTAAATTTGACGGACACGATGTTATAGATAAGGGGATTCCCCGCACTGTTCATATAGACCAGTAAACGAATAGCGTTCATTACATTGAGATAGTGTTCGAGATCGAGGTCGTTGAGGGCGTGAGGCGAGTATATGGTCAGTAGAACTAAGATTCGAAAGGGCAAGAGACAGACGAAGAAAAGGATGATGATACCGACGAGCATGCAAACCAACTGTTTGTGGGAATCGGACGATTGGGTCTTCTTACTGTCTTTCATGTCTTTCGACATGCTGTCCTTCACGACCCGCAGAATAATCACCACGTACACTACAATCAACATGGCGAATGGAACGACGAAAAACACACAAAATATCACCACAACAAAGGCTCGTTTAACCCCCGAATCTATGGGCGTCGTACAAATATCAACGTCCTCTTTATAACTGAAGTGATATTGTCTTTGAGTTTCAGCCATTAAAAAGAAGGGTACAGCAAAGGCAGCGGCACAGATCCACATAATGGCGATCAGTATCATCTTATTCCTACTGTTGCTTCCGGAATAGGCCTTAAACGGATAACAGACGGCGTAGAAACGGCCAAAGCTGATGGCCATGATAATCAAAATGGAGGCATGTGTCATCATATTCTCCAGAAACGCCACCATTTTGCCTGAAATGAGAGAAAAATAAATCATTATCAATCCAGAGACAAAACGAAATGAAACAAATTTTAGTTTAACGTCGTACAGTGTGCTATAAGAGATATTTTACCCAGACAGCGGCGCTACGACCCACTCTTGTATCGAACTCCAACTGCCGAGGGATCAATCTTTTACTGCACGCCAGTGTGTATATGGGAACTCTGTTTGTCGTCTACCACCACTGACGAAGGGAAATCACGCCGGAGAATACCGATGGACTTTCTCGGCAAACACCGGAGTGCACGCGGAACATCCAGGCCAGTGAGACAGCGTCTTACCCATTTAGGGCAAAAGTGAAGCAGAGGATATTTTGTGGATATTTATGAAGTTAATAATGGATTGCTATGGAACCGCCAAGATAAATAAGGTATCATAAACAAGTGAGCCGTATCATTGTCCATTATCAACTGGGCCTCTAACCACTGGACTAGTCATCCAGGGCTCCCGTTACAAATACAAAAGAAGAAAATTTAACAAATAAAATGTTATTTTCAAAAATCGATACTTGAAAATCATTAATTCTCCGTGTTATTACATTTTGATTTACAGATTACGCCTAATGACAAACACGTACACGTAAGCAATCTCTTGAATTGAAAATAAGGGTAACATTAGATGGAGTAGATCAGTCTTCATTTGACTACTCTGTGCATCAGTTGGACACCCAACTCTATTTTCACTGCTAAAGACCCCTACGCGCAAGCGAATTATTGAAATAAAATTAAACCATTTAGTACCATCTCTTTCTCTCTCTCTCTCTCTCTCTCTCTCTCTCTCTCAATTTCTCTCTCCCATCCCGATTTTATTTCGCCTAATGGTGTAATACGACCATCAGTAATAAATTGATGAAAAGAATAAAACAAGTTCCTTGCAAATTTATTAATAGAATTTATCTTATTTTTTCTTCAGTGATAATAAAACAAATAGCTACAAATTCCCTACATGAAAACAAATAAATGTCTAAGATGTTTCTATGTAAAAGATAAATTAACTGGTCTAAGTCCACCTTTCACAGCATTCAAACAATTTAGCGAAATGTAACTATATCGATTATGTTAGACGTTTTAACGGAAGTAAGAAATAAATATTTGTAATACGGCTCAGTTCTTAAATTGTTTATTGTGACCTCCACAAGCAAACTTGCGATCTGTCTTTAGAATGAAATATACTTTTTCTGCGCCCTCAACAAACCCAGAGATAATAAACTTTATTTATAAGATGAATTAATTCAATATGTTAGACATCTACATCAAATGTTGAAATGTTGATTGATATTTAAAATAAAAGCGGTATTTTCCCAGACTCTGATTTCCTGGAAAATTTGATAAACGTCAAAAGAGAGAATTCTAGAAATTAATCATTTTTTGATAAATCGTTTTAAAGGATATCCAACCGTTATTTGTGTTTCAAAAATGTGATTTAAGTAACCGGAAATATTTCTGTGGTGTTCGAGCTAGTCGATGTGAACACTAGTGCAACTGTTCGACGAACACGCATGCGAAGTATTTGAATTAGCAGAGCCGTTAGATTTATTCTACAAATAACATCGCTTCGTTGTCAATAAAGTTACCCTATCAGGCATAGGCTGTAAAGAGCCAGCTTATGTAACTAACGAATCGTTCCCTTGACATTATGACGATTACCAAATGATTCATTGGGCCAGCTCAAGGATATATTAAGATATAATAGTATTCTTTGTTCTGCGATCACGAGACGGTAAATAGATTATATGACATATCCTGTCTGTAGCTTCAACATCAGACGTTCATTTCCTCGACAGGTCAATACCAGTAAAATATACGACTATTTATTCAACTAATCTCTGTAAATATTCAAGATATCAATATCACCAATATCTTTAAACACAAAGATAGATGAGATTTGTAAAATTGCAACTGTCAGAAAGATAGACGTAAACCAGTTTTATTCAATCTACAGATCCGAATATATCCTATTCAATTATATGTAATATAAACAATCCAATATTTAACGTAGGAATTGGTCAATATAGGCCAGATAAATCTACATATCGACATTTATATTTCAGGACCACAATGGAAATATGTTTAACACGTGTGCTTTTGATGTCATCGTTGATTCGTCATGACCAGGTGTGGCAATCACAATGAGACTATTTATTTATTCATTAAGTTTACGTGCAATGCATATTGTTGGTTTTTTTATCGGTTCATGATGCATCAATAAAAAATCTTATCTTATTTTTATATTTAACGTTTGAATGAGTTCATGCAAACATGGAAAATTATGCTGAGATCAGCTATATAATTTTATGTCATATAAATGATATAAAATGGGGTTTAACGTCCTAATGATCTGTTCCGACTGGGCTAATGACGACGGGCATACGGCATACAGTCTGCTATAGGGGTGATGTGTGGGGGTCCGCCGGACATCGGCGCTACGACCGTCTCTTATATCTTATTACAACTCCCAATGGGTCTTTTATGTTCGATTCTATGTTTACACTCGATTTTGGTTTTCCGGATCATCCCAACAACAGCCGTCTCTATCAAGGCGGTGCGGTAGAGTGGTGTGAGGGGGCGCCAAAATAATGTTCGGGTTACTGAGCGGGAGCGGCGACACCCAGATTACCCCCTCCCCGAAAAGTTTGAACATTTGACTGCCGAATATTTTGTAGGAGGGGCACTTGCTCCTATAGCCCCGCCCCTCAGACCCGCAACTTTCGCGGCGCCCAAAGCCCCAATAGGTGATATAAAACTGTGGGCGGCCTTAAAACCAGCCGATTGATCAGTGCCTTAAGAGCATCACCGTGTGATCATAACCACGTGTATTATTTTATAATTGAGAGGTTGTCGAAGTTTTTGAGGGGGGCGCCTTATTTTTCTGGGGGTGCAGTATACCCAGTGCATCCCCGTTAAATACAGCCCTGCATCCTGCATCTCTGAAAAAGAGAAACCACACCTGAAAATCCCGATGACATTATATCGACCTAAAGACTAGCGAGCCATCGCCCTACCGACTGAGCAACTGTGAATCCCATAATTGAGTATAATATGGTTGTCATAGATAAACCCATACTGATGAGCAGTGAATATTCGCTAGGCCGCCACAATCACTGATAAGGATGACATCGATGCGTCTTAATGAGTCACAAATAATACTATTAAATTTTTTCCTCCCACAAATTCTAAAAACATTTTTTTTATATATTAGAAAAGTAAATAAAGACATTTGAAGGGTTTTTTTTTTAGGTAAAACTTATTTCCTATTTAGTGTAAATTAATGGGTATTAAAATGAGTAAAAGGCATCATTCTGCTCAAACTAGTTACGTCTTATGCAAACAATGCACGCGCCATTGAGCCAATGATTGACGTTGCATGCTGTGACGTCGCGTGTTGAAGGCAGTCATCTTTACTGAGATATTAGAACACTTTCGTATTCCTCTGTGAAACAGATTGAGATAAGCCCGGGTCTATATCTTCAAGAATAATAGGTAAACCAATAGAATCCAATAGAATAATACCATTAATTAAACAGTTATTTATTGAATAAATATATTGTCATCAGATATTTATATAAACCAATCTGTATCTACGTGGGGATTGAATGACGGATAGACATAAGTGGCACAAATTGTCAGTCTAAAGAAAATAGATATTGTTGTTTTTATTCTATACTATCAATAAAGCATGTATCTATTTAATCTACCAGTATGTTTATATTACTAATTTAATCGATTAATATATTGTTGTCTTTATTTTATAGTATCATTATAAATCATTTATAGGGTGTTAATTTTTCTTATTTAATCAATAATAAGTTAAACATGAACCAATGTTTATATTTCTATTTTAATCATTTAGAAGTAAATGTATGATCAATATGTTCCTACGAATGAAACGAGCTAAATATTGTTTAAAGTCCCGCACCCTGGACTGATAAAGACGGACATCTTGCTGTTAATATTTTTAATGTTATATTTCATTGTATACTATAGCCTCTAGTTGTTGTATTTATTGTAAATAAATTTTGTCACTATTTCAATATAATTTTGTATATTTACATATCAAATTTTAGTCGTATCTTGATTAAAGCCCTATCCTTTACTAGTCTTTTAAATAACGTACTGTAACTTGGTCAGATGAGTTAAAGTTGAGGTATGATGTAGGGGGGGAGGGGGTGGCCTAGTGCCGCGCTCTGACCTCTAGCTGGCCGGTCACCTCTGGCTTGCGGCTGTGGTTTCGAGTCCTGATGTGAGCGTATGTGGCATGGAGATAGGTGCGCCTTCTCAACCTCGTGGGTTTCCTCCGGGCACTCCGGTTTCCTCCCACTGCTAAAGACCCCTATGCGCAAGCGAATTATTGAAATAAAATTAAACCATATGTTAGTCCCGAAATGACCTAGTTTGTGTTGAGTGGACGTTAAACCCCATTTCTCTCTCTCTGAGGTATGATGTAAGGTATTGTCATTAGGAACCAAATGCTGGGAAAATTTGGGCACACAATTTTACTTTGTAAAAGGTGTATAAAAAAAAATTGTGTTTTTGAATGTGTCCAATTTAACAGAGTGTCTATAGTTTGGCAATTAAATAGAAATCTAAAAGACCCGAACCCTCTATTGTTTGGAGTACAGTAAGCCACAATTCGCATTCTAAGAACCTAACTACATTTTTTGGGCACAAACCACCACTGTAATTTTTCGGGCACCCCCACCCCCATTCAAAAATTTCCCCGCACGCCTATACGTATTATGTTAATATATTAAAGGTATCAGACCAACTGCAAATTAAGAGACCCCATCCAGCGCAGTCACCACTTTAAAGCCCCAGTAACACGATCAAACTTGTTTATCAACTGAACCCTCCCAGCACATCCAATCCTTTAAAGCACAAGTAACATGGTCATCTTCTAATCAACAGAATTCACCCAACACAGCTACCCACTGGTAACACGATAAAACTTCTATCTAATCGACATAATCACCCAGCACATCCGCCCTTTTAAAGCCCTAGCAATACGACCAACCTCTTATCAAGGGAGCTTACCTAGCACATCCACCCCTTTAAAGCCCTATTAACACGATCAACCTCTAACCGGGAGAACCAGCCCGGCACAGACATCCCTTTAAAGCCCTAGTAACACGACCAGTCTCTTATCAAGAGAGCCCAACCAGCACACCCGCCCCTTTAAAGCCCTAGTGACAAGACTAACCGCTAATCGAGAGAACCAGCCCAGCACAGCCATCCCTTTAAAGCCCTAGTAACACGACCAATATATAACCGACAGAACCAGCCCAGCACAGCCATCCAGCAACACGATGAAACATCTAAGCAATCAAATATCTAAAATATGTTAAATGTTGATGAAGTTAATGATGTTACTTGGTGCTCGCATCTCTAATTATACCAATATCTGGTCGAAGATTACTTTTGACACTATTGCCATTTGTAATATGGCGTTGTTTAATCGATTTACATCCACTGATTAAGGTAATTAGATGATAAGGAGTGGATTTTTATCAATTCTGATCGATTGATTTACGATTCGATATTACTGATGAAAGGCATCATAGGTATGTGGTGATCATGAAAGCAAAGAACACAGTCTCCATATGTGCAGTTGAAAGCAACAATGTCATATTTTTAAGTAATAAAATAAAGCCCTAAAATAGACGGCATCGATAAACAGCCCCACTAAAGAATAATCCTATAATTCAATATTGCCAATTGAGAAATTGGCAAAATATTATTTTCAACTTCAAATTCAAACATTTGAAGATAGCTATTCCATTGCGGGAATACAAAAACAAGGGAGGTAATTGTGTT
This sequence comes from Patella caerulea, assembly GCA_036850965.1. Taxonomy (NCBI): domain Eukaryota; kingdom Metazoa; phylum Mollusca; class Gastropoda; family Patellidae; genus Patella; species Patella caerulea. The sequence continues at coordinate 61,154,131 of JAZGQO010000006.1, read as the reverse complement.
ATTACTTCCGGCGTGAATGGTTTTCCAATGTGGGAAATAATGCCTATGATTGTATAATAGTGAGTTGATAACCTTTTGAACAAAAGACATTGAAATAATTATGTTTTGTCTTTCTTAGAAAATATGAAATTCTCGCTTTAACAATGTAAGGGTGTTGGAAATATTATAATGACGCCCCTATTGCCATTACTCGTGTGTGTGTAAGAGTGTTATTATGTGTAATATAAGCATAATACCTGCTACAAAGAAACTTATAAACGTAATATCTCCATTATAAACGTTATATCTCCACATGTGTTTAGGAATGTGTCAGATTCTGGCAGGTGGATATCAGTTCAATACGTTTAAAAGCAGTAAATTGATAGAAAACCAGACAAAGAAAATTGTCTAGCCATTCAGATGGGACGTGTACAAATTGCCGTATAAGTAAAAGATTCCCTGGCGATTGCAATTCGATAAAGGAGTAGACCGTGGTGCCACTGTCTGGACAAAATTTCCCTCATAGCACAGTGTGTGGAAGTGAAATAAAATGGGGGGTTGACGTCTTACAGTGTATGAGGTATACCAGTCTTCATCAGCCCGGTCAGGTGCAGAAGAGTAGGACGTTAAACCCCATTTCATTCCATTTATTAACGTCCTAAAAGCGCCCTGTTTACGTGGGATTAAAAGGTTTAGAACACGTGGTGGTGTTTTAACAATAATCAGGGGCGGTGCGGCGTATCAAAAACCAACAAACGAACGCCGATAAGTCTAACTGTCAAATTATCTGATAAAGAAATCAATTTAAAGGTTGCAAAAGTACTTTATCAATTAGATGGGAATCGACGAACGGAAATTAAAATCGTGTAATATAAATACACGTATCGCATGTGAAACAAGGAACCTGTTCAACTCGTCAAATAACGATAGTTTATGGCTAATTGACATTTTGAGTATTTTATGTGGTGGTAATTATATGTTTTGTTGAACGCATTATCTCTATCGTCATCGTTTCTGTGGCATCTTTATGCCTGGAATCGACACAGTCCAACCGTTTCTTACCATGCACGCTATCTAATGGCGCAATAAGAACTGACCCCGAATGAACAATGCATTCTCAGACTTAAGTAGTTGAGAATTTACTCAACTTTCAGTCAGTCTTTATTGGAATTCTTTTTGAGCAAGAAAAACAAAACGTTGCACATCTAATACATGTACATTAAAACAGCAAAACTTTTATAAAGGCTTATATGTATTTTAGCTAAAATAAGGTGACGATTTTTGAGTAAATTCACAACTAAAGTCCGACAACGCCTTGTGTGCTCGGGGCCTGGTTTCGTAACGATGTCGTACTGTGTACACTATGTAGTTGTTAAAATAATGGTAACGATGTCGTACTATGAACACTATGTAATGGTAACGATGTCGTACTATGCACATTACGTAATGGTAACGATGTCGTGTTATGCACACTATGTAATAGTAACGATGTCATACTATGCACATTATGTAATGGTAAAGATGTCGTACTATGCACACTATGTAATGGTAACGATGTCGTACTATGCACATTATCTAACGGTAACGATGTCGTACTATGCACATTATGTAATGGTAACGATGTCGTACTATGCACACTATGTAATGGTAACGAAGTCTACAATGCACACTATGTAATGGTAACGATGTCGTACAATGCACACTATGTAATGGTAACGATGTCGTACTATGCACACTAGGTAATGGTAACGATGTCGTACTATGTAATGGAGTATTGAAGACTGGTATCGTGACGATTTTGTACTTTAGGCAATGCACTGTAAGATTAATGAGACTATACAATATTGATTGATGATCACTTATCGCTCGTTGTCGTTATCTCTAAATCCTTCTAATTCTTGTATTTTTTCATCTCTAACTTGTAAAGTACATCATCATATAGCCCGTACAGACGCTAAAGTTAAACTGTTTTTTTTTTAAAAAAAAACGGGAATCATTTACCAGTTTCATTTTGTGGAGGTGCAAATAAACCAGTTTAAAAAAACCCAGCTAGCGACCTATCTTCGGGAAGGCTTTTTATTTTAAACTGGTTCATCTTGGCCGTTTAAACGGGTAGGCTTAAAAATCCCGACTCTGACTTGCTTTGAGCACTGGTAGTATAATTTGTATATTTATAATGCGCTATATCCATAAACCAAGTTCATGCTCAAAGCGCTACACAATTATTATCCCGGTCTCTAGGATACAGGTAAAGCCTGATTACCTCCCTTTACCCCTGAACTCTCAGAAAGAGCCCCAACATATGCTGCCCCAAGGAGCGCAACAGTTTTTTGTGTAATACATACACCATCCTACCGGTACCCATTTACAGCTGGGTAGACTGGGATACAGGGATAAAGTGTCTTATTCAAGGACACAAGAACTCGACGCGCAATTCGGGTCTCGAACCTGCAACCATTCGGTCACAAATCCTACTCTCTAACCATTGCGCCAAATCCCTCCCTATGCAGTAAGTTACATTATCGAAAGCGTGCGAGAATCGAATAAAGAACATGAAGTTACCCATGTGTAGTTAACTTGAAACTCCGACCAGAGGGGTCAGAATAGTTGAAAAAAGCGCCCGAGCTGTATAATAGATAGTCATATACACCACATTGTCTGGGTGAATTGTTAGTTAGTGATACCGGGTGGACGATGTGACCAGATCCAGTAGACACGTCACCTGATGGTGGACACTGGGATTCGAGTTGGTTTAATGTATGGGCGGTTGTGTTAATATTCGAGTTAGTTGAGTGTATTGACTGTTGTGTTGGTATTCGAGTTAGTTAGTTGTCTGGTCTATTACGAATATGATATCTTTTAAATGATCTTTAAAAACATACCTTTTTCGAAAATTTTATTCAACATAATGCATCTATGTATAGTGAACAATTATTGTTTTTACATGTTTATAAACATTATGTACAGCGGTTTGAAATTTTCTAATGTAAATCGCTATATGAAAAATTAATTATTATTATTAGTAGTGTATTGAATGTTGAGTTGGTATTCGTGTTAGTTAGGTGTATTGGAGGTCGCGTTTGTATTCGTGTTTGTTTAGCGTATTGGAAGTTGTGTTGATATTCGAATTAGTTTAGTGAATTGGAGGTCGTGTTAGTATTCGTGTTTAGCGTATTAGGAGATTGTTTAGTATTCGATTTAGTTGAGTGTGTGGGAAGTTGTGTTGGTATTCGAGTTAGTTGAGTGTATTGTTGGTATTCGTGTTAGTTAGGTGTATTGGGGGTCGTGTTGGTATTCGGGGTAGTTTAGTGTACTAGGGATTGTGTGGTTAAGTTAGAAGATTTTTACAAATACATAAATTCGTACATATTAATATGGCCGGGAAATCATGCCAAATATATTCTTGATATTTTTACCCTGATTGGATTAATTATTTGAAACCCACACACTGTTTCTGTCTTTCAGATGAGTTCAAATGAAACAGAATAAATAATGGCGTAGGATTTTTTTCTACATTCTTGTTACGGGGTCGACTAAGAACAGACTTAGACGGATAAGAATATTCCTTTACATATTTAATAAGTTTCATGACTTCCCGAGAATAGCGCTATTGTGTTATTAGTTTCAGGCCATGAAGTGCGTCCAAAAATAACCCCACCTTTTAATACGATACACAAAATTCACCGAGTATCGGATGTGTTTATAAATAATTGAGGACTGATTAAACAGGGCAGTTAGCATACCATGTCTCTGTAGTCAATAAACGCGGGGGGTGGGGGTGGATGAACTAATGGTTAGCACGTGCGTGCTTTATCATAAAGCCTCTCATTGAGTCAACTGGTGTGGTTTCGAATCCAGGGTTTTACGTGACAAGGAGTAGGGTCGCCTGCCCAGCATCGTGGGTTTTCCTCTGGTCCTTCGGTCCCCCACTGCTAATGACCACTACCCACAAGCGAATTATTGAAATAAAATTAAACCATATGTTAGTCCCGAAATGACCAAGTTTGTGTCGACTGGACAATAACACCCCCCTCTCTCTCTCTCTCTCTCTCTCTCTCTCTCTCTATCTCTCTCTCTCTCTCTGAAACCTGTACTGACATTTAGTTAAAAGGAGAAACAGAACCGAGGCCAATGTCTCTCTCTTTCTCTATCTGTCTCTCCCTCTATCTCTCTCTCTAGGGTATTAAATGTAAAATTGTCATCGAATCGACTTGCCTCTTTGGTACACATAATTATAGAATTGTAACTTCTTCTTAAATGTCGTTTAAACATTATTTGACTCAGTTCGGGACTAAAAATAAAATAAAATGAAAAGGTTTAACGTCCTATTTTTCTGCGCCAACTGGTTCAACGAAGACCAGTTATTTGATAATCTCGCTTACCAACATGGACGTAACATATTTTAAACATTATACTTAGTCATATACCTTGATGACATTTTTAGGGGGGTTGGGATGGCCTAGTGGTCTAGAGTGCCGCGCTTCGACCTCTAGCTGGCCGGTCACCTCTTGCTTGCGGCTGTTGTTTCGAGCCCTGGTGTGAGCGTATGTGGCATGGAGATAGGGGCGCCTTCTCAACCTCGTGGGTTTCCTTCGGGCACTCCGGTATCCTCCCACTGCTAAAGACCCCTACGCGCAATGTTTTCACGTTTCAGGCACCCTGTGATAAATACGGATAAATTCTACAGATTTGTTACACTGAGTATATAACAACAGGATGACGTCTACAAATCACTATCAATATGTGTGTGAAATAGCTTTATTTAATGTCCGCTTCCACCGAGGTGATATCGCAGACAATATATTATAAATCTCTTTTATAGTATACTCGACTGGTTTAATCTTGTCTTTTGTTTCGATTAATTAGCCACCTGATGCTGGTAAATATGGACATTATACATAGTGAGAAAGGGTTTATTATTATTCCACGTCGGCTTAATCCTGCTCTATCGTATTATAAAGAATAATCTGAACATAAGTATATAATAAATAGTAATATTACAATTCTCTTGACAACGGTCTTCCAGTCTCACTCTGTCTCCTGTTGGTATGAAAGCGCATGAATATAGTTTCAAGACAAACATAGCAACAATCGAGCAACCTTGATACGTGATTACACTGCCTCGGGACCAAAAGTACCTTTAGCATTTGCAAAATCGTGTAAAAACAACATCGGTTGCGGATAATAAAAAGGGGGCGGATCTAATAATCGAACGGTGCAAAATTACATACTGTCTCGGCTTCGAATTCCGTCTTGGGCACAGAGCCCTGGACTGACAGTCTTGGGTTCGAATTAGCCGAATTCGTATAAACTGGTTGTACGTGACAAGGAGTATGGTCGCCTGTCCAGCCCCGCAAATTTTTTCTGGGCCCTTCGCTACCCCCCTCCCCGCCACACTGCTAAAAACACCTATGCACAAGGAAATCATTGAAATAAAATAGAACCATATATTAGTCGCGAAATGACCGAGTTTTTGTCGAGTGGACGTTAACCCCATTTCTCTCTCTCCCTATAAACTGATAGGAATATCAACAAGGTCAGAGATTATTGGTGATTTTAACCAACATGTCAGCTATAATCCTTTCAAAGACAAGAAAATAATCTAATAAACACAAAGAAAGAATCATTAACAGAACAAAACGACTTGTTTAAATTAACTAATTCCAAGTATAGTTGACACTATATTTCCTGTTTCAGGGTAGAAGAGGTTCTTTAACGACCACAAGACAAGATTATTGGACAATTAGCCCCCTAATAATGTCAGTGAAATGATGTTTGTAAAATGAACCAAACGAGGCCATTGTACAAACTATTTAACCACCAACAAACAGTATCCAAGTCTCCAAATCATCCACAAATCTGTGTTCCAATCGGATTAAGATACAGATGTATAAAAATATTCCGTTTCCATGGCTTCCACTAGATGGACAGCATTTTATAACATTAATATACATTATCCAAGAGCTAACTTTGCCTATTGCAGGTCTTTTGTTAGGCCACTGTTGACTCAGTGGCAGACGTTATGAATCAATGCACACCCGTCCTTAAATATGTAGGACAATTCTATGGAATACAGATAAAGTTTACTACTTAGTAACCTGCCCTTAGAATATAGCTCCGAGTTCACAAAGCATTTTTTATTGATACAATTGATACATTAAAACACTAAAAGTTTTAAAAACGATTATATTTCAGTCTGGCATAGTTAATATTTATAAGGACCATTCATTAGTAATACTTTCCCCTACGAATGTAGTGCAAGTTATAAATAGACAATTTTTCCCCTTCATGTTATTGTCCCCTCTTACTGCATTTTCGGGTTGACTTTTTGGTCCAGAATTGGAGAAAAGGCATCGAATTTTCAATGTCATAGAAATTTTGGGTGATTCTGATAATATTACAACGGACGGATAGGGTGTGTAAAGTGTCTTTCTACAGAGCAATCAGTGTGTCGTAAGTGAGATTTTCACCCCAGTCAACTTCAAATTTCCGTAGCAAAAAGTCTAAACGGTCAACCTCCTACAAATTTATGATGAGTTTGCCAAATGTAGTCCCCATTGTGCCTGTAAAGATTGGAACCAACAGAATGTTGAGCACAAAGCTACGGCGTGTGATATTACAGCCATTCAAAATTGAATAGGAAAATATTTATTAGTCTCAGTCCATATACTTGGCATTGGTTTATACAGAAAAACCCCACATTCCTCACCTCTAGTCACAACCAATAAAGCAGAAGACAAATATGAGTTCGTTACAGACAGAGGGCGATTTCAACACAAAATCTTAATTCCCTTAAGTTTATTCGCATGCCATATACCCACAACAAATAGCAAGTTTATGTGTCACAAGTACAAATAAATCATATGGAAATGAGATACGAATAATTCAGTTTCAACCCCATCAGCAAATTGAAAATCTAAAACCAGGATGTAAAGTAGACATGACGTCAAAGTTTCTCCAAGATGTCTTCTCCGATTTGGGTTTCTTAATGAAATAGATTCTAATGGACGTCGCCTAATCCACGTGTTATTCGCAAACATCGGTAAAACGAGACCCCACTTATAAATTAAGCCCAGTCTGTGTAAAATGACCCTCGTTTAGCAGGTCTAAGAATCCCTTTTCTACGAAACCCATCAAATTTGAATGACATTGTCTGAGTCAATTATGGCCAGTTCAAAGACGTGATTTAATAACCAATGAAGTATCGTGTAATAAATAATAGGACTGGAAGTGATGAGTCGGCTTTATGGTTGTAATTGTACGGGCATACTTAGCACCAGGAAGCTTTTCAAGTTGATGGAATTTCTTGTCCCCCCCCCCCGTCTCCACATCGATAAGTGGCAATGCATATTACATGTCAGTCTTTCTCCAAATGAATCCACATGTTCAGCTTCTATCCGGACAATGTCCAATTTCCTAATTCTGCCATAGAGGCTGGATGGCTGAATGGTTAGCACTTGCGTGCCGCGCTGTATTATAAAGTATGTCATTGTGTCAACTCGCCTGGTTCGTGGGTTTTTTCCGGGTTCCCTCCCAGTGCTAAAGACGCCTACGCGCCAGCGAATATTGAAATAAAAATTGAACCATACCTTATTTCCGCAATGACATAGTTTGTGTCGAGTGGGCGTTAACCCCATTTCCCTCCCTCTCTCGCCTAATTTGGCGCCCTCCTCCTACAATCCTAATGATTTCTACCAATAAACTTATCAACTTGATTTATTGTATACCACATACTTCCATCGATGTTGGAAGCCAAGATGGCTCGGTGAGTAGGAGATTGACTCGTCCGTCCGGAGGTCCCGTGTTGTACGAGGAAGTTCATCTGAATTTTATGGCGTGCCCCCCCCCTCCCCCTCCCCCGTTAGTGGTGTAGGGCGGAGGGCTTGATAAGGAATGTGACAGTATTCGGTTTTTGAATCGGTTCTTGATGATAATACTGGTATAACTTCTAATAATACTTTTATTCTGCTTCTTACATATTAGGTACAAACATCGTAATGTAATCGACCTCAGAACTATTTTGTATGGAGGGAGTCATGTCTTAGCTTGGCTTAGCACGAGTGTGCTAACTCCAGAAGCTCTTGTCTCGTCTCATCTCCTCGAGGCCTGCCTAGTAGCCATGAGGTTCCTTCTAGCTCCGCGCCTAGCCTCCGACTGTCGTTTCCCTTCTAGGTTTATAAACCCTTCAAGACACCTGGCTAATGTATCATATCAGGTTTAACATTAATAGACTCTGCTTATCAGATAGAAAGTTAAATAAAACAGATCAATCTTAAGTTTGTTACATAATGACCAATTAAATGCTACCAAACCCATCAAGGGTGTCGATAAGATAAATGTTGATATTGAAATGTCTCTATGGCACGAAATGTCTGTAACATCTGTCATCATGTAACAGGAACAACGTATAGTCGTTCGAATAGGACGCAAAACACGGATACCTGTGCAGAATGACAGTTTGCATTCAAAATAAGATAATAATATACCGACTACCAACCAATCACTAGCTGCCCTACAAAAGATTTACATTTAAAACAAGTGCCAATATTGGACCAAATATGTTTAGATAACGTTACGTCATGGTTCACGATTTTGTTATACCTAATTAACCCGTGCATAGCAGAATACTGCAGTAAAACTAATTGCGTGACAAACGAGGCTATCAAGTCGAACATACTTTCACCGTTTTTAATAACTTAAATCACTCTCCAAATTTTTCGGGAAGACCCAGATTAAACGAAGGAATGTCATGTTGCTGTACTTAAGTGATAGCTTTCATTGAATGGAAAGAATAGACACACTCCCGCATAAGTTCAAGAAACAGACGCTATTCCAGCTATGGCCAGAGAGAGATTTCTCGGGTCATTGCTTCAGGAATATGCTGGACCACATGGATTTCCCACATAACAGACTGCATGACGTATGCCCGTCTGCATTAGCTCAGGTCGGAGCAAAACAGTAGGACGTTAAACACGATTATTTGGTTGTAACGCAATAGACAAGAGCTTTGCTACAAAAAAATCAGACTGTCTCCGAAAAATATTCTGAAGTGTGAAAACGGATTAAATTTTGAATATTTTTCTCAAACTTATTAGTTTTGTTTGAAATTTTGTACCCGATCCAATCGACCCGCTCCCACCGAATTAATCAATCCCCCACACCCTGTTGATCATATTCGTGAACATGTCTGGTCATTCTAGTCTTATATATCATGGTAATTAATTCATTTCCCACTGCCTTGTTGCCGTTCTAACACGTGGGTGTGTAAAACACGACATACGATCACACGTTTACAACAAACTGGTGATTACGATTTCATATGTTACACCAGACTGGTGATTTCTACTTGACATGCTACAAGATCGTTTATGCCACCTGGGGAGAGAAATATTATCATAAATTGTGTTTTTTTTGTTTAAATGTGTTATTTCTGTCTGAAACATGGAATATTATATCACGTGATGCTAGCTAATATAATTTAATGCAGTCTGGATTGAGCGCGTACATTGATAAGATTCCGCCTGTATAAACTCCGTACCTCAAACTTGGGGTCCTTTGGGTAGCCCTGGACTGACAACACGGAAAACCAAGAAATCTCTCACACATAGAATCTCAAACTTTAAATCCTTGGAGTATTACAAAACTCACTTCCGAGAGAAAGTAGTTACGTTAACGATCAGACATATGGTTAGAGGTATTGTACGGATTAGTGCCATTTTGACGTAATTGATTGCTCAATGAGACACTTAATCAACAATATGAAACAGCCGATTACAGTGTTTCCATTGGCTTTATGTAACGCGCAAGCAAATTTTGTCTCTCTCTCTCACCACGAATACCAAGACAAATTAATTACTAATTAGTCCATGCATTAGTCAAATGAGATCAGCAAATATATTCCAAGGTTCTTCACAGTCAAGGTTCTAACTAGTTTAATTGAATTAGCATTTCAAACGACAAAAAGTACAAGTTATTTTAGTACTTAAAATAGATTATTGACTCATGCCCTTTCCCGTACAGTAATTGTGACACGTATTTGTTAAGTTTATCAGGTAAACCTATATTGAATGGATTTCCCATTGATTATGAATGTCTTGTAGATATCATCATGTATTTGAAGCCGGGTTAAACTTTAACATCATTTTTATTTAATGGATGCCATGAACTAGAATGTGATTTAACGTCTTACTTTTGGGAACCAACCTCCAGGGCGATGTTCCATTTCAACTGTCAGATGTTCATTTACTTGTATTGTGCAACGTGAACAGGAGAGCTCGACTGTTTGTCCCATACGAACGACTATATACCTTAATGTCTTGTCGGGGGAATCTGTCTGTTCCCAGTGGCAAGGGAAGTCAGAATGAAATATCCATAGTAACACTGGGAATCAAAGAATCGAACCCTCTGCTTAGTAATGTTCAAGGGAATGTGTAGGCAGTGGCCTCTCATGTTAGTAGGCTGACGCCCTTATACGTGCCTGGTTTCTTCCAACAAGTTAAATTACGGAGGGAGAGTGGAGTAACTTGTTGTAGAGAGAGAAAATGGGGTTTAACGTCCACTGAAAACAAATTATGGCATTTCGCGACTTACAGATGGTTCAGTTTTATTTCAACAACTCGACTGCGCGTAAGGATCTTTAGCGGTGTAGCGGGAAACCGAAGGAACAGGAGAAAACCCACGAAGTTAGACAGGTTGTGCGTGACAAGGAGTAGGGTAGGTCTCCTTGTCACGTACAAACGGGGAGTATCGATACCACACCAGTTGACTAAATAACAGACCTAATGATGGAGCGCGCACGTGCTAACCATTCGGTCCCCACCCCACAACCACTCGGACTTGTATATAGAGTGAAATTACTCACAAGGGAGGGTGTGGGAGGTCTAACAGTACACTTCTGGTCAGACCGGTTTAAACTTAACTTGTTTACAATTGTTTATTCATGTGGGTCAATAACAAATTATACACCAAGCTGGTTATTACATGACACGTTATAAAAATACATTATTACACCCGTGGATAGACATATTACAACATGCCTTGTTTCAAAGTGTTATTTTTGTCTGAACAAGTTAAGTTAACGCGCATGCTCTTAATAAAATAATATAGTCCGGATTAAGTTTAATCTATGGGGTAGAGCAGGCGTGATAAGGGTACATTGATCAATTTCCGTCTGGATAAACGAAATGTAGCTTAATTGCAGATTGATCAGGTTTCGACTGGATAATCGAAATGAAGCTTATGCGCAGGTTCTCAAACTTCCGAGTCCTGGGAGTACGTGTTTTTATTGACGTTATTATTTCACGAGAAAACCGACCTGTTCCAAGAGTTGGAAATTTGATTTGTAGCGGCCTATTCATTCCAGTGCAATTGTCAGTTATCGTTTACGAGACACAGAGAGAGAGAGAGAGAGAGAGAGAGAGAGAGAGGGGAGGGGTTACGTCAATGCGACACAAACTAGTCCATTTCGGGACTAACACCTGTTTCAATTTTATATAAATATTTCGCTTGAGCGTAGGGGCCTGATAAGGAAACCGGAGGACCCGGAGGACCCAGATGACCCCCTGTCACGTACAACCGGGAAAGCCACGCCAGTTGCCTCAATGACACCCCTAATGATACAGCATACACGTGCAAACCATTCGGCCATCTCTTCTCCCGCTATCTGTTGGAAGTCATCATCAGTGGTATCTCGAATTGTGAAAAGGAAATCTACACTGCCATTGTTTGTATTTCCTAATAAAAGCCATCTACATCTCCGGGGTTTAAGATCTTTACCTCTGACAAACGCTACGATTTGTGACAGCAACCGATTTGTTGACTACCGGTCGGAAACTTCAAAAAAAGTTCATCACCTTCCTTTCAGATCGATTCAGAAAGATGGATAAATCAGTTTCCTGAGGGGTTTCATAAAAAAAGCGGGGGGATATCACTGACAGGGGTTCCAGATAAATACAAACTAAGTATGGCCAGGCGAAGTGCGGGAACCAGTAATTGCTCGGGCGAGTTCAAGTGTGGGGATTGTAGAGTAGTTAGCTGTCGACCTAAGCGATACAAACTCTACGATTGAAATACGCCATAGCGTGACGCGAATTGACAGCCATCGAAATAATGAGAGACAATATAACTAGCCGTGTGTGTTGGCCTTTAAACCCAACTAGATAAAAATTGAGATTATTTGTTGGCCTTTAAACCCAATCCAATCAAAAACTATAAAATTAACCGGATGTGAAGTACGTCTATGGTTGTTAAAACCATTGGCCTGATTAAACTGGTGGACGACTTTACCAATCCGCGGATTAGATCAAATAGGTCGCTGGAATACATCTGTAACTCGACATGGCGGTGATGTTAACAAGGTAAATTGGTCAGTAGTCGTCTTCAATTTAACCACACTCTGGGGGAGGGGGGGGGGAGCAGAGAGGCGAGGTTTAACGTACACTCGACACAAACTAGGTCATTTCGGAACTAACATATTAATTTAATTTCAATAATTCGCTTGTGCGTAGGTGTCTTTAGCAGAGGGAGGAAACCAGGGGACTAGGAGAAAACCCACGAGGTTGGACAGGAGACCCCACTAATAATAGATATTGGTGGATTGATGAACCCCAACCCTTATCCAAAAAAATAAAAACTGAAACACTCTTATACGATGTTAAAGCAACACAAGAAATGCTATAAAGATATAAAATTACTGGTCCTTATCTTCTTCGTCTCATGCCCTTAAACACTGTATAAATTTAAAGTCAATTGGATACTGACTTTAGCCTCTAGAGCGTCCACAAATAAAATTAAAACCATATGTTAGTGGGCGTATAAAAATAAAATTAAAACCATATGTTAGTCCCGAAATGAACTAGTTTGTGTCGACTTGACGCTAAACCCGAATACTCTCTCTCTCTCTCTCTCTCTCTCTCTCTCTCTCTCTTTCCTGTCTCTCTCTGACTCCATTGGTGTAAATATAATCCAGAACAATATCCCACATTGTTCAATGTTATGTCAACATTCACCTGTTGGTTCACCTGTTCGTTTGTATTTTATTATCCAATACTATTAAAACTGCATTAGGGGAGATTACATAAAGAGCTGGCAGTTCCCTCTTTAATAGTCACAAAATAAATCACGTAAAAGCAATTTCTTCAATATTTCAGTCACTTTGATCCACGTTGATCTGAGAATTTCGTTTTTAAATTTAAAGCCTAACCTCGACCATCATTACTAAAATATATAGTCTCTATTACCTTTTGGGGGGTGGGGGTGGGGGGTGGGGGTGGGGTAATGATCAGTGGGTATTGAGGAGCCGAGCCGGATGCTCATCCGATAAATATCGCAGGCTAGCGATAACATCGAGAATTAATTAATTATATCGTTAATATTTCAGTCCTAAACACAGACCTACATACTATTAAAATATAATATTTACCACTTTTGGATACTCGTTTATTCTTGTCATGAATGACGTCATAAAGCGCACCAAGCGACAAATCGCTGGGCCCATATATTTGGATTACCGGTCAACGACCAGATCAAAGTATCTATGAATAACCAATGATTATACGTATCGTTTTACATGATACGTCAGTCATGATATTATATGTGGATATACAAGGTATTATTAAATAATTATTTAACATGGTATATTAGAGAGGTTATTACTGTATTGTGGTGTGACGGATGAACATAAGATGATACGGATTTTATTAATGGAGATTGTTATCCGCTGTCATGAGTAAGACAGATTAGAAGGTTAGATAGTTGCAAGAAATACGACGGAACTTGTCCTTTAAAGATCCGTTTCTTAGTGCTTGCTTTCTGTAAAACATCTCAAAAGCAATAGTTTTTATTGAATATCAATTAAAACAAGAAGTGCGTGACATTAGGCCTTCCAGACACATGAGTAATTTCCACCACCTTCATCTAAAATATGTCTCTGATATGGAAGACAACATGGCTGCCGTTCTGGAAATGAAATGAAATGCAAGGGGGTTTAAGGTCCTACTGTTCTGTTCAAAAGGGGGTGATAAATATGGGCATACGCTATACAGTGTGAAATGGGGGAAACACTGCACGGACAGCGGCTGCCAAAGGATCTTTTACATGCACGCCAATGTGTACGCGTTACCTCAGCTTTCGACCCATCGGACAAGTAGACAGCTGTCCTTGCTAGACCTTTCGTCGTTCTGGAGGCTAACCTGTCATTCTAGAGCCACAGTAGCACCGAGAACAAGGCACATTTTTTTTTATACCACGATGTCCAGGTTCGACCCCAGTGTTGGAAATGTTTCCTGGGGATTTTGCGTGACTATGATCCGGAAACGACGTATATTGTGTAATAACAGACTTCTGGAGACATGATATCAAATATCATCCGTCCATCGATGCACCAATGACCAAGGAACATGCATAAACTGGCAGCGCCTTTCGTTTTTTATAAAAAGCCTCGACTCCAAGAACAGCACCAGCAGTAAGAAGATCAGTACCAATTGGGGGTCTGGCTGGGGCATGTTTCTCGTAGTCTTAACTAAAGATAAAATCAAAATACATAATATATTGATTTTGATTGGCTAAGCACTAAAATGACACCATCATATGGAATACAAGTTACTTCAAGGATTTATTTCAGCGACGTTTCGACGACTAAAATTAATCTTATATTATCCAATCAAATTACTAAAATTTGGATTTTATCTTAGTTAAAATTTCGTGACACAGACCCCAGTTCCTTAAGAAATAAAGGACAATGAGCCACAATAAGTGTGTGGGTTTTTGTTTATCAAATTTACAGGGTACTTGTTGACTTTACCTTGTAAGCAATTTGACGAATAAACACAATTAACCCCCTGGCCTCTGCAGATAATTTAAAAGGCATTTAGAAGCCATATCCTTTCCATTAGAGATAATTGACAACCATCCCAGGTTCCGGATCATGTGTCTCATTTGTCATCATCGTGGAATCACCGATTGATGGATGTAAATTATACCGCTCATGTTGTATAAGTTATGATTTCGAGTCACGTGAGACACAGGGGAATACAAGAGAGAGAGAGAAATGGGGTTTAACGTCCACTCGACACAAACTAAGTCATTTCGGGACCAACATATGGTTTAATTTTATTTCAATAATTCGCTTGCGCGTAGGGGTCTTTAGCAGTGGGAGGAAACCG
Organism: Patella caerulea; assembly: GCA_036850965.1. NCBI lineage: Eukaryota > Metazoa > Mollusca > Gastropoda > Patellidae > Patella > Patella caerulea. The sequence goes on along the minus strand of JAZGQO010000006.1, from coordinate 61,138,991 downwards.
GAGTGCCCGGAGGAAACCCACGAGGTTGAGAAGGCGCCCTTATCTCCATGCCACATACGCTCACACCAGGGCTCGAAACCACAGCCGCAAGCCAGAGGTGACCGGCCAGCTAGAGGTCGAAGCGTGGCACTCTAGACCACTAGGCCATCCCAACAACTCGTGTTTGGCTCTTTAACAAACCCAGATTATAATCGTCGACAGGTTCTGATGATCAGGGGATAGATGGTGACAATACTAGTTATTAACACATCAATCACTTCGTCTAACCTTGAATGATCATCAGTCTTTAAGTGAATCGTCTTTTATACACAGGCTAATAATAGCGGAGAAAACCACCATACTTCCAAAATAGGAGCCATGGCCTTTAACATTGCTTATTCATCGATAAATTAGATTCTGTAATTGGTTTGTACCCGGTATGACAGTACTAATCAGACCTTGATGATTGATAGGGATTTCAAAGGCATATCTCTTTGCTCTATTGCTGCTATTTCGTATCTCCAAATAACAGTTTCATTCCTTTCATCTTCAGTGCGTCGATACAGAACAGTGTGACTTTAAAGGGACAATAACACTCTTGCTGGCTTGGCAGCTCCAGAAAACAAATACTAGCCTTATTATAAGTACTAGTATAGATTTTTAAGTGCCCTACCTGGGGCCTATTTCACAAAATTTTCACTAAGATAAGATCTGAATTTCAGTTATTTGATTGGACAATAATAGATTGATTTTAGTTCTTAGCCAATCAAAATTGAAGTATCCGCTAAAATTTGGGTTTTATCATTAGTTTAAATTTCGTGAAACAGGGCCCCGGTGTGTAAATTATCCATTACATCCTATTTTACTTGTCCAGAGTGTTCGAAAATATTTAAAATCCAAGTCACATTTGAAAAGGTTTACGTTAGGCTTTTCAAATCATTTAGTTGAAATTTTTCCATTTTTTTAAAATAGGCGTGTTAAGATGAAATATGTATCCTCTATTTATTGGAATATTGTAAAATAATACAATTTGTTGACCAGAATAAAGATTGGGACATATTAAACAGCTATAACAAGAGTGGCATTGAACCTTTAAGACGCATCTCATTACATTAAGTTGCTTTCATTCGGACCACCCGGTTTCCCTCCACTGCTAAAGACCCCTACGCGCACGCGAATTATTGAAATAAAATTGAACCATATGGTAGTCCCGAAATTTTCTTCTTCGTATCGAGTGGATGTTAAACCCCATCTCCTTCTCTCTCTCTCTCTCTCTCTCTCTCTCTCTCTCTCTCTCTCTCGCTCTCTCTCTCTGAAATCTGTGCTGACATTTGGTTAATAGGAGGAAACAGAACTGAGGCCAATGTCTCCTCTGACTTTTGGAATTGAAAGAGAAGGTGCCGCCGGGGCATAGTAGCATCGCGTTTAAATACTTCACAACAAATACTACCCTGATAGGCTTTACGTGGAAATGATATAAACATAAAATAAAATATAATATAATGCTATGGGGTTAATCGTCCTATACGTTCTATACGTTCTACATCAACTAGGATAATGAAGGCGGGAATACGTCATACAGTGTGCCAGTGGCGCTATATGATCTACTCTTATATCGAATTCGTCACATGCAACCACTAGACAGTTGTAGTACGAGCCCCCCCCCCCCCGCCCTGCACCACTGACAAGGGGATACCAAGCTCATTTTATAATACTATTTAGTAATTTGTTATGCGAAATTACATTAGACGAAACATGATTTATAATTTCATAAATATCATATCTCTCCGCCATTGTCAATATATTGTTGTTGCGACCAAATAATGTCATTGACAGAGAAATGATGGCATAAGCAATACGGTTTTCTTTACAATTTAATGATTCTAAGCTCATAACCAAAACTATAGGAAGAATGCTGGTTATTTTATGATACGTTAACTCGGCTATAGATTAATGAACATGTTGGTCATCAACATGTGTCTTTGTTCCAAAAGTATGCTGGTTATTTTATCACGCGTTAACTGGGCGATAGATTAATGAACATTTTGGTCATTTACACTTTTATTTGTTATAAAACATATGTTGTATTTGTTGACAAAACTGATAAAACAATCCCTGTAGATATTCAGTTTGTGGTGCATTCCTATTCCATATCTGGAATTTAGCTGTTGTCAGACACCTTTAAACAGAGGTGGGGTAGGGCTATAATTGTCAGACATCATGCAGATTTCTTTGTAGTGTTTGCCAGCGTCTCGCCCCGCTGGTTAGACTTTTACAGGAGTTGGGGGTTCAGAGAAAGATATGTTAATTTTAAGTGTTGTAATGTCGTCTCTTGTGAAACTTTTGTGACATAAAACGCGTATGTTACTGTAACATTTAATTTCGGTATTGCGGGGAAACACAACGGTGAAGTCCCTGCGAAGAGAGATGCAACACTATTCGAGCCAGAGACACAAGAAGACGACCACAAGCAGGAGAGAAAGTTGGGTGTGGCAAGATTTTTGAAGGTTTAAAGCTTTCTATATCTAACTGACAAGCCATATCGCTACACTCATACATTCAACATTGTAACATGCATCAGGGTAAACCCTGCGATTAGATTGGTCAATTAGACACTGTCTATTGGACAATAACACCCTTCTGTTTTAGTAATGTCGTTTAAAATCCTAAAAAAGCATGCTACAAGTCGATAAACACTTCCTGTTTCGCTACGCATCTCGGGTCCAAATGATCCCAGGACATGTCTATTGGACAATAACACCCCTCTAAATGCGAAACAGGAAGTGTTTATCTCCTAATTGGTAGGACGTGTACCACTGGACTTGATTAGTTATTTCCCCATTCAACACTGGACCGACTTATAGTAACCTCTAGAATAGATTAGTTCTATTCCCATTCAGCCCCTGGAATCAATTAGTTCTTTTCGATTCAGCATTAAAATGAAATACCGGATTAGCTTCGTCCAGTTCTGGTGCCATGGAGGTAGTGGAGCAATAGAAACTAAACTAAAAGGTCCCATCAAGGGAAATCATGGTTTTAATCTGAATGTTCAAATATTCAGATATAGCATGATGCGAGATAATAATAATAAGGTAAACTTATAAATCATCTTTCATATTGTATAGGCAACTATTCTAGACTCAATGATTTACCATAGTTTACCAGTTACCGTAGTCGTTCGCATTGTCGTTCTCATAGTCGTAACACGTTTATCAACATTTACGGATGTTTAGCGACAAACGTCATTGTGAAGAAACGTCTGGTTTCTGCCTACATCATGCCACACGATTTTAAGTCAGGCCGAAAAAAGTTTAAAATCCACACCGTAACCAAGCGAAAACTTACACTGTTCATAATATCATGAGGGAGAGAGAGAGAGAGAGAGGGGGAGAGAGAGAGAAAGAGAGAGAGGGGGTGGACAGGCGAGACTGACTTAATGACAGACCTAGTGATTTCACGCGCACGCGTTAAGCCAGTATACCCCTCCCTAATTAATTTAATACGTGTGAAAGTATGTATTTGAAATATGTAGCCAATAGATATATTTAAAGCGTACACGATTTTTTAATTTTTGACTTTATACACTCGTAAAATTCTTTACAATGGCAAAAGTCGATCAGTTCTCCTCAAATTAATGTAAAGGAAATGTCTCGTCAAACAACAATTCACGATTTCCCATCAAGCGGCAAGGGTTCAACTACACCGGAAGAATTTTCTCGGGCAACTCCGGATCGAGATGAAGACCTCTAGGTTAGCGAACCAGTTTCTTACTCATTATCAACCACTGGTCACCGGCACGAACACTGCCATCACCGTACAGTCTGTTGCGCTAGAGTTCACGAATCCAAGACCTCTAGGTTAGTGAACCAACACGGACAATGCCATCACCATACAGCCTATTGTACCACAGATCACGAACAGAAGATGGTGTTATTGATACGGTAAAGTGACAATAGATATACCTAAAACATCTCGTTAAATCAATGTGTATCTGATATTAATGCCCCGTTAGAGTTAATTCTATCCGGAAACGGTGTAATTGGATTCACACCACTGATTCAATAGACACGGATCTATAAAATTAACACCTTATTTGTCCACTATCAATACAGGATTTAATTTATCACCAGAATCACCAACCTACTGATAATATACTCATCTTCATCAATATTTTGTCACTTCGTGGGTTTTCTCCGGGTCTTCTGGTTTCCTCCCACTGCAAGCGAATTATTGAAATAAAATTAAACCATGTGTTGGTCCCAAATAGAAAATAACTCATCGAAAACACCCCACCAAATACATAAGTCATCAAAAAAATGATAAAAACGAATCGAAAACACTCCACCTAGAAAATAACTCATCGAAAATATGAAAATAGCTTACCGAAATCCCCCACTTAGAACATAACTCATCGAAAACACTCCACCAAATAAATAAGTTATCCAAAACACCCCACCTAGAAAAGAGCTCATCGAAAACACGCCACCTAGAAATAAGTTCATCAAATGCACCCAGACTAGAATTTCGCACAAAGAAAACCACCCCAACTACCATTTAGCTCATCAAAACCATCCCAACTAAAAATTACCTCATTCATAAAAAAACACCCCAACTAAAAATAGGTTCATCAAATATACCCCAACTAGAAATTAACTCCCATCCCACCCACAAAAAAGAAAAGACCTAGCAATTAGTTCATCAAGTTGGCATTTAAAAGGTAAGAAGGGGTTTCGCAAAACAGCTCGACTTAATGCTGAGGTTAGCATGGGTTTCCGGGCAACGTCACGACGCGGTGCTGAGGTTGAGAGAGGTTTTTCCCCACATTGAATCGTCCACGTCCCTTTGAGATGGTGCGTGCAAACTCATTGTGCCAACTTCACCTTGCCCCCGGTACAACTGCATATAAAATATCCAAAAATACATAATTATAAAGGAGATAAAGGCTTACATGAAAAGATTAAAGACAGAATATTGGCATGTATTGTCTTTGATCAAATATGAAATGCGAACATAATTGATTAAGCATTAGAATGTATCAATGCGAATTGAATTATCTAGTCCACGGGCAAACATTTCATAATGATGACGTGTTTCAATAGTTATTTATTCCATTATAATTTAATACACTCTATATAGAAATTAATAGCGTGTGTTAGGTTCTGAATGAATAGAATTCTTTTAATTATAAATTTAAACAGAATTTAATTGTCTACTAATGCAATTTGCTTCTATTGAAGATTTTACATTCAATGGTTTTAGTTAAAATGGAAATTGTCCTTATCTTTGTGTACACCCGCCTATAATGTCAATCAGATTCTAGTTAGAGAGAGAGACAGAGAGAGAGAGATGCGGTTTAACGTCAACTCGATACAAACTAGGTCATTTTGGGACTAACATTTGGTTTCATTTTATTTCAATAATTCGCTTGCACGTAGGGGTCTTTAGCAGTGGGAGGAAACCGGAGTGCCCGGAGGAAACCCACGAGGTTGAGAAGGCGCCCCTATCTCCACGCCACATACTCTCACACCAGGGCTTGAAACCACAGCCGCAGGGTGACCGGCCAGCTAGAGGTCGAAGCGCGGCACTCCAGACCACTAGGCCATCCCAATCCCCCGATTCTAGTTAAAGCCGATTCTGTGTTTAGTCGTCCGCTGTTTACAGTAGGCTATATTCTAAATAACCTTGGGAGCCACGATGACTCAGTGGGTGAGGCGCTTGTTCGGTGATACCACGGTTTACAGTAGGCTAAATTCTAACCAACTTGAGAGTCACGGCGGTTACGTGAATTTCTTCCCATGTCAAGGAAGGGGATCCATAATATTCAATGTAATCGGACATTTCATCATCCCACGTAAGAAATGAAATGGGGTTTAAGATTTTACTGTTCTCCATCCACTTCGGTAACGAAGACGGGTATAAGCCCAGTATGCTAACAGGAATATTGTGGCCGAACAGCGACGCTACGGCCTACTCCATTATCGATTCCAACTGTCGTGGGTTATGTACATGTGACCTTGATTTTCCGTCGCATCCGAACTATTAGACAACTGTCCATGTTAGGTCCCCAATCCTGCACCGCGGACCAGGGGGAAGCATGCCAGTAAATGGAGACCGGGGACCTCTAGGCTGGCGAGTCAGCGTCTTAACCCCCCCCCCCCCTGCACCAACGCGACTCCCTTGATTTCACATCAAACAATGATATGTCTTCAATTTATTTATCGTAAACGGAATTAATTGGCATGTGGTTGTCCGGAAGGATAAGATTTTCCCCCGATGATTCGAGGGCCATCATGTCTGCTCTTCACTGAGTTACTTCTGTCAAGGAACATTTGCGCACACGCGAACTGGATGTATTTACTATAATTCTCTTACTTCATGTAATACCCTTTAAGGTTTGTCCTTGATGAATACAAATACATGTGAAGGGAAATTGAATTTAATAAATATTTTTTTATTCTTTTATTTATTTATTTCTGAGATGATTTCCCAAATAAACGAGAACAACAACATAAAAAAAAACCTTTAGGGTCATATTCTCTTGGTTTATTATTGTCCCTTACGGCAAACTACACATAGTTATTTTAATTGCTTTTTTTTATTACTTAAGTGATAGTGATACAGACAATTTTTACCGCTGGAAATATGAATTGCTACAAAATTATTTTAAACTGAAAGAGAGAGAGAAAGAGAGAGAGGGAGGGAGGGGAGAAATGGATTGAACGTACATTCGTCACACGCGGAAACACATCACATTATGTAAGGCATATTGTGGATGGGCACGTTGGGGGTGGGGGGGCAGTTGGACAGCATTTTCTCGCATTTTCTTGATAAGCGACGGAGATCGAAAATTTGGTGTTGTAACGTTCAAGGGAGAGTGAGAGAGAGACATACAGACAGACAGACAGACAGAGAGAGAGAGTGCGAGAGAGAGAGAGAGAGAGAGAGAGAGAGAGAGAGAGAGAGAGATGGGTTTTAACGTCCACTCGACAGAAACTAGGTCATTTCGGCACTAACATATGGTTTAATTTTATTTTAATAATTCGCTTGACCTCTATAAACTAGTTTCAATTAGTAAGTATTGTTGTTTTATTTGTTTCTGCTTGACTATAATCACATTATCCATTCATCATATTACAATAAATATTTCCTTTAAATCAGCGGGTACCTGCTTCCGGTCTGTTGATTATAAACAATATTATGATTATATTGTTAGATTAATCTAAAGATTAAGTATTAAAATAGACGTCACGTCGTGCTGGATTCCACCAAACCTCACCAATCACCAACTAAAATCTAAACCGCTTTTGGCTCCTAGCACAACAAAATGAAAAGCACCGTTGATAAGAAACAACGGTTAAAATTCAAACGAATCCGTTACGATAAACTAATCACTAATCACATTTTAATTACTTAAGTGATAATGATACCGATAATTTTTACCGCTGGAAATATATGAATTGCTAAAATTTTGGAAGCTGTAACGTTCAAGGGAGAGAGAGAGAGAGAGAGAGAGAGAGAGAGAGAGAGATGGGGTTTAACGTCCACTCGACACAAACAAGGTCATTTCGGGACTAACGTATGGTTTAATTTTATTTTAATGATTCGCTAGCGCATAGGGGTCTTTAGCAGTGGGAGGAAACCGGAGTACCCGGAGTACAGGCGACCCTACTCCTTGCCACGTACAACCGGGGATTCGACAAGGCCAATGACGGTGGGGATATGATGGAAAAGTTGACATTACAGCGACGCTGCGACCCATTCTTATTTCAAATTTCAAGGATATTTTTCCATGCAAGCAAATGTGCAATCTGTTTAACAGAGAATTACTTACGAATTAACTCTGTCACAGATGACTGTCCACAACACGTGCATAGCTTTCACGTGGCGTCTGTCACTGGCTCAACGGCTCTTGCATTGTTTACATAACACCTAACTGCTTCGGGCAAAATGATGCATTTTACTCATTTTAATACCCATTTACACTAAATAGCAAATATTTTTTAACTACAAATACTTCAAACGTCTTTATTTATTTTTCTTATACTTCAAAAAAATGTTTGAGAATTTAATTTGTCGGAGTAAAAAAGTTAATATGCCGAACTAATTAAGTCTGGTCGACGTCATGCTTATCAGTGATTGTAGCGGCCAAGCGAATATTCACTGCGGGATCAGTTTGGCAAATGTGTATACGGGACGCCGGGTCTTCATCCCATCTCTCTGTAAACGAACCAATCTTCCTATTCACTGACTCACTTGTAGGTAAACGGGGTTGGGATGGCCTAGTGGTCTAGAGTGCCGCGCTTCGACCTCTGGCGTGCGGCTGTGGTTTCCATCCCTGGTGTGAGCGTATGTGGTATGGAAATAGGGGCGCCTTCTCAACCTCGTGGGTTTCCTCCGGGCACTCCGGTTTCCTCGCACTGCTAAAGACCCCTACGCGCAATCGAATTATTGAGATAAAATTCAAACCATATGTTAGTTCTAAAAGGACCTAGTTTGTGTCGAGTGGACGTTAAACCCCATTTCTCTCCTTCTTCTTCTTTCGCTAGCCCCTCTCTCTCCCTCTCACTTGTAGGTACCGTGTTCAATCACATTGTGAGCCAAGCAGGAAGGAGGGTCTATCGAGAAACAATGTATAATAGTTCGGATGGGACGAAAAACCAAGCTCCCTTGTACACACTGGCAGTTGGGATTTGAAATAAAAGTAGGCTGCCGTGCTACTGTCAGGGCAACATTTTCCCCAGAGCACACTGTATGATCTATTAAGAACTTAAACCTCATTTTATTCTATTCGTTTTTTACTCACAGAGTCACAGCGGTCCCCACCTCCTTGAAGTCCACAATGACGATTTAAAAAAATAATACAATTTAGATAAAAGCTTCATATAAGTCCATTAACTCGCTTTCATCTGCCTTTAGCAACACGCTTTTATAAAAAAAAAATATTTTCATAAATATAAAGTCGTTTTGCTAATGTGATACAATAAACAATGTCCACCCAAAAAAAGTTTCATTGCCTATACAAATATTTCTGCTTTCACAAAATCGAATACAGATGAGATAAAAATAAAAGAATTATCTGGATTCTAGTTTTTATAGGAAGTTAATGCCGTTAACAAGTCTAAACAAACAATGATCAATTGAGTAGGAGCGGATCCGGAAGTTTGTGCGTAGGGGTGGAGGGGTGAGTGGATCTTTCCATTCTCAACGCTCGCCAGTTTTAATCCACCAAAAATATAGTTCGCGAAGGTTTATTTTTGGAATGTTGGGAAGTAAATAGATAATTACGAAAATTAATTTTCCTCAAATAACGTTTTATATTTTCTTAATTAAACGTCCAATTAAAAACAACTCTCAAATTCGTAACTTATTTGAACTTCCGGTAATGAAGTCAGACGAGGTGTCGAGAAGGTCGCCAATGAGTCTAACAACTCACCTATCGCCCGGATATTCACGACACGTTCGCGACGGCTTGTCTGAGTGATGATCCGATTTAAAGTTTAACCGCCCAGATTTGTCTGATCAGTGTGTTGTAGAAAATAGGATATTCTCATTTGAAAAACGAACGACCATTAACCAATAGAGGTTAATGACATGAGCCCTGGAGTCAAATAGTATGCCACTAATACTAATTGAGGTTAATTAGACGAGGAGGAGGGCAATGATAAGGACCCTGAAGTCAAATACTGACCAGACAGATAGTAACTTCAGATATTTAACAAGATGAAGCAGCAATCAAGTTTCATTGAACACGAATATAACTAGTTAGAACAATCAAGATAAAAGCCGGAAAATCTGAATGAACTTTATTGGCCAATGAAGGGGTCAAACACCTGACCTCCAGGCTAGCGAGCCAGCGTCTTACCCATTAGCCACCCGCCGTAACTAGTTGGAACTATCGACCTTAAAAGTACATTGGTAACCTATATAACTCGAACTGGTTCAAACTATCCAGACAAAAGAACATAACTTTAGCCCGGGGCTATCCGGATAAATGTATATACATAATTTATATTACAGATATAATTACATTACCAAAATTTAATTATACCATGGTGTAACATCCTAATCTTCAACAATAAATGAAGAAGGGAGTTTCTCCTACAAGAGACTGGTGATGGACAAAATACCACGGTAAATTCGTGAGTATCTGTGCTCAAATCTGGTGTAAAATCCGGTTCGATTTAGATGAAGACGGATATGTGTTTAATATAATGACAGGACTTTGCCAAGGCAGTGTCGTTTTAACCTATTATTCAATCAAATAGAAACGGTTATCTGCCATCATCCTGTTCACGGACCTCAGTTTTTTGTAGATAAGGGTAGTTCAACGAGACCCCCGGTCCCCTCCAACACCACTCAACATATTTGTTATAAGAATGTGCCGTATAAATATCGTAAACGAGTGTCAACTGGCGTCGGTTCGATTCCCCGGTTGTACGTGACAATGAGAAGGGTCGTCAGTTCAACCACCTCGAAGAGATTCTACGGGTCCTCCGGTTACCTCGTACTACTAAAGGTCCATACGCGCAAACGAATAATTGAAATAAAATTGAACAATAGGTTAGTCCCCAAAATGATCTAGTTTGTGTCGAGTGGACGCTAAACCCCAACTGTCAGCTGACCCTCATAGGTTGTCACCAGCTTCGTCTCCCAAAGGAAAATGACATCTTGTCGCAACCCCCCCCCCCCAAAGAAGCAACATGCAATGCCGTAAGCAGCTTACGTACAAACGGGAAAAAACATACTAGTAAACATGTAATCCATCGGGTTCATTATCACCAATATCCAATAATAACCGAGAAATACTGTAACATCACAATAATACCCCTTTCTCCCAACTAACGCATCCTCGCCTATCTTTATAAATATAAATATTATTACTTAATGTGTGTTGTAAAGCCTGTATAATATCATTTAATTGTGCTCATTATCCTCATTAGAACTGTTATTATTATGTACGTGATGGCCGGGATTATATAAATAATTCACGATTAAAGATAATCAGAGTATAAACACATTCGTCTGGCTTGGTTAATAAAAGGGGTCGTATTATAAAACAAGGAATAAATTGCGTTATTGGCTCTGATTTACCATTATGTATGGAAATGCGTATATCTTTATCCCGTGTCGGTTACATTTGATGGTCAAGAATCAAAGTGTGGCAAATAAAGAATATCTTCTCAGTAAGTTGGGTTTTTAAAATTTAAGCGTGGTGTAAAGGGACAATAACATTCTTGCTGACTTGGTAGCTCCAGAAAATAGATAATACCCTTATTCTAAGTACTAGATGTTTAAGTGTCCTACCTGTTGTGTAAATTATCCATTACAACCTATTTTACTTGTCCAGAAGGTTCGAAAATTTTAAAATCCAAGTCATATTTGAAAAGGTTTACGTTAGACTTTTCAAATCAATTGGTTGAATTTTTCCAATTTTTTAAAATAGGTGTGTTAAGGTGAAATTTATATCATCATTTAATTGGAATATTCTAAAATAATACAATTTGTTGACCAGAATGAAGATTGGGACATATTATTCAGTTACAACAAGAGTGTGATTGGGGCTTTAAAGGAGCCACGGTTGATGGGTGATGGGACTGGTTCTCATCGATTTGATCACTGGGCCAATCCCGGTGTTGGATAAAGGAAGGCATTTTTGTGACAAAGTCATCTCTACATCATATTGAAATATACATATACAGATAGAACTTTCTCACCTCTGCTGGTTTTCGATCATTAATGATATTGACGTGTTCAACTATATACAACTTCTTCTAAGGCACGGACTTATTAAAACATCTAATGTGTTCAATATGTTATTTACGGACTACACACGAATGGCCTCTGCTCGTTTTGATAAAAGGCACGATCTCATTAAACATATTATTTATTCAAAGGAAATATGAAGTGCAGTTACAGATACTATAATCTCATAAATAAACAATGCCAAATATGTACATCGCTCGTGTATCATTTTTCTTAATTGATTGTATGCTTTATAAGTCAGAGGTTACTGTTATTTTCAGTTAAAAAGACTTGGAATGGCGCTCCCCCGAGAGTATGTCCATTTCATACTCCCTATAAAGGTCTATCAACTATGCTGATATTCTGTTATCTGTAGTGTTACAGGTATCGGATTCGGTGCCGTGAATCAGTGAACCAGACAGAACGGGATCCAGTCCTATGAAATGAAATGAAATGGGGTTTAACGTCCTACTCTTATGCACCTAACCTGGGCTAATGGAAGGCGGGCATGCGCCATACAGTGTGCTACGAGGGAAATTTTGCCCGGGCACCGGCGCTACGGCCTACTCTTATATCGAATTCCAACTGCCCAAAGACCTTTTACGTGCACTCCAATGTGAACACGGGACCTCGTTTATTCGTCCCATCCGAACGACTAGGCAGCTGTCCTTGTCAGGCCCTCCTTCTGCATCACTGACAAGGGGAAATCATGCCGGAAAATCGAGATGAACTTTCTCGGCCAATGCAGGGATCGAACACCAGTCCTATGAAGCCGCAGGCAATCCTCAGACAATCTTGTTAGACGTCAGAATTCTCCCGTTAATCTACACGTTGAAAAGATAAAAAAGAGAGAGGGGAAGAGAGACTTGGGGTTTAACGTCCACTCAACACAAACTAGGTCATGACTAACATGTGGTTCAATTTTATTTCAATACTTTACCTGCGCGTACGGGTCTTTATCAGTGGGAGAGGGAGTGGTGGGTAGAGGATGCGGAAAATCCCACGAAGTTTGACAGGTGACCCTACTCCTTGTCACGTACAACCAGGGAATCCAAACCACACAAATTAATTCAATGACAGACCTTATGAAACAACGCGACCGCACAAACTATTCGGCCATCCATCCCACCGTATTACATAGAAAGCACAGTTCAATGCCCTGGTGTGAACGTATGTGGCATAGAGATAGGGGCGCCTTCTCAACCTCGTGGGTTTCTCCGGGCACTCTCGTTTCCTCGCACTGCTAAAGACCCCTACGCGCAAGTGAATTATTGGAATAAAGTTGAACCATATGTTAGTCCCGAAATGACCTAGTTTGTGTTGAGTGGACGTTAAGTCCCGTTTTTCTCTCTCTCTATGACATTGGAAAATAGAATAAGAAAGGGTCAATATAAGGACAATTCAACCCTCTTAGCACGCTGCATCGTCTATATATTGTGAATGCAGATGTTAATCCCCATTTAATTCTATATGAGTTAAGGGGCTCTTGTACCCACTTTTCACTATTTTGGATTGTCTAGGTTGACCATCCCTTTAAAATCGCCGCGTCCCTAGATTTGGACATTCATGTTTGATGTGACTCGCATTCTTGTTTGCAATACCTGACCCTAACCCAAATAAAAAGTAGGAAGTTCTATGTGCACACGTCATGGACGGCTAACCGCTAGTTTGTTGGTTTAAAAGTGATGGGAATAGAAAGGAGAGTCGACTTAAACATGATCGCTCGTGATTTGTTTTACTTTGTAAACCGCATGATTAGTGAAAATATTTTGTGGGGAATATTAATCGTAAACAAGTCTAATCATCAATCATCTACAAATTAAAATCAGCATGTTACTGGGGTGACGCTCCGTTATTTGTCGCTTAAATCAAAAACAAATTAAAACAGCATGTTACTCGGGTAACGCCCCGTTACTTGTCGCTTACACCAACAACAGAAACATGATTAATTAGACAGCTGGAGATTAACCCTCGTTATCCCCAACAATAACAATTAATTTATCCTAGGGTCATCGCTAGTAAGTAATTAGACAGTTTAACCACATTCACGCTGATTTCACAAGAAACACATAAACAACACAACTGGTCACGAAACTAAGGAGATACACCAACTTGTCACGACAATAAGGGGATACCCACCCAACTTGTCACCACACTAGGGAGATACCCACCCAATTTGTTACATCATTCGGTATTCGCATTCAACCCTTTTGTCTCAGGCTGGTATCAGTCATGACAGTATTGCGAATGCCCCTTTCTTTGAGACACCACCATGGTCTATATCTCCTCCCATCGGGTAGCTTCGGCTATACTGTCACGCCATCTGAGACCATTTCTGTTCGTCTTCCTCCTGCTGCCTCAATATTTACTGCGGAACTTCAGGCAATCTGTCAGGCTTTGGAGTTCATTCAATCCTGTTCATCTTTAAAATACATTATATTTACTGATTCTTTGTCCTCTTTACAGGCAATTAAAAATAAGCAGCTTGCACACCCTTTAGTAACAGACATTTATCGTCTGCTACTATCACACAAGTTTAACGGCAAGGACACCGTCCTTTGCTGGCTCCCCAGTCATGTTGACGATCAAGCAGACTTAGCTGCCAAGTCTGCTTTAGATCTTCCCATATCACAATTTCTGTTAACTTACACAGATTTTAAGTCGTCCATTAAATGTTTTATATATGACCACTGGCAACGGTCTTGGGATGATGCAGACACAAACAAACTTCATCACATTAAGCCTCTCTTAGGAGACTGGCCAAGCTCCTATGAAACCAGTAGGAGGGATGAAGTTGTTTTGTGTCGCTCTCGCATTGATCATACCTTTCTAACTCATATTTTCATTTTGAAGCGAGAGCCTCAACCAGAATGTATTCACTGTCATGTTCCTTTGATTGAGTGCAATCATCTCAAGTTTATAAGATCTAAGTCTTACCGTCAGCACGTCAGCTATTTGCCCAACCGGAGCTACATGATAAAGTGCTTGGATTTTTAAAAGAGACAAACTTTTATTCAAAATTTTAATTGTATGTAATTATCGTACATTTTGTCTTAAATATTTATATATGTAAAGGAATTAATATATTTATTTTTAATTATATTTTCTGTGATATTTGTTTTTATTTACATATATGAATACACCCCTGTGATATTGTTTTAATTTGTCTCGTTAATTTCATCATGTGTGGCGCAATATGGCCCGGTTGGTGCTGACGTGCCATTAAACAACATTTCATGTCATTTCATTCTTACGAAACTAGGGAGTAGCCACCCAATTTGTCACGACATTAGGGAGATACCCACCCAACTTGTCACCACACTACGGCGATACTCACCCAACGTGTCACGAAAGTAGGGAGATGCCCACCCAACTTGTCACAACGTAACGGAGATACCCACCCACGAATCCAACTAGGAGACAAAAGAATGTCTCACGAAACTACGACCAAATGGGAATAAACATTTTGCTGCGATCAATGTCACGACATGACCCCCCCCCCTCCCCGACCTTCACCCTGCAGAAATGACAGGGGGAAACAATAAGCACTAAGAGCAGCTTGTAATAAAAGGGAAACAGAGAAACAAACAAAATAATACGGTGAAATAAATCAGAATAAATGACATGAAATGAAATGGCGGGTTAACGGACGTCCTACTCTTCTGCTCCAACTGGGCTAATGGAGACAGAGATACGCCATACAGTGTGCTATGAAGGAAATTTTGCACGGACAGCGGCACTACGGCCTACTCTTATATCGAATTCCAAATGTCACGGGATCTTTGCCATGCACGTGAATGCAAACACAGGACCTCTGTTTTTCTTTCTATCTGGTCGACTAGACAGTTGTCCATGTCAGGCCCTCCGTTCTAAAAAAAATCAGAATAACTTTCTGACATTGTAATTTATATATATGCTTACGTTAAGTACTAAATGGTCTGGATAACAGATGTAATTCATTTAGTCTCGAATAATGTTTACAACATGATTTATAACATAATTTATAAGTTAATCATTCTGTTATTATTACATGATTCCGGTGATATATTATTGATTATCTTTGTTATTTCGACATCAATGATTTCATTCCTCTAATAATTTATCATTTGTGCAAACCATAAAACTACAGCCCTCAATTTGATTAACGTCGATATTCTGAACATATACCCATTCTCGCTACCCAATTATCACCGCTACTGACAGTAAGAGAGACTATCACCCATTCTCACTAACCAGTTATCACTACTGACATTCTGGCTAATCTGACATCACTACTGATAGCCACAGAGGCTAACACCCATTCTCGCTAGCAATTCATCACTATTGACAGTAGGCCTTAGAGAGGGTAACACTTATACCAATTCTTGCTAGCCAGTCGTCACTGCCGACAGTAAGAGAGGGTAACGTCCATTCTCGCTAGCCAGTCGTCACTACTGACAGTAAGAGGGGGGGCCATTCTTGTTAACCAGACATTACTACCAACAGCCAATGGAGGTTTGGTATAGCGCATGACCTTTCAAAAGATGAGACGGTATCACGGGGTGTCACGCGGTGTGATTTCAATGCCATACTTGTACACAACATAAATTAAGTATGAGAGATAAGATAACGCAAAGGGAATAGGCTGAAAGTTTCAGCCACATCGCTCCACTCTGAACCGAGATATTAACTGTTGAATTTTAGGCCTAGACTCGATCATCTCGATTATCCAATTTGACATCAGAAAATATATTCCAATCCGGTTAATATCGCAGGCTAGCGATATTAACATGACATTAATTATTTTCTTGATAAGTTTTATAATGTGTAATTAATAATTTAGATTTAGCTTGAACGTGACAAGGATTTGGATCTCCTGTCTTACCTCGTTGGTTTTCCACTGGTCCTACGGTTTCCTCCCCACGCGCTAGCGACATATTGAAATTTAATTGATCCATATTATGTTAGTTTGTGTCGCTTTGTGGACGACGTTAAACCCCATTTCTCTCTCATCGATCCGAACGACTAGATGTATATATCACTCGGCACTTAGTTCGACACCACCGACAAGAGAAAGCCAGACATGAAAATCCCAAGAAATTTCTCTGTACAAACCGGCAGTCCCTGGTTATCGAAGTACATGTAGCCTGGAACTAACCCAGCCATCCTTGGCCGCCGAATTCTATTGAATTGCTGCCAGTCAATGACATCCGTGTAAATATCATTCACCAAACCCAATAGACCATTCATCAGAAAAATAAATTGGATGAAGGACCACGCTGTCTAATATTACATCATAAAATACAAAGTCATTAAATCAATAAGAATCTCTCAATAAATCTACAACCTTCTAAAATAAAGACATGACATTTCAAAAGGCTGAGAAAGTTAACAGATTGCATGAATTGATTTGTGACCTGTCGATTTTTATAATTTAATATGCCGCCATGTTGTAACCTTGTAAATATCCTGTCCATAGATCCTGTTCATTGCTTGCGATAAAATATTTTCTGTTTTTCATTTTAGTGATTTTGTAAATAGAAGTGTAAACTAAAATATACACAAAAGGACTAAAATGAGATCATGGATTGCTTATTGACGGAACGATGGAAATCGCAAAAGTTGAAATTTACCTGTTGCAGGTAATATTGAAATTCTGGTTAATGTTATACACCATCTTCCATAGACGGCTTGATCTCGCCTTAACTACATACATCTTATCAAGCCCTTCACGTAATACTCTGCATATTGCGCCACTAAGTTCAATTGACACAAGCCCAGCTTGGGAACATATCAGATTCACCGGTCGTCGTGAATACCAAGTCTCGTGCATTTAGCTAAAATGCCTACATGTGACAATGGAGTTGCAATGTTCAAAGATCGATCAATCACTCGGCAAACCTCGGAAGATTTCGGGAATCTAAACTCGGCTGTATGATGAATTCCGCCATATTGGAACTACTTTAAAGGTCCCGGATGAAACATGGCTGCACCCATTCCAAACACAAGTTGGCGACCTATTTGGCTAGCGACCTATTCGACCGATCCAGCAGTAAGATAATGACGAAATTACACTTCTATTCTGAGCTGAAGGAATGGATAAAAAATAATATATTCTACCTTCATTTGATAGACATAACGTTGGATTTTATTGGTTGATAAATAGAGACTGTTGTCTTTACTCTAAATGGTTTCCAACGAACAGGTTGCAGCTCGATCGGTCGAATAGGTCGCTAGCCGAATAGTTTCCCAATTTGTGTAATAGCGTCAAGTTTTCCTGTTAAAGTAAACCGGTAGCCGCATCGCAAATGTATGGGCGTAGGTACATATCACTTACTGTCATACATCCGAGACTAGATGTAGTTTACGTAGTTTACGGAATCTGTCGAGATTAGCCGAGTGATCGATCAATGTCACGTTTGCTGGTTTTCCACGAGTTTCTCAATTTAAAAAACTCTGTTTGTTTATAGTGTGTTATGTGCCACGAACTCTGATTGGACACTGCTAATTAGTCACTTGCAAAAACAACGAGCGCAAAGTTCGGGAATTTCTGAGTATTGAAGCAACGGTTAGATGTTGTAAAACACTCGAAAGTTGCTTAAGGAACATGGTTATACCTGTACTTATGAAAAGGACCCGTGACAGGAGATATGTTGACATAATTACTTGAATTATTTAAATAAAATTGAAACTTTTCAGGGGAACACTAACGATGCGTTATGTAATTAAGAGCTAAATGTGTCGATTGCAGTTATTTTATTACCATGACAAGCCTATAACCAATCCTCTATACCATTGGATGGCTGAGATTTAAATGGATTTAATCAGCCTGGAGAGTTAAAGCTTTAACGACACGTTTCGATTGTCAAGTATCGCTCCTACGAGAATCGCTGTAGAGAGAGCGCGAGAGAGAGAGAGAGAGAGAGAGAGAGATGGGGTTTAACATCCACGCTGTATCTCCAAGTATTCATCAGGACGCTCATTTTGGGAGAAATTGATACTATTTTATTTTTCATTACCTATTTTGGAACTATTATAACAGGGACATCCAGTTGTTTATCTAAATTTTACATAACGTATCTTTACAATAGTTTTTTGTATTCCGTGATTTAGGGAACAGTTATTGGGTATGTCCTTTATTCTACACTAAAGAAGAAATAGGGATACCTCGTGCTTAAATCGCTACGCGGCATTCCATCGCTGAAAGGATTTATTTCTGGTGACATTTATTAGCTTGAACCCCCTCCCCCCTCCCCAAATTATTCTCGCCGAAACGTCGCCAGATTTGTTAGTTCATATAATTGTGTGATGTATTTTATGTCGTGTTCTCTAAGTGCAAGACAATCAAGTACTGTAATACGATTTTAATCAACAGAATAGTCTTCCAGGCAGATCTCACACTCTGGCAGATATAACACTCTGGCAGACCTGACATCACTGGTAAATATCACCATACCAAAAAAAACAAAAAACAAAACCTGCACCGATTTATGCCGGGGTCTAAACAATTTCTATGTAGTACCGCTACTGTTTGTTAATGAGAGTTTGAGACAATACATCGCGTCCATTCGTCTGATAAACACATATTAACTCTGACAGATCTCTGATCAAATACAGCAATAGTTTCATATCTACAAACCCCCAATAATCTGCATGTATATATGATGAACGTCAGCTTATCGCCACAGTTTATATACGTATCGGACTGATTATTTATCTGACAACGGGAATGTATATTATTATAAGACAAATGATGGTTATACAGCAACCATTTCTCATACAAAATATACAAATAGTTTATACAAAAAAAACGCTGTTACGATACATAGAAAAATATGAGAGAATTGCATGTTTATAAGATAATTTATACAGGCTGTTGGCATATTGTTCTTCTTCCCCCCTAAAACAACACATTAACATGGCATAGCATCTCTTTAAATAAGAGAGAGAGAGAGAGAGACCGAGAGAGAGAGAGGAAGAGATGGGTTCTAACATAGATTCCACAGAAACTACGTCATTTCGGGACAAACACATGGTTCAAATTTATTTCAGTTATTCGCTTGCGCGTAGGGGTCTTTAGCAGTGGGAGGAAACCGGAGGATCCGTAGACTACCGGGGATTCGAAACTACGCCAGTGGACTCAATGACAGGCTTTATGATACAGCAATCACGTGCTAACCATTCGGCCAACCAACCCAACATGACATGACATATACCTTTACATAAAAGTTAAATGATTTCTTTTATAATAAGATCAATTATTGCGCCTCGAAAAATTACTTCCAACAGACGTATATTATATCCAGAAACTCTATTTCCGTTGACATTGTTCCAGTGAACAGACTGTTTGCTGAATTCTCATTATGTCATATTTTCCCATCAAAGACAAGGAGCCTGTATCGCAATACTTATTTTCCTTTGAAACTGTTTCCGGTGAAGGGGAAATAATAATAGCTACCTAGTTAATTATACAGAATATAATAAGCACGTATAGCAACCCATCTTATTCTAACTTGACTATACAAGTAGGTCCTGTTATATTCTAACAAAGTAATTACCACTTTACATATGGTTAGACCCTACCTGTAAGTCATCCAACGCGCGACATGTGTTTATATTTATAGAATTCTGTGTGTGTTTGAGATAGAGAGAGAGAGAGAGAGGTAGAGAGAGAGAGATAGAGAGAAAGAGAGAGAGAGAGAGAGGTAACGCCCATTCGACACAAATTAGATCATTTCGAGACTAACATATTGTTAAAATTTATTTCCATAATTCGCATGCGCGTAGGTTTTCTTTTAGAAGTGTGTGCGGTGAGGGGGGGGGGTCGGAGGACCCAGAGAAAACCCACGGGGAACCACGCCAGTTGACTCAATGACAGACCTTATGATACAGAGCACACGTGCTATCCATTAGCCCCCCCTCCCAACACACACACACACACACTCCATTAAAGATTAAATGATTCTATAGCGCTATAATGATGCATGCAGTCTTTAAATATCATTTCAATCACAGGAAGATCGTAACGTTGAAAATCGCATCGATATATTTGAACTTTTATTACACGGGAGTATATCTTTAACCATTGAACCGAAAGACTTTAATCGTAAAATCAAAACCATCGACAATATGACGATCTAGTTTATTTATTTACTCAAATACAAGTAAGACAGCTACCAGTCATTGCCTGTTTGTTATCATAGATTCAGGAATATGGAGGTCGAGGAAAAGATAAAACTGAGTGAATCCACCGCAAACTGTCTACGAGTCGTAGTACGAGGTGAGATCCATATACCATACGGCAGATCATTCGCGCTATTCAAAGATAATTTTTTTTTATACAATTTAATAATAATAAGACTTTATTTATGTAGTCTTAGATTGTACGTTTATTTCAAGGTGAAAACTTTCTGTTCAATTCAAGAATAAAAAGATCATCACATTAAGATGTTACTTTTTAGTCTTGCGATATTTCGTATATTTGAGAGAGACGCCTTTTTGGTCGTAGGGAGGAACGGTGCAGTCCAAACGGTTTAACGCGTTCGCCTGACCAACCTGATGTTTTTGCCCTTCCCTCAAGTTTACCCGATTGCTAACAACCCTATATACCCGCGAGCAAATTATTATAACAAACTTGTTAAACTCTCGCACCCTTCCACCTTAAACTCATTATTCCCATAGCTCTCGTATCTTTCCTACCCCCCCCCCCCACACACACACACACTTTTTAAAATCCCGGTTGTCATTAATCACAAGTCCCCTAGGACACTAGGTACAATAAGATGTGACTAATAAGCCAGCTATTGATGAGTGAAACACTAACGGCGATGTTTACAATCTGTTATAATGTACAAGTCACCGGGTGTGTAATACAGTGTACAATAAATAAACCGTTAAAACTATATTACCATTTAACACAACCCGTCATTAATCTGTTGACATTAATAATAGCAAGTTATTCATTATAATTATTAATCTGATTTCATTTTACTGATTTTGCTCATTCATCTATGGTACAATTTAACTCTTGGTAAGCCACCAATGTAGTTTTAGCCTCCATCGGTTACGTGATTCCTTGAATTTGGTATTGACCTCGGGCCTGTTTCACGAAAGTTTAACTCAGATAAAATCCAAACTTTCGTAATTTGATTGGATGATATTAAATTGACCAAAACAGTGAAAAAAATGTTAAAAACAAAAAATAATGTAATTATTGGAAACAAGTGGTTATGATATCGTTTCTGTGGAGTATTGATTGAAGAAACTACATATTGAGTGAGTCGGCATAGGTTAGATTGTCGGACATTACGAATTGTTTAGAACAGGTAAAATCGAGACTTCAACAGTTATTGCATTCCCGTTCCTCTTTTATCATTACCTAGCTGGGTATAGACTATGCATACGAATAAAAGGCGGCAGTATTATATACCGGAAACACAGGAAATCACCGGAAAACACCGGAAAACTACTGTAAAACTACCGGAGACACATTAAATACCGGAAAACACACTAAATACCGGGAAACACCCTAAATAAGTAATCTGGGGTCTGGTGTGCGGTGTTTTCCGGTAGTTCTCCCAACAACTAAAACCCCTTACAAATGAAGTAAATTACTGAATTCATGATCTATCACATGTTAATCCCAAACCAATGGGATGAACATCACTTATTTTCGAAAGATGAGTTCACTCTAGGGGTTTAATCTGAATTCAATTCAGAACAAAGTTTCAGTCCACACTTTTGCGTCACACTCAATTCGATAAAAACCGAACTGAATCTGAATTAACTGCGCATTCGGTGTGTGTCGCTTTTCATTCTGAATTTCATCCGAATAAACTGTAATGTGACGCACCGCTTTTAATCCGGGAAAAAACAATCCGTCCTCCGGAATTCGCAATGAATGCGCATGTAGTGTGAACGCAGCTTAAGACTCTACGTTCATCATTAACGCGAAATGTAATAAGCGATTAACTCCGATTGTTATAAAAGAACTGTGTGATCGAATGGACAGCGGATGCGCGTTGTATCATAAGGTGTCATTGAGTCAACTGGAGTTGTTTCGATTCCGTTGTACGTGACAAGAAGTATGGTTGCCTCTCTAACCTCGTGGGTTTTCTCCGGGTCCTCAGGTTTCCTCCAACAGCTAAAACCCCCTACGCTCAAGCGAATTATTGAAATAAAATTGAACCATATGTTAGTCCCGAAAAACCTAGTGTGTGTCAAGTTGGCGTTAAACCCCATTTCCCCCCTTTAATAACAACACAACGCCGTCAATAAACCAATGCAAGCTTCACACAAAAAATGTAGCATCATTATTTACTTTATTAATACAAATAAAGATGACACTTTGAAATCAATACGACTTGAAGGTTTAGATTGGACAAATTTGATCTTCTATTAAAAATAAAAGTACTTTAATAAATGGTTTATATTGAGTTATAAACAGTTCGCTCTAAATCAATATTTGATAAACAGTTAAATCACAATCTCAGGACCCATGTAGACCATGCCTCTATTGACAGCCTGACACGAGTTGCTTCAATTCCATTTCATTTCCTCTGCTTTACATAACTGCCAAGGAAATTATAAGCTGGAAAAACTATGAGGGATAGAACCGTACACCTCCGACCCTTGAATAGTATGGCGGGGGAAAGCGGCAAAAGCCTAATGCTATGTAGAAATGTCTGATTCAAAACACACATGTAACATAATGCCATACCATATACCTAAAACGTCTAATGCAAAAAACAAAATACAAGAAACGTCTAATACAAAATACCTCATACGTCTATTGCAAAAGACAAAATACAAGAAACCTCTAATACAAAATACATATAACCTCTTATGCACAATTGATTTTACAATCTGAAACATCTACCACAAGCATTAGATGACATATCTCGTTGTCATTACTTACATTTCTCCACTGAATTATCTTTATTTAGGTCAATGTCAAGGTCACCGAACACAACTTGGCGACCTATTCGGCTAGCGAGCTATTCGACCGACCCAGCTGGCAACCTATTCGTTGGCAAACTATTCAGGATTAAGACAATATATTATTTTTATCAATTCCTTTAGCTCAGAATAGAGATGTAATTTCGCATTATCGTACAAAATTCTAGACATCCAACTAAATATATTCCGAAAGGTAATTAAATAGGCTTTCTAAGTATTATCAGTAAAAATTGGCACATTCATATTAAAGGGTGCACTCTCTTCCTAAACATGACCAATTTTTTAAAAAAATTAAAGGGAAAAACTGTTAATATCCCGTGTCAAAATTCGGACCATCGTACAGAATTCTGATGATCCAACTAAATATATTCTAAAAGGTAATTGAATAAGCTTTCCAAATATTATTAGTAAAAGTTGGCAGAATTCTGATGATCCAACTAAATATATTCTAAAAGGTAATTGAATAAGCTTTCCAAATATTATTAGTAAAAGTTGGCACAATCATATTAAAGGGGTGCGCTCTCAACCTGAACATAGCCAATTTTTCAATATTTTAAAGTGAAAGAACGGTAATATTTCGAGTCGAAATTCGGACCATCGTACAAAATTCTTAGCAACCAGCTTCTGAAAGGTAATTGAATAAGCTTTCTAAATATTATTAGTAAAAGTTGGCACAGTCATATTAAAGGGGCACGCTCTCAACCTGAACATAGCCAATTTTTCAATATTTTAAAATGAAAGAACGGTAATATTCCGAGTCGAAATTCGGACCAAATATTATTAGTAAAAGTTGGCAAGGGGTGCGCTCTCAACCTGAACATAGCCAATTTTTCAATATTCTATATGTAAAGATAGACCGGAATTTTTTTCGAAGTCCAACTTTTACTAATGATATTTGGAAAGCTTATCCAATTACCTTTAAGAATATATATAGCTGGATGTTCAGAATTTTGTACGATGGTCCTAATTTCGACTCGGAATATTACCGTTCTTTCACTTTAAAATGGTGAAAAATTGGCTATGTTTAGGTTGAGAGCGCGCCCCTTTAATGTGATTGTGCCAACTTTTACTAATAATATTTGGAAAGCTTATTCAGATACCTTTCCGAATTTATATAGCTGGATGCTCAGAATTTTGTACGATGGTTCGAAATTGGACTTCAAATAAAAATACCGGTCTATCTTCACATATAAAATATTGAAAAATTGGATATGTTCAGGTTGAGGGCGCGCCCCTTTAATATGATTGTGCCAGTTTTTACTAATAATATTTGGAAAGCTTATCCAATTGCCTTTCAGAATATATATAGCTGGATGCTCCAAATTTTGTACGATGGTCCGAATTCGGACTTCGAAAAAAATACCGGTCTATGGAAAGCTTATTCAATTACCTTTTAGAATACATTTAGTTGGATCATCAGAATTTTGTACGATGGTCCGAATTTTGACACGGGATATTAACAGTTTTTCCCTTTAAAATTTTTAAAAAATTGGTCATGTCTAGGAAGAGAGTGCACCCCTTTAATATGAATGTGCCAATTTTTACTGATAATACTTAGAAAGCCTATTTAATTACCTTTCGGAATATATTTAGTTGGATGTCTAGAATTTTGTACGATAATGCGAAATTACATCTCTATTCTGAGCTAAAGGAATTGATAAAAAAAAATATATTATTCTACTTTCATTTGATAGACGTAACGTTGGATTTTATTGGTTGTTAAAAATAGATGAGTTTGGGCGACTGTTGTCTTAATTCTGAATAGGTTGCCAACGAACAGGTTGCCAGCTGGACCGGTCGAATAGCTCGCTAGCCGAATAGGTCGCCAAGTTGTGTTCGGTGACCTTGACATTGACCTAAATAAAGATAATTCGGTGGAGAAATGTCAGTAATGACAACGAGATATGTCATCTAATGCTTATGGTAGATGTTTCAGATTGTAAAATCAATTGTGCATAAGAGGTTATATGTATTTTGTATTAGAGGTTTCTTGTATTTTGTCTTTTGCAATAGACGTATGAGGTATTTTGTATTAGAGGTTTCTTGTATTTTGTTTTTTGCATTAGACGTTTTAGGTATTTGGTATGGCATTATGTTACATGTGTGTTTTGAATTAGACATTTCTACATAGCATTAGGTTTTTGCCGCTTTCCCCTGCCATAGAATAGAAGTCCGTACTTCATTTCATTTCCCATCTCCTGCACAACTGACACGGGAATAAAAACACCAACAGAGGGATAGAACAGTACACCTCCGACCTCCAACGCCACACCTTGAATAGAAGTCAGTACTTCATTCTCCCTCTTCTACAGTACTGACACGGGAATACAAGCTGGAAAACTCGGAGGAACTTTCTGAGTCAACAAAGGGGTAGAACTGTACCCCCACCCCAATCCACTGCCTTTGATAAGAAACCAGAGCTTAACTCTTCGAGGAGTGGGGTGGATGGCCGAATGGTTAGGGTGCGCACGCTGTATCATACGGCCTGCCATGGCGTGGTTTCAAATCCCCGGTTGTATGTCTCAAGTAGTAGGGTCGCCTGTCCAACCTTGTGGGTTTCCTCCGGCTACTCCGGTTTCCTCCCACTTCTAAAGACCTCTACGCGCAAGCTAATTATTGAAATAAAATTAAACCATGTGTTTGTCGGGAAATTACCTAGTTTGTGTCGAGTGGACGTTAAACCCCATTTCTCCCTCTCTCTAACTCAGTGAGTCACGTTGGTTTTATACGATTTACTGTAGGATTGAACGCCTCTTCAGAAGAGAAGAACATAAAACACGAAAAGATATTCATCTTAATTTCTCTAGAGAAAACTCTGTATTTTTCTTTTAAACTAATTGGTCTGGAATATCACAAAATATCAACATTTCAATTGATTTAAAAATTATAAACTATATGTTCATGTTTTATCCCGGAGCAGAAAATGGGATACATATTGTCTCTGAATTCATGGAAGAAAATATGACGTCACTTTTGAAATTAATATTAACGGGTGTACAGTATTTTTAAAACTAGACGATGCAACCAATCCATTCACGGGTCGGATGGGCAGCTTGTAGTAGCGACTGGTGCAATAAACGAACGGATTGGGCTATACTAGACGTATTTGTATTTAGAAATGTTGCTAATTGTATTAACGATGGCTTCGTCTGTTGATTCGTGGAAGCTCGCTGGAAACCTCGAAGTTGTTCTTGTAGTTAGAGAGAGAGAGAGGGGGGGGGGGAGGGGGATTAACGTCCACTCGACACAAACTAGGTCATTTCGGGACTAACACTTTCGATTTAATTTTAATCCAATAATTCGCTTGCGTCTTTAGCAGTGGGAAGGAGAAGGGAGAACCAGGAGAAAATCCACAAGGTTTCACAGGCATATAACTGTGGATTCGAAACCATGCCAGGTGACTAAAACACAGGCTTTTTGATAGTTTTTAAAGTTACTAAACCGAACATTCACTTTCTTGACCTCGTGTTATAAACTTAGTACACGTGGTAGATACATGTTGATGAGGTACGTTACAGTTGGTAATTTTATACTATCAATTAGTCCGTATAATAAGCATTATTAACATAGAGAAATATCCACATTACGTTAATTATTGTATACAGAAATCATAACGTCTGTATATGGAAGACCAAGTAGCTCTTTATTCAGTGTTCTTAATTCATAGTTTTTAAAGAACAATATTTGTGTTAGCCATTACCACATACAGAGCTGGTTAAACACGTTCAAAATATCATTTTAACACAGTTATCAATACGTTGATTTTCTTTTATCCCTTCCGCGTTTTGCTGCTGAGGCTGGCGCACAATTGAGCACATCGATGACGACATCGGTTTTTGTAGTCACGTGCTCTTGAAGGGTCACGTGCTCTTAAAGGGTCGCATGCTCGTGATATATGATTTTTTGTTTTCAACTTGACATGTAAATTTTTCCGTCTTGACATGTGATATTTTTTTGTCTGGACATGTGAATTTTTCCGCCTTGACATATGAGTATTTTTTTGTCTTGACATATGAAAAATGCTTGGAAAGCGATGAAAAAATTGTTATATACTCGATTTTTTTCTCTTTCCATACTGAAAAACGGCCTTGCATTTAATAATTTGCTTTGGCTTGCCATAGTAGATATATCATAGTTTCTCATTGGTAGACACGAATTGAATCCATGCCCCCTTAAACTTAAATTGATGCTTCAAACCAAACAAGCCATCACCTTTGTTGTTACTTTGAGGGGTTGGGTGGGCGAATGGTTAGCGAGAGCGAGAGAGGGAAGGAAATGTTTTTTAACGTCAACTCGACACACACTAGGTCATTTCGGGACTAACATATGGTTTTAATTTTATTTCAATAATTCGCTTGCGC
Source organism: Patella caerulea (assembly GCA_036850965.1). NCBI lineage: Eukaryota > Metazoa > Mollusca > Gastropoda > Patellidae > Patella > Patella caerulea. The sequence goes on along the minus strand of JAZGQO010000006.1, from coordinate 61,110,972 downwards.
ATAGGGATCTTTTAGCAGTGTGAGGAAACCGGAGTGCCCGGAGGAAACCTGAGTTCCCGGAGGAAACCGGAGTTCCCGGAGGAAACCGGAGTTCCCGGAGGAAACCGAATGGTTAGCACGTGCGTGTTGTATGATAAAGACTGTCATTGAGTCAACCGGTTTCGAATCCCCGGATGTACGTGACAAGGAGTAGGGTCGCCTGTCCAACCTCGTGGGTTTCCTTTGGGTCCTCCCACTGCTAAAGACTCACACGCGCATTGTTTCCTGATAAGGAGTAATGCCGTGTGTTTTGTCTGGGTCCTCCGACCCCACCCCACCCTTCCGCACACACACACACTTTTAAAAAAAAAACCTAAGAGTCCCGACGAAATGAACTAGTTTGTGTCGACTGTCTCCCCTCTCTCTTTCTCTCTATTTCTCTCACTCCCTCTCTCACTCTATTTCTCTCTCTCTTTCACTCTCCACTCTCTCTCGCTCCTTCTCTCTCTATCTCCCCCTCTCACTCGCCCCCTCTCTCTCTCCCTCCAGCTCCCTCTCCCTCTATTTCTCTCCCTCCCTCTCTCACTCTATTTCTCTCTCTCCCTCGCCCCTCTTGATCTCTCTCACTCTCCCTCTCTCCAATCTCTCCCCTCTCTTTCTGTTGTTATTTTGTAGGTAATATAAACCAGCCATTAAATAATTACAGTATTATAACCACAATAATTGGACAGACATTATTAATTCTTGTAATATACCCCGAGGGAATATCTAAAATAGTATATTGTCGTCATTTTCTGTGGACGTGAAGTTAAAAGTACAAAAACAAAGTTCACAAACAAATTTGGTTTCGGGTGTTCTTTATTCGCGCTTAATACAGGCAGTCTACGGTGGAAATTTTTGGAAACTCCTACGCGCCATATGCACGTAAAAGATCGCAATGTAACCGTTGATGCCTATGCACCGAGATGGTGTAATTTAAAGGGAACTGCCACCTTAAAGGCTTTAAAAAATCGTTCACGCTGAATTAATCTGGAACATCTCCTTTTAAGCTAGAATTTGATATTTTCTAAGAAAGTCAAAACATAAATATTTTTATGTCCTTTGCTCAATAGGTTGTCAACTCACTATTATCCTGAAGACTGAAAGTGACTTGTGTTTTCTCTTAACCGATGACATTTTATGATAACACATTATCTTCAGCTTCTCTATTATGTCTTCTCGATCTGCAATAACCATTTCTCAGAATAGACATTATATGAACTTCCTGGACTAGTGTATAAAGCGGTAGGCACATAAGGGAGATTTTTTTTCAGAAAGATTGAGCTGTTTGCAAACTTCTAAACGTTAAATATTCAGAAAGCTAAATAGTTTTATCAAAATAATTATACCTTTCTTGACTGATCTGTTTCAATGATATGTTTTAACATATATTAAACAATTCTATAGAATACAGAATTGAAATGGCAGCAACATCATGTCACGGAACGGTTGGTAACCGTGGTAACCCCGGGACAGTGCCTTTCAAGTTATTTGCGAACCAAAATGTTTGTTCATGTCACAGTGCGTCTGAATTTGCCAGGCCAGATCACGTAACACCAACGAGAGTTTGTGTGATAGAGGGAGAGGGAGAGGGGGAGAGAGAGAGAGGGAGAGGGAGAGAGAGAGAGGGGAAGTTAACGTCCACTCGACACAAACAAGGTCATTTCAAGACTAACACACCTTTTAATTTCAATTCAATAATTCGCTTGCGGATTGGAATCTTTCAGCAATGGGTGTTAACCGGAGGATCCAGAGAAAACCCACGAGTTTACACAGGCAACCCCTTGTCACGTACATTGAAACCACGCCAGTTGACTTTATGATGCAGCGCGCAACATAGCACCCCTCCCCCCGCCCTTTAGAATACACGTATCGTTCATAAATGAATACTAGTCTTCTGCAATCTGTATCAATGACATATGGTAATTGAACTGGAAGTGTATGCGTCTATAGAATACATTAACTGTTTATCACGGAGCTGTAGCTCGTTTAGCTAGGGCACACCAATATTTATGGCCTGCGTGAGCGATAATAGGAAAATGACGTATAAAACTTAACTTTCAGAGTAAAATATCTAACACCATCTGGGGCCATTATATAGAAGACAAAAAAGTAGTTTAATATTTATATATAAATATAATGTGATATACTATAGATTTAAATACCTTTTTATTCATAGGATAACGAAACAAGCCACAGGCTTATATAAATCACCTTCCCATGGCAAGATACATAAATGATATATTAACATATTTATAATTATCAATATACATGTATATGAGCGAGAGAGAGAGAAAGAGAGAAATAGGGTTTAACGTCCACTCGACATAAACCAGGTCATTTTGGGACTAACATATGGTTTTATTTTATTCAAATAATTCGCTCGCGCGTAGGGGTCTTAAGCAGTGGGAGGAAACCGCAGTGCCTGGAGGAAACCCAAGAGGTTGAGAAGGCGCCCCTATCTTCATGCCACATACGCTCACACCAGGGCTCGAAACCACAGCCGTAAGCCATAGGTGACCGGCCAGCTAGAGGTCGAAGCACTCTAGACCAATAGGCCATCCCAACCCCCCTTTGAGCTGTGAGAGAAATTTTGCCAGGGCAGGGCGCTACGGCCTACTCTAATATCGAATTCCAACTGCCAAGTGATGTTTTACATGCACGCCAATGTGTACATGGGACCTCGGTTGTTCGTCCTACCCGGACGACTAGACAGCTGAGTTTTCACTAGTATCTTATGAAGGTGATTGAAAACAGGGTGACCTATTATACCTAACTGTCAGTCTCAATCGCGCCATCTTCTCTAGTCAACAAAGGGGTAGAAGCGTACACCACCACTCACCGCCTTTGATTAGAAGCAGTGAGGGGTTGATGGGGGATTGCCGAATGGTTCGCGTTCGCACGCTGTATCATACGGCCTCCCATTGAGTCAACTGGCGTGGTTTCGAATCTCCGGTTGTACGTGGCAAGGAATAGGGTCGCCTGTCCAATCTCGTGGGTGTTCTCCGGTCACTCCGGTTTTGTCCCACTGCTAAAGACCCCTACGTGCAAGTGAATTATTGAAATAAAAGTAAACCATATGTTAGTCCCGAAATGACCTAGTTTGTGTCGAGTGGACGTTCAACCCAATCCTCTTAGCGTAATGACCCTATATTATAAATTAAAATTTCTCTCTCCCGATCTCTTATGTGGATATAGATTATAGATAATAGACTATTAAGAGAACCATTAGCCTGAAGACATCCATATAATCAACATATCACAATTTTCCACCACTATTATAATATATATATATATATATATATATATATATATATATATATATATATATATATAGTGAGTATTATAATATAGAGAGGTAAGATTAAAACACCCAATGTGGTTAAATCACTTTACAAATCTCGTGTGACCGTCTTACAGAGCTATTGGCGTTTTATTTTATTGTTACAGATTTAACGTCCCATACATTAAATATAATATAATATTTATACTTAATGGGTTGAAATTGGTGAAAGTACAAAATAAAAAAGCCCTTGCGTATCAAAAGTCACTTAAACAAGTCTTAAAATGAACTTAGTGTTTTAGCGTCCGCTTCCACCCTTGTCGTGTTTTCATGTTTATTATCTTGACGGAGGCGCAAGGATCTTTCATGTGGGAGGAAACCGGAGTACCCGGGAGTAAACCCACGAGGTTGAGAAGGCACTTCTATCTCCACGCCACACATACGACACACCTGTGCTTGCCTACTCCATGATCAAACACGATAGCAGATGGCTTCCATCTTGTTTACTGACGGTACTACTTATTTTAAGACAGACTCGGCTTTCCAATTTATAATATCTACGTCATTGGGGATTTCCAATTTATACTCACTGGTTGCTATGACCCGCTATAGCGTTGTCTAGAAACGCGCGTGCTCGCGTTAGTTTAAAATTTTTGTTATACGTTTAACATGGACTATTTGATGTAATTTGCCTGATTTGATTTGGCCCCATTTCCATAAATTTAGGTTGTTTTTTAGAAATTTTTAGCAAATGTTAATCTTAGGTGTTTTTTTAATTCTAGCCGAAGTAAATTTTTTTACAATTTATAGCGAGTTAAGTTATCGTCTCTAAGAGGCGGGCGTAGTATTTTAAATGGCGGCCATTTGCCATCATGTGTATTCTTGAAGTAGGTACACATGATGTAATCGTATGCACGCCACATACACTCACACCAGGAATCGAAACCACAACTGCAAGCGAGAGGTGACCCCAATCCCGTTTTACAGGAATCAAGTTTTCTGGGTTGTCTGAGAGATACATGTAGATTGAACATTATTGCAATAAATAAAGCAACCAAGGTGTTTATTATGGCATATAGATCCCACATATATCATCAGTTAGCTTTCCGCGAAAAAGAAAAAAGAAATACCTCATTATAGACTCATTTCTAAACTTCAACAATATACTAAAATATCTAATACCAACGAGACCTCGATGTGTACACATGGAGAGAGAGAGAGAGAGATGGGGTTTAACGTCCACTCAACACAAACTAGGTCATTTCGGGACTAACATATGGTTTTAACTTTATTTCAATAATTCGCTTGCGCGTAGGGGTCTTTAGCAGTGGGAGGAAACCGGAGGAAACCCACCAGGGCTTGAAACCACAGCCGCAAGCCAGAGGTGACCGGCCAGCTAGAGGTCGAAGTGCGGCACTCTAGACCACTAGCCCCCCCCCCCCCACCCCCCCCCCGTGTACAGATGGAAAACGGAAAGTACAAAAAAAGAAATGAAATGTGATTTAACGTCCTGCTGTTTCGCTCTGACTGGGCTAATGGAAGACGGGCATGCGTCATACAGTGTGCTATGAGGGTAATTTGGCCTGGACAATGGCACTACGTACGGCCTACTCTTATGTCAAATTCCAACTGTCGAGGGATATATCATGTGAACGCCAATGTGTACACAGTGTTTCGAGTTTTCGTTCCATCAGATGGACTATACACTCGCAGGTGTTACATTCCATTTAAATCTCGGTCATCAAATTGCCTATAGAGGGTTGATTGCAGCTTGTCACGTGACTAAATGTTTAATTAATAATTTACAAATCAATTGAAGCCAAAATAAAAACCCGCCATAGGTAGATGTAGCTCTCGTACACTGCATCCTTAAAGAAAGTAATACCATATGTCAGTTATTCAACACGAACAGAATTCTGACATTGGATTGTTAAGTGTGTTGTCAAGAAATTACGCATCCATTACCTGTACCCAAACACAATTAACTTTATTCACTGTTTTTGCCTATAGTTTTTTACTTTTATGATTTAAATTGATATTTTAGATACATGGAATTAAATAATTAACTGCTTTACTGGTATTTATTGCTTTATATTGTACTATTTATTGTTTTATCTGTAGTGTCTCATAGGCATACGTCGGTCAGGAATCGTTTGTATTATGTCGTATAATCTCTGTAAATATTCAACTGATTTGTGACACTTTAAAAAAAATGAAATATCATTATTAATTATTATATATTAGGCTTAACGCAAAATCTTATTAAAATATAAGTTCTATATTTCGTTTCATTTTTTTATACTTTCGATAGCCTACACGACAAGCCTATCTGACCGGTTGTCGTCAAGGTCAGATCAGAGGTCATACGAACGGCTTTTGATCATATGACGTCAGACATTGATTAGTCAATCAGCGTTAAAATTTCTAGTGGGTTACCCGACAACAACTCGCCGTAACAGACCGTTTCATTGGCTAATCCCTTACATCAACCAGAACACGTGGTATATAACATCTTTTTTAGATCCTAGTGTAGTAAAGACAAGTAAAACGAAATTTTGAACTATAGAAAAAACGAAAGTAATAAGTAGTTGATTATGGACATGTCATGCGCATAAATGTTTAAATAATAATAAATAACATTTGAAAATTGCAAATCTCCCCTTCAATTGATTTGATTTACTTGATTGGGGTGAGGGGGTCCAACAGAATCGCTCGCATAGACCACGGATGTGGGTCTAACGTTTCCTTGACACCCAACGGGAATCAAACCTATTCTTCGAGTCGCGTATTATCCCACTTCCCCAGTCCATATAGATGACGTGATGAAGAGAGATTGAGGCTCTGATATGTTTTATTATCTCTAACTTGAAATCATGGGATATTGACAGTTGTAATATAGTTCCTGTCCATAATCATTTATTAATCTAATTAGAGAGCCGTGGGATATCCGTTTATATACCATTTACTCAGTAATTAAACACATACAACGTCATACGTCTCTGTCCTTATCTCTCTGTCTTTCTCTCCCTGTCTTTCTCTCTCCCTCTTTCTCTCATAGTCAAACGATCAGCAGTTGACTACAGAGCGTGACGAGTCTGATGCCATGACAGCCATATTTTAAGTGTGACTTCCTATAAAGAAATGAAACGTCCTACTGTTCTGCTCCGAACTGGGCTAATGAAGACCGACATACACCATACAGTGTACTATGAGGGACACGTAGCCCGGACATCGGCAATACTGCCTACTAGTACTCGAATTCCAACAGTGAAGGGATCTTTTACGTGCACGATATCATGTACATGGGACCTCGGGTTTTCCGTCCCCCGCCCCCTAACGACTAGACAGCTGTCCTTCATATAAAGAAGCTGGTACAAGAATGAGCGAAAATGGAAACTGTAATAGCAGGACATATCAATAGACGTAAATTTACGTATCAAATGTCACGTGGACTCTACTGCGACATATTCAGTACCTAACATAAAACCCTCAGCATTGCGTTTACCTTCATCCGGCTTCTAAGGCGAATTTCGCTCTTGAATGTGCTAGATCTCTTTCATACCGGTCTAAATCCAGTATTTCAAGCACGTTCATCGACAGTATCATTTGTATTAACGACGAAAAGAAATAATTATACTGTATGATTAATGCTTGCTAGTTTCTTTTTCGACCCACTTAGTAGACCGCTGACCATACAGTCGGATCAAATTGGCTTATTCGTGGAACATAACGATCTCAACGGAGGCAGATTGTTGTATCAAAAAGCTAATGGACAGTTCAGATGGTATAAAGTCGCTTAACATACAGCGGATGTTTTCGAGTGCTCCAGACCCGAAGCACCCCTGGACCAAAGACTTTTCTGTTTCGACAGTTTTACCAGTAGAGTCATTATTTAAAGTGCTTTGAGCTCGTGTCAACATGAAGAAAAACGCTATATAAAAACTCATATTATTATTTGATCAAAACTGTACCAATTGAAACCACTGTAACTGCTCCACTTTTTTCTTATGTAAAAACAGCCAAACAGAATCCATATCGGTACTTCTCTCGGAATATCTCATTGGATTCCGTTAGAATTTTAAAAGTAAAACATCCAGACATTTTCTATTGCACGAAGCCAAATAGATTTCTACTTTGAATGATCTTTAACCAAACACACTTGATATGAATAAGACTATACCTGCTTACGTCTCGTATATCAGGTCCGACAAACTAAACGCATGTCAGACATCAAACATCACGTAAAGTAAGTCACACAAGAGTTCAACTGTTATGCAATGAAATGGGGTTTAACGTTGCACGTGTCTTGGAGGTCTTGAAGCATCCTTGGTAATGAAGACGAGTGATGCCGTGTACTATATACCGGAAAACACTGGAAAAACACTAAATTCAGGAAAACACACCGGAAATACCGGAAAACACCCTAAATAGGCAACTCAGAGCCTGGTCCTCCGGAAAACACACAAAAAAAACAAAACCTAACTGTAACCCACAATGGAAAAACATAACCTATTCCTAATTAGGCTCCGGTTGTTTTCCGGTGTTTTCTTTTATTTTTTGCCGTTTTCCGGTATTTTCCGGTCTATAGTATTGCCACGAAGAACGTAAACAACACAAAACAACATGCAGTAGTTATTGAATGCTTTCTGTGGAAACTTGCTGGGTTTTTGAATGATAAATTGAGCGTGGGTTGTTATTGCTGACAGAACTTCAAATTCAGACAATGGAATGTCAAAGGAATAATAGTCAACTGTCAAGGGCTGTATGCAGATGACTCAGTATGCAGATGTTGCTGCATGGTTGTCACGTGAAGGAATAACTCACACGTACACGTACACAGTGTGCGTTCAGATAAATGATGCGTTAGTTAAAGAGCTGACAGTTTTCGCTGTAATAGTTAAACACTAGATACTGTAGCGGGAATCTGCTGAAAATTTTAGTCAAATTGATCCTCCCTGTACCGCGATTTTAGCGATAGAATTTTCGACCTAGCCTCGATCGTAAAACATAGTCTCGATTATCCATTTCATGATTTAAACATGAATGACAGTTGAGAAGCAGATCGGATCCTAATCCAGTAAATATCACAGGCTAGCGATGACATCGAGAGTTGATTATGATCTAGATAAGTTGATTAATGTCTGATTAATACTTTAGAAAATATTTCAGACCTAAATGCATATTTAACTATTAGCATGGAAATACCATAACCCAAATGCTTCACACCATTATTAAGACAAATCGAGCGGTTTAACGATCATACATAAAGTCTGTTATTGAGACAAATATTGGTCCCAACAAGCAGCCTGTACGAAATAAGGAATCACCCATAGCCAAAATCTCCCGGGTGTAAACCAAATATTGAAAAACGGTTTCCCGATAAGTTAGTCCCAACTCTCCCTCTTTCTGCACCCCCTCCCTCTCTCTCTCTCTCTCTCTCTCTCTCTCTCTCAAAGCCAAAATCTCCATAGTTTAAACCAATTAATGAAAAATGGTTTGAACATAAGTTAGTCCCGTCTATCTTACCCCCGCCACAACTCACCACCCTTCACCCCTCCCCCTCTCTCTCTCTCTCTCGTTGGTGTTACGTGGTCTGGCCTGATAAAATCAGACACGCTGTGACACGAACAGACATCTTGGTTCGCAAATAACTTAAAAGGTACTGTCCCAGGGTTACCACGGTTACCAGCCGCTCCGGGACATGATGTTGCTGTTATATCAAGAACAGATCTATGTAACCAGGCGAACTTGCTAGAAAAAATGGACTGGGTGATCTGTCCGTTTGAACTGCAATTGGAAACCTATGATCATCGAACATCAGAAATGAGGTTTTTGGAAAATGTAGTTTACAAAAAAAAAAATTATACCAAATTAGACTTAAGTATCCTCGGAAGAGCTAATAGCATTTTGCACTTTCTCAATCAAATCAGTTTCGGGGTTCCATTACGCTATAACACTTTTGCAAGATATCTGGATGGAATCATTGACGCTAGTTTAATGCCGGTTTTTGTTCTGGCTGTTGGCTGTCAGAAAATGAACATTAACCACCAACAGATGGGGGCACGTGTAATGAGAAACACGTACTGCTGTTCAAATCTGCGGTGTCATGGTGCCGCTATGGCGTCATGCCCTGTCTGTTTACTAATTACTGGAGCTAAATCGTCATTGTTTCGAATCTATAAATGGACAATAATGGATCACAGCGCATATAAATAATATAATATAAATGTATTTAAACTTCTTTACTTTCAATTGTAATTTCTAATCAGTTTAGTTCGGCGAAATATCCAGAGTCCAAAAAGAAAGGCAATATTTGGCATCTGGTTATTACAGTCTATACCGGTGGTATTCTCTTGCGAGTTTTGTTTAGCCTCGTTCATTGAGTCGCTTCATTACCAGTAACACTGGAAAACATTCTAGTCAATTTTGAAATTTTCATTTCGTCTTAAATTACGGACACCAGAAGCCCACTTTTTCACGGAAAGATAACACCACGTTGATTTAAATTGACCAATAAGTCGTGTTTGCGATTTCAAAGACTGTGCATGGTATTGAGTTGAAAAATTAGCTACTTTAAATCATTTTTTGCGGAAAATGAAAAGAAATGCGGTTTAACGTCCAGGTTTTCTTCACACAATTAGCTAATGGAATATCGTATTTATGTGCTAACTCCGCATCACATTAAATTAAAAAGTGTTTTAACGTCCTGCGCAAACTGGGATAGTACACACCACTTTGTAAATGGGGACTAAATTTTTGTGCTTTAGAACGTCGGCAAGGCACCCACACGAAAAGCATCCTTAAACAGCCATTGGTAAAGCACCCCAAGGTAAGGCACTTCCAGGCAAGGTATCCCCAGGCAAAGCACCCATTGACACCAGGAAATGCGACGTCAAGCAAGGCACCCCGGGCAAGGCATCCACAGGAACCGAACCATCTCAACTTCAGAGAAGTCAACGACTCGGCTGATCGTGTTAACCATGTGACAGTAGCATACGACAACCTTGTCCATAGAGTCGACCTTGTTGATCATGCAGGCTGGCGTATTGTTTAAAAACAGATGTCCGTGACCATTTAATTCACAGAGGGCGTTCGTTTCTAATTACCTCCAATCGTCAATTCGACGTCCCACGTCGCATGAAACAATAAAGAAAAAAACGAAAGCAGACATGACACGCATGTGTCTGAAGACACGTCACTTACAACTTCCTAACCACTTGTCTCATTGAGAACCCCAATCAAGCTAATTACCTCCCTTGGCAATATTCTTCCCACACGACAGTCACGTAGAGACCAGTTATACGAGAGAGAGAGAGAGAGAGAGAGGGAGAGATGGGGTTTAATGTCCACTCGACACAAAGTAGGTCATTTCGGGACTACCATATGGTTTAATTTTATTTCAAAAATTATGTTGCGCGTAGGGGTCTTTAGCAGTGGGAGGAAACCGGAGTACCCGGAGAAAACCCATGAGGTTGGACAGGCGACCCTACCCTTGCTATGTACACCGGGGATTTGAAACCACGCCAGGTGACTCAATGACAGGCTTTATCGTACGGCACCATTTATAAGAACACGCGGACACTTCCCGTTTTTTTTCTTATCCTAAGTCAAGTGTAGACCATAATCTAATTCAGAATATAAACATACATTATGCAAGAGCTAAATCTGCCTATTACAGATCTGTCTTTAGACCTGAAATGTTATCTGATTTATTAATTAGACATTTATTAGCTTATCCAGACGATGATCAACTCTCGATGACATCGGTTTTGTACGATATTAAATAGATTAGAACAACCATATTTTGATTTCAGCTTAGAACAACCAGTACGGTGGTTGAAATCATCGCACACGTCTTGTCAAACCTTCAAAGGCTAATATCTTCGCTTGCAATAGAGTAATTTGTATGAAATTTTCAAATTATTGATTTTACAGTATCTACTTTTGAACTATTATAGCAAGAATGACTAGCTCTTTATCTAAATCTTACATAATATATCTTTAATGCAGTACTCTATTTTTGTTAGGCATTGAATACCCTTGAAGCAGGTGCGATGGTCTGATACCAATCACATGTTAAGTTAATTAGCATATCTGAGCCCATCACAAAGGGTTGTTTTGCTCGGATATGGACAATGAAACATCTTGTTCGTTAATACCAGAATAAATAAATTAAAACCGGATTAATCTAAATGCCCTACCTGTCTGCACAAGACGGGAGAGAGAGAGAAACCGGGGTTTAACGTCCAGTCGACACAAACTAGGTCATTTTGGGAATAACATAAGGTTTGATCTTATTTCAATAATTCGCTTGCACGTAGGGGTCTTTAGCAGTGGGGGGAAACCGGGGGACCCGGAGAAAACCCACGAGGTTGGACAGGCGACCCTACTCTTTGCCACGTACATCCGGGGATTCGAAACCACGCCAAGGGATCTTTTACGTATATGCTAATGTCTTCACGGGAGTCTCGGTTTGTCGCCCCATCCGAACAACTGGACAGATATTCTTGTCAGACCCTCCATCTTGCACCACAGACAAGAGGGACCACACCGGAAAATCCCGACGAACTTTCTCAGCCAATGCATTGATCAAACACCCGACCTCAAGGCTATAGCAAAGGGATCTTTTACGTGCACGCCAATGTCTAATTTGGGGTCTCGGTTTTTCGTCCCATCCGAACGACTATAGACAGACAAGTGGGAAACTTGGTCAGAAAATCTCAATGAACTTTCTCGGCCAGTGCAGGGATCGACCACGCAGCTTCCAAGCTACGAACCAGCGTCTTATTCACTTAGCCGCCGAGCAAATAAAGGCAAGGCTGTGGGAATTGTTTTTCTGGACAGCGAGACTTCCTCCTACTCTTTCTCGTACACCCCGTGTGTGATAGTTTATGTTAGGAGCAATCAAGAACATAAACAACTCAATATAGGAGACGATTACTCATAATTGCGGAAGTCATCTCTGAACGTGTAATGGGACCTTATATCGTGATGAATCGAGTGTGAGTCTTGGCTCATTATTTTCTCGAAGAGTTTTTGAATACCGAAAGCCCAATGAATAATTTTTACATTATATTTCAGGAATATTAAGATACTCATTTATCCTATGTTAAATGGCAAAGTACGACCGAACTTTAAAGTCATGTCTTCAAAATGAAAGTAGCAATAGTTCGATAGCAGTCGATATTCATTAATCGAGAAATGTTTGTAAATGGAGACCGTAGACGCGTTTTAATATCAGTTGTTGGCTTGATCAGTGATAAATATTATCACGTGAATAATATTCAGTTAATATTCAATGAAGTCAATGGAAAGCAGGGCGGATCTAGGAACTTTGAAAGCGGGGGCACCGCAAAATGAGGGCACTTACTGCGGAGTGGCAACCGTCCTTGATAAAATACTCTGACGGCAAACTGTATTTATAGCCCAGTAGATACAGATAACATAGACGGTAAACCCAATTTCATTTATATATGCCGTTTTATACTTATTTGGTTCATAACTGCAAAACTGAATGATGCATCATAATGACGTATCCATGCACTTGAAAAATACTTAGCATGACTAAATCAAGACAATTATCCGTCATTTCCTTGTATCTGTAGACATTCCAAGGGCTATTTGGCTGATATCTTTGTCTAAGTAAACGTTTGGAGAGGACATAATTTGGGGTCTGAAAAAAAGGCACTTTCAGCAGTAAAACGGCACTGTCGAAAAATAGGGGTAGGGGGGAACGTCTCTGTAAAGAGATTGCTAGACACCTGTTGAAGTATGGTCAGTCAATGTGGGTGGACAGACATACTTATAGAAATAAAATAAAACCAAGTGCGAACAATCCAAACCATTAGTCAAAATTCGAAGTCCAATAAAAACGGTCGCGGCAAAATAGTGTAATCAGCAGATGGACTGGCTACATGTACTTATAAATTTGAGCGGCATATCGAAGATTATTCTCTCTACGTTATCAAGCTAACGTCGCTCAAATAAGTATGTGTTATGGTGTTGTGGTCTATTGCCTTATAATAATAATAATAATAATGATATTTTTATCGCGCAGCTATTCAATCCACTAGGGAATGCACTAGGCGCTGGAAAATGTTCTCACTTTGGAGTGTTAATAATAGTGACTAAATAACCAAGTTTTCACTTTGGATTTAAAAACCGACAGAGATTCACATTGTCGGATATTTTCTGGAAGTGTATTCCAAACAATTGATGCACTGTATCGAAAAGTTCTAGACCCAAAAGATTTAAATTTATAGGCAGGTACATCTAATAATAGTTTCCCTTCTGATCTTAATGATCGTTTAGGTTGATACAGTGATACTAGATTTTGAAGGTAACCTGGCGCGGATTTATTTATCGATTGATATGTTAACGATAAGACTTTAAAGTTGATCCTTTCTCGAACACGGAGCCAATGTAATTTGTTCAGGACTGGGGTGATGTGTGATCTTGATTTAGTTTTTGTGACAATGTAAGCAGCACGGTTTTGTAATCTTTGGAGTTTTGAAATCTGTTCGTTCGTAATACCAGTTAGTACTGAATTACAATAGTCTATTCTGGACAGGACGAAGGATCGAGCTAAGGTTGCAGCAGCATCTTCAGTTATTAGATGACGAATGGACCCTATCCTTCGGAGATGGAAATGACATATTTTACAAATGTTGTTCACATGGTTTTCAAAGCTGAGACGAGAATCGACAAGAATTCCAAGATTTCTCACAGATTTAGACATAGGAATTTCGGTGTTTCCAATGCTGATCTTTCGAATGTCACATTTCTTAAGTCTGCTGGCAGGACCCACCAGAAGAAACTCAGTCTTTTCATCGTTGAGTTTAAGCATATTGGATGACATCCATTTTTTGACATTTTCAAGACACCCTTCCAGATTCTTAATGATGGCATTTTGATCGATCGGAAGTGGCTTGAAGCTGTCAAGGAGCTGAGAATCATCAGCATAAAAATGATACAGCAGATTGTCACCATGAATAAGTTTGCCTAACGGCTTAGTATACATTGTGAAGATTATCGGGCCCAAGACAGATCCTTGGGGAACACCACATACGAGTTGTTGATGACTTGATGAGGAGTTGTTAACTTCAACATACTGAAATCGTCCTGTGAGATAGGATGAAAACCATTTTAGAATGTTTCCAGTTAGTCCATAATCTGATGAAAGTCGATTCAGTAGGTAGCTACTAAATGCCTCTAACAGATTATATTTGATATTGTTACATCAGTAGCCACAACTTCATTATTAGATACTCACAACATAACAATATGTTTTATCTATTATAGCAACAGCAACTAATAACTTTTTTTTTAAAAGAATAACTGGATATCTGAACCTTAAAGGGGGTGGGTGGCCGAATGGTTAGCGCGTGTGCGCTATATCATAAAGCCTGTCACTGAGTCAACTGGCGTGGTTTCGAAACCACGGTTGTGCGTGACAAGGAGTAGGGCTGCCTGTCCAACCTCGTGACGTTTTCTCCGGGCCATATGGTTTCCTCCCACTGTTAAAGGCCCCTACGTGCAAGCGAATTATTGAAATAAACCGTATGTCTGATCCACAATGACCTAGTTTGTGTCGAATGTACGTTAAACCCAATTAAGCTCTCTCTTTCTATCTCCCTCTCTCTCTCTCTCTCTCTCTCTCTGAACATTAAAAATTATCTGTCTCGTTTTCACTGAGTAAGACGAAGCAAGAGGTGACGATTTGTAATCTTTAGGGTAAAATAACCATTATTCCGTTTTAATTGATATCATTTGTAATTATAAAATACATCTAATCGACGTGTGTAAGCAGTGAGATGAAAAATACGATAAAAGGCTTTCACAAGAATACAGCTATCAAGTGTAAATATACCTATTAAGAGAAAATATACTTCGGTTTTTAACATCAGCAATAAATCAAGCTTGTCAATATGAGTTTCTTCGGTTGTAATAATAATAATAATAATAATAACGAAATTTATATTGCGCAACAATTCATCCCACTTGGGGATGCTCTAGGCGCATTGTAACAAGTTATACATACTTATTATTTTTTTAAATGCTAGTTTTTAAATGAGGGGATACATTTTTTTTTAACTCTTTATAATATAGATAGTTTTTATGTATCTTTCTACTATAAATAATAGCCCGAGCATTTCACAGGTTATCTGGATTTAAGTATAGTAGGTCGATGTGGAGTATCAGCCGAATCATCCTATTTCACTTTTTTTCCGACCTCCATCCATATATAAGTCGAAGGGGTTTACAGACGAATGCGGTGTACACCAAGACAATCGGTCCATAATTAATATTTTAGCTTTATTACGATAACATTATCACATTTTTCCGAAAGAAGATTACTGCTAATCATAGATTTAATCTCCGATTTTCTGACCAGTCACATCCTGGAAAGCTGACTAAATTTTAAACTAAGATTTTTCATAAACTTTGATAAGCCTAATCGTAGAGTTAATGATTGTTCGAGAATACCATAAAATGTGGTATTTTTAAACGTTAACTTGTACTTAATCATTGATTAATTAAGTCACGCTAAGTATTTTTCAAGTGCGTGGATATGTAAGTATGATGTATCATTCAGTTTTGCAGTTATGAACCAAATAAGTATGAAACGGCATATATAAATGAAATTGGGTTTACCGTCCATCTTATTTGTATCTACTGGGCTATAAATACAGTTTGCCGTTAGAGTATTTTATCAAGGACGGTTGCCACTCCTATTTCGAATTCCGACTGTAAGGGGTTCTTTAAAGTCCATGGGACCTCGGTTTATCGCATCTTCCGTTCGGCACCACTGACAAAGAGTAAGAGGCCCCCACCTCCACCCAAGACATTTTCAAAGGGTAAGAGGCCCCCACCTCCATCCCAAGACATTTTCGAGCCACAACGGATGGACGTTCCTGTAGCAACGACCGAGAGTTTACACCATGATATGGTGTACTGAAAAAAAACCACGACCTTCTTTGTATGTGACTAACGCCCCCAACACCCGATCACGAACTCTAGCTACGGGTCTGTTCACAAGGGTGGAAACATGATTTTCAAAAGGGGTGGGGATGGGGTTCTGCGACGCCAGAGCCTCGTCGAGCGTATCGAGGACAGCACATTTGGTGACAATTCAGGCGATTATTTAAAGAAAAACACAGGACAAAGTCGACTGGAAATGTTTCAGTTTCATATTCTCACACAATATTTCCAACAAAAAGATGCAATAAATGAAAAACTGAATAATTGCATTATTAGTCTCTGCAACTTTATAATACAAATATACTGTTCATGTTTTTATATAATAAACGATAACATATTTAATATAGCCGATGACATTTTATATAATTGACATTCAGTTGTACATCTAAAATTACAAAAAGCAGAATCTAAATGGTTTAATTAAATTCCATTGAAACATGAAATAAACACAATATATTTGTTTATATAATGACATGCCAAGCGGGGAGATGCACACAAATATTTTTACCGGTTTTTGATGGAAATTATAATAACAGCTAAATCCGCGTCCCATGTTTTCAAGCTAGGCGTATCTGATTTTATTTGCCAAGGGGTTTTCCACGCCAAATCTAACAAATGACTCCCCTGGGACTATAGTTTGATCATTGCGTTTGACCGGTGTGGTTTCAGTGCAATATCCTTTTAATTTAGTTTGGTTGCTAAACAGTTGTATGTGTGTGTGCTATTTACAATGCGGCCAAATAAAAATGAAATCCAGTTTACCATCAACTGAAGACGACGAAGAAGATAAATTAACGATAGACTTGACCTATTCAAAATGCCTACACATGTTAAATGAAATAAAAATTAATGTAAGAAAATTTTGAATGTTCAGAAAAGTTTAACATTTTTATAAATAAATAATGCTCTGATGATTTGAAGCTACATTATAATAATACTTCTAGTTTTCGAAGTTACAATATTTCCAGTTTGACAAAAATGGGTATTCCGACACGCTGTGTGACCCGACCCATTGTAACGATCCCGTTTGATGTCTGATTTGACAGAGTCCACTGTATATAACTATTCTGCTCTGACTCCTACATGTATATCGAATTCAATTTACGTGTTCGACAATTTGTACACGGAACCTCGGTTTATCATATCATCCAAACGACTATACCTTGTATTTTCCACGACCCCTGACCTGCACAACTGACAAGGGGTACGCTGAAGAACACAGAAGATCTGTCTCGACTAACATCGGTATCATAAAGGTTAGTAAGCCAATGTGTTACTCATTGAGCGCCCCTGATTCCTGTTTAAATACAACAAATGATAAATTCAGAAACAAACATTATTGAAAAAAATGCAAACGCGGATCAGTGGCGGATTCAATGGCGGAGGGGGGGGGGGCGCCCCAATTTTCGACGGTGCTTTTTTTTTACTGCTGAAAGTACCTTTTCTCAGACCCAAATATGTCCGTTTCACGAAAATATCAGCCAAAAAGCTCTTGGAATGGCTACAGATGCATGGAAATGACGGACAATTTTTTTTCAAAATTCCTAGATCTGCCCCTGCCGATAATAAAAAATAATCTCCAACAGTTTCTTCTTCTGACCTTTAACATTCTACTATTTACTTATCTTTTTTTCTTTTTTGTTTGATTTTTGTTTGTTTTGTACCTTGCCTGATGGCAACTTTATCCATTAACATAACAAGCTCAGTACTGCTAAAGGCTTGTGCGGTATTTCCATTTGTGCCATATTTTACCTTTGCTTTACATACAGTATATCTGGTGAATCGTTATCTGTTATCATGTACACAGATAGATATATGGTTATCTGTCATACATATATATAACATGATTATCCGTGACAGGGAGTAGGGTTGCCGGTCCAACCTCGTGGGGTTTCTCCTCACCCTCCAAATTATAAAAACCACAACGTGCAAGCGAATTATTGAAATAACATTAAACCATTATTTCATCTTGTGGCACCTTTATTTGCCATTTTTAAGAAATGGATACTATATAATTACATGGGATGGGACAAAAAAACGTGTCCACATTAGCGTGCACGTAAAAGATCTCTTGATAAATGGAATTCTATATTAGAGTATAATATCCGGGCAAACTATGCCCGTCTTCATTAGCCCATGTTAGGAGCAGAACAGTAAGACGTTAAACCTCATTTCATTTTATTATAACTACATGCAAGCCGAACGGTATTCAGTGGTCACTGTGTTCTATCTTTAAGCAACTTTCAAACGTCCGTATTATTTGGGCTTTACTATATACAGGAAAATACTGGAAAATTACCGGAAAACATCACGTTATACTGAATACCAGAAAACACCGGAAAAACACTTAATACTGGAAAACACACTAAATACCATAAACACCCTAAATAGGTAACCTGGAGCCAGGCTATACTATACCGGAAACTAACCCTGACCATAATCTTTATGGTATTTTCCGTACTTAGTGTGATTTCCGGTATATAGTGTTTTTCGGGTGTTTTCCGGTATTCCATATAAAATCGTGATATCCGATAGTTTTCCGGTAAATAGTATTATTCCATGCCTTAAAATCCGTATTGAAATCGAATCTTATAACGTATTCTTTTAGGAAAGCCTTCGCGAATTTTGGTGCTCTACACGTTCAATACATTATTATTATTAATACTATCATCATTTAACAATTTTCTTATAAATTTTTATCTTTTATCTGTATTACTTGACTGATGACAAATTTTATTTGTCATGACAGAAACTAATTACTAGCATATAAAAAGACATTTTGTATTAATATTATAGAGGCAGTTGGTAACTGGAAAGAGCAATAAACTATAACACATACTTATGGAAGAACAATTACCTATTTATCTAACCGACGTTACGAATAGTATTCTCTCAACGTTGTCGCCTAAATAAATCAGTAATTGTTCGACGTTTCGAAGAGTAGGCTATTCTCCCAACGTTTTTTTGAGACGTTGTGGGAATACTCTTCGAAACGTGTTTTATTTAACTGTTTCGTTTACCAATATTGGTATATATATTATTTAGCTGTCCACGTCACATATCACCATAATATGTCTTATCAGTACTGATATATAAAATTATTTCTTTTATACTTATATCTCGTTTGTTTGGTGTTTTATTTAGCTGTGTCGTTTACCAATATTGTTATATTTATTTAGCTGCCTACTCACATATCATCAGATGTCTTAATAATATTATAATGACTGTTTTATTTACTGTATATAAATTAGCTTCCCAAAAGCAAGATACACAAATGATATATAAACCTATATTATAATTACCTATATATGGAGTATTAAAGTACATATATAATAAGGTTATAGGACAAATATAATCAAGACCAAGAAGGGGTCGATACCCGACTGAACAAATTAACGTTGTGTATTATTATATGACGTCAGTTTCTGTCGTTGATTTAAAGTAGCTGTCTCTAACGCAATTTCATCCAACGTTTTACACGTTGAAAACATCAATTATTTGTCAATTTAAATAAACATTGATTGGGAAAGGGTATAGCGTCGGTGGGGAGTCAAAAGGTCGTATCTGGCATATTTTGCAAAATACACATTTTTGCTTCTTCAGAAAGAGAATTTTCTTGCGCATCTTTTCATCTGGTAGTCGTATTTCTAAGCCAATAAAAGTAGGTTTTATAGATACTTTTTCAAAATGTCGTATATGGGGTGTTCCCAAAAAATGTCGTATTTCCTTGAATAAATCAACTTTGTGTCTAATCTAATCATTACAATCAAACGAAATATAGTCAGTAATGTTCTATGATTAAATACATATTATTAAAAATTACTGTTGTGGATCTACTGTGTGAAATATGTGAAATTGAAGCAGGTAAAGGTGAATATTTTCAGGAGATACGTCTTTGCTGTATAAAATTGCAAATAACAAGCTTTCACTCTTTATTTCCGCACTAGATGTTGAGCTTCATATGTGCAGATAGTTACATACTGTTTAGATGGCTACACATACATTTTGTAAATAATCATTTGAGAAAAGCTTCAGAAATACGACATTTTACATACGACATTTTCATGTGGCGGTTTTATAAGACATTTTGATTCTTAACCTCTGTGCTAGTTTTGCTCTCCTGATAAATTTCGCAAAATCCAGATACGACCTTTTAACTCCCCACCGACGATAGTCTTCTGATATCCAATATTCAAGACAAAATACACATTTTACCATTGGTACACGAATCGTGTACCATAGTGCGTTTCATCGTCATTTGTAACAAGTGCCAGAACGAACGTGGATAGACATATTCCCCAACAGAATGTCAAACGGTGACGCCATAACTTATCTGGAGAGCATGCGCAATAGACTATTCGGTTGGGACCCGTGTCGTATTTCGCTGGACACAACTGATTTGAAATTAGAGTCAAAACGGAAATAACTGAATCCCAATCAGTTCATACAAAATCAAATTACATTATTATATGCGTTGCGAGCCAGTTGGGTCAATTTATAGGTCCTTTAACATTAGCTCATAACATCGAGAAATATATGCAGAAATCTAATCGCCCAATTTCGAACCCGGTTTCCCGTCTTTTCTTTTTTAATTCGAATGTATTTATAACAAGGTGGGTGCCAACATCCCACTATTCCCTCTAATAAAATGTGTTTACAACATAAGGTCACCACCGGGTGTGGGGTGTGTGTATGTGGGGGAGGGGGTATCCAAGCTACCAGTACACAATTCTCTTTATAACAGTAAGAAACACGTGCCTGTCATGGATCTGAGACATATCAGCTTGGTGGGCGTGTTTCCATGTATTTCCACATTTTTCGTGACTATCTTTATTGTCAGAAAAGACAAACTGATTAACGTATTTTTTTACTTTTCCAGTCAGTGTTATGTTTGTTGCTATTTTTGTCGCGTTTAACTGTCACCTGTTTCTACTTTTAGCCTTAATTTCACTTGCTGTGGTTCCGTGAACGTCGACTCTAGACAACAATTGTCAGTGTGTGATAATGCTGTGATAGACACACGATGGTCTCAAGACACTCTTACTTGACAAAACATTTAAAAGTTATTGTCGAGAGGAATGGTTGGAACAAATGTCGGCAAGAAACACTTCTCCAGGGTTGACCGTTTTAATATTAAATGGGTACTTAATAAGTGCGAGTATACTCTCTCTCTCTCTCTCTCTCTCTCTCTCTCTCTCGATTATGCATTAATCTACACAGGGTTAACGCTAGATTTCATATTATTCCGCCAAATTGGATGATAATTTTCATATATAAAAAATGTTCCCCGCCAACTGGAATATTTCATCTGTCAAAGGGATAATATAGACCACATGTAACAATCTCATGTCTCAGCAAGGCTTATTATAAAACAATTACCGGTAACTTTAAAAATCTATCTTTACATAATACATAGGCACACTTTGGATTTAACAAGATCAGGCCCCGAGTTCACAAAACATTCTTAAGAATGTACTCAGATTTTTTCGCCTTATTTTAACTAAAACATAGCCCCTTATAAAACTGTTGTTGTTTTAATGTGTCAAATACCTATATAAGAAACTATATGCAAAATTTTGTGTTTCTGGATCAAAGATATTTCTTTTAAACAGTAATTGAAAATTGAGTAAATTCTCAACTTCAGTCCGAGAATGCTTTGTGAACTTGGGGCCTGGTTTTATCTTTGGTTACTTTAGACTATTTGAAATCCGTACTGCGCAACATATTTTCAGTATTTACAGGTCAAAGGTCATCCAAGGATTGCCATTTTGATTACATTTACATATTACCATTTTGTTTGTAAGACCAAATGAAACATCAAATAATCACCGCTTGAATTGATCAACGGGGGTAAATAATGACTTAAGATAGACCAGGTGATTAATTTATTGTATTTTGCCACGTGATTGACACCCAATAATGGTTAATCCAGCATAAGTACGATTATACTAGAATTCTAATATTTTTTTTCCCGCTAGTTCTCAAAATGAATCGCCAGTACCGCAAAATATTATCGCCAAAATGAAACGTTAATCGCCCTGAAACAACATACGAGTTTGAACCCAAGTAGGAGTATAGTTGGACCTAACGACTACTATCACAACCTGTTTGGGAATCGAATTCTATAATCCATCTCCAAATGTTGTAGTGAGAGAGACAAATGGGGTTTAACGTCCACTCGACACAAACTAGGTCATTTCGAGACTAACATATGGTTTAATTTTATTTCAATAATTTGCTTGCGCATAGGGGTCTTTAGCAATGGAAGGAAACCGGTGGACCCGGTTAAAACCCACAAGGATGGACAGGCGACCCTACTCTTTATCACGTACAACCGGGGATTCGAAACCATGGCATTTGATTCAAAGACAGACCTTATGATACAGCACGTGCTAACAACTAGGTCACGCCCCCCCCCCCCTCAGCTGTTGTAGTAATCGAATTAATCTCTATTTGTTGGAATAATTCTATAATCAATCTTATAAAGATATATAATAGTTATATTACATTTAAATAAAAAAAAGAATATGTCAACCGCCGCGTATTTCATTCATTTATATAAAAAGGAAACAAAATAATCAATTATTGCCTTCATGGAAACATCTGTTAAAATATTGTTAATAAATAAATCGTGGATTACACTTGTAATAAAGCAGGTGTAAACACGAATAAACAATTATATTTTTCCTTCATGTAAACATCTGTCAAATTCTTTCGATACATAAAATAAAAGTAAATCCCCTTCCGATGTTTTTAACCTCGGCGTATCTGATTTTAGCCACTACAAATGTTCGTTTCACATTGAATGTTTTTGGAAAATAAACTCTAAATATTTTTACTCCACGTACAGGCCGGATCCAGGATTTTGTAGAGGTGGGGTGGGGGCGCATTGGGGCAAAGTGTAATATGTTGCAACCTTGGACTGTTTGGCCGGAGACAATGCGTAACAAAGCAAACGAAAATGAAAATCAAATATCTCACAGGGGCTGGATCCTCGCCTGACGTAGTTTACATTATATCAGACTACCTTTTCAAAACAACTTCCTTCCAAAATAACGTATTATTTATTTCACGGCTTGCTGTTAAAATACCAGGCCGTGTTTCGACACATTCTTTCATGTTTACCTTTTATAATATGTGACTACATACATATATATATTGTTACACTTTGATTGATGGCAACCCGATTGGTCATGACAGAAACTAATTATTTGGATATAAAAAGAAATTTGATATCGTTACACCTTCCACTCACGGTGGCAACTTTATCTTTCACGATAAATAGCTGATAAGTAAAACTACTTTTTTGATATGTTTATTACAGTATATTTTATGTCCCGTGTATACACTGGAGTGCACGTAAAAGAACCCTTGGCAGTTGGAATTCGATAGAAGAGTAGGCCGTAGCGCCGCTGCCCGGGCAAACTTTCCCTCATAGCACAACGTATGGCGTATGCCCGTCTTCCATTAGCCCAGCCCAGGTTAGGTGCAAAAGAGTAGGACGTTAAACCCCATTTCGTTTCATCTCTCTCTCTCTCTCTATCTCTCTCTCTCTATCTCTCTCTCTCTCTCTCGCCCTCTCTGATGTTTTAATTCCGTTGTCTTGTTTTCATATTTTGTCAGATGTGAGATTATAAATTATAAGTCTAATATTTATTTGCTTTTTGTTATTATAAACACACGTGCAGCAGATAGCCACTTTTTATAATATCAACATTTATATATTTGATATGTTTTAATTTCTTCAGATGTCGATTCATGCGAAGAAAATCGTTTAAATTACGCAGAACGAACAGTCATCGTGATATTTTGTACATAAATAAGCTAATTAGAATGGTATGACGCCAGTTTCTACTCGAGTTACAAACTAATGTCGACAAAACATAAAACTTTTCTCAACAGGAAATAGAATCCGTACATGAATGTTTTATACCAATGGCGAGTGATAAAAGTTGATATATATCAATTACATATTGCCTGCACGAAGTCGACAAATATATTGGCGATATTTTCTTGTCATGTGAAACTGTAAGATCTTCTTCTAAAGATACAAACATGAAACATATCATCTCGGGACATGACAGTTACCGGTACAACATCACATGACAGTTACTAGTATAACGTTACATGACAGGTATAAAGCCACATGATAGTTACCGGTATAACGTAACCTAACAGTTACGGATATAACGTCACACGGCAGTTACCGATATAACGTCACATAATAGGTACCGGCATAGAAATATATAAATTTATAGGTACCGGTATAACGTCACATGACAAGTTACTAGTATAACGCCGAAACAGTTCCTCCGGACTTTCCGGTGCGGTACAGGACTAATACCATCGCCTTATCCTGCGTACATATTGGTGTTGATGTAAAGTAACCGCTGACGGCTGATGAAAGGTGTATTGATATACGTTATATACAATTCATTAAATTAATTGAAGCAGAAAATTGGAACGTGTTAACACCGATATCTTTGGCACGGTTTCTATTCTAAACAAGACAAGGGAGTATAATAACTCGCTATACAATACAAGGGGTATGATAACTCGCTAAGCAAGACGAGGGAGTATAATAACTCGCTAAGCAATACACGGGGGTATGATAACTCGCTAAGCAAGACGAGGGAGTATAATAACTCGCTAAGCAATACAAGGGGGTATGATAACTCGCTAAGCAAGACGAGGGAGTATAATAACTCGCTAAGCAAGACAAGGGGGTATGATAACTCGCTAAGCAAGACGAGGGCGTATAATAACTCGCTAACGAAGACGAGGGAGTATAATAACTCGCTAAGCACGACAATGGGATATAATAACTTTCTGAATAATAACTCTCTAAATAAGACAATGGGGTATAATAACTCTCTCAATAATAACTCGCTAAACACGACACCCCTCAATTATAGTTAGTTAGTTATAGTTTATGACCATCATAATATATATTTATATATAAATATCGAACAATGTGAACAGCGGGCAAGGTGAAAATTAAACAAACTTATAAATATATCATGAAAGTTTTTACCAATTTTAAAATATGAAACAAGATGTGTATAATAGCTGTCATCTGATTTAATAAATTGAGAAATCTAGGTGGAGTTCAAATACGTTGATAAGTCTGGTTATGATAGAAAGCTGATTATTTTAACTCGCAAGCACTGACGGGCGTATCTAGTTACATCATCAACATGGTTGCTAAGGAAAACAGATGTTTTAAACTGGAAAAGTCTAAAGCTAGGCTGACACTTGCACGATTCCGTGGCACGAATTGGCACGACTCGAGTCGGCACTACAACGTCCGATTTGCGCAAACTTGTAGTGCCAATGCGGGAAGTGCGTAAACAATACGCAAACTTTGCGTGAAATCGTCGTGCCAGTTCATGTCATTGTGGAAACTGATGGGCACGACAACATCGTGGCCAAAAGTCGTGCAAGTGTCAGCCTGGCTTTACTCTGGATAGTTGCCACGAACATCGTCACATATCGGACATTCACAGATCACGTGTTTTTCAGTTTGAATTGCGCCACAAAGACACAAACGGCTTTCTTTAGGAATTTTAGACCAACGTCCTTTTTCAATTGTTTTGTCATGAGACGAAAGTCTTAACCTCGTGGTTGCGATACGATCGTGTTCTGAAATATTCGCGATACATGTTGTATAGGTTAAATAAAATAAAACCAAGTACGAACAATCCAATCCATTAGACAGAATTCGAAGTCCTAAAAACGTTATTAGGCAAAATAGTGTAATCAGCAAATGGACTGCTCCCCGTGTAGAAAATACACGACAAACAGTGGTAACAGGTGTCCGGAAGAGTAAGCTTACCCTGCCTGGCGCCTACACCCGCCATAGCTGCATCCAAACTATTGGACGAAATCTCAATAAAATAGCATGTTTGGCCAATGAACTATCGGTATCCAAAATGCACGCGATGAACTGTGTTAACGATGTAGTAGACATAATTAGGGAGATAGTAATAGTAAACGTGTCAATTAAATATATCTAGAATAATAGCTGAGAGAGACACATTATATTTACCAATCAAGTCAATATGACGGCCATAATACTTTTTAAAGGTTTTTATAAGTTTAGTGCGCACGTATCCTTGTAGTTGAAGTTTAGACGACGAATGCCTCGATCCAATTAAAAAATCAGAATAAAAGGAACAAGCTCTTGCGTAACGAATTAGCTGAGACACAAACACTCCATAAGCTGGTGATATTGGAATGTTACTACTAATAAATGGAAAGTTGACAATGGGAAAAGTCAAAGTCATCACGTTTATCCACTCGGCAAACCTCGGAAGATTTCGGGAATCTAAACTCGGCTGTATGATGAATTCCGCCATATTGGAACTACTTTAAATGTCCCGGATGAAACATGGCTGCGCCCATTCCAAACACAAGTTGGCCCCCATTTGGCTAGCGACCTATTCGACCGATCCAGCTGTAAGATAATGACGAAATTACACTTCTATTCTGAGCTGAAGGAATGGATAAAAAATAATATATTCTACTTTCATTTGATAGACATAACGTTGGATTTTATTGGTTGATAAATAGAGACTGTTGTCTTTACTCTAAATAGGTTTCCAACGAACAGGTTGCAGCTCGATCGGTCGAATACGTCGCTAGCCGAATAGGTTCCCAATTTGTGTAATAGCGTCAAGTTTTCCTGTTAAAGTAAACCGGTAGCCGCATCGCAAATGTATGGGCGTAGGTACATATCACTTACTGTCATACATCCGAGACTAGATGTAGTTTACGTAGTTTACGGAATCTGTCGAGATTAGCCGAGTGCACGTTTATCATACAATTTAACACTCAGTTTATGGCAATTGTCAAATTCGAGAGGCAGATCCAAGTAGGAAGCGTAATTGTCACTGTCAGTGGTGTTTTTGATTTCGAGCTCATCAGGATATATGAAATCGACATAATCACTAAATTTAGAATTATTCAGTGATAAAACGTCATCGATATATCGATAAGTGAAATTAAAATTTCTGACCAATCGTTTATTTGTTTTTACGAGCGCTTGTATGTAATCGGCTTCGTACGAATAGAGAAATAAATCAGCAAGCAAAGGTGCACAGTTTGTGCCCATGGGGATACCCACCACTTGCTGATATATTTCCCCTTAAAATTCAACAAAGATGTTATCAATTAAAAAATCCAACATCTGAATTATTTTGATGGCGGTGAATTTGTTTTTGGAATCACTATGATTCTTAACGAAATATGTGGATTTGTAATTAACAACTAAATATTGATATCTAGCTGTTCCCGATTTAGACGAAAAAACACTGTGAATAATGTCTTTCAACCGGGATTTTAATTTACTATGGGGAATTTTAGTGTACAAAGTAGAAAAGTCAAACGTTTGAATAGATGAGACTGAAGCAAGGGATCTAGATTGCAAACCATCAAGTAATTCTTTGGAATTTTTTAATATCCACATTTGATTTATACCACTACGAGAGTATATTTTGTCACAGTATTTTTGAATACCCTCTTTAACCGCTGTAAGTATAGATGTCAATACTTTAGAAAGTGGTTTTGTGGAACAACGGGATGAACCTGCTATAAAAAGTTGCTTGTAGGGATTTTTATGTAGTTTAGGTATCCAATATAACAAGGGCAAATCTGTATAGGTATCTCCACATGGAGTACCAAATGAAGTGAGTACAGATTTGTGATTGGATATAATTTCATCCTTACTAAGTGTAGTACGTTTATACGCACTGTCAATTGGTTTCCCGAAATTAAGTTCGTTGAACAGACAGTCATAATAATATCGTTTACATATAAAAACTATGTTATTGGACGCTTTGTCAGCCGGAACAATGACATACTTGTCATGCAAGGCCTTGAGATTTTCAACAATGCTAACATCATTGAAAATCGACTTAGGCTTAGTGTCAACTGACAAACGTTGCATGTATATTCTACGTTTCAGTAAACGACTTATAGACTTAGTCCAATCAGAAAGAGTATCAGAAATAACATCTTCCCTCTTGGCCCATGATCTAGCGTAGTCCTCGACGGCATCCATAATTAATTTGAAATTCTGATCCCATGAAAATGGTTGCGGTTCCCGGTATTTGGGTCCTTTGGACAAAATTTCATGTAGCTTATTATTCTGGACTATGTTCAAATCACCAGTGACCACATGTCCAATTGGTTGATAAAGGAAGGACGACGTAGAGCAAGAACATGGTAGAGGGTTGTCATATAAGTCTTTTGCATTAATGTCAGATAATGCGTTTCTGTAATTAAATATTTTGGATGCAATGGGTTTAGTATAAGTATAAGAAATTCTAGGAACAGAAACAGTTTTGAAATACGGCGGGATATGTGCTGTGACTTGTTTATGATGTAATATTTGGCTTAACCCGATAGCATCAATGCCTTTGTTAGCAAATTTCAATTTTAGAAATGAACTGTTAGTGGTGTTAGATGCATCGGGCTCGGCTGCAATGTCAAGACGGCGATGGGCAATGTCAAGAAATGGAGACGGGGGAGGGGTAATAGAGCATGGGAGAGATACGCTGCGAGATCATAACATAGGATTTAGGTAAAATAAATGAAGCCCTTGGTCCGATCAGTGATGGAGTAAGCTAATGCAATAAGCTTACTTTGTTTCAATAGCAATGACAGGAATTGTTGACACGTTTGTCTGATGATTGTTACAAATCGCTTTGAGTATTATAAAAAAGGTACAATATCTGAAATATTCTCTTCAGCAAAACAAATCGACCACAACATAAAACTTAATTTAGACAAATCATTTCTGTCAGGTTAGACTCTGACTAAATGAGGCATAACCTGTCGATCCATCTAGTGGAATAATAATAATAATAATAAGCCGGTTAATTATTCAGTATATACATACACATATCACTCTCTGTACTACAACCAGTGTCACGTGTGCAAGGTTTTATCTGTTATTTTTTAATAACAACGAATCAATATTTTATATAAATTATTCCAAAATAGTTTTTAATGAATAATCTGTCAAAATAACACGTTAAATCCCCCCTGTCTATATGTTTCACACCATGTATAGACTTAAATAGACAAACTAGCAATCCACTAGGGATATTTGTTTTAGACGATTTGTTTTACTGCTAGATTAATTCTTTGTTGAGTTGACCTATAACTAGATCTGTGTCTTCCTGTCTTAAGTCCTCAAAGATGATGGGGTGCTCGATTCACAGTCCAGAAATTTGCGAATTGACAGAATTACAATCGAGAGACACGGAATTCAGTCCTCACACAGTTCTGTCAGTCACGACAGCTGAGGAACAACTGACACCAGTTTTGCCATTTAATTCCGGAATTTATCGAGCATCCCCAAAGTTAAGTTCACGTTTCGAGAAGAGAAAGTTCCTCTGGATTTCCCCGAGACTGGATGGGAAAGAGCAAGAGTGATAGGGGGAGAGAAAGAGAAAGAAAGAGAGAGAGAAATGGGGAGAGAAGGGAGAAAGGCCAGTGAGGATCGAGGTTGGGGAGAAAGGGGGAGAGAGGGAGAGGGAGGGGGAGAGATGTGATGAGAGGGTTGGAGATAAAAAGAAAGAATAGTGAATGGTTACTGAGCGACAGTTGGTGAGAAATTGAAAGAGAGATAGGGACAGGTTAAAGAGAGAGAGAGAGAGAGAGTGAGGACTAACATAAATATTTTCATTAGTTTACGTATCACCTGATGTGTGACATTATGAAATGAAATGGGGTTTAACGTCCTAATGTTCTGCTCTTAAACTGGGCTAATGAAGACTGACATATACGTCATACAGTGTGCTATTAAGAACATTTTGCTCGAACAGAGACACTATGACCTGATCTTATATCGAATTCCAACTACCAAGGGATATTTTACGTGCAAGCAAAGGTGTACACGGGACCTTCGTTTTTCGTCCCATCCGAACGACTAGACAGCCGTTCTTGTCGACCCCTCTATCCTGCATCACTAACAAGGGGGAAACCACTTGGGCATAGGAGTCTTTAGCAGTGAGAGGAAACCAGAGGACCCGGAGAAAACTTAGGAGGTTGGACAGGCGACCCTACTCCTTGTCACGTACAACCGGGGATTAGAAACCACGCCTGTTGACTCACTGACAGGCTTTATGATACAGCACGCACGCTAATAAGAAGAATTGGGTTCAGATCAATTATTGAAATCAGGCTGAGTTTGATTGTACTAAGCTATTATAAATTTTAATGTTGTTCAATCAGCAAACATTTAATAAAAAACATTAAATTGATGAGTTCTTGATTAGTGAAATTGTTTAGTTTTTATTAAAATGACAGATTTAGTCTAGCCGGTTATTCTATTGGCGGAAACAGATGTTTATCAAATTATTCAATTTATACGTCAAAGCCGCATAATTTCGCTCGCGTCCTTATTTTGACCATAATATTACATGTACCCTTCTTGTAGTCTGATATTTGATTGATATCCTAGACGGAAATAATTTCTAGACGATATCTATCACTCAGAGTGTAATAAACAATTTAATGATTCCTTTAATAAAGTGAGATATATGCTTCCAGCAAATACAAGAAGACAGCTGGGGGTGGCCGAATGGTTAGCAAGTGAGCGCTGCTAGCAAGTGAGTCAACTGTCGTAGTTTCGGATCACCGGTTGTACGTGACAAGGAGTAGGGTCGCCTGTCCAACCTCAAAAGTACTCAAAAGACGTGTCAACGGACAAGACACGAGGCACAGAGACATTTACAGCAGCAAATATAAAGTCAATTGAATGGATCAGGGCTCTAGCTATAAACATTTACTGTATTGTGCAATTCTGGGGCCTGATACACGTAATTTTAACTAAGATAAAATCAAACTTTTAGTAATTAAGATCCGATAATATTAGACCTATGTTAGTGCTTAGCCAGTCACAATTGAAGTATCTACTACAAATTGGATTTTATCTTTAGTTAAGATTTCGAGAAACCGGGCAAAACTAAAAATAAATAACTTTGGCCCTTGTTTAGTGGTTGACGGCCCAAGAATATTTGACGAGCTGTGTCCATTTAACACACGACAGGATATTCGCACTCTTGTCTACGATATCACCCTCTAGGTGGAAGTGGAAGTGAACGATTCGGACACAGATCACTAAATATTCATGAAATGTAGGGCGAAAGTTATTTTTAGTCTTTCTCTCCCTTCCCCCCTTTTACATGGCGATTTTTGTTGACTTTTTGGTGTAGAATCGAAGAAAAGGGTTTAAAAATACATTTTCTGCCAGGTTTTGGTGAATATGCATGATTTTGAGGCGGAAGGATACAAGGGTTGTGAGGTTGGTTACGTTGAAAGGGAGGGCCGAAAATTGCTTGTTTAGTTGTCTCTACGTCCAGCCTGTATATCTCAAGTTTTTCATGGTGAACCTCATACATGCTTTTGGACCAGAGTTTGCCACATGTTGCTCCATCTGCGGCAGAAAGCGTTCTACCCAACGAATATTTGGGAAAAAGTTAGAGCCGGTCTAAGAGACGAGAATTAACATTAAAGTCAATGGGGAAATAATTAGTGATCTGTGGCCATTCGTATTTCCTGAAGTGAAACGGGAGTTAACACCCGACATTCCGGCGCCAACCGAGTCGTTTTGAAGATATTAAATTAATGAACAGCGCTTTATATCATACCAGGTTTTATGAATTTAAATATCGGTCAACGCGATCACTGATAATTAAAACATTCCAATTGATTTTTTTTCCGATTACGCTCATCATCAATGTGTAATTTGTTTTTGATTTGACAATGTTAGTCTAGGGTCATAGACGGTTGTTGTATAACATGCCATATCTTATATACGACGTTTAATAACGAATTGTATGCCTAAAGTTTATTGAGTTTATAGTGTTAATATAATATAGTGCAAATTTAATACAGTGGTTATTCTATGATATTGCTAATTTAACATTTGAACATTGTGCTAATTTAACATAGTGGTTATTTAACATATTGGTAATTTAACATAGTGGTAATTTAACATAGTGGTAATGTAACATAGTGCCTAGTGCTAAGTGCTAATTCAACATATTGGTAATTTAACATAGTGCCTAGTGCTAATTCAACATTTTAACATAGTGCTAATTTAACACAATTGCGCTAATCAAACATAGTGTTTAAAATAGAGCAAATTTTAACATAGTGAAAATTTAACATAGTGCTAATTTAACATAGTGCTAATTTAACATAGTGCTAATTTATCATAGTGCTAATTTAACAAAGTTTTCAATTGATTTTTTGGCAAATGTACAACAAACCAAGCAGAATATTGCATTTGAGCACATTCTACAAGTCAAACACAATCAACAAAATACACAGGGCCTCGCCAAATGGTTGAAAATTCAATATATGCGAGCAGAAACATGGTCGTTTTCATACCTACGGGAATCCAGCTCCACACGCGTAACGTTTTGCACTGGCCGAACACCTATTACGGATTGACGTCACGGGTACACACGAATCAATGACGTTTTAGTTTTCGAATGGTGGTGGATCCTAACAGAATGTATTGATGTTATATCTCGTTACATGTACATAATAGATAAGTCGAGCAGTTCAAGAAAGGTTCTTATCATGCCCGAGCGTGGTTTCCCTTTGTCAGTGGCGTATGAATGGGGTGGCTTACAAGGACCTCTTGCGGACGGCCGGATGGGACGAAAACCCGAAGCATGTATACACCTATACAAACATTGACAGTTGGAATTCAATATAAGAGTGGTTGTGGGGCCGTTTTTTCGGACAAAATTTCCCTCATAACCAGGGGCGGATTGGGGCCGGGAACCGGCCCGGGCTTGCGTGTCGGAGCGGCCCCTTTTCCTGACCGAGGAGCCCTGAGGGGAGGGGCTCTCTCCCTGGACATTTTTTTAAAAATGAACCCCTAATATGCGATTTGGTGCAATATCTGATTATAATCTCTGTCAAATAATATATTTCATAATTCGATTAACTTAGACCAAAACCACGACCTGCAATTAAATTACAACCATCAACCTGTGAAATTATCATATCGTCATATTATTAATTAACGCGACGAAAATGAAAATCATAGAAGCTGATTTTTAATTTTGGATTCTGGCGTCCCCCTCCCCCCCAGGTGACTTAATAATTAGTAAATTTGTGGGAGTAAGTGGCGGGTGAATCCGATGAAATTTTCGGTTGAAATTCGTATCCCCATTGAAGGATCCCGAATTCTAACCCACACCCAGCACACCCGGTCCAGAAATTCTATTATACCAGCCCATTCAAGACCCCAGTGATGGCGTGGCGGCCCGTTAAAGCTACCGGCCACATACAATAATATGATCATCATGGCTCCATGGTCAGTCCAATAACCCCCTCTCCCATATAATGTTCAGCAGAAAAAGGTTGTTTTTTTTAGACAAATTGGACAAAAAAATTTTTTTTTCATGTTTTGTCCGACTGGCCCTTCGAGCGATCGTCCGACCTGACTTTCGAGCGATCGTCCGACCGGCCCTTGCGATCGCCCGATGGTCCAATCCGCCCCTTCTCATAACACACTGTATGGCGTATGCTCGCCATCGTTAACGCCGTCGGAACAGAACAGTGAGATGTTAAACACCATTTCAATTGATGTACATAGTGACTGAGGTGAGGCGATTGAAACGTCTAGGGAGATCAACCTTTCAATGATGGTTTCAGTCATACAGAAGAAGCTAGTTATATCATTAACGGATATATGGTGACATTTAGTCGGTGTTTAGCGTTTCTTGCGCAACTTTACTAGACATAATAACTCGTGGAAGAGCAAACATCGGGACGTCAGACAGGGTTTTTTATTGGTTGAAAAGGTTAAGAACCATCTCCAATTTCCGGTTAATTTTACACCACTAATGATCAAGATATAGGTTGAATTCCGAGTGACATAGAATATTTACACGCGTGTGTTTGTCGGATAAAACATGTCTAACACAAGATTATTTAAAGAAAAACAATTTATTTCTTGGCTTGGCATGCTACATAGACATTGTGCTGTTGATTTAAACAATATTTTATTCAAGAGATATGACATGAAACCGGGTTTAACGTCCTACTTGTCTGTTCCGAACCGGGTTTATCAAGACGGGACAGCGGTGCTATGGCCTAGTCTTATCTCAAATTCCAACTGCCAAAGGATCTTATACTTGTAAGCCAATGTGTACACGGCACCTAAGTGCATGTTCGTACCATCCGAAGTACTTGTCAGCCCCTGTCCTGTCCGCATCGCTGACAAGGGGAACTCATGCCGAAATATCTGAATGAATGTTCGCTGCCAATGCAGGGGTCGAACACCCGAACTTCGGGCAACCGCCAGCGTCTTTCCTACTTAGCCACCGTGGCCTCGAAGGGATAAGTAAACAGGAAATTTGTTCACGCCATTTGTTTTTATTATTGATAAGGAAGGAAATTGTGTCATAATGTCTGTCATTGAGTCAAGTGGCCCTGTTTTAATTCCCTGGTTGCACGTGACAATGTGTAGGGTCGCCTGTCTAACCTCGCGGGGTTTCTCCGGGTCTTTGGCTTTCCGCCCACTACTCTTAACCCACTACTTAATACTTTCTATGGACTAAACTACATGAAAATCTGGTCGCTGTAGCGAAAGTTAGCGCCAGAAATCATACGAACGGCTTTGGACCTATGACGCCAAACATTCGAATAACCAATCAGCATTGTTGATTCTAGTGGACTACCCACAGCTCGGTGCGCCAAACAGCTGAAGCTCGTCGTAACGGACCGTTTCATTGGCTTATCCCTCACATTATTCAGAACACGTCAATGATAAAAACTCTTCCAGATCCCAGTGTAGTAAAGGCATGTTAAACGAAATGTTGAACTATAAAAAAACGAAACGAAATAGGAACTGTGTTTTAATTAGATTGATTTACAAGTTAACACCCCTATCATATTTATATAGTCATGCTGTGGACAGGTGCTTCGGTACAGTAATTATTGATATAATTTATATCCCGCGGCAGAGTACTTTCATGTTGGCCATATCCCAAATTACTCCGCAGTTTTACCAATTAATACCACAGATTATGCAAGATAATGACCCCTTAACCTGTGTGTTAAAGTGGCTTTATTAAAGATATGCTACCATGAATGTCCTCAGTTAGATTTGAGTTACATATTTCTTCACGTATGGAATGCTTTGCGGTTCCCTGTGT
Source organism: Patella caerulea (assembly GCA_036850965.1). Lineage (NCBI taxonomy): Eukaryota > Metazoa > Mollusca > Gastropoda > Patellidae > Patella > Patella caerulea. Next base: position 61,075,500 of record JAZGQO010000006.1, on the reverse strand, counting down.
TATAGGGGAAGTCGGTAACGATTCTATGGAATGTAGTTGTTGCTGATTACTGAGTAACGTTTCAGCTAGGCTTCTCCAGTCATTATGAAGCAATGATAAAATATGAAAATATAACAGGATAATATATACATGTACACAACAATACATAGTTAATACTGACAAACCACAGATCTCCCTTAATTACTTGTACGGAATGGAATGATATGTTTAACGTCCGCTTCCACTAATGTGATATCGCAGACTATACTTGTACGTAAAGGGAACTAATTTAAGTAAGGATTATAAAGTTTAACGCTAGTAAAAACATTCAATAAGACCAATTTACCTGTAAATTAACACAAATTAGTTAATGGATAAGTTGTCGTGGAGTATATAAAATGATTATATGTTTTAATAATGACAAACGTTCAAAGAAAATGGAATTTGATCAAATGTTATCAACGACCCCTTTCACTGAAATAAACACAAATGATTGATGAATAGAGTGTAGTGGAGAATCTACAACGATTTGATCAGGTTTTAATAATGACAAAACCCAAAGAAGATGAGATTTGATTGGTATTATAACGATATATAATTGATATTTGCATGTTGTTGCGAGTGATTATACTGATATACGAAAAACTCGTAGAACAATGACTGCACAAATGATCAACAGTCTCCCGAAGGACAACTATTTGAAATAGTGGGTAGTATTTTCACTGAATGTGTTAGGGATTTAGAAAGGCAAGATTAATCATGAAGGTACTCTGCGGCTGAATATTAATTACATCAGTAATAAACAGTAATTGTATTTTATAGAATTGTGACATGGACCCTGTTTCTCAAAATTTTAGTTAAAGTAGCTAAGTCTCTAACTCAGTATCCTTGTCTGCGATATCACCTTAGGTGGAAGTGGACGTTAAACCCCACGAACGAACAAACGAAACTCAATATCATCTAAAATCTTCAACTTTGAAAACGACAATTATTTGTCAATTTAAATCAACATTGAAGCTGTGATCTTACTGACAAAGGATGAGCTTCTGCTATCCAATATTTAAGACAAAATAAACATTTTACCGATGGTACACGATTCGTGTACCATAATGCGTTTCAGCTCTAGTTCTAGCAAGAGACTCGGGGAACGAGACTAAACTCTTTGCACCAAATCAAACGGCGTTTGTAGAGTGGAATAACCAGACGCTAGAAATTTGCATTCGATTGGGACTGATGGCTTATTTCGCGGAACATCAATGATTTGAAATTAGAGTAAAAACGGAAACCATTGAATGTAAATCAGTTTATATACATTCATTTTACAATATTATATGCGTTACAACCAACCTATGTCAATTTCTAGGTCCCAAATGTTAGCGATGTAGCTCCTTTAAAGATAAAATATAAATTGTAGTAGATACTAAAATTTTGATTGGCTAAGCACTAAAATCAATCTAATATTATCCAATCAAATTATTAAAATTTGGATCGTATATTAGTTAATTTCGTTAAATAGGACCCTGTATACTCCAGTTCAATTACTAAATGCCATTGAAACAGTTCGTCATTAGGTATGTTTAGACAGAGAGCTGATATTCCACACTATCATAGATTACGAAAACGGAAAATTCTGTAAATTTCGGTCAAATTACATTACTCTTAACCGACATATTAAGGATTCAATTTTCGGCCAGCCTCGATCATCATTACTAACGTTTTGTACTTCAATAAACATTATTAACTTTGGTAAACAAAATCTCGGTTATATAACGTCAAATGCCATCACAAAATGTTTAAATCCACTAAAGATCGCTTGCTAATTATTATGGTCCGGATACCATTTTATTATATGTCTAGTTAATAATGTAGATATCATTTCAGACCAAAATAACTTACAGATTTAGCTCTTGCATAATGTATGTTTAATTTTAAAACAAATAGACGTCAGAATAGGGCAAAGGTCAATTTAAATATAAATGCCATTAATGGCACATCTTGGGAGACATTATAAGATCATTATACACGTGTTTCTTATGTAAAGTTGTGTACTTTAAGCAGAAATAGATATAAAAAAAAAACATTTTTCTGTAATATTCTGTAACGTAACCTCTGATCAAAAGAACATAAATCTCTATTTTTGTTGTTGTACGTCATGAGCTTTATTCACACCTGTTCACACACCTTGCGACAGCGCATTTTATTTATTGGCGTTTTTTCTGGGATTTTTCTTCTGGATTGGGGGTGGGGGTGCGTATCTGTTGGGGTTTTTTTAGGAGAGGGGGGGGGGGGCGCTTTCTGTTCTTGGGGAGGTGTGGGTTGGTAAGAGTTTTGCTTTACACAGACATATTTTTCTTTTACCATTTTTGACAGGGGGTGGGGGGAGAAAGAGAGAGAGAGGGGGAGAGAGAGAGAGAGAGAGAGAGAAATGGGGTTTAACGTCCACTCGACACAAACTAGGTCATTTCGGGACTAACATATGGTTTAATTTTATTTCAATAATGCGCTTGCGTGTAGGGGTCTTTAGCAGTGAGAGGAAACCGGGGGAAAGCCATGAGGTTGAAAAGGCGCCCCTATCTCCACGCCACATACGCTCACACCAGGGATCGAAACCACCGGCCAGCTAGAGGCCGAAGCGCGGCACTCTAGACAACTATGTCATCCCAACCCCCCATGAGCAAAAGGAGGTGTGACATGAGATATGTTGACAGAATTGCTTGCATTATTTTAATCAATCTTTTCTCGTGAGTTTTAATCGATTGTATTCTCGAAGTATGCAAAACAAAATATATATATATTTAATACCAATGGCCATATTAGACGCAATAAAACCCATGTATTAATGTCACATCGCATAGACTATCAGTTCATTACAAGCTCCATACAACATACAACCGCTGATCGTTTTTCGGTGAAAATATCATATCATCTCTAAACACAGAGAGAGAGACACACACACACACACACACACACAGTCCTACGTCATTTTGAGACTAACATGCGTATGGATCTTTAGCATTTAGCAGTAGAAGGAAACCGGAAAACAAGGGTGGGACCCTCCAGGTTGGATAGGCGATTCTATTGATTGTCACGCACCCCCCCCCCAAAAAAAAAAAACAAAAAAACAACAACCCAAAACTGCCACTTTGGAAAACAAAATGTGGACGGTGTATAGCCAGTGTGAGTTATCGACTATCTAGTATAGTTATTTATTTTAATTCAGTATGTTCCATAAAGATTTCCTGTATAGGAGTTTACCACATGATCACGTGTTTGTCGCTATACATTTTGTAGATTGTCGAAATGAAATGGGGTTAAACGTCCTACTGTTCTGTTCCGACTGGGATAATGGCGACGCGCAAACGTCATACAGTGTGACATGAGAGAAATTTTGTCAGCGGCGCCACGGCCTACTCTTATATCAAATTCCAACTGCCAATGGATCTTTTACGTGCAATGTGTACACGGGAACTTGTCAGGCCCTCCGTCCTGCATCACTGGCTTAGGGGAAACCACGTCGGAAAACCTGGATGAACTTTCTCGGCCAATGCAGAGATCGAACACCCGACCTATAGATTATAAATGGAACATAAAAACATGAACTAACAACTGGCGTCATGTTACTGGGCGGGATGTTTATATTATTGTTATAGTACAAACTGACCCGATGTTGGTCGGGATCCTAGGGCTTATTCCCACTGCTAAAGAACCCGACGCGTTGGTGAATTACTGAATGTTTTGCAAGATTTGTATTTTGGAGATTTGTATCTTGAAATTTGTTGTTCCAGATTTGATTTTCGTTATATTTCTCCAATGAAGTGTAAATATGATTTTTATATCAGAATACAATTAAACAAAAAGAAACATTTTACAAATATGATATGACAAATGTCGAAATACGACAACAAATGACGAAATAAGAATTAAAGACTATGAATAAAGAGCTGTTTGGTGTTCCATAGTTACTGTCGGTCAGGCGGAGTTCTCTCCAACTACGGGCGAAATTTATTTTGAAAAACTTCGTGTAAACGCCGCTTCTAGAGTAAATCCTGGTGTTTCTAGCTTATTACATATATCTTAACAATTCACCAAAAAGGAAGTAAATAATTCATAGCGCCTAGGAGGCAGCTGTGTGTTTGTGGTCTCTGTGTTCTATTTAGCTATATTTTATATCTGTACTGGTTAGTGGTCACAAATCAGACCAGTTCATACAATCATCATGGATTGACTTCAACTCACCTTAGTTATCCAAACAAGTTAAAGTGTTTTAACAAGAAAAGGGGTTTGAGAGGAGGTAAGCAGTGGACCAGAAATATATCAGTGATCACAACTTCTTGCACGTTTAGATCGCAGAATAATGATCAAGTTAGAACAGTTAATAAAAACAATCTTATACAAGTAAACTGCCATACAAAATTATGTTCTAAATCAAAAGTACCAACAAGAAAATCCCAAAATATGTTTAATTAATGCGCGTTCAATAAAAAAGAAAGCGTCGAGTTGTGAGCTGTTAATTTTGGGTGATTTTAACATACATTGTGATAAATCTGATCATCTAATAACCCAACACACAGTCGTCGACACATCTTAGATCTGGTCATCACGCGAAAGTAAGAATTAGCTATACACAGTTTAACTGTGCTTGACGCATTAATTTCAGACCATTTTCCTATATGTGCTTTCATTGGTATAGTGAATCAACCAGTGTCCAAAATAACAATAAAGTACCGAAATATAAAATCTTCAAATATTGATGACATTAAAAATGCAATTATCACTTCATAAATCATCTGCTGACATCATCAAACGTAAATAATAAAGTCGATCACCTCAATACATGTCTTAAAACTGTCTTGAACGAAACTCTCCCATTACAATGTAAAACAATACGATACCGACCTACAACAGAATGCTTCAATGACGATATTTTGAAAGCTAAAAGAATTAGAGAAATAAATCAGTATCAATATGGCGCAATACTAAACTTGAAATACATACACAAATCTACAAAAATGATAAAAATCATGTTAATAAATTAACCGAACAAGCAAAAACGGAATTCTACAAAAATGATAAAAATCATGTTGATAAATTAACCAAACAAGCAAAAACGGAATTCTATTCAAACAGGATCGACACAGCCAGCAACAAACACAAGGAACTGTTTTCTATTGTCAACTCACTAACAGGCAGTAACTTTAACAGGTCAATTCTCCCAAACTATTAATGTAAACATACGTTAACCAATGAATTGTCTCATTTCTTCATGAATAAAATAGCTGTCATTCGTGATAGTTTAGCTACCGCACATTGCCCTAATAATGATGCCACGCTGCTTTTATTAACCAGTCGTCGTTTCATTTGTTTTGATCCAATGAATGCAGATACCGTTTCAAAGATTATAAAGTTATCAGCTCCAAAAACGTGTTCCTTGGATCCCTTTCCAACACACCTAGTAATTAGCTGTCTTGGTGAATTACTACCTTTTATAACTCCAATAATCAACTCATCAATAGAACAGTTCATCTTCACAGATGCCTTTAAAACTGCTAATATACATTCGCTTATTAAGAAGGCAAATCTTGACCCTGATCAATTAAAAAATTACAGACCTGTATCCAATTAACAGCATACGTTGAAGAAAACTGTCTGATGGAAAAATTCCAAAGTGCGTATCGAAAGTTTCACAGTACCTAAACAGCACTTACACGAGTTCACAACGACATACTGCTCTCATTGGACAAACGTGATTGTGTTCTTTTAGTTTTGCTGGATCTTTCACCAGCGTTCGATACAGTCGATCACAGAATTTTATTAAACCGACTCTCTACCGAATTTGGCATTGTCGATTCTGCCTTAAAGCTGCTGAAATCCTATCTAAAAATCGCAGTCAATATGCAGTTATAGATGACGTCATGTCTGACAAGGCAGAAATAATTAAAGAAGTGCCACAGGGTTCTGTCTTAGGACCAATACTTTTTAGTCTGTATACAAAAACGCTGGGTTCTATTGTAAGGAAGTATGGTCTTGAGTTCCACCCGTATACTGATGATACTCAGCTGTATTTTTCTTTTAAACCTATAAATAACAACTTTGTTCCTGCGAAAGATAGTCTAGAAAACTGCATATTAGAAATTAAATCGTGGATGGCATTGAACTTTTTAAAATTAATTCTGACAAAACTGAATATTTATGTATTGGATCTAAACAACAGTTACACAAGATTTCAGATACTAAAGATATTTATGTCGGGGATTGTAAAATTTTGTGCTCGAAAGTGGTTAGAAACATTGGCGTTATATTTGACCAAAATATGAACATAGAGGTACAAGTAAATAATATTTGTAAAGTGTGTTACTATTATTTGAGAAAAATTGGTCAAATAAGAAAATACATTAATAATGATGCAACAAAAACTCTAATTCATATGTTACCTCAAGACTAGATAATTTCAATTCTTTGTTAGCTGGACTTCCTCTTACAGTAACTTATAAACTCCAAAAAGTACAAAATTGCGCAGCTGGGTTAATAACACAAACAAAGCAGTCCTCCCATATTACTCCAATATTGTACAGTCTTCACTGGTTACCAATTCAATATCGAATTAAGTTCAAAATTCTGCTTCTTACATTCAAATGTCTCAACGACCTCTGTCCTGCATATTTATCAGAACTTCTTGAATTGTATACCCCTAAACGCACCCTCCGCTCTAGCTCTGGCCCATGTCTTCTTGTTGCACGTTATGCAAATTTAAGTTCATTTTATGTACAAGCCCCCTACTTTGGAACAAACTACCACTGTATATTAGAACATGTCCATCATTGGCTACCTTTAAAAAACATCTAAAAACACATCTTTTTAAGGAAGCTTTTATGTAAACGTTTCAAATGTTACTTTTATATAATATGTTCTTATTTTTATTGTTTTTTTAACATTCGTTTTACGTAAATGTATTCTGTATGTTTTATCTTATCATTTCGTTTGCGTGTAGAAGTGGAGAAAAACATGCTGTCCCGGAGACAGCGCCAACATGAGATCGACCTTATTTACAACTCCTGTGTAGATCTTTCCAGCATGGTCCCCCCTTGTTCGTGGTGCAGGGAGGAGGGCCGGATAAGGACAACTGTCTTGTCGTTCGGATGGGACGAAAAACCCAGGTCCCGTGTACACAATGACACCCCTAGGCACAATTTTTCTTCGTAGCACTCTGTATAAACCCAGACGGGGCAGAACAGTAGGATTTAAACCCTCATCTTATTTCATTTCTAATACTTGCATGTAGTCAATACACATGCCTAATAGATTGTTATGTATCTAAATTGATGTGTGTCATTTAACCTTTGGCGGCTTAATCCACGATTAGATGGTCTCAGACAGAATTGTCATGTGACATCTAATTGACAAAAGATTAAACATATAAAAATAGATGACGAATTAAAATTACGTAATTATGCACATTGTGGCATTATGTTGTGATTGAGAGAGAGGGGGGGGGACAGAGAGAGAGAGCCGTCATATTCCTGAAGCAATGGCCCTGGAAATCCCTCTCTGGCCATTGCTGGAATAGCTTCTGATACTTGAGCCCTTGAGAGAATGTGTCTATTCTCCCCATTCAATCAAATCTATCACTTTAGTAAAGCAACATGACAGTAATTCGTTTAATCTGGGTCTTCCCTAAAACTTTGGACAGTGATTTATGGCATTAAAAACGGTGAAAGTATGTTACATTGTATTCGTTTGTCACGCAATCAGTTTCTGCGATATTCTGCTATGCACTGCTTGATTGGCCATAATAAAACCGTGAGTCGTGGCGTAACGTTATGTAAACATATTTGGTCCAATTTGTAGCTCCGTTTAAAGCCTAATGCTTTTGTCACGCTGTTAGCTATTGGCTGTCAATCGGACCATTCACCAGTCATAATCGGGAATAGAAATTTGTTTTCGTTAAAGCTGTGCATAGTCGGATTAGATATAATCAAACGCGTTGCTTTAAGCGAGTGGTTCAGTGTGTCGTAACTATCGAGTTGATCCATGCGTTAGTCCTACCCAACGAAATATACACAACTCTACTGCACAACCCAGAATTACCCCGAACAACCCTACGGAACAATCCCGGAGAACTCAGAACAACCCTACGGAACAACCCCGTACAACAGCGAACAACCGTGTACAACCCTACTGAACAACCATGTACAACCATGAACAACCATGTATAACCCTGAAAAATCATGCAAAACCCCGAACAAACATATACAGCCCTTAACAACGCCGAATAACCCTGAACAACTATGTACAACACTAAACATTGTCGAAAATTCCCACAATGAGAAGTGTTCTGCAGTAAAAATAAAAATCCGACCAAGACGCCTTTACACCTCTGACAGAAAAGAAAAACTGTTTTAAATGCTAAGAAAATACTGACAGGTCCCCTAATTAGAAGCCTTTTCCTGTAATTTGGAAGAAGTCTAATTATGGTGAAAATTGAGTTAGAACCATATTTGGACTTCTTCTCCTTCACTGAAAAGGCGTCTAATTATCTTCATGTAAAACGCTAAAAAAAAAAAGATTTTCTTTTTTTTTCAAATTTGCATTAAACACGTTGTTGCTTTAAATGGCCGGGGCAGAATGCATTCTGCATACAGAGATCAGTCTACTTCAAACTTCGAGACTAGATCTCTGTCCTAAATAACCGCCATATTAAAAACAAAATAATATACTGTTTTTTAATGCGTTTCTACTCCGTTTCCCACTTCCCATACACACACACTGACTAAATAAACTTTTTTCAATTATATCAAATGGAAGCAGAATTAATAGGCAACAACATTCGCGAAGTATACTTTTAAGTAGGGTTGGGTACATTAAAATGTCTTTGGCTAAAATCGTCGATTTAGGACTTAAAATGTCGGTCAACTATCTTAGAGTCAGTTTTCAAGCGGAACTAACTGTAGACTGATAGCCTAAGTTTTGTAAGGTCAGATTTAGTAAGGTCAGAATGGTGCCCTTTTACTCATTTTAATTACCTAATTACACTCAATGGGAAATATGTTTTATCAAAATATACTTTAAAAATATTTATATATATATATTTCTAGAACATATAATTCAAAAAAATGTTTTGGACTTTAATTTGCAGATGAAAAAATTTAATATCGCGACTCCATTAAGCCGGATCAGTGATCTAAACCTTGTCGGTGATTATAGAGGCCCAGCGAATATTTGTTGCTCATGATCGGGAGGCAGTTGAGCAGTTGCCTGGAAGCTCTCTCTCTCTCTCTCTCTCTCTCTCTCTCTGTAAATGACAGGCGATTTATTTTTTTGGGCATGTTGTGAAGTGAAGGGTTTGTATATTTTAAATCCCCCTTAAATTTATATTTGTCCTTTAAGGGTTTTATCAATCAATGTGTTTTAAACGTTTCTGACGTGAATATATACTTGATTGTATAAACTTACAAACATTTTGTAATTTATCTAAAATCTTTAGGTTTTAGTATGAAATAACATGATTATCAATATATACATGTTTTTAAAATTTATTTATTAATAAAATCAATATTGAAATAATAATCGTGTTTTAGTGTAAAATAAAAATTAAATAAAAGATAAATAGTACTCACACATGAATTCTCCAAGGATCCAAGTTTCTTGTCCGTAAAAATCAAATAAAGCCGCTGGTTGACACACGAAAAGAACCAGCAAGTCAGCAATACTTAAGTTCATAAGACAATAATTAGTAGAAGTTTTCATCTCCCGGACCCGGGTCACCACAAATATGACGAGAATATTTCCAAAAGATCCGACAAGGAATACAATCACATTGAGCACGGTTACCCAGACGTAAATATATAACGGGGTTTTAAATAACTCCGTTTCGTTATCCATTTTCTGGAAAGCTTCAGTAACATTGAACGCCATCACTCGCACCACGTCAAACGGCGTACTGCCATTCGAATAACTGGCACGCGACAATCCCGAGCTTGTATCCATCCTCCTAGTAAATAGTCCACACACTGTTGTCTGCAATAGAATGAAAATATCACGTGGTCAGTACAGGTGTGCACAATATGCGGCGATGTGTTTATAGAAAATTTTTACCGCTCAGCGTGTCGCTGGCATGTTACAACACACATTAAAGCCCCAATAACACTCTTGTTGTAATTGAATAATATGTCCCAATCTTGATTCTGGTCAACAAATTGTATTATTTCACAATATTTGAATTAATTCATGATACAAATTTCATCTTATCACACCTAATTTAATTGGAAAAATTCAACGTAATTAAACCTTTTAAAATGTGACTTGGATTTTAAAGTATTTTCGAACCCTCTGGACCAGTAACATAGGTTGTAATGGATAATTTACACAACAGGTAGGACACTTAAACATCTAGTACTTAGAATAAGGCTATTATTTTTTTTCTGGAGCTGCCAAGCCAGCAAAAGTGTTATTGTCCCTTTAACCATTTAATGAATTGAAATGAGTTAAGTGTCCTACTTTTCTGCAACGACGGTGCAAATGAAAATGGTCGCTATGAGACAGCTTTCGCCAGGGCAGCGACACTCTTTTCGCGAATTCCATCTTCCAAGGGATCTTTTGTGATCACAAGAAGCCCAGGCGCCTGTTTCACTAAATTTTAACTAAAGTCAGGCTGACACTTGCACGATTTCGTGGCACGCCTTGGCACGACTCGAGTCGGCAAGACACCGTCCGATTTGCGCAAACTCGTCGTGCCAATGCAGGAAGTGCGTAAACAATGCGCAAACTATGCGCAAACTCGTCGTGCCACTTCGTGTCAATGTGGACACTGATGGGCACAACAAAATCGTGACCAAAAGTCGTGCAAGTGTCAGTGTGGCTTAACACCAAATGCAAAGTGTTGTAATTTGATGGGATAATGTTAATTTGATTTTAATGCTTAGCCAATCAAATTGAATTATGTACTAAAATTTTATCCTTATTTAAGATTTCGAAAAACAGGGCCCTGATTGTTGGTCCCATCCGAACGAATAGATACTCGGCCAACCCCAGGAGCACCTAGTTAGTTTCTCGGTGCCTTACTGACTGAGTCACAGCGGCTCGCAGATTTCTAGGAAACCGATGTAGTTTAATAGACTACTCGGGAAAACGGCACAAAATCACACAGACAGAACAAACGATAGGATACGACCTTGACGTCTAGACACAAAACTAACTTACACTTGTTTGTATTTTTTAAATTGAGAAAAGGAAAGAGAGAGAGAGAAATGGGGTTTAACGTCAACTCGACATAAACTAGGTCATTTCGGGACTAACATATGGTTAAATTTTATTTCAATAATTAGCTTTAGAAGTGGGTGGAAACCGAAGAACCAGAGAAAACCCACGAGGTTGGACAGGCGATCCTACTCATTGTCACGTACAACCGGAGATTCGAAAGCACGTCAGTTGACACAATGACAGGCCTTATGGTACAGCACGCACGTGTTAACAATTCGGCCATCCAACCCCTCAGTAATGGTTGAACTTGCAGCCCAAAATAAAAATGGTATTATAAAGCTTACTCTTCCACACACACCTGTTACCACTGATTGTCGTGTATTTTGTACACGGTGGACAGTCCATTTGCCGATTACACTATGTTGCCTATAATGTTTTTTTAGGACTTCGTATTTTATTATTATAAGCTCTCGCACAAGCTTCTATCAATAGCTGAATTAGGAATGGTTAAAGGGAATATCGGACGCGGACGGGTGATGAGGCGATCGGACCCGGGCAGGTGATGGAAGGATTGGAGGCGGGTGGGTGATGAGGCAGTCCGTTCTGGGCACCACTTTCTAGAGAGCGGACCTGAATGATATAATTTCTGTCGACGGGACGTTAAACCCCACTCTATCCCACCCCTCTCTCTTTCTCTCCAGATACCCCCCGATGCACACACACGATATTTAATTAATCTCGAGGTTTTTCTCCGGGTCCTCCGGCCCCCCCCCCCCCCCGCACTGCTAAAGGCACAAGCGAACTATTGAAATAAAATTAAAACGAAACGACCTAATTTGTGTCGAGTGGACGTTAAACCCCATTTCTCTCTCCCCATCTCTCTCTCTCTCTCTCACTCTCTCTCACACACACAATATTGAATTAATCTCGTGGATTTTCTCCGGGTCCTCCGGCTTTCCCCAGCTGCTAAAGGCGCAGGCGAATTATTGAAATAAAAAAAAAACTATATGTTAGTCCCGAAATGACCTAATTTGTGTCGAGTGAACGTTAAATCCCATTTCTCTCTCCCCTCTCTCTCTCTCTCTCGCTCTATCATAATATTTGATTACGTGTTTATCTACATTAGTAAAATAAATTTCATAAAACTTGTTTCCCATTGTATATGATACATATCTACGTTAGTAAAATAAAATTTATAAAATTTGCTTTTTTTTTTGTTTTTTGTTTGTTTTTTTTGTTATAACTGCTTCCGTCCTAGCATGTTAAATACATTAATTTTAAAATACAAATCGATAGGGACTGCAAATATACAGTTCTATAATACGCCTAATGATCTTTTGATTTCTTAAAATAAATCTAGCAGACCATCAATAACTTGTAGTTGGACAGATAACATTACATATTCTCTCGATAATAAGTTGTTTCATCGGCATCAACACGAGCAAGAATAATAATGAAAACCTTACCTCGACCATCTGAGCTCTGGTTTCCTTATTAATAAACTTGTTTGACGCAAAAGAATCAATTAATATACGAAACACACAGATTTGGCTTCATTTCGCAATTTTTTATAAAGTATGATACACGACAAAATAGACGAGTACTTTGCGATATCGCAAACTATATATTTCAATATATCGGGTTATTGGATATATCTAATTTTGGCCTTAAATATCCATAAAACATCATTTCGGTGTTAAATGCCCGAAAAATATCATTTAGTGGTTATATGCCCAGAAAACATTATTTTGATGTTGTATGCCCGGAAAACATCATTTTGTTGTTAAAATTATGGTTTTAAATGCAGGGAAAACATTATTTTGGTGTTGCATGGAAATCAATAGTTAAGAGTTAAATGCCCGGAAAATATTATCAGTTCGATAAATTATCTTTGTAGTTAAACGCTCTCAAAACCATCGTATATAATACTACAAACAGTTTTGATGTTGGAGTCAAATACTATAGACATATTGTGGAGTTAAATAGAGGTCTTTGGGATACAAGTTAAATCCTATAACCGTATACGCCCTGGTCGGAATCTACGTTTAACAAATTCTAGGGCTTGTTACCACTTCCCACCCCGGATACATGGCCATCTTTATTCTCAGACTTAATGGAAATAAAGTTTTCAAGAGCCTAAAACATACCACGACATTTATAGAAGCTAGCCCTTTCCAGCAACGACGATACACCTACATGAAGCATTTTAATAGCTGGTGGTCAAGTTTTAAGGTGCGGGTACACAACATGGTGGATACCCATCTCCATTATCCCGGTGGATACGCTGGATGATGGATGCCCATTTCCATTATCCCAGTGAAAACACAACATGGTGGATACCCATCTCCATTATCCCGGTGGATACACTGAATGGCGGATGCCCATCTCCATTACCCGGATAGATACACTGAATGGCGGATGCCCATATCCATTACCCGGATAGATACACTGAATGGCGGATGCCCATCTCTATTATCCGGATAGATACACAGCATAGTGGGTGTGCCCATTACCCGGATAGATACACAGCATAGCGGGTGCCCATTACCCGGATAGATACACAGCATAGCGGGTGCCCATTACCCGGATAGATACACAGCATGGCAAATGCACATTACCCGGATAGATACACAGCATAGCGGGTGCCCATTACCCGGATAGATACACAGCATAGCGGGTGCCCATTACCCGGATAGATACACAGCATCGCGGGTGCCCATCTCTATTATCCGGGATGGTATTGTAAGCATAACGTGAAAACCCAATTTTATTTCCATTTAAAATTGGTTTCTTAAGAATGGTAAAAAAAACATACCACACCATTTCAAAGGTCATATTTTCAATCATTAATTATATATGAGGTAAATATGTCTACTATGGTATCAGTTGGAGAACACAGTAACCACAGATCATATATTAAACATAGATAATACTAGAACTTGTTATGAAACGTATGTCATTATTATCTTTGACAAGACCACGAGTATTAGCGTGAATAATTGATCGGACGCAGAAACCACAACTCTTATCTTGCGTAAACTTATATATATTTGGGAAATATAAAAGAGCTTATGTTAAAAGAAATATTATAGAGTATGGATGATGCCTTAACGACGTTTCGTGTCGATGTTATAGGCTGTCATGTATGTCGACGTTCGGGGGTTTCGTGTTAATGTTAAGGGTGGTCATGTATGTCGACGATGTGACTGTCATGTATGTCGACGTTCTGAGGTTTCGTGTCGATGTTATGGACTGTCATGTATGTCGACGTTATGAGGTTTCGAGTCAATGTTATGGGTTTTCATATATCGACAATGTGACGTTTAGTGTCGATGGTATGGGCTTTCACGTATGTCGGCATTGTTTCTATATACGCAGGGGCGAGGGGTGTAAATGTGGGGAGGGGGCATGGTACACCCCCCTCCCAGCAAAAAAAATAGACGGTCGCAAAATCAGTGCAGTCGGTCGCAAAGTAGAGGTAGTCGATATCAAAATAAGTATACGTCACGCTACTCACGCAAAACTTTAGTAGAAAAATAGTCGGTGGCAAAGTCAGTGCAGTCGGTTGCAAAGTAAATGTAGCCGGTATCAAAATAAGTACTCATTGTATACGCCACGCTACTCACGCAAAAAAAATAGTCGGTCGCAAAATCAGTGCAGTCGGTCACAAAGTAGAGGTAGATGGTATCAAAATAAGTACTCACTTTATACGTCACGCTACTCACGCAAAACTTTAGTATAAAAATAGTCGGTCGCAAAATCAGTGCAGTCGGTCGCAAATTAGGAGCATTCGGTATCAAAGTAAGTACTCACTTTATACGTCACGCTACTCACGCAAAAAATAGTCGGTCGCAAATTTAGTGCAGTCGGTCACAAAGTAGAGGTAGTTGGTATCAAAATAAGTACTCACTGTATACGTCACGCTACTCACGCAAAACTTTAGTATAAAAATAGTCGGTTGCAAAATCAGTGCAGTCGGTCGCAAAATAGGAGCAGTCTTAGTATAAAATAACCTTGCCAACTTACCATTTTTGAAAAGATGTTGTGTTTCAATCTCATTCTGTTGTGAGTATAATGTTAGTCTTACAACAAAATGTAACCCAGGGAGAAAAATAGTCGGTCTCAAAATAAGTGCAGTCACTGCAGTCGGTCTCAAACACAATGCCAGAATAGATCCCAAATACTATATATTTGCGTGAATCCGTGAGCCTAAAGTTTACATATTTAATTCTCAGAATATATAATACAGTCCTGGGCTAATTTGAGAGACTAAACGATAATTCGGCCATATTGATTCAGTCTAAAGCTGTCACATAAGTAGGCTACTAACTGGTTTATTTCGTCACTTCATGTGGTATTTGTTGTGAGGGAGCCACGATGGATTAGTGGGTCAGAAGCTAACTCACTAGCCTTGATGTAAGGTTTCCCCTTGTCAGTGGTGCACAACGGAGAGCTTGACGAGGACAGCTGCCTAGTCGTTCAGATAGGACGAAAACGGATGACCCGTGTCTACATTGATGTGACGTTGGAATTCGATGTAAGAGTAGGCCATAGTGCCGCTGCCCGGGTCAAAATTCTCTCATATTACACTGTATTGTGTGTCCGTCTTCATTAGCCCAGTAGGAGCCGACAAATAGGACGTTAGACTGCATTTCATTCCGATATTTGTTGCTTTTGTCCCCGCAATGTCTATGTTTGTCCTATCTGTAGGTTTGTCTTGTGTGTAGGGTGGTCCTCCTGATCTTAATATTAGAGAACGTGGTTGGACCTGACCTACCTTAAGAGTCAAATCAAGCCAAACTGGTTTCTATTTCTAATTCTTCAATACCTGTAAAGGCCATATTTTACTCGGCCCATCACTCCTCACATTGACAACACAGCGTATATAATAACTATATTTTACTCAGAGTAATATAAAATCAAACGCCTCTCACTTGGTCTTAAAGATTCGATTTATCAGATATTAACCTAGGCTAACGACTCTGAGTATCTTACACGCGATATAGTATACCCAACATTAAACGTTTCTCAGCTGATGGTTTAAATGTGTGCAGTGATGTTTAAATTTTTCAATTTGTTTTTAATATAAAACATAATAACATAATAGGATGCAACATCACCCATTGTACTTCTGGGAATTGTTAACACATCCTCTATATATACTTGTTTGTATTAATTCGCCTTTTATTCTGTATAGTCGTTCGGCTGGGATGACAAACTGAAGTCATGTTACCGCCTGGGGTGCACGCAAAAGACCTATTACACACTGGGTTGCACACAGAAGACCGGTTACGCACTGGGGTGCACGTAAAAGACGCTATATTGAAAATTGTAGCACGATAACTAGAGTGGACTGTAGAGCCGCTGCCAGGGCAAATGGTTCGCTCATAGCACAATGTATGACTATCTTCATTAGCCCAATGAGTGTCCACCATCCCAACAAATAAAACCAGGAAAAATTTTTAAAACGATTGACATTTGAAATTGATGGAATTTAATCAGGACAATCGGCTTGAATTTTTGGTTATTTAAGGAGAAATAAAAGCATAGCGGATTGACACATTTTACCGGAGAGAGAGAGAGAGAGGGAGAGAGAGAGAAAGAGAGAGAGAGCGATTAACGTCCACTCGACACAAACTAGGTCATTTCGGAAATAACATGGTTTTAATTTCATTTCAACAATTCGCTTGTGCTTTAGGGTCTTTAGCAGTGGGAGGAAACCTATGAGGCGACCCCACACCGTGTCACGTACAACCGCTCCGAATGAAGTAATTTAAATGAAATTCTCGATATTCTTATTTGCTTATAATAGGTCTTTATTTAAATCTTAAATAACGTGTTTTTAATGCACGTTGCTTTAATTTACCTGCGATTAAAACAAATATGCACCTTTTCATTTACGGCTTACTCATCAATATTCCCCAAGTTCTCGTAAATATATTGTGTTACAAACGTATTGGTTCGGCTACAGACCAAAACTTCAACGGATATGGGTGTAACAAACGAGATGAAAAAATACAGTGAAACCAATCTACGACATTTTCGGAATCATTCGTCCAAATTTATGTTTACGAATTCTAGCAACTGCATAGATTTTCAAAACATCGGCATCAGATTTCGACAGTAAAATCAACAAAACTGGGCGGGAAATATGAGACCCGGTTTATCTGGAAATCATTCGTATTGACCTCGCGTATCTTAGTATAGATGAAAGAACACAACTTGATAATTTCACGCGCTATATCTCATCTGGAAGTAAACCGATGCAAATTTAAATATTTACAATTGAGAGAACTGGCAAAAAAAGATTTTTATATCGGAATAAAAATACGCCATGCACAGCTAGTAGACAAAACAGTCATTTATCCCGGAAGAATAAACAGATGGCAGTTCTTACTATTATAGATAATGTAAAGGACATTTACTGCAAATTTCAGTCAAATTGATCCACTCTGCACTGAGATATGAGGGATGGAATGTTCGGCCAAGCCTCGGTCATCATTACTTAAGTCGGTACGATAAACAACGTAGTCTCAATTATCCATTTCATGATTTAAACATGAATGAAAGTTGAGAAGCAAATCGGATCCTAATCCAGTAAATATTGCAGGTTAAATGACATCGAGAGTTGATTATGGTCTGGATACGTTAATTAATGTCTAATTAATATTTAAGATAACATTTCAGGCCCAAAGAAAGACCTGCAATAAACAGATTTAGCTTGTATGTTTTTATTATTACAGTCTAATACAAGATCCGGATGTTCAAATCCGTTCGTGTGCACGTGACCTTTAACGGGATAATAATCCTGTCAATGTTAAATTAATATGAATCGTAAGACCAGGCGATCATTATGTCTCACGTGACCTATGCGTCATATCTTTGATGTCAACATATGAGAACCGTGGTACACGTCACTTAAACTAGTTGCCGGGGTTTAAGTGGTCATTATTACAAACTACGTGTACGCAAGACCGGAAATACGTCGTTGGAAGATTAAAACACATTCACGAGATATCTTACTTAAAATTAAAGGGCAACCTTTTCGGGTGAAAAAAAACTTGTAATCTTTGACCTGTAATTAATAGGTCATTCACGTTAAACCCTATTTCATTTCATTTCATGGCGTGTCTTTATGATGTAGCCACGGTAGTTAAGTGGGTGGTCACGTGTTCGATCCTTGCATTGGTCGTGAAAGTTCATAGAGATTTTCCAGCGTGGTTTCCCCTTGTCAGTGATGAAGGATGGATGGCCTGAAAAGGATAGCTGTCTAGTCGTTCGGATGGGACGATAACTGGGGTCTCGTGTATACATTGGGGTGTACGACGTAAAAGATCCATTAGCAATTAGAATTCGATATAAGAGTAGGCTATATAGTGTCGCTGACCGGGCAAAATGTCCCCCTAACACACTGTATGGCGCATACCCGTCTTCAATGGCTCAATCAAAGCAGAACAGTAGGACGTTTACCCTATTTCACTTGTCGAATGAGTTACTGTCGTTATGTATGGCGCGGTCCTCGTGCATTTAACTGTTGTCTACGATTTAAGAGCCAGTCCACGATAAAACCATGCAAAAGTTTCGAAGGTGGGTCCGCCGATTGAGTTCATATTTACAGGGTTTAGTCGACCCAGTGGAGCTATGGCAAAGCACTCGGCAAATCTCGACAGATTCTGGAACGTTCCGGAATCTACATCTAGTCTCGGCGTCTACCGGTTTACTGTAACAGGAAAACTTGACGCTACTACAAACAAACAAGACACCGTTGGCTCATCCATGTTTCTTCCGGGACCTTTAAAGTAGTTCCAAGACAAAATGGGCCCAGCCATGTTTCATCCGGTACCTTGAAACTAGTTCAAATATGGCGGAATTCGTCATACAGCCGAGATTAGATGTACGTTCCCGAATCTGTCGAGGATTGCCGAGTGATCGCGAAGTCAAGATGGGGTACATTTTAGGTATCTCTAGACACGTATCTTGTGAAGTATCTGAACACCTTTGGAAAATGAACTTGAACTGGATGACATGATAATGTGGTAGTGCAAGATCCCCATTATCATGAACAACCCAAACCTAGTTCTCCAGGGTCATGTAACAGCGGTAGTAGTGCGACGAAAATAGCTAAAATTTGGTCTGAAAATGACAATAAAACAGCCGCAAAACGTAAAAAGGCCCGTATCTTGAAATGGGTTGATTTCTGAAATCGGTGATTTTGGCTAGAGAGTAGACTCAACGGGTCGACCAAACCCTGTGAATATGAACTAATACGGCCGATCCCCACCTTCGAACATCTGCATGATATTGCATGGTTTTCTCGTGGAACGCCTTTATTTTAATCCAAATTAAACAATTTCAATATTTATTGAATTATAGCCTGAGATTTAACAGCTTTATTTTAATTACAATATTAAACTCCCTCTGTTGCCTGTTGTCAAGATGCCTATTTACTTTCCATGTTGTAATATAAAAACAGCTTTATATCAGTTTACAAAACAGATTTACACATCTTTATTCAGTATTATTTCTATTTTCACCCACTTCCGCATGGTGATATTTATCCAACAGATTTTCGTTAAGTACTAACTGAAATATAAAAAAATCCTAAAAGAAAATGTATGGACATACACCATATATTGTGAAGCGATTGAAGGATTATCAAGGACTACAATAGATTTCAGTTTTTCTTCACATCCTAGTTGGGGGTTGCGAAGACTGGAAAATAACCAAGGCACTCATTGATCGACTTCCTGAAAAGGTGAACGAAATAGGTTTAACAGACTATGACATTGTGTCAAGCGGATCAATGAAGCCGTGATGCTAGTAAGCAAGCGCCTATCCTCGGTATCCAAGTGATCTCATTCCATCCCACTTCATCATACCCGGGAACATCTTTGCATGCTACTTCTCTTATAATATATTTTTTTTCGAATGTCTTGGAAAGGAACGAACTGGACGCCATATTGTTGTGAACTTTAACAAGATGGCTATATAATCCGGAATCTGACTATTGTTTTGTAAGAAAATTTGAGTAGGGAGATTTTTTTTTTCAAAAAATGTGTAGTAGGTGACTTATTAGGGAGATTTTTTCTTTCAAAAAATGTGTAGTAGGTGACTTAGTAAGTATTTTATAGGTTATCTACCTATGACGTCATCAAAGATAGCCGCTGACATTATACCCATGTTAACCTACCAGTTTTAGTTTTCTGTCAATTTCGATGAAACAAAAGTCAGAATGAAGCTGGGTTATGTTAACTAAAGTGAACAAAATATTAAAAAAAGTATTAATTTTTAAGAAAACACACCACAATAAAAAAAAAATATTTCATTAAACTCAAAAGAGAATTGTAAATTGTTTTTGGCTGACTCCTAGAATGAAACCTTTTCTATTGTTTTAAACGTAAACAAGGAGGCTAAGACTGGTTTGTAAACTGTTTTTGATCGGCCCGTAGAATCAAGTTACGACCAAGAGCAGATAATTCGAATACGTGAATACCCCATGGATGAACCCAGGGTGTAGTGTAGTAGAACGGAATGAGACCAGTTGGGCTACCGCGGATGACAAGCGGCATACTAACTGAGCCACAATAAAAAGGTTCCACAGACAGTACGAACTCCGAAATATGAAGTATTTTTGTGCTAACGTCATCATTCCGTGTGTTGTCATTGACATTGTTGGTGACTTTCGGTTGGTGACATTCGGTTCATCCATTAAAACATATATTAGTCCCGAAATAACCTAGTTTGTGTCGAGTGGACGTTAAACTCCCAGCTCTCTCTCTCTCTCTCTCTCTCTCTCTCTCTCTCTCCCAGCGTAAGCTTATAGTCAACTCCTGAATTAGGTTATATACACTATGGTCGGATATAGATCAATCTAGTACAGAATATATATCAGGTTTGATCATAACGATATTGTGAAGACCGTAGAATATATATATATATATATATATATATATATATATATTCTATTAATCTCTTGGTATTATCTATGGATTCATCTAACTATTACTAATCCACTGTTATTATCTTTCAGGATACAGGAATAAAGCCCGGCCCGATATAGGTTAATTGAATGGCTTGATTCAAATGACCTGGTACTGTTTTATTAGCCGCGAGATTAGCTCTTAGATTCATATCTACTAGGGCTAACAGTCACTTCCCGTCATCTAAATACACCATTGTGTGTTTCACGAGGCGCCAACAGATGTGATTAGGGTTAAGTTTAGGATAAGAATTGGGGCTGGGTTAACCCTAACGCTAACCTACAATCTAGTCAAACACCACGTGCCTATCGCTATTGACGTATGATCAAATCTGAAATGGTGTTTATCTTTTACTGTTATTGTTAGACAGAATACCAATCGATGAAGCTGAAGCGCTAACATGGAATTATTAACGTATAACACTGTTAATAATTGGGTTCGTGTACCAAGATTGAACCCCAAAAAACATGTCTTTACTTTGGCCTAGTAACAAATGAAAAGAGATTTCCAACAGTTGAATACGTAGACCACGTCACTTCCCTTAATAGGCCACGTTACTTCCCTCCATAATTCACGCGACTTCCCGTCATAGAACACGTCACTTTCCATCATAGACTACGCCACTTCTCATTCAAGATCACGTCACTTCCCGTCATCTGAATACAATGGGCTAAAGAAGACACATACAGCCTTCAATGTGCTATGAGAGAAATTTTAGCCGGATAGCGAGGCTACGACCTGCAGATGTATCAAATTCCTAATGTCAAGGGATCTTTTATGTACACCTGACATGTACACGGGACCTCGGCTTTTCGTCCCATCCGAACAACTAGACAGTTGTCCCTGTCAAGTCCTCAATCCTGTGACATTGAGAAGGGGAAACCTTGCCGGAGAATCCCGAGGAAGCTTTTCGAACCTCTAAGATAGCGAGCAGGCGTCCTACCCATTGAGCCACCATGGCTCCCGAAGAAGAACCGAACACACGTATAGACATGTATTCGCTTGTTGTATTCAGAGTACAGTTGTCTAACCAACATCTTTTTTCACCGGGTCCTCCGTTTTCTTTTTTTGCTTAAAAAGTTTGTAATAATTGAAAGATATTATTTATGTCAGTCCGGAATTACTTATAGATTATTGTAACCAGACATCTGTTACGTCATTGATCTATGGTAAATCCCATATTACTTTCTGGTGTTGCTTTCTTAAAAATACATGATGGGAGATCAAACAAAGAGTTGGCAATTCCTACTCTAATAATTATAAACTAGATAATGTAAAGGTAATATGCTGAAAATTTCAGTCAAATTGATCCACCTGAACCGAGATTTTAGCGATTGACTATTTGGCCTAGCATCGATCATCATTACTAAAGTCGGTACGATAAAAAAAAAACATAGTCTTGATTATCCATTTCATGATTAACTCATGAATGGAACTTGAACAGCAAATTGGATCCTAATCCAGAAATTATTACAGGCTAGCGTTGACATCGAGAGTTGATTATGGTCTGGATAAGGTAATAAATGTCTAATTAATAATTTGAATAACATTTCAGGCCTAAATATAGACCTGCGATATACAAATTTAGCTCTTGCATAATCCATGTTCAATTTTTGTATCTTATATTATTCCTAGTTTATTATTCGTAACATCTCGTCGACATCCATGTTCAACTTTTGTATCCTATATTATTCCTAGTTTATTATTCGTGACATCTCGCTGACTCTTACTCATATACAATATCAAATTGGCTTTGTTTTGACATTAAAAAAAAAAAAGAAAAATGGTTGTATTCATATTTTTCTGATTTATTTGTCCAAATATTATATTATATATTCAAGGCACGAAATAGAGTATAACTTGCAAAACGTGAATAATTCAATATACAATGCGAAAAGGAATAAAACACAAGTACTAAATTAATTGTATTAAAGAGAGATAGTTTAGAAATTAGAAACTGTTTTCATATCATCGTGTAGTGTACCATAGTTTGTAACTGAATAATATGTCCCAATCTTTATTCTGGTCAATAAATTATATTATTTTACAATATTCCAACTAATTGATGATACAAATTTCATCTTAACACACCTAATTTAAAAAATTGGAAAAATTCAACTAAATGATTTGGAAAGCCTAATGTAAATCTTTTCAAATGTGACTTGGATTTTAAGATATTTCGAACCCTCTGAACAAGTAAAATAGGATGTAATGGATAATTTACACACCAGGTAGGATACTTAAACATCTAGTACTTAGAATAAGGCTATTATTTATTTTCTGGAGCTGCCAGGCCAGCAAGAGTGTTATTGTCCCTTTTTAAATTACGTACGTGACAGTGTGACATGGAACCACGGTTTGTTTTTTTTTTCGTGCTATTCGTACAACCTTCATCATTGACAAGACTCGGTTCTGAAATAACTTTTGTTTGTGTTTTAATAAAACCTATGCCAGCAACCGAGCTTGACTTCATTGACGCCATCTTTGAATTGTGATGTCATATCAAAGAAAGAAGTCCGTCAAGGAACATGCATACCACGCTGCATGTCGGTTGTATTGGTGAAAGGCTTTAAACAAGACCTTCGCCCACACGGGGAATAGAGTGAGAGAGCTAGAATGAGAGAGAGACAGAGACAGAGGGGGAGAGAGAGGGAGAGAGAGAGATGGGGTTTAATGTCCCCTCGACACATACTGGATCATTCCGGGACTAACACATGGTTTTTATGATATTTCAATAATTTACTTGCGCGTACGGGTCTTTAGCAGTAGGAGAAAACCGGAGGACCCGGAGAAAATCCACGAGGCTGGGCAGGCGGCCCTACTCATTGCCACGTACAACCAATCTGGTTGACCCAATGACAGACCTTCGCCCACAGGGGAATAACAGAATGGTTTTTCACAAGAACATTGTAGTTTCAAATCTCTCTCATAACCGTACTGTAACTTGATTGAAGGAGGGCATATATTCAGTTTGTATCTGTCGTTACTTACTGTCCATTCACCACACATTTTGAAGCCTAAATGATTCTTGGATCATGATTTAGAGTCTGTTGTACGTTAAAGCGTCTCAACGTTCCCGAAACCGCTTAACAATTCGATTAAGAAATAACAGCCGTTCCGTAAGTCAAGCTGGTAGATAATAAGCCGCCGGGTTGACCTTGATAACCTGACATTTTTCTCCAGTTCCCTCCCCATGGGTGTTTTGCAGGGAATCTGGTAAGCTTTGGTGTCTCTACTTTCCATATATACCAAATTGGTTATACTTGTATTAGAAATAACAACTTTATAAATATTTTCCGGGCGCGGATCCAGGGGGTGCCCCCTCCCCCTCGTCAGCCCCAGTGACATAGCCCAGTGACATAGTTGATTTTCATTTTCGATTGCATGTTACTGTTGTAGTTCATATATCTGCTCTTTAATAGATGATATAAACATGATTTTCGCATTGTCTCCGTCCAAGCAATCAAAGGTTGCAATGTATAACCCTTTTCATGGGACTTTATCTTTAAAGGACGAAACGAATTATTTACAAACATATAAATGTTAAATTATTTAAAAAGTTTAAATTGTAAAGACCAGGGGGTAATTATTATTCAAGCGTCATATCAGGTAGATTTAGATCAGGCTGAATGATTTAATATACAGATTATAGTCACTATGGTTACAGATACGATTGTTGGATAACGATGGCGGCAAACTAACAAAATTTCTTTCTCTAGGCAAATATTAACACGTAATATACAGCGTGCGCGCTGTATTATAAGGTCTGTCATTGAGTAAACTACCGTGGTTTCGATTCCCCGGTTGTACGTGACAAGTAGTGACGTCGCCTGTCCAACCTCGTGGGTTTTCCCCGAGTCCTCAGATTCCTCGCGCCACTGCTAAAGACCCATACGCGCAAGTGACTTATGAATTATTGAAATAAATTGAACCATTTATTAATCCCGAAATTACCTTGTTTGTGTTGGATGGACGGTAAACTCTTTCTCTCTTTCTCTCTTTCTCTCTCTCTCTAAGACTATCAAACGGCTAAACGCTGGTGAAACTTTGATGAATGGTGTGACCGAATCGACTGAAATCTGTACGAACGCTTTTATCTCAGGAGATAGCTGACTAAAATAGTCCACTAGACACCGTCTACAATGCCTCTATGTTTGTATAAAAGAGACTATATATAATCCAATATGGTGTGTGTTTTTTATTAGTTAGAAGATGATTGTATAATTGCTTGTTGGATTAAATGACTAGTAGTTGATGGCTTACTACATATTATTCATGAGGTACGAGACATTGATATGTTTGTGGCGGGAACTTTCATTAATAATCATCGGTTTATTAGACGAAAACGGTCTGATGTTTACAGATAAATAGCTAAATAAACAGATAACACTAATTTCACCCGTGAATGGTCGAACGCTTCAGGGTATATACGGTCTGTTATTGAATCAATTGGCATGGTTTCGATCACCAGCTACAAGGATCGCTTGTCCAACCTCGTGGGTATTATCCTGGTTCGTTGGTGGTGTAATGCGTGCGCTTCGGGACATAGGGTCTGTCATTGAGTCAAGGGGTATGGTTTTAATGACCAGCTACAAAGATCGCTTGTCCAACCTCGTGGGTATTATTCCGGATCTTTGCTGGTCTAATGCGTGCGCATCATTCAAGTCGCACTGTATGTCAGTGAACCCAGCTGGATTGCCACAGCTACAAGACAAGGATTGCATTCCAAACTCGTGAGTATAATCCGTGTACTCCGGTTTCTTCTCGCCGCTGACGACCCCTATATGCAAATATATTTTACATGAAATAACCTGGTTTTTGTTTTGAGTAGAAGGAAAACCCCGTCATAGTGTGAAACCCGACAAGTACAAGATTTGTGGCATTTTTCCAGGGTAATGTAACACCTTAGTCCAGCCGTGATCAAATCGGCGTCCCCGTGAATGAATCCCTGGAAAGCCTAGACAGTCCAGTCATACTCCTACCCCACGCCTTTCATCAACACCGATCTCGTATCAGGTGGTTGTCGGACACTTGGCGCAGTAATATGCTGACCAGCCATTGAACTCTATTCAGTTCCGAAACGATTTTATTGTACTTAACGAGACCTTGAACTGTATCCGAGTCATTAATTACTCGTGGAGTGGAGTTAAAACCGTTTAATTCTGGAAGGTAAAAAGATTAACCCAATGTTAACTGTTGAAATGGTACAACTAGAATACCGTGATGAATGATTGACTTGTACAGCGCTAGTTCAATCTGAGAAGACATCTTTCACTTCAACCATCTTCATCTCGACCATGTTGTTTAGCATGAAATAATGTTATTGGTATTAATACGCGGATTGTTACTCATCCATAAAGATGATTGGTTTTTAGATCAAATTATCAGATCGTATAGAAACATTCCAAAGGTCAGTTATTCTATCTGATGAGTGCTCAAAACACTACTCGAGAGAGAGAGAGAGAGGGGGTGTATAACGTTCACTCAAGACAGGGAGAGAGAGAGAAATGGGGTTTAAAGTCCACTCAACACAACTAGGTCATTTCGGAAATAACATATGGTTTAATTTTATTTCAATAATTCGCTTGCGCGTAGGGGTCTTTAGCAGTGGGAGGAAACCGGAGAGCCCGGAGAAAAAAAGCGGTTTCGACAAGTGACTCTACTCCTTGCCACGTACAACCGGGGATTTGAAACCACATATTACGGATGAATACCATGACCCAGAACGGTAACCTGCAGTGTAACACCCAAATTTGTACAGGTTATACTCAACAAAAGGGGCAGTGAATTCCATCAATTAGCTGGAAGAAGCATTTGTTCGATGGTACTCTTTTGAAAAAGTTCTTGAGAAGAAGATCGTCGATATGTTGCTACACTGTGTGCAGATGATATGTAGTTACATGTAGTAGTAGTAGCAGTAGTAGTACCAGTAGTAGTTGTACCTTAGTGCTTAAAAGGTTGCTTCCCCTAAAGTGATATCGCAGACAACAGATAGGAGAGCTAAAGATCCTTCCTGTTTTTAGGATATGATTTTGCAATCCAATCATAGACAGCAGAGCTGTTAAAGTTTATAGTTTTATAGCTAAATATTTGTACAGCTATAGAAGTCAGTGAAGCTTTTTTAATATGGTCGTTTAACGTCCACTTCCTCCAGGGGCGATATCGTAGGCAAATCGCAGACAGCAGAGCTGTTAATATTCATAGTTTTATAGTTGAACTAGGGTACATGAAGCCATTGAAGGCTTTTCAATATGATCGCGTACGCACTGTATGGTTTTATCAGTGTTAGCATGGTAAATATATTAAACTGGTGCACCTCTATATCTAAACATGTAATGTTACAAATAGCCCGTGTGGGGTAAGACAAATAAACATGCCAGGTTTCAGTTCTTCGTTAATCAATCCTGTTATTTGTATAACGGTAGCCTAACTGATCCAACGTACATCCCCCCTCCCCCCATGTAGCTAAGAAAGTGAAGACATTCTTGAGCTAAACGATGCGTTAATTTAGTGTTCAAGACGGTTAATGTTATATTAGTGAAATGAAATAAAATGGGGTTTAACGTCCAACTTGTCTGCTCCTAACATGGGCATACGCCATACGGGGAAATAATTTTACCCGGGTAGCGGCACTACGGCCTACACTTATATCGAATTCCAACCGCCAAAGGATCGTTTACGTGCATGCATGTACACGGAACCGTGGGCTTTCTTCCCATCCGAACGTTTAGATAGCTGTTTTTGTCAGATCTTCCGTCCTGGTTATAATAGTGTATGGATTCGCGTAGCGGAGTATAGCCATCAAACCTATCCTCTGATAGATCTGCATAAATACAACCCATAAACCTGACATAACAATGATAATAGACAACCAAAGAATATATCACAAACCCTAACCCTGTCATAACAATGATAATAGATAAGATGAACTGAATATATCACAAACCCTAACCCTGTTATAACGATGGTAAAAGACAACCACTGAATATAGTAGGTTGAATTATAAAATAAAACCAAGTACGAACAATCCAAACCATTAGCCAAAATTCGAAGTCCTGATAGTGTAATCAGCAAATAGACTGTTCACCGTGTACTACATTGTGATACATGTAATGAAATCGGGGTTTACTGTTCTCTAACACCAACCGGTTAGTTTTACTACTCGCCAACAACAACCGGTTAGTTTTACTGCTCTCTAACACCAACCGGTTAGTTTTACTAATCGCCAACACCAACCGGTTAGTTTTACTACTCGGCAACATCAATCGGTTAGCATTACTACTCGGCAACACCAATCGGTTAGTTTTGCTACTCGCCAACAATAACCGGTTAGTTTTACTACTCGCCTACACCAACCAGTTAGTTTTACTACTCGCCAATAACCGGTTAGTTTTACTACTCGCTAACGCTATCCAGATTTCGTACTTTTAAGTGGTGTCTGTTTTTTCAGTCATGGAACTCGAAATGCCAGGAGTATTTATGACGCCAACTCTTATTCTATTTCTCTCAAGACAAAAATCCAAATATTTTATTCTAGTCATTTTCCTTTCCATGCCCACCGCTGGCGGGAACGCCATTTGACGATTTCACGCCAAAAAAAAGCCTTGATGATTGATGGCATCTCTGGAAATGATTTCCCGTTTTCCGTGTCTCATTGAATACATAATGACGGTAGGAGACATTGGTCTAGCGTTAAACATATTGATGATCGTTTATTGTTTTATATCTGATTGTTTAAGAGGACGGGGAATATCAGAGACTATTTCACTTTTGATGATTCCATCAGATTTAAAGTTTCTGACACAACATTTCTATCAAAGCGTCTTCTCTATTTACGGAAGACAATTAGAGACAATCATATGAAGACATTATGAAATGAAATGAAAATAGTTTGCCTTGTCTTCACTAAAATATGGTTCTTTATTAAACTCTTGTTGTTTTAGTATATGATACACATCAACAAGAAACTATGTGCAATTTTTGTGTTTCTGGATCAACTATATTTCTCATAATCTTTAAGTGGCATTTAGTAACTGGATAGAGCAATAAACTATAACACATATTTATATTACCTCACAATTTTATATTACTGTATTAGCTTAAGGGCGTTGAGCAGTCTAAGATTCGCACTAACTTTTCAACGCCAATCTTATTAAGTCTTTGCAAACTTGTTCCACTTATAAAATAACTCAGAAAATTCTCGAAAGTCGCGTCGTTTTATGTGTAACAATGGAGATACGAGGCGGAGGAATAAAACTATTTATAGCAAACGAGACTGATTCCCCGACCTAGATCAGGTGTTGAATAAATTATGACGTCGTGCACGCAAGTCACGTGACCAACACAGACGTGGCTTCAACGGGAGTGGAAGATGTCACGTGACCAGAAGGAATTCCCTGTATGACGCGATTATCCAGGTCTATTTATCTATCACGAAAGGAACATGACGGATTTTTTTTTTATGGTCAAAGATTACTATTTTTTGAATGCATAACATGATTTAGAGTGCGGTGGAGTAGTTCAGTGAAGTAATTATTTACTTTTACATCCGAATTGTTGTATTTTAATACTTGTTGTCGACGTATTCAAAGAATTAACCCAAAATCGCAAAATCTCGTTTGAAGGTAAATAATGAACAACAATTTTAAAATACTTTGAGTTGGTATTTTTTAACGTTTTTGGTGTCGAAATGTAGCTTATAACCTCCACTTTCGATCTACTGGTGGGATTATCAATAAATCTTTTGAGCTTGTACTAATAGAATTTCCAAGAAAACGCATCGTTTTTTTGCGTTTCCATGGATACAAGACAAACCAAAACCTATAGCCAAAAATTGACCAGTGTATTTTTGGGACTTGCTATTAGCATTGTTCATGCGAAATTTGATGAAAATATCTGCAGGCATAACTGAGAAAATTCTACTTTTGTTGTCATCAATACCCCTTTTTATCATGCTTTTGGGCCAAGTTTGGAACATAGTTGGTAAATAAAATTGTTATTTATTTGGTGATTAATATGTAGTTTATCACCCCAAATAACAAAAAATGTCATATCTTATCAACAAAAATTACAGTGCTAGCTTTAAAATTTGCATTTTAGACTACTCAACGCCCTTAAAAAGGTTGAGAGAATACTCTTCGAAACGTCACCTAAATAAATAAGTAGCTGTTTCTCCATAAGTACGTGTTATAGTTTATATTTCTCATGAACAGTGATTGAAAGTTGAGTAAACTCTCAACTTAAGTCTGAGGATGCTTTGTTAACTTGGGACCCAGCGGGCGATCCACGTGGTAATGAAATTAAATGGAATGAATACAATATCTCTCTCTCTCTCTCTCACACCATCATACACCCACCCACAATCACACACTTTCAATCTCCTCTATCTCGCCCCTCTCTCATTCTATCTACCACGTTCGCACTCTCCTTCCAGGGATCTCCCCCTTCCCCCTCTCTCTCCCGCATCTCTCTCGGAAAACCAGAAGAAGCCGTATTCTAGATTACATACTTATTGATCTTTCTGTAGCTCAGACCGAGAGATTATTTGAAGTAGATTACATGGCCACTTCAGTTTGACGTCGTCTATATTCAAGGGAAGTCGTTTAAAAGCTGTTCATGAATTAAAACAAATTACAACAAACAAGACATCTTATGGTATTATATCTGTAAACAAAGGAACTACAAACCCCTTGACAAGTTTACAATAATATTATCAAAGTGACGAGGTTCAATTTAAATCTGCGCAGCTTTTAACGATAATTTCAGACCCAGCCATCACAGATTTTGTTAAGTAGCGAGCACTGGAATGGAGTGAAGCGTCTGATGTGTTTGGACTGATTGTGCTAAAGAAGACCAGGGGCCTGTTTCACGAAATTTGAACGAAGATATAATCTAAATTTTACTAATTTGATTGGATAATATTAGATTGATTTTAGCGCTTAGCCAATCAAATTTTAAGTATTCACTAAAATTTTGATTTTAGGTTTAGTTAAGATTTCGAAAACCAAGGCCCTGGCCCCGAACTCGCAAAGCACTCTCAGACTTAAGTTGAGAATTTACTCAAAATTGTTCGCCTTATCTTAACTGAAATATAAGCCTTTATAAAACTTTTGTTGATTTAATGTATCGAATACATCACTAAGCAACTATGTACAAAGTTTTAGGTTTCTGGATCAAAGATATTTTTCATAAACAGTGATTGAAAGTTGAGTAAATTCTTAACATAAGTCTGAGAATGCTTTGTGAACTTTGTGCCCAGTTCCCGATCCACGTGATAATGAAATTAAATGGGGTTTAGCGTCCTCTTGTTGTACTCCTACCGGGGGAATGACGATGAGCAGTTTGTTATGATGGACATTTTGCCGGGACAGCATCTGTAAAGGGTCTTGTGTATACGTCGATTTTTCGGCCTATTACCATGGTCACGCCTTCTGTCCTACGTCATTGGCACGCCTTCCGTCCTACGTCACAAGGTAGGAGCCAGTTGGCCAATGTATGGATCGAACACGGGGCCTCCAGGTTAGCTAGCCAACGTCCTTCTCACTGATTCCCCATGGCTACCGGGTGATAATGAACATACTGACCCCCTCCCCCCGCCCCAAATAAGCATATTGAAAAGTAACGTATTTTTTTGTGTAAATTTGAATTATTATGGACTAGGTGATGGTGATCGTCGGGGCTTTTACAAAGCTGGGTCCAGAAATCACAAATGACACCATTGGTTAATAACTATCAAATATATTATCGACCAATGTGGATTTTGTTATGTATGCAAAATCCATTTAAGAGATAGCGAGAAATGGGGTTTAACGTCGACTCAACACAAACTAGGTCATTTCGGGACTTACATATGGTTCAATTTTATTTCAATAATTCGCTTGCGCGTAGGGGTCTTTAGCTGTGGGAGGAAACCGGAGTGCCAAATCCATTTAAACTGCAATATCAATTATTAAAACGACTAAATGATCAGTATATTCATAAATCGAATAAATTTGTTGATTATTATTTATAATTATAGAATTAAATTAAAGCCGTTTCTTATCTCAGTGCCGAATATTTATTTCATAAGATGTAGCACATGTAGCCATAAACTCCATGTCCAGATCGGGAGATGGATAAAGGTAGTTTGTGAACAAAGAATTTGTGATATATGTGAAGTAAATAAATACCACTACTTATTCAACTGTACTGATTTTATTAAAGAACTTGAGAACTACCATCTACTCAGATTTTATTATACACGACCCCATACTTTTAAATATAATAACCTTTTTAATTCAAGTAAACTGTCAATAACTATAGAATTATGTATGTTCTTAAAGATATTACTTAAATTTATGTCCATTGACCAAGGAATTAAAAGCCTGCATCTTGTAAATAAGTAAATAACCTATCATTCATATGCCATGTAATTTGTAATTTTCTGTTCTGTTCAGTTCTTTAAAAAAATATTTCGGCGAAAGAAATAACAAAGACAAACTACAACCTAATATTCTACGTTTGTTACTGATTTTACGTGGAGAGAGATAAATGGGGTTTAACGTCCACAACCTCGGTCATTTCGGGATTAACGTATGGTTTAATTTTATTATTAACAAATCCTTGATCATTTTCATATCAATGTTACGTAACGTTTCAAAGAAATAACGCCTTTATGTTATGTTTTAAATCAAAGTTACGTTTCAAGGTAATGTTACGTTTCAAAGTGATGTTACGTTTCAAGGTAATGTTACGTTACAAAGTGAGGTTATGTTTCAAGTAATGTTACGTTTCAAAGTGAGGTTACGTTTCAAGGTAATGTTACGTTTTAAAGTAATGTTACGTCATGTTAGGTTTCAAATTAATGTTGCGTCACGTTTTGTTTCAAGGTAATGTTACGATTCAAATTAATGTGTTATATTACTGTCTGTTCCAGGTAATACTACAACATAAAAACTGCTTGTCATTTATTCAAATTTTAATTAAAATGGCTAAAACTTCGTGAAATACCTAGAATGGCCATCTCATTACTTTTTGTGCTGTAAGCTTTATGTTGTGCTTCAAATTAATGTTACGTTATGTTGCGCTTCAAAGTAATGCTGCGTTTCAAATTAATGTAACGTTATGTTGCGTTTCAAATTAAGGTTACTTTTAAATTATTGTTACGTTATGTTGCGTTTTGAATTAATGTTAAGCTTTAAATTAATGCAAAGCTACAAAGTAATGTTTGTTATGTTACGTTTCAATCTAATGTTATGATAATATGTTACCTTTCAAATTAATGTTATGTTGCGTTTCAAATTAATGTTATGTTGCGTTTCAAATTAAGTAATGGTATACTTCATCTTAACGTCTTGTTTTATCTAATCAGCAGGAGCATGTCAAGTTCAGAGGCGGATTCAATGAGCCCCCCCCCACCATAATTTTCGACAGTGCCCTTTTTTACTGCTGAAAGTGCCTTTTCTCAGACACAAACACATCCGTCCCGAACATTTACTTTGACGATAATATCAGCCAAATAGCTCTTGGAATGGCTACAGATACAAGGAAATAACCGTTAATTTTCTGGTGCCCTCACCCCCTCTCAGCTGCGTGTCCCGTCTCCGCGGTCAATACCCTCATTTTGCGTCCCCCCGCCCCCTTTTAAAATTCCTAGATTCGCCCCTGAAGTTGGCATAAGAATAATGTCCAGGGCTCACACTGGCTTTCAATTTTTTTCCGCCAAAATGTATGATAACTTTTATGTAAAGAAATGTTCATATATTTTTTCCGCCAGCTTAAATATTTTATCAACCAAAAATATGTGATAAAAAATTATACAATATCTGACAATTTTATGTCTCAGTTAGGCTTATCAGAAAACAATTACCGATATATACAATGAACAATATTAATGTCACTCACTCAAATAAAAAAGTCGTCGTTTCCTAAATGGATATTGACGTCATTGGTTTCACATAAGTTAAACCAGTGGAGATAACCATTTAAGGGTAGGCGTTAACCATTCGGTCACCCCTTCCCCCTTTTCTATAAAGTCATTAAAGTTATTTTAATACAAACAATACAAGATTTGTGAGAATCGATATCAATGACCTGAAGAAATAAAACGAAATGGGGTTTAATGCCCCTATTATTCTATAAAGATCCGAGTGGGCTAGCTCGGTATAGAAAACTTCAATAAAATCCATTAATTTGTTTCTGAATTTCTTCTTGGCAGTTGAGATTTGTTAATGGGTGGTAGACGAACAGATTTCAGCACATATATTTATTTTTATTTTTATCATGTGGGTCTTTTTTATAGGGTATAGTTTTGAGTAACTGTATTTATTGTGATTGTGATGCAAGAACGGTTGTATCCTGTTTATTGAGTTTGTTGCTTGGCTCTTGAAGTGGAAGTAGTAAAGTTGTATATTATGGTACATTATCCGATTATATTACTAAACGATTATATTTAATTTTGGCAGATTCCGCGATGGCTCAATGAATAGGACGTGGGTTCATTTCGACAGTCCACGGTGATTCAATGAGTAAGACACAGGAGTGGTGGGTTAACTCTTTCGGATCAAAAAGTCTGGTACTGATTCAAATGGTTTGGTTTAAATTCCAAGGTTGTTGGTAACAAGGAGCAGGGTTGCAATTCAAGCTCGTTGGTTTTCTTCGAGTCATCCGGTTTCCTACCACTGCTAAATACTTCTACATGCAAGCGAATTATTGAAATTAATTTAAACAATTTGTTTGATCAGAAATTACCTAGTTTCTGTCGAGTGGACTTGCAATCTCTCTCTCTCTTTCTCTCTCCCTCTCTCTCTGCGTGCTGGACCGAAAAAGTTCCCAAGGATTTTCCGTTGTGGTTTGGTTGTCATTGGTGCAAAACGGGAGATCGGGCAAAGACAGCGTATAGTCGTTCGAATGGGACGGAAATCTGAGATCTAGTGTAAACGTAAGCCTACGCGTAAACGAATTCTTCAATATTGTGGTGTTTAGACGAATCCCTAGCACTTGCAATCCAACGAAGTTTCGATAAAATATACACGCCTTCATCAGCCCGTTAGTAGAGAACGAGGGTGTCACGGTGATTAAGTGGGTAAGACGCTGGCTCGCTAGCCTGAAGGTCAGGTGTTCATCAAGATTTTTCGGTGTGGTCCCCCCGGAACGCCTGGCAAGGATAGCTGTCTAGTCGTTTGGATTGGACGGAAAACCGAGGTCCCGTGTACAAATTGGCTTGCACGTAAATGATTCCTTGGATGTAACAATTCGAGTACTAGTAGGCCGTAGTGCCGCTGTCCGGGCAAAATTTCCCCATAGTACACTGTATGGTGTATACCCGTCTTCATTCGCCCAGGTTCGAACAGAACAGTTGGAAGTTAAACCCCATTTCATTTCATTTCAATACGAGACCGTCCATTTTTATTACATTGTGTTGACGGGCAAACCATATTTTATTTTGACACAAAGAAAGATGGGTGACTTTTAAAATGGTATATCTTTGACAGAAATTGATTTTCCGTCATTTACAGTTAAAAATATTTTCATCAATTATACGCGGAGAATGGATGGTGTTAAAGCAACGCCTTCCAATCAATAATACAAATCATGAATTCTGCACGAAAGAAATTCAGTGACATATTACGCAATATTGTTAAGACTGATGGCAGCATCTGGTTCACCAAGATAATATTCCACAGATTTCATTGATTTTAAGTTTCTTTTCTGGATATTTGTCCCAAAAAATATCATTTAGATTGCTTATTAACGTTTACAAAATGTTGATACCTTTTTTTCTTCTTTTTAAATAATTTTTCTCCAAAAACAATCATTAAGTTCGCTTATTAATGTTTACACAAACTAGACCATTTCGGGACTAACACATAGTTCAATTTTATTTCATTAATTTGTTTTCGCGTAGGGGGTTGGGATGACCTAATGGTCTAGAGTGCCGCGCCTTGGCGCTTCGACATCTACCTGGCCGGTCACCTCTGGCTTGCGGCTGTGGTTTCGAGCCCTGTTATGAGCGTATGTGGCCTGGATATTGGGGCGCCTTCTCAACCTCGCGGGTTTCCTCCGGGCACTCCGGTTTCCTCCCACTGCTAACGACGCCTACGCGCATGCGAAATATTGAAATGAAAATTTACAAAAAACATATGTTAGTCCCGAAATGATTTAGTTTGTGTTGAGTGGACGTTAAACCCCATTTCTCTCTCTCTCTCTCTCTCTCTCCCTCTCTCTCTCTCTGTTTTCGCGTAGTGGTATTTAGCAGTTGAAGGAACCCTAGGACCACGAGAAAATGCACGACGTTGGATAGGCGACCCTATCTCTTGTCACGTACAACCGGGGAATCGAAACCACGCCAGTTGACTAAGTGACAGACCTTATGATAAATCATCACCACTCCACTCCCAATGATGAGATACAGCCCAAAAACACGTGTAAATGATTGAAATTGAGATTTTCAAAATCGTTGGCGACCTCCCTGACACACTTTAAAATCGGTCTCTTGAACAAGTTGTTGAGACTGAATGCTGTATTCTTGTCCACCGTTCCCACTTCCAACATCCGGCTAACCAAACATCCTGCTCCAGTCACAAACATACCCTTAAATCTACCGCCATAACTAGCGCAATTAAAATAGTTTGTGACCAATATCTCTAACTAAACATTGGATTATTCTGACATTTCAAAATTTATTTCTTATTGTATCTAATTATTGTTCTATTTCAATCTAGGATTATTTCCTGTAGGGATTTAAGAAAATAAAACCATAGTAAAAGTCACAAAATCAGTTTTAGGTTGCACTACGTTACCTGCTTAATCTGTTTTTAAATCATCGGTTTCCTCCCCAAGAGGTGTTTGCTATTAGTTTTGGCAGTGTCAGTATTGAATGCCAATTAAATCGACTAATGATCAAATTATAAAATCTGTTAAAGCGTGGATATACGAGTCGATCAATATACTTTTAGTGACTGTGGCGATGTCATTAAGGCCAGTCAATCTACGTTAAATTTAGGGTCGCCTAGAACAAATTGCCATCTTCGTGTTCTCTAGATCATCCTTTACAGCATATCCAAAGTTCAATTTAGAACAACCTATTATCACTGAATTTAAATCAACCCCATGACGTCATCACGTCTTATTTTGACGTTAAATTATGATGCGAGCATGCAATGTCCACAAACAAATGACGAAGCTCCCCGGGTTAAGTTAACTGACGGGTCTTTAAATGTAAATAACCAATTGGTCATTAATAAAGTGAATGGATCCGGGGCCAGTCCTAATGCAAAAATCAACATTTAGTCACTTTTAACGGAAAATTCGCGGCAAATAGCCATATTGAGCGAGTATCCAATCTAGCATGTATTTATCGTTACTCGCTGCCTATACATATCAAAACGAAAGTAAATTCTTCGATTGTCGTTCCTCTACTTCTGTTTCCGGCATTCAGGTTCCATAAAATGCCGACCACTTGATCCGCACATACCGTGTGCTCCCTTTGGACGCTACGTCACCCGAGCAGACGTCAAGCCGACGTTTACATTTTGTTTTGGCGGGGGGGGGGGGTCACAATGGCTAAGTGAGTAGGCTGCTGGCTTGCTGTCCGGAGGTAGGGTGTTCATCCGGATATTCTGGTGTTGCTCCCCTTTGTCAGTGATGCAGGCCGCAGGGCCTCACAAGGAGAATTGTCTAGTCGTTCGGATGACGAAAAATCGATGAACCATGTATACTTTAACGTGTACGTATGAGATCCTTAGTGAGTTGGAATTCTATATACGAGTAGGCCGTAGTGTCGCTAGCTGGGCAAAATTCACTCATAGCACATTATATGGTGTATAGTTGTCTCCATTAGCCCAGTTCTGAGCAGATCCGTAGGACGTTAAACCCCATTTCATTTCATTTCCAATATAGTATTTTCCTTGTAACACTGGTCGTCTCTATGCCCTTTAACTGAGAATGAGTAATAAAACACTCTACGCAAAAAAACAAATTGCATTCCTTCTAACACTGGTCGTCTCTATGCCCTTTAACTGAGAATGAGTAATAAAACACTCTACGCACAGAAAATGGAAAAAACAAATTGCATTCGAAACACTTTCATCTACTGTCTGAAGAGAATAAATAAACCTTTTGACATCAACTCGCAATACACAATAAAAACTGTATCTTAGAATAGAGTTTATATCTTTCAGGTCTTACAGGATAATTTATCGTTCAGACGGGGAATTGGGTAAATTTTATATCGTATATTTAATGTTTATTCTATACTAGAAGAAGACGATGTCGTTACCCACTAGAAGACGACGATGTCGTTATAGAATGATGGAAGCGTATACGTATAGGGTCAATAGCACGATAGATACCGCAATATTAAGTTGGTATTATGTCAACATATTGTGATTATTCTAATGATTTTATATCTGAAAAGTCATTTTTTGCCGATGTAACTGAGTCAACACGCTATGTTTTATGTCTCCATTCCGTCTTAAATGTACACGTTTGCGGTAAGATGTTGCTATTCGGAAGCTTTGGCGACATATTCTATTTCGCCGTAGCATATGTCGACATATTCGCAAGATATTGCCATGCGCTATGTCGACGTGTGCATCTAAAACAAAATGACGACATGCAAATTAGCGAGTTATTCAATTAACTTGGCAAAAATTGCCTCTTCAGAGATAACATCGTTAGCAAAATCACAATATGTTGACTTATTATCAACTTAATATTGCGGTATCTATCGCGCTATTGACCCCTATACGCTTCCATACCTTATCTACTAGAAGAAGACGCTGTCGGTATCTACTAGAGGAAGACGCTGTCGATATTCATTTCCATAACACTCCGGAGGAGGGGGGGCGAATGGTTGGAAAGAGGGTGTCATTGAGTCAACTGGCGTGGTTTTGATTCCTCGGTTGTATGTGACAAGGAGTAGGGTCGCCTGTTCAACCTCCTGAAAAGGAGTAGGTTCGCCTATCCAACCTGGTGGGTTTTCTCCGGGTTATTCGATTTCTTCCCACTGCTAAAGATGCCTACGCGCAAACAAATTAGTGAAAACCATCCTAATATGTATCGAGTTGACAGTAAATCCTCTCTCTCTCTCTCTCTCTCTCTCTCTCTCTCTCTAAACCGGAAGTTGTT
The DNA here is from genome assembly GCA_036850965.1 of Patella caerulea. NCBI lineage: Eukaryota > Metazoa > Mollusca > Gastropoda > Patellidae > Patella > Patella caerulea. Next base: position 61,036,237 of record JAZGQO010000006.1, on the reverse strand, counting down.
TAACACATCCCGAATATAAATTAAATATTAAATGGGGTATAACGTCCTACTGTTCTGGGTTAATGCCACCCCAGGTTTCTATCTGCAAGGCGACGATAAATAACAAAATAACATTCACACCCGCTGTTATTTACAACATGTCCAATATTTCAAAATGGTTTTTATCTTTAAAACGTCTATATTATTCTATTTTAGTCTTTGGTGACAAGTGATATGTCGGATGTCCGCATGTGGTTTTCTAAGTATAACGGATATTGTACTTTATCATATTACACAGAGTGCCGAACGACCATTGTCTTTGTTAATAAATCAACGCTGTTATAATTTTATTTCCCTTTAGTTAGCATAGAAGTCGAGTGTTCGAAACATTTAAAAAAAGTGTGAATGTTTTGTGGGTGGTTATAGCTACTAATCAATTCATTTTTTGAAGATTGGTTTGTTTTTTAGTATTTACTCGTCTTTCAAAGGCAGGATGAAAGAGAAATCAATACGGATATATGAAATGTTTTACAGGTCGGAATAATCTGGCAATGTATTTATTTGTAGTGGGTGTGAAAAGCCGGATATACCACTGAATAAGAAATTAATTAATCCCAATTGCTGGCTAATAAATTGTCAAGAAGACGGACCAATTCCTTTCAGTTAACCATTTGCGGGATTGAACTTTAAAAATGAAAAACGATTGGAGGCGATGATAATGGATTTATAAAAATGTTTTTCCGACACAGATTACTGCGAACTTATAACTTTTTTGTTAGTTTGAACTAAATTTAATTTGTTGTTTACCATAACTTCCTTGTTGCTGGTATGGTAACTATGGCAACAAGTAATGTTGGTGTTATTGTCATAATCATGACGATGCCGGAAGGCTGACAGTCTTGGACTATTAATAAATGCCACTTTAACACCAGTAACATTACTTCTAACGAGCTAATCGATCAGTGAAACTAAAATTGAGCTTAACGTCCTACTGTTCTCCGACTTGGCTAATGGAGACGGGGAGAGAGAGAAAGAGAGAAATGGGGTTTAACTTCCACTCGACGCAAACTAGGTCATTTTGCGACTAACATATGGTTTTGATTTAATTTTAATTATTCGCTTGCGCGTAGGCGTCTTTAGCGGTGGGAGGAAATCGGAGTACCCGGAGAAAACCCACGAGATTGGACAGGCGATCCTACACCTTGTCACGTACAACCGTGGATTCGAAACCACGCCAGTTGACTCAATGGCGGCCTGTATGCTATAGCGCGCACGCTAACCATTCGGCCATTCAACCCCCCCCCCCCCTAATGACAGATTGCCGCCCTACGAGCGATACTATTCCACTTATGGAATGACTCAATCAGCGATCCACAACCATCAATGTTAACACGTTATCAAACATGTAGGATGAAAACCAGGATGTATCGACCGGGCTACGGTTTATCATTCGCCGTTCATCGTGATTTTCCGTGTTGCAGAATGAAGGGCAGCTGTCTTGTTATTCGAATTAGGCCGTGATGTGAAATTTCTAGCAAGCTTGCTTCTGTTGCTCCATCCCGACGATTTTCAGGCGGAAAACAAACTACATAATCTAATTCTTCTAGTATTACTTTGTATTTCCACACAACTTTTCTTTTATCAATTCTTTGACGTTTGACAGAAAACGTCAAAATAAAAATGGGCTTACTTATCAATGTGCGATGGTATTTGAATTTCGCGGTGATTTGGTTTAAATAGATCACGTGACAAAGCTCACCAATCAGACGCACGCGACGAAAGGTCAACGGGTCGTGTAGAGTGAAAGTCACCGGTTTGTTTACGTTTTGATAGTAAACAAGCGGAAGAATAACTAGAACTGTATACTCCGTGTAGATTTTGTTTAAAACACCGATGTAAAACCGTTTACTGTGAGAAACTGGGAAAAATCTAGGGTATGTGCTAACCAGTGGATCAAATTAGATGGAAATATTGATATGTTGGACAAAGAATTGCAGGAATGTGCAGACAAAACTCTCTCTCATTCTAACAATACAGACTTCTCACATACCTTACCAACGTAAAAAAACCCCAACAACTGTGTATGAATAAAGAACTATGTTTAGAGCAGCTAATATTTTACCAGCGAAATAAGAAAAAGAATAATAGGTCTGGTTAATTTGTTAAGGGGATCATTATCTTAACATTTTCCAATTTTATTGCAAATGCAAGTTGATGAAGATATTCTCCTATTCCTAAATGTATGACAACTCAGACCAAGACAAAAGACCACTATGGAAATGACTGTGTCACCATTGAGGTGAAATACCATGTGCATTACTTTAAAGTTGCCTTACTGTATCTGCAGAAATTTATGCCCTTCTTGTTAAACTCTACTGTAACAAATGACAGGGTTAGGTTAACTATAGAGACCAAGAACCAAACAATATTTCCTCTGTGGATGCAAATCAGGCTGCATTAGCTACAGATAGTTGTATTTGTTACAAGTGAAAGCTTTCTAGTATGGATTTGTGAAAATTGTTTGAATATGAAAGTGACAGTCAAATGATATTGATGAAATTACATGATTTTTTATGAATAGTCCTACACCTGTATGTATTTTTGTAAGCGGTTTGGACATTGGTGTGCATGTAAAAAGACCCCTTGGAAGTTGGAATTCGATATAAGAGTAGGCCATAGTGCTGTGCCCAGGCAAAATTTCCCTCATAATAAACTGTATAGCGCACGCCCGTCTTCCTTAACCCAGTACATGTATATAGGAGCTACAGATAGATGTATTTTTTAGAAGTGAAAGTTTTCTAGTATGGATTTGTGAAAATTGTTCAAATATGAAAGTGACAGCCAAATCAAATTGATGAAATTGTGATTTTTATGAGTAGGCCTCAACCTGTATACATATGTATTTTTGTATTTTAAACATGTTTTACTTAAATGTACTGTACATGTCGATAAATGTTCATATCATATTTAGCTATTTTAAGTTGACATATATGTTTTTATTTTCCTTTTTTATTCCAATTCAATTCAGACGTGGTTTCTCCTTGTCAGTGGTGCAGGCAGAGGGGCTGACAAGGTACAAGGACTGCTGTCTAGTCGTTCAAATGTGACGAAAAACCGAATTCCTGTGTAACATTGGTGTGCACGTAAAAAGGTCCCTAGGCAGTTGGAATTCGATATAAGAGTAGGCCATAGTGCTGTGCCCAGGCAAAATTTTCCTCGTAGTACACTGTATAGCGTACATGTACATGTATAACAGCAGAACAGTAGGACGGCGTTTAACTCCATTTCATTTCTTATTCATATTACTGGAACAATTTAGTTAACTGTTTGTTTTTCTCTTATATGTACTTTTCTTTACTGGCATATATCTTTTAATTTTGTACAGTGTATACGGACACAAGACCTGATCTGTGTGTAAATACATGTAGTCTGTGCAGTTTAGCCCCCCCCCCCCAAAAAAAAAATTGATGATTTCTTAGGAGTATTCTTAGCCGGCCACATCCTCAGTCCCTCCAAAAAATTCTATACCCCCCCCCCCCCCAAATTTTATGAGCTGGCGACGGGCCCGATTCTGTGGATATAAAAATCTGAAAAGCAGATTAGAAACCATTCTCCAGTATTAATACACTATATAAATGATGTTATTATTATTATATACATTTTTCATTAAAGATACATTATATAAGATTTAGATAAAGAACTAGCCATTCTTGCTATAATAGTTCAAAAGTAGATAATGTAAAATGAATAATTTGAATGAATAAATTTCATTCAAATTACTCTATTGCAAGCAAAGATATTAGCCTTTAAAGGTTTGGCAGTCATGTTCAACAATTTCAACCACTGTACTGTTTGATCAAAGCTAAGTCACGGTCCTCCATATTTGATTAAATCAAAGTATCGCTGAATCATTTTAATCTATTTAATATCGGAGAAATCTCATGCCATCGAGTGTTGTTGTGGAATACTGTATGAGGAAGTATATAAAATTGCATTCATTTCTTATTTTTTAGTACTGTATTTCTTTCTATAAAATAAATGTATACTTATTTGACATCTCTTATAATATGTCTTTATTGTTGTTTTTTTTTAAAAAACAAGTATAATTGCATGTTCAGGGTTGTTAGGTGAATCATTATTAATATTCTGTTGTATCAGTGGGCTCATGTAGATAGTATTATTTTTTTTGTTTTTTTCTCAACATTATATATAATTATTATACCGAACCAGTATTTCAATCATGCCTAAAACGTTTTCATCTGTATACTATATTTATATTTCTTTTGCATATTGTTTTATTGAAATAAAATGGAAAAAAAAAATTTTCCAGGAAATATCACATTCATTGATACAATTTCGCTTTTGACCATATTTTTTCCGCAAATCACGGGCCAGCCGTGTTCACGGTGTCAGCACAACATTTATCTGATGTTATTGTCCCGTAATTCAGGCATATTTGCAGAAAAATTCTCTCATACAAATGTAAACAAGCCAACGTGTTCCGTCTCGTAAAAGGTATTCCCTGGTCTATTTATGGCTATTGACCCCTGACCTAATGACGTTGATTGCTTTTATGGTTTCTGATTGGCTTAGAATATGATTTCTTCACCACATTATGGCTACACTTGACAAATATAGTCCGATGCGTAATTCGAGTGTTGGTCTGATTGTACAAAACATCGCAATAGAAATGTGTACTACAGTGACGACTTACTTGTTTACTTGTGCAGCAAAGCGTCAGATTTTCGCCTGGAATTTGCTGGGACAAAATGAAACGATTTTCGTGGCTAAATCACAGCCTAAATGTGGTTCGGTTAAAGATCAGTGTGTATCCCTTTCAATGTATGTGGGGTCTGTACTCAGAGCATACGTAGTTTGTAAATGACATATATGTGATTTGTTTCATATTTGAATAGAACGTGGCTAAACAGAGTTAAAAAGTAATATCATATATTATCAAAAACAGCGAGGGGGGTTGGGATGGCCTAGTGGTCTAGAGTGCCGCGCTTCGACCTCTAGCTGGCCGGTCATCTCTGGCTTGCGGCTGTGGTTTCGAGCCCTGGCGTGAGCGTATGTGGCATGGAGATCGGGGCGCCTTCTCAACCTCGTGGGTTTCCTCCGGGCACTCCGATTTCCTCCCACTGCTAAAGACCCTTACGCGCAAGCGAATTATTGAAGTAAAACTAAAACAATATGTTAGTCCCGAAATGACCTAGTTTGTGTTGAGTGGACGTTAAACCCCATTTCTCTCTCTCTTAAAAACAGCGGAGGTCAATTAGGAGATAAACACTTCCTGTTACGTATTTAGAGGGGGTTTATCGTCCATTTAACCATGCTTGAATCATTAGACCACGAGACGCGGTTTTAATTAATATATGGACTGATTTTCTACTGTTTTATGTATTTCAGAAATGTGTTTTCATAAAAGATGATGTTTGAAAATGGTGTGATAGTCATATGTGCAGAATTTCTTGAAGATATTTGCCAATAAAGATTTGAGTTGAGGAAGATCATGGAGCACAAAAATGAAAAAAAGTACACTGGAATATTTATACGCAGTAATTCGCCTTGATAATTCAGAGGGGGTTTATTGTCCATTCGACCACACTTTTCGACCAATCAGAATCGAGGAAATTTCTAATTTGTGCTACAATAAGGAGAGAGAGAGAGAGAGAGAAATGGGGTTTAAAGTCCACTCAACACAACTAGGTCATTTCGGGACTAACATATGGTTTAATTTTATTTCAATAATTCGCTTGCGCGTAGGGGTCTTTAGCAGTGGGAGCTACAATAAGGTGTAAACCGGAATACCCGGAGACAACCCACGAGTTTGTACAGGCGATCCTACATCTTGCCAGGACAACCGGGAATTCGAAACCGCCACAGTTGACTCAATGGCAGGCCCTATGATACAGCGCGCACATTTTAACCATTCGACCATCCAATCCCCGTCTTTTGTAGTCACAGTAGGTACAGAACAGTAAGATACTAAACATTTTTTTTTTTTCAATTTCAGTTATTATCTCGTTTCTGTATAAATTTCGGAAACAATCGTGTTTTGAGAAAAGGTCTAGTTCTATCACAGCCAGGTTCAACTTTATTTCAATAACTCGCTTGCGCGCATTGGCCTTTAGCAGTGGGGGTGGGGGGCAAGAGGACCCAGAGAAAGCCCACGAGACAGGCGACCCCCCCATCTTGTCAGGTACACTCGTAAATCGAAACGACATCAGTTGACGCAATGACAGGGCTCACGCGCTAACCATTCGGCATCCAACTGCCCAAATGCAAGAGGAGAAATGGAATGGCATGAGCAGTTTGACTGATAACTTAGATGTTTGTTAGATAATGGAACAGTTTCTTAATGCTTTTTGCTATTTCTAAATAAATGACATATTATTTAGTCTTCCTGACTTGAATATCTTGACAAGGTTAAATACTAATCGTTATAAATGAATGACGTGTTATATAGGCTCCTTGCGTTTAATATCTTGGCACGGTATAATCTATTATGATTGTCAGATAAAGAGAGAGAAAGAGAGACAGAGGGGGTAGAGGGGGAGAGAGAGAGAGGGGGGTTGAGGGGGAGAGAGGGAGATAGAGAGGGTAGAGGGGGAGAGAGAGAGAGAGAGAAAGAGAGAGAGGGGGTAGAGGGGGAGACAGAGAGAGATATAGAGAGAGGGAGAGGGGGAGAGAGAGAAAGATGAAGAGAGGGAGAGGGGGGAGAGAGAGAGAGGAGAGGGAGAAAGAGAGAGAGAGAGAGAGATAGAGAGAGAGGGGGAGAGAGCGAGAGAGATAGAGAGAGAGAGGGGGTAGAGGGGGAGAGAGAGCGAGAGAGAGAGAGGGGTAGAGGGGAGAGAGAGCGAGAGAGAGAGAGGGGTAGAGGGGAGAGAGAGAGATAGAGAGAGGGAGGTGGGTAGAGAGAGAGAGAGTTGAGGGGGAGAGAGAGAGAGAGAGGGGGGTAGAGAGGGAGAGAGAGAGAGGAGAGAGAGAGGGGATAGAGAGGGGAGAGAGATAGAGAGAGAGAGAGGGTAGAGGGGGAGAGAGAGGGGAGAGAGAGGAGAGAGAGAGGAGAGGGAGAAAGAGAGAGAGAGATGAGTTAATGTCCACTAGACACAAACTAGATTATTTTGGGACTAACATGTGTCTCAGTTTCATTTTTTCATTTGTTCGCTTGCGCGTAGGGGTCTTCAGAAGTTGGACAGAAACCGGAGGACCCGGAGATAACCCACGAGGTTGGACAGCCAACCGTACTCCTTGTCACGTTAAAGCGGAGAATCGCAGGGAAGATTTAATAATACAATGCACACGCGTTAACAATGCGGCCACTCAAACCCCGGTAAGTAAAATGGCTATATTGAAAATTTCAACCAAATTACTTTATTCTTAGCGACGTTATCACTGTTTGAAGTTTTGAGGTGCCGTAATACTCATAATTGTTTATAGTTACTTCTAAGTATAAAATAACGACCCGCACATTTATCTCGTACATTGCGTATCTCTAACTTTAGCTTGACAACCTATAATCTTGTATGAAAGATTGACGGAAATATCACAATTTAATGGTTTGTTGGGTTTTTTTACAACTTGAATCGCTATCTTCAAACGTTTGAATTTGAAGTTGAACATAATATTTTTGCCAATTTCTCAACTGACATTAGTGATTTATATGATTACTAGGATTATTCTTTAACAAAGTAGAACTTTCTATAGATACCATCTATTTTAAGGTTTTATTTTAATAATAATAATAATAATGATATTTTTATCGCGCAACTATTCAATCCACTGGGGAATGCACTATTGTTGTTCGAGATTTGTTTTTTTTTTTTGTTTTATATGTTTGACGAAATGCAAATCTGAATTTTGTGATTTTTTCAAATAAATTTTATCTTTATATTAAAATATAATTATATTAAAATATTAAACAAAAATACGATTTACAAATTTGATATGATATGATTTCAAAACAATAATATTGATTTTAATAATAATAATAATAATAATATTTTTATCGCGCAACTATTCAATCCACTAGGGAATGCACTAGGCGCTAGAAAATGTTCTCACTTTGGAGTGTTAATGATAGTGACTAAATAACCAAGTTTTCACTTTGGATTTAAAAACCGACAGAGATTCACATTGTCGGATATTTTCTGGAAGTGTATTCCAAACAATTGATGTACTGTATCGAAAAGTTCTAGATCCAAACGATTTAAATTTATAGGCCGGTACATCCAATAATAGTTTCCCCTCTGATCTTAATGATCGTTTAGGTTGATACAGTGATACTAGATGTTGAAGGTAACCTGGCGCGGATTTATTTATCGATTGATATGCTAACGATAAGACTTTAAAGTTGATCCTTTCTCGAACTCGGAGCCAATGTAATTTGTTCAAGACTGGGGTGATGTATGATCTTGATTTAGTTTTTGTGACAATGTAAGCAGCACGGTTTTGTAATCTTTGGAGTTTTGAAATCTGGTCGTTCGTAATACCAGTTAGTACTGAATTACAATAGACAATAGACAGGACAAAGGATCGAGCTAAGGTTGCAGCAGCATCTTCAGTTATTAGATGACGAATGGGCCCTATCCTTCGGAGATGGAAATGGCATATTTTACAAATGTTGTTCACATGGTTTTCAAAGCTGAGACGAGAATCGACAAGAATTCCAAGATTTCTCACAGATTTAGACATAGCAATTTCGGTGTTTCCAATGCTGATCGTTCGAATGTCACATTTCTTAAGTCTGCTGGCAGGACCCACCAGAAGAAAGTCAGTCTTTTCATCGTTAAGTTTAAGCATATTGGATGACATCCATTGTTTGACATTTTCAAGACACCCTTCCAGATTCTTAATGACGGCATTTTGATCGATCGGAAGTGGCTTGAAGCTGTCAAGGAGCTGAGAATCATCAGCATAAAAACGATACAGAAGATTGTCATCATGAATAAGTTTGCCTAACGGCTTAGTATACATTGTGAATAATACATATTAAAAATACATATTAAAAATATGAAATTAAATACATATTAAAAATATGAAATTCTCGCTTTAATCGTAAGGTGTGAGACATTATATTAATATTGTACGAGTGCGATAGCACGCGGGCAGTATCTACATATTACGCAATGTCTTGCGTGAGACATTAAACAACTTAAAATACAGACACTATCCAGCACCCGCATTTCAATGAAATACATCACGTGTGTCCAATATTGCAACTAGTATAAATAATGTACGCTTGTCACATTGCCCGTACCATTATTTGAAATAATGATACAACAATGTCAAATGGTGACGTCACATGTGTATTTAATACGTGAATAATGTCCAGTTTTTAATGAACAAGTAAACTGGGATGTTGTTTCGCGTGGTTAAACTGGGGTCCCGAGTTCGATCACTATGTTTGCCGAGAAGGTTCATCTGGATTATCCTGCGTGGATCTCTTTTGTCAGTGAAGCAGGACGATTGTACCGAAAAGCCGATATCCCGTGAATAAACGTAAAAAAATCCTTACTAAGGGGACACTGCAGAACAGCAGACTGTTAAAGACCATTTCATTTCGTTTCGCGCGGATAATTTGGACACAGCTCACCAAATATTCCTACGCCGTCCCCAGACACGAGCGATTGGTGAAGGTTATTTTTAGTCCCCCCCCCCCATTATGCGATTTGTTGACCTTTTGGTTTGCAATCGAAGAAAATATATTTCTACCAAGTTTTGGTGAATATTCATGATTTTGAGGCGGAAGGATACAAGAGTTGAGAGGTTTGTTAGGTTGAAAAGTGTGGTGGACAATTGCCTTTTATTCGTCTTTACTTCCAGTTTGTGTATCTCAAGTTTTCCACGATGCTCCAACTGTGGTAGAAAACGTTCTACCCAACGAAAATCGAGTTCCAAAGTTCACGGTTCATTCAATGTCAAGGTTTCCGTGGAAGTTCCTATGTGACAACCTCTGATTGGACGCTACTGTTCACGTGTCTTTACACATCTCAGCTATACATTAAGTGATATGAAATTCGCCTGCGTGTCTGTTATCGCTCGTTAGTCCAGTCAGTTATATAGAAGGACAACTCGTGTTTGTCATGTTTGACGTCACTTCCCGTATATTTAAGAGTTTGTTACACAAAGTTACACATCTCTCGTAGCAATGATCTCTGTGTTAAAATTACATTTGGAATGTATTTTACCAGTTCTATTACATATGTTATAATAATGACTGACACCAATATTGTCCTTTAAACCACATGCAATTCCATTGATTTCTAAATATTTATAGAAATCTATTCGTGAAGGAATTGTTTATATAACCAGTGGTATATATAACCACGATATACCAAATAACCGCCATTATCCGGTTACTCAAGTAAACAATGATGTGGGAACATTCCTCTTCTTGAATACATGGACTCATTAAAGGGGTAATACTACTCTCGCAAAGAAAATATATAGAGAAAATATGACCTCGTTAAAGGGGTTATACTATATAAATAACTGATTTCGAAGAATTCCATATTCTAAATTGGTAGTCGCGGAAGCTTAGTGAGCAGTCATAATTGCGAGAGAGAGAGAGACAGAGAGAGAGAGAGAGAGAGAGAGAGAGAGAGAGAGAGCGAGAGATAGATTGATTTAACGTCCACACAACACAATCAATACGCGTTTGGACTTGGGAGGATCAGGACAAAACTCACGAGGATGAACAGACAACCCTACTCCTTGTCACGTACAACCGGGAAATCGAAAGCACGCGCCAGTTGACTCATATGACAGACCTTATGATACATCGCGCACGCACCACACCCCCTAATTCCCTCCTCCCAGAATTACCCCCATATCACACTGCATGGCGTCTTTCAGGAAAGAACAATAAGCATTATATCAATCGGTCGCTATTTATAACTGACATAGAGAATATAAATATGTTTATTGTTAATATTGTACCACGTGATTTAAACCCACAAGCATCCATGCACTCAAAATACTAAACCCTTGATTACATCGCTGCGATTTGTGGCTTACTTCTTAAACCCACGTGGACCCTCTCAAGATAATAAAGCCCGTGATTACATCTATTTTGTGTTTTTGTGGGGTTTTTAAAGCGAGAATGTCATTTTTTCTAAGAAAGTCAAAACATAGTTATTTCTATGTCTTTTGCTCAAAAAGTTGTCAACTCACTACTATATGATCGTAGGCATTATTTCCCACACTTATAACTCATTACCATGGGAAATGATAACACAATTACCTCCCTTGTTTTTCTACCCCCGCCCCTCATGCAATAGCTATCTTCAAACGTTTGAATTTAAAGTTGAAAATGTTTTTCTTTCCAATTTAACAAATGGCAATAGTGAATTATAGGATTAATAGGATTATTCTTTAACAAGGTACGACTGTTTATAGATACCATCTTTTTAAGGCTTTATTTTAATATATTTTAAAAATATAACTTAAAAATATGAAATTGGAGCTTTAAACTTTATGAAAAATGTTTCTAATGGGATATTGTCTCATCAGTACGACTTTTTTTTAAATTCTGCTGATATGACGAAAAATGACAGGCGTGGATAGCTTCGCGAATTAACATGATCGGACGGGAGGAAAAAAAAATGATAACTAAAATATGATACGGTTCGTACTGTAATGATGACAGGCACTACCACCTACGGTCAAGGATCATTTACTTGCGTGCCAATCCGTACGCGGGACTTCGTTTGTTTGGACCATCCGACCGACCTCTGGCTTGCAGCTGTTGTTTCGATCCCTGTATGTGGCATGGAGGTAGGGGCGCCTTCTCAACCCCGTGGGTTTCCTCTGGGCACTCCGGTTTCCCCCCACTGCTAAAGACCCCTACGCACATGCGAATTATTGAAATAAAATTGAACCATATGTTAGTCCCGAAATGTGTCGAGTGGACGTTAAACCCTATTTCTCTCTCTTTAATCAACCTTGTGGTTTTTTCCGGGTCCTCCGGTTTCCTCCCACTGCTAAAATTAAACCATATGTTAGTCCCGACATGACCTAGTTTGTGATGAGTGGACGTTAAATCTCATTTCTCTCTCTCTCTCTCTCTCTCTCTATCTCTCCCTCTCTCTCTCAAGCCCTTAAATTCCACCGGGAATCCCCCCCCCCACGTGATCGTTGGAACTATAGCATGTCCCTGTCAGGCCTTCCATTACGTCGATCGTGTGACTTGTTCTAAATAGCGAATAGCCAATACTATAAAAATGGAAATGCAATGAAATGGGGTTAATGTCCTACTGTTCTGCTCCTAAACTTGGCCAATGAGGACGGGCTACTCTTATATCGAATTCCAATTGCCAGGGGAGCTTTTTACGTGCACGCTAATGTGTACTCGGGACCTCGGTTTTTCATCCCATCTGAATGACTAGACAGCTGTCCTTATCAGGCCATCCGCCCTTCATCACGGACAAGGGGAAACCACGCCAGAAAATCTGGATAAATTGTCTCGGGCAATGCAGGGATCGAACACCTGACTTCCAGTCCTATAAGAATGGATCAACCGACAATAGATAAACACTGGAAACAGCCACACGAGCGACATATTCCACGATCGTCGTGAAGGGGGCACACGGGCGATTTTTTTCGGCACGAACGATCGCGAGCGAAATGGGAAGGGAATACGTCGCTTGATTTTTTCTTGAAATTATTAGCACTTGATCACTGTCGAGCCATAGAGGTCAGTCAATTATAAAATTCGCTATTTACTGCGATTTAATCAATTACAAGGAAGGAGTCAAGTGTGAAGACGCATCACGTCCACGTTAAATAAACCCATCAGAAGCCATTGATAGACTAGTACAAGGCGATGAATGGGGGGTTAGAAAGTTAAGAGATGTAGAATGAAAAGCGGTGAATGGCGACCATAATGGAGGTTAATCGACTCGACCATGTAGCCAAACCAGATGATGAAATATCGTGAAGAAATGGACACGGTAAGTGATCGGCCTTTTTAACAGTTCCAATCACTCATCTCGTGCGTTGACCGAGAAAGTTCATCCATATATTTTCCGCCGTGGTTTCACCTTTTAGTGGTGCAGGACGTTCTTGTCGTTCGGATGGTACAAAAAAACGACGTCCCGTGTATACATTTGCGCACACGTAAAAGATCCGTTGAGAGATGGAATTCGATATAAGAGTAGGCAAGCCCGTCTCCAATAGTCCAGAACAGCAGGACCTAAACATATTTCATTTCACTCATATCCAACTTTCTTATTAATCGACACCAACCTCGTGAGTTTTCTCCGGGTCCTCTTGTTCCCCCCACTGCTAAAGACCCCTACGCGCAAGCGAATTATTGAAATAAAATTAACCATATGTTAGTCCCGACATGACCTAGTTTTTGATGAGTGGACGTTAAACCTCATTTCTCTCTCTCTCTATTAATCAACATTTCCCCTCTTTCTCAAACATTCATTAATTCAAATTTAGCAATGGAAGATGACTGTGTATTTTATCGGAATCAAAAACAGGATTAGACCCACTTATTTGAACTGGGTGAAATGCTTGCATTTCAGAAATAAATCATTGTTTCGCCTTTTTATCATTGTATAAGCCTAATCGTGTCTTTGTTTTGGTTTAAATGTGGTGAAAAGAGTTTGTATTTTGGTTTTCGTGTGACAAAAAGACGTAATTCTCAAAACTAAAATTTCGACAGCGACAAGAAAATGAAATCTAATGGTGTCCCTATTCCTTGACTCAACGACAGACCCTAATTATTAAAAATGCAAGTGTTAGACCATTACACCATTCCATCCATGGCCGAATGGTTAGCGTGACAAGACATGTGTCCTAGTTATATTAGGGAGAGCCCCAAAGGCAGACAAAAGGGCCCCTCTGGCCAAGGGAAAGAGTCCGCGAGTCTGAGTCCATCCACCACTGAATGAAAATGCAATCATTGCAATTGCATGAAAATCATCAATCGAGAAATCACCTAATAAGCTATCCAGGAAAGAGGTGACTAGGCCACCCAGTGTGGTCTGCATTGGCGGAGAGATCATTTCTTTGCTGTGTAGATTTCCAGGATTACGCGTGCTGCTTGCACAATAGACACACTCCACCATATTCCATTAATCATTATTTGATTGAGCTCCCCGATACGTACAAGTGATATGTTTCGCATTCAGGCTTCAGACGAGTATCGAATTAGACCCCGGTCCTCAGATTAAACCGAACTCGAAGGGCCTGGAGGATACGTCAGAATGGACCAAAATGATTTCTATTTTGAAAATGTCTCGACCTAAGCCCCCCCCCCCCCCCCCGAAAAAGGGCCCTCAAAATAGTATAGCCTCTGACATGACTAACCTTAAAACGCCCCTGCTCTCTCTCTCTCTCTCTCTCTCTCCCTCTCAACTCCTTAAATTCCACTGGGAATCCTCGCACAACGTGATCGTTGGATCAATAGCATGTTCCTGCACGTCCAACCTGCCACACGAGCCCGGCAGCGCAAACATTTAAATAATTTCAAACAACTTTTGTTTCATTATATTAACATTAATATCATATAACTGTTGATTTCATATTCTTACCAGGAATAAAATCTCTGGAGAGAATTTATGTCACTTATTTTATATTTATGATGCAGAGGGTTGGGAAACAGGATATTGTTTTTAGCAGTTGTAGACCAATTAACTAATAGTTGGATTCAATACCCCTGTGGGAAAATATACATTCACACCAATATTATCCTTTAAGTTTAACACCATGTGTGATAACGGATGATACAGATATTGTCCTTTAACATGTGTTCACAAACTATATCTATTTCCAATTGACCGATCTAATTGACAAGGCCAAACGCACTATTTCCTCAAGGTCGCGGTATGTAAAAAGGGCTAGCGCTTACCCTAAACCCAACCCAATTCCAACCCTACGCCTTACACTAAATTTAACGCACAATCCTTAGTAACAATCGTGATCTTTGTGAAATATGCTTTTGGGAGAGAGAGGAGAGAAACGGGCTTTAACGTCCACTCGACACAAACTAGGTCATTTCGGGACTAACATATGATTTAAATTTTATTTCAATAATTCGCTTGCTCGTAGGGGTCTTTAGTGGTGGGAGGAAACCGGAAGACCCGGAGAAAACCCACGAGGTTGGACAGGTGATCCTACTCCTTGCCACGTGCAACCAGAGATTTGAAACCACGCCAGTTGTCTCAATGACAGGCACTCACGCTAACCATTCGGCCACCCCCCACCCCCCACCCCCCCACCTTAAATGAAGTACAGAAAGTATTAAATTTATAGTAAATCAAGTGAAAGTAGTCAGATGATAGTTACACGCGTATTAGTTTATCACCGTCCTTGAGACACGCTGGTCGTTAAATATCTTATTTTAGAATAAATGATGAAATAAATACCAAATAACATAAGTTCATGTGAATGTCAGTCTATGATATATATATATATATATATATATACAGAGAGAGAGAGAGAGAGATAATAGAAATAGCAAGAGAGAAATGAAATGAAATGGGGTTTAACGTCCTACTCTCTTTGCACCTAACCTGGGCTAATGGAAGACGGGCATACGCCATACAGTGTGCTACGAGGGAAATTTTGTCCGGGCAGCGGCGCTACGGCCTACTCTTATATCGAATTCCACCTGTCAAGGGATCTTTTACGTGCACTCTAATGTGTACACGGGACCTCGGTTTTTCGTATTATCCGAACGACTAGGCAGCTGTCCTTGTCAGGCCCGCCTTCTGCATCACTGACAAGAGAGAGAGAGAGAGAGCGATAGATAATAGAAATAGCAATAGAGGGGTGGGGTGGGGCGGTAACGTTCACACGACATTAACTGGGTTATTTCGTGACTAATATATGGTGCAATTGTGTTTCAATAATTCGCTAGCGCGTGTGGGTATATAGCCGTGGAATAAAACCCACGAAGTTAGACAGGTGATCCTACTTCGTGTCACGTTCAAGCGGGGTGTCGAAACGGCATTTGCGCGCAGGCGTCATTCGACACAACGTCGTTATCAGTTGGAGGAAACCGGAGGACCCGGAGAAAACCCACGAGGCTGGACAGGCGACCCTGCTTCTTATCACGTACAACCGGAGAATCGAAACCACACCACCTGACTCAATGACAGACCTTATGATCAAACGCACCCTTTATAAAACATTGGGTCCCGCACTATTCTATGTTCCTTTAGCAACGTCCGCGAGTTATACAACATCTAACCGTTGCTTCAATACTTTGCAATTCCTGAACTTTTGTGCCCGTTGTGTTTACACGTGACTTATTTACATTGTCCAATCAGAAGTCGTGGTACATAACACAATGTAAACAAACAGGTTGAAAGTTGTTGGGTTTTTTTTTAAATTGAGAAACTCACAGAAAACCAGCAACCTTGACATTGAGCGAACTTTGACCTTTGCAACTCGATTGGCACAAGTCAACGTTTTAGCTAGAAGCGCGAGACTTGGTATTCACGACGACCGACGAATCTGAAAGGTTCACAAGCTGGGCTTGTTACTCAATGCTCACGGTCAAATATTATTGAGCATTCACACAACGGTGTTCAGATAAGATCTTGTTCATTCCTTCCAGTGACTAAAACTTTCTAAATCAACAGGATCCACCCGGCTAGGGAGTCTGTTGGCAACCCACCGAGTCAACGGATCTCCCTCACTTTCTTAGCAGTTAAAGCAAGAATTTCATATTTTCTAAGAAAGTCAAAACATAATTATTTCTGTGTCTTTTGCTTAGTAGGTTGTCAACTCACTATTATAGGATCATAGACATTATTCCCCACACTAATAAATCATTTACACAGGAAATAATAACAGATGTTAAAGTAGCTAAGTCTCTAACTCAATACCATCCAAAATCTTCAACATTGTTTGTCAATTTAAATCAACATTGATGCTGTGATCTTACTTGAAAAAGATGGGCTTCTGATATCTAATATTTAAGACAAAATAAACATTTGGTACACGAATCGTGTACCATAATGCGCTTCAGCCCTAGTTTTAAGACGAGACTCGAGGGACGATTTAGACACTCGATTTAGACTGCTGGCTTATTTCGCCGAAAATAACTGATTTGAAATTAGAGTAAAAACGGAAACCATTGAATAAAGATCAGTTTAAATACATTCATATTACAGTATTATATGCGTTGCGACTTACCTGTGTCAATTTCTAGGTACCAAATGTTAGCGATTTAGCCTCTTTAAACTTAGAAAAACATAGCTTGTACTAAAAACCCTGATTTAGCTCCTTTAAACTTAGAAAAACATAACTTGTAATAAAAACACTGACATAACTTGTATAAAAACCCTGTTATTCTTGTCATCGTCCCCGTACCGCTTTAAAATATCATCCATCATAGTTAACTGTTTCCTGTATTTTATAAGTGACAAGCAGATGCTTTCTCAGACAATACCCTTCCTTCACCTTCTCATTGTCATCAGTACGGGCGTACTAGCAACATCTTAGCCAGAAGAAATATTTTAATACTGGATGATTAAAATGAAGCCCCCTATTATATGTATAATCCTAATAATGTGGGTTTTTTTGTAACTATGATATTATAATCCTGCCATATACGTTATCTAAATAATCTTATATAATCACAATATTAGGCCAGAAAGAGTTCTTTATAAATCAGAAATGAACTATATTACTTTCAGACATATTCCGTGCCGAATACTGTCCAGTGATCTCTAACGTGCGGCCAGTGGTTTATGTGGTATCGTGGGTTTTCATGTCATCAGAACACCAGGACTGATTTAATATCCAAGTGATCCTCTCGTTTTTTGTAGCTTCAGCCACTTTGTCACGATAAGGGCATGGCGAGAAACAAAGTCTTGTGGGGTTCTGTGTGCATGCCGTAGCCCCACCCCCCTTCAAATTTTATGAGCTGGCTACGGACCCGTCGGTGTTTCGTTACATCCGAGCGACTGGATAGGTGTACTTGTCAAGGCCTTAGCTCTGCACCACCGACAAGGGGAAACCCCATGGGAAAATACTAATGAACGTTCTCGGCCAATAGAGGGTTCGAAAACGTGACCTAGAAGCTAGCGAGCCAGTGCCTTACCCACTTAGTCACCATGAAACCGGCAAGCGTGTTAAACCGTGAAGATACGAGACGCCTTTTATACAAGGAGACAACACAATTCCGATGAACTTTCTCAGCCAGTACATGTTAACGTCTGAAATTCGATGAAAAGTCGGTCTAAAGACGAGAGAGAGAGACGGAACTTTAAAATTTCCTGCAATAACACTTCGAAGATCGGCTAATCTAATTTAATTTAAATGGAAGTCAGAAACCAAGAGTTAGAGACGTATATGTGTTACACAAGGTCAGGGACCTGGAGCAAGACATGTGTGCGATAAACTAGGTCAGGAACCTTGAGCTAGAGACATATCCGATTAACTAAGGAGAGAGCGAGAGAGAGAAAGAGAGAGAGATAGAGAGAGGGAGAGAGAGAGAGAGACAGAGATAGAGAGAGAGACACACAGAGAGAGAGAGATAAAGAGAGAGAGAGAGATAAAGAGAGATAGAGAGAGAGAGAGATAGGGAGAGAGATAGAGAGAGAGAGATAGGGATAGAGAGAGAGAGAGGGGGATAAACATCCACTCGTCACAAGGTCATTGGGGGACTAACATGGTTCCATTTTATTGTAATAATGCGCTTGCGCGCGAGGTCTTTAGAAGTGGGAGTAACCCGACGGACCCGAAGAAAACCCACACGGTTGGATAGGCGTCCCTACTCCCCACATACAACCGGGGAATCGAAACCATGCCATCTGACTCAATGACAGACCTTATGATACATCGCGCACCTGCTAACTATTCAGCCATCCAAACCCATCCAGCTAGTGCTAGATTCTGATGAACTAGGTGTAATTCTACTAGTTGATAATTAGATAGAATGTGTTGACGATGCAGAAAGGATTATGATCTAATTGGAATTGAAGTGACTAACAGCCCTGAAATGATTTAACGTCATACAATACAATTTTGACAGCTGGTGGCGTTTTTATCAAATATCCAAGTCTATGTGTTTACAGTTGCGAGTACCACCACATAAATACGCCCACGCACGAGTAGTTTTCTATCTGGGTTCTGTATCATATAGCTGGTCATTGAGTCAACTGGCGTGGTTTCGAATCACAGGGAGTAGGGTCGTCTGTGGGTCTCCAGGTCCTCTGGTTTCCTCCCACTGTCACAGACCCACACGCGCAAGCGAATTATTGAAATAAAATTAAAACTAATATGTTAGTCCCGAAATGACCTAGCTTGTGTCGAACGGACGTTAAAGCCCATTTTTCTCTCTCTCTCCCTCTCTCTCTCCCTCTCTCTCTCTCTCTCTTTCTTCTCAAACATCGGTCGTCACGATGTTTGAAAATCCCCACCCACGTGGTCGCCCCACTGTTATCGTGGTTAGTGAGCCAGTGCATAAAGAAAACAGGGCAGTGTCCGATAAGATGAGGAGTCACGGTGTCGCAGTCATGGGTAGGGAATTGTATCGCTAACCAGGAAGTCTTCCGACCGAGGGAATTTTCGAAAAGGTCATTCTAACAGATTGTTGTAATCATCATGCTATGTAGTTACCCATGCGTCCCATAAGCATTTTAAAATAAGTATTCAAAAAAATAGCTTTTTTAGGTTAATATAAGGAACTGTGTATACTTTAATGGTTGTTAGCAATTTCTGAGTTGGCGCGTGTGCGTTTGATCAGACGGTCTGCCATTGAGTCAAGTGGTGTGGTTTCGATTCCCCGCATGTATTTGACAAAGTGCAGGCTTGCCTGTCCAGCCTTGTGGGATTTCGTCGGATCCACGATCTCCTCCCAACTGCTAAAGATTTCTACGCGCAAGCGAAATATTGAATCAAATTTAAACCATTTATGTCGGATGGACGTTAAATCCCATTTTGGTTTCTTTTGTAGTGTTTAGTTCACAGCTTTCTTTGGTTAATTTACTACTAACGATAACGTTTTATTCATTTGCTTACGTGAGCGGTGTGAGTGATGTCTTGTACCAGGACAATTTACACATTTAACGATTTACGGAATTCATTTTCGTTTATGATAATGATCCGTTTGAAAACCGCCAAATCATAGCACACGCGATTGGGGTAGATTAATCGTTTAGTGGTGTCCGATGTTCTGAAATTTTTAATGGTCGTGTTTTCATGGTTGTTTTCTGCAAGTAATTCTGTGTTATGGCTGCCTTGCTTACAAATTCAATGATGACAAATGACTGTCTATTAACATGTAATGGAACACAGCAAAAACAATAAACAGGCGTAGGAAACCGGATGTAGCTATCTTAGGAGACAATTACGTCATTCATCATTCAATGAACATGTGACAGTATATTAGTGCCCACAAAAATATTAACACCGAAATAAATAGCTAATAAACACAAAACCATAATAAGTCCCCCGGTTTCCTCCCGCTGCTAAAGATCCCTACGCGCAAGCAAATTATTGAACAATTATGATAGTCCTGAAATGACCTAGTTTATGTCGAGTGCACTTATAACCCAATTTCTCTCACTCTCTCTCTCTCTCTCTCTCTCTCTCTCTCTCTCTCGTTCTGTCAATTGCTAAATGCCACTCGAAGAAGATCGAAATAGCCTAATATCAACCCCTGTGTTAAATCATCACGCATGTTTTTTTTCCTGCAAGGGACGGCGTCTCGTCGTACGGGTGGAACGCACTATGGACATCGGTGTGCACGTTAAAGATGCACTGGCAGTTGGGTTTCGAACAATGAATAGGTCATAGCCGCTTCATAGTACAATGTCGGCGTATGTCTGTCTTTATTTGGACAGGAAAGTGTGACACATTACACCTCATTTCATTTCTTCAACACACCGTAGGCCTATGTCGGAGCTTAATCCATGTTCTATTTCAATAATTCTAAATCGTCTTCTCTTATGATGGACAGTCCTCTTTCTCACAAGAATCAGCCGTGCATGATTGACGTCTTCCCAGTTCCAAATGCATTTCTTTGGACACCTACGTTTCTAGGTAAGCACGTTTACCATGCATTAGTAGACCGATCATTTCTGCCGGCGAAAAGGCACACGTACTTGGATCTTGCCGAATTCCAACGTCAAATTTTCGTTTACGTGCAGTCAACGTGTACGTTTTGGTTGGCTGGGTTCACCTTGTTGTCGATCAGTGACAACCTTGGTACTATTAAACAAGATTGGGTTGGGTAAACAAGATTGGGTTGGGTAAACACGATGGGGTTGGGTAAACAAGATGGGGTCGAGTAAACACGATGGGATTGGGTAAACAAGATGGGGTCGAGTAAACACGGTGGGATTGGGTAAACAAGATGGGGTTGAGTAAACAAGACAGGGGTCGAGTAAAACAGATGGAAATGACGCATGTTCATAAACAACATTATTGGATGTCCTTGTAAATTACCGGATGCTCTTGTAATTGACTGGATGTCCTTGTGACTGACTGAATGTCCCCGTAAATGACTCAATGCCTTTGTTAATGACCCGATGCCTTAATTAGTGTCTACTTAATAATTTTGAAACATTTCAGGCCTAAAGAAAAATAGGCAAATTTAGCTCTTTTCTGACGTATGTTTCAGTGAAATTTTAAATGGTTGAAAGATTGTGTTCACTGGAACTCAAATTATTGTTCTTTTTACGGAAATCTAAATTATCTTTCTTCTCAGTTTAGTGCGGTTTCCCTTTGCAAGCGATGCAGGATGGAACTTCTGGTAAGTACAGCTTCTGGTAAGTACGGGTTAATTGCTCGTTTGTCCAACTTCACTAATTGGTGTTTCGTTTGGCTCTAGAACCATAATGATAAACGTCGTTTCCGGAAATAGACGTTAGAGTGTATTGCAATTATGTCTGACATCAGACTGTTGTTGTGTAAAGCAAAATTGAAATTATCTTTTCATGTAATTTTAATTTTTAACAAGAATGGATGTTAACATAAATTCTTGGTTTAATTTAATGTTGTAATTAGTGAACTAGACTTCCTGGAATATTTACATCTTTCTTTAACCAACATTTCAATTAAACAAAAAAAGAAACACACACACTACATTCATCTTTTTATAAGATGTGACATTTAGAAATTTCACAATATTGAAGAACATGCTAATAGTCTGCAACATAACTAGAAAACAAAATAGAGAAAATAACATTGATGTCGTGTAAAATTCTAAATCAAACAACCATTACTGAAACCTTTTTGTGATTAATTTTCGCCCGTAGCAAATCGGCATCGTCTTCTTTGATTTGTTAGCCGATGTCACTTCAGAGACAAGGTGAGTCGAAAAATCGTCAAATATTCGCTGCTGCGAGTAAATAATTACATTAGGATTAATATTAACCCCTTCAGCACCGACAAAAACAAAATATAAATAATTGCAGTAAACTTCGTATAATGATAGAGCTAAATAAAAGAGAGAGAGAGAGAGAGAGAGAGAGAGAGAGAGAGAGAGAGAGAGAGAGAATGAAAAATGGGTTTTAACGTCCACTCGACATAAAGTAGGTCATGTCGGGACTTACATATGGTTTATTTTATTTCAATAATTCGCTTGCGTGTAGGGGTTTATAGCAGTTGCCGGAAGCCGGAGGACAAAGAGAAATCCCATGATGTTGGATAGGTGACTCTACTCCTTGTCACGTACAACCGGGGATTCGAAACGACGCCAGGTGACCCAATGACAGGCTTTATGGTGCAGCGCGCATGTGCTAACCATTGTGGAACTCGCTACCCGAAAATCTTCCATCCAGTCCATCACTAGACTCCTTTAAATCCAGATTGACATCATATTTATTTGAGAAAGATCTGCAAGAGTGATTGTGTGTTTTGTAGCGCTATGAACACGACTATATGTGGAATTAGCGCGATATAAATGGACTTATTATTATAATTAGTAGGCCATCCAGCCCCCAAGCTAAATAAGCGTATTACTGGTTTGTGTTTTGATTTTTACTCTCTAGACCATCGGACGGCGTTGATTTAAAAAGATTGAGATACAACTGCCATTTAATGATGTAATTTACAAACTATAAGTTGGGATAAAATACACAATCAATGCTAGATCTTGTCTAAATTTCAAACAATATAAATAAATGAAATATTAATTTTGAATTATTTACATTTGAACTATATTATAGCACCAAATCTCTCTTTCTCTCTCTCTCTCTCTCTCTCTGTCTCTCTCTCTCTCTGTCTCCCCTCTCTCTCTCCCTCCCCCTCTCTCTCTCTCTCTCTGTCTCTCTCTCTCTCTCTCTCTTAGACTTTATATGCTATAGAGAAGTGAAATGAAACGGGGTTTAACGCCTTACTGCTCCTAATCTGGGGTAATGGTTTTTCGTCCCATCCGAACGACTAGTAAACTATCCTTGTCAGACCCTCCGTCCCGCATCACTGACAAGGGGAAACCATTAATGCTAGAGAGAGATGTTATATGAGTTTTTAGTACGAATTGAAACAAAATGTGGTCCTTTTACACTATTGATCTTGCTAAAACATGTTTATGAAAATCAACTTGTCTTAAAATTATAGCTATTTGGACTAATTAACGACGATCTATTTTCAGCTTGTCGTGTGTTTAATAAACAAATGGTTAAGGTTTAAAGAAACTATTGTTATATAAATACAGATATTTCTAAATGAATGATTCCCATAGAAACATTCAGTCAAATCATAATAACTAGTAAAATGACATGGCTATAATTTCAAGTGTTTATCTACCTATACTGTAGGTGAAAGATTTTTAAAGGGCGTGTGCCTCTAGAGTCCACAGTGGATGAAACACCCATTTAAGGGTGTGTGTGCCTCTAGTGTCCACAGTGGATGACACCTCTACAGTACATAGTAGGTGAAAGGTCTCTAAAGGGTGTGTACAGTAGGTGAAAAATCGTTAAAGGGTGTGTACCTCTAGAGTCCACAGTGGATGAAACATCCTTTAAAGGGCCTGTGCGCCTCTACAGTACATTATAGATGAAAGATCTTTGTACACAGTAGGTGAAAAATCTTTAAAGGGTGTGTACCTCTACAGTACATAGTGGGTGAAACATCCTTTAAAGGGTGTGTACCTCTAACGTACACTGTAGACGAAACATCCTTAAAGGATGTGTACAGCTAACGCACAGTATGGGTGAAACATCCTTTAAATGGAGTGTACATAGTGGGTGAAACATCCTTTAAAGTGTATGTACCCCTAGAGTACACTGTCTGTGAAACACACTTTAAAAGGTGTGCACCGCTAACGTACACTGTTGGTGAAACATCCTTTAAAGGGCGTGTATCGCTAAGTACATATTCTTTAAATTGAATCGTTTGCTCTTGGTTAGTCCAGTCTACAAATTTGACCTTTGTTTTATCTTTCTTTGATTAGCTATATTACAATAAAAAAAAATTAAAAATGCGAATGGACATCAGTTTTTATATATTCCTGGTACATTGTAATGTTATAATGTGGTTTCAGACCTCTTTCAGAGACTGGGAGATATGTGGAGTGGACGCTACCATCTCTCTCTCTCTCTCTCTCTTCTCTCTCTCTCTCTCTCTCTCTCTCTCTCTCTCTCTTTAAAGCCCCAATAACTGAATAATATGTCCCAATATTCATCCTGGTCAACAAACTGTATTATTTTACAATATTCTAATTAAATGATGATACAAATTTCATCTTAACACACCTAATTTAAAAAATTGGAAAAATTCAACTAATTGATTTGAAAAGTCTAACGTACACCTTTTCAAATGTGACTTCGATTTAAAATATTTTCGAATCCTCTGGACAAGTAAAATAGGTCGTAATGGATAATTTACACAACAGGTAGGACACTTAAACATCTAGTACTTAGAATAAGGTTATGTCTTATAGTTTAATAAGGTTATTATTATTTATTTTCTGGAGCTGCCAAGTCAGCAAGAGTGTTATTGTCCCTTTAAGATACTAATAAGTATCAAAATAGAAGTCAAAAGTGGACAGCAGATATGATAAATTCTTATAGAAGCTAGTAGCAGTATCAACCTGATAACCTTCTATAATAGTTTTATTTGTTAAACCAAATAAACAGTAGCCAATTAAGTCAAATATTACATTGTTCATTTCCCTTAAATATAGCTTTTAGTGCTTTCACTAATTGTCTAGATGAACTCCCGTCGACAGCTGTTTGATCTTGCCACCAATAGCGTTCATCTTTTAAACAAAATCATTAGAAACAAACGATTTATTTTAACGACGGTTGGTGTTTGAGAAACTACTCTATCCGTCTTATTTTCTTTAACCGCTGTTCGTAGACATAGTCTATAATACAAACAAAGGGGTTAGATGGCTGAGTGGTAAGCGTGTGCAAGTTCTGTCATAAAGCCGGTCATTGAGTCAACTGTGCGTTTTATCATTGAGTCAACTGGTGTGGTTTTGATTCCCCGGTTGTACCTAAAGGGTAGCATATCCAACCTCGTGGGTTTTCCTACGGGTCCTCCGGTTTCCTCCCACTGTTAAAGACACCTACGCCCAAGGCGAATTATAGAAATAAAATTATTGAACCATACGTTAGTTCCGGAGATGACCCAGTTTGTATTCATCTAACGGTCACGCATTACCCCATTCCGCCAACAAAACATAATCGAAGGTAAAAGCTGGAGATTCGACAGAAAATAGTCTTGTAAAGTTCGACAACTGACTCAATGAGAGAGAGAGAGAGAGAGAGAGAGAGAGAGAGAGAGAGAGCGTTCTAATGTTCTGCTCCGGCTGGGTTAATGAAGACGGGTGATGATAAGCATTATTTGAATTGACGTCACAGTTTGCATGTGCTGGCCATTTGGGGAGTTGCCGAGACTTGCCATCTTGCTCCTCTACCCATGCATACCCACAGTAAAAATTGGATTATTTTACTCCACAATCAGATATTCATGATTTGACTCCATATAAAAACAGACATCCTACATATTGTGTTAACGACAACACACTGATAAAAACAGAATAATACTCAGAAATGCAAATATAGATTTGTTTGGGTAATAGTTTGTGCATATTCGATAGTACCCACGGGAACAGTCCATAGATAAACGGAGCAATAGTCTTTGGTCGTTATGTTATATGCATCAGGCTAATAATTATCAGGGGTCCATTCGTACCATTGTCGTCTTTCACTCAAAATATTCTGGTTCGAACTGGGCATACTTTCTGCTATGAGAGAAATTTTGCCCGCATAGCGGCACTACGTACGGCCTACGCTCATATCGAATTCTAAGTGTTAAGGGACCGTTTACGTCCACGACAAAGTGTACACGGGACCTCGGTTTTTTTGTCACATCCAAACGACTAGACAGACAGCTGTCCTTGCCTGGCCCTCCGTCGTGAATCACTCTCAAAAGACGAAAATACAAACGAGTGACACACAAACGGACGGGAAGAAATGAGGTATAACGTCCACTCGAAACAAACTAGGTCATTTCAGGACTAACACTTGGTTAGATTTTATTTCAATAATTCGCTGATCCGTAGGGATGTAAACTGACAGGCGGGGACTAAAGGAAACAGAGAAAACCACGATTGAAAAGACCACGATTCACCAACAATTTCTTCAAGTTATTGCTCCGCTCTGACTTTTTTGCAAATATTCGTTGGGTTGAGCCCAACAGATATGAGGTTCACCGAAGAGAACTTGAGATGCCGAAACTGGAAGTATAGACCTATAAACACGTAACTTTCCGCCTTACATTCCAAGGTAACTAACCTCTTATCCTTCCGCCTAAAAATCAGAAATATTCACCAGAACTCGGCAGAAAATGAACATTTAAAAATCACAAATGAGGGAAAACGGGAATGGTAGAAAATAGTTTATTTTTTATATGTTTGCACTATATTTGGAACTAGATTTAGGAATGAATTTTGTCCTGTGTCCAATTATGGAAGACTAAACGGTATTCTTAATTCTTAGCTCTTAACTAGTGCTCTTAATTTCTAATTTTGATTTCTTCATTTGTTGTCGTACATTGACATCTGTATCTTAAAATCAATATTATTGTTTTGAAACCATATCATATCAAATTTGTAAATCGTATTTTTGTTTAATATTTTAATATAATTATATTTTAATATAAAGATAAAATTTATTTGAGATAAACACAAAATTCAGATTTACATTTTGTCAAACATTTAAAACAAAAAAAAAACAAAAAAATCTCGAACAATAAATTTCAAAATACAAATCTTGCAAAACAATTTTCAAAAATATTATTTCTCCAAGTTCGTGTAACCTGAACGCTTGTGGTGAGCAAATGTCGAAATACGATAACAAATGAAGAAATAAGAATGACGGACTAGGAATCAGGAACACGGAATAAAGAGCAGCTTGGAATTCCATATCCAACACGTAAGTCATGATCTTGGGTAGACGAAAGGTCGAGGTTTACGTGGCCATTTCGTTTTGTATCTCTGGGCTTCACAATCATATTTAAAATAGATTCAACCTTTTATTAAAAGTTCAATAAGATCCGTCCCTTTCTATAAAAAGATTATTGACTTTTTACTATATTGCCACGAGTCTAAAATGTGTTGGGTTTTTCTCTAGAGATTTCTAAAGTCTGCTGTGGTGGATAGCGGTCGGGAAGATAAGTCTTTGTTTGTTGGGATTGTTCTGTCATGTTGTCAATGGTTTATGTAACAGTTTATCAGTCTGGGATCATAATATAATATTTACCGAGTTTAGTCAATTCTAGTCCAAGTCTCTAATTTTAACACAAATACTGATAGTAAGTACAGGAGGACCGCACTACACGAAAAACAATAAACCTATAAGATTGACCTGCGGAAAATATCAAATCAAGTGAATGGATCCGGGGGTCAGTAGCGGTAAGGGTCAAGTTACTGTGCTTCTATACCCCAAATTCAAACTGTAGTGTATAAAAGAATATTGTGACATCAAATTGAAGCTCCGTAGTTTTCTTTCAGCCTGTTTTTTTTATCGTTATCATCATAATAATAAACTTTGTCAAACAAATATACCAAAACACGACGAATGAATTTATCCTAGCATGTTCCATATACCCCCCCCCCCGCGCCTTCTTTCTCCTCCAAACCCCTATACACGACTCTCTATTTGTGATCATGGGGCCTGATTGTATGGAGTGGGCAAGCGAATTATTGAAATTAATTTAAACAATTTGTTTGATCAGAAATTACCTAGTTTCTGTCAAGTGGACTTTAAATCTCTCTCTCTCTCTCTCTCTCTCTCTCTCTGTGTTAGCTGGTAAAGTATTGTCGAGAATAACTATAAGTATTTGTGATAATTGACATACTGATTGGTTTGGTAGCGTTTGTACTATCTACATATGCGTTACATTGTTTACATTAGATACCCATGTATTTACACGACATGGTCCACTGCTGGTGCCACCGGTCCTTATTATTCTAACATCAGTTCCACCAACTAATATAAACTGACGACTTATATCCAAATAAAACTAAACACATGTATGGAATTGGCGCTAAATAATTGGAGAAATTGTTATTTTTATTATCACTTGGCACAGTGAGAGAGAGAGCGAGAGAGAGAGAGAGAGAGAGCGAGAGAGAGAGCGAGAGAGAGAGAAGAGAGAGAGAGAGAGCGAGAGAGAGAGAGAGCGAGAGAGAGAGAGAGAGAGAGAGAGGGGGGTGTACAACGTTAACACAGACTAGATTATTTTGGGATTAATACATGGCTCTTTACTCTTTAGCAGGAGAAGGAAACCGGGGGACCCGGAGAAAACCCACGAGGTTGGACAGGCAACCATACTCATTGTCACGTACAATCGTACACTCAAAGACAAACCCTACGATACAGCGCGCACGAGCTAACCACTCGGCCATCCAACCCGGACCCTTTGGGAAGATTGTTACTTTATTAAATCCGTGAAATGTAAATTTTGATTTTTAGTTTTTCAACCGTCACTATATAATTACATGGAGTGTGTTTATTTGAGACAGCATCTTTTCGAATCAATCTGAAATAAGTTTTATATAGCTGATGCTCGACTAGAAAAACCTCTTTACGATTCAATTTTCATTTCGGTAGATTACGCGACATGCGTTCTGTTGACATATTTTGTTTTGTTTTTTTTATTCCCTTTTACTGTCACCCGTGGCATTAAATACCATAAATAATCTCAACAATGGCTTAAACAGCAGATCTTATGCGACATGAGGTCTGTTTACATATACTTTTTTTCACTTTTACTGTCACCCATGGCATTAAATACCATAAAAATCTCAACAAGGGATTAAACAACAGATCTTAAGGTGTCATTGTGTGACAGTCCATTAGCAAATTAATTCCTTCAAATATTATTCCATGGCCGTCTCACTTTTTACAATCATCTCCATATTGGCATAGCAGACCAGAATAACAGAAACATCGCACACAGATTCGAACAAAATACTACACAGCATATCGTTATTAGAGATACATTATGGGAGATAAGATAACAGTTACACACGAGAGAGAGAGAGAGAGAGAGAGAGAGAGAGAGAGAGAGAGAGAGAGATGGGGTTTAACGTCCACTCGACACAAACTAGGTAATTTCGGGACTAACATATCGTTTAATTTAAATTCAATAATTTGCTTGTGCGTAGGGGTCTTTAGCAGTGGGAGGAAACGGGAGGACCCGGAGAAAACCCACGAGGTTGGGCAGGCGACCCTACTCCTTGCCACGTACACCGGAGATTGGAAACCACGCCAGTTGACTTGATGGTAGGGGTATGATACAGCTCGTTCGCACGCTAACCATTCGGCCATTCAACGTCCTTGATTAAGTGGTGCCCGACTTGCGTCATGTAGCTGGATTAAACAGCAACTATTCAAATCATGTATGCGCGTGTAGTAGTCTCAGTGGCGGATCCGGGGGGGGGGGGGCTGAATTGTTCACAGAAGACGCATGCCACTTTTCATGTTGATCGGACTTGAATTGACGGAGTCTTCGGCTTTATCGAAGAACGTTACCCCAAGACGTCGACGAGTAGCGGTTAGCGACTAGTCCCTGGTCTATATGTACCTCACACAATGGGATAATATAGCTATTGAGTTAAGTATGCTATGGTTTATACAGATATGAAGTTTGAGCAATTAATAACGATCAGAGAATACTAATTGAAACGCCGTTCTGTATAAACCAGTGATTGTTTCCCTTATAACCCAGTGGTTCTCAACCAATGTGCCACGGCACACAGGTGTGCATCAAAAACTTCAAAAGAATGCCACGACACACAGGTGTGCCGCAAAAACTTTCCAATTATGCCACGGCACACAACTTCCCAGGTATGCCACGAAATTTTGAACGGCACACTAAGAAAATGTGAAAAACCAGATAGTTCTAATTTAGTATTCACTGGTGTCTACTTAATTATAAGTTCATAGCTGTCTTTTTCTTTCAGTCAATGTCTCTATGACTAGTCTGTGTCTACAATTGTATGCCGTCTATGACTTACTATGATTTCGTTTGCAAAATGTAAATATTTTTCATATATATTTAGCCAGGTGTGCCGCTATTTTTTATGTAACCCAAAGTGTGCCGTTGGCAAAAAGATTGAGAGGGTTGAGAACCACTGATCTAACCAAACTAAATACATTGATTGACTTACCTGTTTCAGAGTACAGAATTACGATCCTCAAACACAACTCGGGCAATTCTCCTAAAACAGTCTATACAAAGTTGAATAATTGCCTAAGAATAATCGAAACCGCCTTGAAACTATCCGCAAAATTCTATTTAAATTCCTTGAAGAATGTTTTATCAAATCAAAAGACTAACACGCGAACAGTTATATATAAATTCAAGGGCTGTAGAATCTCCGGTGCCTTTAAATATCCACAAAACGTAGACCTTTAAATCCGAGCAAAGATTCTAATCAAAAATTGTGATATTTCATAAATAAATGTTTCAATGTCAAATTACACGAATACAAACTTTGATTCAAATATTTCTATTTCACCACCTTGGAAAGGTAAAGGAATCAGACCAAGTACCGGAAGACAAACTGCAGTGAATGAAGTACTTCAAAACCTAAAGCAGCCCCAAAATTATGCCTGTAGAAGTCCTGGTGAAAGATTATTTAAAGTTTTGAAATGTTAAATTCCATACAGTTTCCAAACACATTGAGTTTTTGACTGTGAATAAAGTTCTGAAGAAGTTTTATAAGTTGGGTTCCTTACTAGCCAATAACAAATATTAAACCTCTCCTAGAACTAGCTAGCCACCTAGCTGAAATGGATCGATCCAATTCGCTAGTGATGTTCACATTCGGTTTAAAGGAACAGTATATACATTTCGCCTTAACTTGAACTGTGATTAGCTGGCGGTGTCTCCGAATTGTTAATCGGCAAGTACTGAGGCCACTATGGGTAGGACGATTAACTTAGGTTCGCTTTTGCGTTGGTGACGAACGTTCGTCAGGATTTTCCAGAGAGAAGTCGGGTTTAACACCCACTGGATACTTCGAGAAATATGAGATCTATTTTTTCTACTTTCATTTAATGGAATTGAGTAGGTCTATTTAGAATGTGTGCGCATGTCCGATGTGGAGTGGGGACGAACCGCGCGTTAAAAGACAATATACAAATTTTGGATATGACGGAATTAGGATCAGGACAGCTATCTATTCTATCTATTCTAAAAGCATGAAGTAACGGAACCTTAAACCCACAATACTGACTTTTACCAATCCAGAGACGAGACGCATATGTCCACATAAAGGCTGTCTCTACAGATCAACTACCAAACAATAAGGATTTTTTTTTATTAAATAAAGGGAAGAACTTCCCACTAAACCTACTCTATGGTCCAAGGCCGCAAATGGAAAGATTGCAAAATCATATTCTAAAACAGGAAGAAGCCACGGCTCTCCTATGTCTTGTCTGCGATATCACTTCTGTGGAAGCGGACGTTAAAACACGAGGTAGTAGTAGTAATGGGACCTCTGTGTGCAGAATGGGGAGTGGGCTTGATGTTGGGTTAAGACCTGCGCTTGGTGTGAATTAGCATTCGATGTGGGTAGAGGCTTAATGTGGATAGGGCTTAGGGTGGGTTATGGACTGGTGTGGGTTGGGGCTTGTATGGATTAAGGTTTGGGCTTGATGTGGGTAGGGCTTAGTGTGGGTTGGGGCTTGTGTGGGTTAAGACTTGGGCTTGATGTGGGCTGAAGTTGATGTGGATACGGCTTAATATGCGATTATGACTTGGGTTTGATGCGGATTATGACTTGATATTGAGTAGGCCTCGATTTAAAAAATGTGCAGCTAAAAACAGGTGGAGGAGAGGGTGGGGGGTAGCAGCTATTACATGTATTTTCTTAAAGTGTCATGAATTAAGAACCTACACTTTAAAAATTTTAGATCAACTCGTACCACTTACCCCCCCCCCCCCATATTCAAATAAGTATTTGTAAGTGGATGTTGTTATCGTCTGCCTTCATCTTATTCTACACTCGTCCACGCAACATCACTCCACATTTTTATAACTCTTCGATTTTGTTTTCAAGAAGACACCAATATCTTCAAATGACAAATTCAACTTCTGCTTGATTTGAGATTATTAAGACAAATTTTTGTTTGTGATATCTTTCACACTTTTGTTACCTTCACTTGAAACAGAAACCTTCCATGTTTTTCTTTTTTTGTGTGTGAAACGGCTTGAAGGATGTTTCCTAGCGACAGATATTTTTATCGTTAGTGACACTTCTCGGTTTAAAGCAGCCATTTCAGTTACTATGACGCCATATATATCTAGAATAATAGATTAATCTTCAAGAGTTATGAACGGGCCCGTAGCCACGGGGGTGGGGGGTACAGGATGGGGGCTTAGCCCATCCCCCCCCCCCCAAAAAAAATCGAATCTCCCCCCCCCAAATATTTCGCCAAAAATAGTGATTTCTTAGCAGTGTTCTGAGCCGGCCACATCCTCGGCCCCTCCAAAACATTACATAGCCCCCCCCCCAAAAAAAAAAAAATTCCGTAGCCCCCCTCCCCCCCAATTTTTTTTTTATAAGCTGGCTACGGGCCCGTTATGGGTGTGGTGTTATTGTTTTTAAAGGTATGTTAGTTAAGAGTTTAATAAAGAGTTGGTCATTCTTGCTAGAATAATTCAAAAAATAGATGATCATTCGAATTACTTTTTGCCGAATTCCAACTGTCGTGGGTTTTAATACGCACCCACCAACGTGTGCACAGGACCTCGACTTACACTTAAATTCAATGTACAGCTCATTGGCGTCATTAGCCTACATTTATTCAAAAGACAGATGTGATGTCATCCCGCATGCTATCGCACCCGTACAATATACAAAATCGATGTATGTAACTTATTGTCTCGCACTCGACTCTTAAACTGCACATACTGATAGCAATACCAAAAGTAGAAAACTTGAAGACCGACAACTTGGGGAGACGAAATGATTTGACTCAACCGCTTGTAAATTGAGGATGAGAGAGGGGGAGAGGGACGGAGAGTGAGAGAGAGGGAGTGAGAGAGACAGAGAGGGAGAGAGGGAGATTGGGTTTACCTTTCAATCGACACAAACCAGATCATTTCGGGACTAACGGTCTTTATCCGTGGGAGTAAAGCGAGGGGGGCGGAGAGAATACCTACGTGGTTGGACAGGATAGACAAAATTGAAGAAGACGAAAAGCCTGTCTTTCGTATTACCAATGTGGAAACAGACGTAAACCATCAAAGGAGATACGGACCGGAGGGGGAGTAAATCTTACTGTTGCATCCTTCATTAACCAGACTGATGCTGAAAACAGGATCCCTGGGACATGGTTCATGGTTGGCTGGTCGAGACAAGGTTTATGATTGGCTGATCGACCGAGACAGGGTTTATGGTTGGCTGGCCGAGACAAGGTTTATGATTGGCTGATCGACCGAGACAAGGTTTATGGTTGGCTGGTCGAGATAAGGTTTATGATTGGCTGATCGACCGAGACAAGGTTTATGGTTGGCTGATCGAGACAAGGTTTATGATTGCCTGATCGAACGAGACAAGGTTTATGGTTGGCTGGCCGAGACAGGGTTTATGATTTGCTGATCGACCGAGACAAGGTTTATGGTTGGCTGGCCGAGAGGAGGTTTGAAGAATAAACGAATCGAAATGGTACTCAATTTTTAATTCGATTAGATGTTTCACTTTCCATTCGTGTTGCAATCTGATTAAAACACAGATCCTATTTCGTTTCGCTTTTTATAGTTCGAAATTTCGTTTTACCTGTCTTTACTACACTAGGATCTGGAATAGTTATATACCACGTGTTCTACTCGATATGAGGAGTTAGCCAATAAAACGATCTGTTACAGCGTCCCATGGTCTACATGGATCAGGGGGTATCCCATAGAAACGCCAACACTGATTGATTAATTAATGTCTGGCGTCATAAGGTCAAAATCCGCTCGTATAGCACTTGGCAAGACCCAACAGTACAACTGGTCAGACCTTCATGTAGTGTAGGCCATCGAAAGTATAAATAAAAGCGAAACGAAATATAGAGCTGCATTTTAATCAAAGTGTTCGTGTTGCTTCTGACTTGATGGTGTTCTTTATTAATAATAAACTCAAATCAAACCATGTGCGATCAGTAAATCTAGCCTTACTAATTTAATTTTAATTCCATTCGATATCTTACTTCCCAATCAGTCCGCGTCTGGTCTTATAGTATCGATCACCCAGTACATCCTAGTCATTCTTAGAATAGTTTTCTTGATACTAGCGACTACTGTCCTTATGGTGTACATATCAAATAAAAAAACTACGCGATATAAATATATACGAACTTTAATAAACTGGTTTTAACACGTTGCTCTGTTCGATGTCAATATGAAAAATCCAGACAGATTTGACGTGAAATAACAGATGAGTAAAATAAATCTGATATCAATATATTGAATAACATAATTATAAAGAAATATTAATCTTCGTTCCAATGTTAGTCAATACAAGTTTATATCATCGTATTTCCTGTTTAATTTCTGTACACACCCAAAAAAAATCCAGGTTTATATTACGTTTTAATGACATTTCTTTAATTTGAAAATCTATATTTTATTCTCTGAATTTCCGCAATATAAATCCTTACGACGGAAATGGAAGTGACGTGCATAATATAAATATCGTTACCATAGAAAAAGAAGTGACGTGGTTAAAAGTAAAAGTGGTCCGTTATTATTATTAATTTCGGCCTTCTGCTTAAACAGAGAGAGAGAGAGAGAGAGAGAGAGAGAGAGAAATGGTGTTTAGCCTCCACTCGACACAAACTAGGTCATTTCGGAACTAACATGTGACCTAATTTTATTTCAATAATTCGCTTGCACATAGGGGTCTTTAGCAGTAGGGGGAAACGGAGAAAACCCACGAGGTTGGACAGGCGACCCTACTCCTTGTCACGTACAACCGGGGAATCGAAACCATCCCAGTCGACTCAATGACAGACCTCATGTTGCAGCGCGCACACAAACCATTCGGCCATCCATCCCCTACTTGGCAAAACAAATGCATCGAATTAGGTTTTTCTTACATAATGACTTCTCGTACTGTAGATATAAAAATGATATCATTCACGTATAAACATGGCAAAGGAAGCTGTCTAGTCGTTCGGATGGGACGGAAAACTGAGTTTCCGTTGACACATTGGCGTACACATAAAAGATCCCTTGGCAGTTGGAATTCGATATAGCAGTAGATCATTGGCCCTGTCATTTCAGTTATAAACAAATAAGTTTTATCATTGAACAATGTCTGTCATTGGAGGGAGGGGGAGGGAGAGAGAGAGAGGGAGAACTACCTGACATCTATTTTCTTATTGACTAAAAAGACACTGAGCATGTGGCACGAACCTAGCACTAGATATCTGCCCAAGTCTGGATTTTGTTTCCAATGGTTAACTGTGAAACATTCCAAAGTCGTTGACCAAAGAAATATAGATACTCGTTAATTTACACGTAAGTGATTGGCCTCAAAACCGTGATTCTGAGTCTAAAAGAAATTAGCCAGTGTGAATCCTTATTAGTATGCTAGTAATTAGAGTCGGGTGAATTTAGCCTAGAGTTATAACTAACTGAAACAGGCGAGTATCCTTGATGGTCACTATAGAAACCCTGTACATAATACAAACTGGACACCTTGTCTAAAACTAGCTGGTCAACTGAAACCCTGCAGATAATAACCAGGCGCGGATCCAGAGGAGGGGGGGGGGCTGCTCAGCTACATAAAAAAAAATATAATGCCTTGCATCAATGAAATTACATCACAAAGTGATCCTACATCAGTATAAAAATGATTTCTCTGTTTAAAAAGCTCAATTTGTATGTATGCCTATGTAATTTAGAGACGATGACGGCAGATTTCCGTGACAGCAACCTGGCAAACCCCCTCCTGCAAAAATTCCTGGATCAACCCCTGATAAGAATTATTCAATCTCTAAGAAATGAAATATGGTTTAACGTTCTACTGTTCCGCTTCAAACTGGGCTAATGAAGAATGGCGTATGCCATACAATAGTGTTATGAAGGAAATTTTCCTCGGACAGCGGCACTAAGGCCTAATCGGATATCGAATAACAACTGCCAAGGAATCTTTTAAGTACACGCCAATGTGTACACGGGACCTCGGTTTTTTTGTATCCGAACTAGACAGCTGTCATTGCCAGACACTCCGCCAAGCATCACTGACAAGGGGGGGAACCACGCCGGAAAATTGAGATGAGCTTACTCGGCCAATGCAGGGATCGAACACCCGACCTCCAGAAAACAAGCCAGCGTCTCACTCACTTTGCCATCGTCAACACCCCCCCCCCCCGCCAATCTTTAATCGGAAATCATCTTTGTATAGTTATATCATATACTTCTAGACAAATGACACATTGGTTTACAAATTACTAACAATCTGTTTTAAGTAAGATTTCACCCGCTATTGGGAGAGAGAGAAAGACAGACAGAGAGAGACAGAAAAAGATAGACAGAGAGAGAGAAAGTACATCTGGAATACCTGTACAATATTCCTTGTCAGTTGGAATCCGGTTTAAGAATAGGTTACAACGCTGCCGTTAAAGCGGTGGACACACTAGCCGAATGATTCGGCCGAATCAATCGGCGTCAAAATTCGCCTAGTGTGTCCACTGTTATTCGCCCGAATCAAACAG
The DNA here is from genome assembly GCA_036850965.1 of Patella caerulea. NCBI lineage: Eukaryota > Metazoa > Mollusca > Gastropoda > Patellidae > Patella > Patella caerulea. The sequence continues at coordinate 60,999,113 of JAZGQO010000006.1, read as the reverse complement.
GTTTGATATATTCGGCCGAATATTTAATCGGCCGAATGATATTCGCCTTGTGTGCCCGCTTCGCCGAAGCATTCGGCCGAATGTAGAATTCATTTGCCAATCGTCACTCATATCGAGAAGTCACGTGATTGTTTGAAGACATTGACGCCGCCATGTTTTGATCATGTGACGTGAAAGGTGACGTAATCGATTGGTGAATCGGGCGAAGCATTTGGCTCGTGTGTCCACCCATTCGGCCGATTAAAATTCGGCGCCGATTGATTCGGCCGAACCATTCGGCCGAATGATTCGGCTAATGTGTCCACTGCTTAACCGAATCATGCGGCTAGGTGTGTCCACCGCTTTAGGGCAAGCTTTACCTCATAGCATACTGTATGAGGTATGCCCGTTTCATTAGCCCAGTTGGTGTAGGACGTTAAACCCCACTTCACTGGGAGTGGATGGGATACAGTCAGTCTTTTATAGTGATAACTGTCAGTATTTGATCAAATCTCTTACAGTGCATCTTTAAAGATGGGCGAGTTTTCACTTGATCAAATAATTTAATAAACTCTTTCCTCAACACTACCAATTTTATCTGCCAGCCAACGTTGATAAAATAATTACAAACGTTCCAAAATCCAACTTGAAATGTAAAGAAAGTAGTCAAGCGTTCATTTGATCGTTACCTTAATGTAGAGTTATCCAACTTGACTATATCTCGTCTGGAAAGATGACAGAAAGTGTTTCAATGGTTACTTTATAGCCAGTATTGCCTCGTCGTGCTTCAGTGATGATTGAACCGATCGTCACTCCATTTGTTAAAGACATAAATGAAGTGAGAGAGAGAGAGGGAGGGAGAGAGAGAGAGAGAGAGAGAGAGAGAGAGATGGGGAGATCCAGAGAAAGAGGTGTGGCCTTATCGAAAACATAACACATAGCAGGTCATTTCGGGAGAGAGAGAGAGAGAGAGGGGGGGGGGAGAAAGAGAGATCGAGAGAAAGAGAGGTGACCTTATCGGAAATATAGCACATAGTAGGTCATTTCGGGAGAGAGAGTGAGAGAGAGGGTGGGAGAGTGGGAGGAAGAGAGATTGAGAGAAAGGGAGGAGGCCTTATCAGAAACATAACACACAGTAGGTCATTTCGGGACTAAAGGATCAAAGTGCCACTAGCTTTCTCTTCTTGTCCCGTTGACAGAACGCATGAAATCGAAATCCATCGTTTATATCCGCAACGTGACAAGACACCTCGCAATCACCGTGTGTTGTTTTAGAGATCGGAATCGTCCGTTTATGTACGCAACTTGACTGGACACCGACGGGATCCATCATTTATATCCCCATCTTAACAGGAAACAGCAGTTCATGACCGTCACTACGAATCCTGCTAGAAACCACGTGGCTGTTGAGGACACGTTTCATACCATTTGTATTGTTGCGTTTTGTTATAAACAAACAATAAAATAATTAATTATCCCGGGAAGATATTTAATATATGATAACACCAAGATCCCATCAAACAGAGTTACTCTCCATTAACACTTAAAGTAGTAGTAGAGAGAGATAAATAAGGTTTAACGTCCACTCGACACAAACTAGGTCATTTTGAGACTAACATATGGTTTCATTTTATTTCAATAATTCGCTTGCGCATAGGGGTCTTTAGCAGTGGGAGGAAACCGGAGAGCCCAGAGGAAACTCACGAGGTTGAGAAGGCGCGCCTATCTCCATCCCACATACGCTCACACCAGGGCTCGAAACCACAGCCGCAAACCAGATGTGACCGGCCAGCTAGAGGTCGAAGCGCGGCACTCTAGACCACTAGGCCATCCCAACCCCCCACTTAAAGTAGTAATGAATGTTATTTATATAACCGGGTTACCGCTTCCTCCATTCTGTCTTCATTATCCCACTCGGAACAGAACACTAGGAAGTTAAACCGCTTTACTGGTTTATTCACTATCGTATATAGAATCTATATTTATCAACACAGCATGGTATATACAGTCTATATTTATCAACGTACGTGGTATATAAGTCTATATCTACCAATATAGTGTGGTATATACAGTCTATATTTATCAACATAGTGTGGTATATGCAGTTTATATTTGTCAATATAGTGTGGTATATATACAGTCTATATTTATCAATATAATGTGGTACATACAGTCTATATTTATCAACAGAGCGTGGAATATACAGTCTATATTTATCAACAGAGCGTGGAATATACAGTCTATATCTATCAACATAGTGTGGTATATATAGTCTATATCTATCAACATAGCGTGAAATATACATTCTATATCTACCAACATAGTGTGGTTTATACAGTCTATATCTATCAACATAGTGTGGTTTATACAGTCTATATCTATCAACATAGTGCGGTATATACAGTCTATATGAACTGGAGCGCACGAGATCATCTACAGAATGTTAATTAGTTAACGTTTGGGGGATGAATTATTTACCAATGACTTCACCATTATCTACTTGTCTCCTGAAGATCTCTAGGTTTGTTGAGCAGATTCTTTAAGAATAATCAGACAATTAATATTGATTTTATCGCATGTGTACTGCCATTGTATGTAATCAATAATGTTTTCTTAATTTTTTCTTGGAAGGCCAAATGGTCATTATTGTAGGAGCATCTAATAAAGCCAACTGAAAACCAAACAGTTTTATTTTTCTTTCTGAAATCGTAGGCTAGGGAAGAGGATGCACGAGTCAATACAATTTGGGTTTAATATCCGACTTGTCTGCAGCGACCTTTTCAGAACGGTGTACGCCGTTTGTGTAATAATAATAATAAATACTAGATGTGAACATTTGCGTAGAGTTATTCAACACCTACTGTATGCTCGTAGCGCATGCACATAGTTCAAATTTCTACAATTCTAGCAACATTTAATACACAATTATAAACATAGCGTCGGAACAGATGGATGATTTGAAAATTGATAGGGTTGGTCACTGTTTCAAATGAGTAGACAGATTATTCCAAAGTTCGATTTTCCTCCAAATTATTTTATATTGTAAGTGGGTAACTGTAATGACAGTTGATATTGATCTTAGGTTCCAGGGGGGTAAGTGTGCCTCGACAAGTTCCTGGAGGTTCACAGGTTTACGGTGAGCATCGACCGGCCACTGCAGACAGACGGTTTACGCCAACTGGGTATGGTAAGCATCGACCAGCTATTGCTGACAGGTTTACACCAATTGGGTACGGTAAGGCCAATCGAAATTCAACTGGACAGGCTCTCAACTCGATGTTTTTGGTGGTGTAAATCGGTTCGATAGACGCCGACAAAAAGTCTTCGGACTAGGTTAATTGATAGTGTTTGACCTTCCGCCAAAGCCGACGAATTATACCGTTGACTGAAGTTTCGACCCGCCAGTTCAAAGCCACCACCTGCCAATTGTGCAGGAACTGATTGGTTAGAGCCAGGTGGCTAGAAGGGACAGTAACCAGTAACTGATTGGTTAGAGCCAGGTGGCTAGAAGGGACAGTAACCAGAGATCCCAGAAAACACTTGTCGTTGGTCTAACTTTCTTCGTAATATGATGGAACCCATTCACCTCGCAGTTTACGGTCCTTACGCTCTGATATCATTGAACTATCGAACACTTACACCGGAAAATTCTGAGACTTCATGAGCAACAGCAACTCCCTATTTTCAACATCAACAGTGACCCATCTATTAAATCGAAAACACCACCTTGATTCATTGTTCAGTGTAATCCGTCAACATCATCAGTCCCTAGTAACGTCACTAGTCCGTAATAACGTCATCTATCCCTAATAACGTCACCAGTCTGTAATAACGTCGCGTGTCCGTAGTGCCGTCACAAATTCGTAATAACGGTAGCAGTCTATAATAGTCCGTAATAACGTCACCAGTCCGTGCTAAAATAAATAATAACTTCATGAAAACTTAGAGAGATTTTGATGAATGGAATGTAATTAGGTTAGTTTTTTGCACAGTGACCTACTGAAATCGCTTTCTCATTAATTCCAGTAATTTATCATTTATAAAACAGACATCTGGTCGACATTATGTCACCGTCTCACTGACTATCTAATATAATTATTCTTTGAATATTTTATCATTAAGGCCCCAGCTGTTAGCGGAAGTCAAGTGTCTTGCTGTGTTATTAAACGGTCAATTAGACTCGAGTGTGTTATAATGAACCGGGAAGACATGGTAGCAGGATATCTTCATCAACACCTGTAGGCTACAAACAATCAACTTATCTAAAAGTCAATTTTATTTTTGCTGAGTTTATTGGTTTCGATTTTGTCTATTTTTAATTTTCGCTGACTCGTTTTAAAACACATTTATTAACAAAATGTCGCCAGCCTTTGTGTAAATGAAATGAAATACACGTAGAGGGTCCTTCCCTACTGCACAGTAATTATTTGCCCATTGACGGCAATGTTAACTGGCTTTAAAATCACAGGCTGTAGCTTTTTGCTCAACATTCCGTTGGTTCCAATCTTTATAAGCACAATGGGGACCACGTCATAAATGTGTGTGGGTGTTGGACCGTTTAGATTTTTTGCTACGGGGATTTGAAGTTGACTGAGTGGAAATCTCACTTCCGACACAATGATTGCTCTGCAGGAAGACATTTTACACCCCCTATCCCTCCGCTGCCCATATCATCAATGTTACTCCAAAACTGCTATGAAATTGAAAAATTGACCCTTTTCTCCAAATCTAGACCAAAAAGTCAGCCCAAAAATGAGGGAAGAGGGGAGAAAAAAAATAAAGGAAAAGTTGTCTATTTATAACTCGTAGACTTATAGTTGCTAGACTTAGTCCTGATTGCCTACATGTCATGTAGCGAATGTATGCCGGCCAGCGGCGCTATAGTCGACACTTAAGAATTACATCTGTCAGCGGTTCCGCTATACGCTACACCATCCGTCCCGCGACACTGACAAGAGGCAATAGCCAAGAACTTTTTCGGAAAATGATATATATTTCTGATGATTTAAACTAATACTTCCTTCCGTTTTATTTCACTGGTGATCTAAACTAATATTTTGTTTCGTTTTATTTCACTGGTGATCTAAACTAATATTTCGTTTCGCTTTATTTCACTGGTGATCTCAACTAATATTTCGTTTCGTTTTATTGCACTGGTGATCTAAACTAATATTTCGTTTCGCTTTATTTCACTGGTGATCTAAACTAATATTTCGTTTCGTTTTATTGCACTGGTGATCTAAACTAATATTTCGTTTCGTTTTATTGCACTGGTGATCTAAACTAATATTTCCTTTCGTTTTATTGCACTGGTGATCTAAACTAATATTTCGTTTCGTTTTATTGCACTGGTGATCTAAACTAATATTTCGTTTCGTTTTATTGCACTGGTGATCTAAACTAATATTTCGTTTCGCTTTATTTCACTGGTGATCTAAACTAATATTTCGTTTCGTTTTATTGCACTGGTGATCTAAACTAATATTTCGTTTCGTTTTGTTTCACTGTTTCCGTCTTTGGTTTTATAATAATAATACTATAGTTCTTTAGCGTTCACTTTCACAAAACTTATATCGCGGACCAACTCTCGTTCAGGTTAAAGAAGCCTTCCTATATGGTCTAGGAGCGGAACATTACCACATCGTCGCCATTTTGAAATATTGTGACGTCAATTGATTCGCAGTTGTTCAAGGAATAAACATACCAAGTTTCGTGTCAATCGTACTTAAATTAACGAAATGGGGTTTAACGTCCACTCGACACAAATTAGGTCATTTCGGGGTTAATATGTGGTTTAATTTTATTCCCGGTCCTCTGATAGTTTAAGCAATAAGGTGCGGTTTCACTGTTCAGGGGTGGGCAAGGACGGTGTCCAGTCGTTCCGTTGGGATAAAACATTAATATGGCATCTACACATTAGCGTGCACGTAAAAAACCCCTTTATAGTCGCAATTTGATATAACAAGAGAGAGAGAGAGAGAGAGAGAGAGAGAGAGAGAGAATGGGGTTTAACGTCCACTCAACACAAACTAGGTCATTTCGGCACTAACATATGGTTTAATTTTATTTCAATAATTCGCTTGCGCTTAGGGGTCTTTAGCAGTGGGAGAAAACCGGAGTGCCCGGAGGAAACCCGCGAGGTTGAGAAGGCGCCCCTATCTCCATGCCAAATACGCTCACACCAGGGCTTGAAACCACAGCCGCAAGCCAGAGGTGACCGGCCAGTTAGAAGGTCGAAGCGCGGCACTCTAGACCACTAGGCCTCCCAACCCCCCTTGATATAACTATAGGCAGTGGTTCCACTCCCCGGTCAAAGATCCTTGGATTCTGTCTTCTTCATTATCCCAGCAGGGGCAGAACAGTAGGTTGTTAAACCCCGTTATATTAAATATTTTATTTTAAAACAGTAACTTAACGTTGGAATTTATTATTATTCTCTCGTCCGGGACAAATTTTCTCCTAGCCCGACTTTATTTACCCTGTCGGAGCAGAACAGTAGGCCGTTCAGTTCCATTTCATTTTATTTTAAAATGACAAGTTAATGTTGGAAATTCATTATTATTCTGTCGTCAAAATTCCGGGCCAAATATTCCTAGCGCGTCTTCATTAACCCTGTCGGAGCACTCGGTAATCCTCGACAGATTCCGGAACCTACATCTAGTCTCGGCTGTATGACAGTAAGTGATATGTACTTACGCCCATACATTTGCAATGCGGCTACCGGTTTACTTTAACAAGAAAACTTGACGCTATTAGAAGAAACCATGGGCGCAGCCATGTTTCATCCGGGACCTTTAAAGTAGTTCCAATATGGCGGAATTCGTGATACAGCCGTGATTAGATGTAGGTTCCGGAATCTGTCGAGGATTGCCGAGTGCCCGTCGGAGTAGCACAACCGGGTGTTCAACCCCATTTCAGTGTTTAAAGATGGCTGTCTGGACTGTTGGAATTTTAGTTTGTGTTTTGACCGTGTTGTTATTTGACAGAGTAGATTTATTAGGGTATAGTTATAGTTCCCTGGTGACTCCCCTGTTCTAGAAACGGTTCATCGTCTTAGTCTTAGACTGAACCATAAAGACGACAAGTTAATTGAAATGTTCGTAACGGATTAATTAAATTTGATGAACGTCCAGCAAGACCAAGAAACCGGCGACAATTTCCATGTGATATACCATCACATGATGTCAATGGCGTCTATAAATTGCTCTTTATACGGGTGATATATATATTGGTGATAACTGGCCAGACTCGTTCTCCTATTTGTCTCTCTAAATAAGTAGGTATACAACTGGCTAGGGTCGTTCTCCTACAACACACAGACTCTTTTAGTCGCCATTATAGAGATTTGGTTTAAGAACATTATCTGATAATTTGGAAACCTGGTCATAAAGATTGAATTAGTCTGTTTGATGTTCGGGAGTATAGTAAACGTCTGGAAGTCACGTGGACACGTTAATACGCTATGAGTTCCTCAATAATCAACGCTTGCCCGCAAAAATACAAGAACCAAAATAGTAACAGAACAAATAAACATTCCCCAACATGAATAGACCAGGGTCCAACCATTCCCAATCCCACATTTCAATCCCTCCACTCTTTCCTCACCCAAAACCTATGTATCACTCTTCCCCACCCCCTTCCTCAAACTCCACAACTATGGATCGCTCCCCCGCCCCATCCTCAAACCCCCATCCTTTCCTCAAGCCCCAACCCTATGTATAACTCTCCCATTCCCTTCCTCAAGCTCCACACCAATGTTTAACTCTCCCACCCCCTTCATCAAAGCCCACCCCAATGTATAACTCTCCCACCCCCTTCCTCAAACCCCACCCCAATCTATAACTCTCCTCCACACCCAATAGCCCAGTCGCAACAGGTAAACGTTTTTTACCGCCCACCGGAGCCTGGTCTTATGACGTCATATGTTGATTGTGGGTTAGGATAAGGGTTAGGATAAGGGCTGTGGCCTGCAGATTTCATCACAGTCTCGAGATGTAGACAGGGCTAGCCCTAACCCTAACCCTGGGCCAAGCCTAACCGTTATCCCAACCCACAATCCACATATGACGTCATAAGACCAGGCTCCGCTGGATGGAAAATAACGTTTACCTTCTATGACATCATAGGAAAGATTTGTTGCTAAGTGTATCCAGTGACGCCCTGGCCGATTGTTCTTCGACATAATAGGATAGGTGTTTTGCTACGTGTATCCAGAGATAGAGAGAGAAATGGGGTTTAACGTCCACTCGACACAAACTAATTCATTTCGGGACTAACATATGGTTTAATTTTATTTCAACACTTCGCTTGCGCGTAGGGGCCATTAGCAGTGGGAGGAAACCGGAGGACCCGGAAGAAACCCACGATGTTGGGGCTATGTGTATCAAGAGACACCCTAGTAGATGGTTCTATTACATCACTATTTTGAATGGAGTTGTTGCTTTAACGGGTCTGTTTCACTGGATAAATCGGTGTGTGGATTACATGCTTAGTGTCGTGAGTTCGAATCCTGTCCACCAATATTTATGGTAAAGACAGATAAATAATTAAATTCTCTGATTGATATATGTATATGAATTAAACCCCTAATAATCGAATGATATAATTCAGTCTGGTGCCCTGACTGGACGTCATCGGGGATTTCACATGGCTGGCTACTTGGGTCATATCAACATTAACTTATCATTATTATAAATTACCGTGGTTATGTAAGGTCGATCTTCCTCTCGAAATTCGAGATTAGTCTGTCAAAAAGATCACTTGAAAGGTTAGATGACCACAGAGCGAGGAAGGAGAAATTCACCATTAGTGTGGCCATTTTCAGACTTCACAGTGACCTGGCCTTGAAATAAGGCACCTATCACTGACAATGTCAGGCACTGATTCAGGTTTTGTCAGGCACAAAACTTCTGGTGCCCGTCATTTTGTCCAGCACTGATTTGTTTGGGGTTTTATTTGTATTGATATTAAGTTGAAAATGTCAGGTTGTATTTCATTAGTGTCTGACATTTTGTCAGGTAGATCTAAAAACGTTATTTCCAGGTCTGAAAGTGACAGAAAATTGTATGACAGGGTTGTGATGGAATTCATTTGGGATGGGGTTTGTTAACGTACAGGAACCATCATGGAGAAGAAGTGGGCTGTCAGAGTTGCGAATACAAAATAGTGTAGAGTAAAATGGATATGAGAGGGGCTGTCAGCGTAGAGAAGCTACAATAGACGAGAGGGAGACGCTGTCAGAGTAGTGACAACGAGAGAGGGACTGTCGTAGTAGAGAAGCTATAATCGACGAGGGAGAAGCTGTCCGAGCAGCAACGTCATAATTGTGGAGAGACGGCCTGTCGGAGTAGCGAATCCATAACGGTGGTGGAAGGCGACTGTCAGCGTAGCCACAATCGGGTCAAAACACATATTATTTTCAAAACATAACAACCCACCTCACTCAAAAAACCGCCTGTTTCCAACCTAGTCAACCCTTCTCCTTTCACGTACAAGCGTGGATTCTAACAACCAACACTTGCATCGGTGATCTGCTTTCGAACCCTCTAAAAGGCATGGATCTCTAAGGCGCGGCGCCTCTCCACGTCAAATGAGTTTAAAATACTAATCTAATCAAAGTATCGAGGGATCACGTGGGTAAGACGCTGGCTCGCTATCCTGGGCCCTGGTCGGGAGTTCGATCCCTGCATTTTATTCAGATTTGCCGGTGGGGTTTCCACTTGTCAGTAATGCAGAACGGAGGGTCTGACAAGGACAGCTGACTAGTTGTTCGAATAGGACAAAAAAAACGTGGTTCCGTGTACACATTGGTATGCACATAAAAGATCCCTTGGCAGTTGGAATTTGATATGAGAGTAGGCAATAACGCCGCTGACTGGAGAAAACTTTCCTCGTGGCATATTGTATAGCGTATTCCCGTCTTCATTAGCCCAGTTTAGGAGCAGAAGAGTAGGACGTTAATTTCCATTTCATTTTTTTTCGATTAAAGTATCTGGTCGTCTTGTTCATTTTTCGGGCAATCGCTTATCAAGGTAAAATCGACTTATTTAACTTTTAAATAAGACCAAACAGGTCTTAATTCCTAGTCCTTAATTCTTATTTCTTCATTTGTTTGACAATCCGACATTTTTCATAAAAGGTTTGTGAATTGTATGTCTGACTCCCCATCAAAGAGACCAATGCAACATGATGTGAATCATACATGTTAAGGCGAATTACATCAAATAATGGACTTTTCTAGAATACACACGGACTGACAGGTTAGATTCAAGCACAGCTTTTTTAAAACAGTTTATTTCTAAACATTAAGTATGAGGTTTATACTGTCCGTTTAAAGGAGGTGTATGCGGTCCGCTTAAAGCAGGTTTAGGTGGTCCACTTAAAACGGTATTACGCGGTTCGTATAATATTCCACAATAAAGGGAGAAAGTAGGTTGTTTAAACAGCTTTCATCAACAGGTCATGGATTTTAAATAACATCCAACAGTATCTATCAGCAAGTCATTTATTCCAAACTGTTTCCATCAGCAAGTCATTGATTTTAAACAACATCCAACAGTAAGTCACTGATTTTAAACGGCTTCCATCAGAAAGTCATTGATTCAAAAAGGCTTCCATCAGAAAGTCACTGATTTCCAACAGCTTTCATTAGTAAGTCATTTTTAAAACTCGAACCTTTTGTGTTATTGTCTTTAGTCAACGTGTTCCTCATTTGTCATGGTACACAGTTTGCCATTCTTTTGTGTTGTTGTCTTCAGTTAACTTGTTCCTTGGTTGTCATGATAACAACTTCAAACAGTTTGCCATTCTTTTCAGAACATTAACTTTTTAGTTAGTTTGTTCCTCATTTAACTATTTCTGCTCGGACACTGAACACGTCCATATAAAAACTGGCGCCATTGTAGGTCACGATTAGAAACATGGCGCCAAGAAAGACACAGTGAGCTATAAAATAATTATACCATAGGATTGCCATGGTAACGGATATAAAACAAAACAACCAGTTGAATATAGTATACATTAACACTCGCCACCTTAAAAATATAAAATACTGTTATATAATAATTATTAGTAGTAGGCAGTGATATCAAAATGGCCACCAGACGACTACATTAATTCTTTGAGGGATTGAATGACCGAATGCTTGACGCGTGCGTGTTATATCATAAAGTCTACCATTAAGTCAAGAACGTGGTTTTGATTCCCAGATTGTATGTGACAAAACTGAACCAAAATTGAAATGACCTAGTTTGTGTCGAGTGGACGTTAAACCCTAGTTCTCTCCCTCTACATCAATCCTTACTTACCAATGCATTTAGTGCAAAGGTTATTTATAGTCCCTCCTCCCTCCTTTTCCCCTTTCTGCATGTTTTGATGATTATTCATGATTTTGTGAGTTGTTTGGTTTCGTTGAAATGTAGGACGGAAAATTGCATGTCTATTAGTATGGCTACTTCCAGTTTGTGTATGTCAAGTTTTCCACAGTAAAGTTCCTACCTGCTTTTGAGCAAAAGGTTACACCATGTTGCTCCATCATTGGTAGGAAGGGTTCAAACCAATGAAAATTTGGGGGAAGGTTAGAGACGAGAATTAACATTAGCGTCAATGGGAAGTTATTCGTGCGCTGTGACCAAAAAGCAGGGTTACTGAATTTTAAGTACGGGATATAACTCCAATGAGGTCAATGAGCCATCGTCTTACTCACTCGCCCAGCGTGGTTTCTAACGGGTCTGGGGGTTGTTTATAGAACACATATTCTAAACCAAGGTCAATAAACTGCTCTGTCATCTAATATTGATCTATATCTATTTCATATCTGCCCGAGCTGCCACCGGAAACCGGAAGAACACAACAACAGTACGAGATGACTATCGGGACGAGGCCTATTTTATACGAAACAGGCATCTATATTCCACAAAAGAGAGAGAGAAATGGGGTTTAACGTCCACTCGACAGACATCCATATTCCACAAAAGAGAGAGGAATGGGGTTTAACGTCCACTCCACACATTTTGAGACTAACATATGGTTTCATTTTATTTCAATAATTCGCTTGCGCGTAGGGGTCTTTAGCAGTGGGAGGAAACCAGAGTGCCCGGAGGAAACCCACGAGGTTGAAAAGGTGCCCCTATCTCCATGCCACATACGCTCACACCAGGGCTCGAAACCACAGCCGCAAGCCAGAGGTGACCGGCCAGCTAGAGGCCGAAGCGCGGAACTCTAGACCACTTCGCCACCCCCCCCCCCTATATTCCACAAATGTGCGGAAAAATATATTAAACAAATATCCGTGCCAGTATATTCCACCATATCCATATGAGTATATTCCACAATTATCCGGAAACCGTATAAAGATGGTTTGTCAGTAAACTTGACTGAATAATAGGTTAAATCACGTGATAAAATTATCTCACCTAGGTCCAAATATGTTGACAGCTTTAAAAATTAATTTGGTTGTTTTAGCTGTGAGGTATCGATAACTAGTTAAATAATCTTCAGATGGCTTCATTATACTTATAACAATTATATATAACAACTGAAAATATAACATTCTATAATTAGAAACAAGCAAGTCTATAATTAATTAGACACAAGCAAGTCTATAATTAGAAACAAACAAGTCTATAATTAGACACAGGCAGAGGCAGGTCTATAATTAGACACAGGCAAGTCTTTAATTAGGCACAAGCAAGTCTACAATTAAAAACGTGTGTCTGCAATTAGAAACGTGTGTCTATAATTAGAAACGTGTAAGTCTATAATTAGAAACAGACAATTCTATAATTAGAAACAAGTAAGTCTAGAAACATGTGTCTACAATTAAAACGTCTAAGTCTACAATTTGAATTATTGAATGAATGAATAAAACGAGGCTTAACGTCGTACTGTTCTGCTCCAACTGGGGATACGCCAAATAGTTTGCTATGAGGGGAATGTTCACCGGAGCTGCGGCCTACAATTATGTCGCGTTCACTGACACGGGTTCTTATACATACACGCCAATGTGTCCACGAGATCTTGTTTTTTATTCCATTCAAACAACTATATGAAGTCCCTTGCCAAGCCTTCGGCCACGCCTGGAAACCCCGATGAACTATTTCGGCCAACACTGTTTTACTCACTAAGTTAACACAGTCACCTTCGCTGGATAACAGCCCGATCTGCATTCAGAAATATTCGTCCATTTTGTTTATTACCGGTAGTTAATGGAATGCCAAATGTTCATGAAATGGCGAATATGTAATATGTAACGGCATATTTTAATGATATTTGGGCCCTTTTAAATTTGTATTTACTATAAGATTATAATACGACATATACGTCCCTTTAAATCTCAGTATTCTGCTCTTTAAGAACGGTGTATCGACGCTCTAGATCAGTATATTAGTTTCAAAAACTCTCTCTCTCTCTCTCTCTCTCTCTCTCTCTCTCTCTCTCGCGCGCGCGCGTTGGTGTTGGGCGTGATAAAATAATCCCCATTATTAATGTTTCGTCACCTGATACTGAACTATGGAAGACCAAACAGCTCTTTATTCAACTAGAACTAAGAACACTGAATAAAGAGCTGTTTGGTCTTCCATACTGAACAAGGGACATATTCTTTTCGTGAAAATAAGGTGAACAATCATGTTCTTATTCAATACAATAAAGTTGGGTTTTAAAAAAAAACAACAATTTGGGACAATTTTTTGACCGAAGTCTGAGTATACCTTGTGAACTCGGGGTCTGGTTGTGTGGAGTGGACGTTACACCCCCTCTCTCTCTCTCTCTCTCTCTCTCTCTCTGTCTGTCCACCCCTCTACCTCTCTCTCTCTCTGGAAACTTACGCTATGAAGAAGGAAACATGCTAGAGGAATGATTATATTCCACAGTACCGACCATTCTAATATGACGGGTATAAACTCATGGTACCAGTATACAGAACACTTCTGTGGATACCAACGGATTCTGAAAAAACCGAAAAATAACCATTTAATATCATAGAAAAACTAAAAAACAAAACAAATGAATAATATTAAGAAAAAAAAAACCCTACGACCCTGTCAGGGAGTTTATTCGATGACCCTGTTGGGGCCTCGGAAGTTACTTACATGGAAGAGAAGGGATACTAAGTGTGACTTACACGGATAGAGAAGTTATACTAAGTGTTACTTACACGGAAAAGAAGTGATACTAAGTGTTATAAACACGGAAGGGAATTGATACTGAGTGCTACTTACATGGAAGAGAAGTGATACTACGTCTTACTAAGACGAACGAGAAGTGATACTGGATGTTACTTACACGAATGGGAAGTGATACTGGGTGTTACACGAAAGATACTAAGTGTTACAGACACGGAAGAGAAGTGATACTAAGTATTAATTACACGAAAGGGAAGTGATGCTGGATGTTAATTGTACGGAAAGAGAAGTGATACTGGATGTTACTTACATGAAAGAGAGTAGAGCAGGTAGTAGATGGATATAAACCGAGGTAGTTTTATCGATACAGTGTAAAACTAAAGAATTCCTGAATATCACCATGGCCCATATCATCGGTCCATTAGCCAACGCAAACACTACAATAAATAGTTCAGCTTGATGTGGTGCCATCCTGAAACAGACAATAAATAGTTCAGCTTGGTGTGGTGCTATCCTGAAACAGACAATAAATAGTTCAGCTTGATGTGGTGCCATCCTGGATTAAACCATCATATAAAGATGGGTGGAAATGAAATGGAGTTTAACGTCCTACTTTTCTGTGACGAACTAGGGTGAGGAAGAAAAGCATACGCCACACAGGCACTATATATGGTCTAGTATTCTATAGAATACCAACTGTCAACGGATCTTTACACGCACGCCAATGTGTACACGGGAACAGGTTTTTTTGTCCCATCCGAATGACTAGACAGTTTTCCTTATCAGGCCCTCCGTCCTGCATCGACCACCAGGCTAGCGAGCCAACGTCATACCCACCCAGCCCCCTTGATCCCCGAGATCGTTAGAGAACAAGCTAAAAAAAGGTGATTTTTCGTATCATCAATCAGGAGTCATAATCCAAATCCAGAAAGCTATGGTGTGAAATGCGCGAATATCAAAATGGACCGAGATCTTTGTGACATAAAGATGTATTGAAAGTTTCATCAAAATCGGATAAAAATTGGGACCTCTATAGGATCAACAACCTTCGGATTACATACTTTTACACAATTTGCGTTCAAGTAGTGGTTATTTTGTCGCGCAGTTTCGTTTCGATTTTCACTCATAGCCCACTGCATGGCGCATGTCCGTCGGTGACGTTAAAGGAGCTAAATCGATATTATTATTTGGGACGTGGATATTGACACAAATAGCTCGTAACGCATATTATAATGTAATATGAATGTATATAAACTGATTTATATTCAATTATTTGTATGTCAATGTAATTTCTAATCGGTTATGTTCGGTTATTCCGAGTGGTAATCTCTAGCGTCTGGTTATTACAGTTCTTCAGGGATGATATTAATTGTGCATGTTCTCCAGATTAGAATATGATCAAGGCACCGTTTGACATGACTTATGGAATATGTCCAAGCTCGTTTTTTTTTTACAAACGGCGCTGAAATGTATTATGGTACACGACACGATCCATGTATAATATGTAAAATGTATATTTTGTCTAAAATATTGGATACCAGAGACCGATCTTTTTCCGGTAAGATAAAAACATTAATGTTGATTTAAACTGACAAAAAATTCGTGTTTCAATGTCGAAGAATTGGGATGATATTGATTTAGAAACTAAGCTTCTGTGCTTTAAACCCTAGTTAATCTTAAGTATTACAACTTCGTAAACAGATAACAAACGTTTTTTTTTAAAAAACATATTAAAAACAAACCATTGCCCTGTACTCACCATATAAAGGAATACCACATTATGTTTCCACAGTAACAGAAATCTATCAAAAAATATTGCCATTTATAACCCCTGAAAATAAAATTCTCATTTAAAGGGGTATAACTCTACTTCTCCGGAACCTTCAAATAGAAAATGAAATGGGGTTTAACGTCCTAGTGTACAGTGTGCTAGGATGGAAATTGTCAATGGTTCTTTTACGTGCACGGGAGGTCGGTTTCCTTCCCATCTGAACCCTTTCCCGAGCAGGCTACACGAGATGTCGTTTCACTTTTGTTACTTGCTACTCAGTTCAATGCTTATCAATATTTAAGGGAAGGGAGATAACTCCGGAATTATTGCTGAAAATGGTATCGCGTTTATCTGGTCATAGATCAGTAACGAGTTCCCCATTGGTGAGCTATTTCCATCTCATTCTTGACTCTGACGAACCTCGGAAATAAGCTGTCTATTGTAGACTAGAATGACCAGGTTTAGAAAATATCTATAGTCGTTAAAAATATTAGCCACGCCTCTTGTGTGTTGAGTGGGGAATGTGCGCGTGAAACCATAAACTCTGTCATGACATTGAGGCAAGTCGTGTGGTTTCGATTCCCACGCTCGTACATGACAAGGACAAGGAGTAAGGCTGCCTGTCCAACGTCGAGAATTTTCTCCAGGTCCCCGGTTTTCTCCCACTGCTAAATACTGTCACACGGAAGCGAAATGTTGAAATAAAATTAAACCGAAATTGCCTAGTTTGTGTCGAATGAACGTTAAACCAACGTGTATAGTAATGATATAATAATATATTAGAGGTGGTACGAAGTGTTCTAGACTTACCAGTATATGATAATTCTAATGAGTAGTAGAATAGGTGTAGCAATGGTATAATAATATGGTAATAACCACTGGACAGAGAAGAGACCATGAACCAGAATAACTATTGTCGTTAGAGATATCACATACACCAATTTCTCTTGTATACGTTTCTTCTTTAATAACTAACAAAATACAGTTTAATAATTTATTAAAATAAAACCTGTAAAAGCAAGAACGTTATTTAATAACTCACAAAATATAGTTTAATAATTCTTTAATAACTGACAAAATATAGTTTAATAATTCATTAAAAAGAACGTTCTTTAATAACTAACAAAATACCGTTTAATAATTCATTAAAAAGAACGTTCTTTAATAACTAACAAAATACCGTTTAATAATTCATTAAAAAAAAAAGTCAAGTTCTTATCTAATTATTACACGACGTATTTTTATGCATTGCGATCATATTATTATTAGAAATAATTAAATCCAAAGTCTGCGGGTATTATGTCTAAACTGTTTATATTAATATAAGGATGATAATGTTATTCAAGGGCAGACAACTCTGAAAGGAAATGAAATGAAATGGGGTTTAACGTCCTAATGTTTTGCTCCGACTGGGATAATGGAAGACGGGCATATACCCCAGCGTGCAATGAGAAAAACATTTCCCGGACAATGGAGCTAGGGCCTACTCTTCTGTTGAATACCAAATGCCAACTGCCAAGGTATTTTCTTTAGATTCACGTCAATGTGTACACGGGACCTTGGTTTTCGTCTCCTCCGAACCACTGACAAGGAGAAACCACGCCGGAAAATCACGACGAACTTTCTCGACCAACACCGGGTTCGAACCCGGGACCTCAAGACTGGCGAGCCAGTGTATTACTCACTTTGTCAACTTGGCTCCAACTAGGGATTTTTGCAAACCATTGTTGAAATTTAATACTAATAGGATTGTTTGTCATATATGAATGTTGCCTGCTGATCAAATACTAATCAAATATTTCACCTCTACAAATCGTCCAACGTCTGAATCCCGTTTCTTCCTGGGTTCCTCTTCTTCCTTTTTATACGAATCTGTTTCATCCTGGATTTTAATTTCCTTATAATCACCATTCGTGTATACTTGGTCATTTCTATCAAATAATAACAATAGTGATTTCTATCAAATAATAAGAATAGTCATTTCTATCAAATAATAATAACAGTCATTTCTATCAAATAATAAGAATAGTCATTTCTCTCAAATAATAATAACAGTCATAAACTGCTTATTTTATCAAATAATAATACACTTGGTTATCTCTATCAAATAATGGTAGAATAATAATAATAACGGGAATATGAATCGATAATAGAATTAAATTGAATACGGTTTAACTTCCCATAGTTCTGATTTATCTAGCTGCTAATGAAGACGGACATAACGTACGTCATATAGAGAGACATTTTGATAGGTTAGCGAACGGTCTACCCTTATATCGAATTACAAAATTGCAAGTTCTTTTGCACTGCCAAGGGTTCTTTTGCACAACAATGACTAAACGCCGATCCTTGTCAGGCCTTCCATCCCGCACGATTGACAATGAGAAAGAAAGCCGAAATACAGAGCTACGTCTCACCCACTGAGCCACCGCGGCTCTTTTATGGATTACATTATGTATTGACAGATAAGTCAATCGGCACATATTGGTATGCGGTAGCGACAGAGCTAAAATCTGCGACCGAATGTCGTATTATGCATGATGAAATCTCGGTTACTAAAATATTCTGATTTCTCAGCAGACCTGAGACCGTAAAACTCAGATGACAGAGTTTGTACGTATCCAAAGCCCACCATAAACATTTCGAGACACGGGTAATGATTGAACTTGAGATTTCAATGATTTGAAAGTAAATTGATTCAAAAAAAAAAAAATACAATTTACTATCCCTTGAAGACAAGATTGCGGACACGACAATCTACACAGACATTTCTCGTTTCTCGGTCAAAACTGAACTTAATGGTCGATTCCAAGAGAGAGAGAGAGAGAGAGAGAGAGAGGAGTCGTTAACGTCCATTCAACACAAACTAGATTATTTCGGGACTAACTCATGGTTCTTTTTTTTTCAAATTTTGGGGTCTTTAGCAGTGGGAAGGAGATTGAACAGGCCATGTAACTTATTGTAAAGAATGGAAACTGCGCCACATGACTGGATGCCAGGCCTTAAGCCAGGCTGACATGGCACTTGCACGATTCCGTGGCACGCATTGGCAAGACTCGAGTCGGCACGACACCGTTCGATTAGCGCAAACTCGTCGTGCCAATGCGGGAAGTGCGTAAACAATGCGCAAACTATGCGTGAACTCGTCTAGTGCCAGTTCGTGTCAATGTGGACACTGATGGGCACGACAAAATCGTGGCCGAAAGTCGTGCAAGTGTCAACCTGGCTTTATGATACAACACACCTGCGTTAACCATTAACTCATAGCACACTATATGGTGTATGTTTATTAGCCCAGTTGATGCAGAAAGGTAGGACGTTAAACCCCATTTTATTCCAGTATACTTACAGAATATTGGAGACTGTTTTAACACCATTTGAGTTACATGTTATGGTCTTGTCTACTGTTTTAATATTATTCTTCACGGGCCCATTTATGTCGGAATCTTTCGATTCATCCATTTCTGTATAATATACACAGTGTTAATTATCCCATCAAACCTGAAAGTTGAACGAATGTGTGGTATAATGATAGACAAATACATAAGGTGGGACGGGTTTGAATCCTACAATTTCATGAAGTGAAATTAAAACATACTATTTGAAAGGGGTATTGCTTGGTGAAGTGTGGGTGGGGTGTTTTGGGTCATGTAGTGGGGATTCGATTGCGCTTGAACGTGACAAGGAGTAGGGTCGGCTCTCCAGCCTCGTGGGATTTCTCCTAGTCCTCCGGTGTTCTCCAACTGCAAAAGACCCCCACGCGCAAGCGAATTATTAGAATAAAATTAAACCATATGTTAGTTCAGAAATGACCTAGTTTGTGTCGAGTGGACGTTAAACCCGATTTCTCTACCTTATCTCCCCTACTTGAAGACGGACACATACACCATGTGCTCTGTGGCGATGACGTTTTCAGGGAATTCCAACAGTCAACGGTTCTGTTGTGACTGGTCTAACGAAGATGGGAACACGTCATGCCTACTCTTATATCGAATTCCAACTGTCAAAGGTTCTTTTACGTTCACCCCAATATGTACCTACGTCTAACTCACCGCGTCTCTTCGTGTTGTTCGTGTAACATATGACTTATATATTAACGTGTTGGTATATTTTAATATAATGTATAGCTTTATAGGCCTATGTTTGATATATTAACATATAGGTAATCTATAGTATCTGGTTTTGTTATTAAACACTGTATACCTCATGTAGGCTATCCGTATTTATTATTCAATCTATAATTGTGTATAGACCTCATAGTAAACACTGCTATTATTCTTATTTAACTAATACTAATATAATATTAAGTATTAAGTGTATTGTCCCGTCTTTCCGCTATGTCGAATTCCAATTGTCAAGGATCCCATTCTACGTGCGGTACAATACGAGTGACTAGGCACTGTAGCTTGTCATGCTCTTCCGTCATACACCATGGACAAGGATCGAGCCCAGGACGTCTTGGTTGTTAAGCTAGCGTCCCAATCACTGCTCCACAATAACGGATGTATAATCATAGTCCAAAAAGAAAATTTAAGTATCTCATTTGTTGTTGTAGACAGAAAAGGTGTCATTTAAATAGTAAATCATTAAGTGTCTATTTTTATATTTGGGTCAGTACAATTTAGTTACATTTCTCAGTGAAAGATTCAGTATTTTTGAAATAATAAAAAAGAATTGAGGGGAATTTTAAACTATTTGACTGTCAAGTGGCCCGGTTTCGAGTCCAAGCTTTCAGGAAAGGATCGGAGACGAAGGAGTAGCATCGCCTGCCTAACCTCGTGGGTTTTCTTCGGTGTCCGCTTTTCGAGACCCCTACACGCAAGCTAATTACTGAAACTAACGAGTACCATATACTAGTGCAAGTCTGCCCTCGAAAATAAACTTGACTCACATGACACTGACATAACTTATGACCATAAAAATGAAATGAAATGGGGTTTAACGTCCTACTGTTCTGCTCCTACTGGGCTAATGAAGACAGGTATACGCCATACAGTCTACTATGAGGGAAATTTGGCCCGTACAGCGGCACTATAGCCTACGCTTATATCGAATTCCAACTGCCAAAGGATCTTTCACGTGCACGTCAATATGTACACGGAACATTACTACCGGTATTCCAGTTGAGTTCCTATATTCTACCAGAATATAGTTGTCTTGACAACCAGGTATTATAAACCTGTATTATAATAAAAGAGACAATATAAGTATATAATCTTACCTGTAGTTCACCGTCTTGAGAACTGTCTGTATGTAGTATATATATCCACCAGTGATATACAAGTTTACACTATGTATCGACCTATATACCCAACTAGTCTATGCACTAGTAAACACGTGTTACACTGGACCGATAGACAGTGTTTCACACCAGACTAGCCATTTCACATATCCCCCATAATATCACATTAACTTATATAAAACTATAAAAGTTTAGTAAAACTGAAACAATTTCCCCATACTACGTCCATAGGCATAGGATAGCTATAGCACACTGAAAATGAAAACAAATACCGGTATAAACTTCACGTAAAATCATTCTACGGAGCACAGGCTAATAATTCCCCCATACTCAGTCATAGCACACTGTATTGTCAGAGCCTTATAATAAGTTATATATAGACGCTCTGTGTATGGTCTAACTGTATAATTAGTCCTCTAGGTGGTGACAACTTGGACGTTAAACTCCAATCTACCCACCAAATTGTTTTTAAAATAAATATTAGAAATTTGTCTTTAAACAGACTTACATGTATTAATGTGTGGAATAATGGCGTTGGGTCGCTTACTAATAGTACTACTAAAACTAGGTCACGTAATGTGATGTTATATGGCCTACTAGGCCCAATCGGGGGCGGATCCAGGAATTTTTGCAGGAGGGGGTTTGCCAGGTTTATGTTATGGAAATCTGCCATCATCGCCTCTAAATTACATAGGCATACATACAAATTCAGAAATTGAGCTTTTAAACAGAGAAATCATTTTTAACTGATGTAGGATCACTTTGTGATGTAATTTCATTGATGCAAGGCATTATATTTTTTTATGTAGCTGATCCGCCATTGCTAATACATTAGATCCCACCGGTGACAGAGAATGTTCATCGGGTATTTTCCGGTGTGGTTCGTCCTTGTCAGTGGTGAAGAACAGGTGGCCTTGCAAGGAACAACTTTTATAGTCACTCGGAATTCAAAGATTTGACATGTCATGATACGAGGCCTTGATTACCTTTTTTAATTTTCTCGTGATATTGTCGTTGGTTCAGCTTATTGGCAATTGGTTCTTGCTTTGCTGTTTCATATCTATTATTCAAAAGTTCTTACGTAGATTTTAACCAAACAAGACATTTACAACTTAAATTTACTTAACATTTCAATTTCCATTGTATCTTGCCATATCAAGAATCCGATTGACCGTTACACGCTGAAAGGTCAACGGCCTTCGTGTTTACATTTTAATGTATTCGGATAACACCGTTTTTATTCAAGTGAACCAGGAATACTACTGTCCATTGTATATCTCTTCAAAGCCTACCAGTATTGGGAATTATTTTTACTTGTAGACATAAATAAAGAGTCCACATCTGATTTAAGAATTGTAAACAAATTTACATATTTCAATCTGTTATAGTGAAGATTATTATTATAATTATTATCTTAAAATTATTCGTGCTGCCAATTGCACATC
The DNA here is from genome assembly GCA_036850965.1 of Patella caerulea. NCBI lineage: Eukaryota > Metazoa > Mollusca > Gastropoda > Patellidae > Patella > Patella caerulea. The sequence continues at coordinate 60,976,553 of JAZGQO010000006.1, read as the reverse complement.
TTGTCTCGACGTTTCGAATGAATTTCTGGATTTTGCTGAGTGACGTTGCTAAATAAAGGTAAGCAACTCTATATAAGAATAGTAGGAATCAGACCAAACGTTATTTTTATAAAGTTAAATCACATGATTCTCCTATGCATAAAGAGAGGGCGTGGGGGGGGGAGCTGTCTGCACATCAAATACAACCGAAATGGGACTACACAGGCGTTACAGCAGCATGTAGACGCCTCGAGATATTACGTTAGATCGACCGAGTGTGACGTTAATTCGAGATGCACTTCTTTTGTGAGGCCCTTCTTTCGTGAGACCCTTATTTCGTGGTGCCCTTCTTTCGACCCCTTTCGTGATTCCCTCCTTTCGAGATTCACCTATTTGTTATGATAATAAAAGGGCAGTCAACCAACAAGAGGAGATTTGGGAGTTTTATTTTCAATAAAATAGACTGTAGTTTTTCTTTGTAGTAGCCTAATGCTGATTAGGATAAGATAATGTCGTGACTATCCTGGTCACGGACACTACCGTGTTACAGATGGGACAATGACGTCTAGGGCTTTTCTTCGGACTTCACGTTGTGGGACTGTGACACTATGCTGTCTCGCGGTACCAAATCGACGCCTGTGGCACTATGGAGTAAATCAATTATTTCCAATGAACAATTAAATGACTCTGTGTCCGGACGGCCAAAATCTTCTGTGTCACACTGTCGTTTGTCTAGGTAGGACTTGACGTTGTGATCAATAAGACTTCGAACTCTTTTGGATACTGATATAACTGTCTGTGAGTTAGTCTAAGATAGTAGTAGAATAATACCAAGCTACTTCATTACCCTAGTTTTCGCCATACATCATGTAGGTAAAGAATTTATATATTAAGCAGGACACCTCTCTTAGTACTAAGGCACCCTTATATTGTTACATATATCAACCCAAATAGTCCGGTGGCTGAAGGGGGGCAATCGCCACCCGAGCCGTGAATTTATGAGACCAAGTTTTTCTAGACCAGTTTTTTGTGTAGATTCCGAATATAGGTGGTGACCAGGCGTTGGAGGGGGCGTTTTGGAAAAATAGGGGGCCAAATGTCTACAATGGGCGTGTGTGAGAGGTGAGAGTGGGGAGAATGTAATGTTGACATAATATATTAATAAAAAATAAATTTCTAGGACTGCCCATCGTTAAATACTCGTTCATGATGCCCGGTACAACTGTTTTGATTTGTGGGGAGATGGGGTGGGGGTAGGAAGTGTAGGTGTTTGTGTGTGTGTGGGGGGGGGGTATTATGTTGACATAAATGATGATCATGTTATATATTAATACAACACAAATTACTAGGACTGCCCAATAAGTGTTTGTGATGCCCCGGACAACTATTTGATTAAGTAAGTAAGTTTATTGCATAGAAACGCCTACGGGGAGCAGCATATAATTACAAAATGAAAGAAAAATCACATTAAAATAAACATACATAAACGTTGTCTGATTCAAGGGCGACTCGTAAAGATGCCTTATTCTTATTGGAACATAAAACCTAATTCAATCTTGCAATGTAATTATGGAAGTACGCTTACAACAAAAAGAAAGAAAGAACACATGACTAGAATATATGAATACATGTAGAATATTTATATAGCATTCAGAGATATTTAGTGATATAACAGGCGCGGATCCAGAGGGGGTGTCCAGACCCCCCCCCCCCCCCGCTCAGGCTTGAAAAATTTGTTATGCGATTTTATTGGCGATTAAGACCTGTGTGCCTGTGTGGAAGGGGGGGGGGTAAATTGGGGGGAAATGAATTCACTTTGATTGAAATGATGAGGTGTGAGATAAATGTATTTTGGGGGCAGAAACCACTTGATTAAAAAATGACCGCTCAGGCTTGAAAAATTTTTTATGCGATTTTATTGGCGATTAAGACCTGTGTGCCTGTGTGGAAGGGGGGGGGGGTAAATTGGGGGGAAATGAGTTCACTTTGATTGAAATGATGAGGTGTGAGATAAATGTATTTTGGGGGCAGAAACCACTTGATTAAAAAATGACCTGAAAAGTGTTTTCTCGTGTTTTTGGCTCAGTACCAATATTGTCATTCAAAATATTAAATTATGATGGTACTTTCGAGAGATCTGGAATTTAAACATAAAAAAACACATGTTCGGATATTATCTTCTTGATGGCTGATCAACAGCTCGCATGCATTCTTTGGATATGCTTCAGATACCCATTAACATTGTAAATCTTCATTCCAGCAGGGTCATTTTGTTCGATTATTGGTTTTGCAGCCTGTTTCCATATCGTTGCAACGCAAAAATAATTATTGCGTTTAATGTGCAGCAAAAGACTACTCAGGCAAAATGGTAATAAAGAAAAAAAGTTTTGTTATTTTTCATCACAATAAAATTCCCCCAGAAGATCTTTCTTCGAATGTCATCTACAGATGTAAGTCAGTTTTCGCCGTACAAGGTGCAAACATTTTTTTTTTGAACTAGCAATTACATCATCCCAGCCCTTTAAAAATTGTTAGAAAGTTGCGATTATCTTGAAAAAGAAAGACACATAGTCATTACCACTGAAAGCAAGTGCCACACGCCGAGATATCCTCGACACGTTCAATACTAATCTTGATCGGATCAAAATATATCAAGATATGGAAAGTGTCGAGAATATCTTAGAACTGACAACCAACCACGACGACACAAAAATATCTTACCTACTCCTCTTCGCATTTCAAATTAATGGAGGGGGCGAAACAGACATCCCAATCATTCTCTTGCAAACACTGATCCAAATATACAAATTTTGATCGATAATGAGACGGATAAAGGAAGAACATATCGCGAAGGGCGACTTACATCAGTAGATGACGCTAGAAAAAAGATTTTCTGGGTGAAAAAAATAACAGACCTTTCTTTATTACCACTTTGCCGTATACGGGATCTTTTGCTGCATGGCTGGAATGATGATTTACAATGTGAATTGGCTTCGTAAGCAAATCCAAAGGATATGCGAGCTGTTGGTCAGCTACCAAGAAAATATTTATCTCAATAATATGAACTTTCGATTTTCAAATCTTCTGAATAAACTAATAACTAAACATATCCCTGAGTTTCTATGTTTTTGATTTACATTCCCAGATCTCTTGAAAAGAACCATTATAATTTAATATTTTGAACGAAAACGTTAACGAGATACTACTTTAAGCTCAATTATGAACGAAATGACTTCTGTCCACAAAAATACATGCTGTCACGTCTCCCCACCCTACGAGATCGCACCCCAGCGTCCACCCCCACACAATGGGAAAATGGGAATCTTAAAAACGTATTTATAAGAGATGTTTCATCAAGCTCTAAGACAATCACCATTTAAATCAACGTGAACTCATTTCCCGCCAATTTTATTCCCACCCCACCCCTCCACAGGCACACCTGTTACCCCACCCCATAAATCAAACAGTTGTCCAGGGGCATCATAAACACTTATTTAGAGATGGACAGTCCTAGAAACTTATGTTTTATTAATATAACATGATCATCATTTATGTCAACATGACACACCCCCACCCTACACACACACACAAACACCTACACCTGCTACACCCACCCCATCTCCCCAGATATCAAAACAGTTATCAAGGGTATAATAGACACTTATTCAAAGATGGGCTGTCCTAGAAATTTATGTTTTATTAATATATTATGTCAACATGACATTCTCCCCACCCCCATATCCGGAATCTACACAAAAAACTGGTCTCACCGGACTAAAAGCTAAAGAAACCTCTGGAATTGTTATACAACCCATGTCTTGAAGAACAACCCAGCTTGAATCGTGGAGTTAAAATCATAATAACTGATAGCATCCCTTGTAATGATAATATTGAGGATGCATCAGCAGTCTAAAATAAAATAAAATCAATCCGCCAACAGGGTCGGATTTACGTCGGGTGATGGGTCTACAGCCAAGGGCTCTATAAAAAGCGGAGCCCGGATTAAACAAATTAGTTCCATAACAATTTTTTTACCATAATTTTTTTATTTTTATTTTGTATATTATAAACTCAAAGCCATTAAAACACAATTCAAAGTTTATTTACTGTAACAACTTTTAACAGATCTACATACCAATTGACAAAATCGACATAACAATTGATAGCATCTCCCGATAATTTCATGAAAGAATTCACTTCAAATGCACAAAATCGAAACATTTTGATCCGTATTTAAAGGGCGAAAGTGCAGGCAATGTACATGCAAAACGTGTGACATGGGGCTGCTTAAAGTCGTTTACACGAACAAAGTTCATTACCGAGAAATCATTGGGTTCAAACCCAGAACTCCACAAGAAAAGAGACCCATCACAAGTTTCACCTATGTGTCATGAGATAGGAAAGCCCAAGAAAACGTTTACCAAAAATACTTCACGAATTGGACATTGCGTTTTTAATGGCTTTAAATATATTACCACAGTGACATATAAATTGTATTTGTGTCAGTGACATTCACATAAAATCATCCCTGATAAATTGGACTCGTTTCTTCTGTTTCAAGTAAACCTATGATAAAAAAAACATCCGGTCACATGTCACACTGGTTGTTGTTGGTAACCCACAATTAGATTCTCATTCGATGATGTAACCGCTGATGATTGATTGACAGGTTTTAGCTTCGATCAAATTACTGAGGAGGAGGTGTCTTTACATGGTGACGTCATACACCCTGACAGTGGGCTCTGTTTCCTGCACATATGACGTCATATTATGTGGATTGTACTAGGGTAAGGGTTAGGCTTGGTTAGAGTTAAGGTTATCGCTAACCATATTTACATCGGGATACTTTAACGAAATCTGCAGGGCCTAACCCGCAATCTACATATTGCGGTGAACTAGACTTTACAGCAGAATATTAAACATTGTCTCCCCCCCCGCCCCCGACACACACACACACCCAATCATACACGTGATGCACACGTATTCATATGTTTGTCACAGTTTTTAACTGGACCTCAACAGAATAGAAAACATATTCACAGACATTTTAATTATATACACAGTAAAAATAACATCCCCATTTTATACCCCATCAAGTTAAATGTTTTTAAACTATTGTTTTATAGTCAGTATATAATATTTATATACACCATCAACAGACTACATGTAGGTATATAACTATAACTGTTTAATATTGTTTTATAGTTAGTATATTATACACCATCAACAGCCACCAGACTTATATCTCCATGTTTTATATTATAGTGTGACAATGGAAGATTTTTGTTGTGTTGTGAGTAGTTGTACTTCTCCTGGTTGAAATCATCACTGTAGATATAACAAATATAAACATCATCTCCACCATACTTCTTTCTATACTCCTCATTTATCATCTTCTCTAATTCATCTACTGTTTTATCTCTACTTATACTTATAGTCATATCACTGTAAATACAGGTAAATATATAGTATAATACTTATATCATACAGGTAAATATAATATATTGTCAGTTTAATTAGCAAGTGAATAAAAACCATGTTTCTACTTACAAGTCGATTAAACACATAGTAAGTTCAATCATATCATCTTTTTCTTTAAATATATTTTTATTTGTCTTCTTGGCGCCTGTTTTAACTTCCATCACTTTCATCCTTGACTTGAGTTGTTGTATTTCGTCAGCTTGAGTTTCATTGTTCAACTTGAGTTGTTGTATTTCGTCAGCTTGAGTTTTATTATTCAACTTGAGTTGTTGATTATCAGACTTGAGTTGTTGTATTTCGTCAGCTTGAGTTTCATTGTTCAACTTGAGTTGTTGTATTTCGTCAGCTTGAGTTTCATTATTCAACTTGAGTTGTTGATTATCAGACTTGAGTTGTTGTATTTCCTCAGCTTGAGTCTTATTGTTCATCTTGAGTTGTTGTATTTCATTCTTCATTCTATCAACATCTTGTTTTAGATGATTGGTCTGACGACAGTGTATGGTGTTGGTCTCACCTAGTTGTACATTATTTGAATCGTACAAATTAACAGTCTGGTGTTGGACAACCCGTTGAAGAGACTAAAAGCCAAAAAAAAAAACAAATTATATTTAACATTACGACACAGAGTAAGAATAACCAGAGTGGTAACTTACTCCCTATAGAAACAACCCGACGCGCAATGCATGATGGGATTCGTCTGTAATACACACACACTGACAGTACGCTCAACGTTACGATACCTAATAGTAAGTGCAGGAGGACTGCACTACACGAAAAACAAAAACCTATAAGATTAACCTGCGGAAAATATCAAATCAAGTGAATGGATCCGGGGGCCAGTCGTAAGCGTCCACTGCGCTGTAATTTCGTAGTTTTATAGTATTTTCGGTAAAAAAAAAACTACTGAGAATTATCACATACAATCATGTTAGGTGTGTGTGTGTTTCGGGAATTTATAAAACATGATTAATATTTTTAAAACATGCATATGAAATGAAGTAATGAAGTGAAAGACGGCAATTGTGGCGGTTTACGAATAAGGCCGTAAAACTAATCCACCAAATACTTGTTGTTTCGATTCCTAGATTTGAAATATACATTCCCATTAACCTTAAAATGGCCCATTTGAAAATGTCAAAGAACCACGCCCTTTTTTAATTTTTGGATAAGGCCTATTTTACTCAACAAGATTTATTTTTTCTCCCAAAGAAAAATACCTCTGTCTTCTAGAGCGTATTACTTAATTAAGTATGCTTTCATTTTTTTTTTAAATAGGCCTATAACATTTTCCAATAAACAGATTTGAGCCGTTGGTTGTTTTCCAAGATAAAATGCCTTTGGCACCAATGTTGATTCCCTGTGTTCTTTTATGATTTTTGTTCTTTTAATTAATGTAGGCTTTCATTTTTAAAAAATGAAAAAAAAAAAATAATTAAATATTTTATTTTCAATAGTATTACATTTTTCAATAAACATATTTGAGTTGATTAGTTTCTCTCTTTACAAAACCAAAAACAACTTGAAATTGAATATTTTGCATATTGACCGCCTTTATATAGACCCCCTAATACCACGAAATTGTCCATTTACACCACTGCATAAGAATATATTAAATTATTTTCAATCTGAAGTGTGCTCTAGATATTCATGACATTAGGTCTGATCTGTGTTCAGAGTTACAGTGAAATCCCGCCTAACGACCAACTCAGAATTACGGGCAACTCACGTATACGACCACATTAAAAGAACCAATTTTTTTCTTCTATATTCCTTAAAAATTGAACTCATTATTACGGGCAACTCACTATTACGGATTACGACCACCGAAGCCCGTCCCAATCAGTCAATTTCATTGTTTTTGTGACTCGTGATAACGACCACTGATTGGGATTAATCAGCTCCCGACCGAGTTCAAAACGATAACGACCACTGACCGGGATTAGTCAATCTAACGACAGATCAAACAGTCGTGGTTGACTGATTTATCGCTACAATTTAACGAGCCGCTAATCTTTCTTTGTTGATTTCATTTTTTAAACAATGGAATTTCTCATTGTTTGTTTAATTTAGATAGAGTAATTAATAATGATTAAGTGATTTAAACTCTTACAATTTATACGAGTAAATTTTGTCATTATCATTTTTTATTCGGCCTTCGTCTGTTTGTACGATTAAATTTTGTCAAAAGGGTATCATTTCTTATTCGACCTTCACCTGTGTAATGGAAAAAACCCGTAGTAATAAGCGTACTCGTGTAGAAAGCAAAAGTAGAACTTATCAAAAGAAAGTGAGGGTAGAAGCCAAAAACAATTACAGACGATTTTGAAAAGAAAGGCAGAAATTCTTGATGGATACGAAGAAAATAGAGACAGCGACAGGAAACGTCTCTGTGTTCGCTCGCCGATGGAAGAATGTGGGCGTGGCTTCAGCGTGTGCGTGACACTGATGTGCCATCTCCGGTCCTACGCTTCGTGAAAAAGTAGATTTCGAGAAAGACAACAATTCATTTTACAAGATGTACGTTGAAAGTTGTAGCGATGACGACGTTGTGAAAGAATGGACTGATAGTGTACCTGACATTGTCATTGGTTACGAAGCTCGGGATATCTACAACATGGATGAGAGAGGAGTGAATTATCGTGGCCTCCCAGATAAAACGCTCTCTGTTCGTGGCTAAACTTGTTCTGGTGTCCAAATAGCAACATGTTTAGAAATTTGAACATTTCTCGTCTGCCGGTTACGTGAAGATCCAACAATAAAAAAGCTTGGATGACAGGATTATTATCTGAACATTTTTCGTCTGCCGGTTACGTGGAGATCCAATAATAAAATAACATGGATAACATAATTTTTGTTTAAATGGTGGTTGCGGGATTTTAATCGAAAAATGAAGATAAATAAAGGAAGCATTATGAATTAAATATTATAACGTGATCAAAGTCTTTATAACATGCATAATTATTATGACGTGTTTTAACATTACATCTGTTATTAGTAATAAAGTATGTCTTTACTGTATATAATTTACCTAACACTGTCTGTTTTTCTTTGAATTTGTCTAAAGCATGCTCACTCAGTAATAAGACCAACTCACTATTAAGACCACATCTAGACAGTCCCACATGTGGTCTTAATAGTACTTTTATTTTTGTGATATTTTTGTCAACTGGTTATTTAGAAATAGAAAATTTAATTTATACTGTATACTATAATGGAATTATTTAGAAATAGAAAATTTAATTTATACAATGTTCTATTATGGAATTTATAGGTGGTCGGATTAAGGCCTACATTAAAACTATTAAAAGGGACGAAAATGTGATAGTGAATAGCATAACAGTATTTAGAAATGGTTCCACTACTGATGCCTTCCGTTATACTTCAGGCACAGTAGTGGCTTTTCCTACAGAGTTCCTTTGCGCAAGTTTTGTAGTCAAATGACTACAAAAAGTTTACTGGCCTATAGCTCTCTTAATTTACACAGACACTAACCGAAAACTGTACTGCACATAGCTCAACATATAATAAATCAATTCCCCATTGAAATAAAGGTGAAGCCTTACCATCTAATTAAATGATTTGATAAAATCAAAACCCTTCATGAAAATTCTCAAGTTCTGAAATTATGATGGCCGCCCAGTCAAATATAGCATGCGCAATCCAACTCACGTGATCATACGCCCCTTTCCATATATGGCATATGACCATGATTATATGCTAATGACCTTAGCGTGGGAAAATATGTCAGAAACAATAATAGACTGCGTGTTGGGGAGGTTGGGCAGGAAAAGTAGGTAGAATCTATACACGATTTGGTAAGCATGATTATATCTTCTGTACTCAGGTCGGTAACCAGTGGACTCTCCAAGGACGCGAGTCTGTGTTGTAGTGCTGCAAGGGATTCATCACGGGGGATATTGGTGAAGAGATCTATGACGTCATATGATAGCATTTGTACATTGTTCGGTAGGTTTTGTAGTTTTTCACAGAAGTCTTTTGAATCTTTAATAAATGAAGCGGCTTCTTTATCTAGTGGAGAGAGGAGTTGAGACAGGTGCTGGGCAGTGTTGTAATATACCGAGTCCCTGGAGCATACTAGAAGTCTGGCTTTAATGGGGTTCTTATGGGTTTTGATTGTTGCTCTGGCATACGGCGATCTAGGGTGGGAGGGTTTGAGTTTATAAAATAGGGAAGTTGTAATTCGCTTGTCCAGATAGTCTCTTTTATCCATTATTACAGTGGATTTCCCTTTGTCGGCAGCAACTATGGTGATGGTTTGGTCTTTCTTCAGTTCTTGCAGGGCAATCTTTTAGGACTTGGTAAGATTGTCAGTTTGTCGCTGCGTTTTGGATTTGGAAATTAGATCAGCTATTTGATGTCGAAGGAAGTCGATTTGCCACCGGGTGCTAGTTGTCTCATACCTCTCTCAATGTTAGCAATGAGTAGGTCTTGGTTAGCTGGGCGGTTGGTTGGTGTGAACTTCAAACCTCGGGATAACAGAGTGATTTGGTCATCGGTCATGATACGGCTACTGAGGTTGATAACTGTTTTAGTGAGGTAATCATCTTTGTTTATATTGGTAGAGCAGGCGACAGTGGCGGTTTTAAGATAGTAATAAAGAAAAAAAGTTTGGTTATTTTTCGTCACAATAAAATTCCCTTCGAATGTCATCTATAGATGTAAGTCAGTTTTCGCCTTTTTTTTAAACCAGCAATTATGTCATCCTAGCCCTTAAATAATTGTTAGAAAGTTGGGGTTATCTTGAAAAAGAAAGACAGATAGTCATTACCACTGAAAGGTTAGAATTGAAAGTGTCGAGATTATCTTAGAACTGACAACCAACCACGAGGACACCAAAATATCTTACCTACTGCTCTTCGCATTTCAAATTAATGGCGGGGGCGAAATAAACATCCCAATCATTCTCTTTCAAGCACTAATCCAAATTATACAAATTTTGATCGATAATGAGACGGGTAAAGGAGGAAGATATCGCGAACGGCGACTTACATCAGTAGATGACGCTAGAAAAAAAGATTTTTCTGGGTGAAAAAAATAACAGATCTTTCTCTATTACCACTTTGCCGTATACGGGATCTTTTGCTGCAGGCTGGAATGATGATTTACAATGTCAATGGGTTTCGTATGCAAATCCAAAGGATATGCAAGCTGTTGGTCAGCTACCAAGAAAATATTTATCTCAATAATATGAACTTTCGATTTTCAAATCTTTTGATGAGGACAAGAATAGTCTAATAACTACGCATATCCCTGAGTTACTGTGTTTTTGATTTACATTTCTTGAAAAGAACCATTATAATTTAATATTTTGAACGAAAACGCTAACGAGATACTAACGGTACTTTAAGCTCAATTATGAACGAAATGACTTCTGTCCACAAAAGTACATGTTGTCACTCCCCCCCCCACCTTATTTATAAGAGATGTTTCATCAAGCTCTTAGACAATCACCATTTAAATCAACGTGAACTTATTTCCCGTCACTTTTATACCCACCCCACCCCCTCAACACGCACACCTGTTACCCCTCCTCATAAATCAAACAGTTGTCCAGGGGCATCATAAACCCTTATTTAGAGATGGACAGTCCTAGAAACTTATGTTTTATTAATATAACATGATCATCATTTATGTCAACATGACACACCCCCACCCTACACACACACACAAACATCTACACTTGCTACACCCACCCCATCTCCCCAGATATCAAAACAGTTGTCAAGGGTATCATAGATGGGCTGTCCTAGATATCAAAACAGTTGTCAAGGGTATCATAGAAACTTGTTTAAAGATGGACTGTCCTCGAAATTTATGTTTTATTAATATAATATGTCAACATGACATTCTCCCTACACCACCACACGCCCATTGTAGACAATCGACGTGATAGACTCGTTTGTCACGCAATTAGTTTTACTGCAGTATTCTGCTATGCACGGGTTAATTAATTAGGCATAATAAAATCGTGAGCCATGACGTAACGTTATGTAAACATATTATTTGGTCCAATATTGGCACTCGTTTTAAATATAAAGCTTTTGTAGGGCAGATAGTGATTGGTTGGTAGACGGACTACTGACCAATCAAAATTTAAAACAACAATATCCACTCATAATAGCAGTGTGTAGTAGGATTACCTCTAATCAAACGCAACACTGCGCGGAGTATGGGCCCCAGTTTGAATCGTGAAGTTAAAATCATAATAACTGTTACCATCCCTTGTAATGATAATATGGAGGATGCATCAGCAGTCTAAAATAAAATCAATCCGCCAACAGGGTCGGATTTACGTCGGGTGATAGGTCTACAGCCAAGGGCTCTATAAAAAGCGGAGCCCGGATTAAACAAATTAGTTCCATAACAATTTTTTTACCATATTTTTTTATTTTTATTTTGTATATTATAAACTCAAAGCCATTAAAACACAATTCAAAGTTTATTTACTGTAACAACTTTTAACAGATCTACATACCAATTGACAAAATCGACATAACAATTGATAGCATCTCCCGATAATTTCATGAAAGAATTCACTTCAAATGCACAAAATCGAAACATTTTGATCCGTATTTAAAGGGCGAGAGTGCAGGCAATGTACATGCAAAACGTGTGACATGGGGCTGCTTAAAGTCGTTTACACGAACAAAGTTCATTACCGAGAAATCATTGGGTTCAAACCCAGAACTTCACAAGAAAAGAGACCCATCACAAGTTTCACCTATGTGCCATGAGATAGGAAAGCCCAAGAAAACGTTTACCAAAAATACTTCACGAATTTGACATTGCGTCTTTAATGGCTTTAAATATATTACCATAGTGACATATAAATTGTATTTGTGTCATTCAGTGACATTCACATAAAATCATCCGTGATTTTTTTTTTTTTTTTTTGTTTCAATTAAACCTACCGATATAATAACATCCGGTCACATGACACACTGGTTGTTGTTGGTAACCCACAATTAGATTATCATTCGATGATGTAACCGTTGATGATTGATTGACAGGTTCTAGACTGGATAAAATTACTGAAGAGGAGGTGTCTTTACATGGTGACGTCATACATACTGACAGGGGTTTCCTGCACATAAGACGTCATATTATGTGAATTGTACTCCAGGGAAAGGGTAAGTGTTAGGCTTGGTTAGGGTTAGGGTTAGCGCTAGCCCTATTTACATCTGGATAGTTTAACGAAATCTGCAGGGCCCAACCCGCAATCTACAAATGCCGTGGACTGGACTTGAGCAGAATCTGAAACATTGTCTCCGCCGTGCACACACATACCCCCCCCCCCCCCGACACACACATTCACATACGTATTCATATGTTTCTCACAGTTTTTAACTGGACCTCAACAGAATAGAAAACATATTCACAGACATCTTAATTATATACACATTATATATCCCATCAAGTTAAATGTTTAATATTGTTTTATAGTTAGTATTATATACACCATCAATAGACTAGTTTTACCGCCATTTGACTATATCTCCATGTGTTATATTATAGTGTGACAATGGAAGATGTTTGTTGTGTTGTTTGTAGTTGTACTTCGTCTGTTTAACATCATCACTGTAGATATAATAAATATAAACATCATCATCTCTACCATACTTCTTACTCCACTCTTCCTGTACCATCTTCTCTAATTCATCTACTGTTTTATCTCTACTTATACTTATAGTCATATCCATGTACCTGTAAATACAGGTAAATATATAGTATAATACTTATATCATACAGGTAAATATAATATATTGGCAGTTTAATTAGCAAGTGAATAAAAACCATGTTTCTACTTACAAGCCGTAGACTATATGAAGTTTAATCATTTCATCTTTTTCTTTAAATATATTTTTATTTGTATTCTTGGCGCCTGTTTTAACTTCCATCACTTTCATCCTTGACTTGAGTTGTTGTATTTCGTCAGCTTGAGTTTCATTGTTCATCTTGAGTTGTTGTATTTCATTCTTCATTCTATCAACATCTTGTTTTAGATGATTAGTCTGACGACAGTGTATGGTGTTGGTCTCCCCTAGTTGTACATTATTTGAATCGTACAAATTAACAGTCTGGTGTTGGACAATCTGTTGAAGAGACTAAAAACAAAAAAAAAACAAATTATATTTAACATCACGATCATAAGATTGGTGACTCGTGACGTAATCGGCGTCAAAACCTCGTTATTGCGGTAAGTACAACTAGTCCAGGGAATATAGAATGTCACCTGTCAAAAATTGCAACAGAATTTATGTTTGCACAGAAAGAAATGCTCTACAATAACATCTGGATGATTTAAAAACACTGTTAAAATTTAAACGGCGTGAAAGTGAAGTTGGGAGAGTACAACCCAGGAATTTAATTTGGCTTCGATACGTTAATAAAATGACAGCGACTAAAGATTCTGTGGATGGGAAGGGACAACCAAGGAATTTAGTTTGGCTTGGATATTTATGGTAAATTGACAGCGATTAACGGGCGAATAAGGGCTGTTAATGGATTACCCCTCAACATAGTCACGTGATAAACATGGCCGATTCAGTCTGTTTCACAGAGAATTACTTACAAATTATCTCTGTAACAGATGACTGTCCCCAACACGTGCGTTGACTGCAGGCGGCTTTAGTCATTGGCTCAACGGCTCGCGCAATGTTTACTTAACACCTAACTGCTTCGGGCAAAATGGTGCATTTTACTCATTTTAATACCCATTTACACTAAATAGGAAATATTTTTTAACTACAAATACTTCAAACGTCTTTGTTTATTTTCCTTTTACCTCAAAAAAATGTTTGAGAATTTAATTTGTTGGAGTAAAAAAGTTAATATGCCGTACTCATTAAGTCTCGTCGATGTCGTGCTTATCAGTGATTGTAGCGGCCAAGCGTATATTCACTGCGGGATCAGTTTGAGAGTAGTCGTCTTACTATTAAAATGTCTTGAAACAAATTTAAAGCAAAGTTTTGATAGATAAATTAGTTTGAATATGTTTTTAGTTCAAGTATGTTATCATATTACACAGTTTGTACGTGGGGAAGCACCTTTAATTATATATTGTTATTTTACACAGTTTGAACGAGGGAAATCCCCTTTAATAATTATATATTATCATATTACACAGTTGGTACGAGGGGAAGCACCTTTAATAGTTATATATTATCATACTTCACAGTTGGTACGAGAGGAAGCACCTTTAATAGTAATATATATTACACAGTTGGTACGAGAGGAATCCCCTTTAATAGTTAAAATATAACCCATTGATATCAAATAAGGGGAATACCCTCAACATACAGATAACCGGTTTGACCAATTTATGACTATAATATTATTATAGATAATTTTTGCAAGGGCGTGAAACCAAGGCTCTATTAACGATATAACAGGGTCCAAAACAAGATGTCGAAATGTCTACGTTAGCTATGACAAGTGATTTAGTAAATGGTCGTAACGGGTTAACACGTACATTACGTACCACACTCGACAGAAAGACCACATCCTATATCAAATTAAAACATTAGGTTCTATAAACATAGCAATCCAATCACACACCCCGATGCAAATGTTGTGGATTACAGTACGTTAAACCCCATTTCATTTCATTTCCCATTTCAATGCATTTTATTGTCTATTCGTCAGTTATCTTGGTTCAATGATCTCGAGTTATATTGGTGCAGAATTTAAATCCGTTAAATACTCTGAAACATGTTAATTCTACTCACAGTGTCAGTCATCATGATGTTGTTATAGTAACAGATTTAATAAACACAACCTTCTCTTAATCTGGTAGTAGCAGAAATGACGAGAAAAACAAAAATGGCGAGACAAACAGGCAGGAAATATTTATTAAAATCTCCAAAAGGGAAATCACGATCTATTTGTAGCAATGATCTCAGCGTTGTAGACTAGGTTATACTGGGCTTGTGGTTAATATTTTCAAAATAATTACATGACGATCTAGTCTACTGTATATTATTACATCAAGGTAATACCCACAATATGAACCGGTTAAAGCCAGTCAATAATGGGAATTCCCACCATTTTACCACAATTGTTGTTAAAGGTAGATAACTCCACTAAAGACAAGTCGAGTCAGACCACCTGTACAACACTCTCACCAATAAGAATCTAGCAGGTAGTACTGATGATGTGGCTGCGGGGGGGGGGGGATTTCGAATAATGTGACAAATAATCTTACCCATAAGGGTAGTCAAACTAGTAATTTAGCCTAATATGTTCAAATATAAATTGCGAATTTTGTAGTCTGTCTTTCGGTGCTTGTAACTATAGACAGTGTAAATTATGTACTGATCACAATGAAGCCCACACATTTAGTAGCTCCGTTACTGGTAGATGCTACCATATTTCTACAGATCAAAACCTTAATTGTAATACACAAAATATAGTATGTTTATTAACCTGCAATTACTGCAGATTACAGTATGTTGGGGAAACAAGTAAATCATGTAAAACTAGATTTAATAATCATAGATCTGCAGGAAATTCTGAAAATACACAGAAACTATTATATCAACATTTTAAACAAAAGCCCTGTAAGGAATTTGGATACCATATACAAATAATTGAAACACTTCCCGGTTCAGGACACCTCACCAATGGCAAAATTGGTCCTGCTGATACACAAATTAGAACGCACGCAGAAGAAACTTGAATTATCAAGCTACAGAGTATTTTTCCCTTATGGTCTTAATGATCGATTTAAAAATATCGATTATAACAACCGTAATGAAAACACTTTGATGACTAGAAATTGCTACAAAAAACTTGACCATAAGAAAAAAAAACGTGCTGTAACAAATCTAAATTTCAAAAAGAACCGGAAAGTATTTTGAACGCATTGTATTCTGTATGCCAATGCCACACTTCCGATAATTTGTCTTGTGCAGCCTGTGTACTTAACCTATCCCGACAAAGTGTACACACTTTGAAAAAATAAACAGCTAAGAAACTTGGTGTCCTCATACAGGATATTATCTATTCTAATCAACTTGATGAAAGCTTTCTTCCTCAATATTACGATGTTATTACCGATTTGATAAATAGTAAATTTTCACCTAAACATTCAGCACAGCCTCGGACAGTACATACGAAAAAACCCGAGATATGATGTAAAATACTTTTTACAGATAAACATATTATTATACAAGACATAGGATTGAAAAGAATCTTTCCAGACAGATCAGTTTCATGACCATGTGCTGGCAGAAAACTTCGATATTGTTGAAAATAAAAATCTTAGAAAACTATTTCGCTTTGGGCCACAATTTCGAGAACAACCATGTCAAAAATGGGAACATGGAACACATCAAGAAAACTTTGGATATCACTGAGCTGTTTAATCATTATGAAATTGAATTTCTGACCTTCAGCTGTCCACTGTCATATAATAAGTTTTGAGTGTCGTCCTCCTTCTCAGTATCGACCTCTTGAGTGTTGTGTGAATTGTCACAGATTTGCTCCTTCATTACTCCCGAACAGACAATGAGACCATCTACTTCCGTTCAAACAAGCAGCCAAAAGAACACAAAGTGTATAAGATAGACCTGTCGAAAGAAACTTTGGAGACGATGCGTGCAACGAGTTGCTCTTTGTACATGTTTACCCAGACTGTGATTCAATTTCAAGGATTGTAGGCATCGGAAAAAAAGTCCGCCTACCGGAAATTAGTGAAATCCGATCCTGTCAAGAAGTCCTGTGCTAGTGCATTCACCCTTCAAAACAAATCTCAAGAGGACACATCAGATCTTGGCAAAGTCCTGATGGTTGATCTATTTAATGGCAAATCGAATGATACGCTATCATCACTGTGCCATATGATTTTCACCAAGAAAGTTGCAACTGCTGAAGCATCTGTCATTCCTTAACGGTTTCCCCCATGTAACCTGCAACAAGATTTCATAGCCAACGTGTGTAGTTTCAAAGTATGGTATGGACGGGGATGTCAAATGAAATGGATCTAACTAGGAGTCAGCCGATGGCATTCAGAGGTGATTATGGTCTTGTTATGTTAATGAATGTCTGATAAATAAAATATATAACATTATGACCCAAAACAATGATGTACCTGGCGATCTCTTGAAAATTATCCATTGCAACTTTTCGATAGGATGCAAGTCCTCTCGATGCAGCTGTAGACGCTATATAGACTCCCCTACACTGCTGTATGTGACCCTTGTCAAACTGGAAATTGTGACAATTCAAACAACACTCAATAGGTCGACACTGAGGTGGAGGATGACACTCAAAACTGAACGCTCTGAAACTTATTCTATGGACAGGAGTGTTTGTGCAATAGGTGATAGTGGACAGCTGAAGGTCATGAATTAGAATTCGTAATTATTGAACAGCTAATTGACATCCAATGTTTTCTTAATGTGTTCCTTGTCCCTCAAAACCCGGGGATAGACATCAAAATAATCAAATTTGAGTCAATAGTTATGGACGTTCGGTCATTTGGAGGTGTTGGCAGCCATTTTTGACATATTATGCCAACATCATTTTTAATGATCTTAATGTGTTCTCTTCTCCGATCATACTCAGGAAAAGACACCAAGATCATCAAATTTGAGTTGATAGTTACATAGTTATGATCGTTTTAAGCCGTTTCGGGGGTCATTGTTGACGCCATCTTGAAAA
The DNA here is from genome assembly GCA_036850965.1 of Patella caerulea. NCBI lineage: Eukaryota > Metazoa > Mollusca > Gastropoda > Patellidae > Patella > Patella caerulea. Next base: position 60,958,409 of record JAZGQO010000006.1, on the reverse strand, counting down.
AACACTTTTCCGGGGATCCTACTTTGGTAAACTATTAGTATGTTATAAAGTACAATAAACCCTGTCAGAATCAGTTCAGAAACTGTTTGTTGCATTTTTTTTTTTTGGGGGGGGGGGGGGGGGGTTAAACTGTATATTGACCTGACTATTATGTGGTTAAGATTTTATGAAATTTGAACGATTTGGTGTTAATTTTGTTTTAAAAGGTGTCGCACATTATTTATGTATAACATGCAGATAATGTTTTAACATATTTAAAATATCTCCCTTTCTCGCGTGTATGATTAGTAGACCCTATACACGTATCTTGGAAGATTTATGTATAACATGTAGATAATGTTTTAACATACATGTATTTAAAATATCTCCCTTTCTCGCGTGTATGATTAGTAGACCCTATACACGTATCTTGGAAGATTTATGTATAACATGTAGATCATGTTTTAACATACATGTATTTAAAATATCTCCCTTTCTCGCGTGTATGATTAGTAGACCCTATACACGTATCTTGGAAGGTGCGTGGGTGGGGGTATACAACTAAGGAGTTGAACCCCGGAGAACAGGGGTTGAAGTATTCTATAAAATATATAACTTCCCGTCATCTGTCGACGGCACACGACATTATACCAAATAGGCTAAAGGAACGGGTATCAAAGAGGGTGCTATTGCTGTGGTGGAAATTTTTCCCGGGACAGCGATTGGATTCCAAGAGTATGTGGCTCTTTTATGTGTAATCGGTTTTTGTCCAAACCGAAAGACTAGACACATTTATTTGCCAAGTCCACGTCCTGCACCACTGACAAGGAGAAGCCATATAAACGGTAAGTCCTTTATTCGACATCCGTCTTCTTCGAACCAGTCGGAACAGGGGCGTGTTTCATTAAATTTGATTGGATACTAATTGATTTATTTTAGTGTTTAACCACTCAAAATTGAAGTATCAACTAAAATTTGGATTTTATCTTTAGTTAAAATTTTGAGAAACAGGGCCCTGGGCAGTATAAGACAGTTAAACCACATTCCATTTAATCGACGCGCAATTGTCTAAATACAGTGCCTGGCATGTTTATTTTTATCGTACTGGAAATGGTGATGGGAGAGAGAGAGAGAAATGGGGTTTAACGTCCACTCGACACAAACTAGGTCATTTTTGGACTAACATATGGTTTCAATTTTATTTCAATAATTGGTAGGAGTCTTTGGCAGTGGGAGGAAACCGGAGTGCCCGGGGGAAACCGACGTGGTGATAGGATATTTAACGAATTCCTAGTTTCATTATGAATGGAGAGTTGGTAAGCCAATTGGTTAACCTCTGTGCTTTACATCATTAGGTCTGACATTGAGTCAACTGGCGGGGTTTCGATTTCCCGGTTGTACGTGATAAGGAGTAGGGTCGCATGTCCAACCTCGTGGGTTTTCTCCGGGTACTCCAGTTTCACACCATTGCTCAAGACAATACGCACAAGCCAATTATTGAAATGAAATTTAACCATATGTTAGTCCCGAAATGGCCTGGTATTTTTCGAGTGTAAGTTAAATCCAATTATCTCTCTGGTTTAAAAATAAATATACTCCGATTATGCAAGAGCTAAATCTGTCTATTGCAAGTCTTTCTTTAGGCCTGTAATGTTATACAAACCATTAATTAGACATTAATCAACTTATCCAGACCACAATCAACTCTCGATGTCATCGCTTGCCTGAGATATTTACAGGATTAAGGTCCGTTTTGCCGTATGACGCACGTTCGCCTACATTAACTCAGTTAGGGTTTAAAATTAAACCATATGTTAGTCGCGAAATGACCTAGTCTGTGTCGAGTGGACGTTAAACCCCATTTCTTTCTCTCTCTCTCCAACGGACTAGAAGAAACATTTGGAATCGAACTCTGAACACCATAGTTAGAGCGCCCGCCCCTAGCTCACTGAGCCCAGGTACCGGTGGTAGTACTGTTTCTTGTACCTTCCGAACGACTAGATGAAAACAATATAGGGGATCGCACTCTGATCTTCTTACCGCGCAAGCCATTAACTCACTGAGGCACGGTCAGGCGTCGGTACTGCTTTTTGTACCTTCCAAACGACTAGAAGAAGCCAACATAGGGTATCGAACTCTAACCCTCTTTGTGGGTCATCGTGGCCCAAATGATATGTTATTCAGATCTCCATTTATAACGCAGAATAAATATCAAGTTGTACTGTAATGGAGTAATTCACCCTATTCGCTTGAAAGATTTCCCAAAGATGTAATAAAAAAGTTGATGCAGAATAGTAGGACGTTAAACCCCATTTCATTCCAGTATACTTACAGAATATTGGAGACTGTTTCAACACCATTTGAGTTACATGTTATGGTCTTGTCTACTGTTTTAATATTATTCTTCACAGGCCCGTTTATGTCGGAATCTTTCGATTCATCCATTCCTGTATAATATACACAGTGTTAATTATCCAATCAAAGCTGAAAGTTGAACGAATGTGCAGTATAATGATAGACAATAACTAAGGAGGGACGGGTTTGAATCCTACAATTTCATGAACTGAAATTAAAACATACTATTTGAAAGGGGTATTGCGGGGTAAAGTGTGGTTGGGGTGTTTTGGGTCAAGTGGTGGGGATTCGATTGCGCTTGAACGTGACAAGGAGTAGGGTCGGCTGTCCAGCCTCGTGGGATTTCTCCTAGTACTCCGGTGTTCTCCAACTGCTAAAGACCCCTACGCGCAAGCGAATTATTAGAATATAATTGAACCATGTGTTAGTTCAGAAATGACCTAGTTTGTGTCGAGTGGACGTTAAACCCATTTCTCTACCTTATCTCCTCTACTTGAAGACGGACACATAAACCATGTGCTCTGTGACGATGACGTTTTCAGGGAATTCCAACAGTCAACGATTCTGTTGTGACTGGTCTAACGAAGACGGGCACACGTCATATAGTGCGCTAATACCTACTCTCTTATCGAATTCCAACTGTCAACGGTTCTTTTACGTTCACCCCAATATGTACATGGGACCTACGTCTAACTCACCGCGTCTCTTCGTGTTGTTCATGTAACAATGACTTGTTTATTAACGTGTTGGTATATTTTAATATAATAGAGAGGTTCCGCAACCAGTACGAAGTACGAACTACGTACTACGAACACAGCTTCGTATTTCATTTTTGATTTCCGTTTCCACCAAAATAACGAAGTCCGAAGTACGATCTTTAGTTCCACAGTTTTGTTAAATAAAAAGTATTAAATCAAATCAAATTTTTGTCCTCAAGAAGCTCATTGTATTGTGTTTCTTATCGCCGACTGCCGAAAAAAACAAATTTCACAGAGCGAAAATTTGCCCTAAATCAAACCGCTAACCGACGACTTTGACGCTGATAAACCTCCTACTGAATTGTAAATGTTCAATCTTACTATAAAATCGCAAAAAAAATACAAATTTCATCCAAAAATCAATGAGAAAATCATGATATCGTACTTCGTTTTTTAACCACGAACTTTTCTCGATTTCTTCGTAGAAAATGGACGAACCGAGGGCCGCTTATGTCAATGACATCACACAAAGTGATGACGTCAGCACATTAACACTTCGTAGTTCGTAGTTCGTATTGGTTGCGGAACCTCTCTAATGTATACACCTATGTTTGATATATTAACATATATGTAATCTATAGTATCTGGTTTTATTATTTAACACTGTATATCTCATGTAGGCTATCTGTATTTATTATTCAATCTATACATGTAATTGTTGTGTATAGACCTCAAAGTAAACACCGCTATTATTGTCATTTAACTAATATATTATTACGTATCAAGTGTATTGTCCCGTCGAATTCCAGTTGTCAAGGATCCCATTTTACGTGCGGTATACATTTTCTGTCCTATACGATTGACTAGGCACTGTTGCTTGTCATGCTCTTCAGTCATACACCACAGACAAGGAGACCCACGAAAAACCAGGATCGAACCCGGGACCTCTTTGTTATTAAGTCAGCGTTCTGATCACTGCGCCACAATAATGGAAGCATAATCATAGTCCAAAAAGAAAATTTTAGTATCTCATTTGTTGCTGAAGACAGAAAAGGTGTCATTTAAATAGAAAATAATTAAGTGTCTATTTTTATATTTGGGTCAGTACAATTTAGTAACATTTCTTCAGTATTTTTGAAATAATAAAAAAGAATTGAGTGATTTTTAAAGTATTTGACTGTCAAGTGGCCCGGTTTGGAGTCAAACTTTTCAGGAAGGGGCTCGGAGGCGAAGGAGTAGGATCGCCTGCCTAACCTCGTGGGTTTTCTCTGGTGTCCGCTGTTCGAGACCGCTCGACGCAAATTAAATACTGAAACTAAATAATACCAGACTGGTGCAAGCTTACAATCGAAAGGAACTTGACTCAAATAACACTGACCATGTTAGGTGTAGAAGAGTAGGGCGCTAAACCCCATTTTATTTCCGACTGTTCTGCTCATAAACTGGGCTAATGGAAGACAGGCAATTTTGCCTGGACAGCACAGTGACACTACAGTCTACTCTTATATCGAATTCCAACAGCCACAGGATCTTTTACGTGCACGCCAATGTGTTCACGGGACTTCGGTTTTTCGTCCCATCCGAACGACTAGACAAATCAATTTTTATTTTTCATATTACTACCGGTATTCCAGTTCCTATATATTCTATCAGAATGCAGTTGTCTAGACAACCAGGTAATTTAAACCTGTATTTATAATAAGAGACAATAAGTATGTAATCTTACCTGTAGCCTAGCTTACCGTCTTGAGAACTATCTGTATGTAGTATATGGCCACTAGTGATATACAAGTTTACACTATATATCGACCTATATACCCAACTAGTCTATATACTTGTAAACACGTGTTACACTGGACCAATAGACAGTGTTTCACATCAGACTAGTCATTTCACGTATTATCCTCCATATATCACATTAAATTATATAAAACTATAAAAAAATAAAAGTTTAGCAAAATTGAAACAATTCCCCCATACTACGTCCATAGCAGACTGAAAATGAAAACAAATACGGGTATAAACTTCACGTAAAATCATCCTGTGGAGCATCTATAGACTATTCTAATTCCCCCATACTTAGTTAAATACTATTATTAGATCCTTGCGGTGGCCAAGAATGTTCATCAAGTATTTTCCTGTGTGGTTCCTTCTCGTCAGTGGTGCAAAACAGATGGCCTTGCAAGGGACAACTTTTATAGTCACTCGGAATTCAAAGATTTGGCATACGGTAGGCCTTGGTTACCTTTTTTAAGCTTTCCATTTGTCGTTGGTTCAGCTTATTGCCAAGTGGATCTTACTTTGGCTGTTTAATATCAATTATTCAAAAGTTCTTATCTAGATTTTAACCAAACAAGACATTTACTATTTAAATTTACTTACCATTTCAATTTCCATTGTATCTTGCCATACCAGGAATCCAATTGACAGTTACACACTGAGAGGTCAACGGCCTTCGTGTTTACATTTTAATTCATTTGGATAACACCGTTTTATTCAAGTGAACCAGAAATACTATTGTCCAATGTATATCTCTTCAATGCCTACCAGTATTGGGAATTATTTTTACTGGTAGACATAGATAAAGAGTTCACATCTGATTAAAGAATTGTAAACAAATTTACATATTTTAATCTGTTATAGTGAAGATTATTATAATTATTATCTTAAAACTATTCGCGCTGTCAATTACACATCTTTTCTCGACGTTTCGAATGAATTTCTGGATTTTACTTTACTAAATAAAGGTAAGCAACTCTATTTAAAAATAGTAGGAATCAGACCAAACATTATTTTTATAAAGTTATTTATTGTTAAATCACATGATTCTCCTATGCATAAAGAGAGGGTGTTGGGGTGGGGGGGCTTCCTGTACATCAAATACAACCGAAATGGGACTACACAGGCGTACGACAGCGCAGGTGTTTCCATGTAGGTGCCAGGAGATATTAATGAAGATTGTCAGTGCGACGTACGTTGATTCGTGATGCCCTTCTTACGCGATGCTCTTCTTTAGTGGTGCCCTTCTTTTGCGATGCCCTTCTTTCGTCCCTTTTCGTGATTCCCTTCTTTCGTGATTCCCCTATTTGTCATGATAATAAAAGAAATGTCCAGAAGTCATAACTAAAGATGTCAACCAATAAGAGAAGGCTTGGGAGTTTTTCTTTGTAGTACCCTAATGCTGATTAGTATGCCTCGACAAGGGGCGTGTGTGGGGGGGATGTAATGTTGACATAATATATTAATAAAAAATAAATTTCTAGGCCTGCCCATCTTTAAATACGTGTTTATAATACTCTGGACAACTGTTTTGATTTGTGGGGAGGTGGGGTGGGGGTAGCAAGTGTAGGTGTTTGTAGGTGGGGTGGGGGGTATTATGTTGACATAAATGATTATCATGTTATATATTATTAAAACATAATTTTCTATCTAGGACTGCCCATCTCTAAATAGGTGTTTGTGATGCCCTGGACAACTATTTGATTAAGTAAGTAAGTAAGTTTATTGCATAGAAACGCCCACGGGGAGCAGCATATAATTACAAAATGAAAGAAAAATCACATTAGAATAAACATACATAAACACAGATAAACGTTGCCTGGTTCGAGTGCGACACGTAAAGATGCCTGAATCGATCATAATACCTAATTCAGTCTTACAATGTAATTATGAAAGAACGCTTATAACAAAAAGAAAGAAAATAAACATGACTAGAATATATGCGGATACATGTAGAATATATTATAGAGCATTCAGATATATTTAGTGATACTGATATATACATGTGGGATGTGGGTAGCAGGGGTGCGTCTGTGGGAGGGGGGGGGGGGTAAATTGGTAGGAAATGAGTTCACTTTGATTTAAATGATGAGGTGTGAGATAAATGTATTTTGGGGGCAGAAACCACTTGATTAAAAATTGACCTGAAAAGTGTTTTCTCGTGTTTTTGGTTCAGTACCAATATTGTCATTCAAAATATTAAATTATGATGGTACTTTCCAGAGATCTGGAATTTAAACATAAAAAAAAACACATGTTCGGATATTATCTTCTTGATGGCTGATCAACAGCTCGCATGCATTCTTTGGATATGCTTCAGATACCCATTCACATTGTAAATCTTCATTCCAGCAGGGTCATTTTGTTCGATTATTGGTTTTACAGCCTGTTTCCATATCGTTGCAACGCAAAAATAATTATTGCGTTTAATGTGCAACAAAAGACTACTCAGGCAAGATGGTAATAAAGAAAAAAAGTTTTGTTATTTTTCATCACAATAAAATTCCCCCAGAAGATCTTTCTTCGAATGTCATCTACAGATGTAAGTCAGTTTTCGCCGTACAAGGTGCAAACATTTTTTTTTAAACTACCAATTACATCATCCCAGCCCTTTAAAAATTGTTAGAAAGTTGAAATTATCTTGAAAAAGAAAGACAGATAGTCATTACCACTGAAAGCAAGTGCCACACGCCGAGATATTCTTGACACTTTCAATACTAATCTTGATCGGATCAAAATATATCAAGATATGGAAAGTGTCGAGAATATCTTAGAACTGACAACCAACCACGACGACACAAAAATATCTTACCTACTCCTCTTCGCATTTCAAATTAATGGAGGGGGCGAAATAGACATCCCAATCATTCTCTTGCAAACACTGATCCAAATATACAAATATTGATCGATAATGAGGCGGCTAAAGGAAGAACATATCGCGAAGGGCGACTTACATCAGTAGATGACGCTAGAAAAAAGATTTTCTGGGTGAAAAAAATAACAGACCTTTCTTTATTACCACGTTGCCGTATACGGGATCTTTTGCTGCATGGCTGGAATGATGATTTACAATGTGAATTGGCTTCGTAAGCAAATCTAAAGGATATGCGAGCTGTTGGTCAGCTACCAAGAAAATATTTATCTCAATAATATGAACTTTCGATTTTCAAATCTTCTGAATAAACTAATAACTATGTTTTTGATTTACATTCCCAGATCTCTTGAAAAGAACCATTATAATTTAATATTTTGAACGAAAACGCTGCCGTAGTGTTGCTTTCTGGGGGTTGTAGCTTATTCCAACACTAACAATAAAACTCAGATAAATAGTTAAAATAGTACTTTTAATAAATTAGTGTACAAAACTGGTTAACGGTCACAATAACGAGATAGGTATCGCTAGGGCGAGCCGGTCACCAGACTAAAGTTACAATAGAATATAGAACATATATACAAGCTTGGGATTAAAATAATTACATAATGATAATATAAGAATATTTGATAAGATGTTAAATTGCACATAAAGGAAACAGATGTTTAAATACAGAAGAAGATATGGACATAGCAAGAACGCGCGTTAACTATAATTACGTAATACATATCGTTACATTAAGTATAAACTCAAACAGTTAAAGACATGAAAGATTAATGAGATATCAATTCGGACATTGGTCAATTACTACTTTAACTAAAATCATGTAAATAAAATATATACAACGGTATACGTTATAACAACACCCTTCGACTTCAACGAGCTTTTGACCCTAAAAGCAAATAAATTAATGTATATGGATTTAAAATAATTAAATCAAGGGAGCGCCATAAAAAAAATGCATAAAAATACGAATAAACATTAAATCACATTTTTAAGAGAAACACTAATATTACAATATATTTACACAAATTGTCTATCAAATTATGGAAACGTTCGACCATTATGCCACACATTCTGCCGCATTCGTGCACGGTGATGTTGCAGATATGCAACATGCTGGTCATATCGAGGGTTAGACGGGTCACTTAACTTAGGTATATATTTTGGCAATGTCATCCAAATCTTCCTCTGGTACCCAAGAATTCGTCGCTGTCGGGAAACTATTCCAACGAATAAAATATTCTTGTTTGTCCCTTTTTATTCGTTTTCTGATAACTTCCTGAGTTGATTTGATTGTTGTGCCCCGTTTACGGAGGTGGTTTACATCAGCATTCACATTTTTGCTCATAGTCCATCGATTTACATTTCGACAAACGCTGTCTGTGTTCGCTGGTCCTCCGATGTCAGTTTGACAACTTTGATTCTCATTCTCCACAGAACACATTGTTCCCACCGAAACCAAAGGCAAGGAGTCGGTCTCAACGGCCACTTCAACAGTTTTAGGCACCCTGGGCCTATTTGTATCACTTCGTTTAGAAGAAATTAACGATACCTGCTGAAAGTCACTTTTCCTAGATAGAAATTCTTGACGACGCCGATGATCACGCTCTTTCTTTGCTGAAGAACGATGCTTCTTCTCTGGATTACGATGAATAGAATTATTCCACTTGAAACATATTTCTGTGTAACCATTCTCCTGTTTCAGGTTCCATGTTACTGGTACGGTGTCAATATACCTGATAACGGCCAAAGCTGCTGCTGGAAAATAGCGTTCCATATCAATGACGTTGTTTCTTAACTCGCTGAGAGGGTATACCGGAAAATATGAGTAACTAAATACTCTGCCCGCTTTCTCCACCAATTGCCGAAGTGTTATTTTCTGGGGGTTGTAGCTTAATTCAACACTAACGACGAAAACTCAGATAAATAGTTAAAATTGTACTTTTAATAAACTAGTGTACAAAACTGGTTAACGGTCACAATAACGAGATAGGTATCGCTAGGGCGAGCCGGTCACCAGACTAAAGTTACAATAGAATATAGAACATATATACAAGCTTGGGATTAAAATAATTACATAATGATAATATAAGAATATTTGATAAGATGTTAAATTGCACATAGGAAACAGATGTTTAAATACAGAAGAAGATATGGACATAGCAAGAACGCGCGTTAACTATAATTACGTAATACATATCGTTACATTAAGTATAAACTCAAACAGTTAAAGACATGAAAGATTAATGAGATATCAATTCGGACATTGGTCAATTACTACTTTAACTAAAATCATGTAAATAAAATATATGCAAAGGTATACGTTATAACAACGCTAACGAGATACTACTTTAAGCTCAATTATGAACGAAATGACGTCTGTCCACAAAAATACATGTTGTCACTTCTCCCCCACCCTACGAGATCGCACCCCAGCGTCCATCCCCACACAATGGGAAAATGGGAATCTTAAAAACGTATTTATAAGAGATGTTTCATCAAGCTCTAAGACAATCACCATTTAAATCAACGTGAACTCATTTCCCGCCAATTTTATTCCCACCCCACCCCTCCACAGGCACACCTGTTACCCCACCCCATAAATCAAACAGTTGTCCAGGGGCATCATAAACACATATTTAGAGATGGACAGTCCTAGAAACTTATGTTTTATTAATATAACATGATCATCATTTATGTCAACATGACACACCCCCACCCTACACACACACACACAAACACCTACACTTGCTACACCCACCCCATCTCCCCAGATATCAAAACAGTTGTCAAGGGTATCATAGCCACTTATTCAAAGATGGGCTGTCCTAGAAATTTATGTTTCATTAATATATTATGTCAACATGACATTCTCCCCACCCCCATATCCGGAATCTACACAAAAAACTGGTCTCACCGGACTAAAAGCTAAAGAAACCTCTGGAATTGTTATACAACCCATGTCTTGAAGAACAACCCAGCTTGAATCGTGGAGTTAAAATCATAATAACTGATAGCATCCCTTGTAATGATAATATTGAGGATGCATCAGCAGTCTAAAATAAAATAAAATCAATCCGCCAACAGGGTCGGATTTACGTCGGGTGATGGGTCTACAGCCAAAGGCTCTATAAAAAGCGGAGCCCGGATTAAACAAATTAGTTCCATAACAATTTTTTTACCATAATTTTTTTTTTTTTTTATTTTGTATATTATAGACTCAAAGCCATTAAAACACAACGATGTCCAATTCAAAGTTTATTTACTGCAACAACTTTTAACAGATGTACATACCAATTGACAAAATCGACATAACAGTTGATAGCATCTCCCGATAATTTCATGAAAGAATTCACTACAAATGCACAAAATCGAAACATCAGAGACAATGAATGTGAAATTTTGATCCATATTTAAAGCGCGAGAGTGCAGGCAATGTATGTGCAAAACGTGTGTCCGACAACTGATATTAAGTTCAAACCCAGAACTTCACACGAAGAGACTCATCACAAGTTTCACCTATGTGCCATAACATAGGAAACTCCAAGAAAACGCTTACCAAAAATACTTCACGAATTGGACATTGCGTTTTTAATGGCTTTGAATAAATTACCATATTGACATATAAATTCTATTTGTGTCAGTGACATTCACATAAAATCATCCCTGATAAATTGGACTCGTTTCTTCTGTTTCAAGTAAACCTATGATAAAAAAAAACATCCGGTCACATGACATACTGGTTGTTGTTGATATACCACAATTAGATTATCATTCGATGATGTAACCGCTGATGATTGATTGACAGGTTTTAGCTTCGATCAAATTACTGAGGAGGAGGGGTCTTTACATGGTGACGTCATACATATTGACAGTGGGCTCTGTTTCCTGCACATATGACGTCATATTATGTGGATTGTACTAGGGTAAGGGTTAGGCTTGGTTAGAGTTAGGGTTATCGCTAACCATATTTACATCGGGATACTTTAACGAAATCTGCAGGGCCTAACCCGCAATCTACATATTACGATGAACTGGACTTTATAGCAGAATATTAAACATTGTCTCCCCCCGCCCCGCCCCCCGACACACACACACACACACCATCACACACGTGATGCACACGTATTCATATGTTTGTCACAGTTTTTAACTGGACCTCAACAGAATAGAAAACATATTCACAGACATTTTAATTATATACACAGTAAAAATAACATCCCCATTTTATACCCCTTCAAGTTAAATGTTTTTAAACTATTGTTTTATAGTCAGTATATAATATTTATATACACCATCAACAGACTACATGTAGGTATATAACTATAATTGTTTAATATTGTTTTATAGTTAGTATATTATACACCATCAACAGACTAGTGCCAGTAGACTTTATCTCCGTGATGTATATTATAGTGTGACAATGGAAGATGTTTGTTGTGTTGTGAGTAGTCGTACTTGTCCTGTTTATTATCATCACTGTAGATATGATAAATATAAACATCATCTCTACCATACTTCTTTCTATACTCCTCCTGTATCATCTTCTCTAATTCATCTACTGTTTTATCTCTACTTATACTTATAGGCAGCCACCTGTAAATACAGGTAAATATATAATACTTATATCATACAGGTAAATATAATATATTGTCAGTTTAATTAGCAAGTGAAAAAAGACCATGTTTCTACTTACAAGCCGTAGTTTATTATAGTAAGTTTAATCATTTCATCTTTTTCTTTAAATATATTTATATTTGTATTCTTGGCGCCTGTTTTAACTTCCATCACTTTCATCCTTGACTTGAGTTGTTGTATTTCGTCAGCTTGAGTTTCATTATTCAACTTGAGTTGTTGATTATCAGACTTGAGTTGTTGTATTTCATTCTTCATTGTAACATGCTTAAGGGTGAATCTTGCGTTTTGATTGGTTAATTAGACACTGTTTATTGGACAATAACACCCCTCTGATTTAGAAAGATCACTGCGTATTAATATTATGCGTACTACTTAAATGGCGATAACCACAATGGAGACAATCAATTTTGATCTTGGTACATGAGATGAAATACTTGGAGATATGTCCGAACATGAACTTAAAACACCAACCCCCTTGACAGGTATCAGCTACAAACAACAAAATATACAATAATCTAATACAAAAAAAACACATTTTGGTTTAAAAAATACTTTTAAAAAAATGAAGTGAGAATTTTTTTTTTTGTGTCTATACTCATACTGCTACTATAGCAACCAAACGATAAACGAGCCAAATCCAACGAGAGCAGCCTGTTATCCTGTTACGTCATGGCGTCTCATTACGTCAAAATTGATTTTTTTGATTTTTACGTCATTAAAACCGATTTGCAGTTAGACGAATTTTAAAGTTTACACAATAAAAATAAGTCCTTTTAAAATCGAGAAAAATAGCATGTTACAATGTCGATAAACACCTCCTGTTTCGCATTTAGAGGGGTGTTATTGTCCAATAGACATGTCCTGAGATCATTAGGACCCAAGACGCGTTAGCGTCGCGGGTTCTAATGATCTCAGGACATGTCTATTGGACAATAACACCCCTCTAAATGCGAAACAGGAGGTGTTTATCTCCTAATTGTAACATGCTTAAGGGTGAATCTTGCGTTTTGATTGGTCGATTAGACACTGTCGATTGGACAATAACACCCCTCTGTTTTAGCAAGGCGAATAACTGCGTATAAATATTACAGTGTACTTTTTTTTCATTTTGTCATCAGCCATCTTCCTCAACTCAAATTTTTATTGGCAAATATCTTCATGAAATTCTGCTCAAATGACCATCACACTATTTTCAACCTTCTCTGAAATACATAAAACAGAAGAAAATCAGTCATGAATTAAGAAAACCGTTTTCAGGCAACATAAATTATTCGTAACTAAGCAGTGTGGACAATTTTGTTTTTGTTTTTTTTACTCCGCAGTGTTTACTTTAAAGTGGAAATTTTAAATCAAAGTTTGCTCAAATTCTGAATAACATGATCCACCTGACAACGAGTCATTAGTCAAAAGAAAGTGTTTGGAAATATAGTAAATAGGGAAGGTGAAATAACAGCTGAGAATGGGCCTAGAATAACGGAGAACGCTAGATCGGCGACGGTCCTACGCATTTTAGCACATATGACGTCATATATAGATTGTGGGTTAGGGTTAGGGTAAGGGCTAGGACCTGTAGATTTGGTCAAAGTCTCGAGATATAAACAGGGCTAGCCCTAACCCTAACCCATGATCAAGCCTAACCCTTACCCTAACCAACAATTCACGTATGACGTCACAATTTGCGTAGGACCGTCTCCGATCTAGCGTTCTCCTAGAATAACGGGAAATTATGCCAAAATTGACAATGATTGACAACACGTCAGAACAATATACATAGCAACCACGTGAATCCTAGGCATCGCATAGTTTTATAGAGTATTTTGAGAGATGTGTGTAAGAACAGCTCTACTCCGAACAAGAACCAGCAATAACATTGTGTTGACAGTCTGCAAATAGAATAACAAAGGCTTAAAACTCACCCATGTTATCACCAACAGCGAAAACGAAGCCATCATTGTTGCCAAGAAGAGTTACATCTGTGTAGTCTCGGTCTACAGGCCGTAACTAATTCGTTCACGACTGGCACCGCCGGTCAAAAAGACCACACTAAGGCTATTTTACTTATCTTTTTAAGTCTTCAAACGTTAAAAATATTTTATTTGAAATATTCGAAAAACATTTTCTTCCATAATTTATTTACCAGAGACCAAAGACTCAAGCATTTTAAACTTGAATTTATCTTTGCTTGGATTCCACCACTAATTCGGCACACCTCGGTGAAACGGCAGTATCAAGTTACGTCACAACATTGTCTGACGTCAAAATTAATTTTTTTGATTTTTACGTCATTCAAACCGATTTGCTGTTTTGTGAATTTTGAAGTTTACACAATAAAATAAGTTCTTTTAAAATCCTGAAAAATAGCATGTTACAATGTCGATAAACACCTCCTGTTTCGCATTTAGAGGGGTGTTATTGTCCAATAGACATGTCCTGAGATTTTACATTAGAACCCGCGACGCTAACGCGTCTTGGGTCCTAATGATCTCAGGACATGTCTATTGGACAATAACACCCCTCTAAATGCGAAACAGGAGGTGTTTATCTCCTAATTCTATCAACATCTTGTTTTAGATGATTGGTCTGATGACAGTGTATGGTGTTGGTCTCACCTAGTTGTACATTATTTGAATCGTACAAATTAACAGTCTGGTGTTGGACAACCTGTTGAAGAGACTAAAAACAAAAAAAAATACCCAAATATATCTATTTATTATTTATTGTAGCCCAAAATGGAAATTTCTTGGATTCTGATTGGTCGAAAAGTGGCGTCGAATGAGTATAACAGTCCTCTAAATTTCCTAGGCGACTCACTGCGAATGAATATTTTGTGAGTGCTAGACTCTTGTTTGCAGTGGTCAAAACTTCTACACCTCAAAACTTTATTCCAGGAAATCTTCATGATTTTTTTTTGTATGTCATCAACAATGAAATTCAACCATTGGCTTATTGAAACACACACCTGAAAGACACAAAAAATAAAGTTAGTGAGTGTATCAGAAAGAAAATAGGAAAATTTCATTTCAAGGCTGGTCTGACTATAATGCCATTAATGGTTGCTATGGACGATGGTCCTTCTGTCATAATCAGACTGGTCATCAAAATCAAAAAGTGAATAAAAATACTACTATTTACAGAACTCCGTTGGGACCCTAAATAACTGATGGTGATATAATTTAAAAGTCGGGCTGATTGATACTGATATGAATAGGACAGAGACTAATTTCCATACAGGGTTTTGTAGCGAAGAAAAACATCACACCGTCGAAATGACAACGTGACTTACGTAGTACAGTTTTCAAACAAGCATAGCAACCGCATGTATACGCTACACAGCATGTATCTACATGGTCGCCCGAGTGTATGGACATTTATCAAACGTGATATGCAATTAAATTCGAATCTAGTTAGCGCTGAATTTCAAAATCATTTAAAAAGTACATAATTTACACTTACGATTTCTGTTTCCGATCTTCAAAATAATTGCAGAGTGACCTCCCTTTCCAAACAGACACAAATAACCAGTTGCTCAGTGAACCAAATAGAACGAAAGAGCGTGTTCTCTTCTTACGTCACGGATATTTTCATTACGTCAAAATTGTTTTATTTGGTTTTTACGTCACATAAACCAGAAAACGACCGTCAGCAATCGCGAAAGAAAGAATCCCATTAAAAATGGTAAATATTTAGGGCTACAATATCGATAAACACCTCCTGTTTAGAATTTATCGGACTGTTATTGTCCATTTGATACCGCTTAAATTTTTCATTAGAAGCGCTCGATCGCTGCGCGATCTCGGCCTCTAATGATTTAAGCGGTATCAAATGGACAATAACAGTCCTCTAAATTCTAAACAGGAGGTATTTATCTCTTAAATAGACATGTCCTGAGATCATTAGGACCCAAGACGCGTTAGCGTCGCGGGTTCTAATGTAAAATCTCAGGACATGTCTATTGGAGAGAGAGAGAGAGAAATGGGGTTTAACGTCCACTCAACACAAACTAGGTCATTTCGGGACTAACATATGGTTTAATTTTATTTCAATAATTCGCTTGCGCGTAGGGGTCCTTAGCAGTGGGAGGAAACCGGAGTGCCCGGAGGAAACCCACGAGGTTGAGAAGGCGCCCCTATCTCCATGCCACATACGCTCACACCAGGGCTCGAAACCACAGCCGCAAGCCAGAGGTGACCGGCCAGCTAGAGGTCGAAGCGCGGCACTCTAGTCCACTGGGCCATCCCAACCCCCCTCTATTGGACAATAACACCCCTCTAAATGCGAAACAGGAGGTGTTTATCGACATTGTAACATGCTATTTTTCAGGATTTTAAAAGAACTTATTTTATTGTGTAAACTTCAAAATTCACAAAACAGCAAATCGGTTTGAATGACGTAAAAATCAAAAAAAATAATTTTGACGTCAGACAATGTTGTGACGTAACTTGATAACGGACTGCCGTTTCACCGAGGTGTGCCGAATTAGTGGTGGAATCCAAGCAAAGATAAATTCAAGTTTAAAATGCTTGAGTCTTTGGTCTCTGGTAAATAAATTATGGAAGAAAATGTTTTTCGAATATTTCAAATAAAATATTTTTAACGTTTGAAGACTTAAAGGGACAATAACATTCTTGCTGGCTTGGTAGCTCCAGAAAATAAATAATACCCTTATTCTAAGTACTAGATGTTTAAATGTCCTACCTGTTGTGTAAATTATCCATTACAACCTATTTTATTTGCCCAGAGGGTTCGAAAATATTTTAAAATCCAAGTCACATTTGAAAAGGCTTACGTTAGCCTTTTCAAATCAATTGGTTGAATTTTTCCAATTTTTTTAAATTAGGTGTGTTAAGATGAAATTTATATCATCATTTAATTGAAATATTCTAAAATAATACGATTTGTTGACCAAAATGAAGATTGGGACATATTTTTCAGTTCCAACAAGAGTGTTATTGGGGCTTTAAAAAGATAAGTAAACTAGACCTGCATGCAGGAATGACGGGTTTCACTGGTGCCACGTTACCTTTGAACTTGTGTCACTTTCGGTGCCACGTTACCCTTGAACATATGTCACTGGTTTCCACATAAGCATTGCTCACATCAAATAAAATGGACACAGAATCAACCAAACCCAGCAATATCAATTCATTTTATACATTTGTTGCATGTAAGTGTACAGTACTTCCGGTGATAATGAAAATGTTCAATTATGAAATCAGAAATGGCAAAAGGCATCACATGGTGAAATTTTATGCAAATCGAATAATATATGCCACTTTTATAGACCCAAAACCATGAAAAGTGACGTGTAGAAAATCGGCTATTTCTCGGCAATCGTGCAAGTTAGAAACGATTTTGTGGCATCTGTATGATCATATTTGTCCATTCTATTTGTTGATTGGCATCAAATATCATAATTTAAAAAAAATTACAAATCAGACTCTTTTGAATAAAATATCTTTTTTGAAAGCTAAAAATACAGTTTTTGCCAAAACGACATTACTTCCGGTGACACTAAAAACGTTAAACTAGTTTTATAACATCCGCTATGACATTGGGCTTCAAAGGGTGAAAATTTAATGAAAATCGAATAATAATTGACACTTTTATGGATCAAAAACCTACAAAAGTGACTTTTAGAAAACAGCCTATATCTCGGCAATCGAACAAGTTAGAAACAATTTTATGATATCTATATGACCGTATGAGTTTTGTTAGTATGTGAATTTAAACCAAAAGTTAATATTCGTATTACATATTAAATAATTCTTGGTTGAACAAAATATCGATTTAAAAGTTAAAAATGTAGTTTTTGACCAAATGATGTCACTTCCGGCGTCAATTTTAAATTATAATCAACTTGATATGATGCATACTTGCTTTTTGAATCAAATGATGTCACTTTTGTGAATATTCATTAATAATTGACTATTTATTCATATTATCATCTCTATTGTCATGTTTGATATGCCTCTTGGAAAAATAAATAAATAAATAAATAAATAAAACAATTATGAAATCAGAAATGGCAAAAGGCATCACATGGTGAAATTTTATGCAAATCGAATAATATATGCCACTTTTATAGACCCAAAACCATGAAAAGTGACGTGTAGAAAATCGGCTATTTCTCGGCAATCGTGCAAGTTAGAAACGATTTTGTGGCATCTGTATGATCATATTTGTCCATTCTATTTGTTGATTGGCATCAAATATCATAATTTAAAAAAAATTACAAATCAGACTCTTTTGAATAAAATATCTTTTTTGAAAGCTAAAAATACAGTTTTTGCCAAAACGACATTACTTCCGGTGACACTAAAAACGTTAAACTAGTTTTATAACATCCGCTATGACATTGGGCTTCAAAGGGTGAAAATTTAATGAAAATCGAATAATAATTGACACTTTTATGGATCAAAAACCTACAAAAGTGACTTTTAGAAAACAGCCTATATCTCGGCAATCGAACAAGTTAGAAACAATTTTATGATATCTATATGACCGTATGAGTTTTGTTAGTATGTGAATTTAAACCAAAAGTTAATATTCGTATTACATATTAAATAATTCTTGGTTGAACAAAATATCGATTTAAAAGTTAAAAATGTAGTTTTTGACCAAATGATGTCACTTCCGGCGTCAATTTTAAATTATAATCAACTTGATATGATGCATACTTGCTTTTTGAATCAAATGATGTCACTTTTGTGAATATTCATTAATAATTGACTATTTTACAGGCAAAATTACGAAAACAGTGACTTATGCAAAACTGCCCTTTTCTCGGCAACTGCTTATATTACACACTAATTTTCACATACATTCTCTTCGTATGGATTATAGCTACAAGTTTATAAAAGTTATGTAAAAATATTTTAAAATCTGAAAAGCCTGAATGGGTTGTAAATAGGTCAATTTTACGTCTTTTTTCTGCTCTTAATCCAATTTGCAAGAAAATGAAATAGAAATTAAAAAAACTGGTTCCGCCATTTTTTGCGCCTTGAAAGGACACACTCTTTGTTTTTGAAGATCGTAAATAACTGTCAAAATTGTTGTTTTTGGTAAAATTATGCCACTTCCGGTGCCGACAGATAACATTATCGGTAACAAAAAAAATGACAATTGAGACATCGAAGCATATGAACTTTGTTTTATACAAATCGAACAATAACAAAATAATCTAGGACTGAAAAACTGAATTAGCCAACGGCGGCCAAGGAAAATTACAGAGACAAAATTTTTTAACATTTTTGCGCAAGTCAGATGACTCTTTAATTCTGTGCACAACACAACTAAGAAATATTCATAAATAAAAAAGTTTTTTGTAAAATTTTAAATTTTCAAAATTTGGCGCCTAATATTTTCGAAGATTTGCCAAAAATCAAAAATCGAAAGTAGCGTAGCTATGTGCCATGTCTCCGGCTATGCCAAAATGTATCGAAAGTTAAAATCCAATGATTATTGTTAAAATTACTGCAATATTTTTAAAAACGATAACTTCGTTGATTTCGGGCATTTCGCATTGTCGCAGAACGTTCAAAATAGCTTTATCCTCTAAGTCACACCCACTTTCCCAATGAAACCGAAGAAATCGTAACGATGCGACAAGCAGTTGCTGAGATCTACTCAAAACAAAAGAAGAATAATAATAATAAGAATAATAATTTTAACAAAAACAATAGTGTTTCACACAAGCTTCGCAGTGTGAAACCCTAATTAGCCTAAAGCCTGGCGCAGACTACCCGACAACTGAAGCGACGAGTTTGGCGACAAAAATCGCCGTAATTTAAGTGGAGTGAGCACACTACACGACGACTTCGGCGATCCCGCAAACTATAACAGATCACGTGATTCGTCATGTGACACCACAGAATGGCAGTATTTACGTCGTCAGCACGTCAAAAACTTCAATTAATGTTATTTTGGTACATGATGATGTGTACGAAGAGATTTCATGCGCCTTTGTATTTCAAAAACTGGAAATTAATTAGAATTCTATCTATAATAAAGATTTAATTTTGACACAGAAAAGGTTTATCTTCAAATGTAAATACCATTCTGTGACAGAAATACACGACAGCTTGGCTTTTACGCTATAAAATTAACGAGGGTAGTACTAGTAGGTACACTAGGCACCCGCGAATGATATTAGAATTCAAACTAGCCTACTTGGCAACATTTTGATCAGAGTGGGATAATAGAGTAAACTATAACTTCATTGGGAGTAAACTCCGGGCAGCTAACCTTCGTGAGATTCAATCTAGGCCTCGGCCATACTCGATTAATTAACCGCAGATTATCTGACGCCTAGACTATGATAAGTTAGACTATGATATGATACCTTGTAGATAAGCCTACCGGGGTGATTGGAGGCAGAGTGAATGTGATCAATAAAATAAAACCAAGTACGAACAATCCAAACTATTAGTCAAAATTCGAAGTCCTATAAAATGGACTGTTCATCGTGTACAAAATACACGACAAACAGTGGTAACAGGTGTCTGGAAGAGTGAGATCCTCATTTAGGGGATGGGGTGGGAACGGTAATAAGTATGAATGGAGTTATGTACATTGGAAGGTAGGCCTACAGAGATCGATATTTACCACAAATCAGCCAGCAGGCTTTCTTTTTCATCTGTCCAAACTGTCTCGTTAAAGTTTTGCAAAGCCATATTGTGTGTTTATGTCACATGAGACAAATAACTCAAAATGATTGGTTATATAGGTGATTTTGTTTCCTTGTCTGTCGCCCAACCCGTCGCCGAGGTGAGCACACTTTACGATTGATCGCCGACGAAGCGACCACTTTAGCGATCATATCAAACAAGTCTGATATCGGCGACCATCGCCGCGATGGTCGCTGGCGACGAAAAATCGCTTGCGATTGAGTGCGCACACTAGGCGATTTTTTGATTTTTCATCGTCGGCGACCGAAATCGCCTATGTCGTCGCGTAGTGTGCGCCAGGCTTTAGTGTGGTCTTTTTGACCGGCGGTGCCAGTCGTGAACGAATTAGTTACGGCCTGTAGACCGAGACTACACAGAGGTAACTCTTCTTGGCAACAATGATGGCTTCGTTTTCGCAGTTGGTGATAACATGGGTGAGTTTTAAGCCTTTGTTATTCTATTTGCAGACTGTCAACACAATGTTATTGCTGGTTCTTGTTCGGAGTAGAGCTGTTCTTACACACATCTCTCAAAATACCCTATAAAACTATGCGATGCCTAGGATTCACGTGGTTGCTATGTATATAGTTCAGCTCTGAACG
Organism: Patella caerulea; assembly: GCA_036850965.1. Taxonomy (NCBI): domain Eukaryota; kingdom Metazoa; phylum Mollusca; class Gastropoda; family Patellidae; genus Patella; species Patella caerulea. The sequence continues at coordinate 60,936,817 of JAZGQO010000006.1, read as the reverse complement.
TCGGTCTCATTACACTCACCCTGGACGTTCAGGGACTGGCCCATTCAATCAATGTCGAAAATAATTTGACCCCCAATTTTACTGGGCAACTTTTCACTGCTAAACGATGGGTGTCACTCCGTGTGGACGCGTGTATAGTGCAAAGGAACATCTCAGTGAGAAAATAAGACCTTGCTCATTTCGCTAGAGTCAGTATGAGCATCACAACACGCCGTGTCATGGTGGCGAAAGGGTAGTTTGATAGGAGGGGACGTATTTTAAACAGCGTGTTGTTTCTCTCATACTGAGTCTAGCGAGGTAAGCAAGGTCTTATTTTGTCACTAAGACGTTCCTTTACATTGGACAGACGTCCACATGGATTGACACTCTGATGTTTAGCAGTGAAAAGTTGCCCAGTAAAATTGACTGGGGTTCAAATTATTTTCGACATTGATTGAATAGGCCAGTCCCTGAACGGTTAGGGTGAGTGTAATGAGACCGACGTTCAGAGCTGAACTACTATGTATATTGTTCTGACGTGTTGTCAATCATTGTCAATTTTGGCATAATTTCCCGTTATTCTAGGCCCATTCTCAGCTGTTATTTCACCTTCCCTATTTACTATATTTCCAAACACTTTCTTTTGACTAATGACTCGTTGTCAGGTGGATCATGTTATTCAGAATTTGAGCAAACTTTGATTTAAAATTTCCACTTTAAAGTTCCAATTTCACTTTTTCTAAGAAAGTCAAAATATAATTATTTCTATGTTTTTTGCTCAAAAGGTTGTCAACTCACTATTATACGATCGTGGACAAAATTTTGGGGGCATTAGAAAGGGTGACACTGGTTGATTGAGGAAAAAGTTACTCAATTACCTCCCTTGTTTTCCCATTCTTCTCCAGGTAAGCATTTTTTTCCGTCCACCGGAGCCAGGTCTTATGACGTCATATGAGGATTGTGGGTTAGGATAAGGGTTAGGATAAGGGCTGTGGCCTGCAAATTTCGTCACAGTCTCGAGATGTAGACAGGGCTAGCCCTAACCCTAACCCTGGGCCAAACCTAACCCTTATCCTAACCCACTATCCACATATGACGTCATAAGACCAGGCTCTGGTGGACGGTAAAAAACGTTTACCTCTTCAAACGTTTGAATTTGAAGTTAAAAATGATATTTTTGCCAATTTCTCAATTGGCAATAGTGAATTATAGGATTAATAGGATTATTCGTTAACAATGTAGGACTGTTTATAGGTTCAATCTATTTTTGGACTTTATTTCAATAAATTTTAAAAATATAACTTAAAAAAATGCTATTGAAACTTTAAAGTAAACACTGCGGAGTAAAAAAAACAAAAACAAAATTGTCCACACTGCTTAGTTACGAATAATTTATGTTGCCTGAAAACGGTTTTCTTACCGGTAATTCATGACTGATTTTCTTCTGTTTTATGTATTTCAGAGAAGGTTGAAAATAGTGTGATGGTCATTTGAGCAGAATTTCATGAAGATATTTGCCAATAAAAATTTGAGTTGAGGAAGATGGCTGATGACAAAATGAAAAAAAAGTACACTGTAATATTTATACGCAGTTATTCGCCTTGCTAAAACAGAGGGGTGTTATTGTCCAATCGACAGTGTCTAATCGACCAATCAAAACGCAAGATTCACCCTTAAGCATGTTACAATATGTATTTACAGATAAGTCAATCGGCGCACATTGGTATTTGTCCCGAAATGGACACAGGACATGTTTACCAATGTTTCGACCGAGATTCTATTTTACGCAATCTTACAGATGGACTTCGGCCTTCAGTCGTGTTATTTCAAATGGACGACACTAATCCACGGCGTGTGGTAGCGACACAGCTAAAATCTGCGACCGAATGTCGTATTATGCAAGATGAAATGTCGGTTACTAAAATATTATGATTTCTCAGCAGACCTGAGACCGTAAAACTCAGATGACAGAGTCGTTAACGTCCATTCAACACAAACTAGGTTATTTCGGGACTAACTCATGGTTCATTTTTTTTTAAATTTCGCCCGCGTTTTGGGGTCTGTAGCAGTGGGAAGGAGATTGAACAGGCCATGTAACTTATTGTAAAGAATGGAAAGTGCGCCACATGACTCGATGCCAGGCCTAATATGATACAACACACCTGCGTTAACAATTATCCCACAGCCCACTATATCAATAGAAAACATAGTCACTTTTAAGAAAACTGTTAAAGAATACTTGCTAGCAAAACAAATATTTTAGGTACCCCTTTGAACTTCACATCCCTTATGGTGCACACACATGTCATATTTCACTATTTATTGTCATTTTTCACCCATCATCGTTCATAAATGAAACTGCCCCTCTATGATGACATGAACTGATCCTCCTCCAAGGAAATAAACCTAGTTTTAATTTAAGCAGGTTTTTATGGGCAATCCTCAAAAGGCTGGTCATTGATGACATCATTACTTTTTCTCTCATCAAAACTTTCACATCTTATCATGATGTAACTTCATATTATCATCTCTATTGTCATGTTTGATATGCCTCTTGGAAAAATAAATAAATAAATAAATAAATAAAACAAAATTATTAGCCCAGTTGGTGCAGAAAAGTAGGACGTTAAACCCCATAGCACACTATATGGTGTATGTTTATTAGCCCAGTTGATGCAGAATAGTAGGACGTTAAACCCCATTTTATTCCAGTATACTTACAGAATATTGGAGACTGTTTTAACACCATTTGAGTTACATGAATGGTCTTGTCTACTGTTTTAATATTATTCTTCACAGGCCCGTTTATGTCAGAATCTTTCGATCCATCCATTAGTGTATAATTATACACAGTGTTAATTATCCTATCAAAGCTGAAAGTTGAACGAATGTGCGGTATAATGATAGACAATAACTAAGGAGGGACGGGTTTGAATCCTACAATTTCATGAACTGAAATTAAAACATACTATTTGAAAGGGGTATTGCGGGGTGAAGTGTGGGTGGGGTGTTTTGGGTCAAGTGGTGGGGATTCGATTGCGCTTGAACGTGACAAGGAGTAGGGTCGGCTGTCCAGCCTCGTGAGATTTCTCCTAGTCATCCGGTGTTCTCCAAATGCTAAAGACCCCTACGCGCAAGCGAATTATTAGAATATAATTGAACCAGGTGTTAGTTCAGAAATGACCTAGTTTGTGTCGAGTGGACGTTAAACCCATTTCTCTACCTTATCTCCCCTACTTGAAGACGGACACATAAACCATGTGCTCTGTGACGATGACGTTTTCAGGGAATTCCAACAGTCAACGATTCTGTTGTGACTGGTCTAACGAAGAGGGGCACACGTCATACAATGAGCTAATACCTACTCTTATATATCGAATTCCAACTGTCAACCGTTCTTTTACGTTCACCCCAATATGTACATGGGACCTACGTCTAACTCACCGCGTCTCTTCGTGTTGTTCGTGTAACAATGACTTGTTTATTAACGTGTTGGTATATTTTAAATGTATACACCTATGTTTGATATATTAACATATAGGTAATCTATAGTATCTGGTTTTATTATTTAACACTGTATATCTCATGTAGGCTATCTGTATTTATTATTCAATCTATACATGTAATTGTTGTGTATAGACCTCAAAGTAAACACCGCTATTATTGTCATTTAACTAATATATTATTACGTATCAAGTGTATTGTCCCGTCGAATTCCAGTTGTCAAGGATCCCATTTTACGTGCGGTATACATTTTCTGTCCTATACGATTGACTAGGCACTGTTGCTTGTCATGCTCTTCAGTCATACACCACAGACAAGGAGACCCACGAAAAACCAGGATCGAACCCGGGACCTCTTTGTTATTAAGTCAGCGTTCTGATCACTGCGCCACAATAATGGAAGCATAATCATAGTCCAAAAAGAAAATTTTAGTATCTCATTTGTTGCTGAAGACAGAAAAGGTGTCATTTAAATAGAAAATAATTAAGTGTCTATTTTTATATTTGGGTCAGTACAATTTAGTAACATTTCTTCAGTATATTTGAAATAATAAAAAAGAATTGAGTGATTTTTAAAGTATTTGACTGTCAAGTGGCCCGGTTTGGAGTCAAACTTTTCAGGAAGGGGCTCGGAGGCGAAGGAGTAGGATCGCCTGCCTAACCTCGTGGGTTTTCTCTGGTGTCCGCTTTTCGAGACCGCTCGACGCAAATTAAATACTGAAACTAAATAATACCAGACTGGTGCAAGCTTACAATCGAAAGGAACTTGACTCAAATAACACTGACCATGTTAGGTGTAGAAGAGTAGGGCGCTAAACCCCATTTTATTTCCGACTGTTCTGCTCATAAACTGGGCTAATGGAAGACAGGCAATTTTGCCTGGACAGCACAGCGACACTACAGTCTACTCTTATATTGAATTCCAACAGCCACAGGATCTTTTACGTGCACGCCAATGTGTACACGGGACTTCGGTTTTTCGTCCCATCCGAACGACTAGACAAATCAATTTTTATTTGTCATATTACTACCGGTATTCCAGTTCCTATATATTCTATCAGAATGCAGTTGTCTAGACAACCAGGTAATTTAAACCTGTATTTATAATAAGAGACAATAAGTATGTAATCTTACCTGTAGCCTAGCTTACCGTCTTGAGAACTATCTGTATGTAGTATATGGCCACCAGTGATATACAAGTTTACACTATATATCGACCTATATACCCAACTAGTCTATGCACTAGTAAACATGTGTTACACTGGACCAATAGACAGTGTTTCACATCAGACTAGTCATTTCACGTATTATCCTCCATATATCACATTAAATTATATAAAACTATAAAAAAATAAAAGTTTAGCAAAATTGAAACAATTCCCCCATACTACGTCCATAGCAGACTGAAAATGAAAACAAATACGGGTATAAACTTCACGTAAAATCATCCTGTGGAGCATCTATAGACTATTCTAATTCCCCCAATTAGTTAAATACTATTATTAGATCCTTGCGGTGGCCAAGAATGTTCATCAAGTATTTTCCTGCGTGGTTCCTTCTCGTCAGTGGTGCAGAACAGATGGCCTTGCAAGGGACAACTTTTATAGTCACTCGGAATTCAAAGATTTGGCATACGATAGGCCTTGGTTACCTTTTTTAAGCTTTCCATATTTATTGTCGTTGGTTCAGCTTATTGCCAAGTGGATCTTACTTTGGCTGTTTAATATCAATTATTCAAAAGTTCTTATCTAGATTTTACTATTAAAATTTACTCAGGGCCTACCATTTCAATTTCCATTGTATCTTGCCATATCAGGAATCCAATTGACCGTTACACGCTGAGAGGTCAACGGCCTTCGTGTTTACATTTTAATTCATTTGGATAACACCGTTTTATTCAAGTGAACCAGAAATACTATTGTCCAATGTATATCTCTTCAATGCCTACCAGTATTGGGAATTATTTTTACTGGTAGACATAGATAAAGAGTTCACATCTGATTAAAGAATTGTAAACAAATTTACATATTTTAATCTGTTATAGTGAAGATTATTATAATTATTATCTTAAAACTATTCGCGCTGTCAATTACACATCTTTTCTCAACGTTTCGAATGAATTTCTGGATTTTACTTTACTAAATAAAGGTAAGCAACTCTATTTAAAAATAGTAGGAATCAGACCAAACATTATTTTTATAAAGTTATTTATTGTTAAATCACATGATTCTCCTATGCACAAAGAGAGGGTGTTGGGGTGGGGGGGGGGCTGTCTGCACATCAAATACAACCGAAATGGGACTACACAGGCGTACGACAGCGCGGGTGTTTCCATGTAGGTGCCAGGAGATATTAATGAAGATTGTCAGTGCGACGTACGTTGATTCGTGATGCCCTTCTTACGCGATGCTCTTCTTTAGTGGTGCCCTTCTTTTGCGATGCCCTTCTTTCGTCCCTTTTCGTGATTCCCTTCTTTCGTGATTCCCCTATTTGTCATGATAATAAAAGAAATGTCCAGAAGTCATAACTAAAGATGTCAACCAATAAGAGAAGGCTTGGGAGTTTTTCTTTGTAGTAGCCTAATGCTGATTAGTATGCCTCGACAAGGGGCGTGTGTGGGGGGGGGGGGGGGTGTAATGTTGACATAATATATTAATAAAAAATAAATTTCTAGGCCTGCCCATCTTTAAATACGTGTTTATAATACTCTGGACAACTGTTTTGATTTGTGGGGAGGTGGGGTGGGGGTAGCAAGTGTAGGTGTTTGTAGGTGGGGTGGGGGTATTATGATGACATAAATGATTATCATGTTATATATTATTAAAACATAATTTTCTATCTAGGACTGCCCATCTCTAAATAAGTGTTTGTGATGCCCTGGACAACTATTTGATTAAGTAAGTAAGTAAGTTTATTGCATAGAAACGCCCAGGGGGAGCAGCATACAATTACAAAATGAAAGAAAAATCACATTAGAATAAACATACATAAACATAGATAAACGTTGCCCGATTCAAGGGCGACACGTAAAGATGCCTTAATCGATCATAATACCTAATTCAGTCTTACAATGTAATTATGAAAGAACGCTTACAACAAAAAGAAAGAAAATAAACATGACTAGAATATATGCGGATACATGTAGAATATATTATAGAGCATTCAGATATATTTAGTGATACTGATATATACATGTGGGATGTGGGTAGCAGGGGTGCGTCTGTGGGAGGGGGGAGGGTAAATTGGTGGGAAATGAGTTCACTTTGATTTAAATGATGAGGTGTGAGATAAATGTATTTTGGGGGCAGAAACCACTTGATTAAAAATTGACCTGAAAAGTGTTTTCTCGTGTTTTGGGTTCAGTACCAATATTGTCATTCAAAATATTAAATTATGATCTGGAATTTAAACATAAAAAAACACATGTTCGGATATTATCTTCTTGATGGCTGATCAACAGCTCGCATGCATTCTTTGGATATGCTTCAGATACCCATTCACATTGTAAATCTTCATTCCAGCAGGGTCATTTTGTTCGATTATTGGTTTTGCAGCCTGTTTCCATATCGTTGCAACGCAAAAATAATTATTGCGTTTAATGTGCAGCAAAAGACTACTCAGGCAAGATGGTAATAAAGAAAAAAAGTTTTGTTATTTTTCATCACAATAAAGATCTTTCTTCGAATGTCATCTACAGATGTAAGTCAGTTTTCGCCGTACAAGGTGCAAACATTTTTTTTTTAAACTAGCAATTACATCACCCCAGCCCTTTAAAAATTGTTAGAAAGTTGAAATTATCTTGAAAAAGAAAGACAGATAGTCATTACCACTGAAAGCAAGTGCCACACGCCGAGATATTCTTGACACTTTCAATACTAATCTTGATCGGATCAAAATATATCAAGATATGGAAAGTGTCGAGAATATCTTAGAACTGAAAACCAACCACGACGACACAAAAATATCTTACCTACTCCTCTTCGCATTTCAAATTAATGGAGGGGCGAAATAGACATCCCAATCATTCTCTTGCAAACACTGATCCAAATATACAAATTTTGATCGATAATGAGACGGATAAAGGAAGAACATATCGCGAAGGGCGACTAACATCAGTAGATGACGCTAGAAAAAAGATTTTCTGGGTGAAAAAAATAACAGACCTTTCTTTATTACCACTTTGCCGTATACGGGATCTTTTGCTGCATGGCTGGAATGATGATTTACAATGTGAATTGGCTTCGTAAGCAAATCTAAAGGATATGCGAGCTGTTGGTCAGCTACCAAGAAAATATTTGTCTCAATAATATGAACTTTCGATTTTCAAATCTTCTGAATAAACTAATACATGTAACTAAACATATCCCTGAGTTTCTATGTTTTTGATTTACATTCCCAGATCTTTTGAAAAGAACCATTATAATTTAATATTTTGAACGAAAACGCTAACGAGATACTACTTTAAGCTCAATTATGAACGAAATGACTTCTGTCCACAAAAATACATGTTGTCACTTCTCCCCCACCCTACGAGATCGCACCCCAGCGTCCACCCCCACACAATGGGAAAATGGGAATCTTAAAAACGTATTTATAAGAGATGTTTCATCAAGCTCTAAGACAATCACCATTTAAATCAACGTGAACTCATTTCCCGCCAATTTTATTCCCACCCCACCCCTCCACAGGCACACCTGTTACCCCACCCCATAAATCAAACAGTTGTCCAGGGGCATCATAAACACTTATTTAGAGATGGACAGTCCTAGAAACTTATGTTTTATTAATATAACATGATCATCATTTATGTCAACATGACACACCCCCACCCTACACACACACACACAAACACCTACACTTGCTACACCCACCCCAACTCCCCAGATATCAAAACAGTTGTCAAGGGTATAATAGACACTTATTCAAAGATGGGCTGTCCTAGAAATTTATGTTTCATTAATATATTATGTCAACATGACATTCTCCCCATCCCCATATTCGCAATCTACACAAAAAACTGGTCTCACCGGACTAAAAGCTAAAGAAACCTCTGGAATTGTTATACAACCCATGTCTTGAAGAACAACCCAGCTTGAATCGTGGAGTTAAAATCATAATAACTGATAGCATCCCTTGTAATGATAATATTGAGGATGCATCAGCAGTCTAAAATAAAATAAAATCAATCCGCCAACAGGGTCGGATTTACGTCGGGTGATGGGTCTACAGCCAAGGGCTCTATAAAAAGCGGAGCCCGGATTAAACAAATTAGTTCCATAACAATTTTTTTACCATAATTTTTTTTTTTTATTTTGTATATTATAGACTCAAAGCCATTAAAACACAATTCAAAGTTGATTTACTGCAACAACTTTTAACAGATGTACATGCCAATTGACAAAATCGACATAACAATTGATAGCATCTCCGGATAATTTCATGAAAGAATTCACTTCAAATGCACAAAATCGAAACATTTTGATCCGTATTTAAAGGGCGAGAGTGCAGGCAATGTACATGCAAAACGTGTGACATGGGGCTGCTTAAAGTCGTTTACACGAACAAAGTTCATTACCGAGAAATCATTGGGTTCAAACCCAGAACTTCACAAGAAAAGAGACCCATCACATGTTTCACCTATGTGCCATGAGGTAGGAAAGCCCAAGAAAACGTTCACCAAAAATACTTCACGAATTGGACATTGCGTTTTTAATGGCTTTAAATATATTACCACAGTGACATATAAATTCTATTTGTGTCAGTGACATTCACATAAAATCCCCCCTGATAAATTGGACTCGTTTCTTCTGTTTCAGTTAAACCTACCGAAATAAAAACATCCGGTCACATGTCACACTGGTTGTTGTTGGTATCCCACAATTAGATTCTCATTCGATGATGTAACCGCTGATGATTGATTGACAGGTTTTAGCTTCGATCAAATTACTGAGGAGGAGGTGTCTTTACATGGTGACGTCATACACCCTGACAGTGGGCTCTGTTTCCTGCACATATGACGTCATATTATGTGGATTGTACTTTAGGGTAAGGGTTAGGCTTGGTTAGAGTTAGGGTTATCGCTAACCATATTTACATCGGGATACTTTAACGAAATCTGCAGGGCCTAACCCGCAATCTACATATTACGGTGAACTAGACTTTATAGCAGAATATTAAACATTGTCTCCCCCCCCCCCCCCCGACACACACACACCCAATCATACACGTGATGCACATGTATTCATATGTTTGTCACAGTTTTTAACTGGACCTCAACAGAATTTGATAAAACATATTCACAGACATTTTAATTATTTATATACACAGTAAAAATAACATCCCCATTTTATACCCCATCAAGTTAAATGTTTTTAAACTATTGTTTTATAGTCAGTATATAATATTTATATACAACATCAACAGACTACATGTAGGTATATAACTATAATTGTTTAATATTGTTTTATAGTTAGTATTATATACACCATCAACAGACTAGGCGAACCACCATCTGACTCTATCTCCACTTGTTATATTATAGTGTGACAATGGAAGATGTTTGTTGTGTTGGTTGTAGTCGTACTTGTACTGTTGATCAACTTCACTGTAGATACAATAAATATAAACATCATCTCTACCATACTTCTTTCTATGCTCCTCCTGTACCATCTTCTCTAATTCATCTACTGTTTTATCTCTACTTATAGTCATATCCCTGTAAATACAGGTAAATATATAGTATAATACTTATATCATACAGGTAAATATAATATATTGGCAGTTTAATTAGCAAGTGAAAAAGACCATGTTTCTACTTACAAGCGGTAGTATACTATAGTAAGTTTAATCATTTCATCTTTTTCTTTAAATATATTTTTATTTGTATTCTTGGCGCCTGTTTTAACTTCCATCACTTTCATCCTTGACTTGAGTTGTTGTATTTCGTCAGCTTGAGTTTCATTATTCATCTTGAGTTGTTGTATTTCGTCAGCTTGAGTCTCATTATTCAACTTGAGTTGTTGTATTTCATTCTTCATTCTATCAACATCTTGTTTTAGATGATTAGTCTGATGACAGTGTATGGTGTTGGTCTCCCCTAGTTGTACATTATTTGAATCGTACAAATTAACAATCTGGTGTTGGACAATCTGTTGAAGAGACTAAAAACAAAAAAAAAACAACAAATATATCTATTTATATTTAACATTACGATCATAAGATTGGTGACTCGTGACGTAATGGTGACTCGTGACGTAATCGGCGTAAAAACCTCGTTATTGCGGTAAATACAACTAGTCCAGGGAAAATAGAATGTCACCTGTCAAAAATTGCAACAGAATTTCTGTTTGCACAGAAATGCTCTACAATTACATCTAAATGATTTAAAAACACTATTAAAATTTGAACGGGATGAAAGTGAAGTTGGGAGAGGATAACCCAGGAATTTAATTTGGCTTCGATAGGTTAATAAATTGACAGCGACTAAAGATTCTGTGGATGGGAGGGGACAACCAAGGAATTTAGTTTGGCTTGGATATTTATGGTAAATTGACAGCGATTAACGGGCGAATACGGGCTGTTAATGGATTACCCCTCAACATAGTCACGTGATAAACATGGCCGATTCCTACGTCATGGAGTAGTTGTCTTATTATTAAAATGTCTTGAAACAAATTTAAAGCAAAGTTTTGATAGATAAATTAGTTTGAATATGTGTTTAGTTCAAGCATGTTATCATATTACACAGTTGTACGAGGGGAAGCACCTTTAATAATTATATATTATCATATTACACAGTTGGTACTAGGGGAAGCCCCTTTAATAGTTAAAATATAGCCCATTGATATTAAATAAGGGGAATACCCTCAACATACAGATAACCGGTTTGACCAGTTTATGACTATAGGTATATTGGTATAATGTTATTATAGGTAATTTATGCAATCTGATATTCAAGGGCTTGGGACCAGGGCTCTATCAATGAGTCCTAAAACAAGATGTCGAAATGTCAACTTTAGCTATGACAAGTGATTTAGTAAATGGTCGTAACGGGTTAACACGTACATTAAGTACCACACTCGACAGAAAGACAACACCCCATATCAAATTAAAACAATAGGTTCTATAAACATAGCAATCCAACCCCACACACCCCGATGCAAATGTTTTGGATTACAACCCAGGCTTGTACGTGATCAGTAATATGGTTTATCACCGCCCTCCGGTTTCATTAGGGTCCCTCGGTCCTCCCGCGGCCAAACTTCGTGGATTTTATTAGGGTCCCTCGGTTTCCTCCCGCTGCCAAACCACATTGGTTTTCTCGAAATGACCTAGTTCGAGTAACGAGTTGACTTTAAACCACATCCCCCCATACCCACTACTACTACACGCCCAAGTCCGTTTCATCCAGATTTCCCGGCGTCGTTTCCCCTTGTCGGTGATGCAGGGCCCGACAAGGACAGCTGTCTAGTCGTTAGGGTGGGACGAAAAACTGAAGTCCCATGTACAAAATGGCGAGCACTTCAACGATCCCTTGACAGTTGGAATTCGATTTAAGTGTAGGCCGTAGGCAAAATGTCCCTCATAGCACATTTCGTTAGTCCAGCTTGGAGCAGAACGGTTGGACGTTAAACCCCATTTCATTTCATTTCCTTTCCAATTTCAATGCATTTTATTGTCTATTCGTCAGTTATCTTAGTTTAATGATCTCGAGTTATATTGGTTCAAAATTTAAATCCGTTAAATACTATGAAACATATTAATTCTATACTCACGGTGTCAGTCATCATGATGTTGTTATAGTAACAGATTTATTAAACACAACCTTCTCCTAATCTGGTCGACAGCAGAAATGGCGAGAAAAAACAAAAATGGCGTGACAAACAGGCAGGGAAATATTTATTAAAATCTCCAAAGGGAAATCACCGTCTATTTGTGGCAATGATCTCAGCGTTGTAGACTAGGTTATACTGGTCTTTTGATTAACATTTTTAAAATAATATTATGACGATCTAGTCTACTGTATATTATTACATCAAGGGAATACCCACAATATGAACCGGTTAAAGCCAGTCAATAATGGGAATTCCCAGCATTTTACCAAAACTGTTGTTAAAGGTAGATAACTCCACTAAAGACAAGTCGAGTCAGGCCACCTGTACAACCCTCTCACCAATAAGAATCTAGCAGGTAGATTGCTACAAAAAACTTGACCATAAGAAAAAAAACGTGCTATAAAAAAATCTAAGTTTCAAAAAGAACCGGAAAGTATTTTGAACGAATTGTATTCTGTATGCCAATGCCACACTTCCGATAATTTGTCTTGTGCAGCCTGTGTACTTAACCTAGCCCGACAAAGTTTACACACTTTGAAAAAATAAACAGCTAAGAAACTTGGTGTCTTCATACAGGATATTATCTAATCTAATCTACTTAATGAAACCTAAACATTCAACACAGCCTCGGACAGTACATAAGAAAAAACCCGAGATATTATGTAAAATATTTTTTACAGATAAACATATTATTATACAAGACACTGGATTGAAAAGAATCTTTCGAGGTAGATCAGTTTCATGACTAGTACTGGCAGGAAACTTCGATATTGTTGAAAATAAAAATCTTAGAAAACTATTTCGCTTTGGGCCACAATTTCGAGAACAACCATGTCAAAAATGGGAACATGGAACACATCAAGAAAACTTTGGATATCACTGAGCTGTTTTACCGGAAATTAGTGAAATCCGATCCTGTCACGAAGTCCTGTGCTAGTGCATTCACCCTTCAAAACAAATCTCAAGAGGACATATCAAGATCTTGGCAAAGACCTGATGGTTGATCTATTTAATGGCAAATCGAATGATACGCTATCATCACTGTGCCATATCATTTTCACCAAGAAAGTTGCAACTGCTGAAGCATCTGTCATTCCTTAACGGTTTCCCCCAACATCACCTGCAACGAGATTTCAAAGCCAACGTGTGTACCTTCAAATTATGGTATTGACGGAGGTGGAAAATGAAATGGATCTAACTAGGAGACAGCCGATGGTATTGAGAGGTGATTATGGTCTTGTTATGTTAATGAATGTCTGATAAATAAAATATATAACATTATGACCCAAAACAATGCTGTGCCTGGCGAACTTTTAAAAATTATCTATTGCAACTTTTTGCTGGGATGCAAGCCCTCTCGATGTAGCTGCAGGCGCTATGGACTCCCCTACACTGCTGTATGAGACCCTTGTCAAATTGGAACGCTCTGAAACTCATACTATGCGCAGAAGTGTTTGTGCATTAGGTGATAGTGGACAGCTGAAGGTCATGAATTCGAATTCGTAATGATTTTACAGCTAATTGACATCCAATGTTCTCTTAATGTGTTCCTTGTTCCCCAAAACCTGGGGATAGACATCAAAATAATCAAATTTGAGTCAATAGTTATGGACTTTCGGTCATTTGGAGGTGTTGGCGGCCATTTTTGACATATTATGCCAACACCATTTTTTAATGATCTTAATGTGTTCCCTGCTCCGAAAAACCTACCTAGGAAAAGACACCAAGATCATCAAATTTGAGTTGATAGTTACATAGTTATGATCGTTTTAAGACGTTTCGGTGGTCATTTTTGACGCCATCTTGAAAAAACACTTTTCCGGGGATCCTACTTTGGTAAACTTTTAGTATGTTATAAAGTACACTAAACCCTGTCAGAATCAGTTCAGAAACTTTTTGTTGCATTTTTTGGGTAGTTAAAATGTATATTGACCTGACTATTATGTGGTTAAGATTTTATGAAATTTGAAGGATTTAGTGTTAATTTTGTTTTAAAAGGTGTAGATAATGTTTTAACATATTTAAAATATCTCCCTTTCTCGCGTGTATGATTAGTAGACCCTATACACGTATACTGGAAGGTGCGTGGGTGGGGGGGATACAAGTAAGGAGTTGAACCCCGGATATAACTTCCCGTCATCTGTCGACGTCACGCGATATTATAGCAAATAGGCTCAAGGACCTGTTATCAAAGAGGGTGCTATTGCTGTGGTGGAAATTTTTCCCGGGACAGCGATTGAATTCCAAGAGTCTGTGGCTCTTTTATGTGTAATCGTTTTTTGTCCAAACCGAACGACTAGACGCATTTGCTTGCCAAGTCCACGTCCTGCACCACTGACAAGGAGAAGCAATATAAACGATAACTCCTTTATTCGACGTCCGTCTTCTTAGAACCAGTCGGAACAGGGGCGTGTTTCATTAAATTTGATTGGATACTAATTGATTTATTTTAGTGCTTAGCCACTCAAAACTGATGTATCAACTAAAATTTGTATTTTATCTTTAGTTAAAATTTCGCGAAACAGGGCCCTGGGCAGCAGACAGTTAAAACACATTCCATTTAATCGATGCGCAATTGTCCAAATACAATGCCTGACATGTTTATTTTTATCGTACTGGAAATGGTGATGGGAGCGGGAGAGAGATAATTGGGGTTTAACGTCCAATCGACACAAACTATTCATTTTTGGACTAACATATGGTTTCAATTTCATTTCAATAATTCGTAAGAGTCTTTGGCAATGGGGGGAAACCGGAGTGCCCAGAGGAAACCCAGGGGGAGGGGGGGGGGTGATAAGGTATTTAACGAATTCCTAGTTTAATTATGAATGGAGGGTTGGGCGGCCAATTGGTTAACCTCTGTGCTTTACATCATTAGGCCTGACATTGAGTCATCTGGCGGGTTTTCGATTTCCCGGTTGTACGTGACAAGGAGTAGGGTCGCATGTCCAGCCTCGTGGGTTTTCTGCGGGTCCTCCAGTTTTACACCACTGCTAGAGACAATAGGCACAAGCGAATTATTGAAATGAAATTTAACCATATGTTAGTCCCGAAATGACCTGGTATTTTTCGAGTGGAAGTTAAATCCAATTATCTCTCTGGTTTAAAAATATACTCCGATTATTCAAGAGTTAAATCTGTCTATTGCAAGTCTTTCTTTAGGCATGAAATCACGAATTAGAGATTAATCAACTTATCCAGACCACAATCAACTCTCGATGTCATCGCTTGCCTGAGATATTTACAGGATTAAGGTCCGATTTGCCGTATGACGCACCTTCGTCTACATTAACCCAGCCAGGGTTTAAAATTAAACCATATGTTAGTCGCGAAATGACCTAGTTTGTGTCGAGTGGATATTTCTTCCGCTCTCTCTCCAAACGACTCGAAGAAACCAACACAGGGAATCGAACTCCGAACACCTTAGTTAGAGCGCCCGCCCCTAGCTCACTGAGCCCAGGTACCGGTGGTAGTACTGTTTCTTGTATCTTCCGAACGACTAGATGAAAACAACACAGGGGAATCGCACTCTGATCTTCTTAGCGCACGGTCAGGCGTCGGTACCTTCCAAACGACTAGAAGAAACCAACATAGGGTATCGAACTCTGACCGTCTTTGTGAGTCACCGTGGCCCAAATGATATGTTATTCAGATATCCATTTATAACGCATAATAAATATCAAGTTTTACTGTAATGGAGTAATTCACCCTATTCGCTTGAAAGATTTCCCAAAGATGTAATAAAAAAGAAAGATCTAGTTTACGTGTTATACCCATACAATAAATAAATATTGAGATCAACTTTACATACACTCACATAATTATAAAAATATGAGATGGGTAAATGTTGATAACATATTGCCTAACTGGTACATGTTTGTAATATTCATCGTCAGTTAAAGGGACTGCCCCGTTTTGAACAGAGTCTCACAAATAAAATCCGAGTACGTATGAAATTTTAGCGGCAAAACGTAGAGGAATGGTGTATTTACATTGTCTCAAAATGTCAGCTTAAACTTTCTTAGGAGTGTTCTTAGTCCGTCATATTCTCAGCCCCTCCAAAAAATTCCGTAGCCCCACCAAATGTTATGAGCTGGCTATATGGGCCCGATTTCACCTACACCTTATTTGTATAAAATTAACGCCTGGCTTTATCTAGGCACATGCGTAATACACCTTGACGCTCTGGTCTCCATAGACAGATGAAGACTGACGGGTTTAAGTTGTTTGAAAAAGTATCAAATATATTAAGTTAGTTGCTGTGCTTTCAGGTAGAGGATTTCAAGGACTTTGACACAATATAATCGGGGTCGGCCCTTTAAAACATTGCACTATTACATGCATTAACTCATGCATTTGAAATAATTTAAAGGACAATATTAGTGTCAGTCGTTATCACATATGTGATAAAACTCGTTAAACACTTTCGAAGTATATTTTAACACAGAGATTATTGCTACGATAGATGTGTAATGAAGGTTTCAACAAACGGAAGTGATGAACACGAAAGGAAATCACTAGTTATCCTTGGAAGGCCAGTTAATTTTAACGTGACGTTACTATGTATTGTTTAATGGTCGAGAACGAGACATTAAGTAATATATTGTAACAACATGAGTGCCGTGAGTGTTTTATAGTATATTACGTAATATCTTAAGCCCGAGTCCATTAAACAACTTAAAATACAGACACTTGCATGTGCTTTGCAATGAAATACGTCACTCAATATTTTAACTAGTTACACTTGGCACATTGTCTGTACGATTATTTGAAATTATGGTACTCCAACATCAAAGGGTGACGTCACATCTGTATTTTAAATACATTTAAAGTTCCAATTTCATATTTTCTAAGAAAGTCAAAACATAATTATTTCTATGTCTTTTGCTCAAAAGGTTGTCAACTCACTATTATACGGTCATGGGCAAAATTTTTTGGGCATTAGAAAAGGTGACACGGGGTGATTGAGGAAATAGTTACTCAATTACCTCCCTGGTTTTCCCATTCCTCTCCATGGACGGCCATCTTCAAACGTTTGAATTTGAAGTTGAAAATGATATTTTTGCCAATTTCTCAACTGGCAATAGTGAATTATAGGATTAATAGGATTAATCTTTAACAAGGTAGGACTGTTTATAGGTTCAATCTATTTTTAGGGTTTATTTTAATACATTTTAAAAATATATGTATTGTACTCCGTTATAGGTTTAACGATGATGTTAGTCGACGACGAGTCAAAGTATAAACGTAACTAAAAGTCCTGTAGATTACCCGTGTAATTCTATAAAACATTGTAGAGAGTTTTGGGGTTGGGGGCTATACCATTTTCTATAGTATGAAATTCTATAGTATTGTGCAGAATTTTAGGGGCCTGTAGGAAATAAAGACCTTTAATATTCTACAGCATATGTTATGCAAATCCTACAATAGTCCCTTCAAATGTAGGTTAACACTGCTATAGCAATATATGATATTATTCTATAGTGAATTCTGTTGTAAACTTTACAGTTATCTTTTAATGAAATTTTGTGAACAGACTGCACAGTTGTCCGACTTTCTTCAGTTTCTTTACTAACTTCTATGAAGTAGTTATGCACACACACATTAGATTTAAAAAATTAAAATTCAGAGTTTAACGGGTCGTTACAGTAACCGAGTTTTGAGCAACTGACCTTGACCGTTGTCAGTAGAATAATTTAAAGGTGTATTATATAAGACTGGGGACGTCTGGGTCACCTGATCGCTTATATTGAACATGGGCTGTCGGTCTTGGTGACGTCACAGCCACTGGGTCTTTTATTGAAACACTTAAGTACTGATGATCGAGGCCATGCCCAACTTCAATCGCTATATCTCGGTTCGAATTGGAGCAATGTGACTGAAATTTTCAGTAGATTCTCTTTAGATTACATTAGAAATTTTCTGACATGCCCTCCACCCCTTGTCATGGATGCAGTACGCGGGGGGGGGGGGGGGGCTAACAAGGATAGCTGGCTGGTCGCTCAGATGGGACGAAAAAGGGAGGTCTCGTGTACACATTGGTGTGAACGTTGAAGATCCCTTGACAGTTGGATTGCCCTTGCCTGGGCGTATGCCCGTATTCATTGGCCCAGTTCGGAGTAGAACGTTAAACCCCATTTTATTTCAGCCTTTTATCTAACCCTTTAAGTTGGTCATTTATAAAGGGACTAGCATAGACCGATGGGGTGTCTGTTCATCAAACCTTTGTAAGTTATGAACCGGAACTGAAATTCCTACTAGACATTTGTCTTTTTATAATCTTTTAGTCGGCCAAGCATTCTTTAATATATCGCCTAATTCAAGGCCACGACCTTTAGTCAAGGCCATTTATCACGCGTATTTTTATTTTACCTTGGGAAGTTATTTCTGGACCCACAATTTTTGTCACGTCATTATGACGTCTCATCGTAGATTTATATAACTCTGATATTTTGTGTCACTGTACGATACAGACTTGGATTAGGTGTTAACGACATAATATAGGTTGTCTACAGAATACGAGACTATATCCTAAAGCGGTGTTTACACGATGCAACATATTATTCTCGGTATCCACAGTGGTATCGCTTGCTTCTACCCCACTATCCTCCAGTTCCACCCCAAGGGGTGGGCGAGGTAACTTTACTGTGATCGCCGAATCGTTGTTGGAAACAATCAAAATAATTTTGAGCATCGTTTTGTGTGCCTGTCATTTCTCATAATCGGACGTGCAAGCTGTTGTATTACGATGAACGCAAACAATGACGCAAAGATTTGTACGTTTTGGGTGTTTGTTTTACTTTTATTTGTTCGTAGAATCACCCTACGCGGCCAATGAAATAATCGAAGGGCAGACAATTTGAAACCCCGTTAATGGACCCACGAGTTAGTGAAGTAGATCGGGGAATGGAACAATATCATGGGGAATACAGAGGATGGGAACACATTGGAAAATGACGCCAAACCCATTCGCGCCTGCTGCTTTATTTAAGTAACTGAATAAGATGGTGTCGTGTGAAAAAGATTGTTTAAAATGTCAGTGTTACTGGTGCTTAAACCGGATATACAGGGGCAAAACAGACGTTGCGCATGTCAACATATTCAGAACTATCACCCCTCTATCAAATCTCACTTTAGCCAGATTACCTAGCTTACTGATAAAAACACCATTTGACGTCATTTATTTTTATGACGTCACTAAAACTTATTCCTGCACTTGTTTTTGTTTTTCTTTAGCAAAATGAATCCAAGTTTGAATGTGACAACAACCAGTTTCTATCTTGGCAACTCCTGTTACGTACTAGATTCTCTAATTCAGTCGCGGATAGTTAGAGTCCCACTTAAGAGGATGTAGAAGAAGCAAAAGAAGCCAGCCATCTTTGATTAAATTAGCAAGACAAATATTTTTGCCAAGTCACATAATGACGTAGAACGTAGACTATCGTAAGATGTCGTTTAATATGACGTAATTTGATTTATCCGAATTCGTCGTATTCAAACAATAAGCTGCCCATCCGACAGATTATCTGCTGATAAAGTGGTCTGATACGAACTTTGCATTCGACCCTTGTATGAATTGGTTGTTTCATGTAAACATGGCTTTAAAATGATATTTTAACCTAACATTAAATTGCTCCTCATTTTACTAAAAATAAAGTTATATGAATTTTTTCTTTATTATTATCAAGATAAAGGAAAATGTTGGTGTCCACAAAATTCGCATAACTGATACGAATATTTAAACAGATTCCTTTAACACAGGAATATCAAATCGGTAACATCCGGTGGTGAATTTGCCCATATGTTTGACGGGATGAAACCTAAGGATTCAATTACTTAGGAACGGAGACAGATTTGCCTATACGCTTGACATCCGTTAGCACCCTCTCCTTGGAACATCCGTCAGCACCCTCAGCTTGCATCATGTCAGTACCTTCGGCTGCGAACATCCTTCAGTAAACCCCGGCTTTGACCAATTGTGTTCAAAACATACCTTCAACCCTTCTTGGGTTCGGGGGTGGGAAAGGCCACACAAGTGGAATAGTCCTCTTTTAATCTAAATCCGCCCCTGGTAACAACAGATTCCGGAAGTAACGCGAATAAAGTAACGCGAATAAAGGAAATGGGTTATTGTCACCGACTGATATAACAACGATCTCGATGTTAAAATTATATTTGCTATGTATGTAACGAGTTTTATACATAAAACTGTGCGTACCAGAACTGTCCTTTAATGTAACTATATATTATAGCCATTAAAACATCGTCCTTTGATATAACTATATTATTATAACCATTAACATATTAATGATTTGGATAATTTGTGGATAATTCAGAGCATTAAGAGTTATCAGAGTATATATCTAACTCAATTAAAACTTGTTGAAAGAAAGGGTGTAGTCTTTTCATTAAACTCGGTGACGTCATGGTATGATATTGTTTACGTCAATGGGAATGTCTTATATAAATGTGCAGTCATCAGTGACAGTCACATTCTGCACACTTCATTTCTACAGAATAGATTTCTGTCCTACATGGAGAGAGAAATGGAGCTTAACGTCAACTCGACAAAAACGAGGTCATTTCGGGACTAACATATAGTTGAATTTTATTTCAATCAATCTCTAGAGCTTAGGAAGAAACCGGAGGTCCCGGGACGGGCGACCCTACTCCTCCTCACGTAAAACCGGAGATTCGAAACCACGCCAGTTGACTCAATGACAGGCTTTAAGATACAGCACCCACGTGTCAATCATTCAGCCATTCACCCCCCCCCCCCCCTCCCCCTGTCCTAGATGGCCATCATATCCAAAAATTAGTATACTGTTTTGCAAAGCGGTTCTTTGTTGCAAAACACACAAAGACGAAATAAACCTTTTTTCTATTGTATTAAAATCTCGGCCAACTAGCTTTATACAGACACCCTAAGTTAAGTTAAGTCAATCAGTCTATCAGTGGGGCTTCACGTCCGCTTTCATATGCAGTGATATCGCAGACAAGTGTTTGCTAGAGAGAGAGAGAGAGAGAGAGAGAGAGAGATATGGGGTTTAACGTACACTCAACACAAACTAGGTCATTTCGGGACTAACATATGTTGTTTTTTTTAATAATTCGCTTGCGCGATTGGGTCTTTAGCAGTGGGAGGAAACCGGAGTGCCCGGAGGAAACCCACGAGGCTGAGAAGGCGCCCCTATCTCCATGCCACATTCGTCTTGTTTAGATTGTTGGACGGGAAAGCGATCAGAGAACCTGACTTATGTGTAGCACTGTCCAAGGTAGTATTCGGAGAGTTGATCGTCTGTAACGTACATGGTGAATCTGAAGGTCGGTCTTTGAGTCAAGTGTCGATTCCCCGCTTGTGCGTGACAAGATGTAGGGTCGCCTGTCTAACCTCGTTGGTTTCCTCCGTGTCCTTCAGTTTCCTCTCACTGCTCAAGACTCGATCTAAAAACGTTGCTCCTCGATACAAATATAATTGCTATGGAGACAGTAGGAGAGATGACTGTGTGCACTCGGTGTGACCCCGTGTGCCTCCACAGGGGCAGATCCGGGAAATTTTGCTGAAAGAGGTTTGCACGATTTCTGAGACAATGATTATATCTTTGGGCGTAGGAGGTCGGGAGGATGTGGGGGCTCGAAATGTTTTGAAAAAAATACGTCAATTTTGGCGTATATACAAACACATCGAACTTTTTAAATGGAGAAACTCAACACCCAGTTTGAATTGATAATGTGGCATTGTGATTGAAGCAAAGAATTAATTATGACATCTGACGATAACGACAAAGCACACGGCCATGACACTTTTCTTATAAGAAAGTAATGTTTTACAAATTGTTGGTGTAGCTGGTGCAATTGGGAGATTCCCCCCCCCCCCCGCGGATCCACCCGACTTCAGGGACAAATTCTGTCATTAGTCGAAGTACGGATGAACCGTACAAAGACAGTAGTTTCAAAAAAGATATAAATAGCTTTCGAGTCTATTCACTAAATAACAAACCACGTTATAAATGTTCCCAAACTATGAACGATAACGATAGACTATCGTCGTGCGGCTTGAATTCAAGCAAAATAAAAAGAGTTTCGTTATAAGCTTGCGTCTGACCACAAACCTTTTTTTATTCGTCCTATCGTTGTTAAAATGAACGAAATTAAACTATGTTTGTACAAAAAGTGTGCACAGTAAAGACCCCTTGGCAGTTATAAGAGTAGGCCGTAAGAGTGCGGCTCACCGACCAAAATTTAAATTTCCCTCATAGCCCATCTTCATAAGCCCAGTTTAGGACCCGAACTGTTGGACGTTAAACCCCATTCTATTTCATTTCTCATCAGAGAGAAATGGGTTTAACGTCCACTCGACACAAACTAGGTCATTTTAATTTTTTTTTCAATAATTCGCGTGCGCATAGGGATCGTTAGCAGTGGGAGGACCCGGAGGACCACGAGGTTGGACAGTATTTTATAAAGAACCAGCCCTTGATGTGCTTGATAAATAATCATCTATAATACAATTAACCTAAATGCGCACTGTGAGCTATTTTTCTACCAAAAAAAAAAAAAATGATGTGCATCCAATATGATGTTATAAGTGAATGCTCACCGCCCGTGTAATGACCCAGTTACCATCGTGGGTTGGTTGAATAAGTCGGTGAATATTTGATTGACACCTGCACATTATAATAGCAGGTAAATAAATACAGGCAGACTCGTGTAAATCGGGGTGTTTAGCCAGGTAGATCAGCCGTCAGACGTGCAACAACAAGTAAAAGCAGGTATCAGTTATAATGGCAGGTGATATCCAACCTGAACTTTTCTCTGATCCGCTGGCTGATCCTATCGTCAAAATCACGGATGCTGCTAAGAAATTGAAGGTAATGAAGATTTATTTAATATTAGTAATAATTATCGATAAAAAATACGCAATGGTTATTCGCCATCCATGATCGTTATTTGCCACCACTCTTTTTCTTAAGATCGATATTCTCTGTTCCTGCACGGTTTTCAGTCGAAGGGTAACAAGGACCTGGCTGATCCAATGAGACAAAGGACAGGTCCCTGATATGACTTGCTTACGCGTGAGACATCTACTGGACCCGTGAGTCGACGGGCTTACACGTGAGACAACGGGGGATCCACGAAACAATGGGTGGATCCGTGAGACAACGTGTGGATCCGTGAGACCACGAACGGACTTCCTTGTGAGGCATCTACTGGGCCCGTACCAAAAGAGAAGGGAGCATGGTTCAAACCACGAACCCTTTGTAAACGTCTTCCTGTTCTTGGAGTGAGGTCGTCAATTCTAGTATGCTCGACCTTGTTCTTTAGACGCTTAGAAGTTTAATATGACGTCAAAATTCCAATATTGCTATCTTGACGTCATTGTCTTTTCTCGTAATTATTGTTCTATGAATTTTCTTTCATGCGATTCCTTTCATGCATTTCACAAATTTACGACTATTCAGGACCCTTCTCCGTTTCTCCATCCATTCCATTAAACCAAAACAATGATTTTAGTTTTTTACTGACTGACTTCGGACACTTTCCGTTATTACATGTATAATTTGTTTTCATTTGACAATGAATAAGGTCGCCAATCCAGCCTCGTGGGTTTTCCCCGGACCCCTGATTTCTCCCCAATGAATAAGGTCGCCAATCCAGCCTCGTGGGTTTTCCCCGGACCCCTGATTTCTCCCCACTGATAAAGGCTTCTAAACGCAAACGAATTATTGAAATGTAAATGAACCATCATGTTACAAAATGAAGTTTGAGTCGACTGGGCTTTAAATTTTACGTACATACCGACAGAAATGGTTCGTTCATTTGATCTAAAGCGCATGTGTACGGCCACTGGGACACCCTCCATATATGAAAAGAGTGGCTTAGTAGGTAAGGAGCTGGCTCGCTAGCCTGGAGGTTGGGTGTTCGATTCCTGCATTTGCCGAGGAAGTTCATTAAAGGACTGACAAGGACAGTTGTCTAGTCCTTCCAATGGGACGAAAAAACGTGGTCCCGTGTACATATTAGCGTGCACGTAAAAGATCTCTTGACAGTTGGAATTCCTTCGCGCTGTTAGCTTGGGCACTCAGTGGTATATAAATTGGTTATTATTAAATTAAATTAATTAAATTTAAGAGTGGGCCACAGTAACGCTGCCCGGGCAAAAAGGTCCCTCCTAGCACACTGTATGGTGTATGCCTGTCTTCATTAGTTCAGTTCCGAACAGAAGAGTAGGACGTTAAATCCTATTTCATCTGTTTTAAGTAATAATGATATTAATTGCGTGCCCGTTACGGATGGTGTAGTTCTGACTATTTCACCTAGTTAGATTATATTGTCAGTATTCTTAGTATCTATACGATCTATATACTAAACTTTATTTACCTGGCTGTCTTCTAGTTAGCCTAGTTTGAATGGCCGGTCGAATGGTTAGCAGGTGCGCGCTGTATCACAGGCGCGGATCCAGAGAGGGACGCATCCGGCGCACGCCCCCTCTTTTCTATTTTTTAAGTGGCGAACAACAATTTTTAGCTCCATATATTCTCACGGGAAAGGAGAACAAGAATAGTTTAGGTTAGAAATCGTAATTTACAGTACTAGTATGAAATTAGTCCTTGTGGGCATTTTTTTCCACTGAAAAATCGCGGGCCGGGCTTCGCACTCCCAAGTGGATGCAGTACGCCCCCCTCTTTCTGAAAATCCTGGATCCACCCTTGTATCATACATAATAAGTGTAGGAGGACCGCACTACACGCAAAACAAAAATCTACTACAAGATAAACATGAGTACAAGACAGAAAATAGACATTGCAAAAAATAAACAAATATTAAATCAAGTCAACTGGATGTACGTGATATAGGGTCGGCTGGCCAACTTCGTGGGTTTTTCTCCGGGTCCTCACTGCTAAATACCCTACGCGCAAGCGAATTATTCCAATAAAATTAAGCAATGTTAGTCCCGGAGGTCATGTGATCGATCCCCGCATTTCCGACGCGGTTTCCTGTTGTCAGTTTTGCTGGTCAGAGGGACTGACAAGGACAGCTGCAAAGTCATGCGGATGGTATAACAAATCGAGGTCCCTGTATACATTGGCGTGCACGTTTAAGATTACTTTGCTGTTAAAATACGACATGAGAGTAAGCCATAGTGTCGCTGCCCGGGCAAATTTTTCCCTATAGCGCACTGTATGGCGTACGCCCGTCTTCATTAGCCCTGTTTAGCAGCAGAACAGTAGGACGTTAATCCCCATTTCGTTTTATTTCTTGCAATGTGCTATAAATGGAAATTTAGCCCGGGCAGCGGCGCTACGGCCTACTCTTATATCGAATTCCAACTGCCAAGGGATCTTTTATGTGCAGGCCAATGTGTCCACGGGACCTCGGTTTACCGCGCCATCCGAGCGACTAGACAGCTGTCCTTGTCAGGCCCTCCGATCTGCATCACTGACAAGAGGGAATCACGCCGGAAAATCTGGATGGACTTTCTGGACCCATGCAGGGATGGAAAACACCTCCCTGTTAGCAAGCCAGTGCCTTATCCACTTAGCCACGCGATTCCCTTTTATTAGAGACTTTGGGCAAACGTAAATTCCTAGTACGTATGGATTTTGCGTGTGACGTCATCAATGTGTGTGTATTTCTCATACGTGTTACGGCACACGGATACGGCAGCCCGTATCGAACAGCTTTTATACGGAGTAGGTCCGTTTAACATTGTCGTTTTTTTAGACGCTAAAATGTTGTATCATAGCGTTTTTATGAATCTATGTGTATTCTAGAACACGAAGGTGTATATTTGATTTGAATTTAACCATAATAAAGATAGGAATTTAATCATTATTTTTTGGTGGGTTTTTCTCTGAATTTTCATACTTTTCCCGCCTGTCTGTATGCTGGTTGAACTACGTGATAAATGTAAGTAGAAATGGGACCTTCCAAATCTGTAAATGATGTGATTCTATAGTAAAGGGGTATAAATGATAACTTAGTGAAACCAAAAATTGCTTTCGAGTCGAAGTCAACGATTTTTTAAATAAGATGCGACATTAATCGTTTTAATAGCCCAGCAGTCGGCGAATGATTTCACGCACTCCGGGAAATTGTACGCAAGGCACTTGACTAGTACTGATGGTGATCTTGGTAGATAACTGCCATCATGCTGTAATAGAACTAAGCTCAGCTCAGCTACCCATATGTGCACGGTGCGAAAATCTGCCAAAACTCGACAATGACGACATTGACGCAACGCATCACGTGGCGATACGGATACGTGATACGGATAGGAGAAATCCCACTTGCCAAGAGTCTCTATTGCATAATATTCCCGTGTTGCAGATCCTGGGCTTTGTGCTGGAAATGGGTTTGTTTGATGAACTAGAACAGTCGAGTAATTGGGAGACGGTTCCTACCCTAGCTATTAAACTAGGATATGACCGGGATGCCTTACAGAGAATATTAAACACGCTCGTCTGTTTCAAATTACTCGACAAGAAAACAACTAACGGTAAGTAATATTACTTTACTTCAATTTTCGTGTAGTGCGGTCCCCCTGCACTTACTATTAGACTCCCACATGATAATGTTAACCACTTTGGACTCCCACATGATAATGTTAACCACTTTAGACTACCACATGATAATGTTAACCACTTTAGACGCCCACATGATAATGTTAACCACTTTAGACGCCCACATGATAATGTTAAGTAGACTCCCACATGATAATGTTAACCACTTTAGACGCCCACATGATAATGTTAACCACTTTTGACGCACACATGATAATGCTAACCACTTTAGACGCCCACATGATAATGTTAACCACTTTAGACGCCCACATGATAATGTTAACCACTTTAGACGCCCACATGAAGTCACGAAGTCGGTATAATTTCATTTAATATTTCAAAATACATCTGTATAGGCCCATACCCTTCAAATACAAGCATATCTTAGATGTCTAATCCCTCGGGGGCACATGGGCATATAAACAGGGCGAAAGGGGCCAAGATATCGGCTTCAGGGACCTGGACAGAATCTTCACCTCGCCCCCGCTCGAATTAGATTTCAATCTGTTCTATTTGACATAACGGAATCAATATACTATCTACCCGGGAAAGGTGGTCTCACCATGCCCCTCTCCCCCCCCTCTCTCTCTCTCTCTCTCTCTCTGTCTCCCTCTCTCTCCTCTCTCTCTCTCGCGAGTTTTCATATAAATATATAATAAACCTAATAAACCCCAAACCATGAAAAATGAAAAGAAAAATAGATCACAAACAGTCAGAAATTTAGATAAGAATATTGCTTCTATAATTGACTCCAATAATCTGATATATATTACCAATATAACACTCCTATTACCAGTATAACACACATATTACCAGTATAACACACCTATTACCAGTATAACACACCTATTACCAGTATAACACACCTGGTGTCAGTATAACACACCTATTACCAGTATAACACACCTGTTACCAGTATAACACACCTACCCTGAGTATACCGGTATAAATCTGATATATTCTTGCATTACAGGGTGTACAGTGTACCACAACACGTCTGCTACCAGTAAATATCTGATATCTTCCAAGGAACCAAGTCTTATACATTTTATACACAGCGAAATAAACATGGTCATGGCAATGTATGATACTCTACCTGCGGTTCTCAGACAGGGTAAGAACTCAGTCTCAAGGTCTTCCATTTTGTAAAATAAAAACATATCTGTTCTAGTTTTAACACAATTATACACTGGCCAACTGTCCTGGTTCAGATCCCGAATGTTCCACACAGTGTACGATTTCTCCTCGATGCCGTTAGGAGAGAGATCCAAAACCCCATTTGGTTTGGATCGAGTATGTTCTACACAGCGCACAATATATCGGCGTCGTTAAGGAAGAGACCCTAATCAGGCCTCTAACACCCCCCCCCCCCATGCAGAAAGTTTCGAAGTTTCGACCCACCCCCCTGTGAAAAAATTGTCGCCCCTAAAAAAAACAAAAGATATACATTGTCTGTCATTTTTACAGCACCCCCCGGGAACACTTCCCGCCCCCGCGTTGCCCCGCGCTAGTAACGGCCTTGGCCCTAATGCTGCATTGTCTTAACAGAAATTTGATTCGTAATATAGCTTTAAACATTAATGTTTTCTGAATTATTGATAAGACATTAATTAACTTAACCAGGCTATGGTCACTTTCGATGGCATCGAATTTTTTCGACATTAAATAGATTAGAAAAGTTCAGCCATATTTTGATTTAAACTAAAAATGGAGGAGCGAGGTTGAAATGATTGCACACGTCCTGTCGGACCTTCAAAGGCAAATATCTTTACTCGTAATAGAGTAATTTGAATGAAATTTTCAGGTTATTCAATTTATATTATATTTTTTTTAACTGTTGTAGCAAGAATGTTTTGCTCTTTATCTAAATCTTACACAATGTAGTTTTAAATGAAGAGCGATCGCTGGCGTCCATGTACAGAACGTGTTCTTGATTTAAAGGGACAACGGACAACATAACTGAAGCCTTTAAACGTGGCAAGATGGATGAGATACATATGACGTCATTAACAAAACAAATGAACAGAACCAATCTAGAAACCAAGAAGGTACCGATGGAAATTCCTCTGGACAAAAACCAAAATCCAGTTCCAACTAATGACAAACCAAAGAAAAAATTTTCACCGATAAATTTTATGCTAACCATGAATGGTTTAATCGCTCCCACGGCATCAGTGATTACTAAAGCGTTTGATCTCAGCGGACATAAATCACTTCTGGATCTTGGAGGTATTTCTTGCTTTTGACTCATTTGGTAAAAGGTGGGATAGATATTACTGCATAATTTTTAACTCATTTGGTAATGTGGTGTGATCGGCGCTGGAACATAATAGTTCCTCTAGTCTTTCGGCAGGGACGATAAAATGAGTTCCGTGTACATTTTGGTGTGCACGTAGAATACCCATTGGACATTGGAAATGAACCCCCACGACGAGTAGGAAACGTTTTTTCTTGTAGTACACTAACATGGCGTATGCAAATGAAATGGAATGGGGTTTAACGTCTTACTGTTCAGCACCTAAACTGGGCTAATGAAGACGGACATACGGGCAATGGGGGAAATTTTGCCCGGGCAGCGGCGCTACGACCTACTCTTATATCGAATTCCAACTGCCAAGGGATCTTTCACGTACACGCCAATGTGTACACGGGACCTCGGTTTTTGTCCCATCCGAATGACCAGACAAGGGGAAACCACGCCGGAAAATCTTGATAAACCTTCTCGGCCAAT
Source organism: Patella caerulea (assembly GCA_036850965.1). Classification (NCBI taxonomy): domain Eukaryota; kingdom Metazoa; phylum Mollusca; class Gastropoda; family Patellidae; genus Patella; species Patella caerulea. The sequence continues at coordinate 60,907,206 of JAZGQO010000006.1, read as the reverse complement.
GTAGAGATCAAATACCCGGCATACAGCCTAGCGAGCCAGTGTCTTACCTACTTAGCCACGTGACCCCTAAACGTGGCGTATGCGAGACTTCATCAGTCCGGTAAGGACAGATAACCCCCCATTTCATTGCGTACATGTCAATTGTACACGAGATCTCGGGTTTCCGTCTCATCCAAACGACTAGATAGCAGCTGTTCTTGTATGTTTGACTATGTTATATTTCAGGTGGTTCCGGATATCTAGCAAGTGAATTTGTTCGAGCCTACCCAGGTTTGAAAGCTATGGTGTTCGATCTACCAGACACAATAAAAATAGCAAGACTACAACAGGATGACGAGATTAAATCTCGCGTTTTATTTGTTGAAGGTACGTTCATCACTACTTTATCACCCAATAACATATTTGACAGCAGATATCGCCTGTGTGATAAATTACATAAGCTACTGCGATGTCTCCTTAGGAGATATCGCTTTACATGGATTTGATTGGTCAATCAAAAAGGAACCACTTTCTTTTATTCTAAAGAAACCACCCTTTTTAAATAAAAAGTAACTTCTTTTTTTGTTAAAAGGAAACTGTTTTTATTTAATTGACCTTGATGAAGGAAATACTGAGGTCTTTGCAATAGATAAACTGCTGTCGTAAAATGATGTATCACTACGCATTAGTGTAATCAGATTCAGTAAAAGTGAAATCTTTACCAAAAAATTATATTTACTTATTCGTGCATGTAAGAAACGATTGGGTGATAAATAAAATCTCTAACTCGTGTTTTTTTTATATCAAAAAATATCAACACTCGTTGATTAAGTAAAAAAAAAATCGACAGAGCCTCGTTTTTTCCACTTTATCAATTTGTGTTGATATTTTTTGATATAAAAAAACACTTGTAGGAGATTCTCGATTTATTCGACAAAAAAGTCACTGTGATTCATTGCGTGATAAACGAGACTATCAAAACAAAAACAAGACTTTCGCGTTTTCAATACCTTTAATCCTTTAACGTTTTAGGGGAAGACCCACAGATTAAACGAGGGGCTGTCATGATTTGATTGAACGGGAAGAATATGCACTCTCCCTCAAAAGTTCTAGTATCAGAAGTCATTCCAGCAATGGTCAGAGAGCAATTTCTCTAATCATTGCTTCAGGAATATGACTTAATTCCCAAATTGATTATTTTAAGAAAACAAAAACCAATAATCTTCCTTTTGACACTCGTTTAGGTTAAAAGGGACACAACAAAAGTTTCAGGACATGTCATAGTTAGTGCTGGCCGGTGTGGACTTTATCATTTAAGAACAATCTGTGGTGGAGTCAGACAAATTATCACTTCTTTGTAATCGAAATCGGGTGGACTACAATATTGTAATTTGCAAGGGATTCTTAAGCCAGGCTGACACTTGCACCATTACGTGGCACGCATTGGCACGACTCGAGTCGGCAAGACACCGTCCGATTTGCGCAAACTCGTCGTGCCAATGCGGGAAGTGCGTAAACTATGCATAAACTCGTCGTGCCAGTTCGTGTCAATGTGGACACTGATGGGCACGACAAAATCGTGGCCAAAAGTCGTACAAGTGTCAGCCTGGCTTTATACTTGTGGTTTCCACTTGTCAGTAGGACAGCCGTCTAGTCGTTTGGATGGGAAGACAAACCGAGGTTCCATGTGTAGGCCTACGTAGAAGATCCCTTGACACTTACAATTCAATAGAAGAATAATCCACAGAGCAGCTGCACAGGCAATATAAGCCACCCCACCCCACCCCCTAGCACACTGTATGGCGTATACCCATCTTCATTAGTTCGGAGAAGAACGCTAGGTTCGCTAGCCTGGAGGTCGGGTGTTCGATCCCTGCATTGGCCATGAAAGTTCATCTTTCCGGCGTGATTTCCCCTTGTCATTGATGCAGAGGAGGGGCCTGACAAAGACAGCTTGGATGGGACGAAATCCCGAGGTCCCGTGTACACATTGGATTGCATGTAAAAGATCCCTTGGCAGATGGAATTCGATATAAGAGTAGGCCGTAGCGCCACTAGGGCAAAATTTCCCTCATAGCACACTGTATGGCATATGCCCGTTTTCCATTAGCCAGGATTAGGTGCAAAAGAGTAGGACGTTAAACCCTATTTCATTACATTTCCAGAACGCTAGGATGTTAAACCCCGTTTCATTTCATTTCTTCATTTGCTAATAATATATTTGGACAACGTTGCGAAGTGTATTCCCTCAAAAGTCATCAAGCTCATACATTTCGAAACATTGCCGTAGTAGGCGAGTAGTAGATAGGGAGCCGCGGTGTCTCAGTGAGTAAGCGAGAAAGAGAGAGAAATGGGGTTTAACGTCCACTCAACACAAACTAGTTCATTTCTCGACTAACATATGGTTTAATTTTATTTCAATAATTGGCTTGCGCGTAGGGGTCTTTAGCAGTGGGAGGAAACCGGAGTGCCCGGAGGAAACCCACGGGGTTGAGAAGGCGCCCCTATCTCCATGCTCACACCAGGGCTCAGAACCACAGCCGCAAGCCAGAGGTGATAGGCCAGCTAGAGGTCGAAGCGCGGCACTCTAGACCACTAGGCTATCCCAACTCCCATCAGTGAGTAAGACGTGGCCTCCTTAACCAGACGTTCTCGTATTCATCGGGAATTCCTGACGTGCTCGGTGCCCCCTCGCCTCTACTTGTCATTGGGACAGTGCACGGGTATTGGCGTATACATTAGTTGACTGGATGCGATAGGTAACCGAGGTCACCTGTACACATTAGCGTGCACGTCAAAAATCCTTGACATTTTCAATTCGATGGATAGATCGTAGTGCCGCTCTCGGGAAAAAATTCCCTCATAGCAGACTATTTTGCTTATGTCAGTGTTCATCAGGCTATTCGATTCAGAACACTCGGACGTTAAACCCCATTCCATTTCCTTTAACGTTCTCTGTGTATCATTGTTATGGTAGGGTGCATCGTCGAATGGTTTGCACGTGCGTGTTGTATCATAAGGTCTGTCATTGAGTCAACTGGTGTGGTTTCGATACAATTTAACAATATGTCAGTTCCGAAATGACCTAGTTTGTGTCAAGTGGGCGTTAAACCCTATTGTTGTCTGTATGTTATAAGGGGAGTAACTGTGTAATAAGGGACGTAACTCTGTATATAATTCAGGTGATTTCTTCAAAGATAATTTCCCCCAAGCTGATTTGATAGTCTTAAGTCACGTGATTCACAACTGGGAGAGGAACAAAGTTGATATTATTCTGGACAAAGCTTTTAACCGATTACCAGGTGGTAAGTTCATCCTGTTTAACTCATTACCATGTTGTAAATTCACCCTGTTTAACCGATTACCCAGGTGGTAAGTTTAGCATGTCTAACTGATTACCATGTGGTAAGTTTACCCTGTTTAACTGATAACCAAAGGGGGTATAACTGTATATTTTCGGGGGTTGGATGCCGAATGGTTAGCACGTCCGTGCTGTTTCATAAAACCTGTCATTGAGTCAACTGGCGTGGTTTCAAATCCTCGGTTGTACGTGACAAAAAGTAGGGTCGGCTGTCCAACTTCGTGGGTTTTCCGTTTTTCCCCCAACTATTAAAGACCCCTACGCGCAAGGTTTTTAATTAGAGGCGTAGTTCTTTTAAATAGTTTGTCGTCTTACGCGTGGACTAGCACCAATCAATGACGTAGTGTGGGCTAAAATCAACCAGTGACGTAGCTTGGGCTGATATCAATTAGTGACGTTACGTGGGCTAACATCAATCAGTGACGTTACATCATTCAGGAACGTAGCGTGGGTTAAGACGTAGCATAGGCAAAGACCATTCGATGACGTAGCGTAGGCTAAGACCATTCAATGACGTAGCGTAGGCTAAGACCATTCAATGACGTAGCGTAGGCTAACATCGATCCCGTCAAGAATAAGATTATCAGTGAGTCAGTAAGCATTACTCGCGTTTTCCTTTTTTTCGCCGCTTACCAAAAGCGTTTTATTGCTGAGGCGCTGGGGGGCCAGCCTCCTCGCGAAAAAAAATCAAAGAAGTTGAAAAAATAAAACGGGGGAAAAATGCCAAAACCGATGCGAAAAATGGAAATGTACCCTAGTTAGGGAGGGCCCCTAAGGCAGACAAAAAGGCTCCACATCTGACAAAGGGGCCCATTTGGCCAATGGAAGAAAGGGCCCCCGAGTCCGAGTCAATCGTTTTCTATACACTGTTACTGACGAATCCACAACTGAATAAGAATGCAGTCATTGCATTGGCATGAAAATTATCAATCAATACGCCCACACACACGGCGAAAGACGGCCTTCAAAATAGTATAGCCTCCGTCATGATAAACCTTAAAACGTCCCTGTCGCTTCCCCATACTTCGAATCTGTGTTACGGAACAACCGTAGCCAATATTTCTCTGTGTTACAATTATATTTGGAATGTGTTTACCCAGTTCTACCACATGTATTATATTGTCCTTTAACTTCCTATCATAACTGATTAAGCTCAGGTGAACTTTTATTTTTTCAGGAGGAGAAATAATAATAGCAGAAAAGTTTTTAAACGAGGATAAGACTGGACCAGAGACCAGTATTCTGTTCGATCTGTCCATGTGTTTATTCTGCAAGGGAAGGGAGAGAACTCAGAAAGAATATATACAATTACTTCATAACCATGGCTTCAGAAATATTGAAGCTAAAATAATTGATGGTATTAACTATCATGACGTCATTATCGGCCGTAAGCCATTTTAAATTAAAGGGTTATTTATACTGGGTGAGAACGCGAACTCGACGTGACCACTGACCACTTCGACTGTCTATACGAATCATCAGCCACAGATAAAATAGGGCCTTGAAGATTTCACCATTTATTCCTTTTAGCCAATGATTCTGATTAGACAATCAAAATGTTCGCACTCAGTATAAACGAACCTTTAAGATGCATTATGTTATATTACAGGTCCAATCTAATTAAAATACAGATCTATATTTCGTTTCGTTTTTTATACTTTCGATGGCCTACACTCATGTAGATGTAACAAGTTATAGTGGGAGCTCACGTTCTATGACATCAGGTATCAAGCACGGGCAATTTGACCCGTTAACGTCAGTCATTCGATTAACGAATTAGCAACCACCATGCTTTGTTTTGTTTTGATTTCTATCCGCTGGTGTTTGTATAGACGTCATTGGCTGGTAATATCTACCCACAGTTCCACGCATGAAAAGGTCAAATGGTCGATTCGACAGACCATTTGATTGGCTGACACCTCATTTCAGGCAGAACACGAGTTAAATAACAAGTCCTCCAGATCCAAGAGTAGTAAAGACTAGTAAAAACGAAATTTTGAACTATAAAAAACGAAACGAAATTGGATCTGTGTTTTAATCAGATCGGGTACAGGTCATTCATTTAACCTCAATTTAAATATACCTTATGGGAGATAAGATAAAGGGAATTTGCTGAAAAATTCAGTCAAATTGATCCACTATTAGACGAGAACGAAGCGAGTGAAATATTCACATCGCCTCGGTCATCATTACTGAAATCATTAATATAAACAGCATAGTCTCGATTATCCACTTGATCGATTTAATTATCAATAGCCGTTAAGCGGCATATAGGAATTTAATCCGCCAACATTGAAGGCTAGCCTTGACATCGAAAGTTGATGATGTTTTGGATAAGTTAATTAATGTCTAATTGAGTATTTAGATAACATTTGAGGCCCAAAGAAAGACTTGTAATAAGCAATTTAGCTCTTCCATAATGCTATTTTAATGTTCTATAAATTATTAATTAACTGCAGATGATCGGGTTGCTGGTATTTTTAATGGATTAAAACACGGTCGACATTCAACAATTTAACTTGAAATGAGATAATCGGTTTATTATTACAACAATACTAGTAATGAGAATTTACGCTGCGATATTCTTGTCGAAACTTAAACAGTGGAAACTTTACCCAGAATAAGTAATTTGACTGAAGTTCCCAATATATTCCCGTTCCGTATCTATTTTTTTTTTTTTGTAACTTTTATAGCGAGAACTGTCAGCTCTTTATCTAAATCTCACATGCTGTAATTAAGAGTTTAATGTTGATGTTAAACATGTGTACTTAACCAGGGCCCTGTTTCACGAAATTTTAACTAAATATAAAATCCAAATTTTAGTAGATAGGGCCTACTTCAATTTTGATTGGCTGAGAACTAAAATCAATCTAATATTGTCCGATCAAATAACTAAAATTCAGATCTTATCTTAGTTAAAATTTTGTGAAATAGGCCCCTGGTATATAGTTAGACATAGGATGGTGATTTGGAACCTCGTCTTTAAAGCGATAATTTCATATACTTTGCTATAACTTGCTATTGCAAGTTTGAGAACTTGGCAAATATAATATACGGTAATTTAGCTTCGATCATCACCACTAAAGTCGTTATGATAACAAATTAAAGTCTCGATTATCAAATTCATGATTTAATCATGAAAGAAAGCTGAGCAGCAAATCGGGTCATAATCAATAGGCAGCTTTAGCTCCACAGTTTTAGAGTTATTTACGTATTATGATACGTAAACGTCTATTTACGTATTATGATATGTAGCTATCTGTTACTTCAAGCGTTTTTTTTAGAGCTAAATCTGCCTTTTGTCTGCCTTTTTTCTGTCTTCAAATTATGTAAATTATTATTTATACCTTTATTAACATGATAAGTCGGTAATCCACTCTCTAGACCATCAACTGTCTAGTACATCGGATAAGATCATCGGATAATAAACAATCCACGTTACATCTTCTAGAAGTTATAACTTCGCTCAGAATAACGGAATTTCAATGAAACTTTTAATCTATTCATAGCAAGCATGGCCAGCTCTTTATCTAAATCTTACAAACTGTTTCTTTAAGTTACTCAAAACTAATAATTGTTATATATTTCAAAAATGAAAACAAAAAAAAAACAAATAAAATAAACTTAATACAAATTATTGTCATTACCTCACGAATTGTTTATGGGTCCTCGTTTTAATAAATGAAATAAATAAAAATGTGTGTTATTATAAGCTGATTTGTTAGATATAAATAATACAGGGACTTGTTGTTATAAAGAGCACAGGGGGGTGGTATATCTGTACATGGAGGGGGTGGGGCGAATGGTTAGCGCGTGCACGTTGTGTTATAGGATCTGTCATTGGCGTGGTTTCGATTCTCCGCTTGTACGTGATAAGGAGTGGGGTCGCATGTCCATCCTTGTAAGTTTTCTCCGGGTCCTCCGATTTCTGCCCTCCATGCTTAAGACCACTACACGACCCCATCTCTTTCTCCCTCTCTCTCTCTCTCATCTCTATTTGTTTATCTGGACATAGGGCGGTCGAGTGTTCTAGTGATGTAAGTCGTGCGCGTGAATCCGTAAGGTCTATCACCAAATTAAGTAGCTTAGTTTCAATTAATATCTCGTGTTACAATGTATAAATTTGACTGAAATTTTCAGGAAATTACTTTTACACTATCTAGTTGTTAACTATTATAGTGAGAACTGCCAACTCGTTATCTAATCTCCCATAAGGTATCTTACATGCCTCCATATTTATCAAATACAATGTTCGAAATCTCTAATTCTTACATTAGTTGGCTTTCAAAATATCTTTAAGCTGTTTGGTTCTAATAAACAAAGTCGCCAACTCGTTTTCTATTTTCCGAATACTCTTCAAATTAAAGTTTGAATACGGGGTCCGATCTGGATCTCGGAGGTTTAGGGTGCTCTTTACGTCATCGCTATTTGTGTGTGGTGTTGGACGTAGATCTTCGAAAACGTCATCACTATTTGTGTGTGGCCTTGGACGTAAATCTTCGAAAACAACGCTGTTATGATTGTCCGTCTTAAATTGACTTATTGTGCTCGAATTTTCGGAGTTTTGATTAGAAGAGTTGGTTTCTCGGTTTGTGGTTTTGTAGGTGTCATTTACGTCATCACCATTTGTGTGTGACGTTTGACTTATTGGTTTCGATATCTTTAAATCTTCGTAAACAAATTTGTTATCGCTGTCTGGACTTTGTTCACTCGTATTAAACAAACCGATCCTGGTCGAATTCACGATGTTTTCATTGTTAGAAATAGTTGCTCCATCTGTGTTTATTTTCGTGATATTAGCTAAGATTTCTGGACTATCCTTAAACTTATACACATTATTTTCATCCTGAAATTCGGGAATTCTGAGCGTATTTTGATTTTTAGAAGCTTTGAGGCTCAAGTCTTTAATTTTAGTAAATACAAGGTTTTCTTCTAATTTCTCGGGTTTCAGTTGTTGTTTATAATATGCATGAAGCTTCGCGAATTCAATAATTTTGTCAACACCTTCGGATTCGACGTCATTTAATTGGCTAATGACGTCATTTGGACTACTATTGCCTTGTCCTCTGTACACTATTCTTTCAAAGTAAGTGGTTCGGAATTCAAAGCTGAATGTCAGGAATAGAGTTAGCCTGAAATTAAAAAATAAAGATAAAAAAGAGTCTAGTCCCAAGTCTTCACACAGCCTCTAGTTCAGGAAGGGGGGGGGGGACGAATGGTTAGGATGTGCGTGCTGTATCATAAAGCCTGTCATTGAATCAACTTGTGTGGTTTCGAATCCCCAGTTGTACGTGACAAAGAATAGGGTCGCTTGTCTAACCTCATGGGTTTTGTAGCCTATGGGTCCCCACGCGCAAGCGAATTATTGAAATAAAATTAAACCATATGTTAGTCCCGAAATGACCTAGTTTGTGTCAGGTGGAGTGGACGTTAAACCCCATTTCTCCCTCTCTCTCTCTCTCTCTCTCTCTCTCTCTCTCTCAACTGATGTAAGATAGACAGTGATTGGTCCCATCAGGCCTAGACATCTTATCTCTAACTGGTCCAAAACATAACGCTCATCCTAAATTGTCAATTAATTGGAAGACTGGACAGCTATGATTACCATGAGGACTGGATGACACTATGTAATTGTTATTTCGCTGACAAAAGGATTTTTATTTTCTAGGTCTCTCTCTCTCTCTCTCTCTCTCTCTAACAGATCGCCAATTCATCAAATCCGTCAACAATTCATTGAGAATAAAGCAAGTTAGAGTTATGTCCCCTTACCGCGCGCCGAGTCAGGAGTCGCGATAAACATTTCAAGAGATCCATCTACTTCGTAGTTCGGAAAAAGATCTCTGCCCTAAAAGGCAGCCATATCCAAAAATTAATATACTATTTGTAATGCGGTTCTACTCGCGTGTCACATACACTGTCATACACTCAATGATTTAATAAACTTTTTCAAAAGAAGCATAATAAATAATTAACAAATTTCTCGAAGTTTTCGACTAAATTCGTCGATTTAGGACTTAAAATGACGGTCAACTATCTTAGTGTCTGTTCTCGAGCGAAGGTAACTGTAGACAGACAGCCTTAGTTTAGTATGATCTTTGATGCGACACAAGTCTGACTCGAGGCAGAGCCGCGGAACTTGAATTTCCTCCTCCGACTAGTGTAAATGCCCGAACTCTATTATCAGCCTGATTCATAAGACATTTTAATAATTTAGGGATTATTTTAATACTTCGTCTTACCCCAATAACAGAATAACACAGGTCCTTTTCATCCGACATTTCCTCGCTCTCAGTATTTGTCTAAAGTTAAAAAAAAACCCACCTGATTAGAATATATTTCATATATCAAAAATGTAGGAACTATTTCTGTTACGCTTATTGCGACAGGCTCCCGGATCCATTCACTTGATTTGATATTTGTTTATTTTTTGCAGTGTCTATTTTCTGTCTTGTCCGCAGGTTTATCTTGTAGATTTTTGTTTTGCATATATAGTCATATTATAGGTTACATGGGCAAGATTGAATCACAGCAAGGGAGTGAGTCAAGGTGGTGACACAGGCATCGCTTTAAAAATTATCGCTGTTTTACAAACCAACCATCCTTACTCCCCTTTAATATATGAAATGAAATGAAATGGGGTATAACGTCCTACTCTTCTGCACCTTTTTGGCTAATGAAAGACGGCCATACACCGCCTTACAGTGAACTATGAGGGAAATATTGCCCGTGCAGCGTCGCTACGGCCTACTCTTATATCGAATTCCAACTGCCAAGGGATCTTTAACGTGCACTCCAATGTGTACACAGGACCTCCGTTTTTCGTCCCATCCGAACGATAAGACAGCTGTCCTTGTCAGCCCCCCTCCCCCATTCTGCATCACTGACAAGAGAAAACCACGCCGGAAAATCGAGATGAACTTTCTCCGCCCACCCTCCAGCCTAGCGAGCCAGCGTCTTACCCACTTAGCCAAGTGTTCCCCACTTTAAGAAAGGCTTTATTTCATTTTTTTCTGGCGTTTTTAAAATTTACCGACCCTGTATTTGAGTCAAGTCAAGTGATCATATAATCGACCTCGATGTGCCGAGATGTTCGATCAGCATGGTGCAAGACAGAAGACGTGAAAGGAAAAACGGTGTCTAGTCGTTCGGAAAAGACGATAAATAGACCGGGGTGTTCTACCAGTATGGTGCAAAACGGGGGCCTCGCGAAAAAAAAAAGATGAATGGCCATACGGATGAGACGACAAATAGGTCGGAATGTTCCACCAGCATGGTGCAAGACGAGAGTCTAGCAAAGAGAAAGATGACTTGCCGTTCGGATGAGACGACAAATAGGCCGGAGAAACGGTGTCTTGTCGTTCGGATGAGACGACAAATAGATGTATCGTGTACTGAGCAAAATTCTCTCATAGTACGTACATTGCATGGTAACGTCAGTCTTCATTAGGTCGTTAGGTCCAGAACAGTAGGACGTTAAACCCCATTTCATTTCATTTCACAATTTTACCTCGGATTAATACGATACATCATCCAGGTGCCTGTCTTAATACACAGTTATCTCCCTTTACAAATTAAACACGAGGAAATGATAATGTTCACAATAAATAAACGAGTTGATGTTCACCGCTTTTAGTCCAGATACAACTATGAGATATAAATATATAACAACTGATCAGGGGCCTGTTTCACGAAATTTTAACTAAGATAAGATCGCAATTTTAGTAATTTGATTGGACAATATTAGATTGATTTTAGTGCTTAGCCAATTAAAATTGAAGTATCTACTAAAATTTGGATTTTATCTTTAGTTAAGATTTTGTGAAACAGGGCCCAGATCATAGTCAAACCAGATCGATCAGCATTAAACGGATTTTATCAATCACATTACGATTATGTTCACTTAATCCTAGAAACCATTATTAACGGGGATATTAATTCGTCTAGATTTGACGACACGCCAGATCTCCTTCCAACTCCACCATATCATAGTTCAGTAGTTCTCAAACATTTTTTGACCAATGTCACACTTTGGAAGACATTAAAAAAATAGCTGCACACCTGGTTAAATATGTATATGGAAAATATTTGTATTTTGCAATATAAAACATTACAAGTCAGACGACTGACACAGACTAATCATAGACACATAGAAATAAAATCAAATGGGGTTTAACGTCCTATATATTGCACCTAACCTGGGCTAATGGAAAACTGGCATACATGTACGCCATACAGTGTGGTATGAGGGAAATTGTGCCCGGGCAGCTGCGCTACGGCCTACTCTTATATCGAATTCCAACTGCCAATGGATCTTTTACGTGCACGCCAATATGTACACAGGACCTCCCGACCTCCAGGCTAGCGAACCAGCGCCTTATCCACTTAGCCACCGTGACCCCCATAGAGACATAGAGTGGATCAAACTAAATTAAGAAAAACGCAGCTACGAACTTACTTTATTGCAGTCTTTCGAATTTTATCAGCCAAATAGCTGGCTTATTTAGTGAGAAATTGTCTCATTGTGGCGTTCAAAATTTCGCGGCACTCTCGAGCACATCTTGCGGCGCACTGGTTGAGAACCACTGATCTTGTTGAATAAACATTTCTTTAGATGAATTGTGATTAACGGTGACACAGTCCCCAAAAATTATTTATCATGCAGTTATATCCATAAAAGTATGGCAATTCTAGTATATTTGGAGAAAAAAAATAACATGCCTAATAATCGACAGTAATAGAAGTTTCCACAGATCACCATCATTTCCTGTGTTAACTCTCGTCTCTTAGACCGACTGTAATTTTTTCCCAAATATTCGTTGGGTAGAACGCATTCTACCACAGATGGAGCAACATGTGGCAACTTCTTGTCCAAAAGTGCGTATGAGGTTCATCATGAAAAAGATACACAAACTGGAAGTATAGAGACAAATAAATGCCCTACATTTCAACCTAACCAACCTCTGAACTCTTGTATCCTAAAAAGTCAACAAAGGTCGCCATGCAAAAGTGGGAAAAGAGAAATGGGGGGGGGGAGAGACTAAGAATAGATTTGGCCCTTAACAAACAAGACAGCGGCGCTACGGCCTACTCTTACATCGAATTCAAACTGCCAACGAATCTTTTACGTGTATGTGTCAGTGTGTACACGGGACCTCTGTTTTTGGTACAATCCGAACGACTAGACAGCTGTCATGGCCAGGCCCTCCTGCATCACTGACAAGGAGATACCACGACGGAAAATCTGGATTAACTTTTTCGGCCAATGCGTCTTACCCATTTAGCTACCGTGACCACATGTTCTTTATGACTACCTATAATACATGGGTATGTTCGCGTGTATTGATGGTGGGTTTGGATGGCCTAGTGGTTTAGAGTGGCGCGCTTCGACCTGTAGCTGGCCAGTCATCTCTGGCTTGCGGCTATGGTTTCGATCCCTGGTGTGAGCGTATGTGGCATGGAGATAGGGGCGCATTCTCAACCTCGTGGGTTTCCTCCGAACACTCCGGTTTCCTCCCACTGCTAAAGACCCCTACGCGCAAGCGAATTATTGAGATAAAATTAAACCATATGTTAGTCCCGAAATAACCTGGTTTGTGTCGAGTGGACGTTAAACCCCATTCTCTATCTCTCTCTCTCTCATGTGTGTTGTAGCCTGATTGATGAGGGGGGAGGGGGTCGAATCGCTGAATTGTTAGCGGTTGTGCGAAGTATCATAAAGCCTGTTTCGTGACAAGGAGTAGGTTCGCCTGTCCAACCTCGTAGATTTCCCCGGTTCTTCGGGTTTTCCAATACTGTTAAATATTGAATTATTGAAATAAAATTTTTTAAAAACATGTTAGTCCCGAAATAACCTAGTTTGTGTCGATTGGTAGCTCTCTCTCTCTCTCTCTCTCCCTCTCTCGATCTCGAAATCTACGTTTACCATATGATGGTATATGTTAGTCCCGGAATAATATATTATGTGATGAATGGACATTAAGCCCAGTTCTCTTTGATTCGTCACTAAGATAAACAGATCCCACGAACTGTGACAAACTCTCATGATCGTCTTTAATAAACGGATTATCAAGAATTAAATAAACATAATGGGATTTGATATAACAGTTAGTCTATACTCGACAAGTTAGTCTATTACACGTCATGTTCAAACTTGTATATCAGATTTGGTTGATGAACCAACGGATTATATTTAATACTGGATACAACTCCAATCAAATAGGGAGGGGGATTAGCGTCCTTCTGTTCTGCACAGACTGTGATAATAACGACGGTATACTAAGAAATCATACTCGATATAACGAATTCCCCCATGAGTAATGAAGTCTTTAAAACAAGTTTACTGTTAGGTATTCAGTCCATCGCCAACTGTGATAATAGCGACGGTATATTCTTACCAAACTTGCAATATAAAATTTATTTTTAAAATGAAGTGAATCGGCTTTAAGAAACATGATGTGGTGACCAGCGTCTTGGCCAGGAAAATAATGTTTTGAAATACTTGTGTATATGTATATGAATTCACCAATCAAGTTTGTGAATAATTAAGATTTTTAACCGGAACTAGGAACGATCAAAAAGGAAATGTATCGCAAGATTTCAAGGTAAGAAGTCTTAAAATGTTTTATTGTTGTTGAGTTGCATTTAAAGGGACAATAACGTTCTTGCTGGCTTGGTAGCTCCAGAAAATAAATAATACCCTTATTCTAAGTACTAGATATTTAAGTGTCCTACCTGTTGTGTAAATTATCCATTACAACCTATTTTGAGGGTTCGGAAATATTTTAAAATCCAAGTCACATTTGAAAAGGTTTACGTTAGACTTTTCAAATCAATTGGTTGAATTTTTCCAATTTTTTAAAATAGGTGTGTTAAGATGAAATTTATATCATCATTTAATTGGAATATTGTAAAATAATACGATTTGGTGACCAGAATGAAGATTGGGACATATTATTCAGTTACAACAAGAGTGGTATTGGGGCTTTAAATCCCATGAATTGAAGTGAAATGAAATTGAATTTGGGTTTAACATCCTACTGTTCTTTTCCCAACTTTGCTATAGAGGGAAATTTTGTCCAGGCAGCGGTACTACGGTCTACTTTAATATCCAATTCTAACTGTCAATGGATCTTTTACGTGCACGCTAATATGTACACGGGACCTTGGTTTTTTTTAACTAATCCAAACGTCTAATCAGCCGTCCTTGTCAGGCCCGTCCTGCATCACTGACAAGAGGGAACTTTCTTGGTCAATGCAGGGATCGAACATCCGACCTCCAGACTAGCAAGCCAGCGTCCTACCCACTTAGCCACCGACTGGGCAACGTTTATCTGACAGCAATGAGAGCAAAACTCAGGTCCCCTGACTGACGAGCCAGAGTCGAACTCATTGAATCCAATTAAACGTGTAATAAATATTTTTTTTTATATTTAGAAAAGTACGGATGACGAAGATGTCTCAGATAAAAAGAAGCTGTAACTTTATTATTCTGATGATAGGGTAAGTCGAATAGCTCTGCTTATTAATGCCCCTAAATTTCTCCTAGGGCTGCTAGAGCTGGTAATTTTGACAGCACCATCACTGATCGTCTCGGAGCCATCGTCAAGATTTACGTTAGATTCGCGTAGTTCTCTTTTGTTGATGGTTTTTTGGGTTTTTTTTACAAATTTTTTCGTTGTCGCAGCATTCGAGGGACTAGGCCTAAAATATTAAAATTTGTCAGTTCGCAGACACCATGTGACAATGGAAAGTTTGATGGACAGGGGAGATGGGCAGTGTTATTGGTGTCCGCTGGTTGAAGGGTCCAGCGATTTCTTTCCAGGGAATTTTTTGTTTAAATTTTGGCAATTATCCTTTAAATCTATACGATGGCGTCGTATGCGGTTTGCGCATTTAAATTACAACCATTGACGAAATGACTTTTACAATTCCTGGTCCAATTCTCTCAAAATGTCCCTTTATTGTTTTGGCGCAAACACAGATATTGTTTGGTGGTTTGTATACCATTTCATAATCATCAATTGCAATTACTTATACGTATTCCATGTCATTTATTATTTTTTTTAATATTTCAGATTGGCGATAATTCTTTGGTTTGTGCTTGACTTCGATGATTCCTATTTTGCTAAGATAGAATATGACCACCAAATGGCGAGGCATCCTATTTACGACACGTTACAGCCAACAGATGTACAAATGGCCGACGTTTACACCGAGGAAGAAATTCAGGAATTTTTGAAACTTTATTCTTATTACCTCTACGTGAAACGTTCGAATTTTTTGGACAAATTTAAAAACATCCAAATGTGATAAATGATTTAGGAACGGTTATTAAACAAGCTGAATAAAATACACATCTATATTTGGTTTCTTTGTTTTATACTTCCGATGGCCAACACTGCATGGAGATTGTATCCGTTGTAGTGGGAGGTTGCGCCAGGGGTCCAATTAGTGGCTTTTGACCCTATGACACCCGACATTAATTAATGAATTAGCATTAGCATTTCTAGTGTTTAATTATCCACAGTTCCGTACTTCAAAATTCCAAGAACTCAATGTAACAGACTGTTTTATTGGCTAATCCCTCACCTCATCAAAACAAGTCAATAACAACTTTTCCAGATCCTAGTGTAGTAAAGACAAGTAAAACGAAATTTTGATCTGTAAAAAAAAGAAAAGAAATAGGATCTGTGTTTTAACTGAAATGGGGTTTAACGTCCTACTCTTTTTCACCGAACCTGGGCTAATAGAAGACAGGTATACTCCATACAGTGTACTATGAGGGAAATTTTACCCGGGCAGCGGCACTACGGCCTACTCTTATATCGAATTCCAACTGCCAAGGGATTTTTTAGGTGCACTCCAATGTGTACACGGGACCTCGGTTTTTCGTCCCATCCAAACGACTAGGCAGCTGTCCTTGTCAGGGCCTCCTTCTGCATCACTGACAAGGGGAAATCACGCTGAAAAATTGAGATGAACTTTCTCGGCCAATGCAGGGATCAAACATCCGACCTCCAGGCTAGCAAACCAGCGCCTTATCCACTTAGCCACCGTGACCCCCAAAACTAAAACGAGAAGCTTAACATTTATTAAGGTGAATAAAGTAAAGGTAATATTCTCCTATCTCCAAGCCACATACAATCATCCCAGGCATCGAAACCACAACCGCAATCCAGAGGATACTGGCCAGCTATAGGTCAAAGCTCGGCAGTCTATACCACTAGGTCATCCCAGCCCCCTCACCCGGTTCTGTTGTTTGAGGGAGTAAACCCACGGGGTTGAGAAGACGCCCCTATCCCCAATCCAAATACATTCACACTCTAGACCACTAGGTGAGCGTAAAGGTGAGTTTTGGATAGACAACCCCATACTTTACTTCACAAAGCAATAAATACATTAATTATATTTTACAATAAAATCTTTTAATAACGTTTTATGTTTTTCAATCAATTTTAATATTTATTCATTTTCAATAAGATTTAATACTTAATAAAATTTTATATTTTTCAATATTTTTTTTTCTTGAAATGAAATGAAGTTGAACTTCTTACTCCTCGCACTAACCGTGATATAATGTAGACGATGTGAATGGGGTAATTATTTATCTTTAAAACAATCCAAAGAAACCTAAGGAAGTTGAGAAGACATGACACCAGATGATACCAACCAACAACCAACACCCCAGATTGGAAGGAAATAACGGTTTCAGGTCTCATCAGCAGGGTAACTTACTCTTTCGGACACCTGTTACCACTCTTTGTCGTGTATTTTGTAGGACCTGAAGAAAACCCACGAAGTTGGACAAGCAACTACTTATCACACTGACTCAATGACCGATCTTAAGGTCTAATGCGCACACATTAGACCTGTCAATCATTCCCCCCATCCCAACAACAGCACAGTCTGTCTGCAGACCCCTTACAAGTGGAGAGAGAGAGAGAAACCGGGTTTAACATCCACTCGACACAAACCAGGTTATTTCTGGACTAACATGGTTTAATTTTATTTCAATAATTCGCTTGCTCGCATGGGTCTTTAGCAGTGGGAGGAAACCGGAGTACCCAGACAAAACCCACGAGGTTGTACAGGCGACTCTACTCCTTCCGGGGACTTGAAATCACGCCAGTTGACTCAATGGCAGGCCGTATGATACAGCTCGCACACGCTAACCATTCGGCCATACAACCTCCCTCCTTAAAGGTGGGAGAGAGCGAGACTAGGTCATTTCGGGACTAACATATGGTTTAATTTTTTTTCAATAATTAGCTTGAGCGTAGGGATCTTTAGCATTGGGAGGAAACAGGAGTGCCCGGAGGAAACCCACGAGGTTGGGAAGGCGCCCCTATCTCCATGCCACATACGCTCACACCAGGGCTCGGAACCACAGCCGCAAGCCAGAGGTCACCGGCCAGCTAGAAGTCGAAGCGCGGCACACTAGACCACTAGGCCATCCCACTCCCTCCTTAAAGGTGGGATTTGGACTAAAAATATATAAAAACAAGTAGGACAATGATAACTTTTTGTCCCATCCAAACGACTAGACAGCTGTCCAATACCGGCCCCCCACTCCTGGACCACTGACAAGAGGAAACCACTGAACAACTAGTCACATTATAGAGAACAGATCTTGTTTTTTTTGTATCATCCGATGAACTAGTCACAATAAAGATAACAGACATTGATAACCTAGGTGACCGGACCGGGACTTTTCATCCTACCCAAACAACTATAGTCACTATAAAAAAAATTGAAATGAAATGCACTGACCGGGCCAATGAATTGTGCTACCTGCGGAATTTGGCCTGGCCAGCAGCGCTACAGTCATCTCTTATATCGAATTCAAACCGTCAAACCGTCAAGGGTCATAAAAAACGGTTATTTTACATGTTTTTTCAGCCCATTCGAATGACTAGACAACAGGTAGGTCTTTTGTTCTACACTACACAACCGGGGGGGGGGGCAAGATAATAAGAGAGAGAGAGAGAAATGGGGTTTAATGTCCACTCGACACAAACTAGGTCATTTCGGGACCAACATATGGTTTCATTTTATTTCAATAATTCGCTTGCACGTAGGGGTCTTTAGCAGTGGGAGGAAACCAGGGCTCGAAACCACAACCGCAAGCCAGAGATGACTGGCCAGCTAGAGTTCGAAGTGCGGCACTCTGGACCACTAGGCCATCCCAACCCCCACAAGATAATAAACAATACATATATGATATATAATAATGTTTATTTACAACATAATACAAGAAAACAGGTGCTATAATAATAATAATAATAATAAATAGGTGATGATATATAGTCTGCTGTGTATTATTATATTACAAATTGTATACAATAAAAGCCATCCAATATCTGATCACACTGGATTCCATGGAGACAAAGAAACATGGTTTTTATTTCTATTAAATTAATCTGAAAACAAGATAACAAAAACCCAACTAGGTGAAGATTTAGACCAAAACAATTTGATCTTTTATTCTTCAAGGTTTGATAAATAAAGATCAACTCCAATTACATGAAAGATGTTTCGTTGAAACTTTCAAAACTTACAAATTTGTAAATATAAACTTTTGAACAGCACAAACAAGTACGTAAGTAATTTTGTTTTTAAACAAGTTCAATTTCCTGACGACATAAGAAGCAACATTTTTAACAAAACAACTAGAGTCAATAGGCCTCCAAAGGTGAATTCTCATTCTTAAAACAAAGATAAACAAACAAGTCTAGGTTCCAATAAATTTAGTTACATTTCTTGGGGTGGTCATTACAGATAATGTCAAAACCAGATTAGTATTTCTCAAAAATCAGAAATTCTTATTTAAAAAACAAAAGCAACAAGCCTTCCAATTTAAAGTCCCTTCTTCATTTCTTGGGGCAGCAATAATTCACCCATTTTTTTCAGGGAAACGTTTTCTTAGAATTCTCCCAAAAATGAAGATGTTTATTTTATTGTTGAAGGTTTCTCTCTGCTTTATAAATAAAATATACAAAAAATATTTGGCATGTTTATAAACAAAACTGTTGAAAATAACAATATGTATACTAGTATCATATTCATAAAACAAGGTTTTCAAACTAATGAACAATAAGGTTAGAAGGGAGGACTGGATATACAAATATTCCTGTAGACTAGGGCAGCCAGATAACAAAGTGGGTTGTGGGTTGGATACAAATATTGCCAAAAAACAATTAAACAACAATGGGACGAGAAAAGATCTTTGCCCTAAATATCGTCGATTTAGGAATTAAAATGTCTGCCAAGAAGCTTAGAGTCTGTACTCAAGCAGACAGTTGAGTTTAGTACAGGAAAATTTCTGGCTGTCCATCCACGAACGACCCTTGATCTTCCATTTCCTTGACCACCTCAAACTGTATAATAATTGATGCAACAACACAGTTGCCAACGATTTCAGACTGACCAAGTGCTAAAACACAGTCTAAGCAACGATTTCAGATTGACCAAGTGCTAAAGTCTACGTAACGATTTCAGATTGACCAAGTACGATTTCAGATTGACCAAGTACGATTTCAGATTGACCAAGTGCAAAAGGACAGTCAATGCAACAATTTCAGATGCACCAAGAGCTATAGGGAAGTAAACACAACGATTTCCAAAGGGCTATGCGGCAGTCAAAGCAACGATTTCAGAATGACCAAGAGCTATAGGACAGTCTAGGCAACAATTTCAGAAGAGTTAAAAATAAACTATAAATTAACATACCCTGAATTCATCCATATAAAATTTCAAAAATAAACACAAATGGCAATTTCTGCCTGCAAACATAACAAAAATGATTAACTCTTCCAGATTCAAAATATTTTGATTGTTTTTCATGATGCTTGAGGAACAAACATATCAATGTTTATTATTTTCATCTAGATTTCCCACGAAACATTGTTATATGTTGTTGTAAATTAAAAATACTGCCCCCAGAGCCGTATGTAGGATTTTAAAAGTAGGGGTGGATCAGGGTAACGAACCACTTCAAACCGACCGACTGATCAAGGCCTTAAGAGCATCATTGTGTGATCATAATCAAGTGTATTATTTTATAATTGAAAGGTTGTCAAATTATTTTGTGGGGATGGGGAGGGGACATTTATCGGGGCACCTTATTTTTCTGGGGGTCCCATTTACCCCCTGCATCCTCAGTAGATACGGCCCAGCTGACCCCAAGCTGTGAATCATTTGGGAAACCAGCTGTCTGTAACCTATTCATCTACTTCCTGATCAATGACTACAAATCAGATAAAGTTGGTGAATTTCTTGGGGGGGCGGGGTACATTGGGTTTTTGAATCCCATTTTCAAAACGGCACCAAAACAACTGTTCCTTTTTTCATCCCTAGACTCCCTGAGTTACAAACATTGTGTACTGTCCTTGAATAAGTCAGAGAAGTTGAAGCAGTCAGGGCAGTAGTTTTGGGTCAGAACAGATGCCGAAGGATTAAGCAACAAATATTGATAGAGATTAACACCTGGCTCAGGTAAAAATTACAAATGATGAAATAACTCACCAAAAACATCAGTATTATTCTGATTGAAATTCAAAATATTCAGAACATATTTAATTTAAATTGTTCAATATATTTCTTTTCTAAAAATGGGGAATTTTCTAATAAATTCTAACTAAACAATCTATGCAATCTATCAAAACGCAGAGAATCAATGATTGTAAACGCAGACCAGTTGGGATCAATGATTGTAAACATGGACACATGTGGGCATTATCATTGTAAACAAGGACACATGTGGGCATTATTGTAAACAAGGACACATGTGGGCATTATCATTGTAAACAAGGACATATGTGGGCATTAATCACTGTAAACATGGACATGGGGGGCATTAATCATTGTAAATATGGACACAGGGGGCATTAAACATTGTAAATACGGACACGTGAGGGGGAGGTGAGTCAATCATTGTAAACACCAACACATGGGAGATTATTCATTGTAATCATGGACACATGGGAGATTAATCATTGTAATCATGGACACGTGGGGGAATCAATCATTGAAAACATGGACATGTTGGGGCATTAATCATTGTAAATACGGACACGTGGGGGGGGGGGAATCATTGAAAACACAGACACTTGAGGGGATCAAATTAGAGAAAATTGATGGATTTCTTGGGATTTCATTGGAAACACGGACACCTATGGCACCAATTATTTCAAACATGGAAACATTGGAGCATCAATTATTTCAAACACGGACACGTGGGAGCATTAATTATTTCAAACGTGTACACGTGGGGGCATTAATCATTCATTCATATCAACAACAAGAGATGATAAATATTTAAAATTGATTGAGTAAAAGAATTAATAAAAGTCTAAAAGTCTTCGTTTCAAATATCGTTCATAAAAACCATAATCTGCGGCATTTCAAAATTCAAAAACACTCCACTTTCACAAAATTCTAGATGCACATGACGACGACACAAACTAGAAATATTTCCGGGATCTTATTAGAATTCTCATCACTTGCGTTGATTTTTCCAAACTTAATGCCATCATAGAATTCACACTTCTTGAATCAACATAATTTTGTTCTATACATATCCATTTTGACAAAGTATGCAAAGCTCTTTTTTTTTCGGAGCGCAATGCATCTGATTTGAAGACAACAAACTTATTTCTTAAATTGTTTGTTTGTTTTTGCTGTCTTTTAAAAGTTCAAGCTCTGTCAAATTTTGGAATAAATACATCTGGTTTTCATCAATGGAACATCAAAGAACTGTGTCAAAAATAGACATCCCTTTCGTTATATTCTCATCCTGAAATATAGAAATACAAAATAAAATGATTTGATCTTGGGTAACGGAGCTATATAAGAAAACCAGTTAAAGATAAATTATGTAAGCACTAAGCAGAGGGGGATCCAGAGGGGGGGGGGAAGGTCCAAACCCCACTCTGCTCAGAGAGAGAGAGAGAGAGAGAGAGAGAGAGAGAGAGAGAAATGGGGTTTAACGTCCACTCAACACAAACTAGGTCATTTCGGGGCTAACATATGGTTTATTTTTATTTCAATAATTCGCTTGCGCGTAGGGGTCTTTAGCAGTGGGAGGAAACCGGAGTGCCTGGAGGAAACCCATGAGGTTGAGAAGGCGCCCCTATCTCCATGCCACATATGCTCACAACAGGGATCGAAACCACAGCCGCAAGCCAGAGGTGACCGGCCAGCTAGAGGTCGAAGCACGGCACTCTAGACCACTAGGCCATCCCAACCCCCCTACAGTAGATAATACCCACGTGGCTTGAATCATTGATCGACCATATGATCTAAAGTGACTGCATCTAGAGCACCTAAGGAAGTGGACCAGAGACTTACCCTTTTACAGGTGTCCATAAATTCCTCTAACGATATAACACCATCCATATTCAGATCCATTTTCTACAAAACAATAAGAATAGCTTATCAAAATAATTTCAACACAATAAAAATATCGTAAAACAATTCTATATTCAAACATCAAATTTCAAATATCAAATAATTTAGGTGATAGATACTTAACCGTTTTGCATTTAGAGGGGTGTTAAAAATATTGTCCAATAGACATGTCCTGAGATTTTACATAAAGATCTCAGGAAATGTCTATTATAATACCTTATAAATGCAAAACAGGAAGTGTTTATCGCTATTTTAGGATTTTGAAAGAAATTACTAAAACAGAGGGGTTTTATTGTCCAATAGACAGTGTCCAAATTGACCAATCAAAATGCAAGATTTACCCTGAAGTATATGTTATCCATAATTAGTAGGCCGACATACAAAAATAAATCATAACTAAGTCATTTAAAGGCAGGGAGGTGTGACTGTGTGAGTCTGTGAGAGGAGGGCAAGGGTTTACTTTAAAAAGTAATTCATAGGAACAGAGGGAGGGTCTGAGAGGGGGGAGAGAGTTTAACAAGTGATTTATAGGGCAGACGGGAGTGTGTGAAAGGAGAGGGAGGGAAGGTTCAAAAAGTGAACAAGTTTACCAAATTTTACACAATTTCAGTAAATTTTTAAAGTACATGAGGATTTACAATTGATTATATTCAACACAGAGGTCTTTCTTGTGAGACGAAAGTAGGATATCGGAAATAACCATATGGCCACAGAGTGGAGAATGTGCTAAATTAGGGATCAAACCCATGGCTGCAAATCATAGGTGCTCAAAGCACAACATTCTAGTGATTGAAGAAATCCCCCCCCCCAATTTCCATTTTACACATTCACAACTTTACCTGAAAGACTTGATCAACGTGTTCTCTTGGCGTGTTCTCATCACAGATATGTTCTGAGTACCTCCCCATCATTTCGTAAATCGCTGACACGATATCTACCATCTCATCTTTAGTAATTATACCATCACCGTTGATGTCATATAAATTAAACGCCCACTGTAACCTCTCCTGTAACGTGCCTCGTGATAGAACGGACAACCCCATCACAAACTCCTGTAAACAAATCAAAAAACGATTAAACATTTTCAAACAGCTACTGGGCTACTGAAGACGGGTATACGCCATAAAATTGTGCCCAGGGAAACAGCACTATGGCCTATTCCTGAAACCAAGGGATCTTTTACGTGCAAGCAAATGAATACACAGGGTGTCTTTTTTTGTACCATCCAAATGACTAGACAGCCATCCTTGTCAGGCGCTCCATTCTGTACCACTGACAAAGTGAAACCCCAATGCAGGGATCGAACACGCAAACTCCAGGTTAGTGAGCCAGGATTTTACCAATTTAGCCACGTGGTTGCCTTTATCTCTCAAAATCTTTGGTTCATCTATATTATGTTTATTGGGAGTTCTTAATTTGGCAAACTGATACCATTGACAGGATGTTAATGATCAGTATACTAAACTAATGTTTGGTACGTATAGAAAGTGGTTAGACTTATAAAGTGTTTCCGTGAAGGCATGGAAAAAATCCTGAGGATCAACCCAGGTACGAATTGAACAGCATATAAAAGAGAGAGAGAGAGAGAAATGGGGTTTAACATCCACTCGGCACAAACTAGGTCATTTCTGGACTAATACATGGTTTAATTTTATTTCAATAATTCGCTTGCACGTAGGGGTCTTTAGCAGTGGGAGGAAACCGGAGTGCCCGGATGAAACCCACGAGGTTGAGAAGGCGCCCCTATCTCCATGCCACATACGCTCACACCAGGGCTCGAAACCACAGCCGCAAGCCAGAGGAGCATGTAAAAGAGCTTTTGACGACTGGTATTCCATTCCTATGCAACAGGCTTTATCCTGATACATTGCCTTGGTGGAAAAACTGAGGTCCTGTATACACATTGGCATGATAGTAAAAGATCCCTTGGTACTTGGAATTTGATGTAAAACTGGGCCGCAAGTGCCTCTGTCCACCATCCGGGCAAAATTTCCCTCATAGCACATGCTTTGACTTACTCTTTAAAAGATTCATGAGAAACGACGGTATACTTCCCCTTGTACGAGTTACAATACTCTGCCATGTGAATGACATTCATTACTGATGTAACACATATATCCACAGCATGCATACACTGCCTTGTGAATGACCTCTATTATTGATGACTGCTCATCCTGATTTCTTAAGTCATAACTAGAGTTATTCCCCTTCCATTATATGTGTCAGAAGAACCAAAGGATGTAGTTTAAATGAATTGGAGTTTAACATACTGGAAGCAGTCATATGCCATACAGTCTGCTATCAGTGCTACGTCTTGCTCATTTCTTTGGTCTAATACTACCCATAATCAAGGGGTCTTTTACGTGCACATTGATGTGTACAAATAAGGGATTTGGTTTTTTTTTTGGCCCATCTGTACAACTACTCCATAGTTTAAACTACTCTATGTTGGGTATTAACATGTTCCTGAAAATGCCTCCAACTATGGGGAGGGGTCAGCAAATTACCATTTGCACCCTGCCTCTAAATTTTAAATCAAGGATATGGCTCTGCAAATGACCTTTTTCGCTCTCCCATATGATTGACATATCACTCCATTACGATTGACTCTTTTAACAAGGTTCCAAGCTAACATTTATCAATAATAAGCCCCTGGTTAGAGATGGACCCTATGCCCCGTTAAAAAAAGGTTGGAACAAACAGTCAGAAATTGGTTAAATACTTCTAACCCCTAAATTCAGATTCTGTGATTTCTTACCTCAAAACTGATGGAACCATTATTATCGTGATCAAATGTGCTGAACACATAATGAGCGTACTGACTCGAATCTGAAACAATCAAATTAAAATATTATATATTAATAGTAGCTGATCACGTGGCTAAGTGGGTGAGACGCTAGCTTGCTAGCCTGGAGGTCGGGTGTTCGATCCCAGATTTTCTGGTGTGTTTTCTCCTTGTCAGTGATGCAG
Source organism: Patella caerulea (assembly GCA_036850965.1). Taxonomy (NCBI): domain Eukaryota; kingdom Metazoa; phylum Mollusca; class Gastropoda; family Patellidae; genus Patella; species Patella caerulea. The sequence goes on along the minus strand of JAZGQO010000006.1, from coordinate 60,881,489 downwards.
GATGGGGGGCCTGACAAGGACAGCTGTCTAGTCGATCGTATGATACGAAAAACTGAGGTCCCGTGTACAGGACCTTGTTTTTTTTTGTCCCATCCGAATGACTTTGACAACTGTCTTTGCAAGGCCCTTTGTCCTGCACCACTTTCAAGGGAAAACCATGTTGAAAAATCTCAATCAACTTTCTCGGCCGACACAGTGATTAAACAGTTGACTTCTGGCAACCATGCCAACGTCTTACCCACTAAGTTACTGCGGCTCCTTTACGACAAAGGAACTGATGATATAACAGAAACCCTAAGTTTGAAATTTATTCCGTTTACAAAATTCAGTACTATCCCAGGCCCGTTGGATCAGGCAAAACATGATTATTATTGCCCTTTAACTACCATCTAAATCTTGTAAGATCACCAGCTGCTTGCCTGCGACTTACAAATATCATACTCGTAAATCCATGCGTGCCTTAATCTAGTTAAGGCACCTGTGTTCCAGCATGAATCAAGGTTAAATCCATGCATCTCCCAATCTGTGTTCCAGCCTCCACGCGCCCCCGACTGTCCCAGGTTAAGGTGTTTCCCCACTCTAGTTAAGGTGTTTCTGTGCGAGCACCCTAAGGTAAAATCCCTTATTCCTCAATCTAGGTATCTGTGTCCCAGCATCCATGCGTCCCCCACTGTCCGAGCACCCTAAGGTAAAATCCATGTGTTCCCCAGTCTAGTTAATGTGTTTCTGTCCCAGCATGCCCTAAGATAAAATCTTACGAAATTAAAATTGGTTAATAAAATACTCACCACCCTGAGGAAAGAACTGAGCATAAATATCTTTAAATGTTTCTTCATTCACTATCCCCGTCGGACATTCCTGAAAATATACATTATAAACATAAATTACATTCAATATATGTTCATGTAAACAAACATTACATGCCCGTCACACATGCCCACAAATAAACATAAAACTCATGTATAAAAGTTTTAATTACATTAACACAGTAAACTTGTCAATGTGGAGTATTTCTTCGGATAGGCCTGATTGGAAAAAAAACAGTCCTAAAACAATATTTCTTAGTTCTAAAGTTACAACAATATCTCTTCAGTTCTACATCAAAATAATATTTCTAAGTTGTATTATAAAGTTAAAATAATATCTCTAGATTCAAAAGTTTTTTGATGTGGGGGAATAAAACATATTTATAACAAAAATGATTGATTGTTTTATGGAACTCAAGACCCGCCTTTTTGTTATTCAACAGCGGTAATAAAATCAATTTCTTGACAACAAGTGGTTTGTTAAGATTCAAACACGATGTGAAGAGTTGTTCGAAAACAGTCCAAGAAAAGTTTGAATTTTCATGATTAAGTTACTCTTACATTTGTGGATGCATCCACTTGACCAAATAGAATTCAATATTGAAAAATACTTCAAATACAAATTGCAAAACTTTCTACAAGTTTTTTAACAAAAACATTGTTATGGATAGCGCTGAAGATGGCAGCAGTCAGGATTTCAACGGTTCAATAACTGAAGAAGCATATTTAAAAAATGTGTCAGTACCACAGGGACGGGACAATGGTCAGGATTTAAAGCGGAATATTAAGTAGCCTCTTCTAACGGCTTAAAATGAAGCTGTCCGTGCTACATGTGAATTAAACGATCTACTTAACGGCGCCGATTCGTTAAAATAACGATGGAATTAATCTGTAGATCTGCTAGATGTTGACATTTTGACTCCAATCTGGTAAAAACAATCAATAATTGAGTCTATTTCACAGAAACATGGCAGAGGAAGAAGATCAAGGTTGAGAATCGTACGAGCCAACGAATCAACTTGTTTATTTGACCAAATGTGTACTCTAATGATTTATGGACCGCGATTCGATTGGTCGGAGACTTTCTCAAGTTTTTCTATCTGAGAAATCTGGCTGCTCATTAGGTCTCATTCAAGTGACAAGATAACAAGATTTGATGAATAGAATGAAACTGACGATGCCACCCCATAATGAGAGGCTGCGACAAGAGTGCGTTACCGTTACCCCCCCACCCCCCCACCCCCCGTTCCTCCACTTAGTTGAAGATTTTTGAATGGCTGTCGAATAATCATACTCAAAGTAGAATTTACTAAGAGAGAGAGAGAGACACACACACACACACACACAAATAGAGAGACAGAGAGCGAGAGGGATAGAGGGATAGAGAGAAATGGGGTTTAACTCCACTCAACACAAACTAGGTCATTTCTGGATGAACATATTGTTCAATACAATTTGAAAAATTTGAATGCCCGTAGGAGTCTTTCACAGTTAGAGAAAACCGGAGGACCCCGAGAATACCCACAAGTTGAACAAGCGATCATATTCCTTGTTGCGTACAAACAGGGGATCGAAACCACGCCAGTTGACTTATGATACAGCCAACTCTATCAATTTGGCCATCCAACCCCTAATGAGGAAACCAAAGGACAGAGAAATGTACCCACAAGGTTGGACAGATGTTTAAGTGGAGGGGACTCAAAAACATGCCATTGATGAATTACAAACCTTGTGAATTAACCCGCATACATGACACCAATAGACTACCCCCTCACCCCCCTGAAATTACTAAAATCACAGACTCTAGTTATTTGAGCTAACAAATTTAAAACTTTATGTACTAAAATCCTACACTCAGTCATACATAAGATTAGTTTCTGTAAAGTACAACAAATCAATCGATCGAACGCTGGGTTCGTTATTTAACATTATTAATCAGTTAATTTCATCAGTTCTGATTGGCTGGCTGATTAACTTCCAATTAACGAGTTGTAGAAATGTAATAAACAAGCATGATGGGAAGATAAAATAAAATATTTATATATTCTGAGAAGTTTCTCAGTCAATACGGCTCCACGGCCATGATAATAATATGTTGTCTATAATATCTAGCAAACTGACACATACGTGACCCGCTCCCACGCAACCAGGCACTTGTCGCACAACTTCAATATGTAGTACGAACACTAAAACATAAACTGTATGCCTTAATTCTTGTTGCTGTGAATGAGTCGAACTCAACTCCAAGTCTGGCAACAACCTTTTATGTTATGGATGGCGAATCGCCCGAATCGAACCCTTGCTATGAACAAACACCCACGTCTGACAACAACTTTTCATGTAACTGATAAGGAATTCCATGAATCGATCCCTTGCTGTGAACACTGTTGAAAGAAAAACAACTATTATGAGATCCCAGGCCAGATTGATCAGTTACAGTAACGTAACAAAATAACCCAATAGAATAATATTATTTTCATTAATAACATATCGTCTATATTAAACAAATATTAATCCGTATAAGACATATAGAAATAGATTTCACTAAAAATAAACACACTGACATGGATATACTACTTCTGAATTTTATTAACATGCTACATTTCAATATCATTATTAATGCAAATAATGTATGTGTAATTAAACATAGCATGTTAATAAAATTCAGAAGTGTACATCCATTATAAATGTGTTTATTGTAAAACAAATATTATTTTCATCAATTTGATATGAATTCTGTTAAATTGAAGTTTCCATGACTTATGCTACACTGAATTAATTTAGAATTTTAATAAAAAAAAATATCAACAGTTTATCTTCGGGACTTCCACTATATCGATTAGATATGTAATAAATCAGTTTATATTTTTGAGTATCACTGGCTCATAAAGCGGGGAACTGTCTCAATTTGTAGAGGGTTGGTTCGGTGTGTGAAGGGTTGGTTCGGTGGTTCGGTGTGTGAAGGGTTGGTTCGGTGTGTGAAGGGCTGGCTCAGTGTGCGAAGCGTTGGTTCGGTGTGTGAAGTGTTGGTTCGATGTGTGAAGGGCTGGCTCAGCGTGTGAAGGGTTGGTTCGGTGTGTGAAGGGTTGGTTCGGTGCGTGAAGGGTTGGTTCGGTGCATGAAGGGTTGGTTCGGTGTGTGAAGGGTTGGTTCGGTGTGTGAAGGGCTGGTTCAGTGTGTGAAGGGTTGGTTCGGTGTGTGAATGGTTCGGTGTGTGAAGGGTTGGTTCGGTGTGTGAAGGGTTGGTTCGGTGTGTGGAGGGTTGGTTCGGTGTGTGAAAAGCTGGCTCAGTGTGTGGAGCTGGCACTGTGTGCGGGGAGCTGGTTCGGAATGGGGGGGAGGTTGCTTAGTGTTTAGGGAGCTGGCTCAGAGCATGGAGAGATGGCTGAGAGTGTGGAGAGATAGGTGAGACTGTAGGGAGCTGGCGGAGTGAGTGGGGAGTAACACATGGCTACAATATGAATTTCTATAACTCACTTGCTCTTTAAGAAGTGGGTGGGGGGCAGTGTGACAAAACTGAAGAACCCAGAGAAAACCAACGAGGTTAGACAGGTGACCCTACTCCTTGTCATGTACAAGCAGAGAATCCAAATCACGCCAGTTGATTCAATAACAGATCCCTTGTAGAACACTGCATACTTGGCCTCAATAGTCCATATCGCAGTTGCTGGAGAAATGTTGGTAGTTAACTCTACACAACACACAAGAGAAATTTATAAAATAAAAACGCTGTATCTTCTACCTAACACAATAAACTCATCACGACTACATCAGAGAAATTCAAAACATAATTATTAACTCGCTTTCCTCTCCCATCTCTTTGTACATAAAATGAATTGTCTAATGTTTGCCGTTAATAACTCAATTACTCAAACAATGGTCTTTCCTTCATATCCCTACGTGTATATAACAAAGCCTTTTATGGCCGATAATGTCCCCAACGAATCGTTTATAGATCTGACCCTAATCTCAAACCATAACATACCACGAACTAATAGAATCACTGGCGTTATTCAAATTTCAAAAAGAACAACAAATTCTCATTTGAGCTAGTAGCAAGTGTTTAGTTAGAAAATAGTATTTCATTCGATCGCAGCTTTTGTCTTGCGGTAATCACTGTCGTTAGATTTTTATCGACTTGTTGCCATTGGTTTTTATTAAGTTTGTAGCCGGAGAGAGCGAGGACGAGGAGGTAATCAGAACCTTATTGATTATCTGACAAATTGAACAGAACGATTCTCATCGGGGCAAATGATCCATCGCGTAGTGAGTATTTATCGTAGTTTCCGTTAACTTTCCTCAGAGGATTACTAACTCTCATCCTATCTTTTACAAGATAATTCCAAGCCTTTTAAATCTTTTTGGTCTTTAAACGAAACTTCTAAAATCTATACAAAGCCAAAAGGAATGTTTTGTAATAAATTACCGTGTAAAAATTTGAGAAAACTATAAATTTTGTTAGCACCATCACTTGCTTGTAATATTTTATTACGATTGCACTGCACACAACACAACACACACACACACACTGTACATAGCCTGCTGTAAACAAAACAATGGTGTTAGTCTCAAATTACAAACCATCATACTGATTGCTTCAGTGAAATTACATAGAACCATCATGTGTGTGTGGTGAGAGACAGAGAGAGAAAGAGAGAGAGAGAGATGAAATTTAACCTGGAGAGAAATGTACCCTACAACTGTGCCCAACACTTGGACTTGCACAGCCCCTAAAATTAAAAAAAATACCTCAACTCATCACAATCAGACAACAACTTGACCTCTGACCCTAACCAAAATAATTGAGTTTAAGTATGGCTAGTCATTTAATAAATCCGTCATCTAAGATAGCTGTATCAGTAGTCGACCGATTTTTATTGCCAATAAACGTAAATGAAGAGAAAATAAAATAAATAACGAGAATGTGGCCGGAGTGTAATTAGTCCTCATATAATTGCTAATAAAGATACCATAAATGGCCGTAACGTGAAATTTATTCACAGTCATTTCCGTATACAGGAACTCTGTTTGTTAAACCAGCAAGATTTACGGCTAATATATGGAGAAGCAACAATGTTAAAGACCGCCATTTCCAGCCGAATAAATTATTTATAATACGGTAAATATTTGTGTATATAAATGTAAGGGTTATTCACTGATTTCCTTGTAGAGGAATAATCTGATTAAAACACAGATCCTATTTCATTTCCTTTTTTTTACGGTTCAAAATTTCGTTTTACTTGTCTTTATTTCACCATGATCTGGGAGAGTTTTTATATAATCTGCGTTCTTATGGATGTCAGGGTTAAGTCAATGAAATGGTCTTTTACGGCAAGTTATTGGAGTTCTCTGAGTGGAACTGAGGGTAAACCCTTAAAAACGTCAACGCTGATTGGTTAATCAATGTTTTATATCGTAGGGTCAAAAGCCGCTCTTTTCACCCCTGAAATGAACTCCCACAATCGAAAATAGACATCACATCCATTTCTACAGTTTCTTTTGAAAATCAGAAATGTAAAAAGCTTGCGGCATCCATTAATATAGCGTTATAATGTTACATGATTTCTGATTAATGTAAGTACAGACCTTTTCACGATCGTTTATTCTCAAAACTCGTCTTTATCAAATTAAATACAGCCAGCTTTATATATCATTATCTAATGTTGGAACAAACAGTGTTGTGGGAATATCAAAGTTTATCATTTACAGTTCCTTGATTATCAAAAATAAATAAAGAGAGAGAGAGAGAGAGAAATGGGGTTTAACGTCCACTCGACACAAACTAGGTCATTTTTGGACTAACATATGGTTTCTTTTTATTTCAATAATTCGCTTGCTCGTAGGGGTCTTTAGCAGTGGGAGGAAACTGGAGTGCCCGGAGGAAACTGGAGTGCCCGGAGGAAACCCACGAGATTGAGAAGGCGCCCCTATCTCCATGTCACATACGCTCACACCAGGGCTCGAAACCACAGCCGCAAGCTAGAGGTGACCAGCCAGCTAGAGGCCGAAGCGCGGCACTCTAGACCACTAGGCCATCCCAACCCCCTCTTTCAGATAGCACAGATAATTTAACATTTCTTGTCAAATATTATTATATAATTATCTTAATCCTTAAGCTTGAATATATAATTATATAATATGTTCTATATCATACTGTAACTTTAGTCTGTTGACGAGCTTGCAATAACACCTATCTCCTTTTGTGGTTTCGATCCCTGGTGTGAGCGTATGTGGCATGCAGATAGGAGCGCCTTCTAAACCTTGTGGGTTTCCTTCAGGCACTCTGGTTTCCTCCCACTGCCTACAGACCCCTACGCGCAAGCGAATTATTGAAATAAAATTAAACCATGTGTTAGTCCCAAAATGACCTGGGTTATGTCGTGTGGACGTTAAATCCCCATTTATTCCTCTCTCTCTCCCCTTTTGTGACGCTCGCTTATTAAAAGTACAATTCTAATTATTTTTTATCGTAGTTAGTGTTGGAATAAGCTACAACTCGCAGAAAACAATACTTCAGCACATGTAGCAATACACCAAACAGTGGAAACACCAATATTTTCCTTGTGGGACACTGCAGATATATGTCTGTCTTCATTAGCCCAGTTGGGGCAGAAAAATAGGGCGTTAAACACCACTTTACATTTTATTGCATTCAAAGAATAAAACAAACTTTCCTTGTCAAATGTCACTAACACTAACCCTGACAATTTGACATCACGCAGCGTATTGATTGACATTTGCGCGATGCCGGAACCAATTTGTATATCTTTATAATGTTATTACACCTGCGAGATCTCCACGGCAACACCAAACTCATCAACTTAACTCGTTATTCTAAAATTCAATTTATATCCACAGAAATCATATCTCCGGGGATTTCAAATTGTTATTGACAAACTCTCTACCTCATCCATAAATTCTACAACCATCAAATTTACACAAGAAATAAAAATTTCCACTCTGCTGTCAATTGGAAGCTTTCACAGTTTAATTGGTTGAAACGTATCGACTAATAAAATCGGACAATAATTCATGCGATAATTCTTCGGTGAACTTGAACAGATTGAAATGGTTTGATTTCTATTATAATCTTTGAATACAACACTTGGACAAAAATATACAAATAAGTTTGTTTTTTATTAATTGATAAACTAAAATGAGCTATGTTGGGGATATTCCATCCTAAAAGATAAACAAAAGATAGAGGTCATTTCGGAACACATGGTTCTACTTTATTTTAAGTACACAATAAACATGTAGATGCACCAAACCCCCCAACTAGACCAGCAACTCCCTAACTAGATCCGTCAAGCCTCATACTAGACCAGCAACTATCCAACCAGACCCCTTTATCCACAACTAGACCCACCAAGCCCCCACAAGAAGAAACATCACCGACACCTAAATCAAAATGAGTTTCAACATTCTATCTGTATGCATTGAGTTGGTTAATGATGACCGGCTTACACCAATGGTGGTTGCAAAGAAGGGATCATGTCTAGATGTGTCAACCCCCACAATTAGACCAGCAACTCCCCAACCAGACCCCCTTATCCACAACTAGATCCACCAAGCAACTATACATAGAAACAGACATGACAACTAAATTAAAATGATTTTAAACATTCCATTTCTCTGCATTGAGTGGCTAATGATAAGTGACATACACCAGTGGTGGTTGCAAAGAAGGGATCATGTCTACTCTTTGTCGATTTTAACTGCCAAAGGTTCTTTAAAGTGCATGCCATTTGAACGACTGGACACTGTTCATGGAGACCAGGTCTTCTTTCTTGCACTACTGACCTAGATCTTGTTGGCTAGTCACCCAGCATACATCTCCAACAGGGATCAGTAGGTTGGTCTCAATTTTTCTACACAATCTATTTTTAACAAATCATGTTAAATGAAATATCATCATTATGCCTTGATATAAATAAAATATGAGGTTGGAGACTTTTAATTATTCTGATTTTAAACATGATATAGAAATTCTATTTTTAATAAGGTTTAACTGAAGCGAAAACAACCGTGGCAACGTAGAATCACGATCATTCGTTTCATATCCCCAGGTCTTCATGTGATTTCGTTTCTTCAAGAAAATTTATTGAATTGACAGCTATCAGGTCCTGACAGCTCTTTACAATGACACACATACCATGCTGTCATAGCAACCAAATTAATCACTTTAAAGATGGTCGCCTAGCGATCAATAACAGGAGAGTTTTTCCTCGCTACCATGTTTCTAGAAACCAGCGAGAAGACACGATTTCTTGATATATGAGAATCACGTTGGTCATGTTCCCCTGCTTTATTTACCCTTCGACATTCAATAAAAACATTGAAATCAACGACAGAAAGTTTGTGAGATGCTTTCATTCCGAATCAAAAATCAATGCCGTCGTTAGATGTAATTACCCACACTCCTTAACCAACGCGAAAACATTAACAGCAGATACTATTTTATAATGTTTACACATCGTTTAATTCTTGTCGTTATTTCGCTAGAAACGTTGAAAACAAAGAAGGGGAGAACAAAGAACATAGTTCTATTCTGGGAGCGACAAAGGAAATATTGCAATATGTGATGAAAACTTGTACAATTGAGGTTTTTTTTTCTAGTTCATGATTTCAATATGTTTTGTAATGAGATACTGAAGGATGAATTCTCCATCAAATCCCTTTCCCAATCGATCTCTGCCAAATCCCTTTCCAACTCGCGGATCTAAAGTTATCAGGCAAATCAGGAAAGTAGAAGAGACATCAAAGTGAATGATTCATCTCCCCAAACCAACCCAGCTGATTGGATGGCCGAATGGTTAACACGTGCGAGCTGTATTATAAGGCCTGTCATTGAATCAACTGTCGTGGTTACGAATCCCCAGTTGTACCCTACGCGCAAGCGAATTATTGAAATAAAATTATTAAACAATATGTTAGTCCCGAAATTACCTAGTTAAACCCCATTCCTCTCTCTCCAAACCAAACCAGATCAAGATCCACGGATCTGTTTGTCGGAAGTTCAATATATTTCAATTTTTGTAATGAATTAAGATTTAACATTTCCCACAAAGATTAAAATGACTTCTATCTTGATTATTAAAGTTTTGCTGTTGTTTGGAATAGTTAAAAATAAATGGAGGTCTTGTGTGCATGTTATACAGCCGTCAACAGTTGGAATCCGAAATCAGAATGACCATATAGCGCAAAAATGTCAGTCTTCGCACACTGTATCACATATGATGTCCATCATTAGCGGAGTTGCATGGCGTATGGTTCGTCCTTGTCAATGGTCTAGAACAGAGAGAGAACAAGAGAAATAGGGTTTGACATCCACTCGACACAAACTAGGTCATTTTGGGACTAACATATGGTTTAATTTTATTTCAATAATTCGCTTGCGCGTAAGGATCTTTAGCAGTTGGGGGAAACCGGAGAACCCAGAGAAAACCCACGAGGTTGGGGGGGGGGGGCGACCCTACTCCTTGTCATGTACAACTGGGGATTCGAAACCACGCCAGTTGACTCAATGACAGACTTTACGATACAGCAGACACATGCTAATCATTCGGCCATCCAACCCCCGGTCTAGAAAAGAGGGCCTGTCAAGGACAGCTGTCTAATTGTTCGGATGGGATGAAAATCCAAGGTCCTGTGTACACATTAGGTGGTCATTATAAAGATCCCTTTGCAGTTGGAATTTGTTACAAGAGTAAGCCGTAGTGCCACTATCTGAGAAAAAAATTTCCTCCTAGCCGATTGTATGGCATCTGCCTGGAGCAGATATAAGTGGGAAGATTGACTGAATATCTGTGACCATGTTTTTACATTTGTTTTTTGAAAGTGAGAAAACTCGTTCAGAATGATAACAAAAGAATCAAATTATTTTCAGATCTCTTTCACAGGAGAAACAGGATCTGTCAGAAACAGACATAGAAACAATAATTATCGTACAAGTGTTCCGACGAACAAAACAATCATCTGAATTTCAGACAAGTCACTTCCAGGAATCTTGAGTCAACGGAAGCCATATTAGTTTAAGTGATGTAAAGACTAAGAGGTAATCATAGTGACAGCAAGATTACGTCTCCTTCAAATCGTCGCATCTGATAAAACATCTGCTCCCGCGGTTTTTATCGTAACAGCTAGCATATTAAAAACACAATACAATCTATACAGCAAACAACCATTGGTTTATCATAAAAACATTTTTATAAGTTTGGTCGTATTGTTTTCGAACACAAACCATTAAAAAAAACACTTGTTGAAATATTGTATATTATTCTGTAAATTATGATGTGTTTTTTTTTTTTTTGTTAAACATTTACTGAATCTGATAAAGGGCGGGAGAGAGAGAAATGGGGTTTAACGTCCACTCGGCAAAAACTAACACATTGTTCAATTTTATTTCAATAATTTGATTGTGCGTAGGGGTCTTTAAAAGTGGGAGGAAACCAAAGGTCCCGGAGAATGTTTCACTGATTTCCTCACCATGCTAAAGAGACCACATACCATGGACATGATTTAATGAAAAAATAAAATACATTTTGATAGGTCATATTTGATTTCTATGATAAAGATATCACGCAACAAAAAAATTCATTTTGTTAGTCCCGGTGGGTGCTAAACCTTTTATTTTGTCTCATCTACTGTGCATCAGACGAGAGAATCGAATGAACTATATGAATTGTCTTGGATTAAATATCTTGTCTCTGAATCAAATAAAACGGTGTTAGAGTAAACACACTGACAGACGTTAGACTGATTTATTGACGTACACAGAAAAAATATAATCCCCACCTACCCACATATATCATTATGATACAGGCTGTATGCACTAACCATCCAGCCATCAATATATCATCAACGTGTTTGGGGCTATTCTAAGTTCGAATATGCACCCAGGTGATACATATGTAATATTTCATACATATGGACGAGCTAGGATCGAGGGTGTAGCATAGATCATTCATGGAGAAGTATTCTAGTGAAGGTGGTCACTGTGCATTTTAAGTCCAAGTCGAAATCTGTTTCAATATAACTTTATATTAAAAATACATTATTTACAAGATCACATCAAAGGCATCTGATCTCCTTGTCTGTGTGTGTGTTTTTCATCTGTTTGTGTAGGGGTCTTTTAAAGACACTAATTTGCATACACACAAAGGAACAATTTCGACAAATCAGATGAAAGATAAAATTTGGGATAAACAGTTAGGAGATAAACACCTCCTGTTTCGCATTTAGAGGGGTGTTATTGTCCAATAGACATGTCCTGAGATCATTAGGACCCAAGACGCGTTATTTTATTGTGTAAACTTTAAAATTCGTCAAACTGCAAATCGGTTTTAATGACGTAAAAATCAAAGAAATCAATTTTGACGTAATGAGATGCCATGACGTAACAGGATAACAGGCTGCTCTCGTTAGATTTGGCTCGCTCCTTGGTTGCTATAGTAGCAGTATGAGTATAGACACAAAAAAAAATCTCACTTCATTTTTTAAACCAAAAAGTGTTTTTTTGTATTAGATTATTGTCGTTTGTAGCTGATACCTGGCAAGGGGGTTGGTGTTTTAAGTTCATGTTCGGACATATCTCCAAGTATTTCATCTCATGTACCAAGATCAAAATTGATTGTTTCCATTGTGGTTATCGCCATTTAAGTAGTACGCATAATAATACGCAGTGATTTTTCTAAATCAGAGGGGTGTTATTGTCCAATAAACAGTGTCTAATTAACCAATCAAAATGCAAGATTCACCCTTAAGCATGTTACAATATGTTGTAGCCAATCAAATGAAAAAGAGTCAAATTATTATAAAATTTCATAGGGTAAAAGTTTTACAGTAAATTCAAATTAATGGAATTAGTTAATAAGCTTTAAGCCATAAAGAAAATAAATGTGTTGACACTTCATGATCTGACTGCATTGTTAACTGTATAAATCTTTGCTCAATGTTTTCTTAATAAGCCTACAGACATTCAAAGAATATAAAAAACAGTCAACACCAATCATGCTTTTAGGCAATTACTTTAAATCAAAATATTGACATTAAAAGTAAGGAAAGACCAACTGATAACCTTAATATTAGCTATATTGTGACTTAAGAAATAAATTCTGTATAGTTTTAAAATAAAATTTGAAAAGGAAGTAAAATTTAGTATTTGGTGATAAATACCCTCTGACTAGCAAACTATGTGTATGTTTAATATATTTTACATGTAACTATGTGGGCGGACATTTTGTTTTATATGTAACTATCTGGGCAGTCATCTTCTGTTATATGTAACTATGTGGGTGGACATCTTGATCATTTTAAATGTCACAGCATCAAACAATTGTACACGGTCGAAATAAGACTTAAATCTCCGAACAAAGTTTAATGTTTCATCATCTCCTTACTATAAAAGTTTGTTGCATCATTTAGTGATATAGAAATCTCTTGGAAACTATAATATAGAGACAGATGAAACGCCCTAGTTGTTACCTGTTTAAATCCCTTCCCCTTTCTCCAAATCACCCTTCCTCTCCCATAGCCCTAGTATAAGATTGTTCCTAAATATACCAAGCCTCCCCCCTCACCCTCCACCTCCCCTAGTATAGAAGTGTTCCTACCTGTTTGAATCCTCGGTACATTATCTGTAATTCTTTGCGCGAAAACTTTGTGTTTCGGCAGAGTATATCAAGCCCTTCCGGTTTATACCTAACAACCTGCATCTCCAAGTCATCGATATCATTGTCTGAAAAATACACAAATAAATAAATAAATGAATTGAATTGAACACAAATAAATAAATAACTTGAGCTGATCACAAATAAAAAGTCAAAAGTATGTTTTTCTCCTCATTATTCATTTTCGTTAAGATTGCACAATATTCCTGAAATAAATCATAACAGTTGATGTTCGTGGAATAATAGGCTAAAAAGTATATAAAATGTATGATGGCTACATACAACACTGTAAAGGATTTAACATACATTATGCTAAAAAAGCGTATTGCAGGTAGAGCTAAATATGCCTATTGTAGGTCTAAAAATGTATGAAGGCTACATATACGTCGGATGTAAAGGATTAAATATACATTAAACAAGAACTATTGCAGGTAGAGCTAAATATGCCTATTGTAGGTCTGAAATGTTTTCTAAATTCTAAATTAGATATTAATTAACTGATCCAGACTATATTCAACTCTTGATGCCGCATTGTTAGCCTGCAATATTTAGCAGATCGGAATGCATTTTTTGAAATTGTTTTTCATCACACCGACTTAAGTAATGATGTTTGAGGTTAGCCTAAAATTCAAAAGCTAATATCCCGGTTCGGAGTGGGGTAATTTGATTGAAATTTTCAGCATATTCTATTTACATTATCTATGTTTTAACTATTATAGCGAGAACTGTCACCTCTTTATCTAATCTCCCATAATGCCACTTTAACGGTGGTACATCTCTTTCAAAAGATGAAAGGTGAATGATAATGATAATACATTTGGTAAATAAAATAATAATAATCAAATATTATCTGAGTTAGAAATCAAATTAATGTCTATTGATGACACCTACTTTAATCATCAGTTTGGTTCATTTGTCTAAAAGTCATGATCAGGTTTTTCTGTGAATTACTTGGCAAATATTAGTTGATTAAAGTACATGGAAAGCCCGTGGAATCAATGTATGATACTGTATATAGTAATCGAGATTGTACTTGTAGTTGTTGATCGACATTTGACAGGGAAATGAAATAAAATGGGGTTTAACGTCCTACTGTTCTACTCTGACAGGGGTTATGAAGATGGGTATGCATGTTTGAATTTTGGCGCGTAGGGGTCATCAGCAGTGGGACGAAACCGGAGGACCCGGAGAAACACATTCATTAAACAAGCAACCTTACTCCTTGTCATGTACAGTTGGGGAATTGAAACCACAACAGTTGACTTAATTACAGACCTTATGATACAACGCGCTTGCACTAACCATCCGTTTATCCCCCCCCCCCTGTTCGCGGAGAGAGAGTGATCACGTTAGCTGGTAATTCAATGTTATCACAAGAGAACAGATTTTCAATTAATCACATTTATTTATGACATTTCATACATGCTGTCGATGTTTATAACCCAAATATTTTTACAGAGAAAATGAATTGCCAGTTATATAGTAGCCAAGGTTATTTCAGTGATAGGGAGAAATAGGGTTTGTCGTTCACTTGACACAAACTAGGTTATTTTGGGACTAACGTATGGTCATTTTTTTTTTCTCAATGATTAATTGCTTGCGAAAAGGGATTTTTTATCAGTGGGAGGAAACAGGAGGACCCTGAGAAAACACACAAGGTTGGACAGACGATCCTACCCGTACAACCTTGGAATCGAAACCACGCCAGTTGACTCAATGAGAGACCTTTTGATACAAAGCGCACACGCTAACCATTCGGCAATCCAACCTCTCAGTTTATTTCAGTATTTTTACATCAAATAAAGTTGGTATTTAGAAAGCCTTCATTTTTCAGTAAATTTACATCCGAAAAATGCGAGCCCAGGCATTTATTTAATTTTGCGTATAACCTTAATTTCTTTCACGTTCATTCTGTATCAAATCGTACCATTCAAACAACAACAATGTTGTACCGTCCTACATCACTGTCAAGAGGGAACCACGCCTGAAAATCCTGATGAATTTTCTCAGTAAACACAGAACAGAGATCTAATGCTGGATCTCCAGGTTAGCGAGTCATGTTTTGGATCATTTAGAGATAAGCCACTGTGGCTCCCTGTTCACTTTAAAGCTTACTGTTTAATTAATATAAACGTCAAATCCCTAGAACAAAGGGAGGTAACTGGAGGACCCGGAGAAAACCCACAAGGTTGGACAGGTGATATTGGATCATGTGAAATCGAAACCAGTACTACTGACAGGCCTTATGATATAAACCACAAAACCATTCGACCACCGCACTCCCCCTTTACAAAAGAAATGACAGATTATTCTGTGCTAGCTGAAACCTATTTTTATGACATTTCGATGAAGAGACTATCAAAGAGATAATGTTTACATCATTGAGGTTTCATCTTAGCTCAAATATATTATTCTGACATTTCGACTATCAAAGTTACAGCATATTAATATTTTATCAATATCAACCAAAAGGTTATCTAATATCTATTTATTTACGTCAGGAATATTCACTCATCGAGATGGGATGAACTATTATTTATTTTCAATATCTATATATGTGAAGATAGAATATCTATATCATATAGTTACATGGAGGTAAATAAACTTACATCAAACAATGAAAAAACGGGTGGGAAAGAGACAGGCAGACAGAGAGATAGAGAGAGGGGTAAGAAAGCGAGACAGAGACAGAGAGAGACACAGAGAGAGACACAGAGAGAGACACACACACACAAAGAGTGGGAGGGGTGAGAGACACACAGAGGTGAGAGAGAGGGAAAGGGTTGAGTGAGAGACAGAGACACAGAAACAGTGGATAGAGAGACGTCACAGAAACAGTGGTTAGAGAGACGTGAGATTGAGAGAGAGGTGTGGGGTGAGTGTGTGTGAGAGAGAGAGGTTGCATAAGAGACAGAGAGAGACTTAGTTCAGTTTTATTTCAATAATTCGCTGGCACATAGGGGTCTTTAACAGTGGGAGGAAACTGGAGTTCCCGGGGAAAACCCACGAGGTTGAGAAGGCGCCCCTATCTCCATGCCGCATACGCTCACACCAGGGATCAAAACCACAGCATGTAGGGGTCTTTAACAGTGGGAGAAAATTTGGAGGCAGGCAACCCTACTCCTTGTCATGTTCAACCCAAGAATAGAAACTGCGCCAGTTGACTCAATGCCAGACCATATGTGGTAACCAGGGTTCTTAATCCATTTTGAAATGAACCGGCCAAGGGTAAGCCTAACGGTCTAGCCTAACGGATAGTCGTATTTTCAACAACAGACATGTTGGTTTATGCATACTTTATTCACGTTAATAATTGCATAACGTATTCCGAATAATAATAGCTTAAACTTCGAATAAACAACACCTTTGTTGTAATTGCATACTTGTATTCATACATCGATAATAATATCGAAATTTATAGTCAAATTTCAGCAACTTGCATAATGCATATTCCTACTTTCGCTTTCATCCAACCAAACGGAAGTTATAATTTAGTAAAAAGAAAAACTACCAGTAAATATAAATACGTTTTTTTTACAATTGTATTATTGTGATCACTTGTCAATATATAAAAATAAAAAGAATGTAAGCACATATCAATAATAATAAATTAGCACAAATAAGTTTCTGTGTATAGTCGGAACTCGGAAATATGCCGACGTGCGAAAAGTCACGTGGCCTATTACCATGATAGGCTATTACTTGACATAATAATTATATACGGGTCAGTAGGTTATTACCAGATTTACTCAACGCTAACATAATAATAATAATCATTACTATACGAGATCAGTAGGTTATTACGTGACTTAAAAAAGGAGACTAAATTAAGAACTTACGACTACGAGACAAAACATTTTCTGTGAAATTTTGTCAAACGAAAGCCATTTGAAAGTAGTTAACCATTCGGTATTAAAATATCTCCCGGTCTTCGATTTTGGTTGACCTATATTGGACGTGGGAGTTTGTCCGACTTTTGGAACTTCCAATGACGACGTGCATGCTTGAAGTTCAAGGTCAATGCAGCCATCACTATCGTCGGCTAAAACTCGCTTACGTTTTCTATTGTCATTCTGTGAGGTGTTCAAGTAGCCTACTTCAACATTGTGTTAGATAGAAATGAGTGAACCGACATTGGATTATATACATTCTTTTACTTGATTGACTCAACTAATTAAGTTGTTTATTTAGGAAATGAGCCGATACGGATTGAAGCTGAAGGTATTCATATTGTATTGACTGATTCTTTGATGGGTTTCTTAATTGATGAGTAATAATTAACTCTTTGTTATCGGCCGAAAGTTGATTGATTAATGATACCATAGTGGCCGGTTCATTGTTTTACAAACCGGCTAGATTAAAGATCAATCGGCTAAAGCCGACAAAAAACAGCCGATTAAGATCCGTGGTGGTAACCATTCGGCCATCCACGCCCCCCCTGCTACTAATTCAACGTCTGTATGTGTGTAACTTCTCTACAATCGATACCTTTCTATCGACTTTTTATCATAATCGACCTAGAAAATAAAAACCCTTTTGTCAGCGAAATAACAATTACATAGTGTCATCCAGTCCTCATGGTAATCATAGCTGTCCAGTCTTCCAATTAATTGACAATTTAGGATGAGCGTTATGTTTCAGACCAGTTAGAGATAAGATGTCTAGGCCTGATGGGACCTATCTTACATCAGTTGAGAGAGAGAGAGAGAGAAATGGGGTTTAACGTCCACTCAACACAAACTAGGTCATTTCGGGACTAACATATGGTTTAATTTTATTTGAATAATTCGCTTGCGCGTAGGGGTCTTTTAGCAGTGTGATGAAACCGGAGTGGCCAGATCAAACCCACGAGGTTGAGAAGGCGGCCCTATCTCCATGCAACATACGTTCACACCAGGTATCGAAACCACAGCCACAAGCCAGAGGTGACCGGCCAGCTAGAGGTCGAAGCGCTGGACCAAACGGACTACCGTCTGTTACGATACCAGAAACAATCCGAGGATGTATGATAAACAAGTCATATATCGTATGAAAGACACAGAAAAAGAGAGAGAAATAAATGGGGTTTAACATCCACTCGACACAAACTAGATCATTTCAGGAGTAACATATGGTTAATATATCGTGTGAACACTTTGGTTAATTATAAGACACAGAAACAGAAACAGAGAGGGAGCTGGGCATTCAGAGAGAGAGAGAGAAAGAAATGGGGGTCAACTTCCACTCGACACAAACTAAATCATTTCAGGACTACATATGGTTCAATTTTATTCCAATAATTCCCTTGCACTTTGGAGCCTTCATCAGTGGAAGGAAACCAGAGGACCCCAAAAACCCCACGAGGATGGACAGGCGACCCCACTCCTTATCTCATACAATTGGGGATTCGAAACCACGCCGGCTGACTCAATGATAGGCTTTACAATACAGCGCACTCGTGCTAACCATTCGGAGACTTACAAGAAAGAGAATGCGAGTGAGGGAGTTGGGGGAAACATCTATTAGGAGACAGACATATTAGGGTTTTATAGTTTTAAAAGGGAAAGAGAAAGCAAGTAGAAATTGTTTGTTTCTTTCCAGATCAACATGCATCTTTAGAAGCGAAAGCAAGGAGGAAGCTGAAACCATTAGACATGGCAGGATCCCTTTCTGAAATGATTTTATATATGCAAAATTTCGAAATTTTAACTAAGATCAAAATTCAAATATTAGTTATTTGATTGGATTATATTAGATTGAAGTATCTACTAAAATTTGGACTTTACTCTTAGTTAAAAGTTCGAGAGAAAGGGCCTTGAGCAATAACTAACTCCACAGTACATCTTCGATGTAAATTAATTTCTTTTTAAATTTCATCTTGTTAAAGTTTTCTTAAAGTGTAAAAAAAAAAAAAAATCCTGCCACATTAATTTTCATTTGGTTGTGCTTAAGATTCTATGGTGGGCAATTAAACGACAAAGAGAAACTTGAGATGAGACCAGGTCAGACAGGGTAGAAACCCACGATTATTGTGGATTACACATAGTTTGATTATAGCACGAAACACAGATTGCCTTCAAATCTATTTCTATTACTTTGTCAACATTTCAAATACAAATTTCGGGTTTTGTGTAGACAAATCAAAAGAAAATGAGACGGTTTTAATTGGCAACCAAATCTAGATTTAAATACTGGTAGGCTATGTCTAATATCACAGAATTCTTGTTTTAAAAAATAATAGAAGACTGCCTCGTCTAAATGCTTTAATAATATTCCATCATTTTGTAATTCATAAACAAAATGATAGCTTTAAAAGGCATTTAGTGAAAGCGGTATATAATAACACATAGCTTTAGATTTCAAGAAACACATATATAATTCAATTATATTTCAAAAATACGCTTTCGAGTAGGGGGTCTTTAGCAATGAGATGAAACTCACAATGTTTGAAAGGCGGTATATAATAACACATACACTAGGGACCGGGTATCATTCTGATTTGATGAAAAAAGGTAAGAAACTGAGCTTACCATCTAGAATCTAATACACATATTCAGTTAATAGATTGCCATCCAGAAAGTGTTAAATACCATCAAGATTCATCAAAAAACGCCCAGTTTGTGCTACCATTTAGTTCAAGAAATACCGTTTAGTTTTGACATCCATCATCTAGTTTATGACCATTTAGCTTAGTTTTGATATTGGTCATCCAGTTTATAATCCTTTAGTTTCATAAACTAGACAAATGATGTCAAACTAAATGGTAGCACAAACTGGGAGGTTTTTGATGAAACTTGATGGTATTTAACACTTTTTGGGTGGCAATCTATTAACTGAATATGTGTATTAGATTCTAGATGGTAAGCTCAGTTTCTTACCTTTTTTCATCAAATCTGAATGATACCCGGTCCCTAGTGATAGCTTTAGATTTATGCCAGATTGAGCTAGAGCTAGAGAGAGAGAGAGAGACCAAGGGGGGGGAGGAGAGGAGATTGTGCTAGAGTGCACAGCGAGAGGAAGAGGGGGAGAGAGAGAGAGAGAGAGAGAGAGAGGTCATTTCAAGAAACACATATATATTTCAATTATATTTCAAAAATACGCTTTCGAGTAGGGGTCTTTAGCAGTGAGATGAAACTCACGATGTTTGAAAGGCAACCATACAATCAAGGAATCAAAGACAGACTTTACATGACAATTGGAAATCCCACCCCCGCCCCCGGAGAGGGGGAGCTTAGATGATTTTAAATGTTCTTATGAGGCATTTGATAGATAAGGAGAAATTCCTATATTAAAGAAATTGAATGTTTGGAGTAATTGCGTGGCAACAAAAACAAATAGACTTGTCACTTTATTCTAAGGAAAATAGAAAAACGGGAGACGTAACTCGACCGGTACTTTTACTAATAGTCACATTCATTTTCTCCCAGACGATGGAGACAACATTACACCGAGATATACTGTCGCGTTCATGAAGATTTATTGTACTTAAACCATGGATAATTGGTTAAAAGCCACAGTTTCGTTTTTTTTTTATCCGACAGACAGAATAATCTAATCATGTGTGCTTCTCGTCAGCCCCATGTCATTATGTAAATTTAGTTTTAGACCCTGAATTGGCAGATCAGTGACAGTATTTAAATCAGTGACAGTATTTAAATCAGCTATTGTTAAGACAGTAGGAGTTTTTAATGGTTGCTGTAAAATATTCTGAAGGCAGAAAATAGATGCTCTCATCATTATGTGAAAAAATAATCCAATATTACAATATTTGGTGTAGGAAATTTTGAAGTTTCAATTGAATTCAGTATTCTTTCTGAACAGCTCCATTTTGAGATAGACAGAGAAATGGAGTTTGATCTACACTCGACACAAACTAGGTCATTTTGGGACTAACATATGGTTTGATTTTATTTCAATAATTCGCTTGCGTGTAGGAGTCTTTGGCAGTGGGAGGAAACCGAGGAAAACCCACGAGGTTGGACAGGTGACCCTAACCCTTATCACATACAACCATGCCAGTTGTCTCAATGACATGCTTCATGCTAAGCATTCAACCAACCAACCACCCGCAACATGCTTACAAGCAGGAATCTTGTCAACAATAATTTGTAAAAAGATCAATTAATATATTGATAACTTTATACTTGACAGAAATAAAAAATATCGAACGAACGAATCAATACGTAGTTTTTTAATTTGAAATGAATTATACATTTTATGACGAAATCCCATCAACATTAAAAAAAAAGAATACAAATTTTTGGCTAGAATTGATGCATTGATAAGTTGAGTTTATCTACATCTTTTATGAATTTTAATCGCAAGTTTGAGAAATAAACGTGACAGTAAATCAATGGAACTTGATATTTACAGAATTGATTGAATACAGGTTAACGAGATACTGCAGAATAATATTACCTGTACATCGGTGAATAATTCATAATCTATCTTAAACAATAAGATTAATCAATCTCACGGAAAACTCGCAATAACAAAAGATTTTTTATGGCTTTTGGGCGTCTTGCATGATTTAAGTGAATCTCAAAGATGATTTACATTCTTCAAAGATGATATAAATAAAATAAAATGGGCATGACAAAGACAGCTGTCTAGTTGTTCAGATAGGATGAAAAACTGAGGTCCTGTATGTAAAAGATGCCTTGGCAGTTGACATTTGATATAAGCATAGGCAGTGGCACCGCTTCTTAAGCAAAATTCCCCTCATGCCACATGATATGGTGTATACCTGTCTTAATTAGCAGAACAATAAACTATTCCTTTGTATATATTCTTTGGTTTATTTGCATATACATGTATGTTTTTTATAATTATATCTACACTGTAAAGACACGGAGCAATAAGACAGACTGAATGTATAGTGCTATAGAAAAAAATTATTAATTAAATAAAATGGTGTTTAACGTCCTACTGTTCTGCTCCAAACTAGGCTAATGAAAACAGACTTACATCATACAGATTGCTATGAGGGAAATTTTGCCCAGGCAGCCGCGCTACGGCCTACTCTTATATCGAATTCCAATTGCCAAGGGATCTTTTAAGCTTACGCCAATGTGTACACGGGAACTCGTTTTTTTTGTCCCATCCGAATGACTAGACAGCCGTCCTTGTCACTCCCTCCATCCTTCATCACTGACAACGAGAAACAACTTCGGAAAATCTGGATGAACTTTCTCGGCATGCAGGGATCGAAGAACACCTGATACCCCTCTCCTTTGACAAGTTCAAATTGTTATTTTCGGCTACAACCATTGCAAATTATAAGATCAAGCCAGAGGAATTATTATGAGTTCTAAGTAGCTGGCATTATACACCAGATGTGTCGGCATACCTTTAATCTTTTTATAGTTAATGGTGCAATAAGTAGTGCAGCTTTACGGCTGTGCTATATATCTATATATACCAGGGTTACAGGATGTCTAACTACAGTACAGATGATGTTTGGAATGTCGGATACATACAGAATATCAGAGAGTCAGAAACTAATAGTTTTCTCTTTAAAGAAACATTGGTGAGATGTAGATACAGGAGGTAAATACCAAGAGAGAGAAGTTATATAGTATACGTCCTCTGCATTATGTCAGTCTAGAACAGTACATTTATTGATTAGTTCTCGTTTAATATTAGGGAGCTCAACTAGTCCCATTTAACAATAGGGAACTTGAAAAGCCAAATTTAACATAAGAGAGCTAGACAAGCCTAGCTTCATTTAACATTACAGCGCTCGACTAGTATGGTTTAATATTAGGGAGCTCGACAAGCCCCCATTTCACATTAGGGAGCTCGACAAGCCCCATGTAACATTAGGGTGACTTACAAGGCGCTTTAATCATTAGGTTACAAGTCCCCATTTAATACTAGGGAACTTGAAAGCCCCTTTTTACATTAGTGAGCTCGAACATCCCCCATTTAACAGTGAGGAGCTTAACTAGTCCCCCATTTAACATTAAAGAGCTCAACAAGCAGCTAAGTTAACATCAGAAATACAAATTCTGTTTTCAAAAGAAACCATTTTGTATAGATTTTAAAATTAGTTTACATAAATTAATCAAATTGTTATAAATAGAACTTAGAACAATTTTATATGTCAATAAAATCATTCGAAATCTATCGTCGGATTTTAAGATGTACATAAAGGTCATACTAAACTTAGCTGTCTGGCTAAAATAAGCTCACTTGAAAACAAGACAGTAAGCCAGTTGACCGACATTTTATGTCTTAATTCGACGATTTTAGTCAAAATAAAAAATTTCTAGAAATTCAAGAAGTATATGTTCTGCTACCATTTAACAAGTTCGAAAAAGGTTTAATAAGTCTTTTTGTATAACAGACGTGAACCGGAGTAGGACAGCATTACAAAATAAGATACTAATTGATCGATATGGTAGCCTTTTAGGCTAGAGATCCTTTCTCAATGTTGAGAGGATGATTTTCGGTGTGAAGAATGTATTAATAGTGAAAAGCGTACTCTAAACTTTTGGTGGGATTATACGACGTACATTAGATGGCGAATCATCCTAATGGTCGTCCTACTCATAAAATCATGAATCAATGAAACAGTGATATTCAGGAGATTTCAACTGAATTTCCTCCTCAGGTTTTTTTCCGCCATCTACTGTCGTTAAAAGCTTTTTACAGCAGCGTTAGTAAGATATATTAATGTCCACTTGCCAGTTGAAGAGGTTTCTAGCAGACGTGTTGTTGCCGTGTCAGTGAAGGTTTCAGATTCACCTCAGATTGACCCAAGTCTTCGGCTTCCTGGTTTCACTCTATATTTATTTTTGTTATTTGTCAGATTTTTTTTTTGTCAAGCAAGTTATAAATACATGAAAGAAATTAATGCGTTATGTGCAAGTTCACTTTTAACTTCCTCAGTAATCTTAATTCACCAGCCTGCCTGTCACGTACAACCGGGGAATCGAGACCATGCCAGTTAACTCAATGTCTAATCCACGCAAAGTAGAAAGATTTCTGGACAAACATATGATTCAATTTTATTACAACAATTGGCTTGCGAATAGGAGTCTTTAGCAATAAGAGGAAATCAGAGGGTCCAGAGAAAAGCCTTCAAAGTAGAACAGGCGACCCTAGGGTCACTCCTTGCCATGTTAGGCCATACAACCCCCCACCCCCCCGCTTGGAATGGAATAAACTGCACAAGCAAATTATTGAATTAAAATTGAAGCTTGTTAGTCCCAAAAAGACCTATTTTTTGTTGAGTGGATGTTAAACCCCATTTCTCTCTCTATTTCATGACAGGTGTGTACGGTTGTGTACCTGTAGTAATTAGAGATTTTTTATATTTTTAGATCAAATGAGAATTTGAATAATTAACGTATTAAAGGCGACATGCACCGATCAGGTGGAAAATTATACCTGTAATGTCAGGTGATTACTATCATGATGTCACGTTATTTACCTGTAGTTTAATTACAGGTGAGCAGGCAATAAATAAACAGGTGAACAAGTACTGACTTATCTTTCTTAGGTATGTTAGGTATCAACCAATATGTCTTATAGATTCGAGGGTTGGGATGGCCTAGTGGTTTAGTGTGCCACACTTCGACCTCTAGCTGGCCGGTCACCTCTGAATTGCGGCTGTGGTTTCGATCCCTGGTGTGAGCTAATGTGGCATGGAGATAGGAGCGCCTTCTCAACCTCTTGGGTTTCCTCCGGGCACTCCAGTTTCCTCCCACTGCTAAAGACCCCTACGCGCATGCGAATTATTGAAATAAAATTAAAAACATATATTAGTCCCGAAATGACCTAATTTCTGTCTCTCTCTCTTATCGATTCTGATGTGTGCGTGGTCAGGGTTAAGAATTTGGGGGGGAGGTCAAGTCTCCACATAAGCGCTGATGACCTGGGATGATGAAAATTTGGTTCGTGATATTCCTACTTGGATCCTGTAATTTTACGTGACAATGAGCAGGATTACATTCATAACCTCATGTATTTTTATCAAAATTCTCTGGTTTCCCACAGAATATCAAAATACCGATGTCAGAAATTATTCTAATTGTTTGTCAACCTGTTCTTTTTTCATCTTCAGGCACTGGTTCTTCTAATTCGGGCGGGACAAGAAAACTACGTGCACATTAAAGATCTCCTGATCGGTGGAACTTGAATTCAAAAGAAAACTATGTGGAAGTTAAAGTTCTCCTTATTGGTGGAAATGGAAATAAAAAGAAAACTATGTAGACATTAAAGGTCTCCTGACGGGTTCAAATCAAATTAAAAAGAAAACTATGTGCACGTTAAAGATCTGATCAGTGGAAATCGAATTAAAAAGAAAACTATGTGCACATTAAAGATCTCCTAACAGGGGGAAATAGATTTGTAAACATAGAATCCACGCCATTATCCTGAATTGTGCAGTGAAGTACAACGTTAAACTTCGTTTTATTTCATTTCATTTCAACGATTTGTAATCATGGTCAAAATTCTTATGATGCGTGATGGCGGAAGCTACAGATCGCGCTTATTGTAACTTGACAGTCAATTTATTTTGTTAGACGGCTTTATCTTGGATCATTTAATAAACCCGCCATTAACAAATGGCAGTTACAATCAGGTGGATATTGATTCGACATCCAGTAGAAATGACCACCGCCTCTGTGTTATTTAGTCGACGTATTGATTTATTATTAGTTTCCTGGACGTCCATCGCTCTGGTAGAATTTGTCATAAGGATATTATTTTCCAGTGGAAACAAGTAATTATTTTCCCAGAAAATGGAGGCTCGAGTCAGGATAGCAAATAATCAATATATTTTTATTGCCATTTCTGATTCAGTAAATATCAGATTTGTTATATTTCTTATCGGTGTTTTGTGTCATATTATATTTCACCGTAACGTGACAACGCTTTTATCATTTTAATCCCTGTAAAAGCATCCTCTAAAGTTTCAGACACTGTTAATAAATGGTATAATAATAATAAAAAAATTGTAAGTGTTGTGCTTACATTGAACTAGTATTAATATTACCGCCAGTAGATTTATTATTATTGTTGTTTAATGTTCGGTTGATCGATACGAGAGAGACAGAGTTTAATTCTACGTTTAATTCTACACTATACAATATTATACAGGAGATAATAATATTCCTTATTAGATTTCATTAAAATTAAACACACTTATATGGATATACTACTTCTGAATTTTATTAACATGCTATACGTTTCAATACACATACTGGTATCATTATCAAGCTTGATAACGATATAATCAATATGTGTGTATTGAAACTAGTAGTGTATTCATATAAGTGTTTATATTTTTATATATATAATATATAGAGATTGTTATTTTGGGACTAACATATCATACATTTTAATTCCACAGAGAGAGAGAGAGAGAGAGAGAGGGGGGAGAGAGAGACAGGGGGAGAGAGAGAGAGAAAGGTCCTCATGACACAAGCTAAGTCATTTGCACATAGGGGTCTTTAGCAATGGGAGGAATCCAAAGGTCCTGGAGAAAACCCATGAGGTTGGACAGGCGACCCTACTTCTTGTCACCTATAAATCCGGGAATCGAAACCATGGCAGTTGATTCAATGACAGATCTTGAAGTCTATTTATTTATTTTTTTTTATGTAAATGTATTCTGTATGTTTTATCTTATCATTTTATACTTGTAGTTTTTTCACACTGCTGCCTATTTGTCTAAATCTTTTTGGGGGTTGGGATGGCCTAGTGGTCTAGAGTGCCACGCTTCGACATCTAGCTGGCCAGTCACCTCTGGCTTGCGGCTGTGGTTTCAAGCCCTGGTGTGAGTGTATGTGGCATGGAGATAGGGGCGCCTTCTCAACCTCGTGGGTTTCCTCCGGGCACTCTGGTTTCCTCCCACTGCTAAAGACCCCTACGCGCAAGGGAATTATTGATATAAAATTAAACCATATGTTAGTCCTGAAATGACCTAGTTTGTGTTGAGTGGACGTTAAACCCCATTTCTCTCTCTCTCTATCTCTAAATCTTTTTCTGTAACTATTTTATTTATATGTCTTTTCTATTTATGTATCTTTTAATTGTGTACAACTCATATGGGCACTTTACAGTGGAACCTATGTGCTTTATTAATTTTTTAAATAATAACATTTTTAATAATTTGTATTACTTTGTTTACTAAAAAATTTTCGTTGCATAAGATATAACATTCCAGGCAATATCAAGATTTTCAAATTCTGTTTTTAATGGCTACTATGTCTTTTTTACAGGAGGTAATTTTAAACCTTCTTAATCAATGTCAGACGAGTTAAATATCCGATCCGATTCAATCTAAAAAATGAAAGTAGAACGCAGGATCTGTAATCAGAATGTCAATCTTGTCCTGCGAAATCAGAAACAAACTAATAATCTAACTTATTGATGTGAAAATAATCTGTGAACGTAGCGATATCATTAGTGGTTCGATACGCCGAGAGAGAGGTGATCAGTTGTACAGAGATTAGTATTTGGCATGATGGAGATGACATTATCATTAATGTGTCAATTTCGTGACACGCAATCAGTCTTAGTGGTGTATAGGTTTTAACTTAACTTAGTCAAGCTGGAAGCAGTAGCCTACTGTTTCAAATTAAGACGTTTTTTTTCTGCATTACATATGAGTTGTATATGTAGGCCCTATATACCTGGTATCAGAGTCAGAGAGAGAGAGAGAGAGAGAGAGAGAGAGAGGGAGGGAGGGAGGGAGAGAGAGAGAGAGAGAGAGAGAGGGTTTAACCTCCACTTGACACAAATCAGGTCATTTTGGGACTAACATATGGTTCCATTTTATTTCAATAAATTGCTTGCACATAAGAGTCCTTAACAGCGGCACTACAGTCTTCTCTTATATCCAATTCAAACTGTCAAGGCTGTTCACGGAACCTCAAGTTTTTTTTCCCATCTGAATCAGGTGAATCTAAACACCCCTACACGCAAGCAAATTATTGAAATAAGATTGTTGAACCATATGTTAAACCCCGTTTTTGAATCCCATTTTTTATTCTCTGTTCTAAGAGAAAGCTACCATATATTAAGACGAACGCTGTATACCCCAGGTTAAAAATAAAAAAACATTAATTGGTGATTATCTGAACATTGTCAGATTGATGTGTCTGGAAGACTCACTGATAGTTCGTGACATTTCTAGTTTACAAATTAAAGTACAATTTCGCACTTATATACCATTTTACAACCTACAAAATTCTTAAATATCTTTAAAGGGGGTAGAGAGAGAAATTGGGTTTAACATCCACTCAAAAAAGACTAGGTCATTTCGGGACTAACACATGGTCAATTTCATTTCAATAATTCACTTGCGTTTGCATTGAGGGACAATGTCAATTGCGATGTTGTCATGTTGTGAATGTGGACCACAAAACTAATGAACCATCTAGGTTTCAGAAGCTATTGAAATTGCCGACAATATCTATAAACAAGAAATAGTCTATCAATTTTTTGGTTTAAATATAAAACCGTTTGAGATTTTCAGATCTTTCATAGAAACTGCCTCAGTGTGTAGAATATTTGGCTTAATGACTTAATAATTCTCTACTTCTATTATATGTATAATTTACTGTCTTTTATTCAGAGGAAAGAACGCGGCACAATGGCGAACCATCGATCACAGACAATCATAGAATAATAAAAACTCTAGACACTTTCTATTAAAGACTGTTGTAATCCTGTGTGATCATCACGAAACGGACGCAACATTATTACGCAACAAGAAAATAGCCTGATAGATCGTGGAAGTGTGAAGTATAAAATATTGATCGACCATGGGCCCTTTTATTGTCAGGGAAGCTTAATTACACGATTGACAGTGTATTTACGATCTTCTCTCAACAAAAATAAAAGAAATTGTATCGTCAATCATAATCATTTTAATTTGTAAATATATCACACAACAAGTTTTTATTTCCAAAAGCATGTCATTCAAAATATCTACATGTTTTTTTTTTATCTGTATGTATGTTTCTGTAGTTTTGGGCCTATACCAAGACTCAAGTATGTGGGGTAGCAAGACTCGAGTACTGCGTCTTGTAGCAAGACTGTTTGGCCTTGTACCATGACTCAAGTATTGGGCCTAGCATGAAGACTCAAGTATTGGGCTTAGTACCATGACTCAAGTACTGGGCCTAGTACCATGACTCAAGTATTGGGCCTAGTACCATAACTAAATTATTGGGCCTTGTACTGAGAATCATGCGTATAGACAACAAAATCTGTAAAAACAGATGAAATAAATTTGTTTTCAAATTAAATATGGCAGCTGAAATAAAAGCGATAATTTTAAATAATTGTTTTCATTCTACTGCTTGATTGTAAGGAACCCAACGAAATATATGTTCAACGATGTGGTCCACCTTTTTCTGAATGCCATTGGTCGTAACCATGGAAATAGACTTTGTTGATCTCGCATTATCTCTATATTGTAACTATGAAAATATACATTATTTAAACTTAAGTTATCTCTGTGTTGTAGAAATAGGCTTTGTTAAACTCAAGTTATCTTTGTGTTGTTACCATGGAAATAGACTTTGTTAATTTCAAGTTATCTCTGTGTAGTTACCATGGAAATAGACTGCATTACTGTATCGGTGTATGAATATTTCGATCTAAATCTAGCAGCATATATAAATAATATAATGGTCATTCTTTCTACAAATTATTAAAATAATCCACCAGGTCTTGATCCGGTGTAATCCCCATCCAGAAGTGGTTCTGTGTAGATGTTCATCCTGTGTAACCCACTCAACCCAAGGCCTTATCCCATGTAACCCACCCAGGTGTTACCCTATGTTACCCAATAAGGCTCAATCCCATGTAACCCCACCTGGGCCTTATCTTACATAACCCATCAATGCCAAAAATTATCCAATGTAACCCACCTAGGCCTTATCCCATGTAACCTACTAAGGTTGGATTCAATATATGGAAGAGAGAGAAATGGGGTTTAAGTCCACTCGACACAAACTAGGTCATTTCGGGACTAACATATGGTTTAATTTTATTTCAATAATTCGCTTGCGCATAGGGTTCTTTAATTAGCTGTGGGAGGAAACTGAAAGACCAGGAGAAAACCCACGAGGATGCTAACCATTCGGCTGTCCACCCCCCACCCCCCACCCCCCCCCAAAAGAGTATAAAAGTTGTAATTTACCTCCTATGTGAACTTTATCATAAATAGCTCCCATGCTGCCATGAAGAACTCCACTTGATTATTGTCACCATCAAGATGTCTTTCCACTCGTCCGTAATAATGACACATTCACAATATTTTAAAATAAAACTTTGGTTGTTTAAATCACAAAAATGAAGATATTTTCCCCCGTTTTAATTCACATTACATCACTAAATAATGCTCCGATAAAACAGGTTTCACCTTTAAAACAATATTTCTGTTTTTCACGTCACGAAAATACAAACATTTGCTTGCTCAATTCATAGAAGTTACCATATAAACTACATCACATATGACAGAGAGAGGGGTTTTGCTTCTACACTTTTTGATAAAATTTGTAAATTTCAATATTTCGTTTTAGACAAGTATATCATCATCTTTTAATTCCAGAATCCAGCTGAACAGCGTTGAATATTACAGATGCACTCGTTCACCGTCTTGTTAATCAAATAACATTTTTGCCCTCACCATATGTCTTGTTACCACCACGCAACTTAATTTACCATAACTGTTATGAATCAAAAAATATGTTCATTTTCCGTTAACGCCCGCATTAGATATTTCTCTGGTGAACAGAAAATGAAAATATTATTTTTGCGGGTTTTCTAATCAAACGAAAAATATTCCTCTATCAACACTGCAAAAAGTATCAACAGAGTCATACTCAACTCATCTTCAAAATAAAAATTCAAAATATTCCTTTCAAACCTTGAAGCTCAAGTGGCAATCACTATAAAACCAACCTGTTTATCCATAAGATCGTGGGTAAATATTTAATGGATGTAAAAGTCCTATGCTCCACTGTATAAATATTATAAAACGTTGCTTACAGCAATCCAGAAAAACCTTTTGAAATATTCATAAACATTTCCTCGTTACTCCTCCTTGAGTTGACTCAGCGCATAAAAACAATTTACGTACTCGAGTACCTGATGTTTTCCCATCAACATTAAACATATAATATTACATTTAATCTTTTATTTCCACTGAACAACTATCAAATGGCAGATGTCTTTTCAAATTTCTTTTTCAAAAAAAAGGTTTTGCAATTAGTTGCGGCAGTATGTCTACACCAAATGTACCATTGCCGAAATAAAAAAAAACTTTGATGTTACAAACGTTTTTTTAACTTCAACAGAACGCTCATTAAAATCTGTAAAAATCACACAAGGTATCATGTTAACTTCAATGTACCAGAACTATTTTACTTAAATTCCTACACTCAACTGAATTACAAGATTAAATACAATTAGTTCTGCCTATTTACTCATGTTCTCACCAGAAATATCCATCAAATAAATAACTCCCTAGATCTTAAAAGAAAAAGAAATCAAGTAAATTGTAAATACATTTGTATTAATCCTTCTTTTTTGCATTTTCAAAAAACAATTCAGAAAAAAAAAAATCCCAACAGACAAAAAAAGCAGCATGATTTGTTAACGAGATTTTAGCCGAGATAAGAAAAGTTGCAGGTAAATTTAGTCAGCGCATAGAAAAATCACAATCCAAAATGTACTATCGTTTCTGCCTAGCATAGTAAGATGACAATACAGACATTCTCCACAATACACGAAACAAAAAACATTTCAACAGCAATAAATTGTTTGCTAATGAGATTTACCTGAGATACAAAATTCCAGGTAAAATTACAATTACTTACATTCGTACAACTTTTATATTTCTGTATAGTTAACTCACAATCCAGAAGTTTTCCAACCCGTTAAAAAAAAACCTCATCTCAACAGTAAATAATTTGCCAACAAGATCTCTGTCTTTAACACAAACAATATTCACGTGCAAATTCATAAAAACGTATCTGCCGAGAAAAAATAATTGTTTGCATCTTTTTCTATCTGTTTATCAATGACATAAGAACGGCATGCTTTACGATGATCTGTTTCCCAGATGGCGCTGTTGTATAAACCTGTTATTCTAAGCTGCACAAAAGCGCAATAAAACAAGCAGCCGTACTTGCCATGAAGTATACAAGAATTAGACGTCAAGTTTAAGATAAAACGATATGACAAGAACAAGAAATGTTTGAGTAGCTTTTCCCCAGATGCAACAACAATCTCTGTTAATACACAAGTCAATTGGATTAAAGGAGAACACCAGCTAAATATTATATTTTATTAAAGAACAATGCACAAACTTGCGTTGCTTATATTTTTTTGTTGAAATATAAACATTGCCTTTATCATCTGCTAATTTTACTGACAATGCTATATGCAGGAAAACAACGGAAAACAACTGGAAAACAACGTTTTCCAATGTTTATCAGTGTTTTTTGGTATATAGCAAAGCCCCTAATTTATCCTAACTTGGTGTTTATCACTGGACATGTGCATCGATGGGACGGGTCTCGATCTGCATTGTAGTACACGCTATAGCCATTCTATATTTTATTTTCATATGTGTCATATGCATTGCCTCCATCACGTTTTTACTCAACAAAAATAAAGTTTACCAAAGAAGATGGCTAGATTATTTTACTGTTTTTTTTTATTTTTTTACTTCACACCGATGAAGATTTAGCGAATTACTTGATGGTTAAAGAAATGAAATGAAATGGGGTTTAACGTCCTACTCTTTTGCACCTAACCTGGGCATACGCCATACAGTGTGTGATGAGGGAACTTTTGCCCGGACAGCGGCGCTACGGCCTACTCTTATATCGAATTCCAACTGCCAATGGATCTTTTACGTGCACGCCAATGTGTACATGGGACCTCAGTTTTTTATCCCATCCAAACAGCTATACAGCTGTCAGACTCTCCGTCCTGCATCACTGACAAGGGGGAATCCAAGCCGGGAAATCTGGATGAACTTTCTCGCCAATGCCGGCCGGGACCGAACACCCATCGACAGGCTATTTGCTTAAAGATTTACTAACATGTCTAATTAATCAATTTGGCACCCGCATCACTGTGACAAAAACATAAATCTGAGCGCCAAGGCAAACAAAGAAAAATAATTTGATCAAATCTCGGAACACACAAACACCTTATAAAATACAGTTAAGCCTGTCTGACAGTAAAAATCCACAAATATGAAACCAAGTTTTCTAGTTAATAATACGTAACAAAAAACACTTTCACAGTAGCTCGCTCCTTGAACAAATTTCCAAGATGCATTCGTCACTAAAAGGAAAATGATTAAAATTCAACATCCTATCTTTTTAAAGTTGATAAAGAGCTGTTGTCTGAAATGCGTCCTGGAATAAATATATTTAGACCTTCTACACAGTCTTGTCAAGTGATTTGCTCGAGGACTCTATTTCTGGATCTGTTTTTTAAAAAACTTGCTACATTTATGAACAACAGTCTGGATGGACGAGATGACGGAACACAGCTATGTCAGATCATTTGAAATAGATGAAATAAAAAATTGTAGACAACATGTGTTTAAAATATTTTGGATATATGACTTTCATCAGGTTAAAAATGTACTACACCAAGTGCAAAAAGGTAACGACACAATAAATAGGATATACATCAAAACCTTTTAAAGGACCAAATAACGCACGATGACATTTCCGTCTTCACAATTCAATAAAAGATATCGTTCAACGTGTAACACTAAATATCTTTTGACAAATTAAATACAGCCATTACAATAAAAATATCTTGAAAATGTGTCAGTTCTAAACGAAATGGGGTTTATGTTCTGCTCCAACTGGCCTAATGAAGATAGATATCACTAATAAATGTCTTTTGCTAAATTCAATACAATAAAATATTAGAAGACGTATAACCGTCAAGTCAGTAAATTTCAAACAACATTGTCTTCACGAACAAATTCAATGTCCACTCGAGACATACTAGGTCATTTCGGGACTAACACATGGTTCAATTTTATTTCAAAGACCTGTTGCAGAAGGAGGAAACCTGAGGACCCGGAGGAAACCCACAAGGTTAGACATGCGACCCTACTCCTTGTCATGTACAACTGGGGAATCGAAACCATACTAGTTGACTCAATGACAGACCTTATGATATAATGCGTGCTAACCATTCGGCCATCCCACCCTCCAGCCTAATCTAAAAAATAAGAACATACACAGAAGAGACAGAGAGAGAGAAATGAGGTTTAACGTCCACTCAACACAAACTAGGTCATTTCGGGACTAACATAGCAGTGGGAGGAAACCAGAGTGCCCGGAGAAAACACTTGACGTTGAGAAGGCGCCCCTATCTCCATGCCACATACGCTCACACCTGGGCTCGAAACCACAGCCGCAAGCCAAAGGTGACCGACCAGCTAGAGGTCGACGCGTGGCACTCTAGACCACTAGGCCATCCCCCCCCCCCACAGAAGAGACTAATCATCCAGTAGAGATGATATTATGTAACTTATTTAGTATCTTCTTGTGGATAAATAAAATAATTATGCAAATGCTATCATAAAATGGAAACCAGATCAGCAAATAAAATACAACAGATCCAGTTTATTGTCATCATACGTTTCTCTTTATCACCAACATCAACAGGGTACTAGAAGGTTGTAAATATACAACCCAACAGATAGAACACAACAACATCTCTCTCTCTCTCTCTCTCTCTCTCTCTCTCTCTCTCTCTCTCTCTCTCAGTTTAACATCCACTACTAGGTCATTTCGCAACTTCAAATATGAGTGAAATCTGTGTCACCACAGGCCCGGGACTGTACAGCGCAATGGACGCTTACGGCTAGCCCCCCGGATCCATTCACTTTTTTTGAATTGTTTTATTTGTGGTCTCTTAGTATGATGTCTTGTCCATATATTTGTTTTTGTGTAGAATTGTGTGTGGTGCTGCCCCCCTGCACTTACTATTATAGTTCAATTTTATTTCAATAGTTCATTTGCACTTAGGGGTCGTCTGCTGTATGAGAAAACCCGAGGACCCTGAGCAAAACATGAGGTTGAGATGGCAACCCTACTCCTTGTCCCATACATACAACCAGGAGTATCGTTTTGCCAGATGTTGCCAGATATGGGCCATGTCTGGACCAAATTTTTTGTGTTGTATGGGCAGTGACCACTGCTGAAGTGCTATCTCAGTCAAACCCCCTGAAACTTTTGGTTAGTGGGCGAGCACCTTACTGACTGTGATAGTGTGTCTCTATAGTGAAGTTAGGCGAGCACCATGCTGTCTAAGATATTGTGACTCCCTTAACAGTGAAATAAGGCTCAAGAAAAACTAATTCTACATATCCATCACAGACTTCAGAAAATCATAGCAAAACTTTCGACCAAACACAAGTTGTACTGGCATACCTACTAAACATCTGTGTGAATCCGTTATGGCCCACGTACTAAACATATGAATTGGTCATGACCCACCTACTACTGTGAATCGTTCACAGACTTCAGAAACATTTAATGTCTGATGATGAATAATGGATTGATTGATTAAATCACACCGACACATCGTGTGATCGAGGAAATCTCCAAATCCCCCAACAGTTTACAGGCAACCCACACAAACAATAAATAACTCATCATCCTACACACAATAAAATAATTAAATACATCCTCAGCACCACAGTGACTCAGTGAGTATACCGCTTGCTCATATTACCAAATGGTCTCAGGATTCGATGTTGGCCAGACAGAAGTTTCCCCTCTTGTCAGTGGTTTTCCCCTCTTGTCAGGGGTTTTCCTACTCTTGTCAGTGGTTTTCCCCTCTTGTCAGTGGTTTCTCCCTTATCAGGGGATCTCCCTTGTCAGTGGTTTCCCCAAGTCAGGGGATCTCCCTTGTCAGTGGATTCCTCTTGTCAGTGGTTTCTCCCTTGTCAGGGGATCTCCCTTGTCAGTGGTTTCCCCTTGTCATTGCTTTCCCCTTGTCTGTGGTTTCTCCATTGTCATTGCTTCAGGACAGAGAGTCTGATGATCAGATAGAAACCTGTGTACATATTGCTGTCGTGTCCGTAAAAGATGTCTTGATAGTTGGAATTTGGACAAAATTTTCTCCTGGCATATTGTTTGACGCAGGTTTTGGTGGCTGAACGGTCAGCGTGTGTGTGTTTATATAAGGTCTGTCCATTTCCCGGTTGTAAATAACGATGGGTAGTGTCACCTGTCCAACCACCTTGCTTTTCTGCGATCCTCCAGTTGTCACTGAGTGAACTGGCATGCTTTTGATTCTTCGGTTGCACGTGACAAGGGGTAGGGTTGCCTGTCCACCCTTGTGGGGTTTCTCTGAGTCCTCCTGTTTCCTCCCCCGTGCATGGGAATTACTGAAACCTAGATTATCTCAGTAGGTGTAGAAACGTAGAACCTTAAAACTTTTTCCTCACTTTCAACTAATTGAGAGTTAGTGAACTTTTGAGTTTTTAACAGTGAGATAATACTGTTATAAACTTGTTACAGATTGAACTTTGACCTTTTTAACAGTGTAATTTTTGTTAGGTTGTCAATAAAGCAGTCTGGGTCATAGCATGTTCAACAACCTCAGCATGTTAGCAACATAAATTATCCCGGCACCAATCAATGGCATAATATAAATAAATACGGGTACAGCGTGACCCTTGGTGAGTTGCAAATGAGTTGAAATAGTTTTATTAATGTCCCATTTTTCAGCATGAAGAGGGAGAAAGAGAGAGTGTGCCATGAGGGAATTTTTGCCCTGACAGTGGCATCACAGCCTACTTTTATATCAAATTCCAAATGATAAGGGATCTTTTACGTGCACGCCAATGTTTATGTAAGACCTCATTTTTTTTGTCCCATCCAAACGACTAGACAGCTGTCTTAGCTAGGCTCTCCATCACTGACAAGGGGAAACCTGATAAACTGATGAACTTTCTCGGTCAATAATAATACCCGAAAGGTAATAAGAGAGAGAGAAATGGGGTTAACGTCCACTCAACACAAACTAGGTCATTTCGTTACTAACATATGGTTTAATTGTATTTCAATAATTCGCTTGCGCGTAGGGGTCTTTAGCAGTGGGAGGAAACCGGAGGAAACCCACGAGGTTGAGAAGGCGCCCCTATCTCCATGCCACATACGCTCACACCAGGGCTCGAAACCACAGCCGCAAGCCAGAGGTGACCGGCCAGCTAGAGGCCGAAGCACGGCACTCTAGACCTCTAGGCCATCCCCCCCCCCCTAAAGATAATAAGAGAAACCCTATTTCTCATTACCTCCAACTAAATGCTGTTATCAAAATATGGCAACTTGACTAATCAGCATACACAACTTAATTACAAACTAATTATCTTCAACATTTACATCATTTCAAAATCAATCATTCATATGATTGTACTGAAATTATAATTATCTATAATTAGATTCATATTCATGTGCATTAAATTATTGTCACGCATATTAATTAGTATAGTAATCTCAATACAACCTTTGATCCCATTGGCTAACTTCTTTGAGTTTACATTGAGAGAGAGAGAGAGAGAGAGAGAGAGAGAGAGAGTGAGTGAGTGTAGGTCATTTCAAGAAACACATATATATTTCAATTATATTTCAAAAATAGGCTTTCGAGTAGGGGTCTTAGGGGTCTTTCGCAGTGAGATGAAACGCACGATGTTTGAAAGGTATCCATACAATCAAGAATACAATGACAGACTTTATGAGACAATGTGCTCACGCATTCTCTCTTTTCCGCTGAAAAAGAAATTATTTTCTAGAAACTTCCAGCTTATCTAATAAAAAAAACATAACAAATGATGCCATGTCAGCGTCACCTAACTGAAAGAGTTTTAACAGATCAAAGAGAATATTAAACAACAGACCCACGATACTAAAGATCATTTGGTGATTTCAAAGTCATTTTAAAAGTTCATTAAAACGATTTTTGTAAGTTGTATTCATTTGTCTCATTGTGAGATTATTATAGTCGTGATTTCGTAGATAAAAAAGATTTATCAAGGACATCTTGTTTTTGAATTCTACTTGAAGTGATCTGTCATAAAAGCATTGTTTTCATTTATTAAAACATGAAACCGTTTCTATGAGATAAAAACGTTACCACCATCAAATAACAAGTGAGTCGGAAAATATTGAAATAGATTGGTGAAGCATGATTATTTTCCCCCGGTGATTTTAATAAATAAATGGTGTTTTACGCCACATTAATTCTTAATCTGCAGTTTGACAAATATAAAAGCTGGACTGGTGGTCTGTAGATGTTTCTAATTTCTATATTCCCTCCAGGTAGAACTGTGAAAGGAGTAAATATTGGTGGAGGACATTTTAGCCGAAACACGAATATAAGTTAAAAGGGAGATAGAGGTCTTTTCGGGACTAACATGCGGTTCAATTCTATTTCAATAATTCGACTGTGCAGTGGGGTCTGTAGCAGTGAGAGGAAACCCACAAGGTTGGATCGGCATTTTTACACCCTGTCACGTACAACTGGCAAAACGATTTTACGGTTCTTTTTCAACGATTTCCGAACATTTAGACGGCCAAATAGCTCTTGGAATGGCTACAGATGCAAGGAAATGATGGGTAATTTTCTTCGGGTCCCCAATCTCCCTCTCAGTGGCGTGCCCTGTCTCCGCGGTCAGTGCTGTTATTTTGCGGTGCCCCCCCCCTTTTCAAAATTCCTAGATCCGCCCCTGACTTACTCACTGTCCATTCGGCCAGCTAAGACCTGAAATTTGAATTAGAATTTTTCAGCCCTCATCCAATGAAAAGACTGGTTATATGTTGATGGTCGGTATCATCCAATGAAAAGACTGGTTATATGTTGATGAATGTAAACCTGGGGGGTATAACTATAATTAAGAGGAATCTGTTGGTGCACAGAAAACAACTCGGTGATAATTACGTATTTTACACACCAATCATATTATGGTAATTACTATAGCTGTCTATGCATTTTTTGTCCTAAACCAAACCAACCACCATAATATTTCTCTAAGCAACCTTAAAATTACAACTTTATTTTAGGATAACTGATAAATAAATACATCTCACGTAGATTTTACGTGACAGCCTCTTTCTATTTGTTCATCGTAAAAAGGACACGAACATGCTATTGAATCATGTCTGTCAAGGGGGAGAGAGAGAGAGAGAGAGAGAGGAGAGAGAGAGAGAGAGAGAGAGAGAGAGAGAGGGGGTTTAACATCCACTCAACACAAACTAGGTCATTTCGGGACCAACACATGGTTTCATTTTATTCAATAATTCGCTTGCGCATAGGGGTCTTTAGCAGTGGGAGGAAACCGGAAAGCCGGGAGGAAACATACAAGGTTGACAAGGCGCCCCTATCTCCATGCCACATACGCCCACACCAGGGCTCGAAACCACAGCCGCAAGCCAGAGGTGACCGGCCAGTTAGAGGTCGAAGCGCGGCACTCTAGACCACTAGGCCATCCCAACTCCCCGTCAGTTCTATTAACTATTAAACCTCTCAAGGACAGTGGTTACAAATCTCAGGCAATCTGTTAACAATCTTAGGGAATAATTGTTAAACCTCTCAGGGAGGGAATAACTGTTAAACCTCTAAGAGAATAACTACTAAACCTCTAAGAGAATAACTACTAAACCGCTAAGAGAATAGCTATTAAAAATCTCAGAAAATAACTATTAAACCTTTAAGGGAATAACTGTAAAATATTAAAAAAAACTGTTAAAAATCTCAGGGAATAACTATCAAACCCCTCCAGGAATAACTATCAAACCTCTCTGGGAATAACTACTAAACCTCTCAATAAATAACTTTAAAAACAACAGGGAATAATTGTAAAATATCTAAGAGTTAGTTGAAAAAACACCAGGAATAATAAGTTAAGAACTTCTGGTTATGATAGTGAATTAAGACATCGATTAAGGAGGTTGATATTTGAATCTGGTATTTATCAGACAACCTCTTATAATAACATGTTTATTTATATATATCTCACGGCTATATATATATATATATATATAAACATTGATATCCAGCAGACGTCTTGTCCATACAACATTTATCATGGCGATATCTGGCAGGTCTGCTACCCACATGAACGGAATTAAGGGCGTATATTCTACAATAATTCACTCCAAGTTTTTATTCTCAAGTCTTTTGTTTGACGTCATTGCAGCATTTACAATTTTCAGAAAATATTTCAGTTTTTCATGGGTTAATCTTAGATAAACAGACAATTACAAGATAAAACGTACTCTAACGGACTAATCCAAGATAAAATGTACTCTAACGGACTAATTCAAGATAAAATGTACTCTAATGGACTAATCCAAGATAAAATGTACTCTAACGTACTGATCCAAGATGAAATGTACTCTAACGTACTGATCCAAGATGAAATGTACTCTAACGGACTTATACAGCGCATACACGCTTACCATTCTGACATCCAACCCTCGCAGAGATTAGGTGTTTGACTAGAAACCAGGATATTATTCGACATTTCATCTGTAACCATAGCAATATAAATAAACAGATATTATACGAGAATCAAATAACTCATTTTTAATATTTCTACACTATATATAATCATAACCACTTCATCAAACCCATGTATCGTTTATTCTAACCTTTTCTTACTACCGTTTGACATTTAACAGAGAAACGCGTTCCATTCTTTCTTTACACCCCCTTCAGGCTCGTA
The DNA here is from genome assembly GCA_036850965.1 of Patella caerulea. NCBI lineage: Eukaryota > Metazoa > Mollusca > Gastropoda > Patellidae > Patella > Patella caerulea. Next base: position 60,840,288 of record JAZGQO010000006.1, on the reverse strand, counting down.
TTGACCTCCACATTGTATACATAGTGGTCTAATTTCACGTAGAACAACATGTGGCAGCAAATGCTCGGAGAAAATATGAAACGTAATTCATCTTCCACGTTTTGGATAAAAGTACAAAGATATACATGCGAGAGAGAGAGAAATGGGGTTAAACGTCCACTCGACACAAACTAGGTCATTTCGGGACTAACATATGGTTTCATTTTATTTCAATAATGTGCAAAGGGGTCTCTAGCATTGGGAGGAAACCGGAGTGCCCGGAGGAAAACCACAACGTTGAGAAGGCGCCCCTATCTCCATGCCACATACGCTCACACCAGGGATGGAAACCACAGCCGCAAGCCAGAGGTGATCCACCAGCTACAGGTCGAAATGGGCTTACGAAAACCGCTGTACGTACAGTGCGCTAAGAGGAAAATTTCCCCAAAGTGACATTGGGGTTTAACAATCACTTGACACAAACTAGGTCATTTCCGGACTAACATATGCTTCAATTTTATTTCAATAATTCACTTGGACGTAGGGGTCTTTAGCAGTGGGTGGAAACTGGAGGACCCTGAGAAAACATGCACTGTTGGACAGTCAACCCTACTCCTTGTCAGGTACAACCCGGGAATGATAACCACGGCAGTTGACTCAATGACAGACCTTATGATACAACAGGTATATGCTATAACTATTCACCCATCCAACCCCTTAAAGCCCCAATAACACTCTTGTTGTAACTGAATGATATGTCCCAATCTTCATTCAGGTCAACAAATCGTATTATTTTACAATATTCCAATTAAATGATGATATGAATTTCATCTTAACACACCTATTTTGAAAAATTGGAAAAATTCAACCAATTGATATGAAAAGTCTAACGTAAACCTTTTCAAATGTGACTTGGATTTTAAAATATTTTCGAATCCTCTAGACAAGTAAAATAGGTTGTAATGGATAATTTACACAACAGGTAGGACACTTAAACATCTAGTACTAGAATATGGGTATTATTTATTTTCTGGAGTTACCAAGCCAGCAAGAATGTTATTGACCTTTTAAAAAGAAAAATAGCATCCAATTGGGATCAAGACACCATATCACTTGATTCAACAATAGGCCTAATGACCTAAAGCAAACACAACCACACATTCCCCGCCATTATTGTAAAGCACAATACAACTGAACACGTATATAAAAGATAATGCTCTATATAATAATATTAAACAAATAAAAAAAATTATTTGATACAGAATTCAATATTCAGATATGAAATTGTATATTTTATTATCATGTATAGATACTAAAGTGTGAATAATCTACGAACGCGGAGGATATTATATTGATTTTCTGTATCTACATGTGATTTTATTGTCAACTCGACGTTATGTACATGAGTCAAATGTTAATAATATTATTGCATTAAAATAACGCCAGTCCTGAGCTCGAACATCCATAGTAATATAATTTCATTTATATTTTCACACAAAGCTAAATATAGTACCATATGTTAGTCCCAAAATAACCATCTCTATCGACATTTTTCTGTTATCTGTCTCTCTCTCTCTAATTCTTTCTCTTTAAACCCCATTTCTCCCTGTCTCTCTAAACCTCATTTCTCCTGTTCTCTCTCTCTCACAAAGCATAAAATTGAACCATATGTTAGTCCCGAAATTTCCTCTTTCTCTCTCTCATTTGTTGTTGCTGCTTTTCGTTAATGAGACAGTATTTAATGCAATAATCAATGAATTCTATAAATTTTCTGTGAAAATATTTTTTTTGACCTTGTATAAGAAGTTAATAATGACGCTTCGTTTGATCTCCAAATTGACCTAGACAACTTTATCGATTCATAACAAATAAACTATTATACAGAAATCTATTTTCATAAAACAACACAAAAATATTCTTGAGAAGGGTTGGGCGATCCTTACCGTCTCAAAAACACACCATCATTGTCGTATGCATCCTCCTAATATGTCAAATTTTCCATGACTTAAGCCCCCCCAAAATAGTTTCAAAGTATTTAATATTTCATTAGATAATCTGAAGGTTTAGATTAAATTGGATTAAAGGAAGGCCCATGTCAGTGAAACTCACAGAATTGCGTTGATCTGTATTGGTGTGTCGAGTAATGTCTAAATATCCTCTAAGCAGGATGCTGAATGTTAAAAACTATTTCATTTATCACATCTTTAAATACCGAATGGAATTGAACAATTTTCCTGTTACATATTAAAGTTAAAGGGGTGGGGAGTGAATGATGTATCCTTAGGTTAGTCAATGCATCAACTAGCGTAGTTTTGATTTCCCGGATGTAGGTAACAAGCTAGAGTTAGGGTCGCGTATCCAGCTTTGTGCATTTTCTCAGGGTCTTTGGATTCCTTCCACTCCTAAAGACCCAATACGCGAAGGTGATTTATTGAAATAAAATATAACATTGATTATTATTATTATTATCATTTCATTTATATAGTGATACATTACATATCAAAAATATTCCTAAGCGATTAAGCAGTAGAAAAGTTCATATTTTCTATAAAAATAAAAAAAAAATGCTAACAACTTTCACATTTTGAATTTGAATTGCCTCTTTCAGCAAATTGTGTGAACGAATTCAGTGTAAAATCTACAATTCCTTTAAGCCAGAAATGTGAACCATTACAATAACTAGCTGATGCTCTTTAAAACAAAATAAATCAATTCATCAAAACTACTCCTCTAAGATAGAAGTTATGCCATTTTATTACAACCACACGTTGATGCTCTTTAAAATTAATTAAAAGAAAATACGCCTGAATTCTATTTAAAGCATGTTATTCAACTCAAGCCATATTTTCACCTGGTTATGTTTTTACCTGGTACTAATGAAGTTAAACGAGAAAGGTAATTAAAACGTCTGTGAATATCAGGTAATAATTTCTCTGCTCTTTGATAGCCCAGAATTTAACAAACAGTCTAACAAATATAACTTGATAACCAACATGCTCTAAATAGTCATCAACTCCTTTTCAGGAATATTACAGCAATCACTTTATTTTAACAAAAAAAAAAGAAACATCACCAGAAATAAAACCAGGTCATTTTGGGACTAACATATGGTTTTAATTTCATTTCAATAATTCGCTTGAGCATAGGGGTCTTCAGCAGTGGCAGGAAAGAGGAGTGCCAGGAGGAAACCCACGAGGTTGAGAAGGCGTCCCTATCTCCATGCCACATACGCTCAACCACAGCCGCAAGCCAGAGGTGACCGGCCAGCTAGAGGTCAAAGCGCAGCACTCTAGACCACTAGGTCATCCCACCCACCCTCACCAGAAATAAATCCTTCAAGTAACTCGTCTGCCATACAATTGTCACGTGTTTATCTCATTCATTCAATAAATGCTGTTTAAAGATATGTTATGGACGATCAGATAAAGAGCTGGCAGTTCTGACTATAATAACAGTCTAAAACTAGATAATCCAAAGGGAACATGCTGAAAATTTCAGTCAAGCTGATAGGATTCAAACCCAAAGATAATCAGACAAATAAGATTCATAATCTCTGACATTATCCGTAAAACAAAATAATCCTCTTAAAGACCAAAGAAACTGATCAACTGAAAATCATTATTTTTTTTTCTAATCTCAAGACGACAAGAAACAAAATTTTTTAAGATTAAAAACTAAAAATAATTCAATATTCCAATAATCTTCGGTTCTGTGTGACCCTGAGAATATCCTGACAGAGCGAGACCAGTAACGATGACACGACACAATAACAACAGCTGCCATGTCAGCCCTGGAGATTAAGAAAATATTCACGCTAAATTACAGACCTTCTCTAGAATATTTAAACGAGACCAGCTGCAACGACAGACTTTATAATTTCCTTTTAACTTGTCGTCGATATCTATCCTTCTCACTGATCAACAACCTAACACTCTGTAATATAAATGTATCGCTTGTCATCCGATTACCGACGACAACAGCACGTCAATGCCAAATACACCGACCACTCATTGGCATGTAACATTCAAGCTGTCGATATCCAAATCTTGGCAGTATTATTAGCCAACATTGAAGGAAGACACTCTTTCCAGCAGAAGCATCTGTTAATTGGTTAATCAAATGACGTACGACTGCATGTCTGTAATTTCTTGTAATCTTGAAAGAATCATTATGACCAAAAAACAAGTAAAATGCATCGGTTAGTTTTTATTTAACAAACAATTTAGTAGTCTGCCATGTTTGGTAGAATAACTGACAAATCTACTGAGCCAAATTGCTGATTAAGCTTGTACAGGACAGTCAGACACCAGGTCGTTAAAGGGGATGGCATGTGCACACTGTATCATAAAGCCTGTCATTGAGTCAACTGGCGTGGCTTTGAATAGGGTCACCTGTCCCACCTCATGGGTTTTCTCCAGGTCCTCCAGTTTTTCCCCCCCTCCTGCTGAATATACCTACGCGCAAGCGAAAAATTGAAATAAAATTCAACCATTCGGCCATCTAACCTCCCAAAATGATGACTCGGGGAAACTTGCCTGATTAATACGGCATATCAACACAAGTCACCAACTTTATGATCATTTAAATTAAACAATTCTGGTCTTTAAACCAAATTCATCATCAACTATTCATATTGAATCGAATAACCATTCAACAAAAACCTCTTATCTAATGAAACATATTTACTCACACCTGACTTACTTTGTCCTAAATTATTTCCATATCAATTGAATTTTTCATCATCACATGTTCACTTATCAGGTAGACATTATTTCAGTAATATATTCCAATTAAATATAACATATTTAATGGCGTATATTATGATATTTCTCACGGATTTAAACAAGGGAAAGAGAGAAATGGGTTTAACGTCCACTGGACACAAACTAGGTCATTTTGGGACTAACATATGGTTTAATTTTTATTTCAATAATTCGCTTGCGCGTAGGGGTCTTTAGCAGTGGGAGGAAACAGGAGTGCTCGGGGGAAACCCATGAGATTGAGAGGGTGCCCCTATCTCCATGCCACATACGCTCACACCGTAGATCAAAACCACAGCCGAAAGCCAGAGGTGACGGGCCAGCTACAGGTCGAAGCGCGGCACTCTAGACCACTAGACCATCCAAACCCCCCATTTCATCATGGATTTCACACACATTTAAAAGGACTATTAAAGAAACATTATGAGAAATTAGATAAAGAGCTCGCAATTCTTACTACAATAGTCAAAAACAAGATAATGCAACAGGAATTTGCTGAAATTTCAGGCAATTTTATCCAATCTAAACCACAATATCAGCTTTCGTATTTTAGACCTAGCTTCAATCATCGTTACTAAGGTTGGTACGCTAAAAAAAAACATAGTCTTCATTATCCATTTGTTGTTTTAATCTTCGACTGGCATTGACCAGCAAATTGTATTCAAATCCAGTAAATATCACAGGCTAGCGATGCCATCGAGAGTTGATTATGGTCTGGATAAGTTAATTAATGTCTAATAAATAATTTAGATGACATTTCAGGCCTAAAGAAAGACCTACAATATGCAGATTTAGCTCTTGTATAATGTATGCTTACATTAGCTATTTTATATTCATGAACTATATGAAAATAAAACATGCTACATTATCGTCATCTATTCATAACTTATAAACACACACATTTGTTAAATATGTTTAAAAACTCTAACAATTAAATTTGTTCGCAACCAAAAGAACCTTTGTTTACAGTTAGGGTTAGGGATATATAGAGAGATAAACAATAGGCATATTGCATCATGATTTATAAAAAAATAATATTCATAAATATTTAATAATCTGTTTTATAGTCAGAACACATTTTTCTGATTGCCAGAAACTTATTGTCGAAATATCACATTCATTTACTAATCAAAATTCAAACTTATACTAAATTTTATCAGAACCATCTTCCTCTCTCAAACAAATAAAAAATAGGAATAAAATTAAACATATCGGACGATATTACTTCGATTCTCAAGCAATCAAATAAAAACAAGGAATAAAATTGAACATATTGGACAGCATTACTTCAACTAAGAACTTTGTATAAAATGGAACATATCAGACAATTAATTATAACATACAATGTCTCAGAGTAGACCCACTGACAACTAAACTTTATGAGAAAATATTATCATCAAAACCTGTCATGATCACAAATCAAACTCTTAATACGACATAATTTACCATAATATATTTCTACTGTGATGCAAGACAGGCCTATAACTCTGGTATATGACCAGGAATTATCACCTTTCTATATAACACATAAACTTGCCTGCTGATTCTCCCTTCACTTGTCACTTAAAATAAAACTCCAAGAGATTTTGACACAGCTATCAGATTATCACAGGAATTGGAACAAATCACTTCACACGATTATAAAATTATATTCCAGAGATTCCTGGAAGCTGTTGAGGAAATATTTGTTAGATAGAGTTGAAGAGAACATTGATGTTGTATATATAGACTGACACTATCTCTCCTACAGGCTGATACACAATCTGTGGTAGTGTACGAGGCTAGATTGATCTCAGTGCCACTACAACACTACATGCACTGGTATTAGTGTGTTGGTACTTTCCTAGCAGCCACATAGATTATCTTATAAACTGTATTATATTGGAGGAAAAGAGAGAGAGAGAGAGCACCCACTCGACACAAACTAGGTCATTTCAAGACTAACACATGGTTTAATTTTATTTCAATAATTGTTTTCGTGTGGGGGTCTTTAGCAGTGGGAAGAAACCTGTTGATCTGGGGAAAACCAACCATGTTGGACAGGTGACCCTACTCCTTGTCACATACAACCGAGGAGAGGAGGAGGGTATTCGATCATCGATTGATACCTCCCTAGTTGACTCAATGACAGACTTTATGATACAGCAAACAGTTGATACCTAACCAATTGGCCATCCAGTTCTCCCCTCCCCCAAATAGATGGAAGATGAGCAGAAGGATGGATGAATGAACAGAGGGATGGATGAATGAACAGAAGGATGAATGAATGATGAACAGAGGGATGGATGAATGAACAGAGGGATGGATGAATGAACAGAGGGATGGATGAATGATGAACAGAGGGATGGAAGAATGATGAACAGAAGGGTGGATGAATGAACAGAAGGATGGATGAATGAACAGAGGGATGGATGAATGAACAGAGGGATGGATGAATGAACAGGGGATGGATGAATAAACAGAAGGATGGATGAATGAACAGAGGGATGGATGAATGAACAGTGGGATAGATGAATGAACAGCAGAGGGATGGATAAATGAACAGAGGGATGGATGAATGAACAGAAGGATGGATGAATGAACAGAGGGATGGATGAATGAACAGAGGGATGGATGAATGAACAGAGGGATGGATGAATGATGAACAAAAAGATGGATGAATAATGAACAGAGGGATGGATGAATGAACAGGATGGATGAATGAACAGAGGGATGAATGAATGATGAACAGAGGGATGGATGAATGAAGAACAGAGCAAAGATGTATAACTGAAATCGGAGATTGACAGATGGATAGACAGGATGAATGATAGAATTGAGAGAAAAGGAAAAGGAAGAATAAAATTTCTATTATTAGTGGTTTGATGAATCACTCAAAAGGGTTGACTATAATATGGAAGGCTGGATAGGGATGGACAGAGACACACACACAAACTAGGTCATTTCCGGAGTAAGATATGGTTTAATTTTATTTCAAAAATTCGCTTGTGCATAGGGGTCTTTAGCAGTGGGAGGAAACCGGGGGGGACCCAGAGAAAACCCACAAGGTTGGACAGACGAACCTTCTTCTTGTCACATCAAGTGAGAGAAATGGAGTTTAATGTCTGCTCGACACAAACCACCTCATTTCAACCAAAACCCATCCTCAATCTCAATGTCATACTTTATGATATAATGCTGACACTTTATACAGCATAGTTGATTCAATGACTAGACCATATGGTATAAAGTATAAACTGCATGTGTTATACAGCTCAGTTGACTCAATCAACAACAGACCTTATGATATAAAGTGAATTATCTAATGGTTTTTATCGATTAAACATTTTCCCGGAAAGATTACGAAAGCAAATTAAAAAGTGTGTAAACTTTAAACATTTCAACCTTACAATAATCTCATCGATTTTCGACTAGCTACATCGAGCCCGGAGGTGGATGTTATTTAAAGACGTCAATTTACAATTTTTGAACAATGCATCGAAAACAATCAAACATTTTAGTTGTCATAGTTATTAGATAAACATTTATACAACAACAATGCCCTGAATATATTTAACCCACCAGTGCAACATTTTAAAATGATGAACATTTTAATTACAAAATAACAGTAGAATTCAATTAGAACAAACTGAAGGAAATACCATTGATGACTGAGACTGAGCATGACAATATCAAACAATAGTAAACACCCTTAAAGATTTGTGTACATGTTTGTCCATATATTGATCAGAATTTACACAGGAAGATTTACATGTTCGATTTTGTAATAAAACATAAAATTATTATTGGTTGCATAAAACGATGTTATGATTGTCGCTGATTATGATGGAGTTTAATAGACATGTGATTTATTGGATGTCTAATTACAGTTGTAGCTTTTTAATCAACTTTGTTTTGTTTTTCATTTTCAGACTAAAAGATAGAGAAATGGTTTTTAGAGAGAGAGAGAGAGAGAGAGAGAGAGAGGGGGGTCAGAGAGAGAGAAAAGAAAGAGAGAGAAAGAGGGGGGGTCAGAGAGAGAAAGAGAGGTCAGAAAGAGTCAGAAAGAAATGGTGAATCAGAGCTAGAGATATACCTGGCCTCAGATTTCCACCCCTTACTAGGCACTTGGTCCTACACCAACCAGGCATTTGGTCCTACACCAACCAGGCACTTGGTCCTACACCAACCAGGCATTTGGTCCTACACCAACCAGGCATTTGGTCCTACACCAACCAGGCACTTGGTCCTACACCAACCAGGCACTTGGTCCTACACGATTGCAAGGGGGAACCGTAGTAGTTGGATTATATTTTGATCAAATATAATTTCAATATTAAAATATGAACGATCAAAGAAATGAATCTAGTGGAATTCTGTTAATTTCAATTTAAGGATAGAGTTCTACGGCCTAATTGAACTACTGGAATGAATTGTGAAAAGACAAAATTATCCTGTTTGCCAAATAAATCGATAGAGAGTTTAATTGGTCTCCAAAACAAAAAATATGAGAAATTTCTGAGCTGTGGCATAAATCTCAACAAAGAGACTTTAATAATCTGATTCCACTTAAAAATGCCATCAAAGTCGGCATAAATTCTACAGAAGCGTTGCGAAGGAGACTTTTTACATTTAATTAGGTTTTCTGTGTCTGGATATTCAATAATAGAACTCACGACTGTCATTGAAATCTCTCAGAGCAATTCAGTTTCTGGCCTTTGAATCGCGACAAATTATTCAAAGCAGGATTGAATAAAATAAAAATCTGTGGCGTCGATGGGCTGTCAAATCAATCGGTATCATCGCGTCCATTACTATAAACTCGACTAATTAGGCACAGCATTGTAACAGACTCCTGAGGGGATTTTAGCCGATAATTGAAACGGATGACTATATTATATTTATAATACCATGTTCATCTTGATAATTCTCGGTATAAAGTATAATATTAAAACTCAGGAGAGACAGGGCCTCATAATTCTATTATAGGTAGTTATAAATAAGGTCAACTTATAGGGAAACAAGGTGCTTGTGTCAGATGGGCACTCACATATTAACCAAATTTCAGAGAGAAAGAAAGAATGAAATGGGGTTTAAGTCCACTCGACACAAACTAGGTCATTTCGGGACTAACATATGGTTTAATTTTATTTGAATAATGTGCTTGCGCGTAGGGATCTTTAGCAGTGAAAGGAAACCTACGGAAACCAGAGGACCCAGAGAAAACCCCCGAGGTTGGACAGGCGACAGGACAGACGGGGCCTCATAATCCTATTATAGGGCACAGACTAATGAAGGAAATTTCAGTCATATAACACCAAATGGCAGCCTTTATTGGCTTCATACATGCAGAATAGGGAGACACTAAACTTTACTTCTATACAGTTTAGGTTATTCTGGGACTAAAATATGTTCTTTTTACTTCTCAAACTTCATGTAAATAAGTGATTTTATTGTTTATATGGTTTAAGTGGTATGTAAGAGACATTTCAACGAGGGTTCTCCCATTTTTATCATTCTTTGCTTGATAAATATGGTAGAAACCTCGTCCAAACCTCTCTGAAATAAATCCAAGTTTCAATTCCCTAGTTGTATGTGACAAGGAGTAAGGTCGCCTGTCCAACCTTGTGGGTTTTCACCGGATCCTCCGGTCTCTTCCCACTGCTAAAGACCCCTACCCACACCAATTTATAGAAACAAAATCAAACCATGTTAGTCCCAACTAAGTGTGTGTCGAGTGGATGTTAAACCCCATTTATCTCTCTCACTCTATCATACTAAATAATATAATATAATAAACTCTCAAATAAGGTAATTGCAGTATAAAAATCTTTTGACTGCAAGTCATCAAACAGTTTCCAGGGAAAATACATATTTAATTTCAAACACTCGCATTTAATAAGAGTAATTTTCCCTGAACATCACACAATTAAATATAATTCCTGATATATCATTATTTTGTAATTTAATAGATATTCAGACTCTTTCTACGCTCATAAACGATCGATAGGATAAAATGGAGTTGAACATTTTGTCAGCACAATCCTTAGGTCATTATGGGACTAACATGTAGTCATTATGAGACTAATTGCGATATTAAGGAAACTAAGATACAATCATTGTGAGACTAATATATGGTCATTATGAGACTAACACATGAGACTAACATGTGGTCATTATCATTATGAGACAAACACATGGTCATTATGAGACTAACAAGTGGTTATTATGAGACATGGTCATTATGAGACTAACATGTGGTCATATGACACTAACACATGGTCATTATGACACTAACACATGGTCATTATGACACTAACACATTGTCATTGTGAGACTAACATGTGATCATTATGACACTAACACATGGTTATTATGAGACTAACATGTGATCCTCATTATTAGACTAACAGGTGACCCTCATTATGAGACTAATATATTATGTTTTTTTCTTGTATGGTCACGGGGGTGCAACACTACAATGAAGACTTTTTCTCCAAACTTCAACTATGTCTGCACTCCCCCATCTTCAATAGAAGGCTTGATCTCGCCTTAACTACATACATCTTATCAAGCCCTTCACGTAATACCCTGCATATTTCACCACTAAGTTCGATTGTCACAAGCCCAGCTTGGGAATCTATCAGATTCATCGGTCGTTGTGAATACCAAGTCTCGTGCTTTTAGCTAAAATGCCTACATGTGACAATCGAGTTGCAAAGTTCAAAGATCGGTTGTTGTTTTTCCATGAGTTTCTTAATTTAAAAAACCCTGTTTGTTTATATTTATAGTGTGTTATGTGCCACGAACTCTGATTGGACAATGCTAATTAGTCACTTGTAAAAACAACGAGCGCAAAGTTCGGGAATTGCTGAGTATTCAAGCAACGGCTAGATGTTGTAAAACTCTCGAAAGTTGCTAAAGGAGCATGGCACTCCCCATGCCCTATGTTTACGGGTAATTCCCTCTACAGATCTTATCTTTGTTAATCCATTATATTATGTACTTGTAATCAATCAAATAGTAAACAGGATAGTGTTTTAACTATTTCACGGGGGGTTGAGATGGCGTAGTGATCTAGAGTGCCACGCTTCGACCTCTAGCTGGCCGGTCACCTCTGGCTTACGGCTGTGGTTTCGAGCCCTGGTGTGAGCATATGTGGCATGGAAATAGAGGCGCTTTCTCAACCTCGTGGGTTTCCCCCCCGAGCACTCCGGTTTCCTCCCGCTGCTAAAGACCCCTACGCGCAAGCGAATTATTGAAATAAAATGAAACCATATGTTAGTCCCAAAATGACCTAGTTTGTGTCAAGTGGATGTTAAACCCCATTTTTCTCTCTCTCTCTCTCTATTTCATTTCAAATTGCATCAATTTATTCTCGACTTGTGCTAAATCAACAGCATCAATAAATGGAGTTATCCCCCTTATAACATTGACCGGGCAGTCAAGTACAAGATTTCACTGTATAACTTAAACCTCTGTCATTTCGTGGTGTGTATATTGTAACTTGGCTATTCTTTTGTTTATTCATATAAACATTTATGTTTTTTATAATCATCTTTACATTGTAAAGCACCACAGAATGTTCAGCGCTATAGAAAACGATTATTATTATTTATTTTTGACTTCACACCTATTTGTGGAGTGGAGAAGAGAGGAGGCAAAAACCCTGTCCTGTTTAAACCATCAAAATATGTTTTGTCGTTGACCAGACGTCCCCAATAACCAGTGTAATTATCAAGAAGGGAAATACAACATCTGCTGCAGACAATATGTCAGACACAGGCAACGGGGCATTATTTCACCATCAAGAATGATTTCTTAGGAGTGTTCCGGACACATTCTCAGTCCCTCCCAAAAATTCTGTACTCCCACCAAATTTTATGAGCTGGCTACAGGCCCGTATGGGAGATTAGATAAAGAGCTGGCATCTCTTAATAGTCAAAAATTTGATAATGTAAAAGGCATATGCTGAAAATTTCAATCAAATTGCTTGTTAACGACTAGAGAAGCCTAGTCGAAACGTCGCTCAGTAATAAGCAGTAATTGTACTCCATAGAATTGTGACCTGTATGCTCTAAAGTACTTTGAACCAAGAAATGAGCATTTGAATTTTAGGCCTAGCCTCAATCATCATTACCAAAATCAGTACAAAAAAAAAACATAGTCTCCATTATGAATTCCGCATAAACTTCAAAATTCTTAGCATGGTCTATAAATGCATGAATAATGCTGCCCCAGACTACCTCAGTGATCTCAAAAAACAGCAAGATTCCGACCACCATACACGATCGATCATCAAGCAAAGATCTCCTAAAATTGCCAACATCAAACTTAGTTACCTATGATGATCGAATGTTTGTGGAATGACAAACACTTGAACACTTCCATCAAAACTGCCAAAACATTACTTGACTTTAGAAAAAAGTTAAAAACCCACCTTTTTCGACTAGCGTATCCAGAGTTACATTAAAAGCGCTTAGAGCACGCCTCGGCATGGAATGGGCGCTATATATATGACTTTATTATTATTATCCATTTTTGGATAAATGAGCGTTGACGCAAATCCAGTGAAGATTTGACAGGCAGCTTTAGATCTTACCTAATGTATGTTTAACGCCTTGTCTGGCCTAATCCCTCAACGGTCGGTCATATTGTCAACAACAGACTGGTCGTCATTGTTTGTTTCTATTGATACTCGGTGTTCACGTCCGATACAAGGTTCAAGCTGTCTCAACTATGTCAGTAAGATCTGTTATAATATTTCCTGTCCGTGTTAATAATTCAAGATACTTAATAAAGTCATCTATATATATTCAGGCACTGTTTACAAAGTATAGTAGCCTATATTCAAACACAAATTCTTATATATTACAGAAATGTGACGGAAATTATTAAACAGTCGTTAATTTTAACATATTCTACTTCAGTTGACCGAGAATTCCACAGATTTGAACATAAATGATCCAAGATTGGTGTTGTTGTCATGGGAACTATTCATAATAATGCATTAGGTTGGATTCTCTGCCGCTCGCGTGAGACACAATGAAATATTAATGTCACCGGTCCATGGTTTTAGGTTTTAGGGTTATCTAAACGTTAACTATCTGTTTGGTGGGGGTGGGGAAGAGCCACTCTTTCCTCCCCCTTTTTTAGTAATTAACAAATTTGGTACAAGCCTCACATCCCCTCTCCACAGACAAACCACCAATCTCTTTGTAGGAGACGTAGACATCTGCCTCACAGCCCTTTTTTAATAAATTAATTATAGGAATCAACTAAAAAAATACATACATAATTATAGGAATCAACTAAAAAATACATACAAACAGTTTTAATAATTTTTGACAAATCTTACACAAACTCGATCTTTTCTCCATTCATCTCCACAGCCAATCCGCCTTCCTTTCTTAAGGGGGGTGGGGGGGGCTGACTGAATGCGTGCTGTATCATAAGGTCTGTGATTGAGTCAACTGGCTGGCGTGGTTTTGATTCCGAGGTTGTATGTGACAATGAGTAGGGTCGCCTGTCAAACCTCATGAGTTTTCTTCGGGTCCGGTTTCCTCCCATTGCTAAAACTATTGAAATAAATTGAGTAAGAAATGGGGTTTAACGTCCTCTCGACACAAACTAGGTCATTTCGGGAATAACATATGTTTTTTTTTTTTATTACAATAATTTGCTTACACGTAGGGGTCTTTAGCAGTGGGAGAAAACCATAGTGTCCGGAGGAAACCCACAAGGTTGAGAAGGCGCCACTATCTCCATGCCACATACGCTCACACCAGAGCTCGAAACCACAGCCGCAAGCCAGAGGTGACAGGCCAGATAGAGACCGAAGCGCGACACTCTAGACCACTAGGCCATCCCAACCCCCCTTATTATAATAAAATAAAATGTGAGGCCCGAATTGACCTAGTTTGTGGCGAGTGGATGTTGAACCTCATTATATTCCACTATATGCCCTTCGGGCATCTCAGATTTATATTGCATATTTTCTTATTGATCTAATAAAATATGTATACTTTACTCAACATTTAAAGTCTAAAAATAGCACAATTGCGCACGCAGCACTGTGGCAACATCCGCCTAGCAACATGTATAAAACGAGATAGATCTCAGCACAAGTTGTCTTTTTCTTTTTTGATCTAGACCATGACTAGTGGTACACTACTCATATAATATCGTATACTTTGGTTTGTTTTATCTTACCTTTATGTTGCGATTTTGTTGGATCGTAGATTCAACTCCTTATTTCCTAATCGCTACCAATACGTTGTGCTGGTTCATACCTTTTTTGTGGCGTAGTTTCACGCCCGCTTATCGCTAGGATAGATTTAGTAAATCTCCAAGCGATGATTTTGAAGGTTGTCCGGAGAGTCGGTTTTCTATAAATATAAACCCTTTAGACCCGGACATTCTCATCTTTGATGAAGGTAATACCTCTTGTTTTATATGAGGATATGATCGGTAGAAGTCGCCATTAAATTATAAATAACTAAACCGGATGTTTACATCGTAACGAGGCGGCTGAGGGACAAGCAATAAATCGTATTTTTAAAAAAGAAAGGTAAGGTTCCTTCTAAATTTTGTGACTACAACAAGATTCGTGAATGTCCCAATCAGGTAGATCAATTCAGACCGAGTGGTTTTGCCATTACGGATACTGTGGATTCTTTTGTTTCACTATATTTAAATCTACCTCGATGTTTACCGCAGCCATTTTGACATTTTTTTCATGTCGGTAATATTACTTTTAAAGTTTTAGTATTATAAACTCTAATAATAACCGTGTCGCTTCTACACGTCTATTTCGTGGTGTGATAATCATCTTTTTCCACCCCCGATACTGTTGCATATTCAGAATGAATATATATTTTAATGAAAATCATTATGCTTTTACTTTTTCTACCACCTACAAAGGGATAATAATAGGCATGTTGCATCTAAGTCCTATCGGTAGTTTTAAAATAGTAATAACAATTATAGTCTACCGCCGATAAAGATAAGGGATATATAGGCATGTTGTATCTAAGTCCTATACCGGTAGTTTTAGTAATAACAATAGTTATACCGCCGATAAAGATGATAAGGGATATATAGGCATGTTGTATCTAAGTCCTATACCGGTAGGTTTAGTAATAACAATAGTCTACCGCTGACAAAGAGATAAATAGGCCTGTTGCATCTAAGTCCTATACCGGTAGTAACTAATATAATAGTCTTATACATGACTAATTCAAATGAAAATGAGGTTTTTAATGACACAGTAGCCAACAAATTTATAAAACTTAGCTAAGAGATGATTTTAAAATCAATTAAATTTTATATTTTTTTTTTTAAAAACGATTTTGTTTACAGACAATAATATTAATAATAATGTCATTATGATTGGTGAGAAATAAAATGAACTTTAACTTCCTACTGTTTTTATCTGACTGTGTTGATGATGAAGACAGGGTCATTGACGAGCACAAGACTCATACAGTCAAAGGCGTCATATTGTTCATGCCAGTCTGTGGAACGTATAGTTCATAATTTTTAACCCTAAATCAATAATGTAATGATTTTATAACTGACAGGGGTTCGATGAGTTTGATATTTTCCCCGTTCTTTATGGTGACAGTGCTGTAATTAAATGATTTGATCGTTAATTTATAAATTAGTTAATGTGGTTACCACAAAACGTGTTGAGATCGATTGATTAACTGGCCGTTAAAAATCCTATTCAAGAAAATTACTAATGTATGTGGCCAGGTTGCCCCATCCGGTGGATACCGTCTGACATTTAGTCAGTTTTACCCCATCAAGCACAGTCAATAGATGCGACTATTCAGGAGGGACAGAAGATAATTGGCCTAGGTGTTTCACCCTTATTGTCATTGCTGTTAAAACATTGGGATCAAGACGCCCCAAATATTTTGCTGATTCAGTAGTGATCCTCATGGGTAATACCCACTTGGAACTGTCTTTTAAAACATAGGCATTTCCTTAAACGCATTTAAGTCGTTGATATCACCCACTCTGTTCTTTCAATCAGTCAGTCGACATGACTTTATGAGGACCAGATTTGACTGTCATGTTCAAGAGATAGATAAGTCAGAGAATTATATGACAGACATATATGTTTTATTTGATAATCATGTCATGTTGTGTTGGGCACTAATCAGCAATCCATTTGCAGGCGCCCTTTTTTCAAGGCAGCATCAACCCAGCTACTGCTACAGTAAGATCTGTAGATATACTTTTGTAGCCAGTCAGATTTCAAATATTTTTTAAGCAGTTGTTCTATCATGAGATTAGATAAATGGATTCAGATCTCAATACAGTTAGCAGATACCGCTTTGAGTTTGCTACAACCACCTTTTCAACTTTACTTGCCTAACCACCTCTATATAATTCAGAGCATATGGAGTTAGTTGATTAATTAACTGTTGAGTAAGAGTGCTCTTGTTCCAGGTTATCCCTGGTTTTAATACCAATCAGTTTATATATATCCTCTTAGTCCAGAAAAAGACAGACGATTATCGTCCTGTTATAAACCTGAAAAATTTACTTTACAAGTTAGTTATGGACATTTTAAACAAAAGAATTATACTTTGGATAATATACATACATGTAGAGGTGATTTTCTATCATTTGTGGATCTTAAAGATGCCCTTTTTCTATTCGTCCAGATCATCATAAATGTTTTCGTATTTTTTGGTGAGACCAAAATGGTTGAGATAATTTATCTCCCTGTCAGAGTTTCCTCAGCTCCAAGAGTTTTTTCTAAGTTTTCAAATCAAATTTTGCAAACCTTCACAAGCAGTGTATACATTGTTCATATAATATAGACAATTCCATTTCTTTTCCCACTAACAACACTGCGAGAGAATGTGTTTATACACACAGAAAAATGTTACTGTTAGATATTTTCAAAAGCTAGGCTTTTGTATAAATGAACAAAATTCTATTTTTTAGGGTTTACTATTAATTGTCATTTATTTACTGATCTCTTACTCAATAAAAGATAGATGAAGTAAAAACCAAGGCAAAGCTTTGGTAACATCAAACTGGGCTCATTTTCTCGACCAGTAATACTGTTAGCACCTTTTTTACATAGATAAAAGAGTAGCTTTAACAGAATGTATTTATTCATACATGTATATGGGTATTTCCCTCAATGACGGTTAAGTTAAATTGGTGGTTTCGTATAACAATAGCAATTAAAATGGTAACCCTATTAGGCCACCCCTCACTCTTGTGTCTTTATTTTGGATGCTTCTCTTTATGGATGGGATGCTCACTCCTTATGATTTCATGCCTATGAGCTTTGGAATAGTTCAGAATCTCAATAAATTATCTTAAACTGCTGGATTGAGATCATTGATTATATATGCAGCAATTTATCTACAACAAGATATCCTATGTTTATCATATATTTATAATATTGGGGAACAATAGATAAATTGTTTTAAAATAAGCAAACAAATTTGTGCTTATAGAAATATTTATTTATCTGCTAAATATATATCAATTATGCCTTATAGTATAGCCAATTTATTATCTAGACATTTTTCTGATGTCACAGAATTGAAGTTGAATAAACACATTTTCAGAGGGTTTGTAACCTTTTATTTGTACTGGACATAGATCCATTTACATCACAGCTAATTTTCCAAGTTGTAAAAAGTATGTGTCTTGACAGTCAGATCCATTTTGTTTGGCTCGATGATGTATTTAGATTTGTTGTTTTATTTTCCATCCATACTTTTTTCTCCGCTCACTGAAAGTTTGTGTACCGGTAGTTGCAAAGTATCTCAAAATATATATGCTATAATTATAGTGCCAGGGTGGCCAACACCGGTATAGTGTTCTTGACTCTTAGCAATACTAATTTCAAACCCCATTCATTTGTTCCTACCGAAGAACCACCTGCATTTTGTTCAACATGGGATGTGCCACCCCATGGGAGGCAAAAGTTTATACATGAACGCTCGTTTCATATTAACCAATCCCTCACTAATAGAGGACTATCACAACACACTACTGACACTTATTGTCAGGTCCTGGAGACCAGGAATTTATAAACAGTATAATCTGGCCATGAGATGATGAATTTTTAGGCAGTTTGGAAACAAATTGATCCTTTGGGATCCCACTGTAGAAAGTATTGCAAATTATTTAATCTTGATCCTACAAAATGTGGTTTTGAAGCAACCTGGAGTGTTTCTATTTAATTTTCTTTTGCAAGTTAGAAGATATAATTTTGAATTTTCTCACTTATAAAACAGTGAGCTTATTGGCTCTAGATTCAGCCCAAAGGTGCCAGACATTAACAGCTTTTAGATTTAATCGCTTTCTAGATTATGGCGATGCTATTACCTTAGGAGTTAGTAGAATTTTGAAAACTTCTGGTCAATCTTATACCAAGTCAAATTGGATTAGTTTACTGATAAAATTTTATGTCCATGCTATACTGTCCATGCTATACTCTGCAGTATTATCTGAGTTTAACTCAAGATGTTAGGAAGTCTTTTCAAATGGTTTGTATTCTCATACATGTATTACGCTCAGAGCAGTAATGCCATCTACCTCTGGCCGTTGGCTTGAGAAACCATTTTTTTGTACTGGCAGGAATTGATATTTATGTATTTAAGCGGCAATCAATTCATTCAACTTCCTGATCTACATCTTTTATATTCTGGATGCTATATTTCAGACAATCTTAAAACAGTATCATGGAACTATGATAAGTTTGTTATTTTACGAGTTCTATGATATAGATCTACACAAAATAATGTATTTTTTAACTATATGGACAAATTTTAACAGCCTACTATTTGTTTTCTTTTTTTGTTGACAACCCTTTGAATGATGCAATATAAATCTGAGATGCCCGAAGGGCATATAGTGGAATATAATCTCCTCTCATCCGAGCGCCCGAAGGGCGCGATGGATGAGAAGGATTATATGAATATATATAGCCCGAGGGCTCGAGGATTTATATTCCCTCCCTTTAAGCCCTCCCAGTGCTATATATATGGTTGCCAACAAACTTTAAAGAGACAACTTGTGCTGAGATCTATCTCGTTTTATACATGTTGCTAGGCGGATGTTGCCACAGTGCTGCGTGCGCAATTGTGCTATTTTTAGACTTTAAATGTTGAGTAAAGTATACATATTTTATTAGATCAATAAGAAAATATGCAATATAAATCCTCGAGCCCTCGGGCTATATATATTCATATAATCCTTCTCATCCATCGCGCCCTTCGGGCGCTCGGATGAGAGGAGATTTTTCTCTCTCTCATTTATCCTTTCTAAAGATTTTATATAAGTCCCTGTTTATAACAAGGGAGATAAATTTGTACAATTTATATTTCTTTCTATGGTATAATTGTTACAGAATAATAATGACATGTCTAGCAGCCATGTTGCCTGCTTCTAACACGGTCAGTAGATGAATAGCTGTTACATATTTATGAGACAGTCGTCTAGCAGCCATGATGCTCGCGTCTAACATGAACAGACGTAGGTCTCATTCAATCTCTGTGATATACGCAGGTTCATTAATACGACAGACAACGCTTACAGTCAAAATCATGACAAATGAAAAGACTAGCAGAGAATATTGGCATTCTAACTGATCTCACGATCTGGAATGCTCAAATCAAATTATTTCCAGAGAACGGAGATTCCAGCCTCCTTCAGATTAAAAACATTTTCCGTAGATTCTGTCAATTTTCTGCCTTTTGTATCACCGCAATCAATGGCAACACACGCTTCTATGGAACGGATATTCCTGCCTCCTTGAAAATAAAAGCACTTTGAGGACATCTCATAAATGATGTGTTCTGTCGTAGCAGCAAGCTACTATTGGTTTAATTATGTGGGGTGATGAAGATTCTAATTATAGACGTTAGGGTGGGTTTATGTTTAAAAAGACAAGAATTTTAAAAACCTCTCAAATGGTTACACTTTTGTAAATAAATAAGTTGTAAATAAAATAAAACCAAGTAAGAACAATCCAAACTATTAGATAACGGTAGAGGCCAATATCATCCAGCCCCGAGTTCACAAAGAATCCTCAGTTCAAAATTTTCTCAAATTTGTTTGCCTTGTTTTAAGTAACATTTCACCCTTTATAAAACTTTTGATGTTTTAATGTATCAAATACATCAATAAGAAACTATATGCTAATAAAGTTTTGAGTTTCTGGATCAATGATATTTCACATAAACAGTGATTGAAAGTTGAGTAAATTCTTAACTGAAGGCTGAGAATGTTTTGTGAACTCGGAACTTGTCTTATATTATTGTAATCTTAGGTCTTGGTAATATTGTAGGGTAAGCTTTCTCTTCTGGACACCAGTTATCACTGTTTGTTGTGTATTTTCTACACGGGGAACAGTCCATTTGCTGATTACACTATTTTACCTCAAACATTTTTTATGATTTCTAATTTTGTCAAATGTTTTGGAATGTTCGTACTTAGTTTTATTTTATGAATTATGCGTATCATGGAAGAGAAATATTATATGAACACTCTGATTAAAATACAGGGATCTATTTTACGAAATTTTACCGAAGATAAAATCCAAATTTTAGTATTTTGATTGGATAATATTGGATTGATTTTAGTGTTTAGCCAATCAAAATTAAAGTATTTACTAAAATTTGGATTTTAGCTGAAGTTAAAATTTCGTGAAACAGGGTCCAGATCTATAAATTATTTTGTTCATAAATACTTTCCATGGCTGACATGATCAGTGGGCGTATGAGCGGCTTTTGACACTATGAAATCAGACATTGATTAATCTAGTGGTTTACCCACAGTCGCTGTAACAGGTCATTCCGTTGGCCAACTTCTCACATCAATAGGAACATCAAGTTAGCGAGCCAGCGCCTCTCCCACTAAGCCACCATGATGTATGTACGCATGTATGTATGTGTGTACGCATGTATGTCTGTATGTATGTATGTATGGGATAATGAAGACGAGCACACACAATACAGACTGTGTTGTGAGGAGAATTTTGCCCTGACAGTGGCACTACAGCCTACTCTACTTTTGTTTTTTGTCCCATCCCAACAACTATGCATTGTCCCTTTCCAGTACCACTGACAAGGAGACTTCCTCGGCCAACAAAGGGGTCAAACATAGGACCACCAGGTTAGCAAGTAAACATCGAACTCACTGGTCCAACATCAGCTCCCTTGAATTTGATGATCTAAAACATTTTTTTAAATCAAGGGTAATTTTGTTCGACGGAACGATTAACGAGAAAAAAATCATGGATACATGTTGTATTAATTATTGTGCTTAGTAATCAATATCTGCTACACCATTTTTTCTGATAATAATTGAACTATCTTACCGTCTCTGTAACTTTACATCAATAAATATATAAATTCAACTTACCTGAAAAAAAAAGAACAAAATTTTATAAGAAAAATATTAGACAATTAATTGTGATGATTAAAAAATAATTGTGTGGACGACAGAATTCTGCCATTATTTATATGTAATAGGATGTTTCATCGGAAATCGAAACCACCACAGGCATGGAATCTATACATCTCTACTGAGTAAGCTCAAGGGAGAGAGAAAGAGAAATGGAGTTAAACCTCCACACTCAACACAAACTAGTTTTTTTTGAGACTAACATATGTATCAATTCTATTTCGACAATTCGCATGCACATAGGAGTCTGTAGCGGTGGGAGGAATGAATACATGAGGTTGAACAGGCAGGTCTACTCCTTGTCACATACAACCAGGGAGTTGAAACCATGCCAGTTGACTCAATAACAGGCTTTATGATACAGCGCGCACATGCTAACCATTATAACCTACAACTATAAGTCATTTGGAAATATATTGAAATTTGAGATTCCACAAGATAGGACAATCTAGGAATCCCAAGATTTACAAACAGTCACAAAATACACCACATAGGCCTACATCAATACTACAAACAGTCACTCCACATCCATGAAACAGTAACATCAAGCATCACATATACTAAGTGTGGATTACATGTATATTAACTGGTGTATATTATAATACTGTGTATATCCTAAGTGTGGATTTTATGTATATTTACTGGTGTATATTGTAACACTGTGGATTATATGTATATTAACTGGTGTATATTGTAATGCTGTGTATTCTAGATGTGGTATATATGTATATCTACTGGTGTATATTATAATACTGTGGATACAAAGTGTGGACTAGATGTACATTTACTGGTGTATATTGCAACACTGTGGATTATATGTATATTAACTGGTTTATATTATAACACTGTAGGCCTATATACTAACCCTGGTATATATGTATATTGACTGGTGTATATTATAATACTGTGTATACTAGTTGGGGATTATGTCTGCCTTGTCCATGGGTCTGTTTTATCAGTTCTGTTTGTGTGTGGTGCAGTCCTTCTGTATTTACTGATGGAATATTCAGACAATAAATCATCGTTTATAAATGAGTAGTATTTACTAGAAGTCAGATTAATCTGGAACTATGAAGACCGGAAGACTCTGATTACCATTCCAATTTAATAAACGGTACTAATTACCTCAATATGTGAGGCAGATAGAACCACTAAAACACTCACAGGGGGTTCGAAAATTCTTACGGAAATTAACCGCTTAGTATAGCTTATAATCATTAAATCATTAATCAATTCATTTAAACAAAATTCCATAAATACCCAGTTAATGAGAGAGAAAGAGAGGGAGAGAGAGAGAGAGAGAGTAGGTTATGGTATAATTCATTAGGCTTCTGGCGAACCCAGGAATCTGATATATTTAAGTACTGAGAATTATGCGTTTGAAATTTGTTCTCTGTGTCCTTCAAATAATAACGTTTATTTTAATGGCGTTCCGAGTCCTGATGTATATGTATGAAATATTAAATCATAAATAAATGTTAATATTTAATGGCTACAGAGATAACAACAGAACAGAAATTTCAAACATATAATTATCAATACTTAAATCTTTCAGATTCCTGGGTTCCCCAGAAGCACAAATGGGGATCTTCAGCAAAGGGAGGAAACAGAGAGAATAGGAAATGGTATAAATGCTTATGGCCGTCTTCACCAAAAGAGAGGAAACAGCTCGACAGCATGCAGAAAACTCTTGGCTAGAAATAAATGATGAATTAGTTAACTAAAAATAATTTGCATATAAAGTTTTAGAATAAAATAATACAATCTTCTGTCTAGGATCCATTTTTATAAATAACAGACTTTCAGATTTATAAAGTCTAGAAATAGATTTGAAGATATGAATGCCTAAAAAATGAACACTGAAGATTAATATTTTATATAAATGTGATCAATTTGATATGAATGTAGTTTTTGTTATTCTGTAAAGAAAGCTCCCATAATCTAAATATGTTGAAGGTCAATATGTTACATAAATGTGATAAACTTTATACAAATGCTGTTTTTTGTTATAAAGCCATGTTTTTATTCCCTAAAGCGAAATCTAAATAATGATAAAAAATATACTGAACGTCAGGCATTTTATATAAATATTCTAAACTCTATAAAAATGTATTTTTTCTTATAAAAACAATTTCTATTTCCTTAACTAAGCCCCCATTTTACATATCCACCCACAGATATATAATATAATTATTTTGGTTTTTTTTAAAGAAAATTGATGATTTTAAACCAAAATTTGAAATGGGCTAATGTTTGGCTTGAATAATGGAAGAGAGGTTACACGCATAGCATGTTTCCCAAATCCAATTTACTGAATAAAAAATATTGTTTATGAAACCAAAAACTGGACAAATGAAGATGACTTTAAACAGACAAGATCGCATGTAGAAAGTAATTACGATGTTTTTTTCTAATTAACGTCTGTAATTTTATATCACCTCAGCTGAAAATATCCCACACGAAATCACAAATCACGTAAAATATTTCACATATTGCACGCTGTTTTTCTTAAGATTTGATGGTGACACTCTTGGGACTTGATTTGAAAACATGAAGAAGAAAACAGAAAGGATATGAATGTAGTTGAAATTGGTTTTTAATATAAAACAAATAATATTAAAACAAGATAAAGAATAAATTGTCTGCAGATGTCTAAAAAAGGAGAGTAAAAGAGAGAGGTTTAATGTCCACTTGACACGAACTAGGTCATTTCGATACTAACGCATGGTTCTATCTTATTTCAATAATTTGCTTGCGCGTAGGGGTCTTTAGCATTGGGAGGAAACGGGAGAAAGCCAACAAGGTTGGACATCCAACCCCAAACTGATCCCGCAGTGAATATTCGCTTGGCCGCTACAATCACTGATAAGCATGACATCGACGAGGCTTAATGAGTACGGCATATTAACTTTTTTACTCCGACAAATTAAATTCTCAAACATTTTTTTGAGGTAAAAGAAAAATAAATAAAGACGTTTGAAGTATTTGTAGTTAAAAAATAATTCCTATTTAGTGTAAATGGGCATTAAAATGAGTAAAATGCATCATTTTGTCCGAAGCAGTTAGGTGTTAAGTAAACATTGCACGAGCCGTTGAGCCAATGACTACGAGGCGTGCAAGTCAACGCACATGTTTTAGACAGCCATCCGTTACAGGGATATTTCGTTAGTAATTCTCTGTGAAACAGGTTGATCCAACCCTACTCCTTGTCACGTACAACCGGGTATATGAAACTATCCAGTTGACTCAATGACAGACCTTATGATATAGTAAGCACCTGTTAACCATTCCGCCATCTAACCTCCCTGTAGAGTAGGACCACTATATACATACTGTAGAGTAGGACCACTATACATACTGTAGAGTAGGACCACTATATACATACTGTAGGGTAGGAGCACTAAACATGCTGTAGGGTAGGACCACAAAAATACTGTAGAGTAGGACCACTATATACATGCTGTAGCGTAGGACCACTATACATACTGTAGGGTAGGACCACTATATACATGCTGTAGCGTAGGACCACTATACATACTGTAGGGTAGGACCACTATATACATACTGTAGGGTAGGACCACTATATACATACTGTAGGGTAGGACCACTATATACATACTGTAGGGTAGGACCACTATATACATACTGTAGGGTAGGACCA
Source organism: Patella caerulea (assembly GCA_036850965.1). Taxonomy (NCBI): domain Eukaryota; kingdom Metazoa; phylum Mollusca; class Gastropoda; family Patellidae; genus Patella; species Patella caerulea. The sequence goes on along the minus strand of JAZGQO010000006.1, from coordinate 60,814,461 downwards.
CTATATACATACTGTAGAGTTGGACCCAGATAAGACCACTGTATACAGTTGATCCCGAACAACTTAGTGACAAATAACTTAATTGTGTTTCTAAAATTAACAATATTAGATGGCCTGCATCATTTCCAATTTATTCTCAGATCGACGACTGACAAGGTCAACATACGACCTGCTTTATTTTCAGATGCTCTGAAAATTCAAAATCATGTTTCACAAAAACTTAATTGCTATATAGATAGTCGTTTTATAAAACTGGGACACGACGATTCCTAAACGGATGAAAAAAAGAATTTTGTACAATAAAAATAAAATATTTTGATGATCACTTTGACCTAACACAAAAGAAATGAAATACTTGCATTTTATGCTCTACGGTTTTGATGACATCTCAAAAATAGTTTGTTTATAAAGAAGAGATACAGGCTCATATAACAACACAGCGGCGGATCGAATGTTATATTACTTTTACACGGAACAAGTTGACCCACTGGAACCAATTATAGCCAGCTAAACCAAGAGAAAATCTGATTGAAAACCATGTTACTCTAAAATTATCGCGCACAAGGCATCGTGGCTGTTTATTTTATGCTCCTTTACAAGAATTTAACGGCTTTGGCTTGAGTTTCGTTAACGATAAATCAGTCATTGTTCAACAGGTTCTCCTTGTGTGAATTTAAAAAAAAAGGTTGATTAAAAACTACGAAAAAGTCAGTATAGTTAGTAATCTCCCCAAGTTTGGACGGTGATGATAAAATTATTTTTATGTTTTGCAAGGCCACACAAATTGGAAGATCCCTGAGAACACATAACAAGATCTTAAGAATTTTGCTTCAATGACAAAAAAGCAAATTTAGAAAAGGACAATATTTTGAACTTGTCAAAGGCCATTAGTTCCAAAGCTTTGGAAAATTTTACAAAAAATGTTAAAGCCCCAATACCACTCTTGTTGTAACTGAATAATATGTTCCAATCTTCATTCTGGTCAACAAATTGTATTATTTTAGAATATTCCAATTAAACGATGATATAAATTTCATCTAAACACACCTAATTTAAAAAATTGGAAAAATTCAACCAATTGATTTGAAAAGTCTAACGTAAACCTTTCCAAATGTGACTTGGATTTTAAAATATTTTCGAACCCTCTGGACAAGTAAAATAGGTTGTAATGGATAATTTACACAACAGGTAGGACACTTAAACATCTAGTACTTAGAATAAGGGTATTATTTATTTTCTGGAGCTACCAAGCCAGCAAGAATGTTATTGTCCCTTTAAATTACTTTGGTCTGACGCAATAATGCATTTATAAAGCACCGTCCCATCAGTCCAACATAATGTGCTGCTTGCCAAAATGTCATCTAATGGAGGAAATGAAATGAAATGGGGTTTAGCGTCCGACAGTTCAGCTACGACTGGCCTAATGAAGACAAGCATACACCACACAGTGTACTATAAAATGGGATGGGGGGGGTAGGATGGCCTAGTTGTCTAGAGTGCTGCGCTTCAACCTCTAGCTGGCCAGTCATCTTTGGTTTGCGGCTGTGGTTTCGGTCCCTGGTGTGAGCGTATGTGGCATGGAGATAGGGGCGTCTTCTCAACCTTGTGGGTTTCCTCCGGGCACTCCGGTTTCCTCCCACTGCCAAAGACCCCTACACGCAAGCGAATTATTGAAATAAAATAAAACCATATGTTAGTCCCGAAATGACCTAGTTTGTGTCGAGTGGACGTTAAAACCCTATTTCTCTCTCTCTCTCACTATAAAATGGGGATTAACGTCCCACTGTTCTGCTCGGACTGGGCTAATGTGGACAGGTCTTCTAATACCAACCCACGAATGAAGATAATTCGCCACCTCAACATAATGCCTTAATTTCAACCCTGTTCACGATCTTTGACAGTTTACTAGCATTTCGGGACTAACATATGGTTTAATTTCACTCAATAACTTGCTTGTGTGTAGGGGTTTTTAGCACTAGGAGGACACCGGAGGACTCAGAGAAAACCCATGAGGTTGGACAGGCGACCCTACTCCGTACAGGAATCCTCTATAGAATTTATCAAATTGTGTGTGTAAATTTCAACAGAGCTTTTGATAAAAAAAAGAAAGTTTTTGGAGAAAAAAACCATGATTTGAATTGTAAAAATAATAATTGCCGATAAAACGCTGGAGACTTGCTTGGTTATTTTCAAAATCACCTGAAAACAGGATTGAAACCAGAAGAGACATCATTGATCTTATGGCTGTATTTAGCTTTAACCCAATTGGATCCAGGTCACTGCAGTTAAAAACGTAATTTAACAATGTCGGCAATGTTAAAGACTCCCAAAATCATTGAAATGCCTATACATGATTCCGACTCAGATTATATTGATGACACCGATTCTCAAGACGATATTTCTGATGAAAATGATTTAAAATGATTTGCAAATTATAGATCACCTTATCCCCTTCAACTTTGTTATTGGTGTCAAGAGTCCATCTGCACTTATAATTATCCGACAGTAGTCGATTGTAATAGGCATACAAAATATTTCACGTTAGTCATTTTTTAGCCTGACCACTTGACGTCATAACGTCAATATGACGTCGACCGGTTAAGGGTTAACGGGCCTGTAAGACGTTTGCCTGTGAGATATTAAACCACATTCCATTTCATTTCATTTTTCTACGGCTATATGTCTACCATCTGCCTGCTCTTTATCAATTTCCAGCTGTCACGGGTTGAACTACATACGATTTCCATGTCAGTTCAGCAGACGAAAGTGTCAGAAGGAAATAGAGAACGGAAAAAAACGAAAGTTAAAGGTGAGTAAAATAATAGTGTAGGATGATAATTGCATGACGAACAAACGTCACATTCTAACAAAAAATAAGAGAAATAGTCGTAAACAGGAAACAAATGTAAGAATGAAAAAACCTTGAATGAAAAAATAGCCGAGAGAAAAAAAACATGCAAGTCTGAAGCATACGATATTCAATGGTGTCGATAATTGCATGACCAAAGGTGACATTCGGTAATGATGGCATTTTAACGACACGATGAAAGGGCAAGGAGGTTATGTGCTTGGAAATTATGTTGTAAATTGTAATTCTAAGATTACTTTACATGATATTAAGAGAGATATTAAGATGTTTAAAGATGGTATTTATTCCCTTATTTGACGTAGGTTGGTATTTATAGCTCATGTCATTACTTCATGATCAGATTAGCATCCATTAGTTTTAAAATGTATAGCTCTTTGTAGTAATAGGATGGCAGGTTTTGTGAGAGAGAGAGAGAGAGAGAGAGAGAGAGAGATGGGGTTTAATGTCCACATGACACAAACTAGGTCATTTTGGGACTAACATATGGTTTAATTTCATTTCAATAATTCGCTTGCAAGTATGGGTATTTAGCAGTCGGAGGAGGAAACCAGAGTACCTGAAGAAAACCCACAAGATTGGAGAGAGAGAGCTCACAATATTTAACCCGCTAAGTGCTCTTGCCTGATTAACAGAAGTTAATATTGATTCTGCCGTTACATGGTTTTATGAAGATAAAGGTGCGGTTCCATCAGATAGGATGAAAAACCAAAAGCGTTTTACAGCTGAAAAGCTCGCTGGAGCTCGCAAAAAAAATCAAAGAAGTCCGAAAAATAAAATGGTAGAAAAATGCTAAAACTGATGAGAAAAATGAAAATTTACCCTAGTAAAGGGACTCTAAAGGCAGAAAAAAGGGCCCCACATCTGACAAAAGGGAAAGGGCCCCCGAGTCCGAGTCAATCGTTTTTTATACACTGTTACTGTCAATTCCATTACTGAATGGGAATGCAGTCATTGAAATTCCCCCCCGCCCCAGCCGCCGCAAAAGAGGGTCCTCAAAATAGTATAGCCTCCGCCATGATAAACATTAAAACACTCCTGTGAAAAACTACGATAAACTCATCGCGCTGCTGTCTAGGTAAATATTTACAAGAAAGACAGAACAAAAATAATGTGACCGATCTTGACATTGGTCGTCTTTTGAATGACCATAGTCTGTCAATTGACATCATGAGTTAGAACGTCAAACAATTTTAACAATATTCCCAATAGAATCTCAGAAAACGCAAAAAAAACATATTTATATAAATACATAATAAAGAGTAGTATATATTTTTTTCCCCAGGCACTGAGAGTTTAAAACATAATACGCGTTAGAAAACCACTGTGTCTGGGGAGAATCCAAGCTGTTGATTACATAACACCTGCCTTTCCTTGACAACCAGACACATGATGTCCTTGACAACCAGATGTTTCAACAAGTTGAAGAAACAGAATCTATAATAAATACCTAAATAGTAATTCCCATTATTCCCCCTGAAAGTCTTTCCCGTAACAAAACAAAACAACGATCATGCTTTGTTGACAAAGTTTCTCATATTTTACTCGCGTTCACACCATTCATGCATATATAACATTCTTTCTTTACATTTCTTCAAATATCCAATATTTTCCTCGAAACTAAAATTAGATTTTCTGCATGGCGGCACTTTATAGAGTTTTACTCCTAATGCTTGAACGCATTTTTCAATTTTTACCAGAATGATCATATTATTTTTTATCAGTGTGTTAAACGTTAAAACTATTCGAGTGTTTTACAGAAGAGTCGATTGAATTATACCCGATATTGGTATTGATAGTTACAATCTGCCCACTACAATGTCCTACATGAATTAAGAGAGAAAGAGAGAGAGAGGGAGATAGATGGGGTTTATTTCCCTCGACATATGCCATTTTGGGACTAACATTAGGTTAAATTGTCATTTAAATAATTTGTTTGTGCGTAGGGTTTCTTTAGCTGTTGGAGGAAATCAGCAGACCCAGAGAAAACCTTTGAGCTTGGGCAGACGGCTCCATTATCATCCGATACAAGTGAGGGTAAGAAACCACGCCACTAGGGATCTATAGTGCACGCTCGATCACTTGTCACTTTATGAATTACAAATTGTTTTCCTAGCAAGAAAACAGAGCGAAATGCAGTTTAATATCACATCTGGCACCTCAAGGTTTATTTAGGTTAACGGAGTCAGGGAGGTTGTTAATCCCTTGATATACACTTGACACCAAAAAAAAAAACCTGAAGAGGATAAGTTGATACTATTTGTTTCACCTTATTTCAAAATGCAAATTAAATACGAAACTAAATACTCAAATGTGGCTTATAAAAAAGGTTCTTGCTGTGGTCACAAATATGAGACCATGACCACTTAGTAGTATAACGTGGTGGTACAAATATGCGATTATGACTGGTTAAGGGTTAACAGAATCCCTAATATATGAATGTTATGCGCAGAAAAGACGTCCACTAACATCCTGCTCCCACAATATTAAAATAGACAACCCTACCTTGAACTACTCCACAATAATTCAAACTAAAGTTGATTTGTGACAGATGACCTTTAAAACTATTCTCGATTCAAACGCGATTTTTTACTCGTCAATCAAGACAATTGATTTATTTACTGTGTACGACTCAACAATCTGTTCTAGTCAATTTAATCAGAATAAGAATCTCAACATCATGACAGCCAAAAAAACAAATTACTCTTTGCCATTTTGACCTGTTTTACTCTTAATGAAAAACAATCTGTGAATATTGGTTGAAGCAGACTGATGTTGTTTTTGTCAATTTATCTAAAGATAAAAACCCCCAGACAAATACTGAACAATCAAGAAATTTAGGAAAGGAATAAAATTCAATGACGATAAACCCTGTTTAATGTTTAAGCCAACAATTTGGGGATCACAAATAATTATGTAATATGAATGGTTATTCCAGTATGGAGTATGCCCGCTTTCATTAGCATAACAGAGAAGCATATACCTGTAACATGGGGCAGTAACTCCGCACAAAATCAATGTTCAGCTCTGTTACTTAAGCATCGCTGATCAGTATTTACAAGTTCGAGTGACAAAGGGACCATAACTCTATGTAAAATCAATGTGCAACTCTACATAGAATTCATTCTTTAATTGAAACCAGTTTGAACATTCTAGCTCAATTAGGAGGAGAGTTATTGTGTTCCAAAGAGTGTGATGCACGGACAGGCGGACGGACGAACCCATCTTAATAGATGAAATAATTCAAAAACTCTGATTTGTTAACAAAACTTCTGTACCCACTGTAAAAATTGTTGGCACCACTTACTCCCCAATGATTCTACTCCAGACCTAGCCTCATGCTGATTCTGAGTTATTACGACTTAATAATTCGTTTACTGAACTGAGATGAATTATTTCTTTGATCTGACCTGACTCGACCACTGATATTTTATAAATCCGATGACTGAAGGTGAATTATAATCCTCTTATTATTAATGTGATGAAATAATTCCAATTTCACTGATCGCACGATCAATCAAGATTAATAATTATTGTCTTAATTTGATCTACTGGATGATTTATTTCTTATGTCAATCTAAAATATTCCATTATCTTCTCTTAATCATTTTATTTCTTATATCCACCTCAAATATTCCAATGTCTCGACCGACATAATCATTTGCGTTTGATTAATACATGCATGATAAAGATAATAGAGTTGTTCCTGTTCAACAGACAGGGAGGAGGTAGAGAGAGAGAGAGAGAGAGAGAGAGACTTCACACAAGATAATGGTCTTGTCCTTGTTTAACAGAAGACATTGGCCAATAAAAGCTATGCTTAATAATTATCATTTCTACTCCATTTCTTTTCATTTAATATGTATGTATCAGTGATATGTTTATATTTGGTGTGTTGTGTGACTGTATGAGTAGTGCCCTGTGTGACTGTATCAGTGGTGAATGGTGTGACTGTTTGTATCAGTGGTGAATGGTGTGACTGTTTGTATCAGTGGTGAATGGTGTGACTGTTTGTATCAGTGGTGAATGGTGTGACTGTTTGTACTAGTGACATATATATATGTGGTGTGCTGTTTGTACTAGTGATGTATGTAAGTGGTGTGCTGTGTGACTATTTGTATCTGAGATGTATATATGTAGTGTGCTGTTTGACTGACACAAACTTGATCATTTCGTGACTAACACATGGTTCAATTTCATTTCATTTTTAATTTTCTTGTTTGTAGGTTTTTATAGCAATAAGTCGCGATTATCCATCGGATCGCATTCAAATCCTGTGAAAATCAGTCACATCAGTAGGGTGACCCATCTCCTTAAAATTTCTCTACAGAAAGTTGGTCTCGACACAGCGAATCTGCACTTCTCTGCAAATTCTTCAACTATTACAGACTTAAAAAATCTATTGTTGACGATTTTGAAATTCAGCTTCTTGGTTATTACATCACATTTAGAAATTACGTTCGTTTTATTTTTTAAATTGCTTTATCATTAACTGTGTACCGTAGAGGCTGCATATTTTGGTTTAGTTCAAATAATATCTCTGAATAACTTTCGTAAGCAAGAACATGATACTAGCAGTAGTTTCATTTTACTTTTACAAGGTTCTTAAGAATATTGTTGAGCTGCCTGATGTGCATTTTTCTAAATTAAATTTCTTGTTCCAGCTTTCTATTATGTTTCGTATAAAAAGTAGTCTTGATTATCCAGACCTGTGAATTAGACGTAGAATAGTCGACTAATAGACTATTTTCAAAACAAGGGCATGTAACCTACTTTTTACTCAAAAGTGTCTGGATGTTATGTACAACACACGGAACCATGTTTCAGTCTATCATTTTTAGATGGTTAAATGATCACAGCTTATTAAGTACAACATGACCGTTTATTTAGTGACTATAAATGTGCGAAACTGATTTAAAGTTTGGTAAATATGGTAAAGTATTGTGGTGTAATTGTCGAGATATTTGGAGGTATTCATTTGTGGTGGGTCACCCTAACATAAGATGGCATCGAGAATTGAATACAGTCTTTTCATGTTAATAGTTTAGATATTATTTCAGGTCTAATGAGAGACGTGCAATGGACAGATTTAGCTTTGGCATAATGTATGTTTCAGGAATATTTTGTATTAAAGAGAGTTGATCTGTCAGATGTTTATTTACACCATCGCAAAAACATCACCATCGCATGGTTACATTCAGAATTACAAGACTGAAGTGTACCTCCGAGACAAAATTTACAATCATTCATTTATAAAGGTTGTCATCGTGTCTGGGTAAATTTATCATTTCCCGTGAAATCAAGAAAAGCCACTTTAACCGTGGCAACTTCTCCCCATCCCTACTCGCTAACACAAATAACTGGAAACGCTAAAATCTAAAATCTAATGGCGTAAACCGTGATAAATCTACAATTCATCTAATTAGTTAATGGTCGATCATCAATAATATATACCCTGGTCATGATAGTTCTAAAAACACTGAATACAAGAAATATTGGAGATGACATTTATAAAAGCTTCTCAGTGAGGGTGTTGTGCCTAAGATTTGATGTCTGATTTTATTGATATCACCAATGCCTTTTATCACCAATGCCTTTTATCACCGACGTTGTTGTGTATCCTTGACGTTGTCTTAACCCTTAGAACCTGAAATGCCGCATAACCGGCTTGACGTTGTATCACATATACCCGAAATGTCGGATTTGCGGCTTGAGACGTGTTCAAGCTCCAATTACGTTGACGTCATAATTAATATGACTTCCTGTAAATCCAGGGAGGGACGTGTAACACCCCATGTAAAGTCAGTGTTCAAAGGGTTAAATCACCATGTTGTCTTATGTCACAGAAGTGCTTGAAATCACGGACGGACGTCTTATATCACAGACACATTCTTATCTCAAGTCTTCCCTGTATAAAGAGCCACAGAGACTCAGCGAGTGAGACGTCATATCACAGACGTTGTCTTGTATCGGGCCATTACCTTATGACGAGCCACTGGGGCCACAGGGGTTCAATGGGTAAGAGGTCCCGGTTCGATCCCTGCATTGGGAGTAAAGTTCATCAGGATATTCTGGTGTGGTTCCTCGTTGAAGGATTTTGGCCGTTCGAAGTTGAAATAAGAGTACGCCATCGCACACTGTATGATGTATGTGTGTCTTTTATTATCTCAGTCGGAGCATAACAGTAGGATGTTAAACCTCATTTCATTTCCTGTATTTTTTGTTTTCTCTTCTATTGTGAATTTAGGTTTTTGTCTGAGTTTGAGAGTGAGGTTTAATATCCTTGACACAAACTAGGTCATTTCTGGACTAACTCATGGTTCAAATTTTTTTCACTTTAATCATTTTAAACGTAAGGACCTTTAGCAGTGGGAGGAAAGCAGAGGACCAGGAGAAAACCCATGGGGCTTGACAGGCAAGATGGAGAAAGTGTAACATAGTCTGGAGGTTGACATCTGCATAATCTCTGGCCGCTGACAGGAGTGGCCTGATGATCGAATGATATTAAGTAGATTTTTCAATCATTTTGAATGATAGTAAAATAATAAGAATGGTGCCGAAGGATACAATAAAATATTAACAAGTCTAACAGAAAGTGTATATAACATAAATTATTTATACCCCAAAAACACACCATATGTCATTCCCGGACAGCTTTCTATTGGCTTATGTTGAAAAGGTGTTTTATGTGGGTCTAGTAAAGTGACGTCTGCATCGGTAAAATCAATACTAATCTCCTTACATGAACATCTCGCTCATTATAACGGAATATATTTGTCAGTCATTATGGATTCTATTCTCTCGTCCATTAGTTTTATTCGACATTATCAACATCTAGTACCACAACATTTTCAATGTTTGCTTAAAGAGTCTTTGGCGCTTGTTTTGGATGCTTTGTCAGTTTCGATCTTATCTCTCCATATAGTTCCATCAAATAATAATACTCGTTTTCTATAGCGCTGAACAGCGCCTAAAGATTCCTTGTCAGTTGTTTTGGTTTTTTTGTCAGGACCCGAGTTCACAAAGCATTCTCAGACTTAAGTTAAGAATTTACTCATAATTGTTCACCTTTTAACTAAAATATAGCCCTTTATAATAATTTTGTTGTTTTGATCAATAAGAAACTATGTGAAAAGTTTTGAGTTTCTGCAACAAAGATATTTCTCATAAACTGAAAGTTGAGCAAATTCTCAAATTGAGTCTGAGAATGCTTTGTGAACTCGGGCCAGTTTTGATCCGATTTGCCCATATTGTTACATCTGTGCTTAAAGAAAGAGGAATCCCCAGTTGTACGTGACAAGGAGTAGGGTCGCCTGTCCAACCTTGTGGGTTTTCTCTGGGTCCTCTGGTTTACTCCCACTGCTAAACACCCCCTATGCACAAGCAAATTGTTGAAATAAAATTAAACCATATGTTAGTCTTGAAATGACCTAGTTTGTGTCGAGTGGATGTTAAACCCCATCCATTTCTCTCTCTTTTAAGAAAGAGTCCTTGGAGATTGTTTTGATTGCTTTGTCAGTTTTGTTCCGATTGGCCCACATTGTTACATCAGTGCTTAAAGATTCCTTGGTAATTGTTTTGGATGTATTGCCCCTATTTGCCCATTTTGTTACATCTGTGCTTAAAGAGTCCTTAATAATTGTTTTGGACATTTTAATACCAGTGTGGTTCTCCATGTCACTGATGTAGAATGGAGGGCGGGGTAGGGATAGCGTCTAGTCGTTCGTATGGGAAGGTCCTGTAGCGAAAGAACCATCATACTTAATTTTTCGTCATAGGTCAAAAGATGTAAACAGGGCTAGAACTAATCCCAATGCTTACCCTAACCTTAACCTACAGTCTCGCCAACAATCACATGCCCTAACCTTGTTTAAACTATAACCACCTTGACAAAACCTTACCCTAACCCCGAACCTAGCTTACCTAGCCCAATGCTTACCCTAACCCTAACCTACAATCTCGCCAACAATCACATGCTCTAACCTTATTTACATCCCGGCAACCTTGACAAAAATTGAGCTGGCTTTAACAGTAAGTGCAGGGGGACTGCACCACGCATAATTCTACACAGAAACAAATATACGGACAAGACATCGTACTCAGAGACCACAAATAAAACCATTCAAAACGAGTAAATTTAGCCCTTATAGCAGCATGTAGGATGTTAAACTCCAATGTATTTATTCATTCCCAATTGCAGTTTTCATTAAAACCAACCTATACTTTCTTCTGAATAATTTTGCGATGGTTTCATTACGCGGACATCAAAAGGTTCATAATTTAGCGGAGATAATTTCCATTTATTTCCATCGTAACGACAATAAAATATCTTTCCACACGTAAAATTATTCGATAGACAATGTTTCAAAAGATGCATAAATACAAAGATCAATGGTATCCATTGTATTCATCAAATTATAGACTTATTGATCTTCTTTGATGATCGGATACGACGAGACGAGACGAGGTTAGAGAAATTCATCCCCTTTAAAGTATTCTCAGATTATTACTGACCCCAGACGTGGCGCTGAATATAAATATCGATGGTCAGGAAATCACCTCTAAGCGTTCGACAACCGACAAGGGCCAGATTAATCTTCAACTGGACAACAGATTGACCAACGCAATTCATTCCTTCATCAGTGATCATCTGGTCATTTCACATCGGGGCAATTCATCGGTACAAAATTAACCAGATTTCGACAACGATTGTGTAAATTACTTTCTATTCAGTCATTTGTCTGTTGACTGTTGTCAATATCCAGTCATCAATACCCACCATTTAAATAGCGGATATTTGACGTGTAGTTGAGTTGAAGTGGCAAATGAATGGGAAGATAAACTAATTTAACAATTTATAAAGTAATTTGTGAATTGATTGAAGACTTCAGATTTAATCATATAAAACGCCTCGACAGCTCGAAATGGCCATAATACAAATTACTCAGTTAATATTATCTAGAAAACTGTCAACTTCAATACAACAAACGTCAATATTATTTAGAAAACCTCCAAATTAAATATTTTAAACGTTATAACTATTTAGAAAAGTACTCAATCAAACACTTCAAAGATTCATACTATTTAGAAAACTATGAAATCAAATATATGAAATGTTCATATCTGTCGAAAAATCCAACCATAGACCCTTATAGCTCCTACCAGAAACAAAAACTAGGAAATTCAGGTACCAGGTAGCACCTACCAGAAACAAAACCTACGACCTTCAGGTAGCACCTCTCTAGAAACAACAATTAAGAAATGCACATAATTCCCGCCAGAATCAAAACTTACTAATCCCTGCCAGAAACAAAATCCAAGACCTTCAGGTAGATCTTTCTAGAAACAAAAATTAGGACCTTCACATTTCCTGCCAGAATCAAAACCCATGATCTGTCGATTACAATAAAACCAAACTCCTGCCAGAAACAAAACCTTGGACCTGCTAAAATCAACAGAGTAGGGCTTACAAGCATGTGTAAAAACAAATTATAATTTATAAAATCACTTTCGATTAATTACAACTAATCTTTGCACATGTGAGCCCACTCCAAAAAATTTACTTAATATAAAATATGTTACATACCTATATTAAATCCCGATATTATTTTTTAGTGTGGGTAGTGAATGGAACTGCCAGAATTTAATGCTCCACATGTTTTAACTTATATAATAAAAATTTGTTAAAAAATTATTACCTTCATGTTTGGTTTATTTTTACCCTACCTATCACAATTCAAGGCAAAATTACATGTTATTACATGGGTGGAGAATGGAACAGCCATTATTAAAACAAATTATTGTTGTATAAACTATCCCCATAGTATGAGTGGGTAGAGAATAGAAGAGCTAGAGTCTTCCTGCCAATTAATAGTAACCATATGATACACTTAGTTCAACAACTTTAACATTTTATCCAACTTTATCCCCCCAATCTAATTTTATTATAGCTAATTAAAAACACTCCTCGTGTAGTCAAATCGTTTTTTTATATTTCATGATCAATAGATATAATCCTATCATAGTACCTAAATCCGTATTCCACCTTTTATTATCCGTTTATCTAGGGGGGAAAAAAGCCTTCAACATTTTCATTTTTTCAAATAATCCAAATATTTCATTGTGTACTCTTTTAGCTTAGGTTATTGATTGAGTTCACGGTGAAATCAAATGAAGGAATTGTTTTCGGGTTATCCAACTATCTTTTTTTGTGTTAAATAAAGATCCAAATACAATTTCTACCAAAATACTTTGATGTGAGAAGTACAAGATATTCATGTTTGTCCACTTAAAGGGGAAGACCAACGATTTTCAACAAGGCTTCCATAAATCTTAAATATATATTGTTAAATAACCCCCCCGGGTAACAAAAGCAAAAAAGTTTTTGTAAGCGCGAAATTAATTTTTATTAAAACCGGAAGTGACATAGTTGGTTCAACACGCTCACTGGGCTCTATATATACATGTAGTAAGCATACAGATTTGGTATAAGTTTACTGCTGTATGTGTACATGCATCGCCCTTTGACCAAAAATCTGATATAATGGGCTATCTATTAGGATATTATAAACGCGAATTTATGTTTTGCGAACGTTTAGTACACAAAGCCGCTACATAAATTTAACAATATATATTTAAGATTTATGGAAACCTTGTTGAAAATCGTTGGTCTTCCCCTTTAACTACAGAATTTGCTGACTGTATGCTTTTCAGAAATTAATTATGTTTTCTCCAAAAATATAAGACTAGTAGCAGAAAGGGATGTATTTTTTTTAAAAAAACAAAAGGATTGAAGTATATATATGGAAAGGCATTTCAATATAATGACTACGGAATCCTGACTATGGGGAAGATATCTATCAGAAATTTTCAATCTCATAGAAACATTAAATGATGAAAATACAAAAATAAAAACACAGATCCTATTTCATTTCGATTTTTATAGTTCAAAATTTCGTTTTATTTGTTTTTATTGCACTAGGATCTGGAAGAGTTGTTATACATCCCCCGTTCTGGATGATATGAGGGCTTAGCCAATGAAAGGGTCTGTTACTGTGACTTCTTTGCGTTCCCTGCGCAGAACTTTCCGTAAACTCCTAGACACGTCAATGCTGATCGATTAATCAATGTATGGTGTAAAAGGTTTCAGTAGCAGGGGTCTCAATAATATTTGTACCTGTTATTAACGCTTTAATAATGAACGAATGACCATTAATGATGTGCTGCCAGCAACAATAATTACTTTACTTCATTGAAATGTAACGAACTGGCATCCTCGCGATGTGATGGATAAAATCCACTTGTCGTCCCTCGTCGTGAACTTTAAAAGTTGCGTGACTCCTGGTAAATGAAGTGAGAGAGAGAAGGATACAGGGTTAATAAGCCGTGAAATTAACAGATGCGCAATCTATGAAATTTCTATATAATTATTGACAATACGACGATGAGGCCGCATTCCAGCACAACCAATTAAATCTGCTGACAAGAGATTTCACTGTCATATCAAACAAATAAATAAAATGAGATGAAATAGGGATTAACTTCCTGCTGTTCTGCACCTAACATCGACTAATGAAGACGCTATACAGTGTGCTATGTGGGAAGTTTTACCCAGGCAGTGGCACTACGGCCTACTTTTGTATCAATTTCCAACTGCCATGGGATCTTTTACGTGCATGCCAATATGTACACAGGTTTTTGCCCATCTGAACGACTAGACAGATGTCCTTGTCAGGCCCTCTGTCCTACATCACTGACAAGGGGAAAATGAGGATGAACTTTCACAAATAAAACAAATCAAAATCTTATAATCATTATATTTCTAGTTTCTGTACACAATAAATGACTTGTGATACGGGGAGTATGGAGTTTTAAGAAACTAAATCGTTGATACTTTGGACCTAGTAATTGTCACAAATAGGTTGTAATGCATATAATAATGTAATATGAATATGCATCAACTGATTTGCATTCCATTTATGCACTAATTTCAAATCGGTTATGTTCGATGAAATATGCTAGTCTCAATAGAATGGCAATCTCTAGTGTCTGGTAACTCCGGTCTACACCAGAAGTATTCATTGCGCGTACTCTCCAGTTAAGAATTTAGGGTCACCGTATGACATGACCTGTGGAATATCTCTAGCCTCGTTCTTCGAGTCCGTTGTTACAAATGTTGCTGAAACACATTATGTTACACGATTCGTGAACCAATGGTAAAATGTTTTATCATAAATATTGGATACCAGAAGCCCATCTTTTCCTGGTAAGATCACAACATCAATGTTGATTTAAATTGACAAATAATTTGTGTTTTTAGAGTCAAAGACTTTGGATAATATGGAACTAAAGACTTAGCTACTTTTATTTTTCATCAACCTATACTTTGATCATTCTGAGACAAACAGATGATTGGGTAGCTGGATGATTTAACATGTACGCAATGTGATACAGCTCGCACATGCTATAGTCATTTAGACATCCACTGCCCAAGTCAAGCAAGAGGACGAGAGAAATAGGGTTTAACAGAGAAGTAGGGTTTAACGTCCACTCGACACAAACAAGGTCATTTCGGGACTAACATATGGTTCAATTTTATTTCAACAATTCGCTTACGCATAGAGGTCTTTCGCAGTGGGAGGAAACCGGAGTACCTGGAGAAAACCCACTAGGTTGGATAGGTGACCCTATTCCTTGCCACGTACAACCGGGGATTCGAAACCACTCCAGTCGACTCAATGACAGGTCATATGATACAGAGTGCACACGCTAACTAACCATTCGGCCATCCACCCTCCCAGTCAAGTAGAAGATATAATATATGAAATAGATAGTCAAGTACAACATGGATGTGGGTTATATTGAATAATTGATAATTTGTATGTGATTAACTATTAATGATATTATTTTATAACTGTTCTCTTTCATTCTCATCTCGATATCAAACAACTAATTAGGTTTCATCTCACCCAACGGTACAACAATAGATAGATGATTGCAACCATGTAATAATGGTGGTATGGTTAGCACATGCACGCTGTATCATAAGGTCTGTCATTGAGTCAACTAGCTTGGTTTCGATTCCCCGGTTATATGTGATAAGAGTTCCGGCAGGGTAGCCTGTCCAACCACATTGGTTTTCTCCGGGTGCTCCCGTTTCCTACCACTGCTAACGACTCCTACGTGCAAGTTGTTATTGAAATAAAATTGAACCGAGTGTTAGTATCAAAATGACCTAGTTTGTGTCAAGTGGATGTTAAACCCATTCCTCTACCATGAAATAAAATGAATACAGGCATATATCATGTCAGTATGCTATAAGGGAAATCTTGCCTGGACAGCAACGTTACTCTTCAATCGAATTCCAAACCCCACCCTGCTCAGCTACATAAAAAAAATAATACCTTGCAACAATGAAATTACATCATAAAATGATCGTACATCATTACAAAAATGATTTCTCTGTTTAAAAAGCTCAATTTGTATGTATGCCTGTGTAATTTAGAGATGATGATGGCAGATTTCCATTACTGAAACCTGGAAAACCCACTCCTGCAAACATTCCTGGATCCGTCCCCGTTATCAGGGTTGAAATGGAATAATTTCTTGAAGACATAATAGTAAGTGCAGGAAGATCGCACTACACACAAAACCTGCAGAATGGATCCGGGGGCCGGCTGTAAGCATCCACTGCGCTGTACAGTCTCGGGCCACGGGCCTGTTATAAGACAACCTTTATCAGACCACTATATGAAGATTATGACTGTCTGATACAAGAAGCTTAGTTCATCTAAAAAATTAATAAACTGGTTATAAGTTCCTGGCATATTACATCATTTTCTGATACCATTATTACATTTTAGAAGCCTGCAGCTGCCTGGCCGATATCATTAATCAAATGAGATAAAACACATGCCGTTATTAATATAGTTTGATGAGAAATAATAAAATTTAACGGATGTTATAAACATGTCTAGATCATCACTGTTACATCTTCGCACTTTTATTACATTAAAACAAAATAAGTATGGAGATAAAACAGGAATGATGTCGCCGTGGTGATATGTTGGAGGATGCAGGGTGTAGCTGTTTATGTTAGTTTGTCCGAATGAAACTTGTGGTGAATAAGAGTCTCTGTGGTGATAGAGAGAGAGAGAAATGGGGTTTAACGTCCACTCAACACAAACTAGGTCATTTCGGGACTAACATATGGTTTTAATTTCATTTCAATAATTCGCTTGCGCGTAGGGGTCTTTAGCAATGGGAGGAAACTGGAGTGCCCGGAGGAAACCCACGCGGTTGAGAAGGCGCCCCTATCTCCATGCCACATACGCTCACACCAGGGCTCGAAAGCACACTGCAAGCCAGAGGTAACCGGCCAGGTAGAGGTTGAAGCGTGGCACTCTAGACCACTAGGCCATCCCAACCCCCCTCTCTGTGGTGATATCTCGAATGAAACTTTCAGTGAGTAAAGCTTTAATCATCAGCAGATATCTCATGTCATTAGCCATTGCTTAATAATGGGATGTTGGATAGATGAAGAGTTATTGCGTATGCGCACGTATGCGCAGTGTATCGCAAGGTCTGTCGTTGAGACATGTGGCATCGTTTTGATTCCCCGGTTGTACGTGACAAGAAGTAGGGTCCGGGCCCGTATCTAGACACCATTAAGCGGGGGGGGGGGGGCATTACCTTTCGTTAGGGGGGGGAGCGAACATTTTGAGGAAATTTTTGGAAAGGTCATTCTAACAGACTGCTGTAATCATCATGCTATGTAATTACCTAGGCGTCTAATAAGCATTTTAAAATAAGTATTCAAACAAACAAAAAATAGTATTTTTAGGTTAATATAAGTAACTGTGTATACTTTAATGATTAATAGCAATTTCTGACGATATATTAAGATATTAATTTCAAAATGGCTGAAGTATACCTTGAAGAGATATTAAGACTCTATTCTTATCCTATCGGATCATATCCTGTTCGAACATGAATCCCCTTGTGGATCAGCTCAGATAAAATAGCGATCTACAGACACACCATGCTAATAATAAAACAAATAATAAACTTGATAAATTAAACAAATAATATCTTTATTTACCTTTAAAAATTTGGATCTTTTTGTTAATGGCGGCTGCTAACATGTTGTTGATCAGTCGATAACAATGTCCGGAAGAGAAGAAGTAGTAAGAAATTCATCAAATTGAGAGTTGTTTAATGTGTAAAATTCCCTACGCTGGGGTTATGGAGAACGTTAAGCTGACAGATGTGAGAAGATAATGAAATTAATGATTACGGAAAGGACCACGAGGGACCACAATATTCCCCAACAATATTCACTTCTGGTAACGTGATAATATACAACAGCTACAAGAACAGTTAATATACCATGCAACCTTGGTCATAATCCCTAGAAATTTAAAACACTTCTATTTTTAGAAGTTCTCAATGTGAAATGAAATGAAATGAGTTTTAACATTCTGCTGTTCTGCTTCGACTGGGCTAATGAAGACGGACATACGCCATACAGTGTATGGTGGAAATTTTTCATGGACAAAGGAGCTACGACCAACTGTTATATCGAACTCCAACTGCACCAAATCTTGGTGGTTTTCCATTCCATTCGAACAACCTGACAGTTTCACTTGCGAGGCGCTCCAATGACAAGCAGGATCCCATTCCAAACAGAGGCTGCCTGTCTACAGATAGCTCTAATTAACCGACATTTTAAGTCCCGACATTTTAAATTGATGACAGATGAAATGAAATAGGGTTTAACGTCCTACTGTTCTGCTCCAACTTGGCTAATGAAGACGGTATAAATGGATGACATTTAGGGCAGTGATGTACTATCGAAGTATGATGTAATTGGATCGCTGTGTGCAGTATGGGGGATCCATTCTGGACAAGTCTGACGAACAGTTTTGTATTCGTAATGGATAATCGAAATTACACTGTTCTGCAACGACCATAACTCTGCTCAGAAATAATTTGACTACAATTTTCAACATATTCCCTTTTTATTATCTTCATGTATCTTTGAACTATTATAGCGAGAACTGCCAGCTCTTTAACCAAATCTTACATAGTGCATCTTTAATTAAAATCTTAAACATACATTATGCAAGAGCTAAATTTGCCTATTGTAGGTCTTTCTTTAGGCCTGAAATGTTATCAAATCTATCAATTAGACATTAATTAACTTATCCAGACCATAATCAAATCTCAATGTCATGGCAAGCCTGTGATCTTTACTGGATAAGGATTCGATTTGCAGCTCAACTTTCATTCATGATTTAATTGTGAAATGGATAATCGAGACTATGTCTTTATTGCACTGACTTTAGTAATAATGATCAAGGCAAAGCCGAAAATTCAATCCATAAATTCTTGGTTAAGAGTGAATCAATTTGCCTGAAACTTTCAGCAAATTCCCTTTACATTATCTAGTTTTGATTTATTATAGTGAGAACTACCAGCTCTTTATCTTATCTCTAATAATGTATCTTTAAATAATCAATTTCAGTAATTTTAGCGTGAATTGTGCCATCGAACATTAGACATTGTTCGACAAATGCAAATAATGATCATCGACGATTCATTGCCTCTAGCGTTAATTAGTCACATGACTATCCATCGCCTCTAGCCTTAATTAGGTACATGAAATATATATAATTTAAAAACATCAAAAAAACTAAATAAAATATTTTAGACTTCAAGTTTTAACTCAAATGAACCTAATCATCTGAATGAAATAATAAAAAAAAAAAAATTCACTCTAAAAAATAAATTCTATCATTTTGAAAAGATGGTGCAATTTCATTCGTGTAAAAATCAACAAATTCTCTGCAATTCTATTTGTAAATGAAAAAGATGGGATGTTGATATTAAACACGTAATTCATGTAACGGCAAATGTTGATTCAACAATGAAGATGTAAAATACATCTCGGCACGGCTGACATTATTACGACCAACCAACTACTACCATCTTATTAATGGCTTTCAGTTGCTTCTTCAATGAAAGGTGTGGGTAAAAAAAGAAAATGGTCGAGTTTTCGTGTAATGGCTTCCTACATAAAAACAGAAAGTTGAGAGAATAAGCATTGGTCATGTACGATATTTATGGCTCTTGTAATTATTTCCTCCATGAAACTAGCAGTTTTATAGTTTTAAATAGATGTTAGGACTTCAGAGATCTTTGCCAGGCAGTTTCATAGGTATAGAAATGCATTAGGGCTTCGGAGATCTTCGCCAAGCAGTTTTGTAGTTTTAGAAAGGTGTTAGGGCTTCATAGATCTTTGCCAGTTAGTTGCATAGTTTTATGAAAACGTTCGGGATTCAAAGATCTTTTGCTAGTGGGTAACAAAACAATTTTTCATTTGCAGGGTTTTTTTTTTTATTATAAGATAATATTGTATACATCCTTAAATTACAATCAAACTTTAAAATGAAATGGGGTTGGTTACTTCCAGAAGATATTGATATGATTATTCGAAAGAAAGGACCACATGAAGTTACAGTACGATGCCCGCAAGTACTGAATGGAACCTAGATCTTTGGGATATAAATGTATATTTTATATTTCCTCAAAATTGTGACCTTGGTATTATATACTTTTATGCAATTTGCGTATGAGTAGCAACGATTTTGTCAGTCATTTTTGGTTTGAATTTTGTGATTTTGGTGTAACAGTGATATATGTAAAAGTTTTTTCTATTTGAAATCAAATAAAAAAACTGTGACCTGTAGAGTGGATGGACGGACAGGGGGTACTGACAATATATAGCACATAAAAATCCCTTATTATTTACTTTCTATGAAACATGTAATTCATCATGCATACCACTATTTTTAAAATTTTCTTGGAAGTTAGGGAGAACCCCCCCTCCCCTCCTGTCCTCCCATTAAATTAGCCTTAGGCCACTACTGGATTGATTCGAGTGACAAACTGTCTACAAGAGAGACCAGAAAGAGGTCAGACTCTATGTGGGTTTAATAATAACATTCTAAAAAAAGCTTTTATACAGATTTATAATACAGGTATGTTGTATTAATGAGATGGCTCGTGGACAACTGATGACGATCAGCTATGGTCCCCGTGGATTAGTTTCTATGTAACAACTGTATCTATTCTAATCTCATTTGCTGCCTACAAACCAGACGATTGTATTTTACGAGTTTATTGGCTCTAGCGTACCGGAATCTGGTGCCAGTTGGCTACATGAGAACTGATTCTTCTGTCTTGTAATTCTTACAAAATGTTTTTAGCAATGAGTTCTATGACCTAGGCCAAATTACCAAACACATTACACAGGAGGAATGGATGATAGAACACAGAACGAGGGGTGGCCAAACTGTAACATAGCATGCGCCAATTCATTTACACACAAATTCAGATGCACCAGACGATTCTTGTCCCCTTCCATCTATGTCTTGTAAAAATTTGTTTATAATTACATAGTAGCAATTTTACAGAATTATTCTAGAACACAAGTCCATGTTTCCTAATTCGATTCATATGATGTAAGATGATGACATGCAAGATATAATATATAAAATCAAAAAAATATTGAGAAGACTTACTGCCTCACTTTACTATCACCACAGGAAGGGTGGGGCAATTTAAGGTCGAATTTTGTCGTCAGTGAGGTCCATGTACACACTGGCACGCACGTAGACGATCCCTTGACAGTTGGAATTTGAAATAAGAGTTCAGGCGAAATTTTTCTCGCAGAACACTCCCGTCTTCATTAGCCCAGTTGCAGCAGACCAGTACGACGTTAAACCCTATTTCATTTTTAATCACAAAAGATTTTAACCAAGATTCCTTTTAACGAAAAAACATTCTGCTGTGCTTTTTTTTTATAAAAGAAAATAAATAGTTAATCTTCCACTAGATGTAGGCCTAGAATGTTTTCGTTCTTCCCCTGATTTATTTACATTAGTATTTAATTACCTTATTAAAATATTACATGTGGTTTCGTTTAGGACAGATCAAATTGAATTTTTGTTCCTCATAAATGTATATGTTGTTGGCATAGGATTTTTAAATTTATACATGTACAAATATAGGATTGTTAAAAATGAAAGATTGTTAAATCTAATCCAATAATTAAAATATAAGATTTATAGAATATATGTATTACTTCAGGAGAAGTGTATGTGTATATGTATACATGCTGTCCATAATGGACGTTTTGATGCAATAAACATCATTATGTCTTGTGGATCAATCCCCTTGTTGGCTAAAACAGTTCTCCTAGGTTTTCCAGCATGCTTTTCCTTTGTCAAAGTGCAGGGCAAATCATTGCAATTAAATACGCTTCTTCATTTCACTAATATAAACAACATATCAATTTCAAATGTTGTCTGTAGGTTGGGCAAACAAAATTGTGGAAGACGAACATATGTGGGGGGCAGCAATATACGACCACATTTCCATGTGGTTAAAAACAAAGTCAAAGGTATCACAACACCATCTTTTGTTTTTAACCACTCCTACTACTGGTTTCACTGTATCAAGTTTATTATGATTTTGATCCCATCTAAGTTTATGTTATTCAAATGGTTTTGGATTCCTCTCACTTTATCATTCAGATTCACATTTCCATGTGGGCGTATAAAAACAAAGTGGTTTGGCATTAAGAACTCCTATTAAAATATTGTTTCTTATATCTTGCAGATAAAATAATAATTAAAAAGCAAAAAAAGAGAACTTGGTTGTTTTTCGTTTCAAATTTTTATGTTTTAAAATATAAAACAATACATCCTTAAAAAGATTTTCAAGAAACAAGAGGATTTAAAAATAAAATTAGCTTCGACAATTTTTATTTCCTTACAAATGTTCTGAAAATATGTCTGAAATACAAACATACATGTATACAAAAATTTTCCAATGATAAAAAACTAACTCTTTTTTCGGCTAAACCACCCGCACAAAACACGCCACACACGGACCAGATATACTCACAGTCTGGGATATCTCAGGGGTGGATCTAGGAATTTAGAAAAGGGGGGACGCCACACAATCAGGGCACTGACACCAGAGATAGGGCACGTCGTGAGAGGGCGGTTTTGGTGGGGGGTTCCCCCAAGAAAATTATCTGTCATTTCCCTGCATCTGTAGCCATTCCAAGAGCTATTTGGCTGATATTTTCGTCTAAGTAAACATTTGGAACGGACATATGTTGGTCTGAAAAAAGGCACTTTCAGCTGTAAAAAAGGGCACTGTCAAAAATTGGGAAGGCGGAGCGCACATCCCCCCCCCCCCTCCCCCTGGATTCGCCTCTGTATCTGGCCCAACCAAACCAAACTAACCATTATGGTTACAATCATATTTTCATTTTCTACTTCCAAGAGGAATGAATCACACACAAACAAAACTCATAAAACAATCACATGGACAGGACAGACAATAAAACACTGCAGTCTAAAGTCCTTCCATTCGTATATAGTTTTGAAAAATTTCTGAAAAACACTTGAATTTTGATCAATCTTGACTTTGACATGTACAGGAGGACTGAATGACACACAAACGAAATTACATAGTGTCCCATAGGATAAACACATGGATAAGACAAATATACGGACAAGACAGACAATAAAACATTGCAGTCTATTATCTCTAAAACTTCCACTGATCTTAATTTGGATCAATCTTGCCTTCGACATGAACATAAACCAGTCTATCAATTCGTGAATCGGCAACGTTGCCATTTCTCCATATCGCAGCATCAGGCTTATTTCTTCACCGCACAATCAAACACGAGACGGGGAATGAAAGAAAATACAAATCTTAAATCAAATCTCTTATAAAGCAGTTGATTTAAATTCCGGACAGAGTAAGTCAATAAAATATCGCTAGAAATTTCCCCCACGACCTATCATTAATATAATAAAGACATTTTTATCTCAGATTTTAAAAACTCTGCGATTAGATTTCCAATACGACTTGAGACGATTAATTCGATCAGCATGAATGTAGAGATATATCCAGTCTGGAAACATATCATCAGATTTCAACAAAAAAAAACAACTCACAAACAAAAAATATCCAATAATGAAACAAGGTTACGTGTTTACCTTACTGCACTGATAGAAAGAGAGACAGAAACAGTCAGAAAGAGAGACAGAGACAGTCAGAAAGAGAGACAGAGAGACAATCAGACAGAGAGACAGTCAGAGATATGGACAGAGTCGGGGTTAAACATTTGTGACTAACATATGGTTAAATTATATTTCAACAATTCGCTTCCGCGTAGGGGTCTTTAGCAGAGAGAGGAAACCAGAGAACATGGAGAAAACCCACAAGGTTGCACAGATGACTCTACTCCTTGTCATGTATAATCAGGGAATCGAACCCACTCCACTTGACTCACTAGTCTGGAGTTTGAATGTTGGATCCCTGCATTAGCCGAGAAAGTTCATCCAGATTTTACGGTGTGGTTTCCCCTTGTCAGTGATACAGGATGGAGGGCTGTGTACACATTGGCATGCATGTAAAAGATCCCTTGGCAGTTGGAATTTGATGTACGAGAAGGTCATATAGCCGCTACCCGGGCAAAATTTCCCTAATGGCACACTGTATTTATTAGCCCAGTTTAGGAGCAGAACAGTAGGATGTTAAACCCCACTTCATTTCATTGGATTCAATGGATAAATAGAAAAATTTAGATAACAACAAAATATCCATTTTCTTATTTTGACCCGAATCAACCAGAACTTGTCCACTTGTAATCAAACAATTATTATCATTTTCAATTTAACAAAAAGCAAACACAGACAGAATTCTATGCTCATCAAATATCCACGTCAAAGAAAAAAAGATAATCCAATTTATTTTTGTTAAAAAGCTTTTGGCAGTTGTGTGGCTGAAACAGTCACACCATAAAGTCAACTGATAATAAATTGGAAAATACACTTTATCAAAACCTTAAAGTACATTCAATTTTCAATTGTCAACAAAAATAAATTAAAGAGATAGAAATTTGAATTGTTAAGTGCGTCGATGACCCTAGGGTAAATATTGTCTGTGAATATATTTAACTATAAAGCCAGGACTGCCCTCTCAACTCCAGGAGGGGTTGATCGACTTGTCTAGATGTTTACTGCGTGTTCGTGAAATCGTATAGTCTGTCATAGAGTAATGAAGCATGGTTTTAGATTCCCCCATTATAAATGACTGGGGGGGTGGGAGGTAGCACATGTGCGCTGTATCATATAGTCTGTCATGGAATCAAGTAGCTAGGTTTTCGATTCTCCGGTTGTACGTGAGAAGAAGTAGGGTCGCCTGTCCAACCTTGTAGGTTTTCCTCAGGTCCTCTGGTTTCTACCCACAGCCAAAAACACTTACAAGTTAGCAAATCATTGAAATAAAATGAAACCATATGTTAGTTCCGAAATGACCTTGTTTGTGTTAAGTGGACATTAAACCCCATTTCTCTCTCTCTCTTTCTAGTGTGATGTAAACCTAAACAATTATAAAATTCATTCACGTTTGGAAGAGCAATAGAAAAAAAAACTTGAAACATCAGAATCTTCGAATCAATAGGAAAACTAAGAGGGAATCAATTGCAGTTTGGTTAAAATCAGAATTTATCTGTAACATGTAATAAATCCAGAGGTTGAATTTAGTCTGGTGCAAATCCATGCATTTTTACCTTGTGATTAATGTTTGTATTGTATTTCAAGTCTGATTGAATCTCTGTGTATTTGTATGTGATGCAGACGGTTTTAATGGTTGGCAGAGTTTAGTAAAAAAAAAATTAAACAAAACAAAAATGAGTGGTCTTGTTACATTAGACTAAATGACTGTTCCTGTGGGAAACATGGTATTGTACTTTATACGGCTGGGTTAGACTGACTGGAGATTGTCAGGAGAATATAAAAATCGTCCTATATATGTACAATATTCATGGACTTCAGACAATCTCGACAGCGACAGCGGGTATCTACATGGTCAATATAACCAGATAGAATAACACCAGATAGCTGGTCTATCTTCATCATTAGATCGACAAACGCAATATCTGGGATACCTTTGTAATATCTGGGATATATGTATGACAAACCGAATATCTGTACAAACCGAAAAATCTGGGGTACATACAACAGACGGAATATCTGGGTACATAGGTGAACACCCCCCCCCCCCGCCAAAAAAGTTGGGAGAACCAGTACCATATATAAAATGAATTACTTACACATAATTCCTGCTTTTATTCATCACTCCATTTATCTATTCATTCATCCTTTTAATTCATTCATCCCTTTATTTTTCCATCCATTTAGTTCATTCATCTCTTTATTTATTCATCCCTTTATTCTTTCATCCATTTTTTAGTCTTTTCATCCATCCCTTTATTTATTCATTCATCCCTTTTTTATTCATTCATCCCTTTATTTATTCATCCCTTTTTCTTTCATCCCTTTTTTAATGTCTTAAATTCGTCTAATTATTTTAGTTCTATGTTCTCTCATCTATTGGGATGCAATGGTTTAATGGACAATGGTTTAATGCACCTACTTTGGATCATAAGGTCTGATAAAGAGTGAAGTGGCATGGTTTCGATTCCTTGTCCAACCTTCCGGGTTTTCTCTGGTTCCTCCGGTTTCCTCCCACTGCTAAAGACCCATACACGCAAGTGAATTATTGAAATAAAAATTATTCATATGTTAGTCTCAAAATGTCCTATTTTGTGTCGAGTGGATGTTAATATCCATTTCTTTTTCTCTTATAAAATGATAAAATTATCAGGTGGTGAGTCGACTTATGTTAATCACTGGTAATTTCCTCTAGGTGGTAGACTTCACACTACTAATTATTATTGAAATAAAACTGAACCATGTTAGTTCTAATTCAATGGAATATAATTGTTGTTTATAACTGAGGGACATTATAATATAAACAGTAATTATATTCCATAGAATTGTGACCTATATTCTCCATTTCAATTGAAACAATGTTAGTCCTGATATGCCCTATTGTTTGTGTTGAGCCATGTTAAACTCCACCTCTCTCTCTCTCTCTCTCTCTCTCTCTCTATTTTTCTCTCTCTCAATCTCTCTCTCTCTCTCTCTCTCAATCTCTCTCTCTCTCTCAGATTTCATCCCATGCTTTCTTGTCTCTCTCTCTCTGGTTTTATCTCTCTCTCTTTCTCTAGTTTTATTCCATGCCTTCTAGTACTATCAATTCTATAAATTAATGTCTAAAAATAGATTGTAATTCTCCTAAAAAGACAGACAACCACTTCACAATGTGATTTACTGAGTTACTGAAAGAGCCTGTACGTCTTCAGACTCAATATTTCTACATTTGTGCGATGGTTTACTTTTTTTTAAAACTAGAAACTGAAAGGATTGAATTATTTACAGAAGTGGTGGAAAATAATATTATTCACACAAGATCTCATCTCCAGTGGACTGGTTGACGAAAATACAAGAACCCTTGACAGTTTTGAGTTTGCAATAAGACTAGCCTGTAGCGACGCTGGCCGGGCAAAAATTTCTATCAGATCAGAAAAACAGAAATCTCATTTCCTGTAATTTAAATTCATATGAAATAATAAGATAACAATTTCAATGAATGGCTCAGGTTTGCATTAGAGGTCACTAGGGGCTGAAGATCCCTTCTAAAGCTCTGATATCACTGTGTAAGAAATGTCTCGAGTTTGCATCAGAGAACTCTAGGGTTTTAAACTGATATGATTTAAAAAGTATTTATTCAGAATTCTTATATACGATTATAGAGGGAATAATATGAATAAATTGGAAACAGTAACAAGCAACTTAATGATTGTATAAAACTGCTTCCAGAATAGCTCTGATATCACTTTGTAAGAAATGAAATGAAATAAAGCTTAACATTTTACTTTTCTACACAGACTGGGCTAATGAAGACGGGCAGACGCCATGCTGTATGCTATGAGGGAAATTTGACCAATTTGTCAAGGGCTGCTTTACGTGCATGCCAATGTGTACAAAGGACCACAGTTTTTCGTTTCATCCAAATGACTATACATTACCAGGGCAGCACCAACTGAGCGAATGAAGACATACATCCACGTTTTCTGATAGGAGGGAAATTTGGCCCAGGCAGTGCCATTTCGACCTACTCCTATTTGGAATCTAAACTGTCTTTTACGTGCACGCAAAAATGTACACGCAACCATTTTTCCATCTCATCCGAATGACTATACATTACCAGGGTCTCCAACCAGAGCACCACTGACAAAGGGTAAACCGGCAGAAAAATTTAAAATCTGGTTCATCTATAGATTGTTTAAATGGCTATTTGTTTCATACAGCTGGTATTAACCTAGATTTGGCCGGCATCAGAAAAAACCATGAATAATATGAATAGTGATGGTCTGGGATAAGACCAGGACTTATAACGAAGAGAATCCGATACGAAATGACGGACAATAATTATACCCTTATAACATCAACTAAATCAGTTATTTCATGACCCTGGGTCCCATACCAGTTGATAAACAACAATTATGCCATTATAACATCCAGTAAATCGGTTAATCCGAGGGGTTTACGTCCCATCCGAACAACTATATATAAGACAATCCATAAATAAAAATGAAAAAATCCTTTTGGGTACAATCACATGAAAAAGGATTAAGCACTAATCCTGATGAATTTTCTTGGCCAATGAGGGATTGAACATAGCACCTCTTTGTTTGCTAGCAGCGTCTTACGAGTTACCATGACTCCTAAATTACCAACACAAAATGACAAACAACAATATCATCCACTAAATCGTATATTTCATCATAAAATTTGGTAGCGTAACTTTTCTTCATTACAAGCTCAACTTATTGCATTAATTCCTCGTTTCATTGGACAATAAATGTACCATGCAACCTCTTCGGGCCTTACGAATTATCTTCAATACGCACTTTTGTTCTCTAACATAAAATACGATGTACCCTTTCGAATACCGACTTTGTACAAAATTTAACTATTGTAAATTATTTTGAATCTATATCTTGTCAAAAATGCTACAGAATGAATTCAGCCTTACCCGTAAAATTATGTTATAGCATTTGTGCCCTTATACGAGCAGCCCTAGAATAGCTGTCAACTCTAAACAAACAGGCAATTAAATAATAAATATATCTAAAAATATTAGCACAATTTTATTTCATGCATGGCAAAGGTGGAATGATTAAAAACAGACTGGTTCAATAACATACTTAAAGAACTTTTTGCTCCTCTGGGGAGCTCGACAGAAATGTTATCGTTGATATAGATATGGCTACAGATAGTTCGAAGACAAGAAATTATTTCGACACTTGTCTCATTCAATAGAAAGAAAAACAAATTATTTCAACAGTTGCCATATTAACTAAAAATAGATAGTTTATCTGACAATAATATATCCTGCTTTAGACCATTAACCAATAAATCAATACGCCTGGTACTATAATACTATAATGATATCAATACGCCTGGTACTATAATCACCACATCAGCCCTTATTAGTTAAACAAATAATTACAGTAATCGTTCAATTTATTAGTGCTTAAAGTGGCATTCATGGTGCGCGAGACAAAGAGAGAGGCTGAGAGAGGACAAGGGAGAGAGGGGCTGAGACGACAAGAGAGAGGGGCTGAGAGAGGGTAAGAGAGAGAGAGGATAAGACAAAAAGGTTAGAGAGAGAGAGAGAGAAAGAGAGAGAGGGGGAGGGTAAAAGGGGGGTAAAGAGAGAGAGTTTTAATCCAAATAAATCACACTCAGAGACCCATACAAACTGGGGATCAAAACCACCCCCACTTAACACAATGACAGACCTTACAATCTAAAGAACAAGCGTTTGTTTATTGAACACCATCATTCTCCTAAATGTTCAGTGGTCAAAAATACATGTTAGTATTTACGTCAGTTCATATCTAAATATTTATATTCAATATATAATTCAATTATTTAACCAAGTGTATAAATATTTATTCAATATAAAATCATCTAACTAAATGTATAAATATTTATCTGATATAAAAAGTATTTAACCAAGTGTATAAATATTTATTTTATATCATTTAACTAAATGTATAAATATTTATCTTATCTCTAAATTATTTAACCAAATGTATATTTATTTAGTATAAAAATTATATAATCAAGTGTATAAATATTTATCTAATATATCAATATCCAACCAATTTAATAAATAATTATTCAATATATCAATTAATCCAACCAATTGTAAAAATATTCATTCAATATGATAATTATTCAACGATATAGATTAACTTGAAATAGACTTTTCGTGTGTTGTATTTAAAGCATTCTATGTGAAGTGTTTTATGTGAAGTGTTTTTGTTTGAAGCGCTCTATTTGAAGTGCTATATTTGTTGTTTCTGTGTAATTCTAATGAGGGTAGTTTTAACCAAGCACCTGCAATAGTAGGCCTACCAGCTCTTCCTAGATTTAAATTTATCAACGATTAAGGTTCGAATCACATGTCAACTCTTTACTTATCAACATATCTTGTTTATCCAGATCAACACTTCATATCTCAATAAATCAAAATGTTTATTTTTTATTCAAAATGAAAGAAATGTTGAAAGTAATCAGTGAATTAATTAATTGCAATCTAATATTACGTTGTTATATAACCTAACAGAATTACTTCTTGTTGCTACAACCGATGTAATTAGGCTTACAGTATTAATAATTAATTCGTCCCCCTGGTTCCCAAGAAAATAAGACAGGTAAAGTCAATAAACAGTTAATAAATTAATGAATACACCTGGATCCCACCTGGAACACACCTGGACATCTAATCAACTAACGACTACCACTCCATTCTCCAGATGGTGCCATGCATATCCATGTAAGGATGGGTTAGTGGGATATGGAAACAAATCTTTTGTGTATAATTTCTCCTAATATAATGCACACAATGGATGTGTAAGTGGTCAGAATCAAGTTCAAAATGTTGGACTGCCATTGAATGTAGTTTTACATTGTTATACAGGTGTGGATCCAGAAAGGAGGTTGGGGGCTTCAAACCCCACCCTGCTTAGCTACATAGACAACACTTTATGAGAAAAGTGTAATGGTTGTAGGGGTCTTTAGCAATGGAGTAGGCCAGAAGTCAGCTCCTAAAATTTGGGGGATCGACTGAATTTTTTGGATGAGAGTGAGAATTTGGGTTTATCATCCTGTTGACACAAACTAGGTCATTTCAGAACTAACATATGGTTCAATTTTTATGGTGATAGCCATGAGGGAGAGAGGAATGGGGTTTAACGTCCACTCAACACAAACTAGGTCATTTCGGGACTAACATATGGTTTAATTTTATTTCATTAATTCGAATGTGCGTAGGGTCATAAACAGTGGGAGGAAACTGAAGTGCCCGGAGGAAACCCACGAGGTTGAGAAGGCGCCCCTATCTCCATGCCACATACGCTCAGACCAGGGCTCGAAACCACAGCCGCAAGCCAGAGGTGACCGGCCAGCTAGACGTCGAAGCGCAGCACTCTAGACCACTAGGCCCGTCGTGAGGGGAAACTGGTGAAAACCCCTGAGGTACAAGAAGAAAATAGAAACCATGACAAACCTTGTAATCTGACATGTTCTAACTATCCCCCCTCCCCTTCCCTCTCATTCGATCCCCGTTACCCCATGGAAGACAGATCAAATATATATATGTACTGCTTAGTCTATGAAACCTATAGAGACATATTGTATTAAACCTGTTGATACATTAACTGCCTAGTGTACTAAACCCACAGATGCATATACTACCTGGTGTATGAAACCTGTCTAGATACATTCACTACTTGGTTTACTAAACCTATTGATGCATATACTGTCCAGTGTACAGAAACTATTCATTGATACATACACTGCCGGATGTACAAAACATATCTATATGTACATGTACTGCCTGGTGTACGGTACCTGTTTGTGTTCAACAACAGCTGAATGAATCAATCAAAGAGATTATAATAATAATAATGTGTCTACTTACTTTTTTCCTTGGAGAACAACAGGTGCTTTCTGAGTGGAGGAAACAACTGATAGATTATCATTCGAAACATTCGCCCGTTTTTTAACAAACTTTTCGTAACATTCATAAATATCAATTTAAACTGGAATGTCAAGTTCACTGAATAAACCTTGTGTTTTTCTTATACACAACTAGTTTACCTCGGCCCGTTAAAAAATTCACAATTTTTTATTAAGGTGTTTTTAACGCACTGAAAGTCAATCGTAAGTCAGCGTACATGGAGCACATATGAGAATTTGACTTTAAATATTATTCCCAAAACATCGCTCGGTCTCCTCAAATTTAAAATAACAAAAACAATAGCTGTTAATCTTGATTTGTAAGGAAGCTCATAAAATCACTTTTGTCATGTGGCACATAAAATCTGTCAATTTCTCAAACAACAAATGCATAAAATATTTCCGACATTAGAATTATACAGTAAAAATTGTTCGAGTAATATCCGACATTCGAAATAAATTGTATAAAATTAAAGAAGTGTTTGAATATGTTGGTCGTTACAACAGACCTGATAAACCAAGAAATATAAACGGTGTATATTTGTCCGTTGGATTGTATATATCTCTAACACTCTTTAATATAAATAAAATTAATGCTGATCAAACCTTGGATTTCTGTGAAATATTACACTGTAGTCGATTTCACAAAAATCACAGTTTACACAAAAATATACCAGTCACTATGTCGACCGTTGCTAGGCGATCTTACAAACTGAATATTCAATATTCAACCAAATTCTGTAACGCTGAATAAATGTTTATGTTGAATTCTCAAAAAATAAGATAACAATAAATGTAATGTTTTAAGTTTCGTCGATTCGTTCCTCGTGGAATTAAGTGATAAACAATATGACAGTGACTCACTGAAGCCCGGACACGAAAGAACTGCTCCTGATGTTTGGAATGTAGAAAATGACTATCCCTGTATGAATAGAATCATCACCTGTAGCGTAGAGTAGTGTCGCAGTAAACTGACGAAGATAAATGGCCGTTGTGTGTCAGGTTGGGAATCTAGTGCCACACTCGGACGTCCTGATATCGTGAAGATCCTGTGTAATCTGTTCTCCTAGAGACAGAGTGACACGATATCACTATACGACTGTTCTCTCGTTATGTCAGCCAATGTTCAACTGATAAAACGATATGCTATCGCAATACAGTTATACATTTACATGATTACCCACAAGTCTACTATTATGATCCTCTACCTTTCAATTTACTTCCAGAATTATTCACTAGCAACTTTTACAATCAAATAGATAAAATCACATACAGCAGCTCTCAAGTAAAAAAACAGAATCACTGAAATAGATTTCTATCGTGTTAAAGGTACTGATGCATGTTTTCATTCAGTTCAGTTCTCAACAATATTATGGATCCAGTTTTTTAAGGATAACATCAAGAGTACATGTGGTAAGAAGCAGTCCTGCAATTTATTAACTCGATTTATCAAATAATTTAATCTTCCAATAAATTCCTCTCTTCTTCTTGAAACTATATTAATATTATTATATCTTTTTATAGGATATACACAATAACACCCAGTAAAATATATAGTTGTTACATGTAAAATGTTTGATATCTTCAGGATCTACACAATAATGCACAGTTAAATAGGAGTTTTTATTATTATATCTTTAGGATATATGCAATAATGCACAGTTAAATAGGAGTTATTATCATTATATCTTCATGATATATGCAACAATGCACAGTTAAATTGGAGTTATTATTATTATATCTTTAGGATATATGCAATAATGCACAGTTAAATAGGTGTTATTATATCTGTCAATAATGCACAGTTAAATTATGATAACTTCAGGACATATCCAATAATGCACAGTTAAACAGTTTATATTATTATATCTTCAGGATATACTCAATAATGCACAGTTAGATTTTAATATTATATCTTTAGGATATCTGCAATATGCACAGTTCAATTGGAATTATTTCATCTGTGGGATATCTGCAATAACACACAGTGTAAGGAGTTAATATTACTAAATCTATTATATATTCACAATAACACACAGTTTAAATAGCTGTCTGTAGGATATATACGCAATAATGCCCACAATTATCTATCATTCACTGTGATATATCGATAGAAGTATATTAAATTCCTGATATTTTATATTTGAATGTACATCTAAGATCTCTCTCTTTGAAGTTTCTGCTTCATCTTCTATTTTATATTAATATATAATCTGGTGACGATGGGATTATCTGATCATTTATCAATTATATTTCACTTATCATAATTCAAATTAAATATTTCCGACCTTCTCGTCCTTGAGTAAGAGTACCACTATGTTATAGCCTACCTTTTGTCCAAGTCTTGTCACAAATATCGTAGGTAAATACTACAACAGTATCAGCCCCTCCATATCGTTTCAAATCAAAAACCAAATTAAACACACTCGATAAAATCCATCACAATAAATATGATCAATTCTATTTCAATAATGTTCACAGACCATCAGAGATGTCGGTCAAGTGAAAATATCTGGTGAAGTGATAAATCACTGGTTTCTAGTGCCACAATTAACAAACAATACTCAGTAATTTGTCCTTCTGTCTCAGAATTATTAATATTAATATCTAATATCGTAGTTATCAACACCTCGGTGAGAAATCCTAATAAAGCTACAACAGTGAATTCATACTAATGAGAATATTATATCGGTGTGTGAATATCACTAGTAGAAATCTCATATATTCCAGGTATGAGTTAGCCTGCGATATTACACACTGGTTAGCTGAGGTATTGGAAGCACTGGTAAATCTATCTTGTCAATCACTGGTTATATAACTATTATATATATATACTCACAGAGCGCCATATATAATATTATAGTCCTGGTATAACGCAGTAGAATCAAAACAATATAAATCACATTAGAATAATTAATTATCTCGAGTAGCTTTGTTAAATAGGTACAGATGAATTAGTTACGAATCAGTTACATAACTTTTGTCCACAGAGAGAAACATTATATACCGAAACAATCAAATCAGTGAAATCTTGTTACGTCAACGGACGTACACGATACAAAAACACTCATTACACACGGATATACGGCTTACACAAAATTAATTATGTTCTACAAAAAAAAACCCAAAGATGGCAGATGTTCAAGAGATCAATTTGTACACGTTTTCCATGTGCTACAAATTTTAAAATGTTAAAAATGTTATAAAAATTCTGTTAGAACTTTGATTAATTACGTTGTAGACATAAATTCACTGGATGTGAAAACATAACATTCTCTTCAATTTGATTGATGCATAAATGTGTCACTGGAATTCTCCAAGTTGTAACAGTTGTAACATCAACATGTCACTGCCAAGTAGAAAATAGAAAGAGAATTTACGCATTTACCAAACTGTAGTACATCAAGTCTGTTTGAATAGTAACAATTAACGACGTTTTATCGCAATTTTATCGCACCGAAAGACCAATTCCTTTATCTCACCAAAAGAAATAAATTGCTAAATACTATATTTAGAACGTGGACTAGAAAAAATCCTGTTTGAACGTAGAAATCACAGCCTGATACGAGAAAAGACTATTAGATATAAACGTTGCTATAATCAGTCAGATATTGGCTTCAACTTTACAGACCTTTCTACTAGGAGATTTCTCACGAAAAACGTCATTTGTCTCATTTTCTTATTCCTTTAGAAGAAGTTTTACATTCAATCAATAAGCTTGTAACACAAGTCAGGATATATCAACCTGTATTTGGTTATTTACTTCGCTTGCTCTACACCAAAATAACAATTTCTGTTTTTTCTCTTGACTTATCTAACATCAGACTTAAAACCCCCACAAGATTTCACATTTGGCATAAGAGCATTTTATTTGTTTTAAACTTTAAATCCAGACAATTCGTTGTGAAGAGAGAGAGAGAGAGAGAGAGAGAGAGAGATAGAGAGAGAGTATGCATGGAAGTAAAGGTATAGGGGTTTGGGGAACAAAGGTGACTCTGAAAAAGTTCTTGGAATTTTCTTGCAGCGTGTGTTCCTTCCCCTTACCCCATCAGTGGTGTAGGATAAGGGAACTGACATGGAACATCGAGCACCACCCCCTTCGTTTAGATGATGAAAAACTGCTGAGAGGTAGGAGAGAGAGAGAGAGAGAGAGAGAGAGGGAAAAATAGGGTATAACTCCACTCCACACAAAACTAGGTCATTTCGGGACTTGGTCATTTAATGGTTCAAATTGGTTTCAATAATTCGATTGCGCATAGGTCTTTAGTCGAGTGAGGAAACCGGAGGAGGTTGGACAGGCATACCTACTCCTTGCCAAGTACGAACGGGAAATTGAAACCATGCCAGTTGATACAATGACAGACCTTATGATAAAGTGCTCACATAACCATTCGGCCATCCCTCGCCATTCCCTCGCCATTCCCTATAAAGCACTAAATCGGGAGATTTAATGTGGAAGTACGAATGAATGTTGTTATAGGAGATATAATAGTATGATTGAATAAATCTGTTCCTCTAGGGTAATTAATATGATTGATCTATAACATTTAAATAATCTTGTATATAAATCACGAACTGGGAGAAAATAAACATGTACTTTAACCAACCTGACATTTCCTATTCAAATATAGAATCGATGAAAGAGATCAACTCCCACCCATTTAAGACAAATTTGATTCGATCCTAGTGTTAGCTTGGTTTCATATTCTGCCCTAATAATATGAGTTACCTCCTCTTCACCCATTCCTTT
Organism: Patella caerulea; assembly: GCA_036850965.1. Taxonomy (NCBI): domain Eukaryota; kingdom Metazoa; phylum Mollusca; class Gastropoda; family Patellidae; genus Patella; species Patella caerulea. The sequence continues at coordinate 60,777,815 of JAZGQO010000006.1, read as the reverse complement.
GTAAACCCTGTCTCCAATATCCAATACGAGGTATCTCCCTAACTCTCCATTATAGCCTGTGATTCCAATATCCAATATGGAGTCCCTCCTTACTCCCTGTATACCCCCACCCCCAATTTCACTGTGGACCTTGTTTCCAATACCCAACATGAGGTACCTACATCCCCTCATTCAATCTAATTACTAGCAAGCCACATCGTTGATTAGTTGAAAGATTCGGGAGTCAATTTCCCCAAACAAATTAACCTGAGTTAAATTAACGGTCAGTTTGAGTTAAACAGACAAGATTCACTCATCTGGCACTTCGATCATAATAACATTCTGTCCTAATATATATCAGCCTGGTGGTTTTACAACAACCTGTAATATTACCAGAGACAGAGAGAGAGAGGGAGGAGAGAGAGTTTAAGTTCACTTGAAAAAATAATAGGGCATTTCCGGATTAACATCTGGTTTAATTCTATTTCAATCATTCGCTTGCGCCTAGGGGTCTTTAGACGTGGGAGGAAACCGAAGGACCCAGAGAAAGTAGGGAATCTAATCCACGTTACTTGAATCAACAGATCTCATGATTTCAAGACACACCTAACACTGTAAACCACTAGTCCCCCCCCACCCCAACCCCCCAAAAATGCTGCAAAGTATTCTTGTAATAACTGTAAAATACTGACAGCATTTTATGCCTTCAAACATCAAGTATATCTCTACTGGCCTTGAATGAATAACAGGGCTGGAAACATACAGATCATCAAAATCGAGTTTACCTGGGTTAATTGACTTACACAACAAATACAGTTTCATTTATATTTAAAATCATTATATCAGAAAATATTGATTGATTTTGTTTCAATCTAGCGAACTGTGTCTATTATTTATTTTACTAATTGGGCTTGATTGTATTAAATTTTTGTTTTGTATTTGACTTGATTTTGTCTGTTTTTTTTATGATTTTTGATTGGGTTTGCATATTTTGGGGTTTTTTTTGTGATTTTTTTTGTTGTAGTTGATTATACATTGCAATTAAAAAGCTTTTGTGAGTTTTGTGGCTTGTCTTTGTATTTGATAACTCATTGGGTTTGCATATATTTTGTTCTTCTTGTGAGAATTTTTGGGGTATTTCACTGTATTTTAGAGGGGTTTTGTGAATAAAAATTGAGTTTGACTACTTTGCTTTTTGTGAGATTTTTGGGGTATTTCACTGTATTTTAGAGGGGTTTTGTGAATAATAACTGAGTTTTTGTGAGTTGGTTTGTATCTTATTACACATTGAGTTTGATTGTACTTTGTTTCTCTTTACACCATTAAAGATAATCTCATCAGGAAGTTACTCGTAAAGGTTTGCGCTTTCTTCTTAAACATTAATTTATTCTGCTTCAATCTCGTAAATAATGAACATCGTAAGGTTTTTTTTCGTTGTTCATTATATCAACATAAATCTATCAGACCCTAATCCTAATCGTAAAAACTAATTTAAAACACAGAATACAAATCCCAACGAGATCAAAGTTAACAGATTCTCCAATCTTCCTGTGAACATTCCATCCAAGTACAACACACAAGATTGCATCTCACGTTGTTATTTTTTTTTTAAAACCAATAAGAACCTACATTTACACAAAATCTTGGAAAATGACCAAAACTTTGTAAGTGTTTTTTGTTTCAATGATTTAGGCAATAGCACTGTTGAACAGCCCATTGCACAGTTTACAAATGCAGATAGGGTTTTCATTTTGTTGGTTCAGTCGCATAATCTTTCGATGTTAGGGGAGAGAAAGAGAGAAATGGGGTTTAACGTTGATAGAAACAAGGTCGTTTTGGGAGTAACATATGGTTTTTAATTTTAATTTCAATAATTTGCTTGCAGTGGGAGGAAACCAGAGGACCCGAACAAAACAACCCTACTCCTTGACACGTACAACCGGGAATTCAAAACCACGCCATTTAACCCAATGGCAGGCTTTATGATACAGTATGAACATGCTAACCAATCAGCCATCTACCCCCCTGTTTCTATTTCGAAGGTTCATGTTAGGGTGTTTTCCATTTTAGGGTGTTTAGCATTTTAAACAGATGCAGAAAGTAGGAATGGAGCTATTTATTTTTGAATTAATATTTTCATAGCTGAAAGGTGTTTTCCGAAGCTCAACCATTAACCGAAGCTCAAATCCATTAGCAATAAAAACTCTTGTAATTTCTGGTGTCACACCACCAGACATTAACTGGTTGATGGTGCATTATCAAGGGAGAAAAGATTCAGTTAGGATGACAGAGGTGTTAAAACAACGTGGCTGTCAACACTAAAACCTAATCTTCTTGAAACCTGGAAGGAGCCATACCTTATGATCAAAGTTTAATGAAGTTGGGGATGGTGCCATGGTTGATGAAGTAGGAGATTGTATCAAGGTTAATGAAGTAAGGAATGGTGCCAAGGTACATGCAGTAAGGGATGGTACTATAATACTATTCTACTAACCCCGCGATAGGGAGGGTATAACATGTATCAAGGTTCATCCTCCCGGCACCATAAACATTATTCCAGCAACCCCATGAATATTTAGGTTGGCATCACGCTATTACACCAACCCAACAATAACAGATATTAACAAGAATGCTTGATCTATAAAAAAAACACCAATCATGACCGAATAGCAATAATACTTTCCATCTTCCATATATGACCCACTAACTGTTGGGGCAACAGCAATTATTTCAAATTTTAGCAAATTACTTTTAATATTACTCTAATGTAGTGACTACTCTGAAATGGATGGTCAGAGTAATTCCCCCTCCCCTATACGACACTAACCCCACGATTATATAAACAGGGTGTCAAGATGGATGCTCCCGCCACCATAATGCTACTCCACCAATTACATGATTGGATGGTCAGAGTCATTGCCCACTCTTTCCCGCCCCCACCCTTGTACGACACAGGATGATGCATCTACGAATGACCAATATACTTGATCTAACAGTAATGTGGAGGATATCAAAATTCACATTATTCCGTGAAATTTAATACTTTGTCTATCAGACATTTTATGTGTATTTTATTCCAGTCATTGTTTCGATCAATAAATGACATCGAGAAAATAACATTAACTTACCGTTGGCTTCAGGTTTACGTTAAATGATAAAATCAACTTACCTGAAAAACAAAACAAACACAAATATTACAAACATTTTCAATAAATATAAATTTAATAATTCTTAATGAATGTAAACAGTTTACTTTTATTTCAATAATTTGCTTGTGTGTAGAGTTCTTTTAAGCACTGGAAGGAAACCGGGGGATCCAGGGGCGGATCCAGGGGGGGTGACTAGGGTGACTAGGAATCCCGGGTCCTACAAGCTTCCACCGGGACATGCACGCATGGTCGTATATATATTATATAGCACACGGTGTACATCTTATCAGACACACAATCAGCATCTATGTTACTAGCGGCAGAAATTAGCTCCGTAAACTGCGGTCGGCGAGACAAAACATGGGCTTATCACACCCCTCAAAAAAATCCAGGATCCGCCACTGGGATCTGAAGAAAACCCTACTCTTTGTCACATCCAACCGGGGAATCGAAACCACGCCAGTTGACTCAATGATAGGTTTTATGATAGCAGGCACACAGACGCTAACCATTCGGCCATCTAACCCTCCTCCTTGCAAACAACAATATTGTGAAATGTAAATCTCTAAAGGGAAAATCAGCCCAAAAAATGATTCAATTGCTTGCAGTATTTACAAAGATACAAACATTTCTCTCGACATAAACAGGATATGATCAAAAGTTGGCACTACATAAAATCTTTATTAACCACTTTTGATGAGCCTCTTTAGAATCTATGCCGAGAGATCATCTGCCTTTTATATTTGGATTTTATTTTCTTTATTGAATGTTAAATTGTGGATTTATTGAAGGATTTATTGTGGATTCAACTAATGTTAAATTGTGGATTCAATAAATGTTAAATTGTGGATTCAACTAATGTTAAATTGTGGATTCAATAAATGTTAAATTGTGGATTCACCTAATGTTAAATTGTTGATTTATTGAATGTTATATAAATTGTGTATTTGAGTATATTCTAGAATGGATTTGAGTATATTTAGGTATGGATTTAATTGGGTCCAGATGGTTGATCTGTGAAGTTGTTGGTCTGTGATGTTTTTGATCTGTGAAGTGGTTGATCTGTGAAGTTGTTGATCTGTGATATTATTAGTCTATGAAGTTGTTGTATGGAGTAATCAGATGTACGTTATATTTTGATGATATAATGGCCATGTCATGGATACCATCGATCCATTCACTGTCTGTTGGGTTGTTTTGATGCATGGTCATCCTATGCTGTTCCCCATTGATGCCACTTTAAGTTAATTAATCTTTGCTGTACAGCATGTTTTTAATAAACTCTGTACCAATATAATAAATTGATCATTTACATTTTTATTTCCACGAGTGGTTGTACAGGTAGTCCCTCCTAGTGTAGTACCTTCCCCAGGGCCTATAATGACTGCAGTCTCTCTCTCTCTCTCTCTCTTTCTCTCTCACAGATTCTAAACGGTGATCAATTTTTAGAAATCCTTGAGGCTCATAACAAATTCTTTTTTCCAGTTTAAGTGAACGAGAGACTAAATCATCCAATCACGGCCTTGGCTTTTTATCTTAAGAATAACAAATTAACCACCCAAATAACGGGGCTGTTTTTACTAGCGTTAATAACACCATGAACACAGCTCCCAGGCCTGTCAAATTAAATTTTGTGAGGCCTGTCCGGTTGTTTTTGTCTGGCATGTTTTAATACTGATAGCGTAGAATGTAAACATAGTATAGAATAAACAAACTCCTCCTTATAGTTTATTCGCAGACTACAGACTACTTTTTCAGTTTTTCTTGTAAGTTCATTGTTTTTATCACATACAGAAAGAAAAGTAAATTTTTATAAATGTTTTAACCACATAAGATGGAGAGAGAGAGAGTCAATCCGAGACAGAAATAGAGAGAGAGAGAGAGCAAAGGAGAGAGAGAGAGAGAGAGAGAGAGAGAGAGAGAACTGGTTAATTCGAAACTAATAGTAAACCTAAAGGGGAGAGAGATAAATGGGGTTTAATGTCCACTCAACACAAACTAGGTCATTTCGGGACTAACATATGGTTCAATTGTATTTCAATAATTCGCTTGCGCGTAGGGGTCTTTTAGCAGTGGGAGGAAACCTGAGTGCCCGGAGGAAACCCACGAGGTTGAGAAGGCGCCCCTATCTCCATGCCACATACGCTCACACCAGGGCTCGAAACCACAGCCGCAAGCCAGAGGTGACCGGCCAGCTAGAGGTCGAAGCGCGGCACTCTAGACCACTAGGCCATTCCAACCCCCCTACACCTAAAGGACAGTCACAGTGGTTAGGTGAGTTAAGCACTGACTAGTAAGTTTGGAGGGTGGCACTCCAATGTTGGCCATGAAGTTCAGCATGTTTTTCTAGTAGTTTCCCCTTTGTCGGAGGTGTATGACAGCGAACCTGACACGGACAGCTGTCAAATCGTTCAGCCATGATGAAAAACCAAGGTTACTTGTACACATTGCCATGCACGTAAAAGATCCCTACGCTGGTCATAGCACTGTCGTCGAGGCACTGTCTTCGTCTCATAATAGCACACTGTATGTCATTGGCGGTACGTTTGTCTTCTTTAATCCAGTGGGAGTAGAACAATAAGGGTTGCCTTATTATTAACAATCTTAAAGTTACACGACCTTCCATGGGTGATCAGGGGCGGATTCAGCAATTTTGAAAAAGGGGGGGGGGGCGCTGCAAAATGAGGGCACTTACTGCAGAGACGGAGCAACCCCTCGTGCCCCAAACTGGATACGCCTCTGGATGATTGACAAAAGTTTTATATAGTTTTGAAAAGTATGATATGCTCCAGAATATAATTCCTCATTAGCATCTCTAAATATCACTTTATTGTTAAAAAATGTTATTGAAACATTTTTAAGTTTAAAAGATTGTTTGATTTATTATGCAAAAGCAAAATCTGCTTATTACAAGTTTTCTATAGGCCTGAAATGTTATCTAAATTTATTTATTAGACATAATTAACTTATCGAGACCATAATAAACTGTTGATGTCATGGCTAGCCTTCGATGTTGGCTGGATTAGATTCCTATATGCTGCTTTACTGAAATTGATAATTAAATCAATCGAGTGAATAATCAAGACTATGTTGTTTATATTATAAATCATTAATTGAGGGAAATTTCACTCGCTTCGTTCTCAGCTCATTGTGGATGAATTTGACTGAAATTTTCAGCAAATAACCTTTACACTAACTAGTTTTTAACTATTATAGTGGGAATGGCCAACGCTTTATCTTATCCCCACCATAATGTATTATCAATAAACAGCCGACGGCTATATCACACAATGAATAATTAACGAATACCGCTTTGACCTTCTTCAACACACTGACCTTATAAACATAGCACAAATTTTAGAAGATTATTGTATTTCTACGCAAGGTAAAAAAATATAATTCTGGGAAGAGCGTATGCTCATAAAACCCTGGAATGTCGTTGTCTATCACGTACCGTTCCATTCAAAAACAAAACTCAATTCCCCAGCAATAAGTCTAATCTGTACGACACAATGTGGAGGCCAAACAATGATTTAGATCAATATGCCCTAAAATAACTTAAATTAGCAAGATTTTTTTCTTCATTTGTGAAGAGATGTTCTTTTATTAGAAGTGAGGACATCCATACCAAACACCAATTAAACCCATCTCAAACAATAACTGACAAAAACTGATTGCACTGACGAGATGTGTAATAGTAAACCAAGGCCTTTAAAATGATTAATTTCAGATAACCTTTTAACATACATTATGCAAGAGCTAAATCTGCCTATTGCAGGACTTTCTTTAGCCTATTGCAGGTTTCTTTAGCCTATTGCCTATTGCAGGTTTCTTTACCCTATTGCATGTCTTTCTTTAGGATATTGCAGGTCTTTCTTTAGCCTATTGCAGGTCTTTCCTTAGACCTTAAATGTTATATAAATTATTAATTAGACATTCATCAACAAGAAAAAACCATAATCAACTTTCGATTTCATCTTATGTGTCAAATTTTCACAGCATTTTAATCCGATCTGCTGCTCAATGCTCAATGATGATTACATCCAAAACTGGATAATCAAGCCTTTAGTAATGATGATCGAGTCTAGGCTTAACATTCAATCATTAATATCTTGGTTCCGAGTGGAGCAATTTTTAGCAAATTCCCTTCACATTATCTAGTTTTTAACTAATATAATGAGAACTGTCAGCTCTTTAACTAATTTCCCATAAAGCCCCTTAAAGCGGAAATTTCATATTTTCTTAGAAAGTCAAAACATTATCATTTCTATGTCTTTTGCTCAATAGGTTGTCAACTCACTATTATACGATCATAGGCATTATTTCCCACACTAAAAAATCTTTCACACAGGAATTAATAACACAATTACCTCCCTTGTTTTTCTATTACCCCCATGCACAAGCTATTTTCAAACGTTTGAATTTGAAGTTGAAAACGATATATTTGCCAATTTCTCAACTGGCAATAGTGAATTATAGGATTAATAGGATTATTCTTTAACAAGGTATTACTGTTTATAGATACCATCTATTTTAAGGCTTTATCTTAATATATTTTAAAAATATAACTTAAAAATATGAAATTGCAGCTTTAAATATGAAGTTAATTTTTGATTTCTAACAACATTTAATCGCTAAATCGATGCTAAAATTACCCATATTGAATTTAATGCCAGAAAGTAAAAAAAAATCAGACGAGGAAGCGCTGTACATTAAAATCTACAGTTCATCTTTCACAGTTGAACAATTTGATTTCAATCTTTCACAGTTGAACAATTTGATTTCAATAACTTTCTTACGTGCAGGGGTCTTTATTAATGGGCAGCACACAGAGAATAACCATGATGATGGAGATAGGAGACCCTACACCTTGTCACATACAATATTGGGATCTAATTTAAAGCAGACCTTATAACTCGAAAACCTGATTTGTTCCCTATTATATTGTGGAACGCACAGCACTGTTGAATGGGCTTTACTAAATACCAGAAAACATCAGAAAACACAACAAAACACCGGAAACCAACTGGAAAACTACCGGTAAACACCGGAAAACACTAAATACCAGATCAGACACTATAAATACCGGAAAGAACACTAATAATGGACCCTAAAAAGGTAACCCAGAGTCGGGATATACTATATACCAGAAGATAACCCTAACCCTTAGGGTGGTTTCCGGTATTTAGCGTGTTTTCTGGTATTCAGTATAAAATGGTGTTTTCCTGCATTTTTCCGGTGTTTTCCGGCAATCAGTGTTGTCATTGTTGAATGTCCTGATTGTTGAGGAGTATGATTTTATATTTGCGTACTTCATTATATTGAAAACCACCCTATAATCACATATAGATTTCCACGAGACTGTAAATTTGATCATCCAGACACGTCATTATAAGGATAACAATAATACATTGTAGACACATTTATCATGCCATGCAACAACTAAAAAACTTCATAAAATCTAATTAAGTGTGACTAGCATGTTAAAAGTCATATTTATATCTAAGTAATTAAGTTTCTCATGAGGCAAAAAATGCTTCGAGGCCAGACAGTATGATGTATGGCCTTTCTCTCAACAGAACTGGACAACGTGACCTTTATTTTGTTTAGATATTAACCAGACAGTTTATAATTATGCTTTATATCGAGTATCAGAGTCAGAATAGACGTTGATTTCTTGTTTGATCAGATCGTGTAGACTTTATTATAATACATTCCTGTCGTTCTGGTAAACACAGGGCAGGGGTGGTGTCATGTTGACTTTATTTTAATACATGTCTGTCGTTCTGCTGGTAAACAAGTGGCAAGGGGTTTGAGGCGGCATGGTGGCAAGAGGTGGCATGGCAAGGTGGGGTGGCAAAGGGTGTGTGGTGGGGGGGGAGCAAGTGGCCAAACTCAAATGTCCTGCTTTCGGTCTCAAGATTGTACATGACAAGGATAAGGGTTGTCTATCAATCTTGTGAGGTTTCTCCATGTGTGTGATGGGGGTGGGGGTGGGGGTGGTTGAAGGGGGTGGGTGGAGGTGGGAGGGGTCAAGTGGCCTAACGATTACACTTATATTGTCTGTTATTTACTCAAGGGACGTGCTTTTGGTCCCAAGATTGTACATGACAAGGAAAGAGAGAGAGAGAGAAATGGGGTTTAACGTCCACTCAACACAAACTAGGTCATTTTGGGACTAACATATGGTTTCATTTTATTTCAATAATTCGCTTGTGCATAGGGGTCTTTAGCAGTGGGAGGAAACCGGAGTGCGCGGAGGAAACCCACGAGGTTGAGAAGGTGCCCCTATCTCCATGCCACATACGCTAACATCAGGGCTCGAAACCACAGCCACAAGCCAGAGGTGACCGGCCAGCTACATGACAAGTAAAAGGTTGCCTACCAGCCTAGTGGGTTTTCTACGGGTTGTCTAGTTTTATCTCATATGTTAGTCCCGAAATAACCTAGCTTGTGTCAAGTGGACTTTAAGGAGCCAATGTTTGCTCTCTAACCAGCAGGTTCTGAGTAACATCCAGGAAATGGCAGAGAATATTACAAGGGTTTTGCCAAAATTGTGCCCCTTGTCTAGGTGAAGGGCCAGGAGAAATCCCTCTCTGGCCATTGCTGGAACTTATGCTGGAGTGTGTCTATTCTTTCCGTTCAATGAAAGCTATCACTTAAGTACAGCAACATGACAGTCCTTTGTTTAGTCTGGGTCTTCCCTAAAACTTTGGACAGTGATTTAAGGTATTAAAAACGGTGAAAGTATGTTCGTTTCCAAACAGTGTTGTTTACATTTCATTCGACTTGATAGCCTTGTTTCTCACGCAATTAGTTTTACTGCAGTATTCTGCTATGCACGGGTTAATTAGGCATAATAAAATCGTGAGCCATGACGTAACATTATGTAAACATATTTGGTCCAATATTGGCACTCGTTTTAAATGTAAAGCTTTTGTAGGGCAGCTATTGATTGGTTGGTAGACGGACTACTGACCAATCAAAATTTAAAACAACAATATCCACTCATAATAGCAGTGTGTAGTAGGATTACCTCTAATGAAATGAAACGCTGCACGGAGTATGCCGGTTACAAAAGGTTGACATGTCCTCGATTTCTATACCAGCACCATTATTCTCACTGGTTTATTTAGAAATAAATTGGGCATGGATCCAGTCGTGGCTCTTCTGAATTAATTACATTCAGAACACATGTCCTTGGCTTCAGTAATAAGAGGGCGAGGCATGGCCGAATGGTTAGCATGTATGTGTTGTATCATAGCCTATCATTGAGTCAACTGGTGTGGTTTCAAATCCCCGGTTGCACGTGACAAGGAGTAGGGTCACTTGTCCAACCTCGTGGGTTTTCTCTGGCTCCTCTGGTTTCCTCACACTGTTAAAGACCCATACGTGCACGCAAATTATTGAAATAAATGACCTAGTGGACGTTAAACCCCCTCTCTCTCTCTCTTTTTCTCTCTCTCTCTCTCTCTCTTTTAATTTCTCTTTACACCATATACATAAATATAAGCCATTATTCTTAAGTCTATTTTTTACCTATTTTTTTTTGATGTTAAATTACACAAGTACAGCATTCTGTATAATACACGCTGAACCTTGACATATGTAAATCAGAGAGTAACTTGTCTGCTGATGGAAGCTCAACATGCAACAAACACCATGTCATTATGTAAATTCTATCAATTCCAGTATTGCAGGTTAAACGCCGTTTGATGGATCATTCAAATTACTATTTGAATACAAAATAACATGGTGAATTAGAATAGGTTTTCTATTTAGCCAGGTCAAGTGTAGACCCATCGTCTAGGGGCCATTTATCAAGGAAATGAAATAGGGTTTAACATCCTACTCTTCTGCTCCAACTGGGCTAATGAAGACAGGGATACGCCATACAGTGTGCTATGAGGGAAATTTTGCACGGACAGCAGTGCTAAGGCCTACTCTTATATCGAATTCAAACTACCAAGGGATCTTTTACAAGTAAACCAATGTGTACACAAGACCTCACTTTTTCCATCCATCAAAACCATTGAAAAGGGGGAACCACATAGTCTGGAAAATCCCAATGAACTCTCAGCCAACACTCGGAGCAAACCTGTGACCTCCAGGCTAATGAGCCAGCATCTTACTTTCTTAGCCACCTTTCCCTCCGCACCCCCATCATAAAGGGAGAATGGATCCATGTGTAATGAGAAATGTATCATAAGAAAGAACAACCTTCATGATTTGCCAAACACTTCCCCTGTGAAAATACGCACTGAAAATTTCACTGAAATCTCACTGAAATTTCAGTGAAAGATTTGGTCAAAATATTATTGAAATTTCAGTGAGATTTCACTGAAATTTTAATGAGATTTCGGTGAGATTTCAGTGAAATCTCACTGAAATTTCAATAAAATTTTGACCAAATTTCTCACTGAAATTTCAGTAAAATCTCATTGAAATTTCAGTAAAATCTCATTGAAATTTCAGTAAAATCCCAATGAACTCTCAGCCAACACTCGGAGCAAACCTGTGACCTCCAGGCTAATGAGCCAGCATCTTACTTTCTTAGCCACCTTTCCCTCCGCACCCCCATCATAAAGGGAGAATGGATCCATGTGTAATGAGAAATGTATCATAAGAAAGAACAACCTTCATGATTTGCCAAACACTTAAGAGAGATAGAGAGAGAGAAATGGGGTTTAATGTCCACTCGACACAGACTAGGTTATTTGGGGACTAACATATGGTTTAATTTCATTTCAATAATTCGCTTGTGCGTAGGGGTCTTTAGCAGTGGGAGGTAACCGGATTCAAAACCACGCCAGTTGACTCAATGACAGTAAACCAAGATATGAACGAATCAATTTTATGTCCACTCAACACAAACTAGGGTCATTTCTGGACTAACATATGGTTCAATCTAATTTCAATGATTCACTTGTGCTTAGGGGTCTTTAGCAGTGGGAGGAAACCGGAATACCTGTAGAAAACCCACATGATTGGATGCAATAGTCTGATTTAGTTCTTGCATAATGCATGTTTAAATATATGACATATGAAAAAGAATGTCTAGACGTCACAGGAATCCCATTCCACTAACATTCACTGTTATTTCTATTTCTTTATTTTACTTTTTAAAAAAAATAGCAAGATTAATAACAATTCTGACTGACAGAGCAATGATTGAGATCGAATGTGAGAACAGCACTGAAATAAAAATCGACTTCTGGTTTAGTTTTATATGTTTCAATGACAACGCTGTGGAATTTCACATCAGATAAATAGAAATATTCCACTGAAGATTTGATGTGTAGAATTTTTAATCTCTTTTAAGACATTCTGATGCCAAGGAAATATTCATTGACAATCTCCCATGAGGAATAGATGATTGCTATACAGCGCAAACGGTTATAACAGCAGTTCATAAAGCTGACGGGATGACTGATGTGTGTGCTATATCATAAGGTCTGTTATTGATCCCTACTCCCATGTGAATTACTGATATGAAATTGAATAATATGTTAGTCCCAAAATGATCTAGTCCCGAAGGATCGCCACATTTGTCATACTTATATCTTTTAGTTTTTGGTTTACAGGTTTTATTCGTGGAATTATGTTATCAACCATTCCAAATGAAGAGTTCAGATGAAGAACGATTTAAGTCACTTTTTCCATGAATCCCAGTTAATGCACTCATTGTTCTGTTTGCGTCAATCATTCTTGTCCAAATGTCTGTTTGGCGTTTTATGCGAAAAGACAAAAATGTGACTTAGATCGATCTTTCCCTGAACTCTTCAAATATCTAATGAAACTTTGTAGGCTACTACTCTGTGAAATAGCTGCTTTTTGCTAATTAACAATTCTTCTGATTCAAAATTACTAAGTCGCTAACTCAATATCATCCAAAGTCTTCGACATTGAAAAAACAAATTATTTGTCAATTCAAATCACCATTAATATTGAGATCTTATAAATTACTGGGAACAGACGTGAATCTGATGCCTAATATTTAAGACAAAATAAACTTTATTTCAGCGCCATTTATAACACAGGACTCAAAGAACAAGGTTAGACATATTGAACATTCTTATCTGGAGAGCATGTGCAATAAATAATATCTGTGTAGACTGGAATAACCAGAGGCTAGAGATTGCCACTTGATTGAGACTTCTGGCATATTTCACTGAGCCTAATTGATTTGAAATTAGAGTAAAAACAGAAAGGATGGAATGTGAATAAGTATATATATATACATTCATATTACATTATAATATGCGTTGTAACCATTTTATGTCTCAAATATTAGCGATTAACCTCCTTTAATAATTTTTGTGTTTCCATGGAAACATCTTTTTAGGGAGAGAGAGATGGGGTTTAACGTCAATTCGACACAAACTAGGTTATTTCGGGACTAACATATAGTTTTAATTTTATTTCAATAATTCGCTTGCACATAGGGGTCTTTAGCAGTGGGAGGAAACCGGAGTACCCGGAGGAAACCCACGAGGTTGGACAAGCGACCCTACTCCTTGTCACGTACAAGGAGTAGGCTTTATGATGCAGCATGCACATGCTAACCATTCGGTCATCCAACCCCCCTTTAGGAGTTTAGGCAGGTGCGAAATATTGATAACTTGGTCTTGATTTGTCACGTCGTCCATCTTGTATTCCTTCATCCTCAGGTAAATGATTGATCATTTGTGGAATAGAATCTCCGTTAGCACCAGCTTCAACGTGAGGCTGAGGTTTCTTTACGTCTAAACCATTAAGTCCAAGGTGACACAGCAACTCAAATATGCGTTAATGGGGTTTAAAAACGACTCAACACGAGATCTGATATTTCTTTTTATGACAGCGTGATACCATATATAGAAATCTGTCGTGTCATCTAAGGCTTAATGATGACAAATGACAGTGTCATGGTGTCAGGAAATTTGTTTCATCGGAAGTTTTAACAGAATCTTTGATGGAAAGTCATTATTATTCTTACAAATGCTTGAAGCCGAAATTTAGACAAAAATAACAAGTGAAGCCTTAGTTATAAGTTTTGATTTTTTGATTATATTTAGCTATCATGAACAAATCCCTGAATATTCAGAGAGAGAGAGAGAGAGAGAGAGATGAAATAGGGTGTATCATCCTAGATCATGTCACTTGGGCAATACTATATACCGGAAAACACCGGAAAACAACCAGAAAACAATGGAAAACAATGGAACAACTGGAAAACACCATGTTATACTGAATACCAGAATACACCAGAAAAACACTAAATACTGGAAAACACACTTAATGCTGGAAAACACCCTAAATAGGTAGTCCGGAGCCTGATCCTCTATGTGTGTGGGTTAGGGTTAGGTTTTTCCATTGTGGGATAGGGTTAGGGTTAGGTTTAGTTTTTTGTGTGTGTTTTCTGGAGGACCAGGATCCGAGTTGCCTATTTAGGGTGTTTTCCAATATTTAGTGTGTTTTCCTGTATTTAGTGTTTATCGGGTATTTAGTACAACATGTTGTTTTCCGTGTTTTTTTTGTATTTTCCGGTGTTTTTCGGTTATATAGTATAGCCCATGTCACTCCGTTGGTGGGATCGAAACGACCACCCTGTATGGTTAATTCGTGCACGTTGGATTAGAAGGTCTATCATTGAGTCAAGTGCAGTGGTCCTCCCCCGGGGAGTGGTCACATGTTGAACCCCTGGGTGCTCAGGTTTCCTCCCACTGCTATAGACCCCAATACACAAGAGAATTATAGAGTGAATGTTGTTATTTTTAAACTTTCAATCAAAATACAAATTTATTCTCCACAATAGACCGGTTGTTTACATATATTCATAGTTATAGACAAGTTGTTTACATTTCTTCTTGGATATAAGCAGGTTGTTTACAGTTATTCACATAGGCAAGTTCTTTAGATTTATTCATGGCTCCAAACAAGATGTTCACATTTATTCATAGCTATTGACAGGTTGTTTACATTTATTCATAACAGAAAAGTTGTTTACATTTATTCACATAGGCAAGTTGTTTATCAATATTTAAAGTTGGTTAATTATTTCAAGTTTCTCCTTAATCAATATGCAACTAGAAGATAAAAACACTTCACAACATCACAAGATGTGATTACAATTATACAGATACATGAAACGTAAAGAATTTCTTTGGTGAAGATATTTCAGCGTCATACTTCAACCACTCAAAGACGTGCTGGCCATTCCAACTGGCCAACTTACCATGGCAATCATCTTAACGAACCATTACAAGAACTGTTTTCAGATCATCAATAAACGCCTCTTGGACCCGGTCATTGTAACGCACACATATTTAACTCGAGAGAGATGGATGAAATATAGCCATGAATATCGCTAACTATATATTGCAGAAAAGAGGTTAATATGAATATTTACTGCGGTCCTATTCCTGGGTTAATTGTCCGCGTGTTGAATTGTTCTTCTGAGGATATTCAGGGTCAGGAACCCGTATTGATTGATCTATATACTCGCAAATAAAAAAAAAATCTCCGGGAGAATTCAGACCTATTTATTTTCAGATAAACCAATCGTTGAATAATGATCTAGATTTTATAAATAACTTGTAATTATAAACTTTTGAAATATCGCTTTCTCATTTTAAAGTACACAAAGTTATTCTGCTTAAAACAAGAGATTATAGAATTTTAAATTTTCTCATTAATCTACAATTCTAACAGAGAGAAATGAAATGAAATGAAATGGGATTTAACGTCCTACTGTTCTGTTCTACTGGGTTCTAGAAGATACGCCATACAGTTTTTTGCCCCATTCAAGAGGCTATACAACTGTACATGTCAGGCGACCTTCCTGCACCAGGGGAAATCACGTCCGAATCTGAGGGAGAGAGGCGTTAACATTCACTTTTTAGGATCCCCTCAGAGCCCTGTAGAATAATTATTCTAGAAACTGTTCTGGCAAAACAACAAGATGTGAAATACCAACTGTCTGTCGAAGGTCGGTTGCCGTTAATAAGTTGATCCTGTGTAAATATGACATTGAATAATATGAATGTTGTTGTAATGTCGGACACTAGTAATATTGATCTTAAAACCGCGAGAGGACGAGAAGCGCAGATAGATATTTAGACTGATTGATTGGATTGTTAGACTAGCGCCTTTAGGTCCGTCTCCTGTAGTTACACGTAGTACGGCTCACCAAAAAACAAGAAATGATAGCTGCATTTGACTAAAATAAATACATCAAAACATTTGCTACCTTATTATTTAGATTTAACGACAAACATAAACATTTAAGGGATTTTTTTTTGGGTGGTTTGTGGAGGGAGGGGACCCTATTTAGGAGAGAGAGAGATATGAAATCCTTGGAGAGAGAGATATAGATAGAGAGAGAGAGAGAGAGAGAGAGAGAGAGAGAGAGGATGAGGTTTAACTTCCACTGGACAAAAACTAGGTTATTTTGGCACTAATATATAGTTCAGTTTTATTTCAAAAATTTGATTCCACGTAAGAGTCTTTAATAGTGGGGGGAAAGCGGAAGACCCAGAGAAAACTCACGTGGTTTGACAGGCGACCCTATTCCTTGTCACGTACAACCAGGGATTCCAAACCACACAAGTTGACTCAATGACAGACTGTATGATACAGCGCGCGCACGCTAAACATTCAGACATCCAACCCTTCCCGGGAAACAGTTATAAGTAAAAACAAACTTTATTCTGGGCCCTCACCTGTAATAATTGCGCGTTCCACATTAAATCATTACAGTGGATCAATATATTTAATTTTCTTTCTTTACAGAACAAAATCTTGTTGAATATGCTCACATTATGATTATTGGTGTTGGGTTTGCTAAAGTGTCTTTACCTCTGGATGACGTGAACGCTCGCTATATTTATTTTGTGAGTTGAACAATAAATAGAATGTTTCCTTTTTTGATGCAACATTAAAGGAGCAAAATTGCACACATTTGGGACCAAGAAATCGTCACAAGTTGGTCGCAACGCATATAATACTGTTATATGAATGTATGCAAACTGATTTACATTCACTGGTTTCCGTTTTTGCTCTAATTTCAAATCAGTTATGTTGGCGAAATAAGCGTCTGGTTATTACGCCTTTTGATTTGGTGCAATAATTCTCGCCTCGTTTCTCGAGTCTCTTGTTACAACTGAGGGTTGAAACGCATTATGGTACACGATTTACAAATGGTAAATGTTTATTTTGTCTTAAATATTGGATATCAGAAGCCCATCTTTTCCGGTAAGATCACAGCATCAATTTTGGTTTAAATTGACAAATAATTCGTGTTATCAATGTTGAAGATTTTGGATGATATTAAGTTAGAGACTTAGCTACTTTACACCTATTTAACTATGGCCAAACTGCATATCTAAATACATTTCTAATATACTGGTGCTGCATGGGTTGAAAGTAGTATAGCCTCAGGACGCCCTAGTGTAGTTGCCAACCTTGAATACATCGCCTTCCTAATGTCATGGGTCTTCTCAGTTTCCTCCTACGACTACAGATCTCTACATGCAACGTAACTATTGAAATAAAATTTCATCATGTTAGTCCCAAAATGACCTTGACTGTGTTGAGTGGATGTTAAACTTAATATCAATAGTCAGTGATTGATCATTTCTTATATTTTCTTATCAATGTGTACAAAGGGAAGTAACTTCAATTCCATCAAATACTTGAATCTATCAACTATAACATACAGCTATTAATTTTCCATGAGTATGTGTTATAACTCTATTCAGTTTGAAAATATACCCAAAACATACTTATAACTAGGATACCAATATGAAATGGTTATTAAGTGCGTACTATATAAAGCCTGTCACTAAGTCAACTGGCGTCGTTTCGAATCCCTGGTTGTACGTGTTCAACTTAGTGGGTTTTCTCCCGGTCCTTCGGTTTCCTCCCTCTGATAAAGATCCCTACGTGTAAGCGAATTATTGAAATAAAATTAAACCATGTTAGTCCTAAATAATCTAGTTTGTGTCGAGTGGACATTAAAACCCATTTCTCTCTCTCTCTTCTCTCTCTCTCCCTCTCCAGTTAATAAATGTACCAAATACTAGGATACCAATACCACATGAACTGAAATGTGGTTTAAAGTCCTACTGTTCGGAGAGAGAGAGAGAGAAATGGGGTTTAACGTCCACTCAACACAAACTAGGTCATTTCGGGACTAACATATCTTTTATTTTTATTTCAATAATTCGCTTGCGCGTAGGGGTCTTTAGCAGTGGGAGGAAACCGGAGTGCCCGGAGGAAACCCACGAGGTTGAGAAGGCGCCCCTATCTCCATGCCACATACACTCACACCAGGGCTCGAAACCACAGCCGCAAGCCAGAGGTGACCGGCCAGCTAGAGGTCGAAGCGCGGCACTCAAGACCGTTAGGCCATCCCAACGCCCCCTACTCTGTATATAAAATTTCAACTGCCAAAGAATTTTTTACGTGCAAACATATTTACACATGGGACCCAGATTTTTCATCCCATCCAAATGACTAGGCTGCTGTCCTTATCAAGCAATCTGCACCACTGACAAGGGGGAAAAATACTGACAAATTTTCTCAGCCAATTCAGGGATCGAACAAGCAACTTCCAGGCTAATGAGCCAGGGTCTTAACTACTCGGCCACCTTGACTACCCAATATGAAATGGAAAAAAAATGAACCCAATTTTGGCAGAGATTGTTCCTGAGGACTTTGTAGTGTGGCTTCTTCTCCTCGTCCACTGACAAGGGGGAACCAAGGGGGAACCAAGTTTCCCAGAGTGTCTGGGAAAAATAGTGCCTAATGCTTCGGATGGGATGATAAAAGAAGCCTTGAAAGTTGGAATACTACGAAAATGGTGGGCAGAATTTTCTCAAGTAGCACACTACTGTCTAAGCCATGGTAAATAATAAACGGATTTCTTCGATTATGAGCAAACTAGTTAACTTTGGTTATAATTAACTTACCTGTGTGTTTGAAATCAACTCCCGTTAAATAAAATCCATTGCACAACTAGATATCCCAACAAATAAAAACATTTCTCTCTTGAAAAATTTGACAATTTACTTGTAATTTCGCAGTGGAAAACAGCAATGCTTTCGTCACGTATTGGACGAATCCAACATAGCTGTAGCGAGGTGTTTAAATTTGACGCCTAGTTTGGCAACCATGGGTAGTAATCAAAACAAAGTGCGACCATTACGTTCGTTTGAGTTTGGGTGACGAAAATATCAATTGAAGGCAATTATATAGGAGCTTTATATTGAAACCATTTATCGCCATTCTATCAAATTTGATTCACAATGAAAATATCACTGATTGCTCGGATACTCGTAAAAGTAAAGTCATATATATACAATACAAATTTTTCTATCTTCTTTATGTTATAAATAATTTAACAAGGATCACGAATAACACACCCGAAGTGTCTGAGTGTATTAATATTATTAATTTGATCACTATCTTTCGATCAATAATAACCGCTTCAGTAACATTTTTAAGGGTGTTGCAGCCCTCAAAGTGCCCCTTATACACTACGAATAAGCCCACAAGACCCTGTAAGAAGCGTAACATTGGTCGAAAATGGCCTGTTATGTTAAATAATAATATTATCATATCATATCAAAGATGGTTATAATATTTAAGGCCCGTAAAACGGATGTAGTTATTTTTGTGCCTCATGCTTGTTAAAAAGAAAATTATCCCATCCGAGTCGCTAATCAAATAAATAAGACGGTAACAAAATATAAAAAAAACGGGTTGTTATTGTTATGTGTGCGAACGCTCAAACTCAATGCTGAGTCAAGACGCGCTTATACCAAACTTGAATTGTCGTAAAAAATGACAAATAGCGTTCCAATTTTCTATGCTGTCAAACCTAATACGGATTGATATCTCCCGAAGTGTTACGTAACCAGCCTCCATATTGATATTTTTCTTAGCCGAAAGTTTGTGGGATTTCAATTTTTCAAAAGAGAACTGTTTTTATTCGTTGAGATATATTTAGTTCTGTAATGGATTTTATTTAATGGGAGTTGATTTCAAACACACAGGTAAGTTTATAATAACCAAAGTTAACTAATTTGTTCATAATCGAAGAAATCCGTTTATTATTTACCATGGCTTAGACAGTAGTGTATACTCGTCTTCATTCCCCAGGGTTAATGGAGCTAAATCCACAACATCTGCGGAGCCTAGAAATTGACATAAAAGGGTTGCGAATTATAATTGTAACATCAATGTATATAAACTGATTTACATTCAATCGTTTCTGTTGTCACTGTAATTTTTAATCAGTTACGTTCGGTGAAATATGCCACAAAGCTCAATCAAATGGCAATCTCTAGTGTCTGGTTAGTCCAGTCTACACAGAAAGTATTTATACAATTAATTGGCATGCTTCCAGATAAGAATACGTGAATATGTTAAGCCGCTTTCTTCAAGTCCCTTTTTACATCTTGGTATGAACACAACATCAATTATGATTTAAATTGACAGATAGTTCATGTTTTCAATATCAAAGACTTTAATGCTATAAATGCATTATTTCATTCTTTTTGGGTTTTTTTTTTTTCCTTTAAAAGTTTTACAAAAATAGAAACCCATCAATAAAAATAGAATATCTAAAACTCCATCTATTATTCAGATTAAACGAAACAAAATAACCCCAACCTTTCTACTATAATTAAATATTTAATAATCAGAAATAAAATACATCAATCTATTTTTAGCTATCTGAAAATCTGTGAGACACGCTCAGGTGAGATGATTGACCCATAACCGAGACCTGATGCACATCGTTATAATCACTGAAACATATTTCATTGCATGTTCAATTATTTTACGTCTATAAATAGCAACAGAAACGGGGAATATAATCACCGCCACAAATATCTTTCATCATTACAAATAAACTGTCGTTTTTACTCGTCCATCAACAGAGATACACAAATAAATTAACTTTTGATGAAGTGTCGATCAAAAATAACCAGATAGAATGAGAGAGTGAGAGAGAGAAAGAGAGAGAGAGAGAGAGAGAGAAAGGGAGGAAGAGAGAGAGAGAGAGAAAGGGAGGAAGAGAGAGAGAGAGAGAAAGGGAGGAAGAGAGAGAGAGAGATATTGGGTTTTCAAGGTCCACTCGACACAAACTAGGTCATTTCGGGACTAACATATGGTTCAATTTTATTTCAATAACTCGCTTGGGCGTAGGGGTCTTTAGCAGTGGGAGAAGACCCACGAGGTAGGACAGTCCATTACAGGTGAGATAACCATTATACCCCATGACAACAACACATTCAATCTTTACTGGGGGTCACGGTGGCTAAGTGGATAAGGCGCTGGTTCGCTAGCCTGGAGGTCAGGTGTTCGATCCCTGCATTGGCCGAGAAAGTTCATCTCGATTTTTCCTGCTGCCTAGTCGTTCGGATGGCGTATGCCCGTCTTCCATTAGCCCAGGTTAGGTGCAAAAGAGTAGGACGTTAAACCCCATTTCATTTCATTTCAACCTTTACAGGTGAGTCTCCCCCCCCTCCTGTCCAACCTTTACAGGTGAGTCCCCCCCCCTCCTGTTCAACCTTTACAGGTAAAACATGCATCATGACAAGATTTAGTAACAGTAATCATTAATGTAATCTAAAATCATACCATATGCCAGAAAACCCTTTATTCCCATACTGTCAATGGTGTTATCAGAATCGCCAGGATATGAGATTAAAAACCCTGTAACAAAACCACAGAACGCTCATAATCAGTTGTTTAGTGTTTTTACTGTATCACATTTCCTTTGGAAACCCGGCAACAAGGAACACTGATCATCCAGCAGATTATCACCACGGTAACGGAAATAATGGTGTTATAATCGAGAAGTTAAGAGAGCGAACATTAAAGGTATAATACATGGAATCTTTTCTTCAAACACTAAGATATAACAAGATCACATTGATTTCAACTTTAGTTCTAGAGAGACACACAAAATTTGGTCATTTCGGGACTAACATATGGTTAAATTTTACTTCACTAATTCACTCAAACACTAATAATAGGACCAATGATTATTTGCCTTTCTTCTTTGTTTCAGTTGATGTTTTTAAAAACTCTTAAAACTATAGTGAACAAAATCAAACCAAAAAATATATTGCTAATTAGAACCCGATACGAATTTTAGTTCATTGTTTACGCTTAGAAAGTTTCCTTGCCTAATTTCTACTAAATCAGCATAAACGTAATTATTCTCGAGGTCTTACAGAAGTGAAAATCTTTCTAATAATGGACGCCTGTGATTAGTGCAAGATACGATTTCACTATAAATCATTTATCCTATTCAATTAGAGTTAAAACAAGATTAATTCATATATCAAAAATATATATACTAGGTTGTCATATCAGTCAAAACATTAAAACTTCTCGATAATCTAGATCAATAATTAATGCTGGTTTTTTCCAGACTTATTACACCCCACCCCACCCTGCCTCCAGTTCCCAGTAAAATCTGTAGGTCCCTTATGCGACTAGGAACACATAATTATAACAATATACATCGTACACCGAGAGTGGTAAGAACGGATAAAATCAGATGATGAGATAAATTCTAGAGTTAACGCTCCTTGAGTCAAATAGATGTTTGACATACATTGTTCTGACTCCTCGAGTCAAATAGGTTCAAAGTCAAATTTTTCTGACTCGAGTCAAATTGAGGTTTAAAGTCGCGGCATGCTGACTCCTTGAGTCACATAGTTTTAAAGTATGATCTTTTTGACTTCATCATGAAATATGTTTAACATTCATTTTGGTATGATAGAGCACAAAAAAAAATCAATTTGATCAAATCGTTAAAATAATATACTTATTATGTATTGCAAGAAATGAAGGAGGTTGTTTGTATCCATGGTATTCATTAGTTGGTTTATTGATAACCACAGTATTTGTGGTCTGGGTTAGGGAAACTTGGTCATAAATGCTTCAAAAGTATACTGGTCGCACCGTTTCACCTCCGTTCTACAGATGTGAGATCTGGAGTGAAAATATGTCGAAATTACTGTAGAAAGAAAGCGAAATTATCAAAGGGGTAAGGCGTGGGGTGGGGTGGGGGAACTCAAACAAAACTCTAACAAAACAGAATCAAAACCTTAATATGCAGTAGTTACTTTATAATCTACCCTCACTTTACAACTGTTGATGAATGGCGCACACCTAAGCTCACGTGTTCCCATCTTCCGGTCAGGGTTCAAAGGTACGAACAGTGCAAACAAGGTAATCGACATTTCATTAATTCAATACATGTCACAATACTTATTATAAATATCGTGGGTATAAATCACCGTATCCATTGACAATAAATAATTTGTTTTCATGAATTTATACATTGTAACATATTTCACCTGTTATCTTTTGTTACAAACATGTCAGGTTATATTTACTAATCTGTTCGAGGGTATTTATATGTTTATTGACAATTAACACATGCACACTGTATCATAAAGCCTGTTATTGAGTCAAGTGTTGTGGTTTCGAATCCCTGGTTGTACATGACAAGGATTAGGGCCTATCCGGTTTTCTCTGGGTCCTCCGCTTTCCTTCAACTACTAACAACCCCTACGCACAAGCGAATTAATGAAATAAAATTGAACCATCTGTTAGTCCCAAAATGACCTAGTTTGTGCTTTTAAAACCCTATTTCTCTTCCTCTATTTACATGTGTGTATAACATTAATTTGTTACAGTAACTGTCCATGTGTGTATAACATTAATTTGTTACAGTAACTGTCCATGATGAGTTTCCACCTGTTGTCCATGTACAAGAGTAACTAATATGATTTCACAAATCTAGGATAATACATTACAATAATATTTCAGATATCAACATTAAAAATATCTATAAAAAAAAAATACATATTGTGAAAATACCAAACTAGAACATGTATTGACCCTCGTTTATTTTTAGTCCCATCTGAAAAACTAGACACACATTGATTGACCTTCATTCCTTTACTTCAATCTGAAAAACTAGACACACATGGACTGACATTTGTTTTTTTCAGTCTCATCTGAAAAACTAGACAGACTTTTTGTGTCACAATCACATTAAGTGAGTAATGGACTATGTCCTACTGTTTTGCACCGACTGGGCTTAACAAAGCTTACAGCAGCCCTTACTACGGTCTACTCTTATATGACAATGACATCCCAACCATTCATGGGTTCTTTTAGGTGCACGCCTACGTGTACTCAGGACCTTGTTTATCTTCCTATTTAAACCCCTAGACAACTGTCCTTGTCAAGCCCCTGCTGACGAGACGGAACCATGCCAACTGTCTCTGCCAACACAAGACCACCGGTTTAGCGAGCCAGTATCTCACACACTGAGACACGACGGATTCCGGCAGGATTAAAACCACAATATTTCTTATAATATACAAATAGTCTTTAGCAGTGGAAGGAAACCGGAAGTTGGACAGTTGACCCTCCCTGTCATGTACAACCGGGGATTCGAAACGCCAGTTGACTCAAGGACCTTTATGATACAATACTAACCATTCGGCCATCCCCCCAGCTGGATTAGAGCCACAATATCTTTTTTAATATACAAAGAGAGTTACTTACCACGTGTGAAGATGTACTGATCCAAAAGATGAAAAAAACGCACACCCCATCTATAAACCTTGTTCATCTCCGACGATTCTGTTTCATAACTTCCTTCTCATATCATAGTTTATCGTTAAATTCGTATTTTAAACAAACTTCAATAAAAGTTTAGTGCACAGCAAATCTTAGTCAAAAAATCCTTTCTTTTTTAATTCCCATTTGAAGACATTTTTAATTAATATTTAAATCTTTTCAAATCCGTTTCTTTCACAGTAAACACTAGTTCTAAAATCCTTTTTTTCTCCAAATTCCAACATATCAATTCATTTTTACACAGTTCTCATTGGTATTTACATATAAATAATTTCTGGTACAGACAACGTTTTCTAAATTCAATCGTAGTCTTTTAGTCATTTTTTTTATGTTTTTGTTCTTAAAAAAGGACTTCCTGACGACAAAGTTTATAATTCATTACACCATGGTAATATTTTCCAACTTTGGTTTTATTTATTCAAATCGTCAACAGTTGAGAAATTTGGTTCTGTTTCGATATATAAATAAATTGTAACAAATTTTTACACAGTATGTCAGGTCACAATTTGAGTCACAAACTCCTCAGAGATGCTAAATACATCAAACACAATTTTCAACTCATTTCCAGTTCTCTGTATGAATTATATATGAATATCCTTTACATAATTTCATGACACCATTATTCAACGATAAATATACGAATCATTAACAAACGATAAAAGTTTTAAATAAATGAATCTCTTTAATGGTGAAAATGATGACACTGTGAATTGTTTTAATATCAATTGATAAATAGGTCAGCCATTAAATTAAATCGACCTGTTTCACTGATTCCGTTCTAAAATGTTACTATGCCTCAAATAATTGGACGCCTGACGTAGATTAATCGTACTACTTAATCAATTATCATTTCAAATTAATTTAAAGCTTTCCGTTTTGAATGAAGTCACCGAAACACCATGTATAGTCGTTAAATAATAAATACGTTGCATTAAGTAAGCAGAGCAAATCGGAGTAATAGTCAGTATTTTATACTTCAGACTTGGCCTAAATCAAAATGACGCAAAAACTGTTCCAAAACACAAATGTTTCAAACGTTTAGAAATGAAATGAAATGAAATGGGATTTAACGTCCTATTGTTCTGCTCCTAACCTGTGCTAATGAATATGGCAAATGTTTAGAAACCAAGTTTCTAAAGTTATTCAAACATTTGTCAAGATACAATATCATCAAACACTGGAACACTTGGTAACACTTCTCCCAATTTATTTTTAACAGTTATTTAAAAATAAAATATCATTAATTTAAAAATGACAAGTTATTATTAAAATATTCGGAACGGTCTGTTTTCAGTTTTACAACTCACATATTGACGAGGTCTATGGCAACATGTATTCATAAATGTCAAATTATTCAAATTCAAGTGTTTGGTCCAATTTCACTTTTAAATAGATAAGGTCCACTTGTTTATATTTTTAGAGACTTCCACTAAAAGCATGACTATAAGTATATTCAGTTCTTGTTTTACATATCTTTTGATGACATCCACCAGTATTTCAAATTTTTTTCTGAACACTGATTTTCGAAATGTAAATGTCAGCTACAGACCATTTTCCCAGTCTACACATTTCCATCGAAAATCATGTTATAGAATTCATCTTTAAAAACTGTTTGTAGTTATTCGTAAAATTAAATCTAAAGCAAACACAACGCTCTTCTAAAGTCCAGATATTTCTGAATTGTTTTTTAAACAAATTCTTCAAAGCAGATTCTTTTAACAACAGTTAAAAAACATATCCTTTTTATTCTTTCAAATAAAAAGTTATCACAAAAGCAACAAAAGCTCTCGCAAACAAAATTTCAATAAATGTATAAATCTGTTATACAATTGTCCGATTTAACTTTGACATTTGAAGTCTCTTATCCCTTCGTTATATCAGAATCATCCCAAGATATTTATTCAATGTCACCTTGAATAAAAAAATTGAATAATAAGAAAAAATCGCAATTCTTTGTCGTCTTGTCAAAAACAAAAATAATAGTCTTTTAAAATCGACTGCTTGTGGAAATAATTGTCACCTGGAAACAAATCAAACTTTAACCAAACTTTGTTCAAATATTTAAAATCTAAAAGCAACTTGAAACTGCTCAATCAGTCTAGCACAAGTTCCCAAAGCATTCTCATACATGAGTTAAGAATATACACATCTTTCAAACACTGTTTATGAGAAATATCTTTGATCGAGAAACACAAAACTTCAACCATATATAGTGTCTTATTGATATATTTTATACATTAAAACAAAAGTTTTATAAAGGCCTGGCTATATGTATTTTAGTTAAAATAAGGTGAAAAATTTGGGTAAATTCTTAACGAAGTCGAAGAATGCTTTGCAAACGCGAGGCTAGATCTTAACGCTCAAAATGTCAAATCTAATATAGATCAATTTTCCAGTAGATCATGACTGAGGCACCTTTGAAGGTTTGACAAGATGTGTCCACTGATTGTAACAACGATACTGGTTGTTCTAGACTAAGCCTCGCTTCAAGGGTTGATTATGGTTTTATCATATTTCTAAATTAACAATAGTTTAAATAACATTTAAGGCCGCAAAAAAACCCTGGTACAGATAGATTTATCTCTTGGATAATGTATGTTTACTTTATTAGTTCAATAAGGTCTGTCTAAACTAACCCTAAACCTTACCCCTACCAAGAGTAAAGAAAACAACAACAACTTTTTTGGGGGGGGGGGGAGGGGCTAGTAAACGAAAATGAAAGTTGTATTTTCTTACCCTTACAACATCTTAGCAATAACTATCTAACCCCTAACCCTAACCCTTACTAAAGAGTAAAGAAAACCGAACAACTTTGGGGGGGGGGCTAGTAAACGAAAATGAAAGTTGTATTTTCTTAACCTTACAACATCTTACCAATAACTATCTAATCTAACTCTAACACTAACCCTTAGCAAACAGTAAAGAAAACCGAACGACCTTATTTTCTTATTTGGGTGGGGTGCGGATTGGTAGTGCAATTGTAAATGGAAATGTAGGTTGTACTTTCTTAACCTTACAACATCTCACCGACATAAACTATCCCATTAATGACACATATCTTATTTTATACAACAAAACTTAATGGCATATTACACAGACAACACAGGGGGAGGAGGGGCTAGTGGTCTAGAGTGCCGAGCTTCAACCTCTAGCTGGCCGGTCACCTCTGGCTTGCGGCTGTGGTTTCGAGCCCTGCTGTGAGCGTATGTGGCATGGAGATAGGGGCGCCTTCACAACCTCGTGGTTTTCCTCCGGGCACTCCGGTTTCCACTCACTGCTAAAGACCCCTACGCGCAAGCAAATTATTGAAATAAAATTAAACCATATGTTAGTCCCGAAATGACCTAGTTTGTGTCGAGTGGACGTTAAACCCCATTTCTCTCTCTCTCTCTCTCTCTCTCTCTCTCTCTCTCTCACACAGACATCACAGAAATCAATTCATACTCATTCAAGCCATAGAAAAACAAACATCAACCCTGTCAATTATTTCCAAACAATAAAAAACTCAACTACTGAATTAAAACAAATCAAAACCTCATTCAAAGCTCCGTATTTTTCTGTGTGAAAGAAACATCACATGACCACAATGCACTATTTATGATCTGTAACGGAGGGAAATAGAATTGTAAAGAAATTTGTTTCTTGTTTGACTATGGATCGATCAATCTTTTTAATATCAGCTAATAGCGGAATCAATTTTCACATTAATCAATGCTCTAACTTCCTGTACTTTAAGTAAAATTGAAAGGTTCGCAGCAACTACTACAAGTATATTATAATATTTCCTTGTTTCATGAAGTAACTGAGAAACGTGGAACAGTTCCATTATGTCGTAGATATTTACGAAACAATAGGTTCAGTGATTCACAAATCAAATTTGACCACAGCACAAGCAGAGAAACATAAATAAAAAATATTAGGTGCAAAACAAAACTTCAAACAAAGCTACCCAGATGTATGACAGACAAGTGACAGAGTAAGCTTATTCTGCCCAAACTGGTTGCTAAGAGACCAAAACTGAGGAGCCATCCGATTGAGAAATCATGATCCACACAGAAGCTCAGATAGCCATAATTAGTGATGGATATAATACACTTGGCAGGATATGCTTACTAGACCACATTATACCCAGAGGTGGGAACAAGTTCCAGAACCTCTCGTCCGACCTGAGTCCCATGTCGCTGCACCTTGATTCAGAGTCGAGTCCCAAGTCAGTGAATTCAGTAACGATCGAGTCAAGTCGGGTCGAGTCGATTCGCAAGTCTTCACAAGGTCTGTTTAAGTCGCCAGTTCATGAAATTAGTCATTAATTCATGGAGAATAAAGTCAGTTAGAGTTATTCTGCCTTGCTGCGAGTCGAGTACTGGTCTCTCTCAAGTCGCAAGTTTTCACAACTGTTGAGTCCAGGTCGAGTCAGTAATACAACTCAAGTTTGACTCGATTGTGAGTCGCATGACTCAAGTTCCCACCTCTATTTATACCATCTCTAGCATACTTATAAACTTTAACTTATAGGAAAAAAACCTACTTATATCTATTTTGAGCCACGTTTCAAAGATTATTCTTTCAATGTTATCAAGCTACGAAATGCCTCTCAAAGATTAGCACACTATGTTTTAAAACTTCCTGTATATTGTAGATAAATCCTTTCTGTACTTCCAGTTAGTTATAAATCATGACAAGTGATGTGCACTAGGTAGGGTATGCTCTCTAAAACCACCTTTCAATTCACTCACAGAGCTTACAAACTTCGCACCCTTGTATCGAAACTTCAAAACTTCTCCTGTGCTTCCTGTCCCAGACACGAATTATCATCAACTGACGTAAACATCTTCATACCCAAAATAAATATGCTTAGCTTATAAATAAAGTCGGACACCTGAATGACAGAAGATCTAAAAGGAGGTCAGTCTAACGTCAATCACCAGGTATTCTGGTTAGTAACAATTAAACGTATAATAGGTAAATTAATGAGAAAAGTATTCAAGCGTTTCTTTAATTTAACATTATGTAAGATTTAGATAAAGAGCAAGCCATTCTTGTTATAATAGTTCGAAATTATAATTAATAATTTGAAAGTTTTATACAAATTACTCTTTTCCAAGCGCAGATATTAGCCTTTGAAGGATTGACAAGACGTGTTCAATAATTTTCATCACAGTACTGATTGTTCAAAGCTATGTCCTGCTCGTCCATTTTTAGCTTTTAAAAATCAAAATATGGCTGAACTGTTCTAATCTATTTAATATTGGAGAAATCCGATACCATCGAGAGTTGATTATGGTCTAAGTAATAATTTAGAAAAACATTTTAGGCTTAAAGAAAGACCTGAATTAGGCACATTAGCTCTTAGTGTATATTTCATTAAACATTGATCAAAAACAAATGCTAATTGTTTTTAATTAATGCAGCCAAATATCTCCACATCACTAGAGAATTTAAAAGTTGAAACAGAAATGAAATTCAATGGGGTTTAACCGATTGGGCATATTTCCAGTCGGACAATTTTGTGCGTTTGGAAATTGGCGCCGGACAAGTCCGGAATTTACGGGCAAAATCCCATCCCTGGTTTAACGTCCCACTGTTCTGCTGATACTGGGCTTATGAAGATAGGCATATATATTCCATACAGTGTGCTACCCATGCAGCCACACCGTGGCCTACGCTTACATCCAATTCCAACTGCTAAGGGATCTTTTCTGTGCACTCCATTGTGTACATGTGATCTCGGTTTTTCCTCCCATCCAAATGACTAGACAGTTGTCATATCCTTGTCAGGGCCCCCCCCCATCCTGCATCAATGATATCTCCCAAAGGGAATCCAATTCAGAAAATCCTGACGAACTTTGTAGGTCAATGAAAATACGACCTTCAAGCTAACAAGCCAGCACCTTACCAAATCAGTCACAGTGGCTTCAAGTTCAAACAGAAAACACAACTTATTATTGGGTAATAATATTGTAATTAAAGGAGAACTCCCTGGCAAATATTGTAATGAATAAATCTGCTGATGTCATGATTTCTCAGTCACTTAACACAATCGAAGAAAGAAATTCATCGTATGATTTACGTAGCTTCGTCCATCAAATCTATCCATTATATCAGAACAACTCATTATTTTAAACTTTCATACATAGTGAATACTCTATATCGAGAAATTTTCGTTGATTTACAATCTTAAACCAACTTTACGGTCATTTCTGGCACTGCCCTTTCAATAATCACAATCAACATTATAAACTAAAAAAATTAAACCCAAAATTATGACAATTACATTAGATAAATGAAATATTTTTGAATGAAGTAGACCCATTAGAGTGCCACCCCCAAAATCTAGCCCTGGACTGACAACAGCAGCATACACACCTTATTCTAGCTATGCTACTCTAGGTCTTGTATCAAAAGTATAAAAAAAATCTTTTTTTACAACATAATTATATGAATTCGAAGATCTAGCAAAGACCACACCCAAATATAAGTCTACTATCATATTGTCAATATCTCCAAGTTAAAAATAAAAAACTTCGAAAAAAAATCTATCCATTTTCACAAGACTATAAGAACTCTTGAATTTGAAGATCTCGCAAAAAACACACAAAATTATTGTCAATATCTCTTGGTCAAAAATCAAAACCACAATAAAGAAAAATCTCTCAATTTTCACAAATTGTAAGGCTTCTATTGTCAATTTAAAAACGTAAAATAAATTCCATTCACATTATTGTTAATCTTGATATCCTCATGACTATATCTCTCTGAAGTTTTTTCACTGTCTATAATCCAGGGGTAATTAGTTTCACCTGCTGATTACTCGATTTACCTGTTCCATTGATACACCTGGTTCACAGGATATCAAATAATGAACAGGTAATTAATCAATGAGTGCTAATTAACTGTTGATTATAGGTAGGTTTGACATGTTGTTAACTAATATTTTATATGTCCCATTATCTAATCTAATAATATAACTATAAAACATAGGTATAATAACCCCAACTACTGCACACAGAGAGAGAGAGAGAGAGAGAGAGACAGAGAGACAGACAGAGAGAGAGAGGGAGAGAGAGAGAGACAGGGACAGACAGAGACACAGAGAGGTTTAACCTCAACTGGACACAAACTATTTAGCATCAATCGATTTAAATCATTAAAACGTAGGATCAGGAAGACCACACTAGCCACTACAAGCCAACAGTGAGGTGGATATCTCCCCAAAAATAACTCAATAACACACATTATAACTACTTGCACATTTACTTTTCCATAAAGCATCGACCAATCAAATAGCTTATCACTCTACTTGAGCAGAAAATACAAAATGCTGATTATCAAACTTAGTCATGGTATTGTTATAATGAATATAAAACACTAGTTTCACTACTCTCTATCACTTAGAATCAAAGTTTTACTTTTTCCGTCTTGATCAATCAAATTGCTTATCACATTGTTTAACCTAAGCAGAAAATGTTCATTATCGAGCGCCGTCAAGGTAAACATGCAACGAAGTGTGTCCATGACGAGTTGTTGATTATCCTCTATATCTGTCACAAATTTCTCTCTATCTGAAAGCGACTTGTGAAACTACCAAACTTTGAAGTCATTTAAATATCTAGATTCAGTAATTCATAGCAATGTTTCAAACATCAATCAGTCATCCTTTCAAGTTTTGGCTCATCTTCAAAATTTTAATACACAAATATTCAATTTTAGATATTTATTATTTCGGATAAACCGTGGTAAGTAATTCATACTGTTTTTAACCATCGTAATAATAAACCCAGATCTAAACAAACAAATAATACAATTACTCCTCTTTTGAAGTTTCTTTTAATATCAATCAAAATATAAAAACCAATAAAATAGTTTTCTTGTGTTTCCAGATTAATTTTCAACACTCTATTTCAACATTATGAGACCACGTGAGATCGCATCTTGCCAGCTAGAGTCAGTGCATGCTCGCCAGTCACAAGCGAAGGACATGTTTCGAATCTTTTTGCTTATTTGTCAGTGTCTTTTAAAAAAGTTTTTTTTTAATATTTGAACATTTCTGTTACGTAGTAACAATGAAAATTGTATTGACGTAGTCAATAATTTGCTAAACCAGTTTGATCTTTAGTTAAAAGCAGTTTGCTTTTTTGTTTTTGGTTTCACAGCTGAAAAAATGGTGAAACATGCTCCTGCTACTAAGCAGGTTTTAAAGGAAAATTTACAGGAACCCATGACTGGTGGTAGAGGAAAAAGCCAAAATCCAACAAAAGAATCTGTGAATGGAGTCGTTCCCTCTAAAAAAACAATGCAGCGAAAAAAACTAGGCCAAATGAAGGCCTTGCCAGATTATTACACTTTTAAGTGTACCAGTCACCAATGTTACAAACCATGTGATCAAAATAAGGCAGGAAAACTTGATCAAATTTCAACAGAAAAGATATACACTCACATTTTAAAACTTAAAGAGGTGGAATATTGCCTTATAATCAAATGTTTAATCAAATGTGACAGGAAACTGAAGGATCCGAAGAAAGACCAGGTACAAAATATTGTTTATAAGGCATTTAGTGATAGGTCTAACATTTAAAAAACACAAACACAACTTTATGGAGAGTGTTGCTCGGGTTCTAATGTCTTCAAACCACACAATCAACTAGTTTTCTTTACTAAAAAATTTATTGGAAACTCTCCAAAAAATTCTCACAGAAATTGAATCTTTCATCATTCAAATTTAAATGTTCCATCTGACATGAGTTACAGGACTGATGTAACACAGAAACAAATGGGAATGAGAATTATATAAAATGAAAATAAATTATTCACCTCTTCAATAAATAAACTAATTAACCCCAATTAGCACAACATTACCTTATTGAATGATTTATTTAGAAAAAAAAATTATACAAAAGAAACAAAATCAGACCTCGTTTTATAATCTTGTTTTTTATTTGCTTATGACCTTAGTATCCCTCTGGTCTGGACATATGACCCTAGTATCCTTCTGGTGTGGAGAGACAGAGAGAGAAATGGCACTTGTCACTGAAATTATCAGACTCGTATTTAATCCTGTGGCGTCTGTCATTTTCTCCACCACTGTCTTTTATCAGTAATATTATTGATAATCGAATGACTTGTTTTAACTTCTGCTAGGCATATCGTGGCATAATGAAGTATTAACAACGCCCTGACATGGGGTAGAGAGGAGTGAGGGGAGATGAGGATTGGCCGAATCTCTGAGATTCTACCGAATCCACGGCAGCTGTCCGTATCATACAAAATCTTAACTAAACATAAAATCCAAATTTTAGTAGATACTTCAGTTTTGATTCGCTAAGCACTAAAAAATCAACCTAATATTATCCAATCAAATAACTAAAATTTGGATTTTATCTTAGTTAAAATTTCGTGAATAAGGCCCCAGTAGTTGAAGTCTGTATCAAGCAGCCATTTCTTGGATATGAATCTGGTTATTTATGAGACAATGCTGATCGTATCAATTCATCGTTAATCAACAGATATATTGTATAATAAAATTATTGGTGGAATTCTAAAGGTCAATTATTTCTAGTCATGCTAATTTGTTTTCCTTTATTATCCTGAGTAGATTTTAATATTGGGGGGTGGGGGAGAGAGGGATCAGTTTTAGGGAGAGAGGGGAGATAGGGAGGGGTGAGAGAAAGGGAGAGGGAAGAAGAGACAGAGAGGGAAAAAAATGTAGTTTAGAGACTACATTGAGAAAGGGACAGGGCAAGAGAGGGGGAGGGAGAGAAAGAGGTTGAGAGACAGAGGGAGGGAGTGACTAACATAGTTCTATTTTATATCAATAAAGACAGAAGAAATGGAGTTTGGAGGGAGCCAGACATACAGGAATGGAGGTTTGCACAAAGAGAGGCAGAAATCCGGTTTGGAGAGAGAGATAGAGAGAGAGAGAGTGTGTTATGAGAGAGAAAGTGAGAGAGAGAGGAAAACGGCTAATGGAGAAGAAAATCTTGATTCAAAACACAGCATGATAATCCTGACAATTCGACCACTGCAGCACCCACCAACTTATTTACACTTTAATTCAAAATTATTACACAACTTAACTCAACTCACATTCTGTACTTCAAGTCATCATAAACTGCCTATAATACCGATAACCCAGACACAGAGAATCTGTTATATTTTATTTACGATGTAATCAGGACGATATCAATCCGCACAATATGATTAATATAAATATTCCATTAATTGAATAGATATAAAAATCTTGAAGTGTTTCTTGTCATACTAATTTGCCTTTCATCAACTATATCATCAACATTCTGTTTGGTAATAAACAACAAAGCAATATGATAATTAACTAATAAACCAAAAGCAATATGATAATTAACTAATAAACAACAAAGCAATATGATAATCAACACTAATTGACTTATAAAGTACATGTGCAACCATGATAATAAATACAAACTGAATGGGGATAAATACCACAATAAATAGAATAACAGAGTTTGCAATTCAGCTACTTTTGACAAACATTCTCCATCCAGCTCTTTCTGGAAATGTCTCGACATTAAATTTTGTTTTTGTAAAATTTCAATATTTTATATTTAAATCCATCTTATAATTCTGGGGTGTTGAAAAGTCCAGTGGTTTAATGTGTAAAATTATGAGTTTGAAATAAGTCAAAAGGGCGTGAACTGTTTTGGAAGTCCGGATACCACTACACATAGCTAACTATCTTATAGACAACCCTGGTACCACTTCTTATAGCTAACAATCTCATAGATCAACCAGTACCACTTCCTATAGCTAACAATCTTATAGAGCACCCTGGTACCACTGACTATAGCTAACAATCTTATAGACCACCCTGGTACCACTTCCTATAGCTAACAATCTTATAGACCACCCTGGTACCACTCCATATTTGAATAATTCACATAGCTAACCAATTTTTTGTTAGAATCTTGTAATTCGTTGTCATCGATTAAACAGAGGTTTCTATTCCAGTCATAAACAGATGTTATCCACTTCACGATTTGTCACTGTCAATTACAGATCGTATCCAATCAGAAACTTCTACAGGTCATATCATGGCGGATCCAAATTACATCTCAGAAAGAGAGTACGTAAATGTAATTTAAATCAAGGCTTTTTATTTCAACATTCGGTCAAACGGTCAGACGGTCAGTATCTCATCAACCGGATTAAAATACAAAGATAAAATTCAAATTTTAGTAGATGCTAAAGTTTTGATTGGCTAAGCACTAAAATCAATCTAATATCATTCAATCAAATTAAAAAAATTTGGATTTTATCTCAGTTTAAATTTTGTGAAACAGGCACCAGGGTCCCGATTCTCGAAATCTTAACTAAAGATAAAATCCAAATTTTAGTAGATGCTTCAATTTTGATTGGCTAAGCTCTAAAATCAAACCTATATTATCCAATCAAATTACTAAAATTTGGATTTTATCTTAGTTAAAATGTCGTGAATCAGGGCCCAGATCTATATTTGGTTTTAATCAAGTTCATTTCTTATTCATTTTGTTTACTTTAGATAATCAAGATTATATTTTTCATACAGCATGATAACGTTCAGCATTAACTAAATATTTTTTGTATATCTAAATATTTTTTCACAGATAAAAAACAAATGTACTGGTAATTATATTAAACTGTTAAATCCTTTAAAATTCTGGGGGATTGGATGGCCAAATGGTTAGAATGTGCACCCTGTGTCATAAGGTCTGTCAATGAGTCAACTGGTGTGGTGTCGAATAGGGTTGCCTGTACAACCTAGAGAGTTTTCTCTGGGCCCTCTGGTAATTTTCCCCACTTCTAATGACCAATACGCACAAGCAAATTATTGAAAAAAAAAATTGAGCCATACTTTAGTCTTAAAATGACCTACTTTGTGTCAAGTGGATGTTAAACCCCATTTCTCTCCCTCTCTTTAAAATTCTAATTTCACGAAACATGTAAATCGACGACTCAGTTATTTCACAAAAGCATTTCCAGATCGTACTTCCACTTACTCTGAAAGTTAAATATTTATCACAACCTTTATTCAATCTCAGTTTTACAAAATCTTTAATCTTGATTTCACGGAAACATGCTTTCTATTTGCTTCCCTATACAGAACGATTCGTTAATCTGGAATGCTATCTGCGACAACCAAAATCTATATGTCATTGTCTAGTCTCGGAATATGTTGCTCCCATCAAATTATACCAATCTATGTTCGACCTCGAGAATACATTTTGACACCAATCTCACAATTATTAATCATATTTTATTCCAGACCATATTTCTATTTGTGAATAAAACATTAATTCCATGATTACTGCGCATCTCTCTTTCTTTTCATCGATGTACCAGTTGTTAAAGAATATGTAAATACGATATCGATCACATGTCCCTCAAAAACACAAGAGGCTAAAGGTCAGATTAGAAATTAAATGAGGTTTAAAACATCCTACTATTCTGCTGTGACTGGGCTATTGAAGAGGGGAATACCCTATACAAGTGAGCTATGAGTGAAATATTGCTCGAACAGCAGTACGCTACACCCTATTTTTAGACTATGTCGAATACCAACTGTCAAGGGTTCTTTTACATGCCGACGTGTTCCAAGGACCGATGTCTAGGTCATATGTTATTTCATTATTCTTTAATTCTGTTTTAAATTTCAAAAGCTTGGTTAGTCATTAGAAGCAGACAGCAATTAATCTGTCGGTCAAATTATGACAGACTGGCAACTAAAGTGGTTGACTGGCAACTAAAGTTTTAAAAGGCTTAAGTCTTAATCGTTTAGTAATACTTTTATGTCAACACTTTCTTAGTAACTAATCTATACCAACAGACTGTATGTAAGATGATAATTATTTGCTCCTGAAATATAAAGTGTTGAAGATCCATTCCATTTATAAAACTTAATTTGAGAACACACGTCCACGAGAACACACATCAAGGAGATACATTCCCAGTGTTAGGACCTCAGTTGTTCCCTGTCTTCCACCACTGACAGGGGGAAAACCACGCCAGGCCCTTTGTCCTACACAACTGACAAAGGGACACCACACCATAAAATCACAAGAAACTTTCTTGGCCAACACAAAGTGTATAATTTGTAGATATTAGTGGAGAATGTCTTGTTCTACAAATCAAAGAGTCACCTTTAGGTCAAAAGGATCAAACAACAACTTTCGAGATCTAACCCATATCAATACGCTACTTCAATTCCAAGGCATTTTAGCAACGTATTCATACGCCTCACTTCAACAACTAAATTTACGCTATATATAGTAAGATACATACATATTTATCAAACTGTTAAACAATTGAAATTAACTGTACTAAAATATCACTGACATTTGGCTTGACACTAGTACCATTCGTGGTTCCAATTCTCAACAATGTATCCTGAAATACATTGAGTAATCTCCCCTTGACGTAAATATCAATAATGAACAGTTGTTTCTATTTCAAATACAAATATAAACTGAAATGTTTGAAATTTAAACAAGCTTATCAAATCTTGTTATACTACCTGTTGTAAATATTGATTTTATATGAGGATTAATAAAGTTTAATATTGTTTTAATTTGTTTAATCGATTTAAATAATGGAGAACGTAAGTTGATACCAGTAGTAATTATATACAACCTGTTACAACTAGAGTCATCATTTAATTTCCTGAAATACACATTGTTATCTATTTCTCTAATTTCATTTCAAAATAGACACTTTAATGAAAGAGAGAGAGAGAGGTTTAATTATTCGCTTGCGCGTGTAGGGGTCTTTAGCAATAGGAGGAAACTAGAAAACCCGGGGAAAACCTACGAGGTTGGACAGGCAAGCTCACACCTTGTCAGGTACAACTGCGAAATCAAAACCATGCCAGTTGACTCTATGACAGACTATATGATACAGTGAACCATTCCGCTATCTACCTCCCCTTGAGAGAGAGAGGTCCACTTGACACAAACTAAGTCATTTCGGGACTAACATATTGTTCACTCTTATTTTTATAATTTGCTTATGTATAGGCGAATTTATCAGTGGGAGGTAGTCAGAGAACCCACATGAAACCCACAAGGTTAGACAGGCGGGTTCTAAGAAGGAATATTTTTCTGTTTTATAGTTAATAGCTGTTAACTCAAGTGAAATAAACAAGCATGGCCAAGTCCGTTGTTAATTAAGTTAAAGAGGGTTTTTAATCTCAATCATTGTCAACTAAGGTTCTGATTAAACAGGGACAGTCAATTTAACATAATTCACTTTTTTTCAAGATCCTAACAGAAAAAATGAAGATAAACATGCATGGCCAAAATTGTTGTTAAAAGGGGTCTTAAATCTCCATTACTTTTAGCTAGCATACTCAATATATCAGAGAGAGTCATTTACACAAATTAACTACTTTGAAAAGTCTTTTACTAGCAAGCTACTAGCTAGCAGCTATGACCTACCGGTATTCACTATTTAAATCTTTTACTAGTAAATGTACACAACAACTATGACCTATTTTGTATTTACAACAACTATGACCTATTTTGTATTTACAACAACTATGACCCATTCTCTATTTACAACAATATTCACTATTTACAACAACTATGACCTATTTTCTATTTATAACTTATTTTCAACTACTATGACTTATTCTATATTTACAACAACTATGACCTATCCTCTATTTACAATAACTATGACCTATTCTCTATTTACAACAACTATGAACTATTCTCTATGATCTATTCTTTATTTATAACAACTATGAATTCGAACTATTCCCTAATTAAGTCTTGTACTAGCAAACTATTCATCATTCCACACAGAACTCCTACTTCTATATAAAAAACAACTTTTAAGTTATGACAGTCAATCAATTATGAAAGGTAATTATAAAGTGTGGGAGTTTTTACAAACTACATTTATTATATTTTAAAGGATGTATTATATGTACTTCTATTCTTTATAATGAGATCAAGGTTTAGCTCCTTTAAGTTAAAATAAATTATGCAAGAGCTAAATCTGCCCATTGCAGATCTTTCTTCATTAATTAGACATATCAAGAAAATAATCAACTCTCGATGGCATCGCGAGCCTGTGATCTTTGGTGGATTATGATCCGATTTACTGCATAACTTTCCCTCTTGATTTAATTATTAAATGGATAATCGATTTTACTTATGATGATTGAGGCTAAGCGGAAATTTCACTTGCTTAATTTTAGGTTCACACAGTCTAGTTATATAATCAATCCCCCATGATGTATCTTTAAATATTAATTCAGGGGCGGATCCAGAGGGGGGGGGGGTCCCCCCCCTCCCTGCTCAGCTATCACATAAAACAAAATAATGCCTTGCATCAATGAAATTACATCACAAAGTGATCCTACATCACTATAAAAACGATTTCTCTGTTTCAAAATCTCAATTTGTATGTATGCCTATGTAATTTAGAGATGATGATGGCAGATTTCCGTAACCGAAACCTGGCAAAAACCCTCCTGCAGAAATTCCTGGATCCGCCCCCGTAATTTTATTCTACTGACAGGTAAATAGCAGAGATTGTCATTGATGACCGTCAAGTATGATTGTAACACAAGCCCTGGTTTCGCCTTTAACCAAAGGAACCACTAATGACCAGGTATCATTCAGATTTGATGAAAAAAGGAAAGAAACTGAGCTCACCATCTATAATCTAATGCACATATTCAGTTAATAGATTGCCATCCAGAAAGTGTTAAATACCATCAAGATTCATCAAATAACGCCCAGTTTGTGCTACCATTTAGTTTGACATCATTTGTCTAGTTTTTGATGAATCTTGATGGTATTTGACACTTTCTGCATGGCAATCTGTTAACTGAATACATGTATATGTATTAGATTATAGATGATAAGCTCAGATTCTTTCCTTCTTTCATCAAATCTCAATAATACCCAGTCCTTAGTGAACAGTGAGGCCAATATTCCTCCACTATTTACAATACCCAAAATCAAATTGCTTATCTCTGATGGCTAGCCTCAGCACAAATTATTAATCCTTTAACTCAATCAAGACATCCACCTAATGAAATGAAATGAAATGGGGTTTAACGTCTTACTGTTCTCCTCCGGATCAAGCTAATGAAGTCGGGCATATGCCATATACTGTGCTATGAGGGGAAATTTGCCCGGGCAACATTGTTACTACCTACTCTTATATCGAATTCCAACTGCCAAGGGATCTATTACAGGTCACCAATGTGTACATGGGACCTCAGGTTTATCGTCCCATCTGAACAACTATACCTTATCCCTTGTCTGGCCCTCTCTTCTGTAAGACTGGCAAGAGGGAACCACTCTTGAAAATATGGATGCAGGGATCGAACACCCGATCTCCAGATTAGTGAGCCAATGTCTTACCCACCTAGCACCCCAGGACTTCCATCCACCTAATGAAAGATCTGAGACCAAATATATTTACTTTAAATTTCAAAATGTAGTATTAACTAACAATTTACTATCCAGGTAATCAACTTTGGGGGGTGGGGTGGGGGTGGGGGGCTTGGGTGTTTCTGGGAGGAATGGCGGAATCATAAAGCCTGTCATTGAGTCAACTGGCATGGTTTCGAATCCCCGGTTGTACATGACAAGGAGTAGGGTCGCCTGTCCAACCTGGTGGGTTTTCTCCGGACGCTCCGGTTTCCTCCCACTGCTAAAGTCTCCTACACGTAAGTGAGTTATTAAAATAAAATTAAACCATATGTTAGTCCCGAAATGACCTAATGTGTGTTGAGTGGACGTTGATATACAAGTACACTTTCTCGTCAATTTATTATTGTGGCTTTACTGAACTAAAAACATGTGAACAACAACATTTTATGACTGGTGTGACTACAAGATTTGTTGTCATGGTTACGAGCAACACTATCCCTCGAAAATTAATCAATTTCATTTTTTGTTTATCACATAAAAAAAGAAATATGTTATATACAGCTTAGTTTTAAAAAAACAAAAAACAAATATCGGTATCCTACTTTTCTTAATTATGAAACTTGAAGCTCATAATAGGAACGCTAACATTGACTTCATTCTCTTTACAGACAACGTAATTTAAATCCATTCTTTCGCCATTTCAACAATATTTTATAAAACCATGTAGTACCGTAAACAACTTGTTCTCAGGTCAACTTCAACATTTGTTTCACAGGTATATTGCACAACGACGTACGTAACTTTCACGTTTTATTATTGACGACAGATAATTAATAATCAATACACACACACTCGATCGTTGTTGTCAGTGATGACAGATTAACGAACCATGGTATTCTATTTCTAAAATAAAAAAACATTAGCAGAAATTAAATCCATGATTTCCTGAACTTTCCACACATCTAATCCACTCACAAAATATAATCCTTGCATTAGGAAATACTTCAAATCCTTGCTATCAAGACAGGATTAAAACAGGATGATCGTATGCCATAGCTGTCATTTTAAAACTGAAATTATTAATTGTTATTTGACATATATGTATGTCTGATAGGTGGGATATATCGCATGCGATAGTATATAGACAGAACAAGGAAATTCGTACCTTCAATCAATATACACAGAATGAAGGAGTGATACAACAGTCAGTTTGTCATTTGTCGTTGGTAGCTGTCGTGTTTGAGCTTATTGGTTGTCAATTCTCGCTAATAAAGTGCCAACGCTACTCTAGATATTAATGGCAAGGTATTAATATGTTTGATCAGTTTAACAATGGAAGCTGTTAATCGAGTGGAGTATTTAGTCGTATCTTAAGGCAATAAAAACAAACTACAACCTGACCGTTGACAGTATTTAACGCCAAATGGGTTTATTGACTGATAAACATCAGCTGTACTTGTAAATATCAACAACAATTAACTGCCTATCAGTAGAACTAGGGTCAATATTAAACTGCTGATAAACATTATTTATGGTAAATATATAAATTGGTGATCAGCCATAAATAAAACTAGTGTCAATATTAAACTGCTCAGGGATAATAAATATTATTTATGGTAAATATATAAATTGGTGATAACCATAAATAAAACTAGTATAGGGTCAATGTTAGACTGCTCAGGGATAGCTAAACATGGTTGAATGGTTAGCACGTGTGCGGTGTTTCATAAGGTCTGTCTGGGGTGGTTTCGATACCCCAGTAGTTATGTGACAAGGAGTAGGGTCGTCTGTCCAACCTTGAGGGTTTTCTCTCGATCCTCCGGTTTCCTCCCACTGCTTAAGTCCCCCACACGCACGCAAGTGAATTGTTGAAACCAAACGTTAGTGCCAAAATGACCTAGTTTGTGTACAGTAGAGTTTAAACCCAGAAATGACCTAGTTTGTGTCGAGAGGGGTGGGTGGACGGTCGAATGGTTAGTGCGCAATGCTTAGTGTGCTCGCGCTCTATCATACAGCCTTCCATTGAGTCAACTAGCAAGGTGTACGTGGCAAGGTGTAGGGTTGACTGAACAGCCTCGTGGGTATTTGCTGGGTACTTGAGTTTCCTCCCACTGCTAAAGACCCCTACGCACATGCGAATTATTAAAATAAAATTAAACCATATGTTTGTCCCATTTCTCTCTTTTTAATATGTTAAACAAGCATTATAAATGAACTATTTCATTTGTTTTGTTCCGTCACACCCTACAAGGAGTACCTCAATGGCCATTAACTCTCTCTCTCTCTCTCTCTCTACATAGAGTATGTCAATGGTCATTACCCTGGTTGGTCTCTCTCTCTCTCTTTCTCTCTCTCTCTCCAACTGAAAATCAGCTGACACAATGTCATCATCAATGTGATCTGTCCACTCATTAACCCCCAATGTCCTCACCAGCGACTACATCTATCAACTTCCCAATAATAATTAACAACATTATGAATCTATTTTCCCAGGTCTACATTAAAGTCGTATAGCGCTAATTACCAATTATTATCACCTAAAGCATTAATAAATCCACTCTACATCGATTACACTACTTTTAATTAAAGATACAAAATCAATATATCAAAGGAAGAAAACATTAAACATCTGTCTAAAGATGTTGATGAGAGAGAGATAGACATGGAGTTTAACGTCCACACAATACAAACTAGATCATTTCGGGACTAACATATGGTTTTAATTTTATTTCAATAATTCGCTTGCGCGTAGGGGTCTTTAGCAGTGGAGGAAACCGGAGTGCCCGGAGGAAACGCACGAGGTTGAGAAGGCGCCCCTATCTCGATGCCACATACGATCACACCAGGGATCGAAACCATAGCCGAGAGAAATGGTGTTTAACATCCACTCCACATAAACTAAGTCATTTCGGAAAGACAAACAAATGGTCAGATTTTATTCTAATAATTCGCTTGCGTGTAGGTGTCTTTATCATTGAGATGAAACCAGAGGACGAAGAGAAAACCCACGAGGTTGGAAAGGCGATCCTACTCTTTGTGACGTACCACCAGGAAATCAAAACCACGCCAGTTGAGTCAATGACAGATACAACTGTCCAAATGACACATGGTCCGGAGATTCAAAACAAGAAACGTTCGATCTTGATGTTCAAACGGACCTTTCCCTTTAAACCAACTAATCTGTGGTCATGAAATGGAACAAGTTAATTCTGAATGATTAACGACATTATTCCAG
Organism: Patella caerulea; assembly: GCA_036850965.1. NCBI lineage: Eukaryota > Metazoa > Mollusca > Gastropoda > Patellidae > Patella > Patella caerulea. The sequence continues at coordinate 60,733,392 of JAZGQO010000006.1, read as the reverse complement.
GAATTTAATCAGCTGTTGATCAAGGACAAATGTATCGGGGACAAATGTATCGTGTTTCATACCAGATTCCAGGGATCTAAACACTATAATCCACAGTCAATAACTGAAGCAAGAATTTCATATTTTTAAGTTATATTTTTAAAATGTATTAAAATAAAGCCTTAAAATAGATGGTATCTATAAACAGTCCTACCTTGTTAAAGAATAATGCTATAAATCCTATAATTCACTACTGCCAGTTGAGAAATTGGAAAAACTATAATTTTCAACTTAAAATTCAAACGTTTGAAGATAGCTATTTCATGGGTGGGATAGAAAAACTAGGGGGGTAATTGTGTTATCATTTCCGACGTGAATGATTTTTAAGTGTAAGAATGATACCTATGATCGTATAATAGCGTAGTGAGTTGACAACCTATTGAGCAAAAGACATAGAAATAATCATATTTTGACTTTCTTACAAAATATGAAATTCTTGCTTTAACCCTTTGAACACTGACTTTACATGGGGTGTTGCACGTCCCTCCCTGGATTTACAGGACGTCATATTAATTATGACGTCAACGTAATTGGAGCTTGTACACGCCCCAAGCCGCAAAACCGACATTTCGGGTATATGCGATACAACGTCAATCTGGTTTTGCGGCATTTCGGGTTCTAAGGGTTAAAACAGCCAAAGTAAAAACAGTATATGTATTCCTAGTTGATGATTGTTGTAGTAGAAAATTTTATGAAATAACTTTATTCTATGTCTGCTTCCACCAACGTGATATCGCAGACTAAAGCGCTCTTTCTCTATTGGTGCATCCATATTTTCGGGCAATGAAAAGTTTGACAACCTTTTTTTTCTATTAATGTTTAGAGAAAAAATATAGCTAACTTATTTCTATGAGATCCACACTGCCCGAAAAGTATTTTCTCGTCTTTTTCTTGTCCACTGCATGCCCAAAAATATGCCTGAAGCTCTCTTATGATAGGTATGCCCGAAAAAACGGTATTGCCCGAAAAACGGGCATCGGGCCGGAAAACGGCAGAGGAAACGAGCCAAATGGAAAACTGCTAGGAAACAGCCACGTGCCTCTCATACTTCTAAAATGTTTTACTTTTGTTCCTGATTTGTACAATCAATTTGGTGAGACGATTATCTCCGAATATCAAAATATTGTTTAATTTGTTAGAATTATATTGATTTATATTATATTATATTGATTATATATATATTTATATATTATATTTATTTCAGGCAATTTTCTCTTATGCCCCCCTGAATTACTTTGAGCTCCTACGCCTATGGCTGCATCCATCCAACCTTGAAAACGATCTATCGCCTCACAAACTGAATGATAGACACTTTAGCATCTTTTAAAAGTACCCTAAAATCTTTACTCTTTAAAGAATACTATTCCTCTTTATTTGCAACCTTGATTATGATCTGGAGAAGTTAATTATATAAATATCCAATTTAATACCCAATACAATCTGTAATAGGCAGCCTAATCTATCTCTTACATAATGTCTGTTTTTAATTTACACAATAGCTAGTTTTTCTATATGTATTTTTAATAATAAATGAAAAACAGATATATTTTACATGCTTTCAATTAATATTCAGTTACCTCATAACATGGTGTATGGATTCTAAATGTTATTTAAGAAATTGATACGCATTTTATATATCATACAACTCCCCCACCCCCTCCCGCTGTTACATAAAATCGCTGTATAATTGTTACGTAACACAGATAGAGAAATGGGGTTTAACGTCCACTTGACAAAAACTGGTCATTTCGGGACTAACCTATGGTTCAATAATTCGCTCGCGTGCATAGGAGTCTTTAGCAGTAAGACAAAAGAGGAGAACCCGGAGAAAGCCCACGAGGTTTGGCAGGCGACCCTACTCCTTGTCACACAATCAGATAATCGAAACCACGCCAGCTGACTCAATGACAGACCTCATGATACAACCTGCACGTGCTAACCATTCAGTCATCCAAATCCCCATATTATTATGTAATAACACACATAAATATACTGGCACCATAAAATAAATCCATTCTATCTGAACTCATTATTATCATAACATCTTCATCTAAGATTTCACAATTAGTAAAATTATATCTTTCTCTCTTCTATCACCGGTTGTCATAGCAACAGATACCATAGAAATTATCTTGAAATTATGTGAGAATTAGAGCTGTCAGATGAAAGACAACCTCAATGACAATAATATTTGTAATCTGCTGCCTGACAAAATAGCCGAATAGTGTAATAAACGTCATATGGTCATATTTCAAATTGTTGACAACTCATTTAAATAATACAGTTAATGTTTGATTTTTAATTGCTCAATCCAACGCTAAAATGTTCTCAAATTGCAGAGTTCCTTTTAAATTACAGGTGTTTCTGTCTCATGATCACATCCTGTTGGAATCATTCCGATCAATCATATTATTGTAAATACCACACAGAATTAAACAATTTTAGAATTTCGGAAGATCTTATCAAGCAGTTATCATGCAAGCTACGGACAGAGATTGAGCTAAAAAAGTAATTTCCTTTACAGAAGGGACCATAATGCAAGATGGTACATGGGCTAAAAGGAATCAGATAAAAATTATGACATCTAAAGTGTCAACAAGCTGAAAATACAATTAGGAGCCATAATCCATGTAGTTATGGTACGATACATGCCAATATCGGAAGGAATCAACAAATTGTAGAGAAAATGTTAACGGATGGATGGACAGGGGTGACAGCAATATTTCAGGTGAACGTATATATAAAAAATTATTGTGTTGAAAATATTGGATGCTCAATTATTCCAATATAAAATAATCATTGGAAACATTTGATGCTAGAGATAAAATATCTGGAAATAGTGCCGTTGTATTATCAAAACAGAAATATAGAATATTATTTTTTTGTGAATTTGTATCATGCAATGGAGATAATTATATAACAAAAAGAGCAATAAGAATATAAAGGATGGGATTTCAGTTGGTCATTCCTGGAAATCTTGATAATTGACTGTATATGATATTATAGGAAATTAATTACATCCATGTATTGAAAAAACGCTGGAGAAGAGGACACCTCCTTGCTTGACATTAAATCAACCATTGATGTGACAACATGATATCCATATTTCTCCAGTTCTTGTTATTTTATCTGATTTTTATCAACAAAAACTTGCCATCTTGGGAACCGATAAAAAAGGATAATTCTGTCAATTGATGTCTGACACGGAAACTGTACATTACATGATATCTAATCATCTGAAACATCAACCATGAAAAGACGTGGATGCAAAAATAGAATTATCAGAAAATTAGAGATAGAGAAATGGGAGGGAACCGGAGGACCCAGAGAAAACCCACAAGATTAGACAGGCGATCCTATTCTTTGTCATGTACAACCGGGGATTCGAAAACCACACTCATTGACTCAAAGACAGGCTATATGATTCAACGCGCACATGCTAACCATTCACCCACCCACCCCTAACAGAAAATGAAAATAGGTTTAACATTCCAATTTTGGGCATCAACCATGATAAGAAAACATTTTGCCTAGGCAGCTGCACCTCCCCCATGTTGTCATCGCTAGACTCTGTTCTTTTGCGAGACCCACACAGGGAGCGAACCTGGCACCAAATTCATAATGATCCATGCATATATATTAATGAGCCAGCACTTCCGTTGCTGATGGGAGAGAGGGGTAACACGTTGGATTAGTAAGTCTGTCATTGAGCAAAGCGACGTGGTTTTGACTCCCAACTTGTATTTGACAATGATAAGGGTTGTCTGTCCTCATGTGTTTTCTTTCAATTTCTTTCCAACACTAAAGACCCTGATGCGCAAGCAAATTATTGAAATAAAATTCAACCATGTTAGTTTAGAAAAGACCTAGTTTGTGTTGAGCGGACATTTCTATCTATTTATTTGTCCCTTCTACTGATCCTTATTACACTCCTACCTGCACTGATGCAATTATTAACAAACTTAGATACATAATTAAATAATACGACACAAAGGGGAATAGCACATTATTTCCAGATGACCTAATATCATTATTACGTTCCTCACATCATTAATTCATTAAATGACTTTGATAATTTGATCGAAAATATCCAATAAAAGGAGTTAATGAGAAAGTATTAATAGATTTTATCTGAACTACATAAAGGTATTGACAAGTACACTGGGTCACCTGTCATTTAACAAACTCCAGCTATAGGCCTGTCCACCTGGCCCCAGATTCCACAAAGCATTCTCAGACTTAAGTTGAGAATTTACTCAACTTTTAATTATTGTTATCTTTGATCCAGAAACACAAAAGTTTGCATTTAGTCTCTTATTACTGTATTCGATACATTAAAACAACAAAAGTTTTATAGGGGGCTATATTTTAGTTACAATAAAAGGAACAATTTTGAGTAAATTCTTGACTTAAGTCTGAGAATGCTTAGTGAACTCGAGCACTGGTCACCTGTAATTTCAATATCTCCAGAGATAAGTCTGTACACTGGATAATTAACTTTGATTAAAATTTTGCTTATTCTATAGTTTATAATCCCCCTTAGTGAGCCAGTGCCTTACTCAAGGGCCACCATGGCTTCCGTGTATCGTGTACATGTATCATGGACGTATCATGTAATTATGGGGAATAATCATATATATGTAATCATGTGGAATCATCATATATCATGTAATCACGGGTAATCATTTATATGTAATCATGGGTAATCATCATATATATGTAATCATGGGAAATCATTTATATGTAATCATGGGAAATCATTTATATGTTATTATGGTAATAATATGTAATCATGTGGAATCATTGTTATATGTAATCATGTGGAATCATTGTGTTCATGTAATCATGTCCAATCATCATGTATATGTAATCATGACCAGTCACCATGTATATGTAAACATGTGAAATCAGTTATATGTAATTGTGTGGAATCATCATGTATATTTAATCATGTATATGTAATCATGTGGAATCATATTGTAATAATGGAGAATCACCATGGATATGTAATTATAAGAAATCATATATATGTAACCATGTGAATCATTAATATATATAATCATGGGGAATCATCATTGTATGTAATCATGTGAAATATCTTGTGTTACATCATATATAATTATCTTATATGGGGAAATCTTCTTTTATTTGTAATCATGGGTAATCATCATTTATCTCACATCATAGGGCAAATACAGAATAAATCCGCTAAATTTGTTTCGAAATATATACCTGGGTATTGTCTTTTCCAGGTAGTCTGGGGATATCCAGTTATTTGAGAACAATAGACTGGTTGGGATGATCAGGCTGGTTGGGATTGGGATGATCAGGCTGGTTGGGATGATCAGGCTGGTTGGGATGATCAGACTGAGAGGGAAGATCAGACTGGAAACTTCAATTCCTATGATTAGAATTTTACTGGAACACCTAACTGATACGTCTAATAAAGATTGAATTTCACAATGCAGATATTTTTAACTTACGATTCTTGTAAAATAAACAGGTGAATGACACTCAAAACATCTACTTACCTAAAAAAAAAAACAAAGAGAAATTACATTAAAACAATAAAATTTTAATAATTTGTCATTACAATTGAGAAATATTAACAAGACCTTTTCGTCCACATTTCTTATTAGACATATATAACCATTTGATAATTGTGTTGTATACAAGAGAGGGCCGGGGGTGGGGTGGGGGATCACGGTGGCTAAGACGCTGGCTCGCTAACCTGAAGGTCACATGCTCGATCCCTGCATTGGCCGAGAAAGTTCATCCAGATTTTCTAGTGTTATTCCTCCATGTCAGTGATGCAGGATGGAGAACCTGACAAGGACAGGTGTCTAGTTGTTCAGATGGGATGAAAAACCAAGGTCCCATGTACACATTGGACTACAAGTAAAAAGGTAACTTGTCAGTTGGAATTTGATATAAGAGTAGGCCGTAGTGTCGCTGTTTAAGCAAATTTTCCCTCATAGCAGACCGTATGGCGTATGCCGGTCTTAATTCGCCCAAGATCAAAAGTCCATTGGATTACAGAGAGATTCTTGTGTTATACACCCATAATGCATTAAATCAAATCTATTATTGTAAATGTTCTGGGCTGCACTGGACCCATCTTCTTTTTGTAAATTCAGCCAGCCAACCCTGACTTGTTGAACAAGGTAAAATACACGATAACAAACTAACCAATTGTAAAAAACATGAGTAAAATATTCCACAGTGTACAATTTTACACAAACCAAATTCTCTCACAAATATTATCTATCAAATCTAAAATGTTCTAGCATTTGACAAAAAGAATCAGGACCAACAAAATGTTACAAGTACACAAACATAAAATGTCACCATTTGAATCCTTGATGGCACAACAATCCTTGAACAGGGTCATAAAACACAATCAAGATAAATTTAAATGTTTCCAGATGTTACATATGGACGATTTTAATATTTATTAAATATGGCAGTTGAATATATGCAGTCGTAAAATGTTTTAGCCTTCAAAAATTTAATTTTACAAACTTGAATACACGGTAATATGTTTCTATTGACATTTAGGTTTATTACTCAAAAGATAAATCAATTTTATCTTTTATTCAATGGATGAAGTATAAAAGCATTAAATTACAATCAATATAGAATATGATGCAATTTTAACGAAATTCAAATATTTATTTCCAAGCACCTGTTTGGTCACATGGACAAATGTATTTTATTGATATCAAACAGGAAGTGAATTAATAAAACAAATTTATGAATGTCGTCTAAACAATCTTTTTTTCATTGGCGCAATCTTGCAGGAGACATTTTTTTTATTGCTAAAGGAGGCTACCTTAAATAGAGATACAGAGTGGGATACATCTACGCCTGTGTTCTCGAGATACATGACTGCACACCAGTAATACAAGTGTTCTGGAGATACATGATGTGACACCAGTAACACAAGTGTTCCAGAGATACATGGTGGCACACATCAACACCAAGTTTTCCAGAGATACATGGTGGGACATAGCAACACAAGTCATTTAAATATACATGATGAGACACATTCACACAAGTATAGTAAGATATAAAGACACAGTGACACAAGTGTTCTAAGACCTAAAGTTACATGATGGAGCATGTCAACACAGGTGTTCTGGAGATACATGATAGGACACAGTTACACAAGTGTTCTTGGGATACATGGTTGAACACATCAACATAAGTGTTCTAGAGATACATGTGATATAAGTAACACAAGTGTTCTGGAGATACATACTGGAACACAACAACACAGGTGTTCTGGAGATACACCTAGGGACACAGGTGAAACAAGTGTTATAGAGATACATGATGGGACATAGCAACACAAGCCATCTAGAGATACATGATAGAACAAATTTTTTGGATATATATGATATGACATCAGTAAAACAAATATTCTAGAGATACATTCATGATGGGACACCAGTAACACAAGTGTTCTAGAGATCAAGATTTGACACCAAAGTGAAACAAGTCTTCTATAGATACATGAAGGGTCACCAGTGACACAAGCCATCTACAAATACTTTTTTAGTGAACCGCAGTGTACCTAGTGTTAAAATCTTAACGGGTTAACTGGCCTTGGATACTAAATATTCACGTGTACCAGGTGCTAAAGGGTTAAAACCCATTCCGTGTCCTCTCATTATACCTTGATAATATGAAGATTATTAAAAGCAACCACAGGATATTCATCAAACTGAACAAATAAGCCAATTCTTTAATTAACGACTTGATGAAAGTGTCTGATAAGTTTATTAACGTCTGATCGAATATAAAGATGTCTACCCTCCAGTTTATTCATGGAATTTATCTTGTATTCATACAGATAAATTGGTTATTAATTTTGTAAATGGCGATAAATCTGTTATCATTACTGTGAAGAGAAATCTATCTGTTGTTATTATTATTTGAGTGAAATATGTTGATACTGCAGAGAGAAATCTGTTATCATTACTGTACAGAAAAATTTGTTATTAGTACTGCGTAAGGTAATATGTTTTTATTACTGTAGAGTGAAATCTGTTATTACTGTGGAAAGGAATCTGTTATTATTACTGTATAGAGAAATTTGTTATTATTGTAGGTATTAATCTGTATGTTATTATTACTACAGTGAAATATGTTACTGTTACTGAGAAGTACAATCTGTTACTGTTACTGATGAGTAAAATCTGTTACTGTTACTGAAGAGTGATATCTGTTATTATTACTGTGGATAGAAACCTGTTATTACTGTAGAGTGAAATCTATTATTACTGTGGATAGGGATCTGTTATAAATGTTGGGTAGAGAAATCTGTTATTGTTACTGCAGAGTGAAATCTGTTATTATTACTGCATAGAGAAATCTCTTGTTATTACTGTAAAGCGAATTCTGTTTTTATCATTTGTGGGTGAAATCTTATTAATAATTTAGAGAGAAATCTGTGACTTTAATATTATTAGTATTACTAATGGAGATATAAATTGTATATTATAAGTCATATAATCAGATCCATGGATGATCATTATATCTAAAATACAAGTATTTCAATCAATAATTCTCTGTCATCCTTACAAATACGGCCATAAATCTTCATACTCAGACTTCATTAAGAATTGGGTGTTTACTGGTCTTTATTAGCCTGACTTGTACAGACTGAGTAAGCCGTTAAATCTAATTTTATTAAGAATTGACATTAATTTTAATCATTTAATCGAATTGTAAAAGAGTAGCTGGTAGTTTCAAATTGACTAGGGCAGTGCCCAATAGACTAGGGATGTTTCCAAAAGATTAGGGCAGTCTCCAATAGGGTTGTTTCCAATAGACTTGGACATCTCCGATAGACTAGTGAAGTCACAAATAGACTAGGGCCATCTCCGATGGACTAGGACAGTCCCCAATAGATTAGTGCAGTCACAAATAGACTAAGCAGTCTCTGATAGACTAGAGCAGTTTCCAAAAAACTAGGACAGTCTCCAATAGTAAACACACAGACACTGTAACCTATTAAACATAATTGGAAATGATGATCTTGTTATGTGAGTTTATATGTATCTTTATGTATAGTGCTGAGGATGCTTATGACTGGCCCCTAAGGGAGAAGAGTTACACGTAAGTATAACCAAATCCAAATTCAGATATCTAAAGAACTGTTGATATAAAGAGAAAGAAGTAATCTTTTCAAATTGATTTGAAGGGATAGGAAGGCCGCATGGGTAGCGTTGTATTATAAGGTCTGTCATTGAGTCAACTAGGGTCGTTTCGATTCTCCGGTTTTACGTGACAAGGGGTAGGGTCGCCTGTCCAATCTTGTGGGTTTCAAACGAGTCCTCAAGTTCCTCCGATTACGAAAGACTCCTACAGGCTAGCGAATTATTGAAATAAAATTGAACCATATGTTAATCCCCAAATGACCTAGTTTGTGTTGCGTGGGTGTTAAACCCCATTTCTCTCTATTTATTATATTAAACATGCATTATAAATGAATTATTTCATTTGTTTTTTACCCTCATCACAACCTACAAAGAGTCTCTCTCCCTCTCTCTCTCTCAGAAACCCACAATGCTATATTTGTAACAGCCTTAATACAACAGGATAGTTATTGTGTATCAGGTGACAGGTATATGTTTATTTTAAAGTAGTCAGTTAAGAGAGAGTGAGAGAGAGAGAGAGGGTGAGAGAGGGAGAGAGAGGGAGAGAGAGAGTATTCAAGTTTAAGGTATGGTTTATTTATTTCAATAATACGCTTGCGCGTAGAGGTCTTTAGCAGTGTGGAGAAACCAGACCAAACAGGGAAAACCCACAAGGTCGGACAGGTCAACCAATATAGCACTTGACAAAGAGGTATCGTAATCCGAGAAAATCCCCAACAAGTTTTTAATAATCTAGTTAACCATTAATAACAGGTGACTGCTATATAAATCAGGAATATTGACCAGCAAGTTTCTAATAACAACAGGTGACTTGTATGGGAATCAGGGATACAGACCAACAACTTTAGGCTCTGTGCTTGATAAAGATGAGAGAACCCTTGTCGAAACATCACAAGAAATGAAGTTTTAAGTAACTTGTATTCCATATAATTGTGTAATGTGTTATTCACATCCTAGGGGGTTGGGATGGCCTAGTGGTCTAGAGTGTCGCGCTTCGACCTCTAGCTGGCTGGTCACTTCTGGCATGCGGCTGTGGTTTCGATCCCTGGTGTGAGCATATGTGGCATGGAAATAGGGGCGCCTTCTCCACCTCGTAGGTTTCCTCCCACTGATAAAGACCTCTACGCCGAGCAAATTATTGAAATAAAATGAAACCATATGTAAGTCCCAAAATGACCTGGTTTGTGTCAAGTGGATGCTAAACCCCATTTCTTTCTCTCGCTCATCCTGTTACTAAAGGCCACTCTAAACATTAAAATCTTTATAGGACGACGTATAGAAATAGATTTCACTAAAATTAAAACACTTAAATTATCTTGATATACTACTTCTGAATTTAATTAACATGTCGTTTCAATGCTCAGACAGGTATTGTTATCAAACAAATAGAATGTTGGTTTCATATTAGTTATTGTTTTTGTTACCTTGTTGTATATCATTTGATTTCTTGCTATTATGCTGTCATTACTCACTTGAGAACAACAAGAAGAACTTGTTCAAACGTAGTGTGAAATAAACCCGGTGATTGTTTTCCATATAAACTTGTGTTTTATGTCATATGTTTAGTTGTTAAAGGCCGCATAAGGATTTTAAATAAAATGAAATAATAACAACTGTTGTTGAGAAATATCTGTTTACAAAAATTACAAGATGTAATGAGTTATCCCCCCTTAATCCCCTGACTGTTAATAATAATAATACATCGGGTGATGGACATCTATGATTTCCTTGGTTACTAGTTTAACGTCCACTCAATACAAATTAGGTCATTTCACGACTAACATATAGTTAAATTTGAGTTCAGTAATTTGCATGTGTGCAGGGGTCTGTCAGCAGTGGGCTGATACCTTCGACTATATAGAAAAACTCATAGGAATGGGCAGACAACCCTACTCTTAGATTGTGTGACAGAGAGAGAGAGAGAAATGGGGTTTAACGTCCACTCAACACAAGCTAGGTCATTTCGGGACTAGCATATGGTTTTTAATTTCATTTCAATAATTCGCATGTGCGTAGGGGTCTTTAGCAGTGGAAGGAAACCGGAGTGCCCGGAGGAAACCCACGAGGTTGAGAAGGCGCCCCTATCTCCATGCCACATAAGCTGACACCAGGGCTTGAAACCACAGCCGCAAGCCAGAGGTGACCGGCCAGCTAGAGGTCGAAGCGCGGCACTCTAGACCACTAGGCCATCCAAACCCCTGATTAAATGACAGACACCATGATCTAAAGTGCATGTGTTAGGTTATTCGATCTGTAAACCTTGTTTTTATCAAAACTTCATTTACATTTTAAGAACTTTTTTTTATTTGCTAAAATTTAGTCTTGGAATGGAATTTAATGTTACACCTTGATATAAAATGAAAAGAAATGGCGTTTAACATACTTCCCTTTTCTCCGAACACACTGACTTTATGGTCTAGAATTGAAGATAAAAGGAGTAGTGTTTGAATTTTCATTGTCTATTGTTGAGTGCTTCGGGTTTATGTCCGTCCATATTTTTGTATTTATTATATTGTATGTTGTCCCCAAGGGAGGTTTGTATGCAATACTGTGTGTCTTGAGTTATAATTGTTATATTGTTTTATTTTATGTACATGTTTATATTGTATGCTGTCCTCAATGGATGTTTCGATACAATAAAATCTTATCTTATTTTGAAGAATATTCAAGATCTGGTCACAGAAGGATCAGATAGTAAACAGACATTGAATTATGGAAATGATGTCACAGCTTACAGACATGAATTATGGAAATGATATATGAATTATGGAAATCACGTCAAAAATGACCTCACAGAGCTATTCCTTTTATAAGATACAAAAGCAAATTGTATGGTCAACCAAGAGAGAGAGAGAGAGAGAGAGAAATGGGGTCATCTATCCATCCTCCAGGTTTTCTTCCTTTTGTCCTGTTTCCTCCAATTGTTAAAGACCATATGCACTGGCGAATTATTGAAATAAAATTGAACCATATGTTAGTCCCGAAATGACCTAGTTTGTTTCAAATGAATGTTAAACACCATCTCTCTCTTTCTCTCTCTCTCTTGTCTCTCTCTCTCTCTCAAGATTAAGATCACTGGAGTATTAAAAAAAAATAAAGTCAATGAGGAGTGAATAACTGATCTTCATCCACAAGGTGTTACTCAGGCAAGATATAAAGAGTTATATCCCCTTTAGTTTTCAGACACATTATTCTGTTGACCCGTGTGAGCAAAGTCATACCCAGCATTGACCAGCTGGTGGAGAAAAAGCAGATATAGCCCTAGCCCTTGCATTGAGTTGGGGGGGTTGGGATGGCCTAGTGGTCTGGAGTGCCGACCTCTAGCTGGCAGGTCATCTCTGGCTTGCAGCTGTTGTTTCGAGCCCGGGCAATCCGTTCTACATGCAAGTGAATTATTGAAATAAAATTAAAACCATATGTTAGTCCCGAAATGACCTAGTTTGTGTTGAGTGGACAATAAACCCCATTTCTCTCTCTCTCGCATCGATTTGAGTTGGGTTTTTTTAGTTCATTTGCGTGTTCTACTTGTAAAATTATGCAAATAAAGTAATATTTGATCGAATTGAATTTCTCTGGTACTCTATCACAAAAAGGTTGGGAACCACTGCTCTAGGCAATGTGGTATTTCTTGTATTCTTTAATTGCTTAATTGTAGGCAGAGAATTAGTAAAATAGCATTTCACCTTTCAACCTAACCAATGAAAAACTTTGTTTGAGAAATTAATATTTTTCAGTTGTATCTTAAAAATAATCAGGGTCGTGTTAGAGCCATTATTGACAGAGAAAGATTCAAACTTATGTAATCAGATCTAGACGGAGCAAAAGAGTAGGATGTTAAACCCCATTTTATTTCATTTCATTTGAATTCGTTATAAGATCTACCTGGTCGAGACAGGTGTTTTCATATAAATTAGTATTTTATTTACTCAGGTAAACCATGGAATTCCTCTCTAGACAAAGCAAATATGACATGTCTAACATTCCTACTTTAGCTCTACAGTCTCAAGGTTATCGAATATTATATCAACATTACTCAGATTGTCGATTGAAGTTTTCACCGTTTATCATCACCATTACAAAAACAGTTAAAGATACAAAAACATTGTAGGCCTATATAAACAGGGATACCAAATTTCAATAACAGACCTTGTGATACATGCGGCCATCCAACCCCTTGGGATTAAAACATTGAATATAAGCATTATTTTCTGGAAGATATTATTTCATAAAATCATTTTTTGTCAGGGTAGAACAACAGTAAGGATGCCACACTGGTCTGATGGGGGTATTATTGATTGGGCTACTTGGGTATCACTGTAACTTGGGTATCACTGTAACTTGGGTATCACTGTAACTCAGGTATTATTTAATCTTGCCTATTTAGCATTCATTCAATATCAAATATTTGTTTAAAAATTAGTAAAAATCACCCAAATTCATCTGTACTTATCCCCAGTTTAATGCTGACAATAAAATTTTGAAAATGAGTGTCCAATTTACAAGCGTTTCATTTCTAAATCACTTTTGAATTTTTTTTGGAACACTGGTTAGGAAATTAAATAACATGGGATGTCACAGTGGCATTAAAAGACAATAAAAGGCAGAGAAAAAAATGTACACATGAACCTGAAGCAACGACTGCAAGTATTACAACAAGTATTGCATGAAGGCCTTGATAAGATGTGCATGGTTAAAGTGAGATGAAGCCTTCTATTGTCTACTTGACACAAATTAGGTCATTTCGGGACTAACATATGGTTTTATCTTAGGGGTCTTTACCAGTGGGAGGAAACCGGAGGACCTGGAGAAAACCCACGAGGTTGGACAGGCGACCCTACTCCTTGTCACGGGGATTTGAAACCACGCCAGTTGTGTCAACGATGCGCACATGCTAACCATTCAGCCTTCTATCCTCTGTTTACGATAGAATAATTATCACCGTCTCGAAATAACCTCATCTGTTAAAAACTCTAATTATACATCTAGCGTATAAATATGTACTAATTTCATATAATCAAGCATGGCCAATTATAAACAGAAGTGGCAGACACTAACTGCTTGCTATCCAGGAGGTCATGTATCGATCTGGATTTTCAGGAGTGATTCCCGCTTTTTAGAGGTGCCAGGCAGAGGTCTAGGCAAGGAATTTTGAAAAGTGGGGGCGCAAAATGAGGGCACTTACTGCGGAGAAGTGGCACGCCGCTGCGAGTAGATTGGGGAGGGGGGTGTGTCCCCCAAGAAAATTATCCATCATTTCCTTGCATCTGTAGACATTCCAAGAGCTATTTGGCGGATATTTTCGTCTAAGTAAACGTTCGGAGAGGACATATTTGGGTCTGAAAAAAGGCACTTTCAGCAGTAAAAAAGGGCACTGTCGAAAATTATGGGGGCATGCATGTAAAAAAGCCCTTAGTAGTTGAAATTCGACATAAGAATAGACGGTAGCATACTGTATAATGTATGCCCGTCTTTACAGTCCAGTCAGTGTAAAACGGTGGGACGTTAAACTCCATTTTACAGAGGTCAAACATTTCATTCAAACCTTGGCCAAGATTCCAAACGAGTTCCCCAAGTCTTTGGTATGTACACATTGGTATGTATGTAAAGGAGAGGAGCGAGAGAAATGGGATTTAACATTCACTCGACAAGAACTAGATCATTTCAGGACTAACTTATACTTCAATTTTATTTCAATAATTCGCTTGTGCGTAGACGTCTTCATCAGTGGAAGGAAACGTGAAAACACACAACTGGGTAAACCATCTTTATAAGTGCAGGAAAAGTAGGATGTGATATGAAATGCACGTCAAAAAACAGAAACAACTTAACAGAAATGTGGATCAAAAAGTTTCAGGATATACAACTCAAAGTTAGCGTAAATCATGGCTTCATTTGAATTCCAGGTGGAAACAAAACGGAGAGAATAATGTAAATATACTGGGAATAAATGATGTGATTGAAGGGTTATTATTGGAGTATTGTTTATAAGGTTTATCTCCAATCATTTCATCAACGTCTTAATATAGAACCACTTGATACTGAACTAATAAACACTGGAGGATACCGTATTACTGGTAATAAACATACTTGAATACTGTACTACTAGTAATAAACAATACTATAATCATCTTCAAACAGGAAAATAAAATAAAACTAGGTCATTTCGAGACTAACATATGTTTTACTTCCATTTCAATAATTCGCTTGTGCTTAAGGGTCTTTAGCAGTGGGAGGATACCAGAGGTCGACCCAGAGAAAAGCAGGGAAAATTGAGTATTAAAATGAGGAAATGGCATCATTTTGCCCGAAGTAGTTACGTCTTATGTAAACAATGCACGAGCCTTTGAGCCAATAACTGACGCCAAGTGATGTCATTGCACGTGTTGAAGACAGTCATCTGTGACAGAGATACTTCGTAAGTAATTCTCTGTGAAACAGATTGCAATTCTACCTTGTCTTTATTGAATTCTGACAAGACACAGATTTGGTTTTTAGACCAGCAGTAGAACTACCCCTGACAACTGACCTCAGTTTTTTATTGTCCCATCCAAATGACTAGACAGTCCTGTGCTTTGTAGTCCAGCTTCCCCTGGCAAATGGGATTTGGTCCCACATGTGTAATTGAAACCAGTATATTCTAGCAGAGAATGAAAGCACTAGAGCCAAGGTGGCCCAGTCTATAAGATACTGTCTGACTAACGTGGCTGTCCTGTGTACACCATATAGCCCATTATAAAACTTTTGTTTTAATATATCAAATATTTATCCTCCACTCAACACAAACTAGGTCACTATGAGACTAACATGGTTCACTCTAATTCAATAATTTGGGGAGCATCCAGGAAAAATACCATAAGGATGGACAGACAACTCTCCTCCTTGTCACATACGAACGGGTCATGGAAACCATGCCAATTGACTCAATGACAGACGTGAATTACACGCTAATCATTCAGTTATCCAACTCTCCTTTAGCAGTGAGCAGAAAATGGAGGACCTGGAGAAATCCCTTGTCACGTTCAAGCGAGAAACAAAAACCATGCTACTTGAGAAAACCCTTGTCACGTTCAAGCGAGAACTAAAACCATGCTACTTGAGAAAACCCTTGTCACGTTCAAGCGAGAAACGAAAACCATGCTACTTGAGAAAACCTTTGTCGCGTTCAAGCGAGAACTAAAACCATGCTACTTGAGAAAACCCTTGTCACGTTCAAGCGGGTATTGGAAACTACACTACTTGATTCAATGATCTAACGCGTTAACCATTTGCTTATTGATCTACAAACAAAATGAATTAACATTGATTGACACTTCATTTAAATTGTAAATTTATTCATATATGCTCGATATATTTGAATCATTTTATTGAGCAACTTCTTCAAATGTTGTTAAATGCACAGAGAATATTCTAAATTGATGCATTTCATTATCACAGCTGTGTGCTTCATTTCTTTTAAAAAGAAACCAAATTCATATTTAGCTGATTTCATCAAAATATTGATAAATATCTTTATTCTGTGGCAGTGTAAAAAATTAAAATATGAATTGTATTTGGTTTAGTAGTTACCATATCTTGTTAATTCAGTTCAACTTTATCAGCGTAAAAAGACTAGTCAATCATGCATATATATCATAATGCATCTTTATTCCCTCCCCTCAGTAAATATGTATATATTAAGGTCTATATGTATTCTCCCTAATAAATATCATTGTGTATCTTTCTATTATGTATTACTGTGTATCTTTCTATAATGTATTATTGTGTATCTTTCTATTATTGTGTATTGTGTATCTTTCTATTATTGTGTATCTTTCTATTATGTATCTTTCTATCATGTTTTATTGTGTATCTTTATATTATGAATTATTGTGTATCTTTCTATCATGTATTATTGTGTATCTTTCTATCATGTATTATTTTTTATCTTTCAATTAGGTATTATTGCATATCAAACTATTATGTATTACTGTGTATCTTTATATTATGTATTATTGTGTATTGTTTTTTGTGTTTTATTGTATATCTTTCTATTATGCATAATTTGTATATCTTTAATTTAATTTATACAGTATTATGTATCTTCTATATATAACGTGGCATTTGTAAAGGATGCGTTATATAAGTGTATTAAGGTCAACAATAATCAATTAAGTATGTGAATAAGAATAATATAGAACCTTAGTAACATTACAATCTATTTCTGCCAAACATTTTCTTTGTGAATATTAAAATTTCTAATCAACCCGTAAACAGGTATTATACAAAAGCTAAATCTGTCTATTAAATACTATATTTACTATTAATTTGACATTTATTTAATGATTTTAAAAAGGTCTGATTTTAAATAGATTAGAATGATTTAATCCAAAAATGGTAGAGCAAGGCTAGGCTTCGAACAACCGGAATACAGAGTTTACAGTCCATGCACACATCTTGTCAAACCTTCAAAGGATAATATCTTTGCTCAGAATAAAGTAATTTGAATGAAATTTCTAAATATTCAATTTTGTTTTATCTGTTTTAGAACTATTATAGCAAGAACGGTTGACTCTTTATCTAAATCTCACATAATACATCTTTAAGGTTTCTGGAGGTTGGATGGCCGAATTGTTAGCCTGTGCGTGTTCCAAGTAAGGTCTGTCATTGAGTCAACTGCGGGGTCGGGGGTGGGGGTGGGGGTGGTGGATCGTCAAATGGTTAGTGTGCATGCGTTGTATCATACCGCCTGCCATTAAGTCAACTGGCTTGGTTTCAAATCCCCTGCTGTACTTGGCAAGGAGTAGGGTCGCCTATCTAACTTCGTGGGTTTTCTCCGGGTACTCCGTTTTCCTCCCACTGCTAAAGACCCCTACGTGCAAGTGAATTATTGAACTAAAATTAAACCATATCTTAGTCTCGAAATGACCTAGTTTGTGTTGAGTGGACGTTAAACCCCATTTCTCTCTCTCTCTGAGTCAACTGGTGTGGGTTTTCTTTGGCCCCACCAGTTTCCTCCCACTGCTAAAGACCCCTACGTGCAAGCAATTTATTGAAATAAAATGAAACCATATGTTAGTCCTAAAATGACCTAGTTTGTGTTGAGTGGACGTTAAACCCTATTCCTCTCTTTCTCCTTAAGGTTTCTAATTCATTATCTCTCATTTTGTATTTGAGATTTTATACTTCATGGATCATGGCTGTTATTCTTCACATGATAAAAATAAATAAGAAATAATCATAAAGACAAATCACTCCTGTGATAATCGTATCACAAATAAAAAACAAAATAAAATAAAAATTACACCCACTTACCTTTTGGACCAAAACAATAAACCAGCCAATCAAAGAGACAACATTTATACTTAGATTGCAATTTTTCTAAGAAAGTCATTTCCTCGTAAGTTTTTATTTTGACATGACCCGGTCCTGTTAAAGGGACATCACTCTTCCCAGAGTCATCTAAGATTGCGTTAATGCTGATAACATTCATTGTGAGTATTTTATTGGCACGGATGTAACGGAATGATAGGCTTTATCCAAGAATGCTGCTAACTCCACTAGAATTCAGGCACTCCAACGACGAAGAGCTTCATTAAAAAGCACAATGAGGCAATGTTGAGAAGGAATGATATTTTATTATAATGTACGCAATCATGTCCGTCTGTTTTCAGGCACTTATTGAAGGCAACATTTCATGGGAAATTATCCTGAGAAAGTTACATGGCGTCAGCAAATATCACAATAAATTTCAGATTGATATTTTCAGGTGGCACTTCGACACAAACTGTTCCTTTGATTAAAAACCATTGAAAACCTACTTAACTTAAAGTAGGCCTATCATAACATTTGAAGTAGGCCTATCATTGTTAAACAGTTATAGATATATTTCCATCATTCCACTTTCAAACGACAAAAAAAGAACGGTTTCTTTTCAAGTAAAAAATTAAAACTAACGCATGAATAAATCTCGAAGTCTTTTAGTTTAATATAAAAACATTTACTGTGTAAATCTATTTATTTTTATCTGGTAAATGTCAAGTAAGAATTCCGTGAAGGTCATTATTCCAAGTCTGTACAAACCGACAAGAATCTATACAGACAAATATTCTTTCTGTTTTGCATCAGTTCTAAAAGAAAACACTGATTAATGCTTGTCTATTGTTATCTCAGCCCACTTAAAACTTTCGTCATTTTCATAATCAAATTAATTAGTTATTGAATTCACAAATCTCCATACGTATAAATGTTAATAAAGTTCTTGAATGTTTGTTCTTTTCAATGGTTTCAACTGTAATCAAAATAGAAATGAAATGAAATATGGGGCTGAATTTCCTTCGAGCTAATGATCAAAGATGATTATTTTACTACACCGTTCAGTGTGCTATGAAGTAAATTATGCCCAGGCAGCGGCGCTCTTGGGTGAGGAACGGTGAAATGAGGTTAAAAGTCAGCTCAACACACAGTCATTTCGGAACTGATATATGATACAATGTTTGAGTCTTTGAAAGTGAAATTTCTGGTACAAGCATAGTATCAAAACCATGTAACTTAACTGAATAACATATCTTCAGATCTAAAGTCAATGCATTTTACCATTCAACCACCAAATAGAGAGAGAGAAGGAGAGAGATAGAGAGAGGAAACCCAGGAGGTTGGATTGACGACTCTACTGCCCAGAATCAACAACAGACCTTATGATGCAATGCACACTCCACAAAAAAAGAGAGAGAGAGAAAGAGAGAGATAAATGAGGTTTAACATCCACTTGACACAAACTAAGTCATTTTAGGACTAACATACGGTTTAATTCTATTTCAATAATTCGTGGGAGGAAACCGGAATGCAGCACTCTAGACCACTAGGCCATCCCAACGCCCTTCCACAAAAAAAAACAATGGGCAAATATAATAACTTCCTTACACAGTTTGGTTTAAATGATATTTGATTTCCAATTAAACAATATCCTTTATATGCCTTGTCAGTTATTTCTTTACATCTAGCTAAAATTGAAATATATATTTTAACCACATGTTGTGGCAACAGTTTGCTTTCCTCGCTCAGCTGCTCCAATTAAAAAGAAATTTTTACGGTTGAAAAAAATGACTGACAATAGACAGGCTTGAAACAGAATTTAAAAAAGTAACATTTTTTTGACAGTCATATATTGTTACTATCATTCATAGCATGCTATTGATATAATACAAAAACTATACAACCAAAAATGGTAGGCCTACAACTTTTCTGGAAAATAATCACGTCACATGAGTATGATTCATTTGATTACATTCCTCCTCAAATCCAAAAAAACAATGCAAACTGATAAATTAATCAATTCTGAATGCCCAGAAAAATTTAGAAGAGAGAGGAAGAGAGAGATCTACTTTTGCATACAATCAGTAAAAACCAAAACCTGATTAAGCCTTACACACAGAATGAGTTATAGGGTACAATCCTAGGAAACCTGACTACTTGACCAGATACAAAAACAATTAAGAGAGAGTGAGAGAGAGAGAGAGAGAGAGAGAGAGAGAGAGAGAGATGGTGTTTAAGTCCACTTGGCACAACTTGGTCATTTCCGGACTAGAGAGAGAGAGATCTTCTTTGGAATACAATCGGTGAACACCAAAACCTGATCAAGCCTTACCCACAGAATGCAATTAATCAAAAATAGATCCCCCTACTTAGTGAAAGATGCCTGGTCTGGTTTTAATCCCTAGTCTACTACTGAAAATATACCATTTCATAAAAACTAACACAAAATATTGATATGAAGTGAAACAGGTAATCTGATATAACTTCACGTTTTATATTTATCCATCTGCTGCACTCGTAAATAAATCAAACAACAGTATCGTAAATAGTCGTAAAGAATTATAATCTTGATAAATTCTATCTAGACATATTATCAATATATTTTATTTTTTATATTGGACACCACGTCAAGACATTTATACGAATATAAATATAGATTTAATACTTCTTTTCATATCATCGGACATCAGGTCAAAACTTTTATATAACCATGTCAAAACTTTTATAAAAGTATAAATATCACTGTACGTCCTAGTTTTCATATCGAACACCATGTCAATAAAGATTTACATACTATTTTTCATATCGGACACCATGTCAAAACTTTTATAAAAATATAAATATAGATTTACGTATTAGTTTTTACTTTCTTGTAATAACAATTAAAAAAAAATCTACAGCTGTCGGATCTAAAAAAACGAACTTCACAAATCTAGGCCCTGAATTCACAAAGCATTCTCAGATTTATTTAAGAATTCATTCAACTTCCAATCATTGTTTGTGAGAAATATCTTTGATCTAGAAACAAACAATTTTGCAAATAGTTTCTTATTGATGTATTTGATACATTAAAACAACACAAGTTTTATAAAGGACTATATTTTAGTTAAAAATAAGGTGAACAATTTTGAGTAAATTTTTATCTTAAGTCTGAGAATGCTTGGTGAACTCTAGCCAAGAAATACAACCTCTTTTGATTTATTCAAAATGTTCAAAGATGATGTGATCTTGAGTTTCAGAAAACAACTTTCAGAAATTTTCATAATATTCCATGACAACATGATCCTAGCTTCAAACAACAATAAATACAACTTTCAAAAAAATTTAGGATCTTAAAATCAATTAGCTGAGACTAGTTCTGTACCAATTCTGTACAACCACTAAACATGGCTCTAATCCTAGCATTACATATTTCATAAATACTAAGTCTCAAAATATATTGGAGACATTCTGTACAACCTTTCAAAATCACGACCATAATCCAAAAAACAAATAGAAATCAGAAATCTGACAATATTCCTGAGCCATTCATCAGTACAACGCCAAAGATCTTTTCTATATTCCCAAACCCACAATATATATGTTCACAGGGAACTCACGTACAGTACAAAATGGACAAGTTGAAAGATTCAGCGTTAAATGACAAAGCCATGAGGGATAGGCCACCCTCTATAGGATTTCAATTGCCCCATCTAACCATAGTATGATGGATGTAAATTGATGATGATTTGTCGATTCTACATCAGATAACCGATTTAACTGTGAAATATAATCTCTACAAACAATGTGATCAATACGAAATCCAGTCAGATAAATACATAAATATCTACGCTACTAAAGTACTGTTTAACACAAGGACTATAAGTAACTTCTTGTATTGGAATCAGACCACCCATCAAGGCTAACATTATAATGATTTTGTGTTGGAGGCAACACTCTCAGTACTTTAGTAGCATAGATATTTACAAATCAAATACTTCAATAAGAAGGTTTTGTATTCTGGATCAAAGATATTTCACAAGAACAGTGATTGAAAGTTGAGTAAATTCTTAGCTTAAAGTTACATTATGGGTGATAAGATAGAGAGATGGCAGTTCTCACTATAATAGTTAAAAACTACATAGTGTAAAGGTAATTTTCTGAAAATTTCAGTCAAATTGATCCACTATTAGCCGAGAAAAAAGCGTTTGTAATATTCACATAGCCTCGGTCATCATTACTCAAATCATTAATATAACAGCATAGTCTCGATTATCCACTTGATTGATTTAATTATCAACAGCCATTAAGCGGCATATAGGATTTTAATCCGCCAACATCGAAGGCTAGCCTTGACATCAAGAGTTTATTATGGTCTGGATATGTTAATTAATGTCTAATTGATTATTTAGCTAACATTTCAGGCCTAAAGAAAGACCTGTACTAAGCAGATTTTGCTCTTGCATAATGCTATTTTAAGTCTGATAATGCTTTGTGTTTACTCTCTCCAGAAGATGTGATACCACATAGAATGGTGAAGGGTAACCTGCATCAGGCAGCACGTGCTTACTCTTTGTAGAACACCTTATACCACCTTGTTAACAATAGATAAGTGATGATGGGTGTCCCGTACATAATAGTACATAATGTTCTCCTTAAATATTATGCCTGACAGAAATTAAGTTTTTAACATTGGCCTAATGGATGGGAGTGCTGATCAATCAACGCTAGTCATTTACAAGTCAATATCAGTAATCAACTCTGTGCTTGGCTTGACCTTAAAATATCATATGTCAACCAATCAGAAGAAGCGGAATACTTATCATTAGATTGATACAAATCGCTGTTAATTCCTAAAGATACCATCAAAACTAACAAGCTCCCATGATGGATTCGTCCAAAGCAATCTAACACAAAATCACCATCATAAAAATGGAGATTGAGAGTGGACATTAGAGAAAAACAATGTATTTATACTTGATTAATTCTCGTGGTTATTTTACATTTCCATAATTGTGAATCTCGAGAGATCGGTGTGACAAACATATAATAACCATTAGTCATGTTAAATGATCCCTTAATGCTTATAAGATTGACATTCAGATCCTTCAAGAGACAACTACACAGAAATAATGAAACAAGAGAGAGAGAGAGAGAGAGAGAGAGAGAGAGAGAGAGTGAGAGAGAGAGAGAGGAAGACTGGAAAGAGAATAGTTGGGTTAGGAAGTGGAGAGAAAGGGGGGTAAGAGACAGGGGGTAACAGAGATGTGGTAAGATAAAGTGGGAGAGAGGGGAAAGGGAGAGAGAGGGAGAGAGAGAGAGAGAGAGAGAGGGGGTTTAACTCAACTAGGTCATTTCGGGAGTAACATATTGGTTGAATTCTATTTTAATATCTCCTTTAGCAGAGAGAAAGAGAGAGATAGAGAGAGAGACTAGAGAGAGGGAGAAATAAAGTTTAACATCCATTTGACTTAAACTAGATCATTTCGGGACTAACACATGGTTCAACTTTATTTCAATAATTCGTTTACACGTAGGGGTCTTTAGGAGTGGGAGGAAACCGGAGAACCCGAGAAAACCCACGATGTGTTTATCAACAGATGGAGAGAGAAAACGAATATTAAATTAGTTTCTAACGGTGATGAACACACCTGTGTTTTATCATTAGATGTAAATGAACTGTCCACGCCACACGAGTGTTAATTGATATTGTATGTTTAACAACACATTCAGTGCTGATTGACTCACAGATTTACATCTTCCAACACTTAACAACTACTTGCGAAACTAGTAAAGCAGAAAATCACAGCGATTTACAACTCTATTAACATCTTTGTCCATATATCTCTGACACAAAACTATAAAGCAGAAAAGTTTTAATGAAAATAACAAGAATTAAGAGCTTTTTCAAGGTAGCTTCTTTAACACAGTTTAAAGCAAAAAGGAATCTGACACAGAAAGGATCCGAATAGCCGAAAAACAATTCCTTGTATATGTTAGCGTGCATGTAAAACAACCCTTGAAAATTGTAATCCACAAAGAATTTGTGGGCAAATTTTACTCATTGCATTCTGTTGCATGCCGTTTTCTCATTTTTGTTAGCCCAGTTGGTGCAGAAAGTGGCATTTAACACTATTTCATTTCCTGAATAATAAGACATCTCCATTGAGGAATGAAAAAAAGGGGCTTATAAGCAGCTCCATAAAATCCTTGCCTGGATCAACATGCTATATTATGGGTTTAAATACACTTCAAAACTTCTAAATACTAATGCTATATTATCGGTCTACAGCATTTCATAACATCCAAATACTATATTATTATATGCCTGCTGAATGCTATATTAAAGGTTCTTCAAAACTTCCAAATACTATATCATATGCCGAAAACAATCCTCCAACATCTTGCTCCCTATTTGTTTTAAAAACAACAAACCAATCTTATATAAACAAAATGCCCTAGGGAAATGATGACAATGAATTCGTGTAATCATCCTTAATGATTTCACGAAAAGATTTGAACTACAATAGATTCTCGGTATTATCCTACAAGTAATTAATCTCATCAAGGTTTATTTTTTTCATTATCTTGATTGACATTTCTTTGACTTTTAATCACTGATTTCCCAGAATCTTTCATGAATGACCGATTTTATCAAAGAAATATTCCAATGAATGAATGAATGGCATCGTACCCTGAACATGTGGTTGGTTCTATCTGGAATTTGTTTGAATTATAAATTGAAACGAAATTGGTTTTGACAACCACGTTTTCTGATGCACAAGCCTGATACGACTTATTACTTGTGAAGTCTCAATGGGGAAAGAAAACACTTGATTTAACTTAGTATTTAAATCACCTAGTCAGAGACCCTGATGTTGGTTCCGTGCCTTTCTTAAATCCAGGGGTCTTAAACCCCATTTAATTATCTGTAGGTAGTGATACCACTTCTGAACTCCTGGTCCAGACCAACCAAATTGTATCTCCAGCTATAAATGTCATGAATGAGGTATGGTAAGCTTGATCTTTCCAGAACACCTGATATCACTTATGTTCAAGTAGTGGTGGGTGTTGTACATAAGGCATGATATGCATACTCTTTTTCAAGGAGTTTTCAATACCAACCATTGTTTAGAACAATACGATTATTTATTGATATTCAAATTATATCTAATATTGTTTAAGCATTACTCTGAGTTAAAATTAAACCATTGTTTAGAACAATACGATTATTTATTAATATTCAAATTAAATCTAATATTGTTTAAGCATTACTCTGAGTTAAAATTAAGGAAACATTATGGTCGATTAGATTAATGTAAACTAGAAAATGTAAAGAGAAATTGCCGAAATTCTCAGTCCAATAGATCCACTCTAAACAGAGAATTTAGTGATTGAATTTTAGGCCTAGCCTCAATCATCACTACTAAATGATAAAAAAAAAAAAACAGATCGGATTCTAATCGAGTAAATACTGTAGTCTACCTACGACATCAAGAGTTGACTATGGTCTTGACAAGTTAAGTAATGTCTAATCAATAATTTAGATAACATTTCAAGCCTAAAGAAAGACCTGCAATAGACAGACTTAGTTCTTGCATAATGCATGTTTAATTAAATAATGAATTTCCTAACTATTTTTTCCAATATTTGTAATGGAGTTATTCCATCTTTGCCTGGTCAGTAAGAATCACCGATTTATATTCTAACAATACTTGACATCAATTTCACATCTATACATAAAATGGAAAGGTGATCACTCGACCTCATACTTTAAGTAGCCACATTGGGATTTCGGATATAGGAGACCAACATATACACAAAATAAAAGTTGATCAATTGCCCTCACACCCGATCCCAGCCCCTAACCCTAGGTGATCACACCTACTCACACCTTAACCTATATACAAATTAGAAGGTTATCACTCATCTTCACACCCAATTTCCCGCCCCCCCCCCCCCGGTAACCATAACCCGAGGTGATCACTCGCCCTTACACCACATTGGAATATCAGATATATGAGACCAGCTATCCAAACACTGTTTGACTTGGTGCAATTCAATAACAGATTTACAAACGGTAGACTTTATAGATTGTGATACTCACAGACTTGCCTTAAAGAAATAAAATTATAGGAAAGTGATTGAACTCCACCATTTAATGATGGTCTTCATGGAGGAAGGTGTTACTCTGTTGGGGATTTTAATTTTGAAATTCTTAAAAGTTCACATTTCCGAACAATAGTTTTAACAAAATATTTCTAGGTACAACACAAATCTACTTCCATTATCTCTTTAAGCTTTTTCATTTTCTCCATTTTCAAAAATTCTAATCAACATTTTTATTACAATAGGTGCTTCTTAAGTTTTAAATTCTTTTTATCACAATGCTTCACTACCAATTAAAGGTGCTATGTAGGAGGTTTCAAATTCTTTAGAATTCCTCTTTCACAATTCTAATCAAACGTTAAATCAAATTCCACAATTCCACTAGGCATTGTCAATTTCACAAATATTATTCACATTTTTAAACAGATAATTATGATCCCGGTATAGAGATTAAATACAGTAATCTAACCAATAATAATTATTTTCTTGAATTAAATCTCACTGATAGTTAAACACCATAAAGACAGGCTGACTATTATACTCTCTCTCTCATACAACTAGTATACTAAATAGTAATTGTATCAACACATAAATGAACTGGTCGTTATTGTCTATAGACCAGAACGACTACTGGTCATGTAAACTGACATGTTAACAAGACACAGACTGTGTAGTACTAGATGATAATAATCCAGTCAAGACATTAACATGTTTCCTACCATACACATCTTTAAAGGGACAATCTATCAATAATAATCTTAACCTAACCCCACACACACCTTTAAAGAGACAGTCTATCAATAAAAACAACATACACATCTTTAAAGAGACAATCTATCAACAATAATACACTATGCACAGCTTTAAAGGGACAATCTATCAATCATAATAATATTACATCATATACACCTTTAAAGGAAAAATATATCAATCATAATTGTACACAACATACATCTTTAAGCAATAATAATTCACCATACATCATCTTTAAAATGACAATTCACCAAATCTAGTTGAACATATAGATTATACACATTAAATGTTAGAGTAGAATTTTGCCCATTCAGCACAGTGCTTAAAGATAGGGGTAAGAGAGACGGGGATGAGAGAGAGGGGGGTTAGAGAGATGGGGGGGAGTAAGGGAGACAGATGTAAGAGAGAGAGAAAGGGAGAGAGGGGGACAGGGGGGTAAGGGAGAAGGGGATAAGAGAGAGGGAGTGTAAGAGAGAAAGGGAGAGAGAGGGACAGAGGGGGGTAAGAGAGAAGGGGATAAGAGAGAAGGGGATAAGAGAGAGGGGGTGTGTAAGAGAGAGAGAGAGGGGGGTTAGAGAGATGGGGAGAGAGGGAGAAAGGGAGAGAGGGGGTAAGAGAGAAGGGGATAGGAGAGGGGGGAGGGTTAAGAAAGACAGGTGTAAGAAAGAGAGAAAGGGAGAGAGGGGGTAAGAGAGAAGGGAGAGAGGGGGTAAGAGAGAGGGGGTAGGAGAGAGGGGGGAGAGGGGGTAAGGAAGACAGGAGTAAAGGGAGAGAGAGGGACAAAGGGGGGTAAGAGAGAAGGGGATAAGAGAGAAGGGGATAAGAGAGAGGGGGTGTGTAAGAGAGAGAGAGAGGGGGGTTAGAGAGATGGGGAGAGAGGGAGAAAGGGAGAGAGGGGGTAAGAGAGAAGGGGATAGGAGAGGGGGGAGGGGTTAAGAAAGACAGGTGTAAGAAAGAGAGAAAGGGAGAGAGGGGGTAAGAGAGAAGGGAGAGAGGGGGTAAGAGAGAGGGGGTAGGAGAGAGGGGGGAGAGGGGGTAAGGAAGACAGGAGTAAGAAAGAGAGAGATGGACAGATAGGGGTAAGAGAGAAGGGGATAAGAGAGAGGGGGGTAAGAGAGAGGGGGGTAAGAGAGAAGGGGATAAGAGAGAAGGGGATAAGAGAGAGGGGGTGTGTAAGAGAGAGGGACAGAAAGGGGGTAAGAGAGATGGGGTACGGGGTAAGGGAGACAGGTGTAAGAAAGAGAGAAAGGGAGAGAGAGTGACAGATAGGGGTAAGAGAGAGGGGTTATATGGGGTAAGAGAGAGAGAAAGGGAGAGAGAGGGACAGAAGGGGGTAAGAGAGAAGGGGATAAGAGAGAGGGGGTGTAAGAGAGAGGGGGGAGAGAGAGGGTAAGGGAGACAGATGTGTAAGTGAGAGGAGAAGAGGTGACTATAGGATAAGAGTGGGGATACAGTGGGGGGGGGGTAAGAGAAGAGGCGGGGGGGGGAGAGAATATGTTATATAATGGTATCTTATTTATAACTTTTCTGTGAAACCACTCAACAAACTCTTCAGTCACCATGTTGATATGCTCTATATTCCATCTAGCCTGTTCTGGGGAAAGAAACAGAAGACACTCAAACCCAACTTTCTCCCAACGACCGACCTATCCTCCTTCAAAATCAGCAGTCCCTACACCCATTAGGTTAACATGTGGATTTCGCAAGATAAAACATAAAGCATTTACTTCTTCTATAGTTTTAAGTATAATTCTGACATCTGGGCTGATACCTCAAATAAACTATAACAAATACCATGGTATAAAAACAAGACTAAAAGCCTATCTTTTATAAAAGCTTCATCAGAAACATGATGTCATAACATTTCGTATCACATCTGGATATAATTTATCCACTGGTAATTTAACGGTCTGACGCTGAATCACCAACAAAAAATCACAAGTTTAGGATATTACAGGCTGATTGTAGTTACAAATATCATGATGTACACAATACAAGAACACTTTGATAAAGGGTAATAAAGTCATTGACAAGTAAACTTAACTATTTTCTCTTAGTACAAATGATGGTTCATGGAATTGAGGGGTTTATCCGATGATTTTAATGTAATCTTGTTGGTTGGCAATTACTTCAATATCAGTGTAGTGATACTGGTTTAAATAATGTAATCATACTGGCATAGACAATGTAATCATACTGGTATATATACAATATAATCATATTGGTATAGACAATATAATCACACAGGTTTAAATAATGTAATAACACCGATTTAAATATTGTAATCATACTGATATAGACAATGTAATCACACTGGTTTAAATCATGTTGGTATAAATAATGTAATCATGTTATTATAAATAATGTAAACATACTGATATGGGCATTGTAACCATACTGGTATAGACATTGTAATCATGCTGGTATATATAATGTAATCATCCCCCCACCCACTAAGGTATTTCATAATTAGTTTTTGTTTTCAGTAAGTGCATCAAAAATCTGTCTTTCTTAACCCCCTCTCTCTTCTCCCCTTTCTCTTTCCTTACCCCCTTTCTCTCTTCACCTCCCCTTTCTTACCCGATTTTCTCTATCTCTCTTACCCCCTTCTCCCTCTCTTTTACCTCCCCTTCTCTCCCACTTTATCTCACCTCCTCTCTCTTACCTCCCATTCTCTCCCACTTTATCTTACCCCTCTCTGCTACCCCCTGTCTCTCACCCCTCCCCCTTTCTCTCCCACTTTATCTTACCAATTCTCTCTCACACCCTGTCTCTTACCCCCCTGACTCTCACCCCCTCCCAATTCAACTTTCTGGTCTTTATCTCTCACTCTCTCTATCTCTATTACTACTTGACATGAACTTCCTTCTTTTGAGTCAATTGAACCCAAAGATTCCTCCTACAACATATTTGTCTTAATTAAAGATACATGACAAGCTGATTGACAAGCCTAACGAGTATAGTGAGTGTAATCATCCATCACATGCAGCGTGTAAGGTTTAACCTGCGTGTATCAATAACACATCATAGATCTTTTATCTCGTGTTACATAACATGTATCTATTGATGAGTTCAAATGAAATGAAATGAACTGGGGTTTAACGTCCTACTGTTTTGCTCTTAAACTGGTCTCATGAAGATGGGCATACACCAGACAGTGTGCTAAGAGGGAAATTTTGCCTGGGTAGCGGCGTTACAGCCTACTCTTATATCGAATTCCAACAGCCAAGGGATCATTACGTGCATGCCAATTTGTACACGGGACCTCAATTTTTTGTTCCATCCAAACGACTAGACAGCTATCCTTGAAGTGCTGTTTACAACCAGTGATTCACACACAAACCACTCATCGAAAACTACACAAATATCGGTATATTGATTTCAAATAAGGATTTAGTGACTTCCTTACAGGGTTTTTGGACTTCATTATAAGGTTTTCTGACTTCATGAAGGGGGAGGGGCTGACTACACTTCACTACAGGGATTTTCTGACTAAACTTTATTACAGGGGATTTCTGAGTAAGCTTCGTCACAAGGTGTTTCTGACTTAATTTCCTTACAAGAAGTTTCTGATTTAACTTTATCAATTTATAATACTAAGGGATCCTTTATACTGTACACCAATATGCACACATCAATGGACAGAGAACATCTGTCCAAAAAATAATGTCCACTCAAGACAAACTTTATCATTGAATGATTTTCGGCGATGGGAGGAAAACAGGGATCCCCGAGCGAATCCACAACCCCTAATCATTATTAAACAAAATTCATAAAGCACATTGTGTTATGTATGCTTTTAAACATCAAATCCAACCAAATCCTAATTCAGATATCTAAAGAACTGTTGATATAAAGAGAAAGACGTAATCTTTTTCAACATTTTTTTTGGAGGGATAGGAAGGCCACATGGGTCTGTCATTGAGTCAACTGGCTGGGTTTCGAATCCCTGGTTGTACGTGGCAAGTAGTAGGGTCGCCTGTCCAATCTTGTGGGGTTTTTCTGGGTACTCCGATTTCCTCCCAATCCAAAAGATCCCTACGCGCAAGCGAATTATTGAAATAAAAAAATTAGATCATATGTTAATTCCAAAACGAACTAGTTTGTGTTGAGTGGACGTTAAACCCCATCTCTCTCTCTCTCTCTCTCTCTCTCGCTCTCTCTCTCTCTCTCTCTCTCTCTCTCTCTGTTGTTAAATCTAATTTAGTTTATTGAATAAAATATTGTTAAAATTAAATGGCCATAACACAAATTACATTATCTTAACTGATAGTTCACATGAATAAACTTTTTATTCTATGAACAATGTGTGATTTTCATTTTTATTTACATCTGTTTTTTTTTCTTTTAAAAAAAAACTAATAAAATGTGAAGCAATCGATAACTATTTTATTTTTAAATTAAAATTACTAAAAATTCTCCACATCAACCATTAACTTTAATTCATGTGTAAATTGAGAATTCTATTTTTTTCTATTTATATGTTAATTCTATTATTGGTTGAAGAATCAAGAGATTAAATGTTGATTTCACAAGCTGTACTACTAATCCATGAAATATAACACTACAGGAAATATACATTTCACTTTTTATCGCATTATAGCTTTTCAAAAGATGTTTGTCAAGAACATAAAAACACATAACTAGGGTGCCGAATATAATGTCAGGCACTAGAGAGAGAGAGAGAGAGACACACACACACACAAAGAGAGCGGCCCGTAGCCTGCTCATAAAATTTGGGGGGGGCTATGGAATGTTTTGGAGGGGCTGAGGATATGGACGGCTAAGAAATCATTATTTTTGGCAAAATATTGGGGGTGGGGGGCTAATTCGATTGGGGGGGGGGAGCATAGGAGGCACTACAACCTTCTGCCTCTATATACATGCACCAACCCTGTTATGGTCATGGCCATACTCCTTGCAATGTGTGATGAGGTAAAATTTTACCCAGACATCGACACTACAACTTTCTCTCAAATTTTGAAAGATTTAACGGCCAGTCAAAACAAACTAGACACCATAGGAATTGTTACCGGTTTGTTCCTTAAATATGATAGAAGAATCCAGCAATTTGATAAATAATAAATTAAATGGGTTATGAATGAATGAATGAAATGTTGTTTTATGGGACGTCAGCTCCAACGGGGCTATATTGCGCCAAACATATGGTGAGGTTTCTCCAGACTAAATGGGGTATAATGTCCACTTCACTGACAGGAGTTGTTGGATTAAAATTCAAGTTTTAATTTACCGAGATTTAACGTCCGGTCAACCCAAAGTTTATAACTTACAGTTATATTTGTGGGATTACATTTGCAGTCATAAGGAGTGAATTTGGTCCAGGCAGTATCATTTTTGTCTACTCTGGTCAATATTTTGAATGGCCTACAAACTATTATTCCACATTTGTAAAGTAAATGGCATCTATGGGGTGTTGGAGTATGTTTATAACTATATCATACCTCTTCCATCTTGGGAAGTTAGAGGTGAGTGTGTCATACCATAATATCTGGTGTTGTGCATGTTACAGGTGTGTGCATGTGCATGTCTTATACCGCGATGGAAACTAGATCTTACGTACCCTATCAATAAAAATAAAGACAGAGTACAATGATAATGAGTTCTGTATTTTCCTTGTTATATATCTGAAATCTCTAATGGATTGAGATTCGTCCAAATCTGCCCCCAGTAGATAATACCATATGTTCATGAATATCACGATGATGATATTACCATGGCAAATAGATGGTCTTATTGAAAGACCTGAATGACCAACAGTTAAATGGTGCAATGCAACTGAATCCTGCTCTACTGAGAAAGAGAAATGGGGTTTACTGTAACATCCACTCAACATAAACTAGGTCATTTCAGGACTAACATATGATTCTAATTTTTATTTCAATATTCGTTTAAGTCCACGAAATTGGAAAGACGAGTGTACTCCTTGTCTCGTACAACCGGGGAATCGAAACCACGCTAGTTGACCTTATGATACAACGAGCACATGCTAACCATTCGACCATCCAGCCTCCCTCCTTTGGATTGTCTGTAAAGCAAAGTGGCAGTTGTTGGTTTTTCCTCCCCACCTCAAGATGGCCAAAGTTCTTCAGTGAAAATTAATATTTGAAACATATGTATGTACAAAAAAAATCACTGCAAATGAAAACTGTCAGAGATAAATTCAACAATAATCTTATAGCAGCATTGGGATCTTAATCATAAACATAAACTAAAATATGTTAAAAAAACTCGCTTTTAGTTGTTGCCCAATGAAAAAGCTGCTTTCTTATGATTTTTTTTAGTTTAAGATTTCATAAATAAGATGCCAAGTTCAAATACGATGAATTCCAACCAAAAGGTCTATTCTGAAACATGATGCAAATTGTCCAAAACAGCTAAAAATAGACACACCTATCTTCTTGGATGAAAGATATCACTTTGTCCAATCTAAATATATTCTAGCAACTTGGATGTTTTGGCAATGTATGTAAAAATGCTGTTGCATGCACACACATCAATAAATAACTATATTTGATCTGGCGGATCTTTTACAGGTATCACAGCTATAAATACTGGTATATTATTTAATCAAAAGGATGCCAATTCTATCAATTCTGGAGAGGACTCAAAAGCTTTGGTTTCTTCTGAAATCCACTCCTTTTAAAGTTCGTGAGTGAGAATAATTTTAAAAAGACAAGCAAAGATGAAAGAGTTCTCAAACCAGTCATAATCAAACTACAAAGGCATCATAAACAATTAAAGTGGTATTTTCTATCCCCACATATATATATAAAAACAATTTATAAATTGAAATTTACAATTTCTAACGATCAATGTATGTTTAACATGCTGTCACTGGCATACACATGAACTAACCCAATCCCTAATCCTGACCCAACCCTAACCAGGTACCACGCCGTGAATGGCATACACAGGACTTTAATTCTTCCCCCATTCAGTTTATATGTGTTATATGCAAGACAAACTCTCTGTCTTGCATGCCTGACAAACCTCATCTTCTAGAGAGAGAGAGAGAGAAATGGGCTTTAATGTCCACTCGACACAAACTAGGTCATTTCGGGACTAACACATGGTTTTTAATTTTATTTCAATAATTCGCTTGTGCATAGGGTTCTTTAGCAGTAGGAGGAAACGGGAGTGTTCAGAGGAAATCCATGAGATTGAGAAGGTGCCCCTATCTCCATGCCACATACGCTTACACCGGGGATCGAAACCACCGCCGCAAGCCAGAGGTGACCGGCCAGCTAGAGGATGAAGCGCTGCACTCTAGACCACTAGGTTATCCAAACCCCCCATCTTCAATAGAAGGCTTGATCTTACCTTAACTCCGTACATCTTATCAACGCCTTCACGTAATACCCTCTATATTTTGTTACTAATTTCAACTTGCTAGTGACCAAGGGAGATAATGTACGTAAGATGTGCATGCCAGGTATTCCATTGGAAAAACCCTGTTGAACTCT
Source organism: Patella caerulea (assembly GCA_036850965.1). Taxonomy (NCBI): domain Eukaryota; kingdom Metazoa; phylum Mollusca; class Gastropoda; family Patellidae; genus Patella; species Patella caerulea. The sequence goes on along the minus strand of JAZGQO010000006.1, from coordinate 60,698,573 downwards.
CTCTTGGTCAAGAAAGGATCCAAACAGCTTGGGGCTGTGGTTTCGAGCCCTGGGGTGAGTGTATGAGGCATGGAGATAGGAGCGCCTTCTCAACCTCATGGGTTTCCTCCGGGTATTCCGGTTTTCTCCCACTGCTAAAGAACCCTATGCGCAAGCGAAGTATTGAAATAAAATTAAAAAACATATGTTAGTCTCGAAATGACCCAGTTTATGTCGAGTGGACATTAAACCCCATTTCTCTCTCTCTCTCCGTTTTATTTTCACTTTTAATTAATCAACAAATTATAATGATTCTAATGACAACTTGACTGTAGTGACAACTCTACTGCGACAACAACTCGACTGCTAAGTACAACAAACCAATAAAATGAATTCAGTTAAAACAGAAGAAGTAGAGATGATAAGATTGGGTCAGTCTGATTGAAACACAGATTTTATTTCAATTTTACAGTTCAAAATTTTGCATGCAAGTAATGGGTTCAGTTCCTGATTTTCTCTGCCTACATCTAATCTATAAAAGACTTTTCGCACAAGCATATTAGTGAAACATAAATATACCCTATGTTAGTCCCGAAATGACCTTGTCTATGTTGAGTACATTTTTACTCCCTTTCTTTCTCTCTTCATACGGAAGAGAATTTTGCCTAATAGTGCTTTTACCTACTCCTTGAATTCAAGTGCCAATGAAAATACAGATTTCTGAAAATAACTAAAATATCTGCAGGTGCCATTATACGACAATTCCATAATGGGTGGATTAGTGCATTTCCATCTAATAAAAAATTCACACTTATTATAATTATAGATTATTCTGTTGTTGGTTGTAGAATATTTACAACAAAAAAAAAAAATCAATATCTACTTGACGAACTAATAAACACATTTTCTTATCTTAAAGCTCTTCTATATTCATTGGTTTATTCTATACTAACCATTATACTAAGCCAATAATTTATACTAGCATACCATTCATATCCCGCAGAATTAACATTTTTGTGCCACATTTATTCACCTTTGACTTTTTTAAAAAAATTAAACTCATAATAATAAGGATGTCAGATCTAATCAATGACGTAACACCTTTAGATTCACTCACAATTATAATGTTTCCGGCATGAAGCACGTGGAAATCCAATCAATGACAAAACATCTTAAGATTCACTCACAATAATAATATTTCCCACATGACATTGTTCAATGGTCCAATGGAAAGCTTAAGGAGATTCCATCAATCCAAATGGTACAATGTGGAGCGATAACACAGACATAGAATACTTGATGAATTTTCTTTTGTCCGGACATAAATTTATATTAATTAGTTCATAAAATATTCACCACTCAGTTTGATGAACATATGGACAGTCACAAGATCATCAACTTGTTAAACTGCACATTTTTACACAAAACAAAAAACAGACAAAAAACTTTTGTCAGGAGCTACACAAGATTGGACTCACTCCATGTGAGTTCTATAGATGAGTAGGTAATGTTACGAACCAGGTCTGCTATCAACAGACAAGGGAACATGTGTTCTGTGTACTTTATAACATACCTTGACTGACTGGATCACAGGTGGTTCGTGATCAGTTTCTTGCCAGTACTTGCCGATTAATCCATCAATATCGTATAAATTGTGCATGTTTATAGTCAAAACCATAAAAACTCAGCCTCAGGAGTGCCCCAACCGATGTGACTTATTAGTGAAAGAAATTAAAGGACCACTCACAAGAAGGATATATATTATTGTCTTAACTAAGTTGTATATAAATTACCCTTGAGAACCCTGGGTTTGCTTACCAAATAAAATGAAATAGGATTTAACCTAAAACTTTTATTTGTTTACAGAAATGAAATGAAATGGTGTTTAATGTCCTACTGTTCTGCTCTGACTGGGCTAATGAAGACAGGCATACACCCTACTGTGTGTAATGAGGGCAATTTTGCCTAGGCAGCGGCACTATGACCTACTCTTATATCAAATTCCAACTCTCAATGAATCTTAAACATGCACACCAATTTGTGTCGAGTTTACATTGAACCCCATTTCTCTCTTGGTGTTTTCAATCAAGTCTCTATCGTCCTTCCTGTCCCTCTCTCTTTCACCCTCTCCCTCTCATTTTAATTTGAATGCGGATGCCACACACAGGCGCGGATCCAGAGGGGGGCGCACCCGGCGCACGCCCCCTCTATTTTTTGAGGTGGCGAACAATTTTTGGCTCTATATATTCTCGTGGGAAAGGAAAACAAAAATAGTTTAGGTTGGAAATCGTAATTTATAGTACTAGTATAAAATTAGTCCTTTTTTTCACTCAAAGATCACCGGCCGGGCTTCGCATTCTCAAATAGATGCAGCACGTTCTCCTTTTCTGAAAATCTTGGATCTGCCCCTGACACTGACTCCATGAGTAAAGCACTGGCTAATTAACCAGGTTACCTTGGATTGTCTCCCTTTATTGTTTTAGGTTCAAACTAATCTAAAGATCAGTGACCTATCTGTGTTCTAAACATCAAGGGGTAGGTATAAACGTAACACCAACATAGATATCTATACTCTACAAGATTAAGACATTTAGTAAGGCCAACGTCAAATAATAAAAACATCCCAAAAAAATTGCTAAAAATACGAAACATCTGTCTGACAGATCAGGTGAAGACAAAAACAAAATGAAGACGTAAAACTATCGACATTGTGTTAAAGATGTGGTGCCTAATATCTAGCCAACATTGTGGCAATATAAATGTTGCGGGATTGCTCACTTTCCAGTCTGATTTCCCCCAGTATAGTGCCTAATATCTAACAAAAATAAAAGACAAGTATGGCGTGGCATGGCTCACTTACAGGTCTTTCCGCAGGCAGTGGAGCCTTCTGAACATAAATAGTTGTAGTTATATGAGTATGGTGTGGTTTACTTTCCAGTCGGCCTCCCTGAAGGACACTACCAGTCTCATTTCCCGAGTCACTGGAGCAGACTGTCTGACAGGGAAAGCTTGTCTTATAGTCATTTGGGTGCTATGAAAAAGTGAAGTCCTGTATACAGTATATCACTGGAAGCTCAATCAAGATTGTTTGAATTGAATTCGAAAAAAAAGTCAGTCTATGCGATACTGTTCGGACAACATCTTCCCTCCTCATTATCTCGTTTGGGGCTGAAAAGTAAGATGATGCGCCCATCCCCTAACATTTAATTAAATTATAACTATTTGCAACTGTTCAGATTGAAAAGAACGGGTTTACACATCAGAAAAAAAAAAATGATTTATTCACACTTAATTAAGATTTTATGTGCTCAATGTGAGGGAGGGGGGAGGGGCATTCCACCTCCAACAGTCAACGTTTTCTTAACATGCAGGTATATGTGTGCATTGGTGGATCTGAGTTTTTTTAACAAATCCAAACGCTCAGGCCCACTAGTGGCAAGTGGGAACCGGGTCTGAATATTCATAGCTCAATCATAGCGTCAAGTTGTAAACAAACAGTAAAAGAGAATGAGTAGCAGCCCTTTAATCCCAGTGTTCGAATATTGTTATCTGTGAGATATATCCTGTATACCATAGTAAATACTCTCCTACTATTATCATTATGATGTCATAACTTTCAAACGTGTAATACATTACCCCGTATACCATGGTGCTTGACTCAGACGTGTAATACATTACCTCCTATACCACAGTGCTTGACTCCCAGACAAATAGCTAAATAATGATGTAGGTAACATCAACGGATTCCATTTTTATACTTTTATATGCCTTTGATTTGTCTTTCTTAGCCAACAACCCTTTCATTTATCTTTTTTTACCCAAACAACCATTTGTAATTAATACATTTACCCTTTAATATCCTTTAACCTCAAAAAACTCATATTATGTAAATATTTTACGTTCTAGAATTCCAGATTCTTTCTAACTTGTCTACCAGTTCTACTTGTTAATTGATAATAATATTTATTTTATTTTGTATCTGATTTTTTTCATTTGGTGATTGATGAATTTTCAATTAATTAGTTTATGTGGAGTTGGTGATAAAACTCTCTGTTTTTCTCTCTTCTCTCTTTGCTTCAAAAAATATCGTCCGTTTTCCAGGTGTTGCTTAATATTTATTTACTTTCCTGTGAATCCTAATATTTTAAACACTTAGTGAACATCTACATACATCTATCATCACAAAATCAACAAACAAAACTTCATGATTCCTATTATTTTAAACATCTACCTCAATATCTCATGACAGGATAAACAAACAAACTAAATGTTTTTCTAATTAGCGACATATCATAATATGTCAGTATGTTTCCTTATAATATATGATCTATTAGTGAAACGTGTAAAAGATATTTAAAATACTGCCAAGTCTCCTATACCTATCTGCGGCCATTTAATTAGTTGTCAAACATAGTGCCAAGTCACGTTTGTGAGTGAACATCAACCAATTTACACACATCATATTAATCATCCTGTTATCGGCGATATGGTCGTCTGTTCCACCTCGTGGGTTTTTTCCAGCTCTTCCAGTTTCCTCCTACGGCAAAAGATCGGTACGAGGGAGAGGTGTTACCTCCACTTCCCATAAACTAGGTAATTTCGAGACTAACATATGGTTCAATTTTATTTCATTAATTTGTTTGTGCGTAGGACTCTTTTGACGCTGGAAGAAAATCAAAGGTCTGTCCACAAGGTTTGACCGACGACCCTCAATGAGACTCATTGTGATTTTGTAGGCATGTGTTAAACAACTTTAACGTCCAATCCCATTTTAATGTTTGATTCTGTAGAAATAAAATGAAATGAGGTTTAACGTCCTACTGTTCTGTTCCGACTGGGCTAATGAAAACGGGCATACGCCATACAGTGTGCTACGAGGGAAATTTTGACCCGGACAGCGACACTACAGACTACTTTTACAATGAATTCCAACTGCCAATGGATTGTTTACGTGCATGCTAGATGCAAGGGCAACAAAGTACCAAAACAACCGAACAATACAGTGTATGAGATACCTACCATAACTGTCGAACACCTAATTAATACTTTTATCGTTTTGGCAAGTTTCGCGTAGAACACTATTAGAATTATTATTGTGATTTAAGGGCGTTGAGCAGTCTAAGATTCGCACTAACTTTTCAACGCCAATCTTATTAAGTCTTTGCAAACTTGTTCCACTTATAAAATAACTCAGAAAACTCTCGAAAGTCGCGTCGTTTTATGTGTAACAATGGAGATACGAGGCGGAGGAATAAAACTATTTATAGCAAACGAGACTGATTCCCCGACCTAGATCAGGTGTTGAATAAATTATGACGTCGTACACGCCAGTCACGTGACCAACACAGACGTGGCTTCAACGGGAGTGGAAGATGTCACGTGACCAGAAGGAATTCCCTGTATGACGCGATTATCCAGGTCTATTTATCTATCACGAAAGGAACATGACGGATTTTTTTTTTTATGGTCAAAGATTACTATTTTTTGAATGCATAACATGATTTAGAGTGCGGTGGAGTAGTGCAGTGAAGTAATTATTTACTTTTACATCCGAATTGTTGTATTTTAATACTTGTTGTCGACGTATTCAAAGAATTAACCCAAAATCGCAAAATCTCGTTTGAAGGTAAATAATGAACAACAATTTTAAAATACTTTGAGTTGGTATTTTTTAACGTTTTTGGTGTCGAAATGTAGCTTATAACCTCCACTTTCGATCTACTGGTGGGATTATCAATAAATCTTTTGAGCTTGTACTAATAGAATTTCCAAGAAAACGTATCGTTTTTTTGCGTTTCCATGGATACAAGACAAACCAAAACCTATAGCCAAAAATTGACCAGTGTATTTTTGGGACTTGCTATTAGCATTGTTCATGCGAAATTTGATGAAAATATCTGCAGGCATAACTGAGAAAATTCTACTTTTGTTGTCATCAATACCCCTTTATATCGTGCTTTTGGGCCAAGTTTGGAACATAGTTGGTAAATAAAATTGGTATTTATTTGGTGATTAATATGTAGTTTATCACCCCAAATAACAAAAAATGTAATATCTTATCAACAAAAATTACAGTGCTAGCTTTAAAATTTGCATTTTAGACTACTCAACGCCCTTAAGCATAAGTGACTTATTAATGGAGACTATCATATTTCACTATTAACCAAACCCAGAAACATCATAGGGTTAGTGCTAAATGATATATAGCCAGTTCAATTTTTCGTCATAGGTCTAGAGATGTAAACAGAGCTAGCACTAACTCTGAACCTAGCTTACCCTAACCCTAACCTACAATCTCACCAATAATCACATGCTCTAACCTTACTTACATCTCAGCGATCTTCACCAAAATTGAACTAACCTTAACAAATAGATTTAGCCAACAAGAGATAGAAATATATGTCTAATTATAGAAGCGATGTAATCACTAACTACCAAACAAAACCACCTGTAGTTACAGAAAGCTTTTACTCCAGATGAATTTCATGCATTTACATCAGTAATACCAGATGCTTGACAAATACTGATCCTATTGGTACTGATCTAGGAAATCGGGGGGATTACCGAATGGTTAGCATGTGCATGCTGTATCATAAAGCCTGTCATTGAGTCAACTGGCGTGGTTTCGAATCCCCGGTTGTACGTGACAAGGGATAAAATCGCCTGTCCAACCTCGTGGGTTTCCTCTGGGTCCTCCAGTTTCCTCCCACTGCTAAACGCTCCAAACGCAAGCAAATATTGAAATAAAATTAAACCATATGTTAGTCTCGCAATGACCTAGTTTGTGTCGTTAAACCCCATTTGTCTCCCTATGCTGACCTATCATGACACAAACAACAATCAGACCAAACTATGCAATCATATAGAAAATAGAAACAAACTTTGGATTAGTCAGTTCGATAACCATTCCTACGCAATCATATAGAAAATAGAAACAAGTTTGGATTAGTCAGTTCGATAACCATCCCTACACAATCATATAGAAAATAGAAACAAACTTTGGATTAGTCAGTTCGATAACCATTCCTACGCAATCATATAGAAAATAGAAACAAGTTTGGATTAGTCAGTTCGATAACTATCCCTACGCAATCATATAGAAAATAGAAACAAGTTTGGATTAGTCAGTTCGATAACCATCCCTACGCAATCATAGAAAATAGAAACAAACTTTGGATTAGTCAGTTCGATAACCATTCCAACACAGTCATATATAAAATAAAACCAAATCAGTTACAATCTAAATCAAATACAGATCTCTGTTTTATTTTGTTTTCTTATACTTTCGGGGGTGGGTTGGGATGGCCTAGTGGTCTAGAGTGCCGCTCTTCTACCTCTAGCTGGCCGGTCACCTCTGGCTTGCGGCTGTGGTTTCGAGCCCTGGTGTGAGTGTATGTGGTATGGAGATAGGGGTGCCTTCTCAACCTCGTGGGTTTCCTCCGGGCACTCCGGTTTCCTGCCACTGCTAAAGACCACTACGCACAAGCGAATTATTGAAATGAAATTGAACCATATGTTAGTCCCGAAAGGACCTAGTTTGTGTTGGGTGGACGTTAAACCCTATTTCTCTCTCTCTCTCTCTCTCTCATACTTTCAATGGCCTATCAACGACATGAAGATCTAACAAATTGTTTTGATAAGTCGCGTTAGAGGTCATACAGGCGGCTTTTGACACAATGATGTCAGACGTTTGATTAACCAATCATCATTGATGTTTCTAGTGGATTATCCACAGTTCTATGCACCTCACGCCTAAAGCTTGCCGTATAAAACCATTTCATTGGCTAATCACTAACGTCATCCAGAACATCAGGGACGGATCCTGGAATTTTAGCAGGATGTGGTTTGCCAGGTTTATGTTACGGAAATGTGCCATCATCGTCTCTAAATTACATTGGCATACATACAAATTGAGCTTTTTAAACAGAGAAATCGTTTCTATACTGATGTAGGATCACTTTGTGATGTAATTTCATTGATGCAAGGCATTAATTTTTTTTTGTGTAGCTGAGCGTTGGGGGTGGACCTCCCAAACCCCCATCTGGATCCACCCCTGAACATATCAATGATAACTCTTCCAGATCCTTATAGTGTAGTAAAGACAAGTAAAACAAAATTTTAAAGTATAAAAAACGAAACGAAATAGGATCTGTGTTTCAATCAGATTGATTCTATTCAATAAACAAGTTTGACTCCATTTTGAAAACCCTGTGTCTTCATCCAGTTTCACTCCATGTAGACAACCCTTTTTCAACTCCATCAACAACACTATGGTTTCCAGTAACCTTGGTCAAGTTGCAATCATCGACAAACAATTCCTATGACAAACGATCTATCCACAAGAAGAGATAAGAAGATAAGATAAGAGAGAATGTATGTTTAGATTATGTATGCAGGCCCATAACTGGAGAGGAGGAAATCCTTCCCTACGAGGAGTAGAGTCGCCTGTCAAACATTGTGGGTATTCTCAAGGACCTACTGTTTCCTCCAACTGTTAAATATCACTACTCTTAACCAAATTATTGACATAAAATTTCGACATGTTAGTCTCAAAATGACCTTGTTTGTGTTGACATGGTGTTAAACCCATTTTAACTATTTGGTTACATTATGAAAACTTTAATTAACCTCTTGGGTTTTTTCATGTATGTAAAAAAACAGCTTTCCAATACATGAAATATATATTCTTAATATTCTGTTCCCCATCACAAATGATTTATAAAACTAATTTGTCGTTTGTTTGTATTGAAACGAGGAAAAAAAAATTAAAATAAAATAAAACTGGAAATGATAAAATTAATAAACTTTCATAAACCGAGTCCACATCTTTAAAACAATCGCTATACAAACTTTCACGGACAACTCTTTAATCAACGAAATCACTGAACGTTTACTGTTGTCTCTTTTATTCCCCACAAAAGACGATAAAAACCCCAATAAGGCAATAATCGGTTTTCGCGTTCACTTACATGTTAAATTTGTCTAAAAATCACAAAAATCAAAATCACAGCAATATTTTCCAATTTCCGGTTTTGTTCCTTCATATTTCACTGATCTGCTAAATTTCTCTAACGACACAATCCTTTCACCTTCATCTTGTCTTGAAAAATATATTCTAAATACGCTTTGATCCGAGTTTAAATATATTCTACTACTACGAAACTGACAGGAAACTTATCAAATTGTTTGATCCAGGTCTTGACTTAGTGTTGATCACAGTGGGAGAGCAATAAATATATACCTCGGAAATCAATTAACGACAATATTCCAATATTTCAAACTTTTCCCAGAAAAAACAATAGTCTGTAAACGTCCATTGTTCCTGCGTTTTCTCTCATCCTGTGAAAGCTTTTATTTTATTTCGTCTTATAATGACAATGACCCTCGTCAATATATTTCATTGTTTTGCGCGGACAATAAGCTTTAAAGCAGGGTCAATAGTATTGACAAATCTTGACGAAGTTATTATTATTAACGAGACCTAGTTCAATAAACATAAAAATAAAACCTAAACCTTTTATGACCGAATGGTTAATTAAAACCTTTTTGACATATTTTTGTTGTTTTAGTTGTATTTGTCGTGTTTTTGTCAATATATGTGAATGAAAGAAATCTATTTTCACTCCAGATATTTCAACAATTTCTCATCCATTCATTTTATATTTTTTTTATTTTCTTATAAATAAGTCAGTCAACTGGATACAAATTAATAATAATATCCAATTGGAAATAGGGATAGGATGAGAGAGAGAGAGAGAGAGAGAGAGAGAGAGAGAGAGAGAGATGGGGTTTAACACAAACTAAGTCATTTTAGGACTAACATGGTTCTATTTAATTCCAATAGTTTAGAGGAAACCAGGGTTTATCACCAATCCGACCCAAACTAGGTCATTTTGGAACTAAGAAAATATCTAATTTTATTTAAACACCAATTCGCTTGTGCATATGGGGGTTTGAGTAGGGGGAGGAAAGTCGTAAACCAAAAAAGACCCACAAGGTTTTGGAACTAAGAAAATGTCTAATTTTATCTAAACACCAATTCGCTTGTGCATAGGGGTTTTGAGTAGGGGGAGGAAGTCCTTAACCCAGAGAAAACCCACGAGGTTTGACAGGTGAATCTACTCTTTGTCACGCACAAGCGGGGGAATTAAAACCATGCCCCTTGTCTCAATGCCAAACCTTTGGGTTAATGATACAAGAAGGATGTGATTTGAAGAACTATTAATATTTTGTTAATTACATTACATTGCATATTCAGAGGCTTATCCAGGATTTTCAGAAAGAGGGGGCGTGCTGCACCCACTTAGGAGTGGGAAACCCAGAACGGTGATTTTTGAGTGGAAAAAATGCCCACAAGGATTTATTTCATACTGATACTGTAAATTAGGATTTCCAAGCAAAACTATTTTTGTTCTCCTTTCTCGTGAGAATATCTTGAGCTAAAATTTGTTCGCCACCTCAAAAAATAGAGTATCCGCGCCTGCTATTAAACAATTCCATTCTGCATAAAAATTGCATAAACCAGGTATAACTACCTCCTTTTGTAGGCAGTAAAATCCTGGTTTGCCACCTTGTCAGCTGCCTAGCCATTTGGATGGGATGAAAAAACATGGTCCTGTGTACATACACTAGGGACCGGGTATCATTCAGATTTGATGAAAAAAGGTAAGAAACTGAGCTTACCATCTAGAATCTAATACACATATTCAGTTAATAGATTGCCATCCAGAAAGTGTTAAATACCATCAAGTTTCATCAAAAACCGCCCAGTTTGTGCTACCATTTAGTTTAAGAAATACTGTTTAGTTTTGACATCCATCATCTAGTTTATGACCATTTGGCTTAGTTTTGATATTGGTCATCCAGTTTATAACCCTTTAGTTTCATAAACTAGACAAATGATGTCAAACTAAATGGTAGCACAAACTGGGAGGTTTTTGATGAAACTTGATGGTATTTAACACTTTATGGATGGCAATCTATTAACTGAATATGTGTATTAGATTCTAGATGGTAAGCTCAGTTTCTTTCCTTTTTTCATCAAATCTGAATGATACCCGGTCCCTAGTGATATTGACATCCACATTAAAGATCCCTTGGCAGTTGGATTTTGATATAAGAGTAGGCCGTAGAACACTGTGTATGTCCGTCTTCATTAGCTCAGTCGAACAGTAGGACGTTATACCCCATTTTGTTTCATTTCCTATTTTTCTACAATAACTCCACCAACAAAGACGATTCAATATTCTAACTGTCGTGTTATTAAAGTTTGAATTACCAAAGAGAATTATTATTTTTTCAATATTCAATAATCAATAATAATAAAAAATATGACATGTTATAAAAGTTTTGAATAAATTACTTTTTGTTATCAATCATAAACAGAATTGGTTCTGATGTCCAATAATCAATAACAATACGACAACATAATATATAGAACATGTTGTTTTTGTTCTACCATTGATTCGACTGTTCATATTGTTTGTACGGTCACCGGACCAGATTCGACTTGTAGGGACACCGGACCAGCATCAACTGTTTATATTTTTTGTAGGGTCACCAGACTAGCATGGACTGTTCATATTGTTTTGAGGATCCACTTAGAACTAGCATCAACTGTTCATATATTGTTTGTAGGGTCACCCGACTAGCATGGATTGTTAATATTGTTTGTAGGGTCACCCAACCAGAATTGACTTTTCATGTTGTTTTTAGGATCAACTTAGAACTAGCATCAACTCTTCATATTATTTGTAGGGTCCCCAGACTAGCATTGACTGTACATATTGTGTTTTTGAGGGGGGTGGGGTGGATGGCATGTCATTGAGTCAACTGGTGTAGTTTCGATTACACAACATTGTAGTTTTCAATGGATTCCTTCATCCCTTAAAAGCGGAATTGGAAGGCCAAAAGGTCTATCATTGAGTCAACTAACACGGTTTCGATTATTCGGATATATTCCTGACAAGGCGAAGGCTCGTCCGTCCAACCTCCTGTGTTTTCTCTGGTTCCTCAAGTTTCCTCTCACTGCTAAAGACCCCTACAAACAAATTATCGAAATAAAATTGAACCATGTGTTAGTTCCGAAATGACTTAGTTTGTTTTGAGTGGATGTCAAACCCCATCTCTCTAATATTGTTTGTAGGGTCACTGCACTAGCATCACTTGCTTCCTCTTGAATTATCTTAAATTCGAATCATTAATAAATTGTTAACGCAAGGTACAATTTTATCAAGCAAATGATACAAATATGTGAATAGTGGGCAAATATATACAGAATATGCAACAAAGATAAAAGATAAGAATCAAATACAATCTAGACCACTAGGCCATCCCCCCCCCCCCCGCCAATCAAGGAGATAATAAATTGTTGTTGAAATTATATCTTCTGACTGGACTTTAACATCCCCTGATCTTCTGCTCCAATCAGCCTAATGAACATCAGCATCTACCATGCAACCACCTGTTTACTTTCAAATCAAATTACAGTTTCGTCAGCTCCTTTGAGACGAACTTGGCTCCTCCCACTTGGTCATTTTGAAACAAACCTGTAACACTTACTCAACTTACAGAATTCGATTAATTTTATTTCAGGAACTCCTCTGGGACAAACTCTGTATGTTACTGAAGTAACAGAATTTCTTATAAATTTGTTATTTCCAAAAATATTATCGAAGAGCGTAAAATTATTGCAGATGAGAGTGAAAGTTTTAGTACATACTGACATTTCTGCTATCCCAGGATTCAATACTTTCACCACGCCTATTATCCCATGATTCAATACTTTCACCACGCCTATTATCCCATGATTCAATAGCCCACCCCTCCAACAAATACATTCGCTTTACTACATATAAAAACAAAGTAAAAGTCAATAGTAGTTTTTGTTATCCTTTGATCCAATACCCTCCTCCCCCCCCCACCCATTAAAAGAGAAATAAATACATTGAGTGTCGTACAGTTACTTGAAGAGTTAATTCCAGCAACGTTTCAATGAGGGCTCTCCCCAGCAAACTCTCCCTGAAACTACAAAGACTGGAGAACCCTCGCTGAAATTAATCCTTCAATTAACTTGTATTGCATATAATTATGTCATGTGTTATTCTCACCATGAGGGATCACTTGGCAAAGTGGTTAAGGCGCTGGCTCGCTAGTCTGGAGGTTAGGTGATCGATCCCTACATTGTCCGAGAAAGTAGGTGTCATGTCATTTTCTCATCCAGTTAGTAAATGTCGCTTGAACAATATACTACAGTTGTTACCTTCAGAAGAAAGGTGAAATATTTTCCTACATTTTATTCTACAAATCATCTATAATCCATGCTTTATCACGTTTGATCAAGTAACAGGAAGTCGTTTAACGGACGTTGTCACAATAACCACAATAAAAGAAGAAAGTTGTGTTATGATTATTGATTACGTCTTAGATTCACTGATCCGTTATTTTAACGATATTTTTGCTTTTTTGCGAACTACAAATTGTGGAAGTTAATTGAGAGAAAGAGATAGAGAGAAAGAGAGAGAGAGAGAGAGAGAGAGGGAGGGTTTAAAGTCCACTTGATACAAACTATGTCATTTCGGGACCAACATATGGTTTTAATTTTATTTCAATAATTCGCATGTGTGTAGGGTCTTTAATTAGTAGCGGGAGGAAACCAGACGACCCGGAGATAACCCACGAAGTTGGACAGGTGACTCTACTACTTGTCAGTGTCGAGTGGACGTTAAACCCTGTTTCTCTCTCTCTCTCTTTTCATCATAAGTTCTGTTGTTGAGTTAAAGGTTGTGATTTCGATCCCACCCTGTACGTTACAAGGAGAAAGGTTGTTTGTGGGTTTCCTCTGGGTCATGAGAAAGATTTTTGTTGCAATCAACCTTGGAAACCTGTTGAACACATCGGTGGCTGTATAAGCCTTTAGTCTAGCAAGAGTTATCTCTCTTCAACCACATGGAATGGTGTCTGATACAAGTCACACTATCTTGTAGCAGTGATCTCTGTGTTAACAAGATCTATCACATATTGTCCTTAAAGAGGAAATAATGTATAAAATGGAGTTGATCGAACGTCCTACTGTTCTGCTCCGAACCGGGCTAATTGAGACGGGCATACACCTTGCAGTGTGCTGTGAGGGAAATTTTGCCCGGGGAGTGGCGCTACGGCCTACTTTTATATTGAATTTCACCTGTCAAAGGATCTTTTATATACACTCCAATGTGTACATGGAACCTTGGTTTTTCACCTTGTCAGGTATCACTGAAACCACGGTGGTCTTTAAGAGGATGGTTACATTGAAAATACAAGGCGGACAGTTACATGTATACTTCATGAAAGTGTTCACACAAACAAAAATCGAATAAATATTCTAGCCAGAGATGAGAATTAACATTTAAGTCAACGGAAAATGTATGCTGATACCTGAACAGTGGCTATTTAGTCCTTGTGGAGTTGTCTTTCTTGCCACACGCAAAGCAATGTGTTCAGCAAGTGGTCAGCATAAAATTAGCCCACCTTCAGATATATTCAGTGGTAGGGTATTCCCCGACAGGCTGGTGATTTACCCATTACTATCCAATACTAACTAAACATTACCAAATATAATTCATTAATATGTGAAACCGACACACTACTTCAATCCAGACAAACTATCTCCCTACACCCAAGGCTAAGACTGATGAGCTCATTTACTTATCGTACAAAATTTGTTGCATAATGCTCATCGTTAGAATGATTTTGACTTTTTCAATAGGGGAGTACCCCACCCAAAAAGCAATAATATTTGTTTGAGAACTTCTTCCCCAGGTTGCGGAGTTGGAGTATATCATACCTGCCTAGGGGATTAAAACCTTAGTCAAATTTGTTCGATAGATGTGTTAAGATTCACCTGAACGATCATTCACCTGAGGTTCATTTGGTAATTTCTTTATAGTTCTCATGACAACATAGCTTTAATCTAATCTAATTAAACTTAATTGGTGTCCAAACTCAGAAACCCATGCTTCATGCCTCATTTATTAAATGGCATTTCACACCTTTTGTTTGTCTTGGGATTGTGTTCTCCAGGGCAGTAATCAAAAATATTATCGAAGGTGAGCGCTAAATTATGTTACAGCATTGTAGGAAATATACAAGTTTCTGTAAACACTGACCTTTATCCTAACCCGTCAAAAAACAACCAGAAAACTACATCAATTGATTTTTAGACGGAAAAGCGTAATCTTGTCTTTCAATAAAAATATTGACACATATTTATGAAGGTGAGTAAATTTAATCTACAGATATCATACCCAAGAATGATTCTCTGATGAAAATAATAATCATTCTTTTATGACAACCTTAAAATTTTTATTGAAAAAACATGTAGAATATTCCCTCTCTTGTCCATATCTAATATCCTATCGTTAACTTACTTCAGGCGATCAGACAAACATTTGGATTAAAGGCTTATAAAAATGCTATAAAGTAATTTTACGACTGAAATCAAAAGAATGAGTTGATGACGTTTGTCGTTAATGCATCGTTTTATCCTTGCAGCAAATCAATGAAAATTATTGACAAACCAACATCTTTCTATCTAACACGGACTATTTCAGTCGGTGATCGTCATTTTGTATTTTAAAGATAATATCTCGTTTTTCACAGATTATAATAATAATACAGGGTTGTATGTAGGGTTTTAAAAGTGGGGGTACAGCAGAGTGGTGGGGTGCCATAGCCTCCGCGTAAGTAATATAAGAAAGTTTGGATCAGGACGCCCTTAAAACCGACCGACTGATCTGTGTACCTTAGGAGCATCACTGTGTGATCATAATCAAGGATATTATATAATTGAAAGATTGTCAAATTATTATTTTGGGGGGGATGGGGGGGGAATTTCTCGGGGTGCCTTATCTTTCTGGGGGTGCAATATGTACCCCCTGCACGTCCGCTAGATACGGCCCTGTAATAATAATCTATTTATAAAGCGCTGAATATCCAACAAACTGGTTGCTCAAGAGCAACCTTTTAACACATTGAAGGAATGAACTGAATAACACGAAGCCTAAACAGATTTAAAGAGTCAGACTTAAACATATATTATGCAAGATCAATATCTGCTTATTTCAAGTCTTTCTTTCAGCCTGAAATGTTATGTAAATTATCAATTAGACATTAATCAACTTATCCAGACCATAATCAGCTCTCCATGTCAAGGCTAGCCTTCGATGTTGGCTGGATTACATTCCTATATGCTGCTTAACCGCCATTGATAATTAAATCGAAAATTTCACCCGCTTCGTTCTCATGTCATAGTGGATCAATTTGACTGAAATTTTCAGCAAATTACCTTTACATTAGTTAGTTTTTAACTATTATAGTGAGAACTGCCAGCTCTTTATTTTATCTTCCATAATGTATCTTTTAAGAAGAGATGTCATGTTTTTAGAGTAATTCATTCTATAGTTTATAATACACAAAGTGATTAGTTGAACATTTAAAACAAAAATCTTAACATCAGTTGTAGATAATCTTCTGAATTACAATTCAATCCGATTACTGAGTGAGAGGGAGAGAAATGACGACGAATACATGATTCCATTTTTTTTTCTTTTTTCAATAATTTGCTTGCGTGTAGGACTGCAGGCGCGGAGCCAGAGGGGGGGTCCAGGGGGTCTGGACCCCCCCCTGCTCAGGCTTGAAAATTTTTTATGCGATTTTATTGGCAATTTAAACCTGTAATTTTGGAATTTACCTTACGGAAATACTTCAGAGTGAACCAAATTGAATCTAATTTACCAAATTAATCGGTTGAGCGCAATAAGTTAAGCAATTATCAAACCTAGACCCCCCCCCGCAAAAAATCCTGGATCCGCGCCTGGACTGTAGGTTTTTTTTAAACAGTGGGAAGAAAGTGGACCACCCGGAGAAAACCCACGACAGATGACCCTACTACTTGTCATGTACAACCACGACCACGAATGGAAACCACACCAGTTGGCATAATGACAAATACAGCGCGCACATGCCAGTCATTTGGCCATCCAACCCTCCAAACAAATAAGATAAGATTTTATTGTATCAAAACATTCCAATCTAATTAAAATATAGATCTATATTTCGTTTCGTTTTTTTATACTTTCGATGGCCTACACTCATGTAGATCTAACAAGTTATAGTGGGAGCTCACGTTCTATGACGTCAGGTATCAAGCAAGGGACATTTGACCCGATAACGTCAGTCATTCGATTAACCAATTAGTGACCGCCATACTTTTTAAAACCTACTTTTGTTTTGATTTCTATCCGCTGGTTATATTTACCCACAGTTCCACGCATGAAAAGGTCAAACGGTCGATTCGACAGACCATTTGATTGGCTGACCCCGCATTTCAGGCAGAACACGACTTAAATAACAAGTCTTCCAGATCCAAGAGTAGTAAAGACAAGTAAAAAACGAAATTTTGAACTATAAAAAACGAAACGAAATTGGATCTGTGTTTTAATCAGATTGCAAAACATTCATTAAGGACAGCATATACAATTACAATATGAACATGAGTACATAAAGATATAGCAACATGTTGTGTCCGGATCTCTGAAACCAGAAGCGATAGTCCAACGCCACCAGGCCTATGTAACTCCCCGGCCCAAGCCCCTACACAACAAATTCAGTCACAGGACAGCCCTAGTTTAGTCACCAATGCAGAACTGATCGACAAACATGAGTGACAAATATTAGTAAAGATATGATGTATCATAGGTTGTTGATTTTATCATATATTTGTTAATGTTAATGAATGGAATTAAACAATTTTTGATGTGATATTTTTGATGTGATTCAACTATTATAATATTACATTGTAACAATGCTCAGAGTTTGTCAGGAGGTAAATAGTTTAATGTTTTATACAGGATCATTGTCATTCATTCATTGTTCGTTTATACAATCATTTTATCTTTCTTTGTGCAGTCCTAAGTGATGACTCGTGAATGCATGGAAAGGTACATGGAAAGATACATCAAAACAATACATGGACAGGCACATGGAAAGGTACATGGACAGGTACACGCATGGACAGGTATGGACATAGAAAGGTACATCAAAAGGTACAAGGACATGGAAAGGCATATAGACAGGTACATGGACCAGGAAAGGCACATTGAAAGGTACACATGGACAGGGACAAGTACATGGACAGGGACAAGTACATGGACAGGGAAAGGTACAACGAAAAAATATGGACGGGGTAGCCACATGTACATGGAATGGTATATGGAATGGTATATGGAATAATCATTTTCTACCATTTTTCTACAGTCGCACATCCAAGAGTCATAAATCTCTCATGTAGAATGAGGTTTAACTACAAATCCCAGAATCCCTTATTCCTGGCAAACTTAGCATTTCTTCCTGACTGTCAACACGGTCAAGATAATCCTTGGCTTATTACTGCTAGAATGGGGTTTTAGCATCCACTTCCATGCAGAATGACACTGCCAGACAATTCACTAATGATTTATGTCTTGTTTATAAATAGTCTCTGGAAATAAACGACCAATTGGCTGACCTCGTTATTGGGGTGGATTAAGTCGTCAATGATTTATTGGATACCATGACGACAAGGATCATCGTCTGATGGTAGTTACCAATTAATCAAGATGTAAGAAAGAGAATATCATTACGAAAACAGTCGCACACTTGACAAAAAATACATTTTTCATGTTTAAGTCCCAGAACATCATTTAAGGGATTCAGACAGACAGTGAAATGGGGTTTAACTAGGTTATTTCGGGACTAACGACGATTTTTTATTTCATTTCAATACTTCGCTTGCACTTATGGTAGGAGGAAATTGGAGGACCCCGAGAAAACCCACGAATGACAGACCTTATGATACCCTAGTCCTTGTGGAAATTGAATCTATAGGTATCAGTCCGACCAAGGTTCACTACCGTTCAGTAATCATCAGTAACGTACAGAGACTTTAAAATTTCCCTGCAAGCAATCGGCTTTCTGTCTACATCCTCTTCATATTAGTCTCATCTAAGCAACCTGCATGGCGTGTATGCATATCTTCATTAGCCTCATTATTGCAGAAATAGGGGATGCTAAACTCAATAATCATTTCATACCGAATATGGTAGCCATACAGTTTGTTAAATGGTTATGACAGCTGGACTGGATATTAGTTTGATCATCGTCACAAGACTAAACTTTGGTCATTATGATGAAATTAATAGATTGGGATGGGTCTCATTATTATCTTTAATAGTGAGTAATGCTCGTATTATTGGGCGACTTGCCTATATTACTGAGGGAGTTGCTCGCATTACTGAGTGAGTTGACGCTTTACTGAGTGAGTTGTTTGCATTACTGAGTGAGTTGCTTTGATTACTGAGTGAGTTGCTTGGATTACTGAGTGAGTTGACGCTTTACTGAGTGAGTTGTTCGCATTACTGAGTGAGTTGCTTGGATTACTGAGTAAGTTGCCTGTATTACTGAGATAGTTGCCCTCTTTACTAAGTAAGTTGCTCGTATTACTGAGTGAGTTAGCCACTTAACTGAGTAAGTTGCCTACACTACTGAGTGAATTGTCTACTTTACTGAGTCAGTTGCGGACTTTACTGAGTCAGCTGCCTGCATTATTGAGTCAGTTGCTCATATTTACAGAGTGAGTTGCCTTAAGAAATTCCGAAGAAAATAGTTGAGTGAGTTGGTTGCTGAGCAGGATTTCACTTATAGTGTTTTTACTTTTACTTTCAATATTTTCATTCTTTAACCCTTAATAATAATTATAAAAAAGAACGAAAGTAGACCCTATAAACAGCAGCAGATCAACTCAAGTATAATTATAAACAGCTGATCAGATCAATGCAGTCTGAAACTAACTAAAGAACATCTCAAGTAGTTCTCCATAACAAGGAGATTACGGTGTATTAATATTTCTATGAGAACTTCTTCAGGCCTTTTATCTCCATAAATATCAGTGCCCAACAGATATTGACCTTTTCCCTTTAGATGGTGACCTTTTCCGTGTAACTGATGACCTTTATATCCTGAAGGAATCATTGGTATAATATGGTGGTCAAGATTTATTGAGTGAAGTGTTGGAGTCATTCTACATGTCGTCGTCTAAAGATAATGGATTACCACACGACAACCCTCTTATAAACTCATCAAACCAAATAGCACCACGATTTTATTGAATACAACGCTAACGGCAAAAGGGGGAGTGAAAAATAAAATAAGTAGGGTTTAACGTCAACTTGACACACACTAGGTCATTTCGGGACTAACATATGGTTCAATTTTATTACAATGATTCGTTGGCTTGTAGGGGTATTAGGTCCATCATTGAGCAAACTGGCGTGGTTTTGATTCCATGTTTGTCAGTGACAAGGAGTAGGGGCGCATGTCCAACCTCGTGGGTTTCCTCCGGGTCCAGTTTCCTACCACTGCTAAAGACCCCTATGTGCAAGCGATTTAACTGAAATAGAATTCAACCATATGTTAGTCCCAAAATGACCTACTTTTTGTCAAGTGGATGTTAAACCCTATGGCTCTCAATTGCTCTCATCCCAAGGAAGTGAAACCTGATGGCGTGAATTCCTGAGAATCTTGTTATGATTTAAGGTCAAAGAAGAAAATCTCCACCAGTTTAGCTCGTCTTAGCGTTTGTCACTAGTATAATTATCGTTGTTCTAAAACAGACACAGATGCCACAATTGTCAGGAATAATTTAGCCACACTACCTCATCAATAATTAACGGAACTATTATTACTGGTAATGACTAAATAAATAAACTCATTCTGTACAAAGTGTATTAGGTACTGTGATCTCCGTGCACTACGTGTATCAGAGTGTATTAGATACTGTGGTCTATGTGCACTATGAGGGTGGGGATGGTGGATGGTCGAATCGTTTGCACATGGGCGCTGTATCATAAAGTCTGTGGGTTTTCTCTGGGTCGTTCAGTTTCCTTCCGCTGCTAAAGACCCCTACACGCAAGCAAATTAGAATTATTGAAATAAAATTAAACCATATG
The DNA here is from genome assembly GCA_036850965.1 of Patella caerulea. Lineage (NCBI taxonomy): Eukaryota > Metazoa > Mollusca > Gastropoda > Patellidae > Patella > Patella caerulea. Next base: position 60,677,571 of record JAZGQO010000006.1, on the reverse strand, counting down.
TTAGTCCCAAAATTATCTAGTTTGCATTGAGTGGATCTTAATTATAAACCCCTCTCTCTCTCTCTCTCCCTCGCTTGCATGTAGGGTCAGCAGCAACGGGAGGAAACTGGAGGACCCGGAGAAAAACCCAAGAGGAATCGAAATCACGCCAGTTGACTCATTGGACAGACCTAGTGATGCAAAGTGCAATTCGCTAACCATTCAGCCGCCCCATGAATCTTTAACAGGAATATCAGCTCAAAAACGTGTTGTTCACCGATTTTCAAATATTCAAAGTTACAATGAACTGAAAATTTCCAAATATTCAAAATTAATCAAGCCAGTGCCACTTATTGGCCATGTTTTTAATCAGGATTGAAAAAAGTTGGGTTTTTCTAACTCAACGCTCGGAGTGTTGGGGGATACAATCATTTCATAATTCACTGAACCCCTTTTGATTAAGGGTTGGTTCTTTATGAAAGTTTAGGGTACATTCTTAACCAGTTCACTGAATGTTACTGTTAAAACTTTATATCATATTAAAGGGCTAATCCTGATAATTTTTGGAGAATAAAACTGTTTAATTTTGTGTTTAAAATCCTCTACCTAAGGGCAGAGAAACTATCTCAGTATTTGTGATACGTTTCAAATAACCTAAACCTGTCAATCTTCATCTGGAAAGGAAACAAGACAGTGTCCCAGGTTGAATTGTGCGGTGTCTACGTAAAAACCAGGCTTCTTTTATAAAAAATAATTTGTAGGTGAAATTTATCTTTCGATATCAAGTACAGTACATGGGTCATTCACTTTATGAACCTCTCAACGAACGGGAGTTGATTATCAATTATCAGGTCACCAACGAAAAATAGACCTGAATTTTTAAAAGGGTTACGTGTCTGGATAAGCAGTTTTGGTATTCACGTCCAAACAACTCAATATTTTGAGCGGAAATTTTTTGAGACAAGGTAAATACACCAGTCTTCGATATTTTGGCGTTTAAATTTCATACATACTCAGGCTTTTATTTTTGAGACTCCGTTTAAAACGGGATAGTCCCTTTAAACAACACAACCAATTCAGACTGTGACATTATTTTAAAATTCTATAAACAACACAACCAATCCAGGCTTTGACATTATTTATAAAATTCTATATTCAATATCCAACCAATTCAGATGTTAACATCAACTATTTTTTATTGAACAAACAAAAAGTGAAAAATCAATATATATTTCAACCAGCAATAGAATTTATCTTTAATTACATCTAGTAACATATTATAGCATGCTTCGTATCATTTATAATACATTATATAGATATGTTCTTGATAAAATATGTAATAAAAACATGTCCCTCTATAATAACAGGTCCCTCCTTGATATAATATATTTGTGGGGGTTTTGTATTTTACAGATCATTGAAATCGCTGTGACTTCAGTTATTCTTGTCCCGTAGATAGAAATGACCTATATTATTTGCTCTGCGTTGCATCAAACTCGGAATTGCCGGTAATCTCACGTAGAAATGGTATAGAAACACGCCATTTTGTAAATGGGCTTGGTATAGTACATGTAGATCGGCACCTCCTATTGAATAACGTTGGTTAAACGGCCAACGGAAGTGACTACCGAATTAGTGCGAATGCAGTGTCAAAGGTTACGCACGTGCATTCACCAGTGTAGAGCGTATACAAAGGGTATATAAGGCCACTAATAGCCAGTCTTAGTGGAACTGTCGGGGGGTGCGGACCTCAGCTGGAATATTCACATATTTCGCTCTGCAGTAAGCATTCCCAAGGGAGACTCTGTTTCTGGTGATTAGCGAGTTCCGCTGGAATGATCACTCATTTCGCTCGGGACAAGCACGGTCTCTGGAGTAGAGTTTAGTCTTGTAGTAGATGTTATAAGTTTCTAGTTATTTTTATTGTTTCCCTTTGTGCGAATATTGAAGTTCGGGCAAAAGGCAGACATGTATTTATTCGTGGAGTTATAAGTTTCTAGTTGTTTTTAGGGTTCCGATTGGGTGATGTAAGATTTATTGTTTCCCTTTTTGCGAATATTGAAGTTCGGGCAAAAGGCAGACATATTGTATTCATTCGTGGAGTTATAAGTTTCTAGTTGTTTTTAGGGTTCCGATTGGGTGATGTAAGATTTATTGTTTCCCTTTGTGCGAATATTGAAGTTCGGGCAAAAGGCAGAAATATCGTATTTATTCCTGGAGTTACGAGTTTCTAGTTATTTTAATTTTCGTTCAGAAGTTACAAGATTTGACAATAGTGGGGCGATCCGTTTTGGTTTTGTGAAGGGACATAGTAGAAGGGTTGGGCGTAAGAATTTCTATTTCAGCTGGTTAACAATTGGAGAGAAGAAGACCAACCACTTGGACGCGCGTATCGGCCAATAAAATCTTTGTAATTAATGAAATAAAGAATTTGAAACTTAATAATAATAGTGTTTTCTTTGACTTCAGCTCACGTGGGAAACCTGACATCCTGTGTACGAACCTGGACTTCCGGTTTGCACAAGAGCCGTCACGCCCGATGCTCAAGTGCAAATCGAAAACGACCCGTCCTGTTACATATTGTAAAAACAGTTCCCTCCTTGTAATATGTATCCATCATTCTATAAATGACCAACCAACAACCATGTACTTTATTTGACGATCGTTTATTCAACCAGGTGCATCCACCCGTGCAACCTCAGGTGTCGTTATATACTATCCAGATTACCTAGACTCTTAAATCTTATATAGTCAAGATATATGTAGTCTTAATTATCTGGACACTATATATATTACACTCCTTGATATAATATATTGTAACAATATGTTCATGATGTAATATAATATATAAACATGTCAATTATAATATATCATAAAATGATAATATGTTGTACAAACATGTCCATCCTAATATATCAAAAAAACATTTATTTTCTAATATATCATAAAACATGTCCAATACGATATATCATAAAACATGCCCATTACTATAAAACATCATTATGACATATCATAACTTGTCTATTACTATTAAACATGTCCATTATGATATATCATAAACATGTCCATTACCATAAAACATGTCCATTTTGATATATCATAAACATGTTCATTACTATAAACCATGTCCATAATGATATATCATAAACATGTCCATTACTATAAATCATGTAGGCCTACATTATGATATATCATAAACATGTCCATTACTATAAGTCATGTCCATTATGATATATATGATATATCATAAACATGTCCATATATTATAAATTAAAACATGTCCATTATTTTATAAAACATGTCCATTATAACTGTGATGTATTGTTATATTTGTATTGTGTTTAGTTTTATGATTTGCGTTTTTTGTTTGTTTATGTTTTCTTACATTACTCTGTCAACCCACATGTTCTGTGTGATAAATGATTGCTCTTTTATGGCAATTTGCCGTTTTTTCCAACACTTCAGTTTGATTGTTTTGTCATGTTTCCCTACCCTTCAATTTTATTATTAATTATTTTTGTACTCAGTTGCTCTCTTTATTTCATGGTCTGTTACATTCCTAATTGCTTTTATAAAAAAAAAAAAACATGGTTAGTATTGGCCTATTAATCAAATAATTTATGGTCCATTAACAACTAGATTATAAAAGAGATGTGTAAAATATGACAGTCAGCATAACACTTGAGTTATTGATAGATCTAATACAAACTGTATTACAATAAAACCCCCATAACATGGAAAGTTAGGACTGTTGAGATGAACCATACATTATTTATTAATGTATCATTATTATCATGTGAACAATATGTTCGTGATAGAGAACGTTATTGTTTTATATGGTTATCAAGTCCAATGAAGCGTGGTGGCATTTTGTTAATATGTATTACAGGCAGTATCACTTTCTGAGAGATAGAAAGAGAGAGACGGAGATAGAGAAAGTAAGAGAGAGAAAGAGAATGAGGGAAAGAGAGGGAAAGATAGATCAAGGGGGAGGAAGAGGGGAGAGATGTAGACAGGGAGATAGAGAGAGAGACAGAGAGAGAGAGGGGGAAGATAGATCAAGGAAGAGGTAGAGGGGGAAGGTAGAGGCTAGAGATGTAGAGGGGGAGATAGAGTGCGGGAGAGAGAGGTCGTGATGAAGAGGGGTGGAATAGAGTAAGACAGAGAGAGAGACAGAGACAGGGGAGACAAAGTCAAAGATAGATACATAGAGGGAGTGAAGAGAGGGGAGATAGTGTGGCGTGAGAGTGAGAGAGACAGAGACGGGAGATAGACAGAGAAGGGAGAGAGACAGAGACGGGAGAGAGACAGAGAGAGGAGAGAGACAGAGACGGGAGAGAGACAGAGAGGGGAGAGAGACAGAGAGTTGAGATAGAGGTGGAGATAAAGTCAGAGATACATAGTGAGTGAGAGGGGGGGAGATAGAATGTGGAGAGAGAGTGAGGGGAGAGATTGAGGGGGAGATAGGGAAGGCATGGAATTAAGTGAGAGAGAGAGAGAGAGAGAGAGTTGGAGGGGTGAGATAGAGCAAGTGGGAGAGAGAGAGAGGGAGGGTGAGATACAGAGATCCCGAGATCCCACAGAGAAACAGAGAGGGGATGGGGTTTAACATCCAGTCAATAGATTAACACAGAATCACGTCAGAATGTAATATTTCAATACCTTTGGGAAAAAACCAAGACATCTGAAACCATGCCACTTGTTTCAATGACCGACATTATTATAAAAAGCTTACATCCAGTCACCGTTTTGTAAATCAACCAGGACAATGTTCAAACAGCGCTGTAACTATTTGATAATTGTTATGAATTATAATTTTGATAGAAACAACGATCAGTGTCTGTAACAATTTGATAATCACTCGACCTTGACTCTACATCAATATGTTTTAATTAATATATGAACAGGATTATCGTGTGAAATTGTTTTATGTTTTGAACAATGACGATATCAAATTATCTCTTGTCATAATTCCAGATTCTCGTCTCTAAAATAATTGGTTTAATAAATAATTATCTTTTATGACATTTCATACTAACTATACGATATTATTGTTATAAGGCAGGGATAGGCTGTAGACCAGAAACCCTATTCCTCACCCTAACCCTAACCCATGGATAGACTGTAGAAACCCTATTCCTCGCCCTAACCCTAACCCAGGGATAGATTGGGAACCAGAAACTTAATTGTAATATGTAACAATGGTTTGTGTTCAGTGAATGTTAAAATTCCATTTGTCGACCCAACTCTAAACCAGGAATAGATTGGGGACCAGAAACCTGTGATATGTAACATGGTTTTTGTTGATTGGATGTTAAATTCCTATTCCTCGACCCAACCCTACCCCTATTTTGGGGGATTCAGTACCTACGAACATCTTTATCAATCTGCTTCTGCTGCAGGGTTTTAATATTAGAATGTAACCAGCTTTCACTTCAACTGAGTTAATGAATGATAAGATGTTAACGTTGTGTAACCAGAATCCAGTTGAATTGGGTTAACGATAACTTCACGTAAATTCCTGTAAAATAAAATCTCAAGGGAATATCCACAGAAATATGTTGTATTGTTCCTAGTTAGGTAAATGATGAAAAAAATGTTCTACTCGATCGACTTACTCGGTGAATAATTGATCACAGTTTTAGTGAAGTGTGTCCGTTGTCCCGACAAGTCGTTGATTTGTCAGAATATCAATATTTATTTCTTGTTATTAATAGCATTAGCTGCGGTACTTGAACCATGAAGCGTGTAAGAATTAGAAACTGTGTTTGTTTTCTCTTCTATGGGATGTACCCTTGACCTTAAGCATCAACTTTGAATTGTGGGATATGAAAATGACGGAATTAAGAAATCTATGAAATGTAAATCTGAAGCCCGATGCTGAGGAATTAATCCAATAATATTAAAGTTGATAAATATTTGAACATGAGGTCACTGAATGTTCTACCAGTATATAAACTTTTCAGGTCATTCCATTTCACTTGCAAACTGAAACCCTTCAGATGTTGAGTTAATCCATTTAATCCCATACTAGGGACCAGGTATCTTTCAGATTTGATGAAAAAAGGAAAGAAACTGAGCTTATCATCCCTAGCTAGTCTAATACTAGTAATAGACATATTCAGTTAATAGATTGCTGTTCAGAAAGAGTTAAATGCCATCAAGATTCATCAAATAACGCCCAGTTTGTGCTACCATTTAGTTTGACATCGGTTGTCTAGCTTATGAAACTAAATGGTCATAAACCAGATGACCAATATGAAAACTAAACTAAATGGTCATAAACTAGATGACAGATTGGCAAAACTAAATGGTGTTTCTTAAACTAAATAGTAGCACAAACTGGGCGTTATTTGATGAATCTTGATGGTATTTAACACTTTCTGGACAGCAATCTATTAACTGGATACGTGTCCCTAGTGCCACTTGCAAACTGATACTACAGCCTTTGAGTTAATCCAACAAATATTAGGTTCCAGAATGTTCAACGAGTCTTTAGACTTTAGACAAGGTTCATGGAGTAGAGATATGTAAAGGTTGACAAAACGATTTCCAATAATATTAAAGTTAACCCCTTTGAACACTAAATCACTGATGAAAGTTTTGCATTTCATCGCACTTGCAAACTGAAACTGAATATCTTGGTCAGTTAATCCAATAATGTTACGACCTAGAGCCTTTAGCGGGTTCCTAAACTCCAGTTCCTGTGTCTATGCAATACCAGTTTTGGGCGTGAAATTTCCTTGTTCCTTGTAATTGGTGTAGGATGGAATGTCTGTAGGGAACAGGGGATGGTCATTCTGTTATGACGAAAAAACCCAACAAGGTCGAACAGACCAAGGCTATTGTGGGTATGAATTAAAGGGACATGAGGGAATAGTTCTCGCGAGAATAGTTAAAAAACAGAAAATGAAATGCAAATGTGCTGAAAATTTCAGACAAATTGCTTAACTCTGAACCTAGATATTAGCAATTCAATGTTAGGTTAGCCTCGCTCCTCAATACTATTGTTGTTACAATGATAAGCAAAGTGTTCATTTTAAGATCAATTCATTCCCCACCAAACATTTTCAAATCTACTAAATATTGCAGTCATCCAATGGCATGAAGAATTGATTATGCTATCTTCTTTGATTGGCATTTAGTAATTGAACATATTAACACAAGGTACAATTTTATGGATACACAACACAATTACTGAGTTTGATACTAAGCGACGTTTCGACGAGGATAGTGTTGTCTTTATCAAGCAAATGATGAATTGATTTTGGTCTGGATAAGTTAATTAATGTTTAATTAATAAGTTAGATAAAATTTTTGGCCCAAAAAAGAACTACAATAGGCAGATTTAGCTCTTGAATAATGCAGTTATAAGAGATTCTGATTACGTAGAAGTCAACAAACTTTCATCACACCCTCTGAGGAGATGCATTCTCCAACAGTGTTAAATAAATTAGTCTTAATTATTCAACTATGACAAGTTTCTTCCACTGTCAGGGGATAATTTCCAGCCGTTAAATTCATTAATGACCAAGGCCATTTCCCTCGACAATCCCAAGTAACGCAGGCGACAAGTGGAAGTGTTTCACAGACCTACATATAATACAATAAGTGCCAAAGTGCCTTGTAGTCGTGACTGAATGAAGGCATCAAGCAAGACGGATTGATGACATCAACAAAGATGGAATGATGACATCAACCAAGAGTTTTTGTCTGTTTTTTTTTTATAACATAAAATGTAGCCTGGTAATAAAGGCTATTGCTCGACACCCCAGGATTAGACCATTTCACTTCTTTTGTATTATTTAGAGGGATTATTTCCTTTCTGTACCTGGGATTCGAGGAAATAATTTACTGTTGTATTAACAGTTAAATCCCTCGATAAATGAATTGCCTAAACTTTTTTAAACCACCGATTTTATTGTGAGGAGTTCAATTCATCTGGCGGACCCAGAGAAAACCCTATTCCAGGGTGACGTACAACCAGATAATCGAAACCACGCCAGTTGACACAATGACAGACCTTATGATACAATGTGCACGCGCTAACCATTCGGCCATGAGTGTTTAGAAAGTGTCTATCATCGTGAGTTTCATGGCACATTTGGGATCAACAAACAGTCAGCGTTAATGATCGAATCAATCCAATTCTCATTCCATTAACGACACTGATTTATCTATAGGTGACTTGATGATTAACCATTTCAAACTTATAAATAAATACGATAGGTTTATTATCAATTATAAATAAATACAATATGATAAATGTCAACAAACCCAGATTGACAGGTGTTCACATCACCACAGTTAGTTAGACAACACAGCCATAATTATAAGAGTTTGTTACTAAAAAACAAAACGCAGCATTTCAAGCGTTTCATTGAAACATGTAGCTGCAATTAAATGAAACTCTACTGAAAAGAAAACCACTTTCATGAACTTTGTGACCCCAAATAAAGGGGGAAAGAAGGGGGAATACAAATTTAAACTGAACTTACCTGCCATATCAACGCTTAAATTCTTCCCCATTTCTACACTCGCCAGAAGATTATAATAACATTAATACAATATCCCTCAGCAGTTAAAAATTCACATATACTCCTTGGCAGTTAATTATTTTCAGTGATGCAACAAATATTGTACGGTAGATGTCAAAAGTTTATTCACTTTTTGTTTTGAGATTGTGATTTCATAGTTACATTATTAGTTACTCCTCAGCAGCTAAATTATTGGTATTCCTTGGCAGTGAACAAAATTAGGTATTCCTTAGCAGTTAAAAAATTAGGTATTCCTTGGCAGTTAAAGTTCCAAGGGTTTTTGATATTATAGTTCAAATACCAGTTATTCCTCAGCAGTTAAAAAGTTTCATGGTGCTGTGATATTATATTCAAAATATCATGCATTCCTCAGCAGTTAAAAGTTTCTTGGAACTGTGATATTATAGTCAAAATATCATACGGTTAAAAGTTTCTTGGAATCAACACAATTTCAATTCTGAGTAATTTTTTTATTTATTGAAATAAAATGAATCTTTGTTCCTATAACTCTGTAAATATTTATAATGCAGGCTGAGATATATGAAAGAATATAAGTTCAATACATGGCATAACACAATGACGAAACCACAATTAACACAGCCAGGAGAAAGCGGTCAATTCTTTAATTGAAAGATCAATTAAGTCTTTTCTTCCTGTCGCCGATTGATACCAGGATCCTGTGATAAATTATCGTGACATATCTTAATTTAAATATTCCCCAATATCTAGGATTTATCATTCACACCTTCGTTAACGTATAATTTCCAATTCAGATGAAAACCAAACGTCTTAGTTTAACACTATGGAGATGCCGTCATATTTCTCTTTGAATTATGGTTTGGGTGTTTGACGAGTTTCACTAAAGTTCATAAAGATTGATCAGATGATTAAGAAATTATTTCACAGTTCCAAATTATTGGAACTAAAAATTTCTGCGACTTTCAATCAGTCAAATACATTTAATGAATATTCAAAATTACACATTTAGATAACCGATGTTCACAAGGATATTTCCAATATTTCTAAAGGCACTGAACAACGAATAACAAGCAGAGAGTGAACCTTCTTCAACAAAATAAAACTGCCCTTTTACAAGCACATTCAAGTGATTTGACATGAACAATATGTCATTTAAATTGTTGTTCTATGTGTAGTGTAACTGTAGCTGCGATAAGCGACGTTAAAGCTATGAGATTGTCTTCATACAAATAGTTGAAGATTGTTAAGTACTGTACATGTTCAAATATGTCTCTTTATGATTTGTTTAAAGGAATTCCCTTTGGGTTTACTCAAAACCTACGCCTAATCCTGATATACAAATGGTCACGTCTTGTGTTCAAATCTTAGAGTTACGGGAAATCCTTTGAGGTTCACTCAACAACTAGATATAAGCACTAGAAGCCTGTAAGAAATCTGAGAAGGCTGTTCGCCTATTTACAGATATTTTACTAAATATAAGCACACCAGGATACAGACTGTCAATTATGTTGCACTTTTTGACGAGAAGATAAAATTGACTACAGAATTCACTGCGGTTTATATAGGTTATTAAAGTTGGATGTCGCAATAGCAAGAATTCATGATGAAGATTCCTCAAATAGTGTGGGAACTCAAATATACGGAGCTTTGTCAGAACTGTAACCACTGACATACACAACTATAATTCATATAGATAAAATATTCTCACTTATATCTGTCCTAAACTGTTCCATATATAATTTATCAATATTTCTAATCCTTTCTTCATTATTTCTTTCAAAATGTTTTGAGAAATCTGTCTTTAAATCACGACATTTGCGTCTCACTGAGCAACTTATTTAATCATCAAGGGTATCAGTGAAATCGTCAGTGAGTCTTGTCATAATTGGCGGTAATTGAGTTAGTGTTCGCTGTTTTTACACGTCTCACAATGATTCTTACGAGCTAATACGATCTGTTTTAATAAATGTCCATCTAAAAAAATAACAGAAACATCAGCAATGGGCCATACTATATACTGGAAAACAACCGGAAAACAATGGAAAACAACGCAATACACTGGAAAACAACCGGAAAACATTGGAAAAACACTAAATACAGGAAAACACACTAAAAACAGGAAAACACCCTAAATAGACAACTTGGAGCCTGGTCCTCCAGAAAACACATAAAAAAACTAAGTCTAACCCTAACCCACAACGGAAAAATCTAACCCTAACCCTAACCCACGCACACAGAGGATCAGGCTACCTATTTAGGGTGTTTTCCGGTATTAAGTGTGTTTACTGGTATTTAGTGTTTTTCTGGTGTTTTCCGGTATATAGTATTGCCGTCAGCAACCTGGTGTCATGTGAAATAGTTTTATTTAACGTCTGCTTTCACCTGGATACCAGCGGACGTAATATCAGATATTAACTTGATGGTAAATATAATAATAATAAAATAAAACCAAGTACGAATAATCCAAATCATTGGACAAAATTTGAAGTCCTAAAAGACAGTTGAGGCAAAATAGTATGATCAGCAAATTGACTGTTCACCATGTACAAAATACACCCAAACAATGCAACCATGGATTCTATATCAGATACGTTATCAAATAAAACAAACAGTGTTCTAACTATTCATCAAACTTTTTCAGAAATATTCCAAAATAATAAACTAGTGGATTTGATAGCAAAAATTCCAGATAGGCTATCAAATAAAAGAAATGGTGTTCTTACCACTAAAATTCCAGATAGGCTAAAATGAATGGAGTTCTTACTAGTAAAATTCCAGATAGGCTACCAAATAAAATGGATGGTGTTCTTACTACTAAAATTCCAGATAGGCTACCAAAAGGTGTTCTTACTAAGTTCCAGATAAGCTAAAACAAATGGTGTTCTTGCTACTTAAGTTCCAGATAGGCTACAAAATAAAACGAATGGTGTTCTTACTCTTAAAATTCCAGATAGGCTAGAAGGCATGGTGTGCTTACTACTAAAATAACAGATGGGCTAAAACGATTGGGGTTCTTACTACTAAAATCCCAAAATGATAAACCTTGCTCTCTGAATTTCTAAGAACATATGAAAGAACTTTTGAGCTGTTTTCTAGAAGCAGGTGTCCATGAATCATGTTTACTCTTGGAGGGATTGAATGTATTGATAAACATTCCATTCCCGGAAGTGCTTCAAGCTGTGATAAATTTCAAGATAATGACCAAGTAAAATTACTACGGTATACAAAACCAGTCTCGGAAAAGATGGAAGGACTGTTAAATGTGGAACTCTTCACAGAAAAGGTAATTTCAATCCCTATGCAAATTACCTGGATGACACAATCATGGCGGGTGATTTTGTTTTGTTTGGCCTGTTCTTTATCATTTGCTGTCTGTTAAAGAGAGTACAACAGAAATCAGGAAGGAATGGTGATTTTTTAAACCACTTGATATCCATTTTGAATGAGTTAGCAGTCTCATTAAGTTACCCAATGATATCACTTCAATACTGTTCCTCGGGTAGCCATTTTGATAGAACTATCGAAACCTGTGGGGTAAAACAGGTCAAGGTTCATTTGATGCATGTGTAATGATGCACAATTTCACAGTGCTGCATAAGTAACCGTTTTGAAACTAACTCAATTTAGTGGTCCAAATTGGAATGGTTCCCAGTACAGAATGCTTATCTTTGACCAGTTTACACTACAAATAAATTAACCCTTCCATTCTCTGAATCTTTCCTGGCATGCTTAAAATTTGTAAAGTAGATGGGACTAAAGATTCAATGCCATACATGACATCCACTTGTGGTAGACCCAGACAATATCTAATTATTAATCACGCTATTTAACAAACTAAGGTAATAAACCTAGCAGACCTAAATCCAAAATAAATAAACCAAGCAGACCCAAATCCCAAATAATTAAACCTAGCAGACCAAAATCCAAAATGATAAACCTAAGAGAACCAATGATAAATAAAGCTAGCAGTCCAAAATCCAAAATGATAAACCTCAGACCCAAATCCAAAATAATTAAACCTAACAGACCCAAATCCAAAATAATTAAACAGACCCAAATCCAAAATAATTAAACCTAACAGACCCAAATCCAAAATAATTAAACCTAACAGACCCAAATCCAAAATAATTAAACCTAACTGATTCACATCCAAAACATTAAACCTAGCCGACCCAAATCCAAAATGATTAATCTAGCAGAACCAAATCCAAAATAATTAAACCTAGTAGACTCAAATCCAAAATTATACAACTGGAAAAATTTGAAAATCAGGTTGGCCTGTCAGTTGACTGACATATAAGTTTGTCAGCTGGTGGGGGGGGGGGAATGGCCGAATGGTTAGCATGTGCACTCTGTATCATATGGTCTGTCATTGAGTCAACTGGTGTAGTTTCGATACCTTGTTGTATGTGACAAGGAGTAGGGTTGCCTGTCCAACCTTGTGGGTTTTCTCCAGGTCCTCAAGTTTCCTCCTACTGCTAAAGACCCCTACGTGCAAGCAAATTATTGAAATAAAATCGATAATCCGATTTAACGAAAGGTTGCGTGGTAGAATGGTTAACGTGGCACACGCAGGATCATAAGGTCTGTCACGATCAACATGACAAGAAGTAGGGTCGTCTTTCCAAACTTGTGACATTTTGATAGGTTTTCCAGTTTCCTCCCACTTCTAAAGACCACGGGGCCTACACACAAGCGAATTATTGAAATAAAAATGAACCACATGTTCGTCCCAAAACTATCTACTTAGTGCCGAGCAGACGTTAAACTTCATTTCTCTCTCTGTGTGGCTGGCAAAGTAAGCAGATTGCAGCTCCCTTGTCCCATTCTCCAACTTCACATTACAAACAAAAATAGAAATTAAATACGTCGTAAAATGACTAGGTTAACCAGACCTTAAACCTTTATCAAATTCCTTTCAATTCCTTTAACTAATATCAATATTTGATAAATCTTCATAAATTCTTTCATCAGCAGAAAATATTTATAACCAGTCAATAAAAGAATTTCCCCAAGGTGTCACATTAATTCATCTCTACATTTTGCTTTTAAAATTTGTCATAAAATTTGATCACGAAACGAAGATATTATTAACATAGTTCATCAATCTCGCTTAACAATTACGACAAAAAAAAATGAATACGTCATCTTTTCTCCAGGGTTTTTACATCCAAATAAAAAAAAACAATCTTCAAGAATTTCTCATAAAAATCAATATTATGTACAAAAGATTGTGAACAAAGAAAAGCGGGAGATGAAAAAAAGTCAATTGTTTGTACGGTTTTAAGGACACAATTACTTTGGCTCTAGCATCTAGTTGCTGAAGAGAAAATCTAAACATTTGCTTGAATATTTCATCAGGAAATAATGTAAAACATTTGATGAACATAAAACTCTGAAGTCTTTAACATCTTAGTCACATATTTTACATCAGGTGAATTTGAGACTAACATGTGGTTATTTTACCTGAGGTTAATTTGAGACTAACATGTGGTTATTTACCCGAGGTGAATTTGAGACTAACATGTGGTTATTTTACCTGAGGTTAATTTGAGACGAACATGTGTTTTTTGTACCTGAAGTTGATTTGAGAATAACATGTGGTTATTTTACCTGAAGTTAATTTGAGACTAACGTCGTTATTTTACCTCAGGTTGTTTTGAGACTAACATGTGGTTATTTTACCTGAGGTTAATTTGAGACTAACATGTGTTTTTTTTACCAGAGTTGAATTTGAGACTAACATGTGGTTATTTTACCGGAGGTTAATTTGAGACTAACATGTGGCTTTTTTTTACCGGAGTTGAATTTGAAACTAACACGTGGTTATTTTACTGGAGGTTCATTTGAGACTAACATGTGGTTGCAGTTAAATAAAGTGGGGTTTAACATACTTCTTTACTGCATGATCCAGGCTGATAACGACAAACATTTTGCCATGCAGTGCAGTTAGAGTCGCGAATTTTCCCCCTATCCATCATCGAGCTATCAAGCCAACGCTTTTGCAACCCATCCGAACAACTACACACAGTTCATCGATTGAAACTGGTAACATGCCAGAAAACCCACAAGGCTGTACAGATGACCCTATTCCTTGCCACGTACAACCGAGAATTCGAAACCACGCCAGTTGACTCAATGGCAGGCCATATGATAAAGTATGTGTACGCTAACCATTCGGCCATCCACACACACCATCACCCACACACACACACACACCCGTTTATCAAATTATAAAATGAAATGGGGTTTAACGTCTTGCTCTTTTACACCTAACCTGGGCTAATGGAAGACAGGCATACACCATACAGTGTGCTATGAGGGAAATTTTGCCCGGGCAGCGGCGCTACGGCCTACTCTCATATCAAATTCCAACTGCCAAGGGATCTTTTACGTGCACTCCAATGTGTGTCAGACCCTACCTCTGCATCACTGACAAGAGGAAATCAGGCAGTAAAATCGAGATGAACTTTCTCAGCCAATGCAGGGATCGAACACCCGACCTCCAGGCTAGCGAACCAGCGCCTTAGCCACCTTGACCCCTTCATCAAATTATAAATTCTCTTTGTATCAGAATGAATGAAGAGTATAGATATTCCTGATAATGTTTAATCTATTTCACTCCGAGCACTCCGGTTTCCTCCCACTGCTAAAGACCCCTACGCGCAAGTTTGTGTCGAGTGGACGTTAAACTCTCTCTCTCTCTCTCTCTCTCTCTCTCTCTCTCTCTCTCTCTCTCTCTCATCTATTTGACCATCACAAGTCAAATGTCCATTCAATGTCCATTTACGCATAGTCACCATGGGTAACATCGACTAATAAATTAGAACCATCACGAAATAATTACAATCATCAATTAAGAAACTCCCCTGATAAAACTGCCCACACGTTTGTTAATCGTGGTGATCAGTCCGAGACCGTGTATATACCACTAGTCAATATCAATTAAAGACAGAAAAGAATTAACTGAACCTCGACCGGCCATTCGTTTTCCTTTGTTCTAACTCTTGCAAGTAATTAGTGCCGTAATTCGTTTATTTATTTATGTACCTACGAAGTCCAGTAAGTTGTTAATTTATTTATGTACCCGTAAAGTAAAATGAATTTATTTCTAGGACACGTAAACTCATACAGGATGTGTATGACATGCACTGATTGACTGAGGAGTATAGTAGGTTCAAGGGCCACTCTAACGAAGGAGCTCCTCTTGGTTCACAGGCACCTCATTTTGGTTTGTGGGTGACTCTAAAGAATGAGCCCCTCTGGGATTGCGTGGCCCCTCCAATGACCGGGCCCCTCTAGGTTCAAGGGCCCCATAGGTTTGAAGGCTTCTCTAAAGAAGGAACTATCTAGATTCACAGGCCCCTCCAAAGAAGCACCCCGTGTCGGTTTACAGGCACCTTTCAAGAGGGAAAACCCTCTAGGTTCACAGGCCCCTCTAAAGATGAAGCCCGTGTAGGTTTGCAGGCACCTTTCAAGAGGGAGACCTCTCTAGGTTCACAGGCCCCTAAAAAGAAGCAGCCCGTGTAGGTTTGCAAGCACCTTTCAAGAGGGAGACCCTCTAGGTTCGCAGGCCCCTCTAAAGAAGCAGCCTGTGTCGGTTTGCAGGCACCTTTCAAGAGGGAAACCCCTCTAGGTTCACAGGCCCCTCCAAAGAAGCAGCCCGTGTAGGTTTACAAGCACATCTCAAGAGGGAGACCCTCACTTTAAAGACGGAGCCCCTCTAGGTTTGTGGACCTACACCTAACCCTTACCCAAACTCAAGATCCTTGGCAACATTCACATGCTTCAACACTGTTTATGGAAAACTGCAGGAGGCCTTAATATTTATTAGTGACCCTTGTAATGAGAGATTGATCTTGTGTATAAAGAACAGATTTATTGATAATTTATATAGATTCATATAATTCCTGTCCACAGAACATAATATTAAGTTGGTGAAATATCAGGATGAGGATGGTGGGATATGTCAGAATGCCTCGTGAGAGAGAGCCCTCAAAATAGTATAGCCTCCGCCATGATAAACCTTAAAATGCCCCTGATTGAACCTGGACAGGATCTCTGTCTGACACCACAGACAATAGTAATCCAACAGAGCAGTTAATCCTGGGGAAAGAACGTGATCATCTAAGTGTGTTTGCAAAGCTTTCATAGTTTTGATTTTTCAACATTTGTTCCTAATCTAAAATGGTAATTACTTTAATGTTCATCTCTGCCTGAAAACATTGGATTTTACATGTGGACTAACTCCGTCCGACAACACTCGATGTTTAGTCAAAGTTTTACAATCAAGAGGCAGTTTTGAGATATAATCCATGGTATGATCGTGTTTCAACAGATTAAACCAAATATGAATCTAAAGTGTGTATCTATAGAGCTTGTCTCATCACCCATCAAATTTTAAAACCATATTAACTTAATTTATTCAAAGAGGTTTGGTGCCTTTAACTGAAATTGCTTGTAAACACAAATACATCTCATTTAAAAGAGCATTTGTTTATCTTTTATCGATTTTTGTAAGACAGATTAAAAAAAGGCCCATTAAAAGAGACCTATCAAAGATTATAGTAGATCATTTATTGCCTCATTGTTTAAGCCGAACACAGACAATCGAACATTTTAGCCGAACATTCACGAATTCAGAAGATGTTGAAATATTGACAAATGTTCATTTTATCGTGTCTCTGTAAATAGTAAACAGAATTGAATCCTTTTTGGAAAGAAATAAATTCCTTTCAGCAATGCAACTTTCACAACCCATCATTCAATGCTTAGAGACTTTTTGTCTGTGTTAATGGAGCAATTAGAACTGGTGGTAATTATGTAGAAGCTTATCGTTAGATACCTATCGTCTTACACAATTGATGCATTTAAACCATTTTAACCAAATTTATATCAGAGCCTGCAGACTGCTGAAATAATGATTTTAACCAATGAAATGATTTTTAAAACCACAGTTACAATGATAACTCTTCTTGAAAGTTACAATGATACCATTTCTTAAACTAAAAGTTACAATGATACCATGATACTAACAGTTACAAGGATACCATTTCTCAAATTAACAGTTACAGTGATACCATTTCTAAAACCACAGTTACAATGATACCATTTCTAAAACCACAGTTACAATGATACCTCTTCTAGAAAGTTACAATGATACCATTTCTATAAACACAGTTACAATGATACCACTTCTCAAACCAACACAATTACATCTTAGTTTTCCATTGAAAATTTTTTTTTCTAAAATCAAAGAGTAGAAATGTTTAAATTGTCCTTTTTTCGATTTAACCCACAAAACAAAACAGGAAAGAACACCCAAAATACTTAAAAACACAGTAACACAACACCCTTAAAAAACTTACAGTAACACAACACCCTGAAATACTTAAAAACACTTCCCGTAACACCCTTAAATACTTTCAGATCGTTACTTCTAAAATTCAATTCAAATGGAAAACGTTTCAAAAATATTTGTTAAACCCAGAAAAATGTTTACAAAATATATTTTTCTAATTAAGGAAGAAAATCCAAAACTTATGCAAATTATTCAAACTAATCCTAAAATATGAATTAAAATTCTCCATATATTCATAATAACTAGAA
The DNA here is from genome assembly GCA_036850965.1 of Patella caerulea. Taxonomy (NCBI): domain Eukaryota; kingdom Metazoa; phylum Mollusca; class Gastropoda; family Patellidae; genus Patella; species Patella caerulea. The sequence goes on along the minus strand of JAZGQO010000006.1, from coordinate 60,659,467 downwards.
AACTTAACAAAAAAACACACAAAATAGAAAAATCTATTTCCTTGTATATCGGATACATCCACATATCAATAGAATTCCAATAGAAAACTTTAAACAAAAACAACAACTACTAAAAATACCTAAATCAATTTTCTGGTGTATCTTAGATACGCATTTATACCTCTAATAGTCACATCTCAGAAATTATGTAGAGCATAATGATGTACCAGAGAATTAAATCGTTTCTTAAATCCTGCGGTAACAAAGATCACAAAATATAGTACTACCACACAAGTTTAATTCCGATATAAATGAATTCCATTAATCCTGGCATTCACAAATAAATATCCCTGATGTTTTGTCCGATAATCTTGGTTGTTGTCATGAATGAACGACGTGTCTTACGAATGTTTTCCTCGTTGTCGAATACGAAAACATGAGACAACAATTGACTGTATTAATCTCACAACAAGAATAAACAAGTTTTATAACTTCAAACATGGAAGAGTTGATCGTATACTAGCTACGAGCGACTTGTCTGTCGAGATGTTTAACAGTCAAGAATCAATATACATATACACTAATAGTACTGTACTGAACACCGTATATCTCTCAGGAGAACACGACTATATAGTCACCACCACACACACATATCTCTAGCTTTTTTTAAACAATAAATTTTATTGACTTTTTTTTTCACATGTTTTAAGATTGGGAGTATAAATAACTGGGATAAAAACTATAAAGAAATTCCCACAAAATCAACCAATGGCTGTAGGCCGCAGATGTTAATATTGTAAAATCATATTGTAATATACAGGTGTAAGAAGAGAGAGAGAGAGAGAGGGAGACAGAGAGAGAGAGAGAGAGAGAGAGAGAGAGAGAGAGAGAGAGAGAGAGGTGACATAAAGTGTCCCCACAACAGTGTCAGAATGTAAAACAGTGACACACTCACAGTGCAGAATTAACTATTAAAGAGACAGAGTGAGAAATGGCATTTAAGGCCCAAATGACAAAAACCAGGCCATTTCTGGATCAACACACAATTTTATTTCAGTAATTCACTTTCATATATTCAAGAATATTGGAAATACAGCTAGTACCAGAGGTTAATATAAATATTCAACAATTATTATAGTATGATTCATGACGACAATTTATTGTGGCTTTCAGAAAACTTACACCACTTTAACGACTGTATATTGATAGTTTGCGGTCATATAGTTAGGGAGGGTGACTTTAAAGATTCTATACTGTTAGTTTAGTTTTGGGGCTTTATGGCCATGGGCTGTATATTGATAGTTTTGGGACTTTATGGATTGAATAATGATAGTTTGTGGGCTTTTTGGGCTGTGTATTGACAGTTTGTGGTCCATATAGTTTGGGGACAGTTTCGAAATGACCTGTAAAAAAAAGAGTAGGAAGTCGAATCACATTTCATGTTAACATCCAAAACAAAACCGTGTCTACTCCCTTTATTCCTGATTTAATAGAAAAATTTTAAAATATCACATTGTCTCTGACATGGTCATCAATTATTAAAACTCTTTGTATTTTCTTTTTCTTCTTTATCTCCCTGTATGATGCCAATCAACGAAGGCTCGTGGTAACAACAATAACTTTATTGGATCTTTGCTGACAGTTAAAATTAGCACTGTGACATACTTTATACTCTACTCAACAATGTGCTATTAGGGACCAACAGTGTGTTATTAGGAACAGTGTGCTATTAGAGACCAACAGTGTGCTATTAGGGACCAATAGTGTGCTATTAGGGACCAACAGTGTGCTATTAGGGACCAGTGTGCTATTAGGGACCAACAGTGTGCTATTAGCGACCAACAGTGCGCTATTAGGGGACCAACAGTGTGCTTATTATGGGCCAATATTGTGCCACAAGGGGAACAGTGTGCTATTAGAGAAAAGCTGTGTGTTATGAGAGACCAGCAGTGTGCTATGAGGGACCAACAGTGTGCTACAAGGGTATCAACAGTGTGCTATGAGGGACCACACAAGTGCTATGAGGGACCAAAAATTTACTAATAGGGAGCAACAGTGTGTTATGAGGGGACCAACTAATGAGTTTTTTTTTGTCCCATCCAAGAGATTAGACACTGTTAAACCATATTCAGACTAAAAGTTTATATAAACAACCTGAAGCTGCATGTACCTCACTCACCATGGTTACTGGATTATCAAATTAAATATATATAGCTTTTATTTTCTTTACACAGAAAGTCGATATTTAACTTTCTTCAAGCAAATCCAATTGCAGAAAACAGAATGTAACCAACATTTCATCATACAACTTTACTCTTCTAGAATATCCACCAGTAGGTCATCCACTCTCACGGATTACCCACAAGCAGATCATTCATCAATGGCTTACCCAAAGAAATACTTATCAACGACACCAAATAGGTGGAAGCCAACGTTTCAGCCCCACAGAAGAATGAAAAACAAACAATAACAATAGTAGAATGCTTACTGCCTACTTTCGTCAACACTGATGACTACCCCCGCACCATCTTTTTGTATTTTTTGTTTTTTTGATTATGTATATGTGTGCATATTCCAAATATCTTTCATATCCGCTTCATCATTAATACATTTTATTCAGAAAGCGATATATATAAGCATCTTCGTGCTTGTTTTCGTATCCTATATACTGTAATTCAGCTATATCAATTGTAAACATTGCAAATAAATATTGTTTAAACCAAAAACAATAACTGATATTTGTGTCCAATGTTTGCAACAGCATTGGTTGAGAAAGTTCATTAGGGTAACCTTGTCGGTGGTACAGGAACGAGGCCCTAACAAGGACATCGGTATAGTCGTTTGGATATTACAAAAAATCAATGTCCTGTGTAGAACCCTTGGCGGGTGGAATTCGATATAAGATTAGACCATAGTGATGCTGCCTGGGCAAAATTTCCTTGTATGGGGTATGCCTGTCTTCATTAGCCAAGTTGGAGCAGAACAGTCGGACATTAAATCCCTTTTCGTTTCATTTTATTTTAACATTTGCACCATACACCACTTATTTGAGAGGGGTCGAATTGGTGAATTGTTAGCAAATGTATGCTGTATCATAAGGTCTGTCATTAAGTCAAAGGCATGGTTTTGATTCCCCAGTTGCACATAACGAGGAATGGTGTTGTGTTTTCTGGGGTCCTTAGGTTTCCCCCACTGCTAAAGACACCTACGCGCATGTAAATTAATGAGATAAAATTAAACCATGTGTTAGTCGCGAAATGACCTAGTTTGTGTTGAATGGATGTTAAATCCATTTCTCTGTCTACCCCACCTGACCTCTTGTGCATATTATGCAGGATTTGGGGCAATGGCCGTGATCTGGTAACAGTTACAATGCAAATATAATACAGCATGGATCAAGTGCACAATTAAACAGATCAATGTATATCGCCCTGAAAACATGTTTTTAAGATTGATTTTTGCAGGGAGAATGCTGAAAGTTGTTATGTCAAACAACCACCGTGACATACATCTGCGCTTGATTCCTAATCATCCGATCTTTTCAAGTATTAATAATTTTCTTGTATGTTTACATTACAAAGTAAATAGAAATGGCATTTTATTTCTCATATCTAGGACACTGCTCATGGTTGCCACATTAAATAAACAATTTCACTTTCATATATTCCATAAAAGAGCATTGTGTGTTGGGGTGTGTTTTGGGGTTAGTTGGGGTCAGTAGCAGTAGGAGGAAACCAAAGTAAACCCTCGAGGTTTGACAGACAACCCTTCTCCTTGTCACGTACAAGCAGGGCATCAAAACCCCTCCACTTGATTTCTGCTGTTCTGCACCAACTGGGTTTATTATGACGAGCAGTCACACGTCAGAGTTGCGCTATGAGGGAAATTTTTCCCGAAAGTGGCACTACAGCCTACTCTTATATCAAAATTAAACTGCCAAGGGATCTTAAATCTGCACGGGAACTTAGTTTCTCCTCCTATTGTCAGGCTCTTAGTCCAGCACCACTGACAAGGTGGAACCATGTCGGTAAGGTTCACTCGACACAGACTAGGTCATTTTGGGACTAAAACATGGTTCAATTTTATTTCAAGAGAGAGAGAGAGAAATGGGGTTTAACGTCCACTCGACACAAACTAGGTCATTTTAGGACTAACATATGGTTTCATGTTATTTCAATAATTCGCTTGCGTGTAGGGGTCTTTAGCAGTGGGAGGAAACCGGAGTGCCCGGAGGAAACCCACGAGGTTGAAAAGGGCGCCCCTATCTCCATGCCACATACGCTCACACCACGACTCGAAAAAACAGCCGCAAGTCAGAGGTGACCGGCCAACTACAGGTCGAAGCGCGGCACTCTAGACCACTAGGCCACCCCAACCCCCTTTTTATTTCAATAATTCACTTGCGCGAAAGGGTGTTTAGCAGTGGAAGGAAACCAGAGGACCTGGAGAAAACCCATGAGGTTGGATAGGTGACCCTACTCCTTGTCAAGTACAATCGGGAATCAAAACCACGCCTGTTGACTCAATGACAGACCTTATGATATAGTGTGCACACGTTAATCATTTGGCCATCCACCCCCCCCCCCCTTAAAAACTGGGAAAATAGTACAAATATTCTTTTGAAAAAGACAGGCTGGTGAACTGTTGGAAGTGGAATCTGTGGTGTAAAGTTACTAATGCTATAACCATTAAATACCCAATTCTTTGATGTATCAAATATAACAGATTCTCAATATCTTCAGCAACTAACATATGTTGAGCAGAGTAATTCATGCTATCTATACTTCACTGAATACGTTCAGTAAATAACATATGTTTTACTGAATTAATTCATGCCTTCTTTCCTTCAAGGTGTGTTGTGTTTGCCAGTTGGTGTGATTGATGTTGCCATCTTGAATGACAACCTGTTGCTGGCAAAAATGATATAGGTGAATAAACAAAAGATTTTAATTTACATGGATGATGGAACAAGACTTGTTTAATTAAAGCTTCCAGTTTGTTTCTTGTCAGCCAGCCATGCACATCCGGCTTTATTCTCTTCACACGGTTCACTGATTACTGTATTTTTCCCCAACAGTATACCAAATTATTGAAGATTGCAAAATGTCTGATCAGGTAGGCCTGTAAATAATAATATGAACTGGAAGTGAGATCGGCTAACCTTCCCAGGTCATAAGCCTCGATGTCCGCCATACTTATTTCACAAATCGGAAACAAGTATGGCAGCTTAAGGGCGTTAATTTTTTTAATTATATTATTTCGGTATTTTTGTAACCGGAGTTCAGCTTTAAGGTAAAAATAAAATTGTTTGAGGTTATTATCTGATGAGTTAGTTTGATGATGGTGAAAGATCTACAAATTATTTATATATTTGGGTCAATGAAGTGGATAAGGCGGGCAACCTTGGAGTTTTTGTATTAACCGAGCTTATGTACAGGCATATATCCCATGAGAAATGTGGGGGGGGGGGAGGAGGGGGTTGAGGGGAACCATGAAGTTTTTGTATTAACCAGGCTTATGTACTGGTGTATATGTCATGAATAAAGGGGGAGTGGGGTTGAGGGGAAACTTGGGAGTTTATGAATCAATCACGCTTATGTACAGGCTTATATGTCATGCTGTGTGCTACGAGGTACTAGTTTTGTTGTGGTACGGAATGATCATCCCCTGTTCCGTGCCCGACATTCTGTCTTACACCACTTACAAGTGAAACCATGCTGCAAAAACGATATTACACACAAGCAATCTTTTCTTCACCCTTCACAAATCTTTGTTCCATAAACCCAGTCTAGAGAGCTGTTAAACATTCTGGAACCTGATATTGCATGGAGCAGGCTTTTCTGCCCCATTCACTTTCAGTCTTTGTCGTAGGAAAGCAATCTAGGGATAAATAATGCATCGAAGCTTTTCTGTGCCATTCACCTTCAACCATCTTTGTCCCCGAGCACCTCGCTAAATGTTCTGGGACCTAACATTTATTGGATTAACCAAACGTCTGTAATTTCAGTTTGCAAGTGGGATGAAATGACCTGAAATGCTTAGATACTGGTAGAACATTCAGTGACTTCATGTTCAAATATTTATTAACTTTAATATTATTGGATTAATTCCTCAGCATCTTCAGATTTACATTTCGTAGTTTTCTTAATTCGGTCATTTTCATATCCCACAAATCATAGTTGATGTTTAAGGTCAAGGGTACATCCCATGGAAGAGAAAACAAACACAGTTTCTAAATTCTAAAAATTCTTACACGCTTCATGGTTCAAGTATCGCAACTAACGCTATTAATAACAAGAAATAAATATTGATATTCTCACAAATCAACGACTTGTCGGGACAACGGACACACTTCACTAAAACTGTGATCAATTATTCAACGAGTAAGTCGATCGAGTAGAACATTTTTTCCATCATTTACCTAACCAGGAACAATGAACGTACTTCTGTGTATATTCCCGTGAGATTTTATTTTACAGGAATTTACTTGAAGTTAATTCAATTCAACTCGATACGGGTTACACAACGTTAATATCTTATCATTCATTAACTCAATTAAAGTGAAAGCTGGTTACATTCTAATATTAAAACCCTGCAGCAGAGGCAGATTGATAAAGATGTCCGTAGGTACTGAATCCCCAAAGAATAGGGTTAGGGTTGGGTCGAGGAATAGGGATTTAACATACAATCAACACAAACCATGTTACATATCACAAGTTTCTGGTTTTCTCAATCTATCCCTGGGTTAGGGGTAGCACTGGGTAAAGGAATAGAGTTTTAACTTTTAATGGACACAAACCATCTTTACATATCATGGGTTTCTGGTTCCGCATTATATCTCTTGGTTAGGGCCAGGAATAGGGTTTCTGGTTTACAGAAAATCCCTGCTTTATAACAATAATATCATATAGTTAATATGAAATGTCATAATATTACAGATAAAAGATTGATACAATTATTGTACAGAAGAGATTATGCGCTAAAAGCTATCTGGATCAATTATTTTAGAATCGAGAATCTGGAATTATGACAAGAGATAATTTAATATCGTCATTGTTCAAAACATAAAACAATTTCACACGATAATCCTGTTCATATATTAATTAAAACATATTGATGTAGAGTCAAGGTCGAGAGATTATCAAATTGTTACAGACACTGATCGTTGTTTATATCTAAATTATAATTTGTAATGATTATCAAATAATTACAGCTGATTGGAGAATGTCCAGGTTGATTCACAAAACAGTGGCTAGATGTATGCTTTAAATAATAATTTTTGTTATTGTGTCGAGTGTCAACCTCCCTCTCTTTGTCTATCTCTCTATCTTCCCCTCCCTATCTTTCCCTCTCTTGCTCCATCTCTCTATCCCCCACCTCCTTACCTCCTCTCTCTCTCTCTCTCTCTTGGTCACTCTATTCCCCCACCCCCTTGCCTTTCTACTGATTCATGAAATTTACACCTTGATCACGACAAACACTTGTTAATTTGCGGTAATATCTTCCCATGTTTTTACATCACAGCATCAATAATGTAATGAAATGTAATTTTAACGTCTTTCGTCCGGCTATCCAAGTCGCTAGAAGATTTATATATTATTACCCTAGTCTGTCAGCATTTCACCTTCCCTTAAATATTGTGGTGTTTTTTTCACTTCTCTGCATCATACAGAATTCTTGAGCCATATTAAACTTATATTATCTGTGCCTATCTATGGCTGGTTAGGCTAGGATATAAGGTCTACAACCACTACACCATTATAGCTTGATAAGACCGGAATGCACCACCCTACCAGTACTCCATTATAGCTGGGTAGACTGGGATGCACCACCCTACCAGTACTCCATTATAGATGGATAGACTGGGATGCACCACCCTACCAGTACTCCATTATAGCTGGATATACTGGGATGCACCACCCTACCAGTACTCCATTATATCTGGATAGATTGAGATGCACCACCCTACCAGTACTCCATAACAGCTGGGTAGACTGGGATGTACCACTCTACCAGTACTCCATAACAGCTGGGTAGACTGGGATGCACCACCCTACCAGTACTCCATTATAGCTGGGTAGACTGGGATGCACCACCCTACCAGTACTCCATAACAGCTGAGTAGACTGGGATGCACCACTCTACCAGTTGCGTAGACTGGGATGCACCACCCTACCAGTTGAAAAAACTGGGATGCACCACCCTACCAGTACTCCATAACAGCTGAGTAGACTGGGATGCACCACTCTACCAGTTGAGTAGACTGGGATGCAGTTGAATAGACTGGGATGCATCACGCTACTAGTTAATTAAACTGGGATGCACCACCAGGTGGCTAAACTGGGATACAGTCTCTTATTCAAGTTATTCACCCAGATTAAAGATCAAAAATACAAAAACGATCTGAAGTCGACTTCAAAGAAAATATTGTTTTGTTATCGTAATACAAAGCAGCAAACATAAAACAATAAGCATGAATATAATCAGAATATAACTACTAAAGGGTGCACTTGATATATTTAAGAATTAATATATACAAAATAGCACACTTAGTGGATATTCAGGAATTATCTCACTAGGAGATATTAGTAGATAGTCCAATTAACATATAATTACTATAATTTATTGTATATCCTAAGTGTATAAAATAAAGAGACCCTTGCGTAAGGTTTATTATTAACATGTATAATTTTCATATATTTATACTTCATGTAATACATTTGTTAGTCTTTGTGTAATATATGATATTTGTTATTCTTTGTGTAATATATGGTATTTGTTATTCTTCATGTAATATATATTTTATAAACCATATAATAAATGATATTTGTTATTATTCATATAATAAATATTTGTTATTATTCATATAATAGATGATATTTGTTATTCTTCATGTAATATTTGTTATTCTTCATGTAATATATATTTTATACACCATATAATAAATGATATTTGTTATTATTCATGTAATATATGATATTTGTTATTCTTCATGTAATATATGATATTCAATATAATATATGATATTTGTTTTACTCCCATTCCAAGCTTTATTTGACAATCATCAAAGAGGGTTTTTTCTGGGTCATCACGGTTCCCTGCCACTGCTAACAAGTCCTGCGTGCAATCATCAAAGCAAGTATTTTTCTGGGTCATGCGGTTGCCTGCCATTGCGTACAAATGGATTATTGAAATAAAACTGTACCATGTTTGGCCTGAAATGGTCCAGCTTGTGTTATGTGGATGTTGAACACCATTTATCGCTGTCTCTCCGAAGGGTTAAATTCCATCTCTGTATCGCGGATGATTTAATAATTTAAGAATGTCTGTCTCCAGGAAAGAAATAACCTTCCATTATCAACAACCCTATTCCCTAAACTAATATACACAAAACTTGTAATTGACACTTCCATCATATTTCTCTCTATGATTCCCTCAAGATTGTTTTCTCCACATGCATCTAACGAATTAAATCCAATCTATAACGATTGTTGAGTTTTACTGAGATCAACCGTGGCTGGTCAAATTTTGGGGCCTGCCACAATCTCAAGATAGTTTTCTGTGCATGCTTCTACAGAATTTATGCCAATCTATAATGATTGTTGAATTTCGTCAATATCAACAGTTGTTGGTCAAAATTGGTGCCTGCCCAAACCCTGCTGATGAAATAGGATATTCTATCTGGGTCCCCCATCCTCGTGGGTTTTCTCTGGGTCCTCTGGTTTCCCCCCACTGCCAAAGACCCCTACGTGCAAGCCAATTATTGAAATAAAATTAAATTAAAACCATATGTTAATTACGAAATGACCTAGTTTGTGTAGAGTGGATTTATATCCCATCTCTCTCTTTCTCTCTCTCTGGAAATGATACATCACAATGGTTTCATCTTAACTCGATACGATGACATGTTTTATGAATGCACGAGAGAATAAAAATATCCTTTTAAATTATTGAGATAAATTTGGAATGAAACACATGTGAAATATAAAAACTGTTGATATGATAAAACAGAATGACACAGACGGGGAATTGGGGTCTCTCGGGTCTAAATAAACAGAATACGGACAAAAAACAGCAATTAAATATTAGCTAATTGAAACATCATTACCAAGAATAACACCCTCTTGGGATCAGGACAACTTAGTTACAAGCGTTGCAAAGTTTCCCTGTTTACTTTACAAAGGGAATGAACGACCTTTATCAGGGATTCTATCAAAACAATTAAACAGCATGCAACATTATCCAGAGTCTGGATATATCTGGAATTATCTTCCATAGACCAAAAACCGTCATCAATATCATCTAATTTATAAGTGAATTTTTAGAACCAATTGATAAAAAAGATACCATTTTATTTATTAGATTATCTCTGTGTTCATCAGACCAGATGGGCAACACGGTATGCTGCTGTATTGAAAATTAAGAATTAAATAATAAGTTTGGATGAACAGGTGATTCTGATTATTTTGATTGGTCTGACACCCAATCGATGTCCGCTCTCCGTAATTACATCAGAGTTATTGTTATATAAATTATAATCTATTGTACAGTTTAATGTCCTACTGTTCTGCTTCAACTGGACTTTTGACATACGCCATACTGTGTACTAAGTGTGGAAATTTTGCCTACTCTTAGTTGGAAATGTAACTGTCACTGTTCCTTCAATGTGTACACGGGACCTTGGTTTTTTGTCCCATCTGAACAACTATATGCTGTCGCTTATAAGACTCTCCGTCCTACACCACTGGCAAGGGGGGGGGGGGCATCCAGCCGTACAGTTACTTAATTAGGCATGGTTAACCAACTCCATGCTACCCCGAATTTCCCCGCCTAATAATAAAAAAGTGTGTCATTTTATCTTTATTACAACGATATCCAGATATTTTTATTCAGGATATATCTGAATGGGTTTAGAGGAACCCTATCCCTCTAACATTTTAATTTTAGAATTACATTGTCAAAGTATTAAGGGAGAGAGAGAAATGGGGTTGAACATACACTCATCACAAACTAGATCATTTCGACACTAACATATGATTTGATTCCATTTTAATAATTTGCTTGTGCACGCACAGGTGTTTTCTTAGCCACGAGAGGAAACCGGGGAATTCGGAGAAAATGGACGAGATTGGACAGGCGACTCTACTCTGGGTCACGTACAAGAGTAGAATAGAAACCATGCCACTTGACTCAATGACAGACCATCAAACCCTGCCAAAATATTAAAAGAGTGAACGCTCTCTGCCAGTTTCTACATGTATTAATCTTAAATATCAATTTCTGTGTCCCAAACAATGAGGAATAGATCTATATAGACCACCTAATTTTTCCAAATATTTTGGAAGTCATAATTGTTCCTGTTGCTAGAGACAAGAAATAACATTAGGAATAATTTTGTAGTCTGCACCCTAATAAAACTATGAGCAAGAATTAGGATGGTTATCTCCCTTGCTATATAGATTTATTTGAACTGTATTACCAACAATATCAATACCTATCTGTTTCACAGAGGATTACGATGACTGTTTTCAACACGTGCAATCACACCATGCAATCATTGACTCAATGTCTAGTGCGTTGTTTCATAACACTTGCTCTTTCGAGCAGAAAGATGCCTTTTACTCATTTTAGTACCCATTTACACTAAATAGGAAATATTTATTACCTAAAAATACTTCAAACATCTTTATTTATTTTTCTAATACATAAAAAAAATGTTTTAGAATTTAATTTGTCTGAGGAAAAAGGTTAATATTTGTGACTTATTTAGTCGCATCGATGTCATCCTTATCAGTGATTGGTAGCAGTCTTGATAATATTCACTGATGATCAATGTGTGTATCAATGAGTGCATTATTCCACGACAAGATTTAGTGAAAGGGAGATAACTACTGCATGGTTATCTACACAATTTATGAAATGACATGGGTTTGACATACTATTGTTCTGCTATGACTTAATGAGGAAGGACATAGACAATGGGCCTCCAGTGTGCTATGAAGAAAATGTACCTGGACAGCAGGACCATGGCCTAGTCTTATATTGAATTCCAACTGATAATCAATCTTTTAGTAGCACATCATCGTGTACAAAGGAACTCGTTGTTCGCCCCATCCACATGACAAAAGATGTTTCATGCTTGCCCCTCTGTCATGCACCACAGAGAAGGGTGGGGGCCATGCCTGAAAATTCTGATGAATATGCAGGGATGAATTATGGGACCTCCCGGTTAGCTGCGAGTAAACATCTTACTCATAAATCCACTGCTCAGGGGGTTTGGGATGGCCTAGTTGTCTAGAGTGCCGCACTTCGACCTCTAGCTGGCCGGTCACTTCTGGCTTGCGGCTGTGGTTTCGATCCATGGTGTGAGCGTTTGTGGCATGGAGATAGTGGCGCCTTCTCAACCTCTTGGGTTTCCCTCTGGGCACTCCGGTTTCCTCCCACTGCTAAAAGACTCCTACCCCATTTCCCTCTCCTTTCCCTCACTGATTGCTCCTTAACGAATTTGTAAAAGAAGCCTTGAAAATTAGAAATTGAATGAAGAATAGGTAGTTGCGCTGTCTGAACAAAATTTTCCCCTTATCCTGTGGTCACTGACCACTTTCTTTAGGGTTACGGTGGACTACTCTGAAACTTTTGAAAAATGCTGTGTTCATGAAAAGCATGTAAATCCCCGATCTATCTATACATCTCTTTCCATATTCAGCGCACCATGATACGCCATAACCCAGATTACAGGTGGATTCTAAAGCTAAATCATCGTACAACATGTAGAAGGCTATATATATAGCCATACATAGGTTTTAGCCATACATAGTTTTTATTTAATTCTAGTCATACATAGTTTTCTCAAATAGTTCAACAATAATCATATCCAGTTATTCCAAATTATCTATTTGTCGTCTTAAAGTAAGATTGTTTTTGTTCATGAATACAATATTATTCAAACAGATATTTAATCAGAGTTCACATCTGGTAACATTAACACAAGTCGATATCCATAATCAGAGCGATTATTCCCAACTAATAAAAAAAACGGAATAACGTTAACACCCTGGGGGATACAGTCGAGAATAACCAACTGTTCATTAATACTAAGGGAAGGAACTTCTTCGTGTAAGATAACGCGACTACTGAATAATAATAAGCGTAACAATGATAACTATATAACTTTAATCTGGTTGAGTGAGAAAGATATCTATGAGCGATCGAATAAAATTAATTATTGACGATCGGATAGCGTTAAAACATCAGGAAGACAAAACGATTTTATCAGTCTCCTTTAATTAACATAAAAACAATCCATAAACATATAAACATATGTAATGCAAGAGCAAATTCTGCTTATTGCAGGTCTTTCTTTAGGCCTGAAATGTTATAAAAACTATTAATTAGACATTAATTAACTTATCCAGGCCATAATCAACTCTCGATGTCAAGGTTAGTCTGCGATATTTGTTGGATTATTGTCCAATTTGCTGCAAAACTTTCCTTCGTGATTAACGGTTAAAGTTTTGTCTTACCGACTTGATAATGATAATTTTGGCTAAGCAGAACTTTCATCCGCTTAGTTCTCGATTTATAGTGGTCAGTGGATCAATTTGACTGAAATTTTCAGTTACATTATGTAGTTTTTAACTATTTTAGTGAGAACTGCCAACTCGTTATCTAATCTCCCATAATGTTTCTTTAGAGTCTTATCAATTTATAAAAAAAAAACCTCACATCATCTACATATTTCTCGAACTCTAATATGTGAATTTATGAGGTATCAAAATTACATTTGTGTTGGTAAACTTACGGAGAGATAATCAATGGACGTTATTCAAAATGAAATTAAATAAAAAGGAGTTTAACGTCCTACTGTTCCGCTTTTATTGGGCTCATAAAGACGGGCATATGCCATACAGTGCGCTATGAGGGAAATTTTGCCTGTACAGCGGCACTACAGCCTAATCTTATATCGAATTCCAAACGCCAATTGATCTTTAACATACATGCGAATGTATACACAGGACCTTGGTTTTCATTCCATCCGAATGACTAGACACCTGTCCGTGTCAGGCCTTCAGTCCTGCAGGACGTTATTCAAGAATTGTACAATTAACAGAACACATATTTTGAATGGGAAACAAACACTGGTTTATTTTAGAAGCATAACGTTTCGACAAGTATCCTCTTATCGTTATCAAGCACAATGACATTTAGTAAACTTGAGTTAAATGACAACATCATATAGGTTTTAAGTGTTTTTGTTGTTTTTTTGTTTGTTTAATCTTTTACTATTTTTTGTTATTGTTTTTTAATCTCTTTAAAAGGCTTCATCTTTCAATTCTTATATAATCTCATATTTACCATATATTGTGCTAAATAACGTACAAGGTTACTTGTCGAAACGTCATATTTTTAGAATAAAATTAGGAATTGTTTCCCCATAAATATTGTTAATGTGTTTCCCAAACTCTAAATGCCACTTATAGAATAATTTCTAGATTAATATTAAACTATGATAGGCTGATTAATTTAATGCAAACAAAGGGAGAGTAGTAGCGAATGTCTGGTGTTATTCTAGCAGTCGACAGACGATTTCTCATCTTGTTTAAACCTGTTAAAACTGGTTCATATTGATCCCCCTCCTCAATACAAGACCTCCTTAAACTCCACGTTTCATACAACTAGTTTACAAAACAAAACGAAACAGTGTTTATAATGTCCTTATGTTTTGTACCAGATGAACTATGAAGGACATTTTGCCCCTACAGCAGCAATATGAACAAATCCTACATGTATATCCGATTCTAACTGCCAAGTGTCTTTTACTGGCAAACCTTGCAGATTTTCCGTCATGCACAACTGACAGGGAAAACCATCCTGGAACTTTCTCAGTCAATACAAGGAACGAACACGGAAAACGTCTTACTTGTTGAGCCACTGTGGCTCACTGAACTAGCATATAGTCATTATGAGACATGTTGGTGTACACTTTCTATATATACAGAGAGAGCGAGAGAAATGCAGGTTAATATCACTTCGGGACTAACACATGGTTCAATTTTATTAAGGTAACTCGTTTGCACAAAGAGGTCTTTAGAATTGAGAGGAAAACGAAGGACCAGGAGAAGACAGGCAACTCTACTCCTTATCACGTGCAACCTGGAAATCGAAACCACAGCAGTTGACTCAATGACAGTGCGTAATGATTTAATGTTTATACTTTAGATGATAAGGTCTGTAATTGACTCCAGGTGCATGGTTTGGTTTCCTGCTTGTATGTGATACAAAATATGGTGGTAGGTCGATCAAACCTCGTGGGTATTCTCTGTATTATCTGGGTCCTTCAATTTTTCTACCACTTCTAAGATTAAATCATCCGTTACTCCCAAAATGACCTTAAGTGGAGTTACTTTCCCCCTCTCTCTTTTATATATTTTAGATTTATGCGCTAGTTATTAATTTATTCTTCAACCTAGTGGGTTTCTTCTGTGTCCTCCAGTTTCCTTGTGCGGCTAAAGACCTGTACGTGCAAGCCAATTATTGAAATAAAACTGAACCACATATGTTGGTCCCAAAATGACCTAGTTCACGTCAAGTTGACGTTCAACTCTAACTGTTAGTTCATTCAGTAAATATTTTTTTTTAGAAAGTCGTACAAATCGATCCTAGTTACAGAAATTTATCACCATGGATCTAGATCTCTATTTGGTCCATTTTTATCTCCTTTCCATTTAACATAATAAAATTGAAACAAGTGGATTTTCTCTTTGGTCATTTTATTGCTAGTACAAATCACAACCATAAGCTTCCAGTTTTATTTAAAAGGAAACAGAAGGATGTTAAACTTTATTTCATTTATTTAAAAGGAAAACGAAAGAACATTAACAAGTCAAGTTTGTGATTCCAAGAAAAACTTAAAATTTGCTCTGTTATGAAATATCAAAGAGAGAGAGAAAGAAATAGGGTTTAACGTAGACTCAACACAAATAAGGTCATTTCGGGACTAACATATGGTTCAGTTTTATTTTAATAATAGTAGCGGTCTTTAATTAGCAGTGGGAGGAAACCGAAGAAAACCTATGAGGTTGGAAAGGCAACTCCACTTCTTGTCACGTACAAGTGGGGTAATCGAAAACAAGTCACTTGACAAAATAATAGACCACATCAACATTCAGTCCTATACCTCCCCCCCTCCCTCGACTTGATCATTCAGTCCCCTCCCTAAGATAAACAGAATCTATTTCAATATTCCTCCGTTAAACTTTATTCAGTGTAGGATAAAAATAAAATGTACTATTGCAGATTCCTCCATATTTATTTTACTAAGTGATTATCCACAGTTAAAATAGTTTCAATAATGGTTGATCAAGTAGGCGACTGATTGACATAAATGAGGTCAAAAATGAACGAAACTCGATGAACAAAGTAAAAACGGATTCTCCAAACATAGCGAGAAGAAATTCTTAATCAAAGTCAGTTGTGTCAGTTAATCAATGGTGCTATATTATCATCATCATGTGTAGGGATGTTTATAATAGTCAACTAAGGTTAGTCTCATGTGGTATAACTTCCTCCATTACAGCACCAACTGACCTAATGGTGTCAGGCATACGAGGGGGAGGGTGTGCTCTTATTTTAAATTGGACTCTAGGTTTTTTGTGCCTACCAAACAACAGGGAGAGAAAGAGAGAGAGAGAGAGAGATTTGTACAACAGCATTCACCATGTGACAGAGTGACTTTTTGCACTGTGCTTTGAGCAATCTTAGTGATAGAAACAATGCATTATAAATAGATCATCATCATTACAACCGCTTTTTACAAAAACTTTACTAGTGAGATTTAGTTTATAGATCTTGAGTCTGTTATGGATGTAAGACACATTCTGGGAGCCACGGTCGCCATGTGGGCAAGACGCTGGATCGCTAGTCTGGAGGTCGGGGGTTTGATCCCTGCATCGGTCTATTCATTTGGCCGAGACAAAAAAATATGGTCATTTGTATACATTGCCGTGCACGTAAAGGATCCTTTGGAAGTTGAAATTTGATATAAGAGTAGGTCGCAGTGCACACTGTGTGAACTAGCCTGTCTTCATTAGCCCAGACGGAGCAGAACATTAGGACGTTAAACCGCATTTCAATTACCACTCTCTCTAACCTCCTTTATATACTCTTTGTAAATTATATATCAACATCAAATACTACCCCATTAAATACTAAATACTACCCATTCAATACTAAATACCACCCCATTAAATACTAAATACCACCCCATTAAATAAATACCACCCCATTAAATACTAAATACCACCCCATTAAATACAAAATACCACCCCATTAAATACTAAATACCACCCCATAAAATACTAAATACCACCCCATTAAATACTAAATACCTCCCCATTAAATACCACCTAATTAAAATTCTTTTAAAAACTGGTAATTATGAAGTCATAACTAATTCCATTTTTAAAGATAATTGAAGTTTTTAAAATGATTGAAATGACCTTGAGACATTAAAACACAATTCATTCCTTTTTTTGTTCAACCCGATGGACTAGTGTTGGAAACTAGTGAACCAATACATTCTGTTAATATCAGCTAGCTGAATGACTTTCAACTGTGATGATCTAGGAATAGTCAAGCCATCAAACTGAGCTTCTACATAATCAATAGAATCACTACATTCCACACCGGATAAAGTCAGCTTTACTCTCTCAATATCAACATTCTCCTACCCGTCAACATCAGCTTAACCTCCGAGTCCAATAATACCATTCACTTCATAAACCTTAGTATTGTAATATCAACGTTTCTTTTTTACATATTAATAATTTAACTTTTTACATATTTACAATAAATACAGCTGCTACATATATATTTTCATCAATAATTATTAAAAGGAGAATTCTGTGTGTGATGTGAAAACAGTTGTGAAGTTTTGATGATATTATGTTTGTAGAATATGAGAGACAGAGGAGGTCCAGGGGCTACAGGAACCAAGGGCTAACATCTCCCCTCTTACTCTGTGCCCCTTTTATTCTACACTGTAAAAAATGAAAGTGCGAAGGAGATCCAGGGGCAGTGGCTAATATCTCCCCTCTTACTCTGTGCCACTTTTTTTTTCCCTATACTGTAAAAAATGAAAGTGCTGCATGAGCAGGTCCAGGTGCAGTGGCTAATATCTCTCCTCCTACTTTGTGTCCCTTTTTTTTTATCTACACTGTAAAAAATGAAATGAAATGGGGTTTAACGACCTACTGATCTGATCCTAACCTGGGCTAATGAAGATGGGCTTACATCATACAGTGTGCTACGAGGGAAAGTTTGCCTGGGCAGCGGCGCTACGGCCTACTCTTATATGGAATTCCAACTGTCAAGGGATCTTTTACGTGCACCCCAATGTGTACACTCACTTCTATATCATTTTCTTTCTTCTATTAAAGTTCTCAAACCATCTGGGGGGAGGGAGGGAGGGAGCCATATAGGGGAGGGGGTATATATAGGTAGGGACGTA
Organism: Patella caerulea; assembly: GCA_036850965.1. Classification (NCBI taxonomy): domain Eukaryota; kingdom Metazoa; phylum Mollusca; class Gastropoda; family Patellidae; genus Patella; species Patella caerulea. Next base: position 60,640,980 of record JAZGQO010000006.1, on the reverse strand, counting down.
ACCATATTGGGCAGTGGAGCCTGTGTAATAACAAGGCAGTGGATTTTTTTCTAAATCCTACACATGCATGTGTCTGAAAGTAGACTGCACTGATGTTCATCTCTTACATTACGCTCTCCTACCTTTCATTTGATACTAGAGCTTATTCTACTACATCATTAACTAACACAGTTCATCACGTGCATTTTGCATACCGATAGTTCATTTTCCAATCACGCTATTTTACCGACATTTTGCCTAATAGTTTGGATGCAGCTATGGCGCCAGCAGGGTAAGCTTACTCTTCTGTTACCACTGTTTGTTGTGTATCTTGTACACGGGGAGCAGTCCATTTACTGATTCCACTATTTTGCCTATAACGTTTTTAATACTTCGAATTCTGTCTAATGGTTTGAATTGTTCGTACTTGGTTTTATTTTATTTAGTGATACGACAATCGCCCCTAGTCTAGAACACTGGCATAGGCTGTGCAGAACTTTCAAGATTTTTAGCAGATAGCGAAATATTCAGATGCAACTATAAAATGAAATGTTTAATTCATTCGTCTAAAAAAGGTCCAATGTTTTGTGTTGGTCAGAGCTTCCATTCATTAACCCTTAACTGGTCAACGTCATTTTGACGTTATGACGTCAAGTGGTCAGGCTAAAAAATAACTAACGTGAAATATTTTGTATGCCTATTATAATCGACTACTGTCGAATAATTATAAGTGATAGAGTCTTGACACAAATAAAAAAGTTGAAGAGGATAAGTTGATCTATAATTTGCATATCATATTAAATCAATTTCATTAGAAATATCTTCTTCAGAATCGGCGTAATCGATATAATCCGAGTCAGAATCATACATAGGCATTTCAATGACTTTGAGGGTCTATAACATTCCCGACATCGTTAAATTACTTTTTTTGTCAAAAAATGTTGAACGAAGACATGTTTTTCTCAATGTTATTGACAAGACAAGTTCCTGTCTGAGATGCATGCGTGGCGATATCAATTAAATACGAAACTAAATACTCAAATGCGGCTTATAAAAAAAGTTCTTGATATGGACGCAAATATGCGACCGTGACCACTTTTGGATATAACGTCGTGGTGCAAATATGCGACCCTGACCGGTTAAGGGTTAATGATACTGACGCAGGCAATCATTTAAAATGCCAACTCTTCTTAAAGTCTATAATAAGATGTTCACGTACAGTGTCTGCAATTCTCTGTTCCATTATCAAAGGAGTTAAAATCACTAAAATTTGGGACCTAAAAATTGACCCAAATATAAAAATGTAATCTGTATTTTGTCTTAAATATCACAACATCAATGTTGATTTGAATTGACAAATAATTTGCGTTTTCAATTAGCTACTTCACAAATCTCTGTAATTTATAGCATGTAGCTTGACATCATTAATCCACTAGGTGCAGAAAAGTAGGACTCACTATAACCTGTAGCATTTACTATTTTTAGTGACAATGAAATATAAGGCATAATATAAGAGGAACACAAAAGACGTCTGCAAAAACATATTACGGCAGCACCGACAAATCATAAACAAAACCATATTGATTAGCCGCAAGTTGCAATTACGGAAGTTTTACTGCTACCATTAATATTTAATGTTTAATAACGTCCTTAAATCCATTCAAAAGGCGTCAGGAAAAGTATTCTATGGGAATATCCGAGGAACGCATCGAAATCAATATTCAAGAGTCAATTACGATAATAACTCAGCAAACTTTCTCAAAGACACCTTAAATATTTAACTTTTAGATCAATAATGTGTCGGAGATATCTCTCATTTCCTAAAATCAATTCCGTCAAAAGGAAAAGTCTTAATAATACTTCAACATTCAATATGAAAACTTCTTTCATTCAATGCCGAAGTCCAGAAATTATTAGAACGAGAGCTGTTTGTGTCTTAATGCTAAAATTAAATCTGGTAATCAAAATTGTTCCAAATGTCTTAAAGAGGAATTGTCAGCTTCGATCGTAAGTTTTGTTGAGTCAAGCAGCGTGGATTCAATTACAAGCATGTATGTGACTAAACGTAGGGACGCCTGTCTAATAACCTTGTGAGTTTTCTTTCGGTCGTTTGCTTTTCTTACAAAGAGAGAGAAATGGGGGTTATCGTCCACTTGACACAAACCAGGTCATTTCGGGACTAACATATGTTTCAATTTTATTTCAATAATGAAGGGGTTTTTAGCAGTGGGAGGAAACCGAAGGACCCACATCGGAGAATTAACCGTTGAAAATGATGGTAATGGGGGCACCACACAATGTCTGTTTTGTTAAATGCTAAATTAAAAATAATTCATTAGTCTGCTCATAATGTTACCTGTTTTACAAGAGAGAGACAGAGAAAGAGAGAGAGAGAGAGAGAGAGAGAGAGAGATGGGTTTAACTTCACTGACACAAACTAGGTCATTTCGGGACTAACATATTGGCCTAATTTTATTTCAATCATTCGCTTGCGCATAGGGGTCTTTAGCAGTGGGAGGAAACCGGAGTACCCAGAGAAAACCCACGAGGTTGGACAGGCGACCCTACACCTTGCCACGTACAACTGGGGATTCGAAACCATGCTACCTGTTTTATCACACAATTAAAAATACATAATGCAAGCTAGAGCTATATCTTCCTTTAGGCCTGAAATGTTATTCAAATTATCAATTAAACATTCTTATCCAGATTATAATCAACTGTTGAAGTCATTATTAGCCTACAATATTTACTGGATTAAAATCCGATCTGCTCACTGATGCTTAAATCAAAAACTGGATAATCAAGACTATGTTTTTTATCCCACCAACTTTAGTAATGATGATAGAGGCTACGCCTAAAATTCAGTTGCTAAATTCTCGTTTCAGAGTGAATCAATTGGACTGAAATTTTCAACAAATTGCTTTTACATGATGAGCTGGACTTTAGTCTTGAATACTGTGCCAAACCGTGTCTTTAACCAATTCTGTTTTTATTAATAAAAACTAAGAATATCTGGAAGAACTGAGATAAATACGAGGTGAATAATTTGAAAGAATTCAATATCAGGGTTTCTTAAAATCTCATGTATCATTATTTCCAATTCTTGACGTCTCTCGTTCATTTCATCTCTCTCGAGTCTCTTGTTCATTTCATTTCTCTCTCCTAACGATTTTAAAATTAAAAATAAAGAAATAGACTCCCGTTTAATGTCTTGTGAATTTTAGCCAAATTTTTTTATCTTTTATCATAATATGATGAAGTTAGATAATTTTGCAGTTAAGGCGCTGATCGCCAGGGCCAGACAAGGAAAGGTGTCTAGTCGTTTGGATGGGATCAGAAACCAAGGTCCTTTGTACACATTGGTGTGCACGTAAAAGATCCCTTGGCAGTTGGAATTTGATAGGCAAAATTTCCCTCATAGCACACTATATGGCGTATACCCATCTTCATTAACACAGTTTAGGAGCAGAACAGTAGGACGTTAAACCCTCTTTCATTTCATTTCATTTCTCTGGTTGTGACTTAGAATCTCTTGCAAACATTTTTTTTGAGAATCTCTTTCTTCTGGTTCGGCACGACATATAAACAGATGAATTTCATACATTATTATTTTGTCCATCGCCATGGGATTACAGAAATGAGGGAAATTTGTAATTTCAACTGTCAAGGATCTTTAAAATGCACGTCAATGTGTACCTGGAACCTCAGTTTTTTATCAAATCTGCTGGACTAGACAGTAGTTCTCGTTGGGCCCTTAATCCTAATCCTGGCACTGACAAGGTGAATATTAATCTCAGAGAGAGAGAGAGAGAGAGAGAGAGAGGTGGGGTTTAACATCCACTCCACACAAATCAACCAGGCCATTTTGGGGTAGGCCTACTGTATTTTGCATGGCGCTTCTATTCTCTAGTGATAAGAAAGGAAACCCAGTCAGTACAATATTTCTATAATAAATTTTTTCTGTCAAATGTTGAGATCAAAAGAAAACACGTTGTTTGTTTAATTGAGTTTTTCTGTGCGGTATAAACAGATGATATTGATATTAGATAGTTCCAAGTTAGTTATATCCTTTCAAGATTATTGTATATTGGAGGTTGGGTAGTCGAATGGTTAAAGCATGTGCATTGCATCATAAGGTCTTCATAGAGTAAAATGGAATCGTTTTGATGCCCAGCTTGTACAAGATTATTGTACAATAGGGGGGGTGGGGAAGTCGAATGATTAACCTGTGCATTGCATCATAAGGCCTGTCATAAATGTAAGGTTTATCATGTTGGAGGCTATATATTTTTGAGGGCCCTCTTTCACAGGGTTTGGGTGGGGGGTGTGTCTTTATTGATTGATTTTTATGCCAATGCAATGACTGCATTCTCATTAAGTAATGGATTCGACAGTAACAGTGTATAGAAAATGATTGAGTCGGACTCAGGGCCCTTTCCCTTGGCCAGAGAGGCCCTTTGTCAGTAGTGGGGCCCTTTTTCTGTCTTTAAGGCCCCCTTAACAAGGCAACATTTTCATTTTTCTCATCGGTTTTAGCATTTTTCTCCCGTTTTATTTTTACAATTTCTTTGATTTTTTTCGAGAGGAGGCTGGTGCCTCCAGCGCCTCACCTATAAAACGCTTTTGGTCATGGAGTGAAATGGTATGGTTTTGATTCCCTGCTTCTACGAGAAAGAAGTAGAGGCGCCTGTCCATCTTTGTGGACTTTCTCTCGTTTCTCCACTTTCCTTTCACTGCTACTATTGAATTATTAAAATAAAACTGGACCATGTTTTTATTCCAAAATGAACACAGTTGTGTCATTGTACATCCATGAACACCACTGTACTGACAAAATGTTCCTCATGCAGTTGCTTCTATCATACACATAACCATGGTTATAGACATTGATCCAAATAAAAAAATAGAGACAGGAGTCGGGTTAAAAATCAACTCTACACAAACTATGTCATTTCAGGACTAACACATGGTTCAATTTTACTTCATGATTTAATCATAAAGTGGATAATCGCGACGATGTTTTTATCATACCGATTTTAGTAATGTTGATCAAGGCCGGGACGAACATTCAATCCCTAAAATCAGATTGGATCAATTTGACTTAAATTTTCAGCCAATTCCCTTTACATTATCTAGTTATTAACTATTAAAGTAAAAACGGTCAGCTCTTTATCTAATCTCCCATAATGCATCAATAAGTAAATGAATCAATAACCCATGTTTACCATGTGAAGTTATAGAGGGATAAATAGTTGCCAATGTTCAAGATAACAGTAAGTACAAAAGTTTGAACTGTTATCGAGTCTTTACATTAAAGATCATTATGGGAGATAAGATAAAGAGTTGGCAGTTCTCACTGTGGGAGGAAACCAGAGTGCCCAGAGGAAACTCACGAGATTGAGAAAGCGCTCCTATCTCCATGCCACATGCACTCACAACAGGGATGGAAACCACAGCCGCAAGTCAGAGATGACCGGCCAGCTAGAGGTCGAAGCGCGGCACTCTAGACCACTAGGCACTCCCAACCCCCTAATTTATATAAAATTTCAGGCCTAAAGAAAGATCTGTAATAGGCAGATTTAGCTCTTGCATAATTCATGTATGTATTCAATGATCAGTAGAATCAAACGCTGAAAAACAACAAATTATTTGGGCTTGTATCCAGACTTATTGATGCTTTGAATCTATTCAAGATTTGAATTTGTAGGTTATTTAATGTCATGAGTTGATTTTAGAATTAACCCATGAGAGGATATTGATTTTCAACTGAGCACGACGAGGCGAGGTGTTTCACTTCACGCTAAATTTAAATAATCCACCCACAAGATGAATGGCCGTCTGTCCATTAAGTTGACTCCCCTGAGAATTATATCACGTTTATGGTCACATGGTCAAGGAGAGCTGTGTTCTGACTTTATTAACAGGCTAGAGAAGGTAATGAATAATTATTCATAGTGCATAAGAAGAGATTATTGCCATCAGGAATTGAATTTAATCAGGAATTAAATGTAATCAAGAATTGAATATCATCAAGAATTGAAAATAATTAATAATTGAATATAATCAAGAAATTAAATGTAATCAGGAATTAAGTGTAATCAAAAAAACTGAATATAATCCAGAATTGAAAATAATCAAGAATTGGAAATAATCAAGAATTGAATATTATCAACAAACTATTGCCATCAGGAATTAAATGCAATCAATAATTAAAAGTTATTAAGAAATTAATGTAAATCAAGAACGGTGTCATATTGAGTGTGTGTTACAGAAAATAAACTGTGTTATTTAATTATTAGTCTGTGTTATATTTAGTATGGTCTATATAGATTATGGTATATTTAGTGTGGTATATAGAATACAAATTATGGTATATTTTGTATGGTCTTATAAAGACTATGGTTTATTTAGTCAGTTCTATGGGGTATATAAACCATGGTATATTAAAGTGAGGTCTATAGTATCTAAACTATGGGATATTTGTTATGGTCTGTATGGTACATTTAGTATGGCCTATGGTCTATAAACCATGGTATATTAAGTGTAGTATATAACTATGGTATATTAAGTGTGATATATAGTATGTAAACTATGGTAAATTTATTGTGGCCTATAGTATATAGTATATTTTATAGTGTGGTTGATAGTATATTAACTATGGTATATTTAGTGTGGTTTATTCAACTATGGTATATTTAGTGTGGTCTGTACAATATAAACTATGGTATATTAAGTGATATCTACTGGTGTTATTATATTAATGTGTATGAGATATTACACAGTGGGATATAAATAATAGAGTTTAACCACACACTAATAATTATATATACCCAACCAGATAATGGCCTTAATTATATGTTTTTATTTAGGATAGTCCGTCCGCGTACAGACTAAAGACATAAATACAATAATACCATCTCAAACCAGACATATTAATTCTATAATCAAATAATTCAGTCGAAACAAAATTTTTGCATTTTTGGAGGGTTTTCTTGTAGTTTTGGTGGATAATATTGGATAACCAGGACACACAACACAGAGCAAGTGTATTTTACTGATATACAACCTATGTTATAGCGAGTCCACTATACTGTTATACAAGAAGTGTTATAGCGAGTCCCCTATATACTGATATACAACCTATATTATAGAGGGTCCCCTAATTATTACACTGATATAAAACCTGTATTCTAGTGAGTCTCCTAAACCCCCTGTAACCCCTATAGTACCCTATATATTAGACAGGGGAACCTGTTACAGAAGTACACACTATCTAATATTATTATTATCTTACCTCGATATTCAACGAAGAGACACCACTAGGACCAGTAGTAAATAGGGGCACTATAGTATTGAGAGGGTCACACGACATAGTATTGTGAGGAATAGCATGGAATTAAATGAGGGGCACCATAGAATTGAGAAAGCGCACACATGGTATTGAGAGGGGCACCAATGTGTTCAGTGAGGGGCACCATTGCATAGAAAAGGCCACACATGGTATTGAGAGGGGTACACATAGTAAGAGAGCGGCACATACAGTATTGAGAGTGGCATCATAGTTTAGAGTGTGACACAATTTTTCCGCTAGCGATAGGGGCGGGCCGGTATCACCACAGCTAAGAGAAGGACAGTATGGAGTTAACACAGGGTACCTGAGTTGATACAGGGGCACCACGATGTTAACAGAGTTAAAAGCAGGGCACCATGGAGTTGACAGAGAGTTAGATAAAAAAAATCATCTGTCAACACTCCTTGTTTCCAGATGAAATTTTGTCCCATTTGGTTCAGCGCTTCAAGTGCGATTGTAAATCTATAGAAAACTGACAATATTTTTCATCAAAACAACGATTGATTATTGTTATTCATAATATTTCTGCCACACCCAATTACAATTAAGCATATAATCCTACTTGGAACGGGAATAAATCATCGTATTTAAAATCGAGGCGTTAAGCCGTTACTAAGACCGCCATCTTTTTTTAGACCAGAGATGTCTAGTGCTTTCAACATGAAGGCGGGGGCTAAATATAAGGCTTTATAACATCAATCAAAAACGCAAAAACTAAATGACATCCACGTGAATTTTAATGGCGGTGAATGTTGAACAAAAATATGGCTTCAGTAATTTAAATGCGAATATTGGCCTCTGTAAGTTTAATTAGTGATAATAGTATTAACTTATCTTATTTTGAAAATGTTATATGCATTAATAAAGAAATTGAATTTGCAACTTGGAACTAAAGGCCTCAAATCGTAGCTAAAAACAACACATCAGTATATCTCAACGTTTTTAGCTACGTTCTCATAGCTAACAGAGAGTCACTGTAGAGTTGATGTAAGGCGCACCTGTAGAGTTAACAAAGGGGCACCATAGGGTGAAAGGAGGGCATCATACAGTTAACAACAGGGCATCATACGGTTAGCAGCATAGATTCAACAGCAGGACATCCTAGAGCTAACAGCGAGGCACCCTGGGGTTCACAGTGTCAAACCATATTGTTAAAAGCAGGACACCATGGGGTTAACAATGTGACATCATTGAGTTAACAGAGGGGCACCATGAGTTAATAAAGCAGCACTATAGAGTTCACAGAAAGGCACCAAGGGGTTAACAGAGGGGCATTATGAGTTATCAGAGGGGCATTATTAGTTAACAGAGGGGCATTATAAGTTAACAGTGCACTGAATAGAGATACATGTACCTTAGGTATTAGGCATGCCACAGTAGTCTAAGGACACCAGGGTGGTCAGGTGACACCAGACTCAATTTAGTGATCGGTTTACCAAGATGATCCGGACATATCCTAATCCTGAGAGAGCGCCATAGAGATTGAGGGAAAGGGTCGGATCATTTTAATTTTTAACGAAAAAAAATATCGTCCTGATCAGGGATGCGAAATAGAGGGAGTTGGGGGCTACCAAAGTACATACAGTTTTATAAGACTCCAGGTTGATCTGGGTTATGGAGGGAGAAGGAGGAATAGAGCACCATGTAGATATGGGGTTGATATAACAATGCCAAGCAGAACACCACGGCTATACACCAAGGATATACGGAAAGTCTACAACTCAACAGAGTATTGTCACATGCCTTTATAAAAATCACACCAATCATGCAGTTTGAAATAAAAAACACTCTTACCTTCACTTATATCATCCATTACTAATAATCCACAGGCGGTGAGAGTTCGATCATGAAACACAACAGTAACATACACTCCAAATTCTTTATACACAACAATATCCGCTACACAGGACAACTTTATTCTATATAACGATACCTAATAGTACTCACAGTATGACTGCTATGAAGCACAAATGTTGCATATCACAGTTCACAATGCATACAATCATAAATTATTGTTTATTCATCACCTTTGAATGTTAATCATCGTAAACTATTGAACTTATTAAACAACATGTGTTCCAATATTTACAAAAGTCACCGCAATAATCTATGCAAAAATTTTTGTCAAACTTTTTCACTGAAATCCAATAAACAACTTGTAAAAGTTTTTCTCTCAAACACATAGATAAGCTTAACTGCAGCCGAAGCCTTGCATAAAACTAATTTCACAACACATAAACACAATATATATATTCCATTGCAGATTGAGTATACGACATGTAGGTTTCACACATTCACAAAGCCATGTAATTATGCAGGGTATTAACACCAATTGAAGCTGGCTACAGGACACAAGCTAAATTAGATCACATCAAATATTTTATATATACCATACATTTACCAAATTATACTCACTCACTTTTTTCTCTCTCTCTCTTTCTTGCTCTTTCTCACTCACTCACTCAAATCTTCAATTCTTACATAATGTATATACAGTAAATCTTTCTCCCTCTCTCCCACCTTCTCAATTCTTAAACGATTCTGTCCTTATTTCTAGAGAAAAAAGTAGGGTCTTTATAATCAATCCCTTAAGCTTTTAGTTTAGATACACCAGTACCACCCTCTATCCTTTTCAAGCAAGTATACAGAAAGACAGCTGTTCGAACAGGAACTATAAACAATATTCAGGGCCCTGTTTCTTGAAATTTTAACGAAAGATAAAATCAAAATTTAAGTATAAAAATTATGCAAGCCTACTGTACAATTCTACTTCCAACTTTATGGGGAGGTGCGGGGATTCTTCAGATGAATATGTATATATATTGTAAAGTGTCCTTAAACATACATTATGGAAGAGCAAAAACTGACTTTTGTTGGTCTTCATTTGAGCCTCAGGTGTCATAGAAATTATAAATTAGATCTTTATTTAAACAACAAGCCTAATATGAACTCTGTAGACCCACGGATGGCTTGGATTGGGCTCGGATTAAAACAGGATTTCGTCGACTGATTTAATCACTATGGCGTCGTGGGTGGGGTTTCTCTGTGACGTTGACGTCATCATATTTCCGGAAATTATTCATAAAAGACAGTGATGACCGAGGCTATACACAAGCTTCACTAGATACCGTTTAAACATTACTTGATGATCGAGACTATGTAGGTGGAGTTAATGCCTGTCAATCAACAATCAGCAAGGGTGTCGATGGAAGTAACTACCATTTCTAGTAAAAAAATTATAGTGGTAACAACTTTGTTTAGGATAAAGTAATTTGACTGAAATTTTCAATATATTCTTGTTTCAACATCTATTTTTGAACTTTTATAGCAAGAATGGCTAACTCCTTGTCAAAATCTCCCATAAAGTATCTTTAATCAAAACGAAGTGAAATCAGGTTCATAGAGAGAGCAATAGGGTTTAACGTCCACTCAACAGAAACTAGGTCATTTCAGGACTAACATGGTTCAATTCTATTTCAATAAAACCCATGAGGTTGAACAGGCAACCCTACTCCTTGTTATGTACAATCAGAGAATGACAGACCTTGTGGTACAGAGTGAACGTTGACCATTCAATCCTCCGGAATAGGTTTATAACGTCCTAATTATCTGCCCTGACTGAGCTAATGACAGAGCTAATGCATGAACCATGCAGTGTCTTATCATGACTGAATATTTGCACGGACATTGGCGCTACAGCCTACACTTGTTTCAAATTCCAACTGTATATCAATGTAAACATGATCTTTGTACCATCAGAATGACATTGTTCCTCGCCAGACCCTCTGTCCAACAACATGGATGAAGCCAACACCAGGAGTAAATCAATCTCGTTCCCAGTGGCAGCCGCCGAGCCCAGAGGCAGCCGCCGAACTGAAGGCCTCTGGCACATTAGACTGTCCATTTTTTCCAATTTTTTCCAAACCTAAGCCCCGCCCATTCTGTCCTCTGATTGGTCAATGTTTTTGGGTCAATTTCTCGAAAACTACAGGTCGTATCGTCATTTCATTTGTTGTAAAATGATCATTGAGTCAAAGTCAACTCGCTGACATAAAAAATTGGATCCTAAATGAACAAATTCAAGTTTTTGTACAGATCTATTTTTCTACGCGTGGGTATATATTTAAGTGTCAACTCGCTGACATAAAAAAATTGGATCCTAAACGAACAAATTCAAGTTTTTGTAAAGATCTATTTTTCTACGTGTGGATATATATTTAAGTGATTCGGTCATCCAGGCACGTAAAATCAGGGGCGTACGACGCAAATAAACGAGAAATTTCGTGCGTAGGAATTATATGTCACCTTCCGGGAAAATGGCTACCACGATTCACCAGAGAAATTTCTTCAAAAATTTATCTGGTTTCGAGATTGGGAGTAAATCAGATGTCTCCTGGTTAGGGAGTAAGAACCTTACTCACTGAGCCACTGCAGCAGTTTCTGTGCCTTCAACTAGTTAGCTTTATGGATGATACAGCCCAGTCAGCTTAGTGGATAATACAGCCATGTGAAAGAGTACAATATACACATTGTAAATAATTATTCAATCTGTTTAGTAATTTATGGGCCCTCAAACTCATTTATTCTCTATAAATTATTCATTATTCAATCCAACACAGTGCATGTGTGTATATATCTTCTATTCAAAACTTAACAGCACATGTGTGTATATATCTTATATTCAAAACATAACAGCACACATGTGTGTATATATCTTATATTCAAAACATAACAGCACTTGTGTATATATCTTATATTCAAAACATAACAGCACGTGTGTATATATCTTACATTCAAACCATAACAGCACATGTGTACGTGTATATATCTTATATTCAAAACATAACAGCACATATGTATGTGTATATCTTATATTCAAAATATAACAGCACATGTACCTGAATGTATCATTACGTGTACATGTGTAGCCCTCCTGGTATATGTATCTTATATTCAAAACATGTATATCATATATTCAATACATACATAACAGTACAATATGTGTATGTGGGCTATCAATATCAATTGGAAGATTTTTTATTCTGCAAGTTATCTAAATAATGTGTTTTTGCTTTCTTTGTATTTTGTAGTAGTTGTAATAAATGTAATTTGCTTTCCATTTTTGAAATTATTCTCTTTAAATTAAAACATGCAGGAAGATGGAACCACACATAATTGAAACAACACACAGACATTGTAAGCTAAACAATTCTACAAATAATAAATGAAACTTGATCAAGCATGCAAAATGCAGACAAATTCACAATTCCAGGTCTGTAATGACGCAGGCTTCAATTCTTTTATAGAGTGAAAAAATGAGGACTCAAAACAAAAGAAAAAAAAGTGTTGATATTCAATAATGTAAAAGTTTTCACAAACATATTGTGCTAGTTGCACGTGGGTGGATGGTCGAATGATTAGCGTGCGCGTGCTATATCCTACCGCTTGCTATAGAGTCAACTGGCGTGATTTAGAATCCCTGGTTGTACGTGGCAAGGAAGCCCTGGAGAAAACCCACGAGATTAGGCAGGCAACCCTACTCCTTGTCATGTACACCAGTTGACTCAATGACAGGCTTTATGATATATACGTGCTCTATAACCATTCAGTCACCTCCCCCTCCTAGTTAGCAAGCCAGCCACTAACTCATTGAGTCACCACAGCTCCAATATGCTGGGGGTTGGGTGGCCGAATGATTAATGCATGCCCATTTGATCACAAGGTCTTATCAATGAGTCAAGTATTGCTTGTACGTGTCAAGGAGTCAGGTTGCGTGTTGGATCATTAACATGTACAGAAAGTAACCACACAGCCAGTTTTTCTGCATTATCGTGGCCAATGAGGGGTTGGGATGGCCGCGTGGTCTAGAGTGCCACACTTCGACCTCTAGCTGGTCGGTCACCTTTGGCTTGCAGCTGTGCTTTCGATCCCGGTGTGAGCATATGTGGCATGGAGATAGGGGCGCCTTCTCAACCTCAAGGGTTTCCTCCCGGCACTTCAGTTTCCTCCCACAACAAAGACCCCTGCGCGTGCGCTAAGATAATGAAAAATAAGACTTGTATGCGATATCACCTTCAGTGGGAGCGGATGTTAAACGCCAAGAACAACAATAATGGAAGTGGACATCACCCTACACCAAATGAACGTATACAGACAGTTATTGACCATACATTCTGCTATATCTAGGGCTGGGTATCGATAGTGATTTTTACTATCGATATCAGCAATGAAATAACATCGAAAACAAACTTATTTTCACGGTCGTCATCAAGACTGGATACAGTGTAAGTTCAAAGTTCAAAACCATACGAAGTTGCGAAAGATCGTTTGATCCTGTCTAAAACCCAATAAGTGCTTCCACAGAGCACTTTTAGCTTTGCCCGGAAAATCAACAAGCGTTTTGTCGTCCATGTGTGCTATTTATTGTACCGGGTACTCTATTACTGAGGCACACGTACAGAAATAGTGAACTGTACAGACGAATTCTGAAGCTTGCTAAGGGAAATAACTCTAACTTTATTTAGACATCCGGGTATCTCCGATTTAGCGATATTGAACAATAATTTCTTCAAAACTAAAAAAATGTTTCAATGAGAGTGAGTTTATGAAAACGGCTATTCAATGAGCAGTCACAATTTTGTTATGTGTTACATTGATACTTGATAGTAATTAAAGTGAGCAGTGTATTATGATTAACTGAACGAAAACATTGACATTTCAGACGCAAGAAAAATAGACAAAGAGCGATAATCTATAGCAACCCACCGCTATCGATAGTGCTTTTCTGGGCCGTCCAATCGATCCTATCAATTTATATCGATATTTTACCCAGCCCTAGCTATATCATTCTATTTTCTAAAATACAGATATCAAAATTATCAATATCCATTGACACTCTCCGTCTTTAATGTCCAGACAACACAGACTAGGTTATTTTGGGACTAACATATCATTCAATTTTTTCAATAATGTACTTTTGTGTAGAGGTCTTTCCGGAGGACCCAGAGAAAACCAATAAGGTTGGACGGCAACCCTTCTCCTTGTAACGTTCATGCAGGGAATCGAAACTACTTGACTCCAACAAAAATTCTTGATTGATAAACAACTCAAACTGAACAATACATAACACTTTTCACACAATGAGCGTAAACTACAAATTCCTTGTCCGCTAAAAAACGAATGATGATATCCAATCAAATGTCCTGATCCGCAGAACTTCTCTTGAAAAATCCTTGAGTGGTTTTTACCAATTGAGCACATTAAAAAAATAAAACACACAAATGGAAAACAATCACTGGTTTATACACATATAGCACGACGTTTTGACAAGTGTTTAACGACAATAAAAGTAACACTTGTTGAAACGTTGTGCTATATGTGTATAAATTGTTGTCCAGATCAACTGTATTGTGTTGTCCATCTCCAGAGTTATGACAGACGAACCTCTTGTTTGACTCCTCCAGCAAGTTCCTCAGGAAACAATTGTTTACGATATATCGCCCTTGATGGAAGCAGATGTAAAGATATCCTCAACAGTAACACATGACTGACTGATTCAAAAAGCTACAAAGTTTACATCGATTGTAAATCACAAATATCCATTTGACATACCATTTTATTCTCCCATGTTGCACGGTAATACATGAATGAAGGAAACTTTTTGAATAGCGAGAAGTAATCGTCTTTGTAGGGATACCAACTGTTAAAAGGTAATATTAACTACTCAAATATTGATAATAATACGGAATTAACTCCTACAATTGCTCCGACATACTTCTATTATTGCCAATGAAACTTCTCTGTTTTTTAAAAAAAATAGTCAATATTCAACGCACAGCCTTTATGAAAGGTGTTGAAGGCTTCACCCGCCAGCTGTTGGGTTGTAATATAATTATATTTTTTGTTAATTAACCTTTAAGTATATTCAACAAATATCAATTTCTTTTATTCCACTTGTTTTTTTCTAACAATTAGACTTTCATTATTCATGGTAGTTTTGTTGCACTCAATTAATTAAACTTGAAAAGATCAATGAGTTTATATTGTATATATAGTTGACCCATTTCTAATACTGAGAGAGAGAGAGAGAGAGAGAGAGAGAGAAATGGGGTTTAACATCCACTGACACAAACTAGGTCATTTTGGGACTAAGTGCCCGGAGGAAACCCACGAGGTTGAGAAGGCGCCACTATCTCCATGCCACATAGCTCACACCAGGGCTCGAAACCACAGTCGCAAGGTAGCGATGACTGGCCAGCTAGAGGTCGAAGCGCGGCATTCTAGACCACTAGGCCATCCCAACCCCCCTTCAAATACTGAAAGATTGCCTAAATTCTAAAGAAAATGATGACATGTAGTTCAATGTTCTGCTCTAGCTTGGGTAATACGCCATACAGTGTGCTACGAGGGAAATTTTGCTCGGGCATCGGCACTATGGCCTCCTCTTATATCGAATTCCAACTGCCGAGAGATCTTTTACGTGCACGCCAACTTATACACGGGTTGTTGGCTTTTCACCCCATCTGAATAACTAGACAGCTGTCCTTGTCAGGTCCTCCACCCTGCACTACAGACAACGGAAAACGATGCCGGAAAATCAAAATGAACATTCTCGGCCAGTGCTGGGATTGAACAGGAGGCCAAATTCCGAAGAAAAAAATCTAATAAAGGTCATTTCAGGAGTAAAATATCATTCAATTTTAGTTCAATAATTTCACTTACGCATGGGGGTCTTTAGCAGTGGAAGGAAACCGAAGGACCCGGAGAAATTCCACGAGGTTGGACAGGTGTCCCTACTACTTGTCATTCGTCCTTCTGTTATAGTGAGGGTTACGAAGACGCACCCCTGTACTGAGATTACAACAAGGGTTACCTATATTCACACCTCTTCGTACTTACGTTATAACATGAATTATCTGTATTCACACCCCTTCGTACTTACGTTACAACGCGGGTTACCTTTATTCACACCCTTTCGTACTTACTTTATAACGCGGATTACCTATATTTACACCCCTTCGTACTTACGTTATAACATGAATTATCTGTATTCACACCCCTTCGTACTTACGTTATAACGCGGGTTACCTATATTCACACCACTTCATACTTCTGTTTAAGACGTTATAATGAAGGTTACCTGTATTCACTCCCCTATACAGGTAGCTAGCTGACTATAGACAGATGAAGAATTAAATGGACGCAATACGTACCACTTCGTCAATGTCAAGTGTATTTTTTATTATTGTTGAACGTTGTGTAAACTATCGTTAAGTCTGCATTGTTTTCACATCTTTGTATCCATATTTTTACAATCAATATATGCTGTCGATACTCTGTCAATATCTTCATCTTTAAATCAAACGGATTCTTACTCAACTTACAAGTCTGGTTACCAAATGAGAAACCACAACATTTTTTATAACCAAGAAGAATTATGTAGGCCTTAACTAACAGTTCTGATCTGACGCATTTTGTCTGATAATTCGACTGAACTAATAAATTTTGTAGAACTGGGAAGAAGTATGAAAACTAACAGATTTGATTTGACGCATTTTGTCTGATAATTCAAGAGGACAATAAATCTACACACCCAATGACACCCATACTCTTGTGCAGTGTTTCGTTTGATTAGAACTAATCCACTCCACACTGCTATCTTGAGTGAACATTGTTGTGCTAAATTATTATTGGTCAGTAGTGCCATTACCAACCAATGACCTACATTGTAACAAACAATATCGGGGTTAACCAGACCTCAAAATATGTTACCGCAATGTATCTAGTAACAATCGCGACTTGTTTACGTCATAACCCGCGAAATTTATTATGCTGGATTATCCAGTGCCAGCATGTTTTCTTCGTCGGCCATTTTGAAAATTATGCCGAATGCGAGAAGAGAGGAAGGATTTGATTGGACGTTAAAAAGGGACACGCCCCGCCCAATTTCAAGAATATGACTTCTATCCAGCAATGGTAAGAGAGGGATTTCTCGCGCCATTGCTTCAGGAATATGAATGACACCAGGAAAGTCATACTTTGAAATAATGGCTACAGTGTAGTCCCATCAACAAGTCTTTTGTTGAATATTTATTAATTTAGAAAATGTTGATAATTAAAACTTCATACATGCAACGTTCTTTAATAACATCCCTTGTAGATCGATGTGTAACATTATCTACTGTACAGAAACTTTATTTTGAAAACCAACTTATGTCAGAATTACAGATTTCAAACATTGTGTTTGATAAATATTGAGACTTGAAAGAATCATTAAAGATATATTATGGAAGATCAAATAAAGATCTGGCAGTTCTTACAATAATAGTTGAAAACTAGATAATGTAAACGGCATATGCTGAAAATCCAGTTAAATTGATCAACTATGAAACAAGATATTAGTGACTGATTTTTTGGCCTAGCCTGCAGGTGTGTCATCATTAAGATATATTATGGAAGATCAAATAAAGATCTGGCAGTTCTTACAATAATAGTTTAAAACTAGACAATGTAAAGGGAATATGCTGAAAATCCAGTTAAATTGATCAACTATGAAACAAGATATTAGCGACTGAATTTTTGGCCTAGCCTGTGTCATCATTAACTTGGTACAATAAAAAACATTGTCTTGATTATCCCACGGAAAAGGGGAACCACACATGTGTTTCTGTCACCAGCAATCAGGACAAACTGTTCAAAAGATATTTAGGGGGGGGGGAGGCTGGATACCTGATGATTAGCATGTTTGCGTTGTATCATAAGGGCTATCATTGAGTCAACTGACTTTGTTTCGATTCTCCAATTATATGCAACAAGGAGTATAAGTCACCTGACCAACTTAATGGCTTTACTGTGGGTCCTCCAGTTTCCTCCCATTGTTAAAGACCCCTACACACAAGCGAATTATTGAAATAAAATTGAACCATATGTTATTTAAAGGGACAATAACATTCTTGCTGGCTTGGTAGCTCCAAAAAATAAATAATACCCTTATTCTAAGTACTAGATATTTAAGTGTCCTACCTGTTGTGTAAATTATCCATTACATCCTATTTTACTTGTCCAGAGGGTTCGAAAATATTTTAAAATCCAAGTCACATTTGAAAAGGTTTACGTTAGACTTTTCAAATCAATTGGTTGAATTTTTCCAATTTTTTAAAATAGGTGTGTTAAGATGAAATTTATATCATCATTTAATTGCAATATTCTAAAATAATACAATTTGTTGACCAGAATGAAGATTGAGACATATTATTCAGTTACAACAAGAGTGTTATTGGGGCTTTAAGAAATGACCTAAATTGTGTTGAGTGGAGTTAAACCCCATCGCTGTCTCTCTCCCTGTCTGTCTCTCTCTCTCTCTCTCTCTGTCTCTTTCTCTCTCTCTTTCTCTCTCTCTCTCTCTCTCTCTCTGCCTCTGAGGCAACATTCCAGTACATACCCGTCAGACCTCCAGAAATATGGATGTGTATTCTTATCCGATTGTACGTTATATTGTACTTGGAACCATAGTAATAAAAAAAGACGCTGGCCACCTCACATGTCACTTGTAACCATAGCAATAAAAATAATGTGTTAGTCTCCACATGATTTAAGATCAGAGTAAATGTCAACAAGACGGTAAATCCTACACATTTCCCTGTGTGAAATATATTTACGATTGTGATATTCACCTATAAATAATTCACTGCTATCAAAAATATAAAAACCTCTCAGACATCAACTTCTTGTCAACAACTGGATATAAACGTCTCAAAAAAACACCCAATATTTCAAAATACTTCAATAAAAAAGAAACCTGAGAAACATTAAGTTTTCCTCGAGGGGCAAGAAAAACTTCCGCATTTGTTCATAAAATCATTACCCGCATTTGTTCATAAAGTCATTACCTGGTAGAAACATTTGGGTTAAAGATGAAATATGGAGAGAGAGAGAGAGAGAGAGAGAGAGAGAGATGGGGTTTAACATCCACTTGACACAAACCAGGTCATTTTGGGACTGACCTGAGGTTTAATTTTATTTCAATTATTCACTTGCATGTCAGGGTTTTTAGCAGTGGGAGGAAACCAGAGTACTCGGACACAACCCACGAGGTTGGACAGATGACCCCAGCACGTACACTAACCATGCAGCCATCCTCCCCCCCCCCCCCCGAATGATTCGCCCAAATCAAACAGGTTTGATATATTCGGCCGATTAAATTATATTCGCCTGGTGTGTCCGCTTCGCCGAAGCATTCGGCCGAATGTAGAATTCATTAGCCAATCGCCACTCATATCGAGAAGTCACGTGATTGTTTGAAGACACTGATGGCGCCATGTTTTAATCATGTGACTGCTTAATCAGAAAAAAAATAGGCTAGTGTGTTCACCCATCAGCCAAATAAAATTCGACACCAATTGATTCGGCCGAATGATTCAGCTAATGTGTCCACTGCTTAAGAGCTACAAGTTCTCGCTATAACAGTTACAAAAAAGATAATAAAAAGTGCAGTTATATCGTTGTTGGAAGAACAATGTAGTCTTGCTCATCATTGCCACCGTTGTTACGATAACACAAAGTCGTGATTACATATTTTCTAATTTTAACATTAACTGCCCCGATCCTGTGTAACTCTGTTCAGAATCAAACCCATCTGAAGTTCTAGTGCGTTAATTATGGGCCTAGCAGGTAGATAAATGTCTAATTAAACATACATTATGCAAGAGCTAAATCTGCCTATTACAAGTCTTTCTTTAGGCCCGAAATCTTATTTGAATTATTAATGAGGCATTAATGAACTTATCAAGAAAATAATTAACTCTTGATGCCACCGCTAGCATGCAATATTTACCGGATTTGAATACCTATTTTGTGATGGATGATTTAATGCCAGAATGGATAATTGAGACTTTGTTTTAGGCAGATTATAGACTTGAATAATGTATCTAACTACAAGAAAGGTATAAGATTTGGTCAATATTTACTTCAATATACTGCACTTAGTTCAAATCATTTTTCTAACCCTTCTGCACTTGATAGATATTTAAAAAGATTATAAAACACTTCTCAGAAACACGAGAAACTTGATTTATTTCTGTTAAATTGTTTTAGTGGTATTTCGTAATAACGTGTATTATACAGGCTACAATTGTGTGGAATATATATATACATATATATACCTACTTGCTTGACTATGTTTCTTTCTAGTCATTATCAAGCAATGATCTTTTCTGCATTGCACTTTGTAAATAGATTTATCTGCAGAAACAGGGTTTATGAGAGAGAGAGAGAGACAGAGAGACAGAGAGTTTAACCTCCACTCCATACAAACTATGTCATTTCAGGACTAACATATGGTTTAATTTTATTTCAATAATTCGTGTAGAGGTCTTTAGCAGTGGGAGGAAACCGGAAGACCCGGAGAAAACCCATGTGGATGGACAGACGACCCTACTCCTTGTCACATACAACCTGTAATTCGAAACCACGCCAGTTGACTCAATGACAGGCTTTACGTTGCAGCACGCACGTGCTAACCATTCTGCCATCCGACCTCGCAAGGATTAATAAAGACACGAAAAAGGGGTTTAAGGTCCTACTGTTTTACTCCAACTGGGCTATAGTTGACTATAATAACGTATTTAGATACTATTGAGAAACATGTATTATATTATTTTTCAAACCCATCAATGGGGAAGGTGCGTGGCTGATTGGTCTATCATTGAGGTACGTAAAACCAATAATTTCAAAAAGCCACTCATTAAAAATTAAAGGGTATTAAAATTCAATATTTTCTCATTATTTGAATTCAATAAACAATTAGATAATTGCATTTAATTCGTTAAATTGACTTTTTGAATTGTCTCTGTAAGGTTATTGTCTCCCCTAATTATATATGGACTTGTTGATCCATATATTCTTACAAAAAGAGACCAGACGCAAACAAGAAATTTATTCTCCTTTATTCTCCCGATAGAAATCTACTGTCTGACATTTTACATGAGCGGTACAAGTTTGACTCCGTCTACAACAAATCTTTAGTTTTCAGCAGGCTTCGTCAACAACAGAATTTGTTAGGTTGTGGTCTTGTCTTGACCAGCTGACTCAGCCTATACCAAATCCATATGATTCCAGCAGGCTTTGGATCATCTATGGCTGACTCTGCCGACAACAACTTTATGGATTCAAGAAGGATTTGTCAAATTGCGGTCACAAATGCTTGAAACCTACAACAACCCCATGGATTCCAGACGGCTTTGTCAAGCTGGGTCACCAATAGTTAACTCTGTCTACACCGACTCCATGGATTCTAGCAGAGATCGTCAAGTTGTGGTCATTAAGGGTTCATCCCGTAATAACGAGGCTATGAAACAATTGGTGATTCTAGGGCGTTGTTTGCACCCCTGAATAATATGCAAGACAGAATATACAAGGTCTATATCGTTCCATTTAAAAATTATCTTAGGGGTTTGGATGGCCGAATTCTTAGATTAGCACATAAGGTCTGTCATTAAATCAGCTGGTGTGGTTTCAATTTCTCTGAGTCGTCGCCTGTCAAACCTAGTGGGTTTTCTCCAGATTCCTCCCATTGTCAACTATCTATGCGCAAGCCAATTATTATGTGTTAGTCCCAAAATGACGTAATTTGTGATGAGTTGCGTTAAGCCCCCTTTCTCCCTCGCTCTATAAACTATGCGGCAGTAGAAAACCAATATTTTTCTTTGATTCTCAATGTATTTCAACATTTTTCATGGGGTCACGGTGGCTAAGTGGATAAGGTGCTGGTTCGCTAGCCTGGAGGTCGAGTGTTCGATCCCTGCATTGGCCGAGAAAGTTCATCTCGATTTTACGGTGTGATTTCCCCTTGTCAGAGATGCAGAAGGAGGGCCTGACAAGGACAGCTGCCTAGTTGTTTGGATGGTACAAAACACTGAGGTTCCGTGTACACATTGAAGTGCACGTAAAAGATCCCTTGGCAGTTGGAATTCAATATAAGAGTAGGTCGTAGCAACGCTGCCCGGGCAAAATTTCCCCCATAGCACACTGTCTGGCGTATGCCTGTCTTCCATTAGCCCAGGTTAGGTGCAAAAGAGTAAGACGTTAAACCCCATTTCATTTCGAATCAGAAACTACACGGTACACGGTTGTACTGATAGCAACCAACATCTTGAGGGTTATATCTGATTTGTACTGATGGCAACCAACACCTTGAGGGTTATATCTGATTTGTACTGATGGCAACAAGGTTTAGTAAAACAGTGGTCACTGCTAATGTATAACATTCATACACTTAATAAAAGATCCCTTGGCAGTTGAAATCGATACAAGAGTAAAAGGTAGCACCACGCTTGTTGTTCGGTTAAAAGTTCTGTCATATACTATGATACTGTATGGTATAAACTTATATTCATTCACTCGCTTGGTTCAATACGACAATAAACCCGTTTTCAATTAATTTCACTTTCTTGTTCTAATCAATATCTCTATAGGCCAACAAATAACGCAAATTGAAAATATCATATTGGGCTGACATGACATAAAATAATTCCATTCCCTTTCAGACGATTGAAACATCACAAAGATTCTATTGAGCTTCCTGAACTCGAAATTTGTAGACAAGGCCTCCTTAATCATTCTAATGCCTGCGAAGTTTTGTAATTTGAACATTTTACTTTGTGTATGGTCTATACGTCTGATCATGTGATATAGGAATCAATATTCCAGGAATAAAATGGCAACTTTATCTACAGGCGTCTATCATAGTAACATCATATAATTTATATTGTCACAATCTAAAACTTTAATTAAATCAAAAGCTTCAAGATACAGTCCCTCACAAAAGATTAATGCTACAGTCTCTTACAAAAGCTTACAGTCTCTTACAAAAGTTTAAAGATGCAGTCTCTTACAAAAACTTAAAGCTACTGTCTCATACAAAACCTTAAAGGTACAGTTTCTTTCAAAACTATAAATGTACTTACAGTCTCTCACAAAGTTTGACAAAGCGTAAGCCGAACGCAAACTCCTCTTAGAAACATATTTTATTTCCTTTAATGTAAAATGTCTGTTGTACAAATTAACTACTAACCAATTTGATTTTAAGGAAATTAAGCTCATTCGCTTAAATTCAATTGTGAAATCAACGTTGATAGAAAAAAACACAAACAAGTTCCATATTAGTTGATTTAGTGATCAATTTTCAACCAATTTAACCTGATTATTACGTGAATTATTGTTTGAATTGTAGTGAAAGTTTCCGAGCTCTAATTCTACAGTTTCCATCAATCAATACAAACATTAAATCTCCTTATCATAACTACAGCATACTCTTCCTTCATTTAAACATTGAGGGGGGGGGAGTGGCCCTAATGGTCAGCATGTGTGTGACGATGTTGCTGCCCTATTCACTGTATACAGGAATTCCTTCAAAATATGTGCTTGCTAATCATTCCGCCGTCTATCCCCCTCCTCCAGTCCAGAATGGTGGTCCGTATGATGACCGTGAATAAACTCTTGAAGGTATGGCGTGGGTGCTGTTTGTTCTGTTCACAATACACTAATTACAGTAATTCCTTCAAAATGTCTCAACCAGACTGTATCTGGTATTTTCACAAAAACGTCTGTGGTCGAATAAAAATATTATGTTGATATTTATCACAGGAATGTGTCTTACAAAAATAAATTTTCAGGTAAAAGAATCTATATAGTCTTTAAAACAAATATCAAATATTTCCTATTCAGTGGTTTGTTTTTGCCAAAATTTGTGTTAGCAACAATTAGCAAACACCAGGCTTGCCAAAACATTTTCTACATTCATACAGGAATTCCAAGGCCTTAATCCGTTAAAAGACTATGCATAAGTAAGACTTAAAATTGCCCTGCCACATGCCTATCTACAAGTAGGTTTTTTCAGGGTCCGAAACCCTGTTCATCTGGCTGACTCTTCAACAGTCTAACCAGCAGATGCTCGAGAGGGAGGGACCACCCTGTTACAAAGGCTCAATTTGGGTGGTCAAGGGCCTCAACTGGTCAGAAATTGCATCTTCAGCATTTTTTTTTTTAAATTCAGGTGAGGGGGTACTTCTTCCCTGTGCTCTTCCTCAACAGAAAATACCGGATCCCCCCTGTACATCAATATTTCTGGGTTTTATGAACATGTAAAGATGTCTTTGAGCATAGTCTATAATAAATCCCTCTCCCTATAGGGTAGAAGTTAGGTTTAGGTTTAGAGATGTTGATATGACTGATTATTGGCTTCATTCAAAGTTTGTCCACTCTTACGGTTGACTGGAGAGTCTGGATGTCTTCCACACGGAAGGTCACAGGTTTAATTCCTGGTAGTATTGAGACGACTCACACAAACAAGCACGTTAATTAAACCACTGTTTCACTCTCCATTCGACTATCTTTATCTCGACCTGCCATTCTCTGATAAGTTCACATGGCTGTACTTTTCTACTTTTTTAAGACAATTAGAAGTAAAAGATAATTCCTGCGAAGTGGGCTGCGAGAAGTGAGCTAATTAACTTGGAACCACCGACATGGATTGTAATCAAGACAATGAAAGATTACACGATGATTGCTTCAATCAGATATCTGGACAGAGAAAGTTAAAATGGCCACCCAGATTCTCGACTGATTACAATACTTGTTAATAAAAAAGCATGATAGATTTTTTCTGTTTACTGCTGCATTTCTTTAAGCGATAAGAACTGGAATCAAGTGAAGATTCATATAGTATGCTAATAAATTGATCTATATATTTGGATATAAAAACTGGTATTTGTAACAACACAAAATTCTTTTTTAAATACAAAATGTCTGTGATGATATGTTATTATAATGTTCCACCGTTTTGTAATTCATAAACATATTTGTAATAACTGTTGTTAGTTTGAGAGGTGACGGCTACACTAGGAGATGTCCCAAGGCTTGGAGTTTCATGAAGCACTTGAATGTACTGGAAAATCTTTTGGGTCTGATTTCCAGTTCTCATGGTCAGTGGCTGTATTACGGACAAATATAGAAATGAAATAAAATGGAATGAAATGGGGTTTAACGTCCTACTGTTCTGCTCCGAACTGGGCTAATAAAGACGTGTATAAGAAATACAGTGTGCTATGAGGGAAATTTTGCCCGGGCAGTGGCGCTACGGCCAACTCTTATATCCAACTGTCAAGAGATCTTTTACATGCACGCCAATGTGTACACAAGAACTTGGTTTTTCATCCCGTCCGAACGACTATACACCTGTCCTTGTCAGACTCTCCGACCTGCATCACTGATAAGGGAGAACCACGTTGGAAAGTCGCGATGTATTTTCTCAGCCAATAGCAGGGATTGAACGCTCAACTTCCAGGCAGTGTCTTACCCAGTTAGCCACCATGATATGCTGGACAAATATTGAGTTGCCTTCTCATACGAATGGGACAAAAGGGGCACATTTAGGTTACCCTAGGACAAAATGTGCACCCTAATGATCCCTGTGACAAGAAGGTGCACAGTAAAAAAAACCTTGACATTTGAAATTTAATGAGTAGTAGTCATGGAAACAAAACAAAAGAATTGTTCTCTGTAGTATAATTAACGGCAAACAGGTCTAAAAAAGGGTGCTGACCAAGAGAGGGAGAGAGAGAGAGAGAGGGAGAGAGAGAGAGAGAGAGGGGGAGAGAGAGGGAGAGGGAGAGATTAACATCCATCTGACACAAACTAGGTCATTTGGGGACTAACATATGGTTCAATTTCATTTCAATAATTCGCGTGCGTGTAGAGGTCTTCAGTCATGGGAAGAAACCAGAGGACCTGGAGAAAAGCCATGAAGTTAGACAGGCAGCCCTACTCCTTGTCACATACAACCGGGGAATCACAAAAACACCAGTTGATTTCCTGACAAGGCCTTAAACATATAGTTGGTATATTTGTACATGTATGTTAACAAGAAATCAAGACGTTTCGTTGAGGGTTCTCTTAATCTTTTCAAGCAAATGAAATATTGTTTTTATCAAAATAGTAATATTGTGTTCCATTTTATGTTTTTGTGTTTATTACGTATGTCAATTGCTAAATGCCAGCCGCTCAAAGAAGAAAAGAAATTAAGATGTTAAAAGCTGTTGCATTACAGGGGCAGATCCCTGCTCAGCTACATAAAAAAAATTAATGCCTTGCATCAATGAAATTACATCACAAATTGATCCTACATCAGTATAAAAATGATTTTTCTGTTTAAAAAGCTCAATTTGTATGTATGCCTATGTAATTTAAAGACGATGATGGCAGATTTCGGTGACAGAAACCTGGCAAACCCCCTCCTGCTAAAATTCCTGGATCCGCCCTTACATTATTGTCTTTGACGAGAGAAATTAAGTCATTAATTATCATAGATAATACTGCTGAAAACAACGAATCAATCAATAGTGATTAAATGATTGGTTATCATTGTCCTTGATATAACATGTCAATAATATAATTAGCTGTCTGACCTTCATCTACTGGCAAATCACTTGATTACACATTCTCTCCACCAATCAGATTTACTGTCTTATGGGTAGGAGAAACGAGGTTTTACGTTCTGGACTAACATACAGTTCCATATCAATAATTGAGGAGGGATTTTAATGTCTACTAGGTCATTCTGGGACTAAAATACATGATGATATTTCATTATTTCAATTCCACGTAGGGGTTTACTAGTGGGAGGAGCGAGCAGCAGACTTTAATCCTGGAATCGAAATCATATCACTTGACGACAGACCGTATAATCTAAAAAGCTTGTCAGGATTCGAAACCTAGGAAATTCTTGTGCCTTACCACTCAACTACCCCACAGGCTTCTTTTAACAACAGTAAATCTTTAAGATAATAGTGGCCTCCCTTGTTCTAAATATACATACATGTCATTTAGCAATTAGCATACGGTTCAATTTTATTTCAACAATTCGTTACGCATAGGGACTTCTAGCTGTGACAGGAAACCAGAAAACTCATGAGTTTGAATAGGTGACCCTAATCCTTGCCACGTACAATCGGAGAATCGAAACATGACTTGATGACAGACCTTATGATGTCATGTGCATACTTTAAACAACTAGGCCATCCAACAACCATGCATCATAAATGCGCCCCCCCCTCTCATTATACAGGATGTTCCCCCCTCATTATACAGGATGTTCCTCCCTTGTTATACAGGATGATCCCCACTCATTATACAGGATGCCCTCCCCCCCATTATACAGGATGCTCCCCCCTCATTATACAGGATGCCCCCCCCCCCCCGCTCATTATACAGGATGCCCCCCTCCCCATTATACAGGATGCTCCCCGCTCATTATACAGGATGCTCCCCCCCCATTATAAAGGATGCTCCCAATTCATTATATAGGATGCCCCCACTCTTCTCATTATATAGGATGTTTACATAGGATGCTCCCTGCTTATGGTTATATAGGATGTCACCCCCTCCCCCACCCTTATATAGGATGTCACCACACCTCCACCATTATATAGGATGTTCCCAAACTCTACAGGATACTCCCCCACCCTATAGAATGCCCTGCCCCACCCCACCCTATAGAAAGCCCCACCTCACCCTATAGTATGCTCCCCCCCTCATTATATAAGATGTTCCACTTCTCCTTATATAGGATGCTCCCCACTTATCATTATATAATATCCCCCCACCCCATTATATAGAAAGCTCCCCAAACCTATACAAAGCTCCCAGCTCATTATATAGTAAGCTAGTAAATTGATCTATATACAAATGTAGGATGCTCCCCCACCCTATACGCTACTCCCTGGATGCTCCCAGCTCATTATATAGTATGCTAGTAAATTGAACTATATACAAATGTAGGATGCTCCCCCACCCTATACGCTACTCCCAGGATGCTCCCAGCTCATTATGTAGTAAATTGATCTATATAGTATGCTAATAAATTGATCTATATATATAGGATGCTAGTAAATTGATCTACATGTATATGACTTAATGTTTACATATTAAGTAGACATAATGAGAAAGTCTTGGTGAAAATAAAGCAACGTTATTTGGTATGTTAGCAGTATGCTATAAACACATGTTACTAATATATATATATATATACTAGTAAACTGTTGATATATATATATACACACATATACTAATAACAGCTTTATAGATGACATTCAGAGAGAGAGAGAGAAAAAGGGTTTAACAAACTAGGTCAGTATGGGACCTATTTCAATAATTCAAATGCGTGCATGGATCTTTAGCAGTGGGGGAAAACTCACACGATTGGACAGGTGACCCTACTCCTTGTCACTTACAACCTGGGATTCGAAACCATGCCAGAAGACTCAATGACAGGCTTTATGATACAGCACGCTAACCAGACCTTATGATATAGAGCTCACGTGCTAACCATTCGCCGCGACCCCTGAGTTATTTGAACTTGAACACGAACGTTGTAGGCTTTCGTCCTAATACTAAGCCTCTGCTTATATTAAATGTTTGGTTTGTTTCTGGAAGAGATGTTGCATGTTACACGATGTCGAACCTGTGGATTAGAATATGATAGGCACAGAGTAGGGGTGGAGGGGTGGGGGCAGGTATGACAAACATTTTGGTTGAGATTGATTGAAAGAGGGAGATGATGAGTCAGGTTTTCTAGAAATTAAAAATATTTTTTCGTTATTGTGTTGCTTTGATGTTTCACAGTTGGAGAAATGTGGTTATATAGATGATATAAGTATGGCTGGTCGAAAAGTCAGAGATTAAATCTATGATTAACACTAATAATCCACTTTCGAAAAAAAGGGCCTATTAGACTAACATGTGATCATTATGAGACTAACATGTGATCATTATGAGACTAACATGTAGTCATTATGAGATTAACATGTGATCATTATGTGACTAACATGTAGTCATTATGAGACTAACATGTAGTCATTATGAGACTAACATGTAGTCATAATGAGACTAACATGTGATCATTATGAGACTAACATGTGATCATTATGAGACTAACATGTGATCATTATGTGACTGACATGTGATCATTATGAGACTAACATGTAGTCATAATGAGACTAACATTTGATCATTATGAGACTAACATGTGATCATTATGAGACTAACATGTGATCATTATGAGACTAACATGAGATCATTATGTGACTGACATGTGATCATTATGAGAAATGAAATGAAATGAAATGGGGTTTAACGTCCTACTCTTCTGCACCTAACCTGTCCAATCCGAACAACTAGAAAACCCCTGTGACAACACCTGTCATAATCTGGAAGGTGGCTTGGACGATTGTTATCTTTGGTCAAGGGTAAATTTCAAGGGTAAATTTCTGGGGAAGGTATGGTCCTGTCCAGCCGTTGTTAAAAACAGAAAGAATAACATAATAATAATGCAATAATTAAGAAAGACAAATATCAGACTACAGAAGCCTTAATTAAGTGTTGGCGCCACTACACCATATTTGGTATTTTATGATTAAAGTGCATTAAAGCTACCATTTCATATTTTTACGTAATAAAATAAAGCCTTAAAATAGATGGTATCTATAAACAGTCCTACTTTGTCCAATCATTCAATATTGCACGTTGAGAAATTGGAAAAAATATAATTTTCAACTTCAAATTCAAACGTATGAAGATAACTATTGGATGGGTGGAATAGAAATTGTGTTATTTTTTTCCGTGTAAATGATCTTTAAGTAATTGTGTTATTTTTTTCCGTGTAAATGATCTTTAAGTGTGAGAATTGTACCTATGATCGTATAATAGTGAGTTGACAACCTATTGAGCAAAAGACAGAAATAATTATGTTTTGACTTTGTTAGAAAATATGATCTTTTCGCTTTAACCCCTTGTGGACGGATGACGTGTTGACACGCAAATATTTTCCGTGCCCAGAGACGGTTGACGTGTTGACACCCTGAATCAGTCCTCATTTAAATATGCTAAATTTAGCACGGGGAATCCCCCTTTGCCTTGCGATCATAAACTAGTTATCTCCCGTTGTTCTAGATGGCATCACTTGTATTTTATCGTGTAATTTTCTCAAATTTTCTGCATATTTACGACATGTAAACAATGGCGGTTGCCAGGAAGCTAGAGCTGTCTTTCGACGAAGTTTTGGGTTAAAATAGACAATAAGGCAAGGAAAATTCATTTTGTGAACTCAAAACATCATAAAATTACAACAGGAATTCTTTTTTAAGAATTTAAGCCAAGCAGATTGAAGATAAATTCACATTTTAAAAAAAAATGATTTTTTCCCCTAAATAATCCCGTCCAGGGTTACGAAATTTCGTCGAAAATCCCGTCCACAAGGGGTTAAGGATCTTTTGATACATAAAGTCAAACGTCTCCTTCAATTTATTGCTTGTTTTTCTTCCTTATTAAAGTAAAAATAGAACAATCCATGATGTACCCCATAATTTATGGTCTCACAAATTCTCTAGTATGAAATATATTGTATTTACAGTAAAAGGAATTTAAAACAAGGTAGTCTGGTCTAGGATATCACCCTGAGTAGAAGTACAGCAAGGATGCATGTCTATTATATCATCCTCCGTGGAAACGGTTAATAAACCCCTTAATAGTTATAATATATCTCAATTTATGTTCGTGCAACAATACTAACAAAAGTTTCTATTGTGCTAGAAAAGCTTTTCAATACTGGTCTTGGGAAAGCAGTTCTGAAGAGCAGAGTCTTTATTGGTTGTTTAAACACATGCAGTGATAATATTATTTGAATATGATGGGGGAGGGAGTTCCACAAGAAGGGTGCTGCAAACCAAAAAGATTGTTTTGTTGTTTCGAGATGTATCGGTCGTATTGTCAATAGGTTTTTGTCTGACGGTCTCAATGTTCTGTTACATAAGCCCCATGACTGCCATCTACATGGATTGACTCAGCAGTACTAATAGAAGTAATATGAAATGGAGTAACATCCTTCTGTACCGCTATGGCTAGGCTAGTGAAGCCAATGTGCTATGAGGAAATGGAAATCCTTTTTTGTCCCATCCGAAAAACTATACATCGTCTCTTGTCAGTGGAACTAATAGGCACAACAAGCTTAATAAGGTTACTCGGTCCACGGCAGGGGCGAATCAACGACTTCAAGACTAGGGGCCAGCATCTTACTAACTTAGCCATAGTGGATCCCTCGATCTTACAAACTTCAGTGTTAATATTTTCAGTATGTATTTAGGCCTATGTGTGAAGCCATTGTATATATAATGTCCTGACAAGAGTGACGAGATAAAGCTGAATGATCATGTGTCTTTAAATCCATATACTAATAATATTAAAGGAGGTATATCGCTAATATTCAGTTCTCAGGCCCAGATCCAAGATTTTGTCGAGATGGGGGGGGGGGGAACCACATTGGGTGCAAAGGGTAATATGTTGCAACCGTGGTTTGCTTGGGTGGAGACAATGCGAAAATCATGTCTATATCATCTATTAAAGAGCAGATATGTGAACTACAACAGTAACAAAGCAGACAGAAATGTAAATCAACTATGTCACTGCCCCCCTCCCCCCACACCGGGTTCTATTTATACTTAATAAACAACAGTTGTGTTAAAGAAATCTGGTATACATATATATACCCGTGGTCTATACAAATAAATAATTCACAGTAGCTAGTGTTAAACAATACCTATAATATACTCAACTACACGTGTTACCTTCGTTCATTCGCTCAACCTTCTCCCGCCATTTCTCATCACGTGCAAATCATCGAGTTAAATAATGGAATAACAAACAAAGCGAGATATAAACAGCAAACGGTTAGTTCTATTAGAGTTGTATTCATCGACACTAAAACTCGATTCAATTCAAACTTAGTTCATTCATTCACGGATATTGATCCTCGGGAATCGACATAGACTTGGTTTATTTCACAAATTTTTAGCTCTTGTTGTAGATTGGTCGAATCTCTTAGATATTAATAAGTAATCTAGTAACGATCTCCTCACATAGAATGCATGTTCAACTACTGTGTGATGTGTGATGTACGTGCATGTCTGTGTGACTCTGAAGACAGAAATTGAATTTGAATAAGATGCCTTACCCGCTGAACCATATGATGTTGAAGACTGGAGGGGACGTCTCGATAAGGATCTCTGAAAAAATCTCTTCTTCTCTCTCAAACGGCGCAAAGATTGGCCCACTGAAAATATACAGGAAAAGTTGGCGCACAAATTGTTTAAGGTAATCCGTGTTGGCATGCAAGGCATTGAGTATTAATTGAGAAGCATCAAACTTACTTCTAAACACAACTGCTAAATCCCTTCATTATTCCAATCGCCGTCTGCTCGCGTTCTTCACGGCGCATGCCTCACAGACTTCACGAGATGACAAGGTCAGAAGTCGGAGAATTTAAGGACTCGATCGGTGTCCACTTTTGGCTAATCCGTCTTGATTCTAAGGAACTAAAGGTGTGGAAATACTCCAAATACAAGCACAGAACAACACACGTTGGTTGTATTATTACTGGAGACTGACAGAGCTTTATAACCCGTACACAAATAGAGGCAACTGCTGCTTGTCGGTATATTTAAACCCAATCAACTTGGACGGGATCAATACTTTGCCCGGTTTATTTCTCCTGTAATGTTGTATCTCATTGAACTTCCACTATCTATAATACGGCGACACGCATGAAAAAAATCCCCAAATTATCGCAGATATTTTTCTACCTGGTTGGAACGGTTTAATATGAAGGCTGGAATTCGTTGTTTTTGTTTTTGTAAAATGAAACGTGAGACGTGAGTAACCATCAAGATAATTACCGAATATATATATATATACATAGATAGATAGCACTAGGATGAGGAGAAGAAGATACAGTGCTACACTTTCTGAATTCTAGCCAAATAGTTTTTTTTTTCTCTGTGTGTGTGTGTACGAGGCACCATTGATCGCCTCTAGTTATACAGGTACACGGAGGTATTGTTGAGACAATACACCGCTGCTGCTATGTACTGATAACGATATGGCGGTTTGACTTGGTACCTGCTTTCCTCCGTCACAGCACTCTTTTAATCTAAAATGAAAGCGACTCCAGATAAAGGAGAGAACGCAAGGGTAAAATGGGGTTTAACGTCTACTCAGCACAAGTTATGTCATTTCCGGATTAATGGTTCAGTTTTCTACAATAATTTGCTTGCTGACCTTTAGCTGAGGGAGGAAGCCGCGGAACCGGACGAAAACCCACAATGTTGGACAAACTACCTACTTCGCGTAACATGCAAGCTTGGGATCGAAGCCGCGCCATGCCATTCGAAAGCAGATGTGGAGTGTCTCCTTATGACTAATTAGATTGATTTTCCCACTAAACAAACTCTGAAACCGTCTGATTCTGAAGAGGGCCGATATTTGTTGTACAATCTATCGGGGGAAGCAGCGAGATGAAATATGCGGAATTGTGTCTACCATATAAAACGGATACGCTCTACCTTCCCCTGTCAATCTTGGAGCGAATGGTTAATGCGTGTGTGTTGCATCATGAGGTCTGTCATTGCGAAAAATAGCGTGGTTTCGATTCCTCGCTTGTACGTGACAAGGAGTATAAAATCGCCTGTCCAACTTACTGGGTTTTCTCTAGGTCCTCCAGGAGCACTTTGATCGGACAACGGGCGTTTTTTTTTCTTTTTACCGTCAGTAGATTTTTAACGAGCTGCTACTGGTAAACACATTTCCGATCCAATAACACGCCCGCCAATGGGCATAATGGTGGACGTCGCCCTTTTGTCCCCTCCCAACAAATAGAGTGGACATTTGATTTTCGACCCTCCCAACCATTAGACGCGGTTTCCTTACCGATCCAACCCCCACCATGCGCCCCTGGCGAGAGGCTATCGAAGGTCCCACATGGGAGTCCCAAGCTCAAAGAACCACGCCAAACCGGGAACCAAACTAAACTGCGACGAATACCTACACAACACGGCAAAGTGATTAGCCCAATCATAGAAAAGTCGTTTTCTACTTTAAGCCGATATTCTCTCTCCGTCTATTTCTAGTACTTCTATCGGTTATCTCTTGACATAGAATTCCGCTACCGTGAAATATTCTGCGGCAATTATACGGGATTGATGTATGCGTTTACTAACGCTGGGGGGGGGGGGGCGTGGGTTGGTTGGTGGGTGGTGGGGGCGCCCACCGGGGTGATTTGAGCCAAATCAATCATTGGTTAGTATTTGTTTAGGAAATCCCTTTTGGCTGGCTACGCTGTTTAGTTTGCAAGATGGCCCTGTATATCACGAAGTGCATACAGGGCCGTACCGAGCGGGGGTGCAGGGGCTACATTGCACCCCTAGAAAAATAAGGCGCTCCGAGAAATGCCCCCCCCATACCCCAAAAATATTTTGATAATCTTTCAATTTTAAAATAATACACAGTGTTTCTCTTAAGGCACT
Source organism: Patella caerulea (assembly GCA_036850965.1). Taxonomy (NCBI): domain Eukaryota; kingdom Metazoa; phylum Mollusca; class Gastropoda; family Patellidae; genus Patella; species Patella caerulea. Next base: position 60,606,243 of record JAZGQO010000006.1, on the reverse strand, counting down.
GATGAGTCGGACGGTTTTTAGTGCGCCCACACGCTAATAGGTTCATTTACCCTGATCCAAACTTTCGTGTATCACTTACGTGGAGGCTATGGCGCCCCACTACTCTGCTTCACTCCAACTTTTAAAATACTACATACGTCCCTGAGGACATAAAATTGATACCGGTATAGCTTTCTACACTATTGTCGCCTGTCAAACCTCGTGGGTTTTCTCCGGGTCCCTTGGTTTCATCCTACTGCTAAGGACCCCTATTGATATGAATTGAATTTAGTGTTAGTTCCGAAATGACCTAGTTTGTGTCGAGTGGACGATAATCTCTTCCATGGCTATCAACGTGACAGGCGTGATTTAGAGCGATCTCAAAACAACTGTAATATTCGGTTTCTTGGGTTGGATTGCCGAATATTCTAATCACAGGGGCGGATCCAGAGGGGGGGGGGGGGCTGCTCAGCTGTCACATAAAAAATATAATGCCTTGCATCAATGAAATCAGTATAAAAACGATTTTTCTGTTTAAAAAGCTCAATTTGTATGTGCACCTATGTAATTTAGAGACGATGATGGCAGATTTCCGTAACCGAAGCCTGGCAAACCCCCTCCTGCAAAAATTCCTGGATCCGCCCCTGAATCAGCGAAATGAAATGGGGTCTTACTTCCATCTGACTAAACGCAGTTGTTTGCCAGGCCCCCATCTTGCACCACTGGACTGGGAAGTCCCTATAGAACCGTCTCGTTCAACGCCGTGTTTTAACCACCCGGAACCATCTCTAGCCAAATTAGGACACACAGTTCTGCCGTGAGATTCTGTTCGTTCATTCCTTCGTTGGACTGATCATTCGTGCGGTTATCGTCCGTGTCAACCGAGTTTTTTGATCACGAACCCCACAAGTTCATATTAATGTTGAAATCATGAAGAGGAACTCTAGGCTATTCCACTTATGGTGCCCTTGCCAATCTCATAGGCGTACGGGCTCGATGAATGTTAAGGGGGCAGAACCCAAATTGCCTGAAAAATCGGCTAAGTTTTCTTCGATAGGCGAAGAAGCAGGGCTTACCGTGTTCCCCCCCCCCCCCCCCCCCAACGAAATTTTTGAAATATTTGACGGATGCAAACACGTTTTCCTGCTATTTCCGTCCTTGAACAAACCAACTTCAAAGTGGTCTAATATAGCTTAATTAAGGTGGCTGACTCGAATTCCAATCAGTCGTTTACAGTCCACGGAGACGGGGCCGTTGGGAGAAAATTTAACTGCCACAAACCCGTTTCCTGCTATTCCAGCCTGTGAATACAACAACTTCAATTTGGTCACATATGGCCCGAATTCAAAACAACCAATCAATCGTCGCTGGACAACATTTTGAAAACATTTAACTACCGCAGGTGCGGTTCCTGTTATTCAAGCCCGTATTAGCAACTCAAAAAGTATCCAATGGTTTTGTAATCGAAATCCCAGTCTGAATTCAAACTATCCAATCAGACTGTTCCAGCTACAGAATTTCATTTGCATTTACAAAATATACTCGAAAAATGTTGCACAAAGTAGAGTGGCTCCAGACATAGTCAACTCCGTTCAAATTCGTGGTATTCAATTAAACGAAAAGTAAAATTAGTGTTATATTAGGGATCGATGACAGTTAGGAAAGCATAAGTAGAAATACCCGAAAACAATTACGGTTTACAGAAGCGTAACTGACTTTGTATGCCCCCCCCCCCGCCACGCCCAAGAATTTTTAAAAATGTTTGACGGCCGCAAATACGTTTTCCTGCTATTCCAGCCCGTAAAATTAGTGTTTTATTAGATTTCGGGCACATTATTTTGCCAAGTAGATCAAATATTTTTTTCTCACTTTACCCGTCTGCCCGAAAAAAGAGCTTGCCCGAAAGTTAGGGGGGCAGAGCTGTCCCCCTGCCCCCCCCCCCCCGGCTCGTACGCCTACCATCTCCAACTCTCATGACTAGAGAAAGATAAAAAACACAACTGATAATTACCGAGGATCACCCTAGCCTAGTTCTTACGACCCTGTGCTCATTCAATTTCTTGATTCCCCCTTGTCAGCTGTCTAGTGTTTCGAATGGGACGAAAAGAAAAACCGAGGTCCAGTGTACACATTGGCGTGCACGTAAAAGATCCCTTGACAGTTGGAATTCGATATAAGAGTAGGCCGTAGTGCCACTGTCCCTCATAGTACACTGTATAGCACATTAGTCCAGTTCGGAGCAGAACAGTAGGACGTTAAACATCATTTCATTACAATTTCAGTCTAAACCAGACGGGGTGTTGGGATGGCCTAGTGTGAGCGTATGTGGCATGGAGATAGGGGCGCCTTGTCAACCTCGTGAGTTTCCTCTGGGCACCCCGGTTTCCTCCCACTGCTAAAGACCCCTACGCGCAAGCGAATTATTAAAATAAAATTAAACCATATGTTAATCCCGAAATGACCTAGTTTGTGTTGAGTGGACGTTAAACCCCATTTCTCTCTCTCTCTCTCTCTCTCTCTCTCTCTCTATTCAATGCCTAGTCACGCATGTTGCTATACCTTCGGGATATTGGGAGTGGGACCGGGGGATATTGGTTTAACGCCCCACTATTCCGACCGGGCCTGTGAAAACGGGAAGTTTGTGGTAATTAAATTGTATAGATCGAAACACACAGCCAACTCAACAATCGATCCCAAGTTCATGCCTCATAAAAAGTAGTCTTATGAAATCCACAGAGGGGTTTCGAACTTGGATTTCTTTTGGACCACTTACATCTTATAGACGTCTATTCTTTATAAGACTTATTTTTCATGTTAGAAAATTCTAACTCACTTGGGTCAGTTGTGGCATAGAGAATTTATTTTTCTTTATTTGAGAAGCGACTAATAGTCGATTGACGGACTGTTTTTGATTAAAATTGTGATGGACAAGGTTTCATCTGGAATAATAACTCTGGCAGGGGTACTATTAACCTTTAAAGCGGCATGGCTGGATTTTGAAAACCAACTAAAGAAGAATTAGAGATTTCAAACGACTTATTTGATAAATATGGAGGCTTGGAAGAATCATTAAAGATGCATTATGGGAGAATAGATAAAGAGCTGGCAGTTCTCAATATAATAGTTTCCTCCCATATTAAAGACCCCCAGGCGAAAGCAAATTATTGAAATGAAATTAAACAATATGTTAGTCCCGAAATGACCTCTTTTGTGTCGAGTGGACGTTAAATACTAGTAATGAGTTAGTAAAGGGCTAGTACTGGGTGGTATTGGGCTAGTACTGGGTGGTATTATGCTAGTACTGGGCTAGTACTGGGTGGTATTGGCCTAGTACTGAGTGATATTGGGCTAGTACTGGGCTAGTACTGGGTGGTATTGGGCTAGTACTGGGTGGTATTGGGCTAGTACTGAGTGGTATTGGGCTAGTATTGGGTGGTATTTGGGTAGTACTGGGTTAGTATTGAGCTAGTGCTGGGTTAGTATTGAGCTAGTACTGGGTTAGTATTGGGCTAGTACTGGGTTAGTATTGGGCTAGTACTGGGTTAGTATTGGGCTAGTACTGGGTTAGTATTGCGTAGTACTTGGTGGTATTTGGCTAGAACTGGGCTAGTATTGGGCTAGTATTGAGTGGTATTGGGTAGTATTGGGTGATATTGGGTGGTACTGGGGTGGTATTGGATGGTATTTCTGAGTCAATTATCCTTCTGTATCTTTCAGTTAGGACAAAGTTTTGAAGAGAGCCCTGGTACACTATTATACACCCTGCACCCCCAGCCCCCACGCTCGTCTCATTTACAAATAAATTCTTCTGTTATGTACGTACACATATTATAATTATACTCTTTCAGACAATAATTTACCCGAGGTTTTCCATTCAAGGCCTACTTTGTTATATTACATTGAAACACGTCACGGATATTTTACACCATTTGGTATTTACAGGAATTCCTCTGGGAATCTGATTTTTATTCCTCCATCTCGTAACAGAAAGCCTGTCATTTATCAAATTCTTAGCGAAATCGTGCTAAAGGGTTTTGGGTATCTATGACGCAATCTGATGAATTGGAGCACGACTATATATAATTAAACACAAGTCTATTCTTGTGTCTGTTCCGATGGGATTATTCTTTTATAAAAAAAGATCAACTCCCCTATATTGTGGAATAACCGGTGCTATGGAATTATTCTGTTATAGAGAGGCCAACTCCCCTATATTGTGGAATAACCGGTGCTATGGAATTATTCTGTTATAGAGAGATTACCCCCCCCCCCTACATTCTAAAATAACCGGTCCGATGGAATTATTCCTTTAGAGGGACCAGTTCACCTATATTCCATAATACCCGGTCCGATGAAATTATTCCATTTGGGAGACCAACTCCCTTTATTCTGGAACATTCTGGAATATCCTGTCCTCCACGTACCAAATTTTCATTCGTTTTCTTGCGACTGGTTTGCGATCTGCCAATCCCTATACGACCCATGCATGTCAAAACACAGAAAAACTATATGAGGCGACAAAATCCATTTTTGAATTCTGGCGAAAATGGTGTATTGCTACTCGCGTACTCATTATTACGAGCCGTTGTCATGACGATCAAGATCGAGAGAGAGAGAGAGAGAGACAAATGGGGTTTACCGTCCAGGACTGGACACAAACTAGTTCATTTCGGGACTAACATATGGTTCAATTTTATTTCAATAATTCGCTTGTGCGTAGGGGTCTTTAGCAGTGGGAAAAAACTGGAGGACCCTACAAACCTACAAATATCACTGTGTTAGTCTCAATATTGCTGCTACTCTCTCTCTCCCCCTCTCTCTCTCTCTTTCTCCCCCTCTCTCTCTCTCTTTCTCTCTTTCATGCAACTGACGAAATCAATTCTTATCAGCAGGGTATTTATGGCTATTTAAGATATATATATTTTTACCAGACCCGTCTTCAGGGAATATAATGCCAGTAACCTCATATATATATATATATACAGCTATATATTACATTACTGGGTTGGATATTCGTATATTAAACTATATTTCATGTTTTAATCGAACAGAACGTAGGCCTATCCACTTTATATCATATAATTTGATTTACTGTCCAATTATAGAGAAAAATCTATTCAATAGAGGTAAATGAATGGCAGAGCGATGTATCGCGTGTGTTGCTCATCATCTGTCCATCCTCGTGCGTGGAAATGAAATGGGACTTTGCCGTTCTTTCTATCATCATGCAGTGGAGAGAGAGAGTGAGAAATAAAATGAAATGGGGTTTAACGTCCTACTCTTTTGCACCTAACCTGGGCTAATGGAAGACGGGCATGCTATGAGGAAAATTTTGCCCAGGCAGCGGCGCTACGGCCTACTCTTATATCGAATTCCAACTGACAAGGGGGAACCACGCTGGGATAAAAAAAAAACGACCTGCAGGCTAGCGAGCCATCGTCTTACCCACTTAGCCACCCAGGTGCTAATAGACAGCTGATGGACTAGAGTAATGCATACAACCTGGTGACAACAGATAACCAGACGAAAGGTTGTATGAAACCTCTCACTATTGGATATTAATTATAATAACCAATTCTATGTGTAGCCAAGTTTTATAACATTGATTATGAAGAGCGTATAAAAACCTTGTAAACATGCGCGACTATTGACCTAGTAGATTGATCTATCAACTCTGTCAACATTAAGCGAGACAGTTCTCTGGTAACACTGACAAATACGAAGTTCGGCATCGTCGTTTACTAAAAGCACGGCTTCAGTGATGACCACAATTAACAGGAAAGAGGCAGTTCTTTGGTATGACTGGCCAATACGAAGTTCGACAGAGTCGTTTACTAAAGGCTCGGCGTCAATGATGACCACAATTAACAGGAAAGAGGCAGTTCTCTGGTAACACTGGCAAATACGAAGTTCGGCAAAGTCGTTTACAAATGGCCCGTTTCAATAATTCAGTATCGTCGTTTACCGGGGGTCGGCTGCAATGATGATCGTTAAGGTGACAGTTCTCTGGTAAAAATGCCTTCAGCATTGTCGTTTACCAAGACGTGCTCGGCCACAACGACGATCGTTAATCGTCGCAATTAGCGATTTCTCTTTATTGGACAGGAGGAAAACCTGGCGAAAACTGAAAGATAACATGTTTTATAATCGGACCAACCCACGCGACGGACGACGAGATCCATTTCTTCCAACAAACACACAAAATTGGCGACGATTGTTTCTGGCTAGGGCAAGCAAAAGTTTTATGAACTACTCAGAATTGATATGAGTTTATATGATGTTAAAATTTGATATCTGGACCGCGTTTCACAAAAACTTAAATCGCCTTAAAATCGTCTTAGACTAAAATTTCATATTAGATGAGTTTCACAAAACGATTTGAAGAATTTTAGTTAAAATCCACTAAAAAAATATTTTGAGTTAAATTCTAATCTTAACTTAAAATAGTTGCGTTTCAAAAACCACTCAAAACCCCAATAAACTAAACACTTAAAAGAACGTCATTTATTTATATCCAATGTCATGGAAAGAAGAGCACTCTTATCTGTAAAAAAAAATATCTTCGTGTACAATGGTTTAATGTGGCTAATTTCTCGGAATAAAAAAGCCTAAAGGTCTATAATACTAGACATACCATGTATTTAACTGAGTAAAATAGATAGGAACTTTGGCATTTTCAAAGTATCATTGAAATGGTCCATGGCAATGACATTTCAAGTCTAGGTGTATTCATTTTTAAGTTGATAATACTTTTAAAATAAGACAAAAATTTACAGCCTAAATTAGTCGTTTGAGTTACAGATATCATAATATGTTTGTGACTTAATAGTTTCTCTTGTCCAAAATACCATTAAACTACGGAATTCAAGTAATTTAATTGATCGATACACATTATTTTAAACCAAGCATGTGCGTAAATGAAATGCCAGGGCCACGAATCAAATACCAAGTTCAAGGCCAACCCACCGATACAATTCGGAACACATATACGCAATGAACTCATTTATTTCACCTCTCTTCGATTATCTGACCATATGTGCAAACATTACTACAATGTATGAAACCCCCTATTGATATTGTAACCGTTAATTCAGCCTGTCAACAGTTTTCAGTTTCGAAGCGTAGTTGCCTTCATCCCACGTACCCGCAGTGGAAATGTGCACTGCGCGAGCGATTTTAACTAAAATCTATCAAAATTACATCTAAAATTAAGTCAATCTTCGTGAAACGCAAAGAATTAAAAATTTCATATTGATTTTAGTTGAAATCTATTTTTAGTGACTTTAGGTTAAGTTTTTGTGAAACAGGACCCAGTTGTTTAACCTGGTTTATGACGATGATACCATTTTATATAACCTGTAGCACTATATAGTATACTGTGGTTTGTGACGATGTTTTACTGGGTTGCAACCTTTAACAATATACTGTACTCTAGTTTGTGACGATGGTTATAGATCATAATTATAACCTTAACACTACAGTATATATCATACGGCCTGTCATTCTCATGAGTCAACTGGCGTGGTTTCGAATCCCCGGTTGTACGTGGCAAGGAGTATGGTCGCCTGTCCAACCGTGTGGATTTTCTCCGGGTCCTCCGGTTTCCTCCAACTGCAAAGACCCCTACGCGCAAGCGACTTATTGAAATAAAATTAAACCGCATGTTAGTCCCTAGTTTGTGTCTGCCTGAAATGTTATCCTCCAACGGCTAAAGACCCCTCCGCGCAAGCGACTTATTGAAATAATATTAAACCACATGTTAGTCCCTAGTTTGTGTCTGCCTGAAATGTTATCTAAATTATTAATAAGACATTATTTAACTTATCCAGATCATAATCAGCTGACAATGTCAACGTTAGTCCTCGATATTTACTGATTTAATCATGAAACAGATAATCGAGATTATGGATTTTTATCGTACCAAACTTAGTATTGAAGATCGAGACAAGACCGGGTATTCAATCGCTGAAATCACATTTTATTGTGGATCAATTTGACTGACATTTTCAGCAAATTCCCTTTACATTATCTAGTGTTTTACTATTATAGTGAGAACTGCCAACTTGTTATCTCATCGCCCTTAATGTATCTTTACGTTCAAATACACCGTATCAATAAGCGATCGGGGCAGGGCGCTCCGTACCAATAAGCAGTCGGGACAGGACGCTACGTACCAATAGGCCACCGTCGGCACAAGACGCTCCGTACCAATAAGCCGTCGGAACAAGAGGTACAGTACTAATAAGTGGTCGGGACAAGATGCACAGTATCAATAAGCCGTCGGGGCAAGACACTCCGTACCAATAAGCTGTCGGGGCAGGAAGCTCAGTACCAATACGCCATCGGGACAAGACGCACGGTATCAATAAGCGACGGGAACAGTTAAGCGTGGTACCATAAAAATCTGGGTCAAAACGAACTTTAGAATGTTGGGGGCTGGATACATTAGGATACATTAAAGTAATGGAACGTGACAATTATTGAATTAATTAAATTCATTAGTATTGCTTACGGTCAATTCCAAAGAAATAATATTATGCTTTTGAAGTCTAACATGTTCAATGAAAAACTAGAACCATTCCTCGTGGCATTTGAAAACGTGGAAAACAGGAAATAAAAACTGAATGTATTGTGTACGTCTTTGAAATCAATCTGTTTTCTCTTCTGCGTAATAAAGGACAAACTGGTCGTATTTTATTATTAAATTGTTGTTTTTATTCAAAGATGAACCGTGTACAAATTGGTTTACTCGACCTTTCTACAGTCTGTAACAAATCGCCCGCAGTTCTCATTTCCTTGCTCTCCGGGGGATTTCTAATCAAAACAATGGAATAATCCATCTTACAAGATACAGTTTAACCTCGCTATGTCGAACTTCAAGTGTAATTTTAGTCAAGATAACCGCAAAAGTACACCATCAGGGTGAACGTAACTGAGGTACAGTTACTCGTATTTGCGCTCCTCGCGTAATTTCAATTTTCAAATGTATTTGTATTGGAGAGATGCGGAGTTGAACTACACCATTGGAGGATAATTGAAGAGCAGAGAGCGAGAGAAACGGGGTTTAACGCCCACTCGACACAAATTAGGTCATTTCGGGAATATCACATGTTTCAATTTTATTTCAATAATTCGCTTGCGCGTAGGAATCTTTAGCAGTCGGAGGAAACCGGATGACCCGGAGAAAACTCACGAGGTTAGACAGGCGACCCTACTCCTTGTCACGTTCAACCGGGGAAATGAACACCGCAAACTGACCAATGACCAACCTTCTGATACAGCGCACACGTGCTAACCATTCGGCCACCCAACTCCTTCTAAGAGGATGCAACGACGCACCACTGCGTGCCATTGGATTTAGAACGCCTTTGAGTTTATCGCCCCCTCTTAATATTGAACCCCATGTGCATTTTTATTCGAGAAAAGTAAAGTTCGAGTTAACCGTGGTGTGAAGATATCGTCAACTTTAATATTAACAGGACGGTAGTATTTATTGATTTCTCATCAATTAATTTCTAAAATCCTTTGATTCAGACTTGTAGGTTAATTAACTTCCACAATTGAAGAAGATTTATCTCTTAAAGTTAAATATACCGGTATTTCTATATAGTTTTAACAATGAAACAATCCTCCCTTCAACATAAACTGGGTAATTTGGAAAGTATGAGACAATGCAACTACTCGGACGCAACAATACTCTTTGTCACTTACAACGTACTGGTGACTGTGGGGGTTGGGATGGCCTAGTTGTCTAGAGTGCCGCGCTTCGACCTCTAATGAATAAAATTAACCATATGTTAGTCCCGAAATGACCTAGTTTGTGTTGAGTGGACGTGACGTTAAACCCCATCTCTCTCTCTCTCTCCCTCTCTCTCTCTCTCTCCCTCTCTCTCTCTCACTGGTGACTGATGTTACTCGTTGGTTGTTTGGCCGGAAGTGGGGTTCAACTTCCTGCTGTTCAGCACTAACTCGGCTAATGAATAATAGGCTTACGCCCTGGAGTAACGTAACGTAACGTTGCATTGTTGACTAAACAACAAATATTTCTGTTATAAAGTGGCCAGTTTATACACATATTGTGTATTAGTTAGTTAAATTAACAGTTGCTATGCTATAAAGCGCTGGACCTACTCAGCAATTATTGCTATAAGGTTCTGTACTCAATCAAACAGTTGTAAAAATCCCCGGGCCTACTCAACAGTTGCTGTTATAAGGTCCTGGACTTACCCATCAGTTGCTATAAGGGTGTGGATACACCCAACAGTAAGTTGCTATAAGGTCGTGCATAAACCTAACAGTTGCTATAAGGCCCTGGATATACCCAACAGTTGCTATAAGGCCCTGGATATACCTACCAGTTGCTATTAGACAGTTGTTTTTATTCCCTGGACATATCAACAGTTGTTTTTTACTTGACCTATTCAACAGATGCTTTCAGGCCCTGGACCTACCCATGTCTACCATATAGCCTACTTTCAGAGCTGCATTCGTATTTCTGGGATAATATTTACCGAATGTCGTTTAAATGAGTAATTTTATTTTAAGAGACATGGGAGTATTCAATCCAGTGTGTTGGCCTTGGGGGGGGGGGGGACGTGTTCAATCCAGTGTGTTGGTCGAGAAAGCTCATAGCGATAACCCGGCGCCCCCCCCCTTATATTCCCGAAGCAATGGCCCGAGAAATCCCCCTCTGGCCATTGCTGGAATAGCGCCTGTTTCTTGAACATATGCGGGAGTGTGTCTATTCTTTCCGTTCAATGAAAGCTATCACTTAAGTACAGCAACATGACAGTCCTTCGTTTAATCTGGGTCTTCCCTAAAACTTTGGACAGTGATTTAAGGTATCAAAACGGTGAAAGTATGTTCGTTTCCAAACAGTATTGTTTACATTTCATTCGACTTGATAGCCTCGTTTGTCACGCAATTAGTTTTACTGCAGTATTCTGCTATGCACGGGTTAATTAGACATAATAAAATCGTGAGCCATGACGTAACGTTATGTAAACATATTTCGTCCAATATTGGCACTCGTTTTAAATGTAAAGCTTTTGTATGGTAGCTAGTGATTGGTTGGTAGGCGGACTACTGACCAATCAAAATTTAAAACAACAATATCCACTTATAATAGCAGTGTGTAGTGGGATTGCCTCTAATCAAACGAAACGCTGCGCGGATTATTTATGCCCCCCCCCCCCCCCCTTGCCAGTGGTTCAGGATAGAGTGCACGGCAAGAGACAGCTTATAGTGGCTTGGATGACACGAAAAACCACGGTCCATGTATGTATGTATGTACGTACAAGAACCCGTTGACAGTTGGAATTCCATATAAAGGCAGGTCATAGTACCCTTGTCCGAGCGCGAATAAGCACGGTCCATGTACGTACAAGAACCCGTTGACAGTTGGAATTCCATAGAGAGGCAGGTCGTAGTGCCCCTATCCGAGCCAATTTATCTCATAGCTCATTGTATGGCGTATATAACCGTCTTGTTTAGGACAATATGGTTCAGACAACTAGGACGTTGAACACCATTCCAGTTCAACCGACTTGATATCTCAAACGCTAGGATTTCATAAACAAGTTGTCCCTTTAATTGGTTAAATCATATGAATTCACATTAATACATTGACCCTCTTCCTCCTTCCAAGATAGCAATTAAATTGCCAGTTTAGTCTGAAGGGATTTGATTGCTTCAAATTATTCCGTGGTTTTCATCGATTCGATGGTAAACTCATTTTTAGAGTCAGTAGGCCATTATATGACCCATGAAGCTTTAACGCTCATTCTCTCGCCAAAAGGCAACACTATTAGTAACTCACCTTTTTGAGAAAACAAAGGAAAACGTAATGAATGAATATTAAGCCCAAGCTTATCCATTGATTTTACTATTGAGTTACTAGGTTTTTCTGTGGCATACTAGGCAAGTGAATGAAGTTGCTAGGATGTGTCAAGGGTGTAACTGCTTACAAAATCAAAAGATTGGAATATCTAGTACAACAACAGGAAGGACATACCATAGTAACTACAACTAGACCTGCATGCAGGAATGACGGGTTTCACTGGTGCCACGTTACCCTTAAACATGTCACTTCCGGTGCCAAGTTACCCTTGAACATATGTCACTTCCGGTACCAACGAAACCATTAAACAGGTTTCCAAATTAACATTGCACACAAATAAAATGGACGCAGAATCAAACAAATCCAGCAATATAAATTCATTTTATACATTTGTTACTTGTAAATGATCTTGACAAAATTACATTTCTTCCGGTGTTAATGAAAATGTTCAATTAGTCTTATGAAATCAGAAATGGCATAGATATCATATAGTGAAAATATTTTTGTAAATTGAATAATAATTGCCACTTTTAAAGACCAAAAAACTTGAAAAGTGACTTGTAGAAAATCGACTATTTCTCTGCTACCGTACAAGTTAGAAACCATTTTGTGGTATCTGTATGATCGTATGGGTTTATTTTATTTGTTGATTGGCATCAAATACCATAATTTGAAAAACATTTCAAAACAGACTCATTTGAATAAAATATCTGTTTTGAAGGCTAAAAATACAGTTTTTGCCAAAATGATGTTACTTCCGGTGATAATGAAAATCTTAAATTACTTGTATGAAATCCTAAATGGCATTAGGTATAACATGGTGTAACGTTTATGAAAATCGAATAATAATTGACACTTTTATGGCCCAAAAACCTTCAAAAGTGGCCTGTAGAAAACCGTCTATTTCTCGGCAACCGAACAAGTTAGAAACAATTTTATGATATGTATATGACCATATGAGTTGTGTTTATATGTGAATTTAAACCAAAAGTTAAAATTATTAATACATATTAAGTAATTCTTGGTTGAATAAAACATTGATTTAAAAAATTTAAAATGCAGTTTTTGACAAAATGACGTCACTTCCGGTGTCAATTTTAAATTGTAATCAACTTGATATGACGCTACATGCTTTTTGAATCAAATGATGTCACTTTTATAAAAATCCAATAATAATTGACTATTTTACAGGCAAAATAACGAAAACAGTGACTTGTACAGAACTGTCCATTTCTTGGTAACTGCTTATATTACAAACTAATTTTAACATACATTTTCTTCGTATGGATTATAGCTACAAGTTTATAAAAGTTACGAAGAAATATTTTAAAATCTGAAAAGCCTGAATAGGTTGTAAATGGGTCAATTTTACACCATTTTTAGCCCCTTTATCGAATTTGCTCGAAAATGAAATCGAAATTAAAAAAACTGCTTCCGCCATTTTTTGCGCCTTGAAAGGGCACACTCTTTGAGTCAAATAATTTTTCCAAAAAATAATATTTGTTTTCGAAAAATGGTACCTAACTGTCAAAATTGTAGTTTTTGGTAAAATTATGCCACTTTCGGTGCCGACAGATAACACTTCCGGTAATAAAAAAAATGACAATTGAGACAACGAAGCATATGAACTTTGTTTTATACAAATCGAACAATAGAAAATTAATCTAGGACTGAAAAACTGAATTAGCCAATAGCGGCCAAGGAAAATTACTGAGACAAAATTTTTTAACATTTTTGCACTAGGCAGATGACTCTTTAATTCTGTGCACAATACGACTAAAAAATATTCATAAATAAAAAAGTTTTTTGTAAAATTTTAAATTTTCGAAATTTGGCGCCTAATATCTTCGAAGATTTGCCGAAAATCAAAAATCGAAAGTAGCGTAGCTATGTGCCCTGTCTCAGGCTATGCCAAAATGTATCGAAAGTTAAAATCCAATGATTATTGTTAAAATTACTGCAATATTTTCAAAAACGATAACTTCGGTGATTTCGGACATTTCGCATTGTCACAGAACGTTCAAAATAGCTTTATCCTCTAAGTCACACCCACTTTCCCAGTAAAACCGAAGAAATCGTAACGATGCGACAAGCAGTTGCTGAGATCTACTCAAAACAAAAGAAGAATAATAATAATAATAAGAACTAGACCTGCAAGCAGCACTGAACCGGCTTTCAGGAATCATACAGGAAGTTCATTATACCATAGCCGATCCATTGAGCTACCAAACTATACTTTAATTGTTTTGCTTCAGTGACACCTTCTATCATATGTAAAAGTAATATTTGCTGGCGAAAAGACCGGTCAAAATTGTAAATTATGGCAAAAATACGTCACTTCCGGTGCCGAAAGAAATTTTTATAGGTGAAAAATAAGTCGAAAATTCGCAACATACAAAATACAAACTTTGTTTTATACATATCGGGCAATAAATAATCAACCTATAACCCATAAACTGAAATTAAGAAGGTATAAAACTTAAAAGTGACCCTGGGAAAATTGGCTATTATTCGACAAGGAAACATGCTAGAAGCCTTTTCTTGATATCAATATGATGGTATTGATTCAATCTTACTGCCCATTAGAGTCAGACGTTATAAAGTTAAACGAATAATAAATATAAATCCCTTCAAATAAATGTTTGTTTTGAAGGCTAAAAATACGTTTTTTGCAAAAATTACATTACTTCCGGTGATATTGAAAATGTTAACTTAGTTCATTGAAGTCATAAATGGCATAAGGCATCAAATGGTAAAAATATTATAAAAATCGAATAATAATTGGCACTTTTATAGACCAAAAACCTTGAAAAGTGACTTATAGAAGATCGCCTATTTCTCTGTAACCGTACAAGTTAGAAACCATTTTGTGGCATCTGTATGGTCGTATGGCTTGATTCTATTCGTTGATGGGAATCAAATATCATAATTCTAAAAATATTATAAGGCAGACTCATTTGAATAAAATATTTGTTTTTAGGTTAAAAATACAGTTTTTGCCCAAATGACGTCATTTCCGGTCACAATGAAAATGTAAAATTGGCTTGACCTAGTCCAAAATGGCATTAAGCATAAAATGGGGAAAAAAAATTGCAAATCGAATAATAATTCATTCTTTTATAGGCAAAATAACGTGAAAAGTGATGCATGCAAAATTGCATATTTCTCGGCAACTGTTCACATTACAAACTAATTTTCGCATGCATTCTCTTCGTCTGGATTATTGCTACGAGTTTATGAAAATTACAAATAAATATTTCAAAATATGAAGAGCTGAATGAATTGCAAACAACTGAATTTTACACTTTATCTTACATTTTATTCGAAATTGCCCGAAAATAAAATTGAAATTAAAAAGTCTGAGCTAAGGATTTTGTGCACCTTTGCAGGGTGCATCCTTTTAGTTATATCAGTTTTGAAAAAAAATAATATTTGCTTTTAAAAAGTGGTACTGAACGATCAAAATTGTAGTTTTTATTAATATTACGTCACTTCCGTGGCCGACAGAAAAATTTCACCGTAACAAAAAAAATTACAATTGGGACCACGGAGCTTATGAACTTTGTTTTATACAAATCGAATAATAAATAATTTTTCTGGGTACGAAAAACTAAATTAGCCGATGGCGGCTAACGCAAATTACCGAGACAATTTTTTTTCTCATTTCTGCTCAAGTAGGATGATATTTTTAACCCTGTGTAAAATATCATCAAAACATATTCATAAATAAAAAAGGTTTTCGTAAAAAAATTAACTTTTTTCAAAATATCGGACATTTTTTCGACTACTTCCGGTTTTACGATCGTTGTAGTGATAGCTTTACGAAGTTCTTTGGATAATTAACTTTCTGTACCAGAAGTGTCAGAAACATCCATTGAGTAGTTTTGGAAAAAAAGATAAATTAAAGAGCGTTTCCAAAAATTTAACGATTTTTCAATTTTTTTCAAAGTTTGAGGCCATTTTTGGACCATTTATATTATTTCAATGCATTTCATTTTGGATTCACTATATAGACAACCGATAGGACTTTGAGTAAGAAAAGTTTGAGAAAAATCTGCGGCGTCGTTTTCGAGAAAAGGGCGTCCCAGAATGTTAAAAAATCGGAAAATAATATATTTTTGGCATACAATAATTTATTTCCTTACCATCGAAATCGTATTATTTAGATACCATATGATGGTCCATTAATAGGGCTAACCAGCGACACTTTAGTTCTTTTGGTCCGCTATTACCTAAGGGAGAAATCAAGTTTCTCGCAACTGCGACAATGGTTTTAACCTTTTTTTTTCATTTTTTGAATACTTCCGGTATGGTTATTATTGTCGGAATAGTTTTAATAGCCGGTTTGGGCACTAAAATAGCCACGGGGCTCTGTAATGATATATTACATTATCTGATCAGATAAAATGCCTCTGAGAAATCCTATGTTCAAAAGTGCCAAAAATGCAAAAAAATTAAAATATCGAAAATTAAATTTCAATAACTACATACATATTATACATCATTAGAATCGTAATTAGGTCAGCTATCTGAATATACAACCTTTTTTTGAAAATCTCTTAAAATAAAAAAATAGTAGAGCATTTTCCAAAATTTCACGATTTTTCGACTTTTTTTGATTTTCAGTCCCTTTTTTATCATATTCCAGAAATTTCAAAGTCTTATTGGATGGCATAATTCACAAGACTATCGAATGGACTCTCGATAGAGAAAGTTAAAAAAAAAGTTGCAGTTAAGTTTTCGAGATACAGGCGTCCAAAAACGCTCCAAATCAGAAAATACTTGATTTTCAGCGTGCCATATTTTGCTTCCTGCTCGTCGTATCCGTACAAATTGGGTATCATATGATAGCACAATACTAGTGCAGTCCAATGGTACCCTAATTTGTTTAATCCATTGATATCGGACGGAGAAGTCGCGTTTTTCCCCAAAATACCCATTTTTTGCATTTTTTTCAAAATATCGGACATTATTTCGACCACTTCCGGTGTACAGATTATTGTTGAAATTGCTTTATTCCTTGCAATGGTCATTTGGCTTCATTCCTCAGAAATTTCAGAAACGTCAATTCGGCCATAAAACGAAACCCGAGCTCGCAAAATGGGTAGAAAATTCGAAAAAAATCGAAAAATAAAGGGCGATAACTCTGAATGAAACTTATATTACTGGAATCGGATGGACTTCAGGTATCCAAAAATGTAGGTCAAATTTCAAAATTTTGAAAAATAACAAAAATTGTCTCTCAAACAAAATTTTTCATTTTTCGATCGCAAGAAGTCAGCGATGAAGTTTCGAAATATCGAAATTTTCAACTGCTATCGTCCGAGAAAAGACTCAGGGTTTCCGAAAATGTCATTTGTATGAAAATAGGTACAGAATTGACGAATCTATGGCCGTTTTTTGATTTTTTGACACCGCACGAAATTCGACCACTTCCGGTCTGCGCAGAAGTTTCAAATATAGTTTATCAAGTAGCCAACACATGGTTTCCCGATAGAGAATTAGGTCCCAGATCGGTATCTGTTACAGGCACTGAGAAATAGGCTCCGGCGAAAAAAAAAATAATAATAATAAACTAGATCTGCTACTGTCCCATGCAGATATGAAAGCTTTCATATTCATCGTCACGTGTCATTGATTGTATCAAGTAACCTAAATAAAAGGATACGAAGAAAAAATTATTAAAATTGGTCAAAAACTCGCGAAGTAACAAGTCTAAATATAGTATGAAACATTGCACCCAGGCATAACAATAATCTGAAAACTAAAGGGAAATAACTGAAACTTGTATTACTGTAATGAGACGGATGAGAAAATGAAATGAAAATGGCGGGAAAAAAAAATTAAAAATGGCAGGTTGGACAGGCGACCTTACTCCTTGTCACGTACAACCGGGCATTCGAAAACACGCTAGTTTACTCAATGACAGGCGCGCGTGCTTACCATTCAGCCACTCAACCCCCCTTTGAAATCAGACACGTGCAATATGTCATATAGGAAGAATAAGAAGTCGCTCACAACAAAATGGTAAATTAATGAGTTTAGGTCAAAAGGTTGAGCTACTGTTTTAGAGTACTTAATAGTTTTAAAGAGACACGTTAAGGGTTGTTCATAGTTAAATGAAAGTTTAATTTTAAATAAGACCAATAAAATTAGGATTTAATAATGCCAGACTAATATTTCCAATATGTTTGGTTATAAGTAGGAAATCGTGACGACTTCTTAAGCATGTTTTAAACAAAGGATCATGTTTGTTTAAACAAGAATGGCACTCTGCAATAAAAAAAATTGGCCAAAGCAAGATTTCTATGCAGAAATTAAATAATTGCTAGAACCAGAAAAATATTTATCCACTATAATAAATAAGCAACATAGAGAAAATGAAATGAAATTGAATGGGGTTTAACGTCCGACTGTTCTGCTCCTAAAATGGGCTAATGAAGCGAGAAACATTTCAACCGGGCCAAATTTTCTATTGTAACAGTTTAATTTGCACGGTACCTTTAGTTATCAACCGAATATTACAAAACTTTTAAAAATAAGCTCCCCCCTGACCAGCTTAAGCGTTCGCAATAAACGTTTGCCACTTAAAATCGGGAAATTGCTGACTTTAAAGTGAGAAACATTACAACCGGGCGAAATTTTCTGTTTTATGACTTTTACAGTACCTTTGATTACCAACCGATTATTTTCTGTTTTATCACTTTTACAGTACCTTTGATTACCAACCGATTATTACAAAACTTTAAAAATAAAAGAGAAAGAGAGAAATGCGGCCTAATGTCCATTCGACACAAACTAGGTCATTTCGGGACTAACATATGTTTTTTAATTTTATTTAAAAACTCCCCCTGCGCTTACAGGTCTTTAGCCGTTGGGAGGAAACCGAAGAACACGGAGAAAACCCACAAGGTTGGACATCATACTTCATGTCACGTGCAACCTGGAGATCGAAACGACGCCCGTTGACTCAATGACAGACGTTACGATACAGTGCGCACATGCTAACCATTCAGCCCTTCAGCCTCCCTGAATTCAGAAAATTGCTGACTTATAGCAAGAAACATTTCAACCGGGCGAAATTTTCTGTTTTAACAGTTTAATGTGCACGGTACTTTAATTACCAACCGATTATTACAAAACTTTTGAAAATAAGCTCCAACTGACCAGCTTAATCGTATGCAATAAACGTTTTCGCCTGAATTGAAAGTTCTGCACGGAGAAAGTTCATCTCGATTTCCCGGCGTGGTTCCCCTTGTCAGTGAGGCAGAACGGAGGGCCTGACAAGCACAGCTGTCTAGTCATTCGGATGGGACGAAAAACCAAGGTCCCGTGTACACATTGGAGTGCACGTAAAATATCCCTAAGCAGTTGGAATTCGATACTGTTGAATAAGCTCTATACGATGACTAAATGTGTAGATTGTAGTCACCCACACTGCATGTTTCGCTTAACAATGAAAGGGTGCCGTTTTCAATGTTCGATCCTTTTGTTCTTCTACTCCTGATATGTTGGACTGTTGATCGATGGTTTCATATAAAAGACTACCAATAAGACTCTTTGTACAAGAAGTTCCCAAAAAATATTATGTTGACTTTACGAGAAAGACCTCTAAACATGCTCCAAATTGTAAAAATACGACTTTTTGGGTTTTCAATCTCTTTTTTTCGGCTATCCCTGATATTTAGAAAAAAATAATACAATGATTTCACACAACAGGCTAGCTATTAGACTCTCTATTGACAAAAGTTTCACCGCCCTCCCTTCATTATAACCGAAGTTATCGTGCCCTAAAGAATCAACAAATTAGCTTGTTTATCTCTGCTTACCCTAAGCAGAAAATGCTCATCTTTGAACTCAATCATAACATTGACCTAGTGAACGTCTACACCAAGTTTGAACATTCTAGCTTAATTAGAAGGAGAGTAATTGTGTTCCAAAGTCCCGACCCTTCAAATTGCTTCTATTTTTCATTTTCAATTCAAAATGGTGACCATCACGTGACCGAAATCAAAATTCTATTCGCGACATTTTTTAGGCCTTCCTACAAGGATTCAGAAAATATAACTCCCGAGTCTGTAAGTAAAATAGCAAAAAAGCCTTATTGATTTTTCACTTTTAAATATGGCGGCACTTCCGGTTCGATCGACAAACTCCATATTTTGTGTACAAATCAGTAATTACTTATCTAGTATCCAAAAAAAAAATCAGGTCATTCTGACCTATATTTCGATGATTTTTTTGAAAATTTTGATCCTTAATTTCGTCAAGGGGAGATAATTTAGAAAATTTCTAATTATATTTTTGAAGTCACATCGGTAGGATCTACTTAGATACTAAATTTCATGAAAATCGTACAACTATTAAAGAAGTTGTCAAATTGGTCTAATCTTCCGGTTCGAAATCACAGCGACGAATTTTCGAAATTCGAAAATGTGAAACTGCAGATGAAAATGGTTTTTTTAAAGGTATTCAAAGAAAAAAGAATTAGTAAAATCGGTCAAAAAATAACAAAGTTACGACTATGCATTGTCATTTTTTTCGTTCGTAAAATTCGGTGATTTCGGATTCGTAAAACGTTTCGAAAATATATTTAATCAAGGTTCGCACCCCATTTTTGGGGGGGTAGGTCAAAATTTCAGAAAGATCCTATGGATAGATTCTGAGAAATCCGATTTGCAGAAAACACACAAAAAAAAAAATAATAACTAGATCTGCTACTGTCCCATGCAGATATGAAAGCTTTCATATTCATCGTCACGTGTCATTGATTGTATCAAGTAACCTAAATAAAAGGATACGAAGAAAAAATTATTAAAATTGGTCAAAAACTCGCGAAGTTACAAGTCTAAATATAGTATGAAACATTGCACCCAGGCATAACAATAATCTGAAAACTAAAGGGAAATAACTGAAACTTGTATTACTGTAATGAGACGGATGAGAAAATGAAATGAAAATGGCGGGAAAAAAAAATTAAAAATGGCAGGTTGGACAGGCGACCTTACTCCTTGTCACGTACAACCGGGCATTCGAAAACACGCTAGTTTACTCAATGACAGGCGCGCGTGCTTACCATTCAGCCACTCAACCCCCCTTTGAAATCAGACACGTGCAATATGTCATATAGGAAGAATAAGAAGTCGCTCACAACAAAATGGTAAATTAATGAGTTTAGGTCAAAAGGTTGAGCTACTGTTTTAGAGTACTTAATAGTTTTAAAGAGACACGTTAAGGGTTGTTCATAGTTAAATGAAAGTTTAATTTTAAATAAGACCAATAAAATTAGGATTTAATAATGCCAGACTAATATTTCCAATATGTTTGGTTATAAGTAGGAAATCGTGACGACTTCTTAAGCATGTTTTAAACAAAGGATCATGTTTGTTTAAACAAGAATGGCACTCTGCAATAAAAAAAATTGGCCAAAGCAAGATTTCTATGCAGAAATTAAATAATTGCTAGAACCAGAAAAATATTTATCCACTATAATAAATAAGCAACATAGAGAAAATGAAATGAAATTGAATGGGGTTTAACGTCCGACTGTTCTGCTCCTAAAATGGGCTAATGAAGCGAGAAACATTTCAACCGGGCCAAATTTTCTATTGTAACAGTTTAATTTGCACGGTACCTTTAGTTATCAACCGAATATTACAAAACTTTTAAAAATAAGCTCCCCCCTGACCAGCTTAAGCGTTCGCAATAAACGTTTGCCACTTAAAATCGGGAAATTGCTGACTTTAAAGTGAGAAACATTACAACCGGGCGAAATTTTCTGTTTTATGACTTTTACAGTACCTTTGATTACCAACCGATTATTTTCTGTTTTATCACTTTTACAGTACCTTTGATTACCAACCGATTATTACAAAACTTTAAAAATAAAAGAGAAAGAGAGAAATGCGGCCTAATGTCCATTCGACACAAACTAGGTCATTTCGGGACTAACATATGTTTTTTAATTTTATTTAAAAACTCCCCCTGCGCTTACAGGTCTTTAGCCGTTGGGAGGAAACCGAAGAACACGGAGAAAACCCACAAGGTTGGACATCATACTTCATGTCACGTGCAACCTGGAGATCGAAACGACGCCCGTTGACTCAATGACAGACGTTACGATACAGTGCGCACATGCTAACCATTCAGCCATTCAGCCTCCCTGAATTCAGAAAATTGCTGACTTATAGCAAGAAACATTTCAACCGGGCGAAATTTTCTGTTTTAACAGTTTAATGTGCACGGTACTTTAATTACCAACCGATTATTACAAAACTTTTGAAAATAAGCTCCAACTGACCAGCTTAATCGTATGCAATAAACGTTTTCGCCTGAATTGAAAGTTCTGCACGGAGAAAGTTCATCTCGCTTTCCCGGCGTGGTTCCCCTTGTCAGTGAGGCAGAACGGAGGGCCTGACAAGCACAGCTGTCTAGTCATTCGGATGGGACGAAAAACCAAGGTCCCGTGTACACATTGGAGTGCACGTAAAATATCCCTAAGCAGTTGGAATTCGATACTGTTGAATAAGCTCTATACGATGACTAAATGTGTAGATTGTAGTCACCCACACTGCATGTTTCGCTTAACAATGAAAGGGTGCCGTTTTCAATGTTCGATCCTTTTGTTCTTCTACTCCTGATATGTTGGACTGTTGATCGATGGTTTCATATAAAAGACTACCAATAAGACTCTTTGTACAAGAAGTTCCCAAAAAATATTATGTTGACTTTACGAGAAAGACCTCTAAACATGCTCCAAATTGTAAAAATACGACTTTTTGGGTTTTCAATCTCTTTTTTTCGGCTATCCCTGATATTTAGAAAAAATAATACAATGATTTCACACAACAGGCTAGCTATTAGACTCTCTATTGACAAAAGTTTCACCGCCCTCTCTTCATTATAACCGAAGTTATCGTGCCCTAAAGAATCAACAAATTAGCTTGTTTATCTCTGCTTACCCTAAGCAGAAAATGCTCATCTTTGAACTCAATCATAACATTGACCTAGTGAACGTCTACACCAAGTTTGAACATTCTAGCTTAATTAGAAGGAGAGTAATTGTGTTCCAAAGTCCCGACCCTTCAAATTGCTTCTATTTTTCATTTTCAATTCAAAATGGTGACCATCACGTGACCGAAATCAAAATTCTATTCGCGACATTTTTTAGGCCTTCCTACAAGGATTCAGAAAATATAACTCCCGAGTCTGTAAGTAAAATAGCAAAAAAGCCTTATTGATTTTTCACTTTTAAATATGGCGGCACTTCCGGTTCGATCGACAAACTCCATATTTTGTGTACAAATCAGTAATTACTTATCTAGTATCCCAAAAAAAAATCAGGTCATTCTGACCTATATTTCGATGATTTTTTTGAAAATTTTGATCCTTAATTTCGTCAAGGGGAGATAATTTAGAAAATTTCTAATTATATTTTTGAAGTCACATCGGTAGGATCTACTTAGATACTAAATTTCATGAAAATCGTACAACTATTAAAGAAGTTGTCAAATTGGTCTAATCTTCCGGTTCGAAATCACAGCGACGAATTTTCGAAATTCGAAAATGTGAAACTGCAGATGAAAATGGTTTTTTTAAAGGTATTCAAAGAAAAAAGAATTAGTAAAATCGGTCAAAAAATAACAAAGTTACGACTATGCATTGTCATTTTTTTCGTTCGTAAAATTCGGTGATTTCGGATTCGTAAAACGTTTCGAAAATATATTTAATCAAGGTTCGCACCCCATTTTTGGGGGGGTAGGTCAAAATTTCAGAAAGATCCTATGGATAGATTCTGAGAAATCCGATTTGCAGAAAACACACAAAAAAAAAAATAACTAGATCTGCTACTGTCCCATGCAGATATGAAAGCTTTCATATTCATCGTCACGTGTCATTGATTGTATCAAGTAACCTAAATAAAAGGATACGAAGAAAAAATTATTAAAATTGGTCAAAAACTCGCGAAGTTACAAGTCTAAATATAGTATGAAACATTGCACCCAGGCATAACAATAATCTGAAAACTAAAGGGAAATAACTGAAACTTGTATTACTGTAATGAGACGGATGAGAAAATGAAATGAAAATGGCGGGAAAAAAAAATTAAAAATGGCAGGTTGGACAGGCGACCTTACTCCTTGTCACGTACAACCGGGCATTCGAAAACACGCTAGTTTACTCAATGACAGGCGCGCGTGCTTACCATTCAGCCACTCAACCCCCCTTTGAAATCAGACACGTGCAATATGTCATATAGGAAGAATAAGAAGTCGCTCACAACAAAATGGTAAATTAATGAGTTTAGGTCAAAAGGTTGAGCTACTGTTTTAGAGTACTTAATAGTTTTAAAGAGACACGTTAAGGGTTGTTCATAGTTAAATGAAAGTTTAATTTTAAATAAGACCAATAAAATTAGGATTTAATAATGCCAGACTAATATTTCCAATATGTTTGGTTATAAGTAGGAAATCGTGACGACTTCTTAAGCATGTTTTAAACAAAGGATCATGTTTGTTTAAACAAGAATGGCACTCTGCAATAAAAAAAACTGGCCAAAGCAAGATTTCTATGCAGAAATTAAATAATTGCTAGAACCAGAAAAATATTTATCCACTATAATAAATAAGCAACATAGAGAAAATGAAATGAAATTGAATGGGGTTTAACGTCCGACTGTTCTGCTCCTAAAATGGGCTAATGAAGACGGGCATATGCCATAATGTGTGCAATGAGGGAAATTTTACCCGGGCAGCGGCGGTTACGGCCTACGAGGTTGGACAGGCAACCATACTCCTTGTCACGTACAACCAAAAAATCGAAACAACGGCAGTTGACTCAATGACAGACGTTATGATACAGAGCGCACGTGCTAACCATTCAGCCACGCAACCTCCCTAAAATCGGCAAATTGCTGACCTACAGCGAGAAACATTTCAACCGGGCCAAATTTTCTATTGTAACAGTTTAATTTGCACGGTACCTTTAGTTATCAACCGAATATTACAAAACTTTTAAAAATAAGCTCCCCCCTGACCAGCTTAAGCGTTCGCAATAAACGTTTGCCACTTAAAATCGGGAAATTGCTGACTTTAAAGTGAGAAACATTACAACCGGGCGAAATTTTCTGTTTTATGACTTTTACAGTACCTTTGATTACCAACCGATTATTTTCTGTTTTATCACTTTTACAGTACCTTTGATTACCAACCGATTATTACAAAACTTTAAAAATAAAAGAGAAAGAGAGAAATGCGGCCTAATGTCCATTCGACACAAACTAGGTCATTTCGGGACTAACATATGTTTTTTAATTTTATTTAAAAACTCCCCCTGCGCTTACAGGTCTTTAGCCGTTGGGAGGAAACCGAAGAACACGGAGAAAACCCACAAGGTTGGACATCATACTTCATGTCACGTGCAACCTGGAGATCGAAACGACGCCCGTTGACTCAATGACAGACGTTACGATACAGTGCGCACATGCTAACCATTCAGCCATTCAGCCTCCCTGAATTCAGAAAATTGCTGACTTATAGCAAGAAACATTTCAACCGGGCGAAATTTTCTGTTTTAACAGTTTAATGTGCATGGTACTTTAATTACCAACCGATTATTACAAAACTTTTGAAAATAAGCTCCAACTGACCAGCTTAATCGTATGCAATAAACGTTTTCGCCTGAATTGAAAGTTCTGCACGGAGAAAGTTCATCTCGATTTCCCGGCGTGGTTCCCCTTGTCAGTGAGGCAGAACGGAGGGCCTGACAAGCACAGCTGTCTAGTCATTCGGATGGGACGAAAAACCAAGGTCCCGTGTACACATTGGAGTGCACGTAAAATATCCCTAAGCAGTTGGAATTCGATACTGTTGAATAAGCTCTATACGATGACTAAATGTGTAGATTGTAGTCACCCACACTGCATGTTTCGCTTAACAATGAAAGGGTGCCGTTTTCAATGTTCGATCCTTTTGTTCTTCTACTCCTGATATGTTGGACTGTTGATCGATGGTTTCATATAAAAGACTACCAATAAGACTCTTTGTACAAGAAGTTCCCAAAAAATATTATGTTGACTTTACGAGAAAGACCTCTAAACATGCTCCAAATTGTAAAAATACGACTTTTTGGGTTTTCAATCTCTTTTTTTCGGCTATCCCTGATATTTAGAAAAAATAATACAATGATTTCACACAACAGGCTAGCTATTAGACTCTCTATTGACAAAAGTTTCACCGCCCTCCCTTCATTATAACCGAAGTTATCGTGCCCTAAAGAATCAACAAATTAGCTTGTTTATCTCTGCTTACCCTAAGCAGAAAATGCTCATCTTTGAACTCAATCATAACATTGACCTAGTGAACGTCTACACCAAGTTTGAACATTCTAGCTTAATTAGAAGGAGAGTAATTGTGTTCCAAAGTCCCGACCCTTCAAATTGCTTCTATTTTTCATTTTCAATTCAAAATGGTGACCATCACGTGACCGAAATCAAAATTCTATTCGCGACATTTTTTAGGCCTTCCTACAAGGATTCAGAAAATATAACTCCCGAGTCTGTAAGTAAAATAGCAAAAAAGCCTTATTGATTTTTCACTTTTAAATATGGCGGCACTTCCGGTTCGATCGACAAACTCCATATTTTGTGTACAAATCAGTAATTACTTATCTAGTATCCAAAAAAAAAAATCAGGTCATTCTGACCTATATTTCGATGATTTTTTTGAAAATTTTGATCCTTAATTTCGTCAAGGGGAGATAATTTAGAAAATTTCTAATTATATTTTTGAAGTCACATCGGTAGGATCTACTTAGATACTAAATTTCATGAAAATCGTACAACTATTAAAGAAGTTGTCAAATTGGTCTAATCTTCCGGTTCGAAATCACAGCGACGAATTTTCGAAATTCGAAAATGTGAAACTGCAGATGAAAATGGTTTTTTTAAAGGTATTCAAAGAAAAAAGAATTAGTAAAATCGGTCAAAAAATAACAAAGTTACGACTATGCATTGTCATTTTTTTCGTTCGTAAAATTCGGTGATTTCGGATTCGTAAAACGTTTCGAAAATATATTTAATCAAGGTTCGCACCCCATTTTTGGGGGGGTAGGTCAAAATTTCAGAAAGATCCTATGGATAGATTCTGAGAAATCCGATTTGCAGAAAACACACACAAAAAAAAATAATAACTAGATCTGCTACTGTCCCATGCAGATATGAAAGCTTTCATATTCATCGTCACGTGTCATTGATTGTATCAAGTAACCTAAATAAAAGGATACGAAGAAAAAATTATTAAAATTGGTCAAAAACTCGCGAAGTTACAAGTCTAAATATAGTATGAAACATTGCACCCAGGCATAACAATAATCTGAAAACTAAAGGGAAATAACTGAAACTTGTATTACTGTAATGAGACGGATGAGAAAATGAAATGAAAATGGCGGGAAAAAAAATTAAAAATGGCAGGTTGGACAGGCGACCTTACTCCTTGTCACGTACAACCGGGCATTCGAAAACACGCTAGTTTACTCAATGACAGGCGCGCGTGCTTACCATTCAGCCACTCAACCCCCCTTTGAAATCAGACACGTGCAATATGTCATATAGGAAGAATAAGAAGTCGCTCACAACAAAATGGTAAATTAATGAGTTTAGGTCAAAAGGTTGAGCTACTGTTTTAGAGTACTTAATAGTTTTAAAGAGACACGTTAAGGGTTGTTCATAGTTAAATGAAAGTTTAATTTTAAATAAGACCAATAAAATTAGGATTTAATAATGCCAGACTAATATTTCCAATATGTTTGGTTATAAGTAGGAAATCGTGACGACTTCTTAAGCATGTTTTAAACAAAGGATCATGTTTGTTTAAACAAGAATGGCACTCTGCAATAAAAAAAACTGGCCAAAGCAAGATTTCTATGCAGAAATTAAATAATTGCTAGAACCAGAAAAATATTTATCCACTATAATAAATAAGCAACATAGAGAAAATGAAATGAAATTGAATGGGGTTTAACGTCCGACTGTTCTGCTCCTAAAATGGGCTAATGAAGACGGGCATATGCCATAATGTGTGCAATGAGGGAAATTTTACCCGGGCAGCGGCGGTTACGGCCTACGAGGTTGGACAGGCAACCATACTCCTTGTCACGTACAACCAAAAAATCGAAACAACGGCAGTTGACTCAATGACAGACGTTATGATACAGAGCGCACGTGCTAACCATTCAGCCACGCAACCTCCCTAAAATCGGCAAATTGCTGACCTACAGCGAGAAACATTTCAACCGGGCCAAATTTTCTATTGTAACAGTTTAATTTGCACGGTACCTTTAGTTATCAACCGAATATTACAAAACTTTTAAAAATAAGCTCCCCCCTGACCAGCTTAAGCGTTCGCAATAAACGTTTGCCACTTAAAATCGGGAAATTGCTGACTTTAAAGTGAGAAACATTACAACCGGGCGAAATTTTCTGTTTTATGACTTTTACAGTACCTTTGATTACCAACCGATTATTTTCTGTTTTATCACTTTTACAGTACCTTTGATTACCAACCGATTATTACAAAACTTTAAAAATAAAAGAGAAAGAGAGAAATGCGGCCTAATGTCCATTCGACACAAACTAGGTCATTTCGGGACTAACATATGTTTTTTAATTTTATTTAAAAACTCCCCCTGCGCTTACAGGTCTTTAGCCGTTGGGAGGAAACCGAAGAACACGGAGAAAACCCACAAGGTTGGACATCATACTTCATGTCACGTGCAACCTGGAGATCGAAACGACGCCCGTTGACTCAATGACAGACGTTACGATACAGTGCGCACATGCTAACCATTCAGCCATTCAGCCTCCCTGAATTCAGAAAATTGCTGACTTATAGCAAGAAACATTTCAACCGGGCGAAATTTTCTGTTTTAACAGTTTAATGTGCACGGTACTTTAATTACCAACCGATTATTACAAAACTTTTGAAAATAAGCTCCAACTGACCAGCTTAATCGTATGCAATAAACGTTTTCGCCTGAATTGAAAGTTCTGCACGGAGAAAGTTCATCTCGATTTCCCGGCGTGGTTCCCCTTGTCAGTGAGGCAGAACGGAGGGCCTGACAAGCACAGCTGTCTAGTCATTCGGATGGGACGAAAAACCAAGGTCCCGTGTACACATTGGAGTGCACGTAAAATATCCCTAAGCAGTTGGAATTCGATACTGTTGAATAAGCTCTATACGATGACTAAATGTGTAGATTGTAGTCACCCACACTGCATGTTTCGCTTAACAATGAAAGGGTGCCGTTTTCAATGTTCGATCCTTTTGTTCTTCTACTCCTGATATGTTGGACTGTTGATCGATGGTTTCATATAAAAGACTACCAATAAGACTCTTTGTACAAGAAGTTCCCAAAAAATATTATGTTGACTTTACGAGAAAGACCTCTAAACATGCTCCAAATTGTAAAAATACGACTTTTTGGGTTTTCAATCTCTTTTTTTCGGCTATCCCTGATATTTAGAAAAAATAATACAATGATTTCACACAACAGGCTAGCTATTAGACTCTCTATTGACAAAAGTTTCACCGCCCTCCCTTCATTATAACCGAAGTTATCGTGCCCTAAAGAATCAACAAATTAGCTTGTTTATCTCTGCTTACCCTAAGCAGAAAATGCTCATCTTTGAACTCAATCATAACATTGACCTAGTGAACGTCTACACCAAGTTTGAACATTCTAGCTTAATTAGAAGGAGAGTAATTGTGTTCCAAAGTCCCGACCCTTCAAATTGCTTCTATTTTTCATTTTCAATTCAAAATGGTGACCATCACGTGACCGAAATCAAAATTCTATTCGCGACATTTTTTAGGCCTTCCTACAAGGATTCAGAAAATATAACTCCCGAGTCTGTAAGTAAAATAGCAAAAAAGCCTTATTGATTTTTCACTTTTAAATATGGCGGCACTTCCGGTTCGATCGACAAACTCCATATTTTGTGTACAAATCAGTAATTACTTATCTAGTATCCAAAAAAAAAATCAGGTCATTCTGACCTATATTTCGATGATTTTTTTGAAAATTTTGATCCTTAATTTCGTCAAGGGGAGATAATTTAGAAAATTTCTAATTATATTTTTGAAGTCACATCGGTAGGATCTACTTAGATACTAAATTTCATGAAAATCGTACAACTATTAAAGAAGTTGTCAAATTGGTCTAATCTTCCGGTTCGAAATCACAGCGACGAATTTTCGAAATTCGAAAATGTGAAACTGCAGATGAAAATGGTTTTTTTAAAGGTATTCAAAGAAAAAAGAATTAGTAAAATCGGTCAAAAAATAACAAAGTTACGACTATGCATTGTCATTTTTTTCGTTCGTAAAATTCGGTGATTTCGGATTCGTAAAACGTTTCGAAAATATATTTAATCAAGGTTCGCACCCCATTTTTGGGGGGGTAGGTCAAAATTTCAGAAAGATCCTATGGATAGATTCTGAGAAATCCGATTTGCAGAAAACACACAAAAAAAAAAATAATAATAATAATAACTTTAACAGAAACAATAAGCTTTCATATGTAATATGAAAGCTTAATAATAATAACTTTAACAGAAACAATAAGCTTTCATATGTAATATGAAAGCTTAATAATAATTTTAGTAATCACAATAGGCTTTCAGACGAAAGTCTGAAAGCCTAATAATAATTTTAACAAAAACAATAGTGTTTCACACAAGCTTCGCAGTGTGAAACCCTAAATATGGTCCTATCTCAATTTCAACCAAAAAGTGAGTTACTAGGATTGACTTTTGTCGGGAGCATTACGGTTTGTGTATGAATAGTGCTGGGGATAACATAAATAACGTACGTTACGGTTTATAAAGGACCATCCTCTAGACTAATAGAGGGGTTGGGATGGCCTAGTGGTCTAGAGTGCCGCGCTTCGACCTCTAGCTGGTCGGTCACCTCTGGCTTGCGGCTGTGGTTTCGAGCCCTGGTGTGAGCGTATGTGGCATGGAGATGGGGCGCCTTCTCAACCTCGTGGGTTTTCTCCGGGCACTCCGGTTTCCTCCCACTGCTAAGGACCCCTACGAGCAAGCGAATTATTGAAATAAAATTAAACCATATGTTAGTCGCGAAATGACCTAATTTGTGTTGAGTGGACGTTAAACCTCATTCCTAGTCTGTGGGTGAATTACTCGAAATATGGATGTAAATAAACCTAACCCTAACCCGAACTCAACCATAACTATAACCTAAATAATAGATATTGATGGATTAATGAACCCTAACCCAACCCTGACACATAATAGATATCAGTGGACTAATAAACCCGAGGACTAATGAACTCGCGGACTAGTCAGCATTCTCCGATCTTTGCATCTATGACGTACGTACATCACGGTTTGAATAGGATTATGCTTTAGACCATCACATTTGGGTTAGGATGGCCTAGTGGTCCAGAGTGCCGCGCTTCGACCTCTAGCTGGTCGGTCACCTCTGGCTTGTTTGTTTCGAACCCTGGTGTGAGCGTATGTAGCATGGAGATAGGGGCGCCTTCTCAACCTCGTGGGTTTCCTCTGGGAACTCCGGTTTCCTCCCACTGCTAAAGACCCCCAGTCCCCATATAACCTAGTTTGTGTCGAGTGGACGTTAAACCCCATTTCTCTCTCTCTCTCTCGCTCTCTCTCTCTCTCTCACACACACATTAGAGTTTGTGTAGTATAATGCTCTATAGCCCCATGGCATATACAGTCCTGAGCCAGGTGTCACAAGTTCTGTCTAACATAGTGAGTTTTGTACTCTCTCTATATTTAAACCTCTCCTCCGCCCCATTGTAATACTACCCCTCTTGTATGTGGTCCCCCCCCCCCCCGTCATCTCTCCCTCATTGTGATAAAACATTTTGTCGTTATTGGTCGAGTTGTTGTTTTGCATCCTCCAATCCCGTGGGTTTTCTCTTGGTTATCAGCTTTCCTCCCATAGCCGAATTATTGAAATAAACTTAAACCATATGTTAGTCCCGAAATGACATAGTTTGTGTCGAGTGTACGTTAAACTCCATACTCTCTCTCTCACTCTCTGTCTCTCTTTCTCTCTCCCTCTCTCTCTCTCTCTCTGTGAATAATATGAATCGTGATGTAGAAATTATTCTGCATCCTCGTATCGCTGGAGTGGATTTAAGACAATCCATTAATTAAATAAGAGTGGTGATTCGTATAAAGTGTATGTCACATCCCAAGATAATTTATTCACCATATCAGTTTCTTGAAAACAAAAGTTCATCAGGATTGTAATTAATATCTTTCTCTTAAAACAAGACGTGCAATCAGACAAACCTGGTGGAAAAAAACCAAGCCCAATAGTCGGATTAATCTTGTCCGGACTTTATCTAGTCTTTTGTGAACTGAGCTAATGAAGACGGGCATAGCCATACAGTGTGCTATGAGGAGAATTTTGCCCGGGCAGCGCACTATGGCCTACTCTTACATCAAATTCCAACGTCGAGGGATATTTAACATGCAAGCCATCCGAACGACAACACAGCTGTCCTGTCAGGCCCTCCGTCCTGCATCACTGACAAAGGGAAACCACGACGGAAAATCTGGATGAACTTTCTCGGCCAATGCAGGGATTGAATGCCCGACCTCCACTGATGTTTTGTTGTTAAGGGAGATAAGATAAAGAGTTGACTCATCTCGCTATAATAGTTAAAAACAATAAATAATTTTTAAGTTTCCAGTCAAATAGCCCCACTATGAACCAAGATTATATACCTTTTGAATTTTAAGCCTAGACTCCATCATCATTGCTTAAGTCGGTACGATAAACAAAGCCTCGACTATCTATTTTTTGATTTATCAACGAGCGTTGAGTCGGGGGCGGGGGTATTCTGTCCAGACAGCGGCGCTACAGCCTTATATTTCGATTTCCAACCGTCACCTGATCCTCAACGTGCGGCGAATGATATGCACGGTACCAAGGCCCTTGAAGGAAAACAATGTGATAGGACGAGACCATTTCCCCTCCCCCCACACTTTCCTTAACTTCCATTTTTCGCCCGCTAGTGATTAGCCAGATGATTCAGTAATACTATGGTATTAGAAAGTAGTCATATCATTTACAGCCTTTTACAGGCCTAGTACACCGAGGTCTCATGTACACATTGGCGTGCACGTAAAAGATCCCTGGACAGTTGGAATTCGATATAAAAGTAGGACGTAGCACCGCTGCCCGGGCCAAATTTCCCTCATAGCACACTGTATTTCTTATATACACTTCTTCATTAGCCAAGTTAGGAGCAGAACAGTAGGACGTTAAACCACATTTCATTTCAATTCATTTTTAGCTTAATTCAATGTAACTTTTCTTTTCTCTATGGGCAACACAGACTCTTATGGCTCTAAGCCGGCTGCACCCCCAACCCACCCCACTCCACTCCCCCGCCAGGTCTGCACGGTCTTTCTTACTATCCGAATGACTAGTCAGTTCCCCCTTCCAGGTACTCCGTCTTCCAACACAAAACCGTACTGAAGAATACTAGGAAATGTCTGGGTTAGAAATAAGGTTATTGTCGATAGGACGCCTCCTTGATTCAATTTACTGCCGAGTTAAGGGAAGGTTAGTGCTACGTTTGAACCGAGAAAACAACGAATTACAGAACCTTGATAGAATCCATGTCATTAAATTACATCAGTTAGATTTATGGTTACAAGAGGAAATATATTTGACTTGGACCATATCTCTTCAATTAACGAAATGAAATCACATTACACTAGCCATTACGTCGTGAGTGCAACACTTTAACCAGTAGCGGTTACAGGAAATTATAAGACGAAGCCAGATAACAAATTAAAATGGGGGTTTTACGTCGTACTATACATAATCAACCGGGAAAGTGCAGATTGGTTCACGTCAGGGAGTGTACCACGAGGGCACAAATGCCCAGACTATGGCGCTTCCCTCTACTCCCCACATCGAATTCTAACTATTCAATGCCTCTTTTACTCGCACACCACCCTGCATACGGGACTTCGTTTTTACACCCCATCCGAGTAACTAGACACAGTCACTTGCTAATACATACATAAAAACCCAAAATATAGCCTACCTCCTCTACTCCGCACATTGAATTCTAACTACACAACCCTGCATACGGGACTTAGTTTTTACATCCCATTCGAATAACTAGACACCGTCACTTATTAATACATACATAAAAACCCAAAACCGTCCCCTTCCCTCTAGTCCCCACATCGAATTCTAACTATTCAAAGCCTTTGTTTGTACATCTCAGCTGAGTAATTATACAATCCCATGCTAATATAGGGGGCTGGGGGTGGTGGGGGCGAAGGTTAGCACGTGCGCGCTGTATCACAAAGCCTGAATTGAGTCAACTGCAAAAACATGCACCGCCCAACAAAAGATTAAAGAATTAACCATTAACAAAATGGAAAAGTAAGTCGTCTCGTTTGTGAAGAACACATACTTGATCTTCGAGCTGAAACAAACTACTGTGTTGATAGAACCACAGAGAATAGTAGATATGTTACTAGGCACCGTTTTTACCATGGAATATCGATTGTAATTCCCAGAAATTCGTGCTTAAAGATTTGTTCTTTCAATAACCCACCCATATTTGATAGTCATTTAATAATTCGTGTCTTTATTTTCACATTAATTACAACGGTCGACTATTTAACCAGCATTTGATATATTGAAAACTGCACGTAAAGAGATTGAAACGGAGAAAATTGACGCCGCTTTAGGTTATATGAAAGGATTCGCCTGGTACTTGAATCGATATTCGAGAAAAATGTTTGAAATATGAACGAATCTGCAATTTTGTTCTTTTATATTGGGTTTCCGCGTGACGAAAACGTTTGTGAATAAAACTCGTCTAAAGAATCATTGATATCCTTCCTTTCATTGATCAAGCCAGGTTCTAATGCATCCAGAACCGCTTACCAGTAATTGATCGTTTCTTCATGGAGCATAACGTCCGCTTCCAGTGGGGTTGATGTCGCAGACAAGTGGTAATTGATTACCGATTCAACAATGTACCAGACAAAACTTGAAGACAATGATCCTGCACCTGGTTCTGTAGTCTTAACAATAGCAACATAATAGGATTTAAGCTGTTGCTTGTATTATACAGGGGCTCCATTTTAATACCTTCCGTAAGACTAGACACATTACCTCTTTCCAGCTACCACCTCTGTGAATCAACTTGTTGCTGAGCTAACATCACCATGACTCCATATTTATAACGTAATACAGTCGGTGGGTAAATAATGACCATGTCCAAGTTGTTGTATGTAACAGATCACGTGGAAGAGCTGCCTACATGTTCAAGACTTATCTCCCATCCATCATACATGATTATCCAGTCTAAAAATACATTTTAAAGAATGCCAACCTGGACTGTTTATATCTACTAATGACAATACTTTACCAACAAAGTATCTCATCATCCAATAGAAAAAAAATTGGGTTTAATGTTAACTCTGTAAAAAACTAGGTCATTGTGGAACTTTCAATAATTCGTTTCTATGCAGAGGAGGAAAGTTGGGGATACGTTGAAAAAACACTAACAGTAAACACTAACTGGTTTTCAAAAATCTTAGAGAGAGTGAGAGAGAGAAATGGGGTTTATCGTCCACTCGACACAAACCAGTTCATTTCGGGACTAACATATGGTTTAATTTTATTTCAATAATTCGCTTACGCCTAAGGGTCTTTGTGGAAAATCCAAGAGGTTGGACAGGAGACCCTACTCCTTGTCACGTACAACCCGGGATTCGAAACCACGCCAGCTGACTCAGTGACAGGCTTTATAATTTAGCGCGCACGTGCATTCGGCTATCCAACCCCCGTCAAAAATTTTATATTTATATTTTACCGAGAATGTTTATCGCAATTTTCCAACGTGATGTCCATTTGTCAGTGATGCTGTGTAAAGGAGCTGGCAAGGAACGCCATCTTGTCGATCTGACGGACACGTGCACACTACTGATGTCTTCCGTCTTGCTCCAGCCACAGTAGTGGACTGTCCTATGGCCTTCCTTTGGACAAGTTTTGTAGTCTTTTGTCTACAAAATATGTTACTTTTCCAGTTAAACTGACCCGAAACTGTACTGTGAACATAGCCAAACATATAATAAACCAATTCCCATTGAAATAAAGGTGAAACAGTACCCTGTAATTATACCATTTGATTAAATCCAACTGATGTGCGAAATGTCTGTTTATTTCAAAAGCCAGTATCACGTGGTTTTGTGTCAAAAATACAGAAAAAAAAGTTATGATTTCAGTGTTCCACTCTTCAATATTTGTAAAATAATTCCTTATTTCCATGCAAACTGTGGTAATATTTATGTGTTGGAAATTTTTTCCAATTGTAACTAATTTTACTTGTTCATGGTTTGATAAAAAAAAAGTCGGGGTGACTCATTGAGAAAGGTGTTTTCCTCTCTTACCAGGAGGTCATGGGGTTTGACCCACCTGCAAAACTACCACAGTCACATCTACGAAAGTATGTAAAAGTTTTATTCAACAGCATGAACTTAAGTCGGATTTTCTACTCCATACTTCTGTGATAAGCGCTATAAATATAAAATTCATTCTAAGCCCATCGCCCACTCTCTTGGGAAAAATCCATCTTTTGACTTCCAGACAGAATACGAATATATCCGGCCAATTTATAAATTTCCAAAATTATTTGTCCTGACATAATTACTTAGTTAACCATAAACGAATGCCACCGCCAAGATTATTTCTAGCCAAATCTCTATGGTAAATATTTAGCAGGCGATCTAAAATGGTGGATATTGTCTGCAAGCAAGAATAAACAAGAAAAGTGTGTGAGAGAGAGGTTTAACGTCCACTCGACACAAACTAGGTCATTTCGGTACTAACACATGGTTCAATTTAATTTCAATAATTCACTTGCTCGTAGGGGTCTTTAGTAGTGGGAGGAAACCGGAGTACCCGGAGAACACCCACGAGGCTGGACAGGCGATCCTACTCCTTGTCACGTATAACTGGGGAATCGAAACTATTATGCTTCTTCATGCTTGGTAAACTCATTAACAACTCATATAAGTTCAATGTTTATTAATGGATCATGTAAGCATTACAATCAGATGTTGGTCGAAGGGTGAGATCTACAAGATACGTGGGCCTGAGGTCACATGTTAAACTGATTAATTACCACATTAATTAGCCCCTATTTTTAGTCGCATTTGAACATTATTGTGGGTATTCGGATTATCAGAAAGAATATAAGCCATAAGATTTAAAACCTGGGCTAGAATGTCCGGTGAATAAAATGATCATATAGATTTTCAACAATAATCCCCACTCTCTTAGTCAGTTCTAGATCATGGTGAATAAAACGATCATATAGATTTTCAACAATAATCCCACTCTCTTAGTCAGTTCTAGATCATGGTTAACGGGCCAGCGTCGTCTCACTGAGTCACCATGGGTTCCTTCCGCATCTGGGTCCCTTTAATAGGTGCTGACGTGTCAGTAGTTTTCATGCAGCCGAAGGGTTTCAGGTTTTATCATAGCAGCATGGATTTGGAATTTAACCGTGTTTTTTTTAATTCTTGACAAAAGAAAGTCGATCGATCTATTAATCGCCTCCAAAGTTTTACATTATCCTTCTATAGCTCTAGACCACGATGTGTTTTGATAAAAGGGAGGCAACTCCATTTCAAATAATTTCTAACCGACTCTTATAGCCACAGATCACCAATGACTTCCCCATTGACTTAAATGTCAATTCTCTGTGCTTCGACTGACTCTAACTTTTGCCCCAAAATCAACACATGCAAACGGGAAAGGTTTAGTGACGACGTAGGAATATTTTCCTAGCACTGTGTCCTTACGTTGATTTTGAGAGAGAGCGAGAGAGAGAGAGGGAGAGAGAGAAATAATTGGAGTTTAACGTCCACTCGACACAAACTAGGTCTTTTCTGTACCAAAACATGCTTTAATTTTAATTAAATAATTCGCATGCGCGTAGGGGTCTTTAGCAGTGGGAAGAAACCGGAGGACCCGGAGTAAACCCACGAGATTGGACATGCGACGCTACTCCTTGTCACGTACAACCCCGGATTCGAAACTACGCCAGTTGACTCAATAACGAGCTTTATGATACAGCACGCACGTGCTGACCATTCGGACATCCACCGCCCCCAGATTTTAACGAAATTCGAATTCAATATTCACTGATGTGTAACGGACAGGGGCGACAGACGGGCATGGGCGACGGCATTACACGTCCACATAAAAATGTGGGCATATAAAATTCTAGGACGTATGTCCATAAGCATAGAACCAGAAGATATGTCGGAGTTATTTTCTTTTATTTAAACAATTTAAAACAATCTGACTTTCACAATATGGAAATGAATACATAAGATTCTTTGGTCATTTTTTAAAACATATAAAATTTTCCAGGCACATTTTAATATCTCCTTGGCGAACAGTAACCTACACATTTGCGCTCATATCACGCAGCTTATATTGAAGACAATATTGATAAGCGCAAAGGGGTAGTGACGCTTCGTACATTCTGAACATGATATTTATATCCCCCAACCCAAAGAAACCTGGAAAAATCCATGTGGTATTCGATTGCCAAGCTAAGTTTCAAGATAAACCTTTGAATGATTACATGTTGAAAGGACCGGACTTAACGAACGCCTTAATATAAGTAGACTTTATTTGCGATATCAAAAGGCTGTTTTAGCAGTTTCACATTGAACACCCAGACTACCACACTGATCAGCACACTCGGCAAAGCTCGGCAGATTCCGTAACTTACATCTAACCTCGGCTGTATGACGAATTCCGCCATATTGGAACTACTTTAAAGGTCCCGGATGAAACATGGCTGCGCCCATACCGAACACAAATTGGCAACCTATTTGGCTGGCGACCCATTCGACCGATCTAGCTGTAAGATAATGACGAAATTACACTTCTATTCTGAGCTAAAGGAATGGATAAAAATTAATATATTCTTCTTTCATTTAATAGACATAACGTTGGATTTATTGGCGACTGATGTCTTTATTCTAAATAGGTTTCCAACGAACAGGTTGCAGCTTGATCGGTCGAACAGGTCGCTAGCCGAATAGGTTCCCAATTTGTGTAATAGCG
Source organism: Patella caerulea (assembly GCA_036850965.1). Lineage (NCBI taxonomy): Eukaryota > Metazoa > Mollusca > Gastropoda > Patellidae > Patella > Patella caerulea. The sequence continues at coordinate 60,567,252 of JAZGQO010000006.1, read as the reverse complement.
TCAAGCTTTCCGGTTAAAGTACACCGGTAGCCGCATCACAAATGTTTATGGGCGTAGGTACATATCACTTACTGTCATACAGCCGAGACTAGATGTAGTTTACGGAATCAGTCGAGATTTGCCGAGTGTGATCAGCAGTGGATATTCGTTAGCCACTACAGTCACTGATAAGGATGACATCATCGCGACTTAATGACCCCAACTTTTTCCTCTGACAAATTAAATTCTAAAGCATTTTTTTATGTATTAGAAAAATAAATAAATACGTTTGAAGCATTTGTAGTTTAAAATATTTCCTATTTAGTGTAAATCTTGAGCAACTAGTTAGTTGGATATTCAGCGTTTTATAAATAGATTATTATTATTATCAAATGGGTATTAAACCAAAACAACACTACAATAAAATGTACGTTCCGTAAATTGGCAAGTAAATCGTCTACAATAACCAAGTGAATTATCTCAAAGTTTACTAACAATATTAATTCTGAAAACACTGGGGATAAAAACTACAGGTCCAGCAAAGCTCATGTTCTTGAAGCTGGTTGCGGACGGCATTATATACTATGAATTATCTCACAGTTTACTAACAATATTAATTCTGACAACACTGGGAATTCAAACTACAGGTCCAGCAAAATTCATGTTCTTGAAGCGGGTTGCGGACGGCATAATATTCTTGCTATCATTTCCTGTCGACATGTCCTGAGTCGTAAGATGTATATAACAGGGTTGATGATACTATTTATCGTGAAGAAAGTTATCGCGATTTGGAAAATAGTTTCGAAGGAGGTGGCAAAATCCGCCATATCAGGCACAAAGAGTCCACCGTACATGAGATAAGCAGCCATCGGAGAGTATGACACCCCGAACATACCAACAATAATACCCACAGTCACCGTCATACGCAACTCTGCTTTGCTCTGAAAAGCCCTTCTCTCGTCAATTATGGGAGTATTTCCGACTATTGTGGCGGTAATTTGCCGGATGTGACGTCTTGTGATTTTAACGATGTACATATACATTATAAGGATGGTCAAAAATGCAATCCATATGAAGCAACCGACGAAAACGTAGCCATTTGGATTTCCCGTTAAGACAAACTGACACGCCTGCCCTCTAAAACCATCAGAGAAAAACGACAATATCAGCGTAATGGACAGGATCCACAAAATGATGGCGATTACCGCAAGTGCCCTCCAGGTAATTTTCTTGTTTAATCACATCGGTAAAACAATATTCAGAAGTCGTTCAGTTGTAATAAGCACATTAGACAAACAGGTAGCAAGTACGATCGTGAGTCCAGCATACAATCGCAGTTGGCAAAGGACGTGGTCGGGACTGTAGCGAATAGGTAATAGACGAACTCCCATAATCTGTATTCCTACAGCCATATCGGTCACTAGTAATGATATGAAAATAACCTTTTGTCGAAATGAAATCGATCTGGTCAGAAGTATGGCCACCAGTGATAGAACATTTAACCCAAAAGTCAGCAAACCGAAAATCCCGTTGGCTAATGTCTGAGCCGAGGTACTAGAGTCTTCGGTGGAATTTGCTACCATTGTGTTCCAAAAAATAAACCGGGTTCTTTTCAAGTTCTTGAAGCAGACAGCTATTATCAAATTCCTATATCGAACAAATCGGAGAGAATATAAATCTGGAATCGACCGCCTTTGTAAAAAACACAATTTAGGATTTATGTGAACTCATACCTAGAAAAACCTTCGTTTTTATACTTATACCTGTTCTAACTGATCGATTACGCACTTCAGCTCATTAGACATTCACAACAGAACCAATTAGACACATTATTGTCACATCTAGGATGTTATTATCTTTTTTAATGAACATGTTATGATCACAGGTTTTGTAATCTGGTGTGAACATCGCTGATGATGAAATATGGTTTAAAGCCTTCTTTTGCGTGCACGTCAATGTGTACACTGAACCACGGGCTGTCATTTTATCCGAGCGACTGATTGTGTGCTGTCCCGTGCCAGAACTTCCGCCCAGCATCCCCGGCAAGGGAGAGCATTTCTGGTAGACGCATGGAGGGACCCGAGATCTCCCTGTTAGCCAGGCAGCGTTTTAGTCAATGAACCCCGGCGGCTTCCAATAAACATGTAATGGGTACGCTGAGAAGGCGGTGTACTATGATGAGTTAGAAATGAATATTTAATTAAAAAAAATAAAATGAAATTTCAGTATAGTCAGGGTTTAGTTCTAAAATGTAAAAAAATGTATTGGATAACCAATAACCCGAATTTCGACCGGGATAATTGTGTGTTAGGGACAAATTGATTCAATTATATTTGAATAATACGCTTGAGCGTAGGGGTATTTAGGGGGGGGGGCGGAGAAAACTCACGAGGATGAATATGTGTCCCGGGGAATCGAAACCACACGACTAGACGGACCCTCTGATCCAAGTACGCGTTACACCCCCCCCTCTCTTCCACCCCATCGGCTCTATCGCTATGTTACCCTGTTAGTGAGCATAAAATATTGTCATGACGGTACATTATGAGTGTTTAAAATACTGATGTGACGCCACCCTTTGTTATTGGCGTACCATTATTTCAAATAATCGAACGGACAACTTGCCAATAGTACTTTATTCATACCATGGAAATATTGGACTGGTGTGTGACGTATTTCACTGTAAAAGCTCGCGCGGAGTGCCAGTATTTTAAGATGGTTAATCGTCTCGAGCTTACGTAATATATTGTAAAAACATTCGGCTCTACGGCCCCCGTGTTCTTACAATACATGTATATATTACTTAAAGGGGAAGACCAACAATTTTAAACAAGGTTTCCAAAAATCTTAAATATATATTAAAAAATAATCCCTTCTGTAACATAATTAAAAAAGTTTTTGTAAGCGAGAAATTAATTTTTATTAAAACCGGAAGTGGTATAGTTGGTTCAACATGCTCACTGGGTTTTATAGTAATCACACAGATTTGGCATATGTTTACTGCTGTATTAAGTTCATGCCTCGTCCTTGGGCCAAAAGTCTTACCGAATGGGCTGGTTGTTAGGATATTATAAACACGAATTTGTGTTTTCTTAACGTTTAGTACAAAAAGCTGTCGCGTAAATTCACTCATACTGATGTAGATGGTCACTTAGTTCAATGATTAACATTTCGAGCTGAAGCTAAGCAGGACTAATTAATTTCATTGGTCGATGCTTTGGGATAAGATAATCTTGACCAATCCAATTGTTTATCGCCCCATTACCTAAGCAGATAATTCTCACTATCAAATATATAAAAAAGTAACCGTGCCCCAAAGCATCAACCAATCAAATTTCTTATCTCTTCTTACTGAACGCAGAAACTGTTCATCACCAAACCATCAGGACATTCACCTAATGAACGACTACACCAAGTTTGATTATTCTAGCTCAGTTAGGAGTGTTATTCTGTTCCTAAGTTTCGGCCAATACAATTGCTTATCGCTCTAGGGCCGGTGGCTCAAAACTAAGTTATTTTAAAGTGACAATAACATTCTTGCTGGCTTGGTAGCTCCAGAAAATAAATAATACCCTTATTCTAAGTACTAGATGTTTAAGTGTCCTACCGGTTGTGTAAATTATCCATTACAACATATTTTACTTGTCCAGAGGGTTCGAAAATATTTTAAAATCCAAGTCACATTTGAAAAGGTTTACGTTAGACTTTTAAAATCAATTGGTTGAATTTTTCCAATTTTTTAAAATAGGTGTGTTAAGATGAAATTTATATCATCAATTAATTGCAATATTGTAAAATAATACGATTTGCTGACCAGAATGAAGATTGGGACATATTATTCAGTTACAACAAGAGTGTTATTGAGGCTTTAACGATCCGTTAAACTCTAACAGATCGTTATCTTTGTAAAGTGTCGTTTGTTAACAGTCCGTTGAATTTCTGTTGCTACAAAGTCAATTTCATTATCCGTTGGCTAACGAATTCATTAAAGTTAATTCAAAAGAAGACTGTTCATTGGCCGAATTTAAACTTTTTAAATTCATGTACATGTATAACAACTTCACAGAAGTTACTATTAACAAGAAACTGAAGACAGCGATCAAGACAACTGTGCAATCTGTTTACAGAAAGAGGACTGTAGAATTTACAACAGAAAACACTATAAAATACCTAATTTTTTCCTATAGAAATTTTAGCGTAAATCTGAGTCAAGGCAATGATCATTTAATTAGAACTAAAGTTATCTGTCCCAAAGAATCAACCAATCAATCTGCTCATCTCTGCGTATCCTAAGCAGAAAATGCTCACTAAGTTTGAACATTTTAACTCAATTAGGAGAATTGTTGTGTTCCAAATTTTCGGCCAATCAAATTTCTTATCGCTCTGCTTACCCTGAGCAATATATGCTTATAAACGAACTTGGCCATAAATTAGAACTAAAAGTTATCTTGTCTCAAATCATCAACCAATCAAATTCTTTTACCAATCATCTTCGAACTCCATCAAGGCATCCACCTAATAAACATCTACGCCAAGTTTGAACTTTGTAGCTGGATTGTGTCCCAAAACGTGTGACAAGACAGACAGACGAACCCATTTATACAGCCCCCTGCTTTCGTCGAAAGGCGGGGGACAATAATTTGTTGGTTTATACTTTCAGATGCTAGACAGGGGTTTATAAAACACAATTTTATTAGCTTTGTTATCAACATTCTATTTAATGTTGATTTGGCAATATTAAATTAATTTATGCTATTATTAAATTAATAAATAATAATGTAACAAACAAATACATTGTTATGTCATTTATCAAACATTACAGTTTAAACAGAACAGAGAGATCGGTGCTGTTTGAGAAAGGTTTATATACTGGAAATACAATGGGGATATACAACACAAAATTTGATTTGTGGATGTACACAAGCTCGTATGAAACACCACAATTTTCATAAATTTTAACACAAGTTTCATTTATGTCAACACAAGTTTCATCAATGCAAGTACATAGCATACTGTATGGCGTATGTCCGTCTTCGTTAGCCCAGTTCGGAGCAGAACAGTAAGACGTTAAACTCCAATTTCATTTCATGTTCTCAATTGTTAACTTGATATGAACCACCGGCCCTGTAAACCAATGCTTTTGCAGTATCATGGAGCCATATATATTTCCTCCTTTTCGGATTATTAATCAGATATTGAAGGATAAGGTTCAGACAGCCATTGTACTTACACCATTTTGGCCATCGCAGGCCTGGCTTCCTCAACTACTGTCTTGTTATGTTTATCATCATAACAGGTTACCAACGTCATACAAATCCACTGGCATTAAGTCACAGAGGACAGGTATGATACCAGCCAATTCCTGCGAATTAGATGACTACCACGGCAAGCTCTAGTTCAGCTCTGAACGTCGGTCTCATTACACTCACCCTGAACGTTCAGGGACTGGCCCATTCAATCAATGTCGAAAATAATTTGACCCCCAATTTTACTGGGCAACTTTTCACTGCTAAACGATGGGTGACACTCCGTGTGGATGTGTGTACAGTGTAAAGGAACATCTCAGTGAGAAAATAAGACCTTGCTCATTTCGCTAGAGTCAGTATGAGCATCACAACACGCTGTGTCATGGTGGCGAAAGGGTAATTTGATAGGAGGGGACGTATTTTAAACAGCGCGTTGTTTCGCTCATAGTGAGTCTAGCGAGGTAAGCAAGGTCTTATTTTGTCACTAAGATGTTCCTTTACATTGTACAGACGTCCACACGGATTGACTTCAATGTTTCGCAGTGAAAAGTTGCCCAGTAAAATTGACTGGGGTTCAAATTATTTTCGACATTGATTGAATAGGCCAGTCTCTGAACGGTCAGGGTGAGTGTAATGAGACCGACGTTCAGAACTGAACTAGGCAAGCTCTTACCATATACCTTGAATTCTGGCGACTCCGTAGTCTCAAATAATATCATTTGACCTGGAAAAGGTGCCCACTTTTTGTGTTCTTTACGGTACGGATGATTAATCTCAAACAGCTGAAGAAAACGTATCATCTTAATTTTCAAAAAATAAACCAACAAAAAAATAACCCTCATTGGGAAATCGTTGTTATTAATAAGCATTGATCAAAGCTGTGGTGTCATAATACAGTGTTAGCTTCTACATTTATGAAAAGACTCTCAAGTAAGTTGTCACTTAATGAATTAATCACAAGTTCTCGACATTTTGTATGATCTCTTTCCTTTAGAAACGCTTCAAAAATATCGTTACATACTGCCCTCGTGCTGCATGCAATCGTTACAACTGATGAACTTGCATAATAATATGGTGGTACATAAGGATTTGCCGATTTTAAAAAATCTACTAAGCAAAAAAAAAAAAAGCCTACAGTGTTGGGAGTAAACCCATTTAACAAAGAGGAACTATGTGCCATGCATGCGTTATTTGCCAAGACATAGTTGCCAAGAAAAGGGAATCAAGTGTTCATTTCGTATTGTTCGTTAAACCATGTAGCGACTGCCACTGGCTAAAAGAAAGTATAAAAACTCCCAGGGACAGACACTAATATTTTAAATGGACATTCTTTCCGTTTGACCTCAACTTCAAGAAATTGTATTTACGCGGTTCAATGTCATTATCAACTCGACATGACATGTAGCATTATTACATAAAATGGCTTCTTTATTTTAGTTGTTACTTTTAAAATATGCTTACGTAAAATAATGGACCCCTCATCCGAGTGTTGTTGTAATGGATGATGGGTATTTGTGGAGTATAGCGAGCACAGATAGAACCTGCTGTTTAGGGAATATTGTCATTGTAGTGATCGGGGTGGGTGCGAATGGTTAACGTGCGCGCACTGTATCATACGGCCTGCCATTGAGTCAACTGGCGTGGTTTCGTATCCCCGGTTGTACGTGGCAAGGAGTAAGGTCGGGTACCTCTGTTTCCTCCCACTGCAAAAGACCCCTACGCTCAAGCGAATTCTCTGTCGCTCTCTCGTTGCAGTGCTCAGAATTAAATAACAACCCAGAAAGTGCATGTTTTGCTCATATATTCTAACCTACGGCGACCGTCAAACATGTGAGGTTTTTAATTTGACTGATTATATATAAAATGGCAGCACAAAAATCACTGGTACATCGAACAAACTCCCTTTCTTATATGAATGTTGAGTGCTTATAATTACTCAGGCATGTACATCTCAGTATTTTTGTAGCCCTTTTCCCACCCAACTAGCCCGGACAGTAAACCTACAGAAAGTATCCACATGTTACAAACCTATTTTTAACAGCAGTTACTTCCCTTTGTACATTTACAATGATACTTTCGTGGGTTGAGTTGGATTAATTCAACATCATCGAGACAGGATACACAAAGTGTGCTACGGATAATGCCATTCGTTAACCCAATTTGACTTTATGATTACCCATCCCACGCGGGGGTAAGTAATTTGAGATTTATGCAAATTTTCCAATGGTCTTTGACAACATCGAGCAATAGTTGACGCAAAATTAAAGGACTTTTACCGAAAACATTTCAAACTTTTAAACTGTCAGGTTATAAAAATTGGTTTATGCGTCATCTGCAATCATTACACAGCAAAGACCAGCACACGATTTCTTATAATTAGATGCGCCCTTTCTTTTAGCCATATTCTTGAGTTCCTCTTGCATTTAAGCGATAAAAACCCCGGTCTGCTTCCCAGTGGCTTAGTACAGTGTGGCACGTACCCATCCTTCATCAGCCCCAACACTTGTTCTGGGCAACCCGAAAGGTCAAAAATTGGCAAAATCAGAATGATAAGCTGGTTAGCACGGATGCGCTGCTTCAGAAGGTCGGTCATTGAGTCAACTTGCGTGGTTTTTACTCCCACCGCTAAAGACATACGCGTAATCGATTTATTATAATAGTGGAGAGTGGACGTTAAACCCCATTTATCCCCCTGTTCTGTGTAATAGGGAGGTATACATGGGGTTTAACGACCAAATATTGGAGCATATAAGGGTTTAAAGCCCAGCGCAACTGTTACACTGTCTCCTCCTTGTCCTTTGGACTGGGTATTATGAGACTGACAGACTTGGCAAATGGTAGACTAGATGTGACTTCATTGCCTTGGAAGCATCACTGCTCTCGAAAATGAAGAAGGGGAAGTCCCAGACAGAGTATACGATGTTGATATGGAAGGTGGTATATGTACGTTTGCTAATCGGCGCTCCATATAAGCACCAATATGCAACCCTGGAGAACCGAAACATAACAATTTCCTCATAGCGACAGGAGTTGAAAACTGGTTCCAGTCACTTAAAGCAATGCCTGAAGTCAATCCTGTAGGAGTAAACAGTGATGTGAATGATTGTTTTGAACCAATGGGTTGCACTGATCCTGACGCTGTAGTAATACCTGAATGTTTAAAGCAACATGCGAAACTTTTACAATAGACATTGTAGTGTGGTGAATCAGCGTGCAGGGATGCTAGGGGATGTTACTGGACGATGAAATTAGGCTGACAGCAGACAAATTGATAAGTATGTTCAGACAGGATCCAAAGGAACTCCATTCATCCGTCAGTTCAATGGTCCTAAAACAGATTATCCTTTCACTTCTGCTCTGAAAACATTTGGGAAATTCAGTCTGTGATTCAAGCCGATATTTAAGAAGAAAATTAGAGGAACAAAATGAACGTGTTATGAAAATTTAATAAGGGCATGTTGAAGGTTAACTAAAAGGTTTTAGTAGGAAGTATTGTTAATTCCTGTATCTTTTTAAAACGGCAATTTCATATTTTTAAAATATATTAAATTAAAGCCCTAAAATCGATTGTGTCTATAAACAGCCCTACCTTGTTAAAGAATAATTCAATTCACTATTGCCAGTTTCGAAATTAGCAAAAATATCATTTTCAACTTCAAATTCAAACGTTTGAAGATCGCCATGGGGAATGGGAAATCAAGGGAGGTAATTTAAGGAATTGTGTTATTATTTTCTGTGTCAAGCATATTTATGCCTGTGAAATATTGCCCACGACCGTATAATAGTGCGTTGGCAACCTTTTGAGAAAAACACATAGATATAATTATGTTTTGACTTTCCTAGAAAATATGAAATTTCCGCTGTAACATAATATATGAACGCTATATGATACTATATATTTTAACTGAATGTATTCTCCAACAGCAACGATGTTCAGTGTTGTTGTGTATTAGCCAGATAGAAGTAAATAAATCCAGATCAGAAAGGAGTTGATCTGAAAACTACGCCCTGTAAACCAATGCTTTTGCAGTATCTTGGAGCCATATATATTTCCTCCTTTTCGGATTATTAGTCGGATTATTAATCAGATATTGAAGGATAAGGTTCAGACAGCCATTTTATTACACCATTTTGGCCATCGCAGGCCTGGCTTCCTCAACTACTGTCTTGTATTGTTTCTCATCATATCAGGTTACCAGTGTAATGCAGATGTGCTTACATTAAGTCAATCCTGGAGGAGTAAACAGTGATGTGGATGATTGTTTTGAACCAATGAGTTGCTTTGATCCTGACACTCTAGTAATATCTCAATGTTAAAAGCAAAAAAATAAATAACTGGAAGAAAGAAGCGAGAACATGTTGGTCTGTACGGATTATATAGTTCTAAAGGTTGCAAAGAAAACAATGTGTAGCGTGTTGTGGAATGTTGTTTGATGACCTTGATGTTTAGATCACGTGATTAGTTGGGTACGAGACCAATTTGTGAGGAAGTTGTTTTGAAGGTTGTTTCAATATGACAAAACTGTCAAAAGCCTGCTGAAGCGATTAAGCTTGGGTGCCTCTCTCTAAAATGTTGACGGTAGCCACTAGAGGACCAAATTCAAAATGGCGGCCAGATTTGGCCGGGAAATATAAAATTATTTAATATAGGCTTCTGATATGTCTACTACTGGTATGATTTAAGGGTGTCTGAATTGAAATATTGTAATTAAAAATCCATCCGGCCGAACAATCCAAGATAGCCACCCAGGTAGCAGTCTTACGTTGGGCCAATGTCGGCAATGGTTGGCCAGCGACGGTGTCGCACTGCCAACGTCGGGCCAACGTCGCATGGCCAACGTATTCCCATTCATTATTTGGCCAACATTGGGCCAACATTGGGCCAACATTGTACATACTTCGTGTAAATTTTCACGTTAATTATCATTTGACTTTAATGTGCAGTAGCTAAATATCACGCTCGTCCCTGCTGCTTATATTATAATCAAACCTGGAACGCTTTGCTCCATTTCCTGAACTTAGACTTGGAAAAAGCAGCTGCAGGGACTTTGTTTGCTGTGATTTGGGGCTAAATTCCGGAACCAGAAGTGAAATAGGTATGAAACTTGAGGCTGAGGCCAAGAATGGTCCCACAAACTGAGCCACATATTCCAGTGCCCCCACCCAGGTCCCGTGGGGCTCCAGTTCCCCCGTTGGTCCTAATTCAATCATTATTTTTTCTAATTTTTTCCGATCTTCCCCGGAACCAGTTCTTGCGGCTATCCCCATTAAATCGACCCTTGTGCGTCACGTGGTACCCTTGAAACCTTCTACGGAGACTGGAAGTTGGTCAAAATGGCGCAAAATGGTAATTTGACCTTGACCTTGACCTCTGACTGTCAAACCAAGGTCACCACGAGACTCCCTGGGGTCAATTTAGTTTAAGTGGCCGTGACCTCAAGTTCGTCGGATCCGATTTGGGATGGGCGAGTTATCTGCCCTTTGACCACATCGCTTCAATGCTCAACTATTTTACTTTGTAGGGAAGTTTGCCAAAAAAATAACTTCCGATCGGCCCGGGATTTGGTGACCCGATAGACTGATCCCACATTTGTTCTTCATTTTTTAAAATCGTCAACCAAAAGTCGTGACCTTGACCTGCTAAGGACCCCGGAAGTATTTTGGTTTTTTACACCTAGGGGCCCATCTAATAAAATCAGGATCACTGGGCCTTGACCTTTCAAACTGTCTTATCGGCACACGTGACCCCTGTAGGTCAAGGTCATCTGAATGTCAAGGATACCAGTCAGGTGCTTCCGGACATATGGTGGGGCCCATGGTTTGCGTGGCAAATCAAAGGTCATGACCTTGGCTGGGCAATTCACTTACTTTTCAAATGGGACCTTGACCTTTGATCTGACCCTTGACCTTGGGATCGAAAAAGTCCCAAAACCTCATGTACCACCCAGACTTTCGCCGATAAATGTCAAGGTCAAAGTCGTGACCGGCAAGGTCTGTTACAGGGTTGTACCCTGTGTCAAGGTCATGATATTGGCTGGCACTCACTGTCCCCGACGGCAATTTAGAATTTAGGTAAAAAGTCACACTCAAAATCCTCATAGAAAGTTAAAGCGGAACTTTCAAAATATTATTTGGAGAGAAAATATTCTGCTTTCTTGTCAGTAAAATAAAGGGCCCGAAATTCGATGACTTTTAAGTATAAAAAAACATTGTCATTGAACACGTCGAATTTGTACTGCATTGGTTGCGGATTAAAACACTTCGTCGGGTTCCACTCGGCGGTGTGCGACATCGATCATTTATTTGTTTTATAATTTTTCGGGAATCGTAATTTCAGTTAACGCATTAAAGTTATTGGTGTAATAAATAGGCGATAATGGTCTACTTTAATGTTGCTGAAGACACGGGTCGGGAAAGCAAGAAAAAGCGTGTGCGTCCGTCAAGTATTAAACAAAATGTATAATGACCTGTAAGCGAGATGCCTCTCCCGCACCTAAATGTCACGGTTTTTACATCCAGTGTTTTTCAATTGAAATAATAACACAAAGCACAGAAAATGGTGATTAATGTATATTAAGTTGCTGTGCAGCGTTTGCTACACACATTCAGTGCATAATACGGACCTAAAACATGAATTGCAATGCGCTGGCTTATCTATAGAAATTGACGTTATAATCTCGGGTGTATTGGTTAACGACGTAGATTGACATTTAATAACACAATACTTTTTAATTAAGGCTTATTGTGAAACAACTAGAAGCTGACAAATATCCCGGTTAATTCTTCAGTAAATATTTTGGTAACGCTAGCATTTTGTTTTGCCACGGAAACTGATCACGTGACTATTATGTTGCCGCGAAAGATGCTTCTGGGGCGCCAGGTTGTTTTGTTTTGTTTTGGTGGGTTTTTTTTTTTGGGGGGGGGGGGGTCGTGACGAAGGTAAGTCCAACTATTTTAACTCCCAATTGTGTATGTGGAAATGATATCGAAATCGTTGTGGTAACGCTTTGGGTAGATTTGGGTAAATCGTGCTACCGCAATCCACCCAAATCTACCCAAATCCACCACTATTTCAACTCATACCACAATAATTTATATTGATATTTGATAATATACCGTTCTTTATGTGGAATTGACATTTTTAATTTAAAATCGCAGCTTTTTATTGTCAAAATGCCCCTCAAAATGCGATTTCCAAGTAAGTTTGGAAGTCGAAACAAAGGGAATAGTGTAATACACAAATCTACCCAAAACCACGTTATTTCCGCTTATATCACAATTATTTTTATCGTTTTTTAATACACTATCATTCGTTTAGCTAAATATGCCATAATTACTTTAAAATTTTGTCTTAAAATCCAACAATTCGTGCGTGTTTCGTCGTCCTATGTAAGGGACATAACTCGTGTATATACCCACATGGATGCAGACCACCATTAAATTTGTAGTTCTTCCAAAGTTACGTGGAAATCACATTCTGACACAAAAACGCTACGATTTTAAATCTAAAATGACAATTTGACAGAAAGAACTGTATATGATCAATTATCGATGTAAATTATTGTGATATCAGTTGAAATAATGATGGATTTGGGTAGATTTGGGTAAATCGTGCTACCGACCGCATTTAACTATTAAAACTAGCTGGATCAGCTGCATGATTGTGTCAGTCCGCTCAGAATATACTCGAGCCTAGGCCAAGCGACATAGAATTTAGAACCGACGTGATCTGCACTAGTCTAGGCTAGACGTTTGCGTTTTTTTGTTGCGCAAGTAGATCTAATATAAATTAAATCATCAGTTTTTTTCATATTATATACATAGCCGTAAACGAATAATTTTCAGCACATAGCAAGCCATTGGATCTCTATACGACATGTCACTGGGCTATTTGATTTGACGGAGATTTGTTACCCACGGCAAAATCTCGACCGGGCGCTTGGTAGTTGGTAGACGTAACGCATTTTTTTATCAATTGGCTTCACAATACAAATTATTAATAAAAACAGCCGTAGATCGACATCTAATAGTATTAATGTAGATTTAATAATAATATTACGGTATCAAAAAAAAGAAATAATAAAAGAATAACGAAGGCAATTGTAGAACTGTGAGAAATCTTGGAATTCTTGTCGATTCTCGTCTCAGCTTTGAAAACCACGTGAACAACATTTGTAAAATATGTCATCTCCATCTCCGAAGGATGGTCCATTTGTCATCTAATAACAGAAGATGCTGCTGCAACCGTCAAATTAGTATTTTGGTGTCTTTCTTTAATTTAGTTTATATATATATAGTGGGTGAAAGCGCTAGCTAAGATGAAATAATTAGTTTTTTCTTTCTAGAAACTTCATATTTCTACATACTTTTACCTGAGAGTAGAATCTTTTATTTATTCTATTTTATGTATATATATATATATATGTTTTATTTAAGTTCTGGAATTTGAGTATTTTTATTTTATAATTGCAATGCATTTTAATCATTTAGGTTCTTGGTTAATTGTTGCAAGGAATTGGAAGAGGCTATTTCGCTAATTGTAGCACTGTATAATGGACTGTTCCATTATCTATTATCTTTAAATTTATAGGGTTTCCAATTTCATGCTTAGGTAACTGATATCAGTTTGTTTCCACATATTAGAGTGTATAACTTTCAATTTGTATTTTATCTATTTTTTAAGTTAATCTAGACTATGTCCACCTCAACTGATTGTTTAGGTACAGAATAGATTACTTATTATAATACTTTTTAGTCCTCTTGTGTACATCATCATATAGTCACGAAAGTTATTCTTATAACAAAAATGACTGAATTGTGTGTATTGTTAAACTACTGTCACGTTTTTATAAGACTGCCGACAAAATGCCCGCTTCACATCTGCAAATAGTGTACTGTACGTGTAGTCCCGAAACTTGAAATACAGTTTTATCTCCAAAAGATCTTTACCTCCCGGATTAAAGTCCCTAGTACAAAAAGGCATAAAATGATCTTTATTTCAGACTAGTGTTGGTAAGCATTTGGATTGATCCTGAGTATTAAGTTAGTTCCAAAACCCTGTCTTGCACAATCTTTACCTCGTTTTCTTTATTTAAATGCTATGATGGCGTACAACAATAAAATACTTTGTGGACGTAGTGTCCTTCGCCATGCCCAGAAACGTGCAAAAGAGATTGTAGATTCTCTGGCCGCAGATAATGTCGTAGTAGCATCTAATTTTGATAATTCAGAAAATACATTAGAAACAGACAGTAGTTTTGATAATACTGTAACAGTGCAAAAAAATGATGTTGGTGAATATATGGATTTCATTAACACTAGTAACGATATTGAATATGATCAATTTTCATCTTTTTTGGAAAGCGAAAACATTTCTACATCTGATGAATCCGAGCAGTCTGGGGAAGAAAGTGATCTTAGACCAAAATTACAGGAATGGGCTGTTAATAGCAATGTTCCTCATTGCCATATAAACACTTTACTAGATATTTTACACCATGATCATCCAAGTCTACCGAAAGATTCTAGAACTCTTTTAGCTACGCCAGTGTCCTGTAATGTAATTGAACATGCAGGTGGTTCTTATTTTCATTTTGGTGTTGCTGAAGGTATTAAGTATAGATTAGAAAGCAACCCAGATTTACTTGCATCATGCACAAGAGTGTCTCTTCAGTTAAATATTGATGGACTTCCACTTTTTAAAAGCAGCAATACACAATTTTGGCCGATTTTAGGTCTTCTTATAGAAGAAAAGATAAAGGTGCCTTTTGTCATTGGGTTGTTTGTAGGCCAGACCAAACCAAAAGATGTCAATCAATATCTGAAGTATTTCATTGATGAAATGAAAGATATCAAAGAAAGGGCATTAGTTCAAGTGCATGGCCTCCCTGTTGAAGTTGATATTTTAAATTTTGTATGCGATACCCCTGCTAGAACATTTATAAAGCAAACAAAAGGTCACAATGGTTATTCAGGTTGTGATAAGTGTACCCAGAGTGGTTCTTACATCAACAATCGAATGTCTTTTCCTGCTGTTAATTCAACTCTCAGATCGGATGCTGATTTTAAATCTATGGCTGATGAAGAGCATCATGTAGGACATTCTGATTTAGTTCAGCTGAAGTTGGGAATGGTTACACAATTCCCTTTGGATTATATGCATCTGGTATGTTTAGGAGTTGTACGAAAACTTCTTAGTATTTGGCTGAAAGGGTCTCTTTCTGTCAGGTTTTCTTCCCATATTGTGAGGAAAGTTTCTGATAATCTTATCAATTATAGACCTCACTTACCAAGAGAATTTGCAAGAAAAGGGCGCTCATTACAGGAAATGGATAGGTGGAAGGCTACAGAATTTCGGACATTTCTTCTGTATACTGGACCAGTTGCACTAAAATGCAAGGAAATACCAGATGTAGTTTTGGGGAATTTCACAATGCTGCATGTTGCTATTACTATTTTATGTAGTTCAGATTTATCTCCCGCGAAGTGTGATTATGCTGAACAACTTCTCATTTCTTTTGTACAGCACTTCGCAGAAATGTATGGAAAACATTTGGTTTCATATAATGTTCATTGCCTAATTCATCTTGCAAATGATGTAAGACTGTATGGTCCTTTAGACCAATTTTCTGCATTTCCATTTGAAAATTTCTTGAAGTCCATAAAGAGATTGCTCAGAACACCTACATGCCCTCTTCAACAAGTTGTAAGGCGACTGAAAGAGAAAAAGGGAATTTCAGGAAGATCATTTAACTTCCAAACTATTTGCAAAAAAGAACATTCTGCGGGTCCTGTCCCAAACAATTTTCAACTTTACAGACAATATTCAGAGATTCATACAGAAAATCTTTTCATATCCACAAAAGAAGGAGACAATGCCTTATATATTGGCCAGCACATTTATATTGTCAATAACATTCTTCTTCTTAATGAAGCTGTGATGTTAGTGTGCAGGAAGTTTACTTCTCGTGCATCATTTTTTCATTGTCCATTGGATTCTCTGGATATTGGTATAGCATTTGTGAGCAAACTTAATAAAAGATATGTTGTCTTTCAGTTATCGGAAATAACAGCAAAAGCTGTTCTGTTACCATATCAAAATGGATTTGTTTCTTTCCCACTAATACATACACGTACATACCAGTAGATGTGACGATTGCAATCGACCATGTCTGTTATTGTGTCAACGCTTATAATCACACAATGCTGTGAAATTTTTTAAGTTGTCTTTGTTATTCGAGCGTAAACAACAGTTTTAAATATAAATTCCACACAGATCGGATGGTAACGTTTTTCATTATTGTCTTAAAAGCTCGTCTTTTCATGGCATTGCAGTAGGGTATATTGGGTGTCAGTTGTGATACATTTAGTTTGTAGAAGTCGTCTATTTTTCCTGTGTTTGGTCTTAGTTTATTTGGTCATTCAGTTAACTCAGTTCTTTAAATAGTCAACTAGACTCCTAATATAGCACAGTCTTGACTTTCTATATTATCTTCCGTTTCTACCGGGGACCTTAATTGGATGTTTTTGTCGTCTTTAGCCGCTTGAAGTTCAATCAAGGCGATTGTTAAAATAATGTACCTGCCATAAATTTATCATAAATCAAGATACCAGTAAATCACAAACTGTGTGATTTGGTGATATATTTGGACTAAATATATATCCAAACTAATTCATCTATCAAACGTTTGCTTCAAATCCCTCTCCAAACTTCGTTTTTCTTTTAATGCGGTTCTACTACGTTTCACACTATTTTTTGCTGGCAATGATTTCTGTTCAGTTTAAAATATTGTAAAATCTTATTATTGGAGGATGTTTTTAAGGATAAAAATATTTTTTCTCTGTAGAATCAAAATGTTTGCTGTGGTAGTGTTTTCCGATACTCACGAGGTAGAGGTTGTGCCATATTCATGGATTTTAGAAACTACCAGTACTCAAGAAATTCCTTGTTACTGGCCAGCTCTAAAGAATAGAGAGCTTAAAAAGGCTCTACAAGACCCTGCAAAGCCAAACATGGCCAGCTGTGCTTGGCAAAAGTACAGAGTCCGTATTCTGAAAACCTATGGTATGTTAATTTAAATAATGTTTCTTCCTAATCAAACATCAGTTCAGGTATAGCCTACACAAAATTTGTACCATCAGATACTTTGCTTTTTATAACCCATGTCTTGATTACTATTTTTTTCCTGTCATATTAATATTTCATAAAATACACTTTTCCACCTCGTGCCACTATATTATGCATGGGTTAGTTCCATTTCACACCAACTGTAATTCAACTATATATATAAAGATTTTGCCACTTAAACATGTATTGAGTCTAATGCCCACATGTACATACTTATCCTTTCAGAATCTTATGAAAAAGCAAAAATGAAGCTTGATAAAGCGAGAGAGTTTTCAGATTTAAGCTCGTCAGATGTTGAGGGGTCCAGTCAACGAAAACGTCGGTAGGATTAAGGTCCAATAGCATCCATGAAAATTTTGGTAACTGATTCCCGTTAGAATGGAATTGAACTTCTTGTCAATGGCATTCAAAAAAATGATAATTAATTCTCAGCTTTTTATAGTGTCCTGTATTAAACAAGTTTTATTTGATGTACAAATATGCAAGAAATTTCAGACACTATATGCTGTAGTCCTGCAGTATAATATTATTTCATTTAATTGTGAATATTTTAGTATTTAGGCTTATAATTTAATGACATTTAATTTTGAACATTTTAGTGTATCAAAACATTGAATTATTAATACGTTTTTTTATTAGCATTCAGGCCCCTATGAGGTATCAATCAAGCGATGAAGAGGAAGCTCCACCTTTAAAACGTATTTCAAAGAAGCAGAATTGCCCTCCATTGCCTCAAGTTCCTAGTAAGTACATAAGTGTTAGGCTGCTGTTAATTGTTTCAGATGACCTGTACGTTGTGACAAATACATGCTACACGGGATGGGGTGGGGCATAGTTAATTATTTAAATGTGATGTCAATGATAATAGTTTACTCTTTCTATATCTGAAAACATGCCCTGCGAATAAGGACATCATCAATAACGTTTGTGGTCTTAGGGAAGATAACTATTACCTCCCTGTAATAATCATATCTTGAAACATAAAAAATCCTGGCTGCTTCACCATTAATGTTCTTTTCTTTCAGGTCCCCCAGTACAGACACCAAGGACTCCAACATTTACACCTCCAGTATCCCAATCCACGTCAGGAAGCTGTTACCTCAGTAAGTATTTTAAAACTTGGTTTTGTGCTTTACATTCAGACCCAACTGGAAGCCATTTCTCCACAAAACCACTCGAATAGTCACAGACCACCTCTGATCAAAGGATAACAAGGTTCTTTTTATGCAGGTTCTCAAATGCAGACAGCAAGGGCAAGAGCCTCATCACCTCCGGTAACCCCACCTGAAAGCCGTTACATCAGTAAGTATTTTGAAAATATCAAAATAATTTTCT
This sequence comes from Patella caerulea, assembly GCA_036850965.1. Lineage (NCBI taxonomy): Eukaryota > Metazoa > Mollusca > Gastropoda > Patellidae > Patella > Patella caerulea. The sequence goes on along the minus strand of JAZGQO010000006.1, from coordinate 60,548,565 downwards.
GGAATGTAACTCATTTTTTATATAAAAAAAAGTCGTAGGCTTATTTGTAAGGTACCTTTAAAATTAATGTACCTTATGATTTATTGTAGTTAACCATAAATGAAACGTGTCCTATTAATATACACACCCCTATATTACCTCTCTCTTTAATCAATTATACCCTGAAACCTAAAAAAATCATGTCTGCCTCACCATTAATGTTCTTTTCTTTCAGGTCCCCCAGTACAGACACCAAGGACTCCAACATTTACACCTGTAGTATCCCAATCCACGACAGGAAGCTGTTACCTCAGTAAGTATTTTAAAACTTGGTTTTGTGCTTTACATTCAGACCCAACTGAAAGCCATTTCTCCACAAAACCACTCGAATATTCACAGACCACCTCTGATCAAAGGATAACAAGGTTCTTTTTATGCAGGTTCTCAAATGCAGACACCAAGGACAGGAGCCTCATCACCTCCGGTAACCCCACCTGAAAACCGTTGCCACAGTAAGTTTTTCCACTGTTACAAAAATAATTGTTCTTAGACGAGTGGTAACTAACTGCCTTAGATCATTAGTCGTTAATACATTTTTGGATTGAATAGGTCAAAGCATAAAATATCAGATTTTTACAGATACCAGAATGATATTGAATTGTCTTGTTTGCTCGTTGTGGTTTATCTTGGGTGTATCTTGCATGATAACCACTTGTTTTTTTATTGGGAATATAAAACTAGATCTGCTACTGTCCCATGCAGATATGAAAGCTTTCATATTCATCGTCACGTGTCATTGATTGTATCAAGTAACCTAAATAAAAGGATACGAAGAAAAAATTATTAAAATTGGTCAAAAACTCGCGAAGTTACAAGTCTAAATATAGTATGAAACATTGCACCCAGGCATAACAATAATCTGAAAACTAAAGGGAAATAACTGAAACTTGTATTACTGTAATGAGACGGATGAGAAAATGAAATGAAAATGGCGGGAAAAAAAAATTAAAAATGGCAGGTTGGACAGGCGACCTTACTCCTTGTCACGTACAACCGGGCATTCGAAAACACGCTAGTTAACTCAATGACAGGCGCGCGTGCTTACCATTCAGCCACTCAACCCCCCTTTGAAATCAGACACGTGCAATATGTCATATAGGAAGAATAAGAAGTCGCTCACAACAAAATGGTAAATTAATGAGTTTAGGTCAAAAGGTTGAGCTACTGTTTTAGAGTACTTAATAGTTTTAAAGAGACACGTTAAGGGTTGTTCATAGTTAAATGAAAGTTTAATTTTAAATAAGACCAATAAAATTAGGATTTAATAATGCCAGACTAATATTTCCAATATGTTTGGTTATAAGTAGGAAATCGTTTTAAACAAAGGATCATGTTTGTTTAAACAAGAATGGCACTCTGCAATAAAAAAAACTGGCCAAAGCAAGATTTCTATGCAGAAATTAAATAATTGCTAGAACCAGAAAAATATTTATCCACTATAATAAATAAGCAACATAGAGAAAATGAAATGAAATTGAATGGGGTTTAACGTCCGACTGTTCTGCTCCTAAAATGGGCTAATGAAGACGGGCATATGCCATAATGTGTGCAATGAGGGAAATTTTACCCGGGCAGCGGCGGTTACGGCCTACGAGGTTGGACAGGCAACCATACTCCTTGTCACGTACAACCAAAAAATCGAAACAACGGCAGTTGACTCAATGACAGACGTTATGATACAGAGCGCACGTGCTAACCATTCAGCCACGCAACCTCCCTAAAATCGGCAAATTGCTGACCTACAGCGAGAAACATTTCAACCGGGCCAAATTTTCTATTGTAACAGTTTAATTTGCACGGTACCTTTAGTTATCAACCGAATATTACAAAACTTTTAAAAATAAGCTCCCCCCTGACCAGCTTAAGCGTTCGCAATAAACGTTTGCCACTTAAAATCGGGAAATTGCTGACTTTAAAGTGAGAAACATTACAACCGGGCGAAATTTTCTGTTTTATCACTTTTACAGTACCTTTGATTACCAACCGATTATTTTCTGTTTTATCACTTTTACAGTACCTTTGATTACCAACCGATTATTACAAAACTTTAAAAATAAAAGAGAAAGAGAGAAATGCGGCCTAATGTCCATTCGACACAAACTAGGTCATTTCGGGACTAACATATGTTTTTTAATTTTATTTAAAAACTCCCCCTGCGCTTACAGGTCTTTAGCCGTTGGGAGGAAACCGAAGAACACGGAGAAAACCCACAAGGTTGGACATCATACTTCATGTCACGTGCAACCTGGAGATCGAAACGACGCCCGTTGACTCAATGACAGACGTTACGATACAGTGCGCACATGCTAACCATTCAGCCATTCAGCCTCCCTGAATTCAGAAAATTGCTGACTTATAGCAAGAAACATTTCAACCGGGCGAAATTTTCTGTTTTAACAGTTTAATGTGCACGGTACTTTAATTACCAACCGATTATTACAAAACTTTTGAAAATAAGCTCCAACTGACCAGCTTAATCGTATGCAATAAACGTTTTCGCCTGAATTGAAAGTTCTGCACGGAGAAAGTTCATCTCGATTTCCCGGCGTGGTTCCCCTTGTCAGTGAGGCAGAACGGAGGGCCTGACAAGCACAGCTGTCTAGTCATTCGGATGGGACGAAAAACCAAGGTCCCGTGTACACATTGGAGTGCACGTAAAATATCCCTAAGCAGTTGGAATTCGATACTGTTGAATAAGCTCTATACGATGACTAAATGTGTAGATTGTAGTCACCCACACTGCATGTTTCGCTTAACAATGAAAGGGTGCCGTTTTCAATGTTCGATCCTTTTGTTCTTCTACTCCTGATATGTTGGACTGTTGATCGATGGTTTCATATAAAAGACTACCAATAAGACTCTTTGTACAAGAAGTTCCCAAAAAATATTATGTTGACTTTACGAGAAAGACCTCTAAACATGCTCCAAATTGTAAAAATACGACTTTTTGGGTTTTCAATCTCTTTTTTTCGGCTATCCCTGATATTTAGAAAAAATAATACAATGATTTCACACAACAGGCTAGCTATTAGACTCTCTATTGACAAAAGTTTCACCGCCCTCCCTTCATTATAACCGAAGTTATCGTGCCCTAAAGAATCAACAAATTAGCTTGTTTATCTCTGCTTACCCTAAGCAGAAAATGCTCATATTTAAACTCAATCATAACATTGACCTAGTGAACGTCTACACCAAGTTTGAACATTCTAGCTTAATTAGAAGGAGAGTAATTGTGTTCCAAAGTCCCGACCCTTCAAATTGCTTCTATTTTTCATTTTCAATTCAAAATGGTGACCATCACGTGACCGAAATCAAAATTCTATTCGCGACATTTTTTAGGCCTTCCTACAAGGATTCAGAAAATATAACTCCCGAGTCTGTAAGTAAAATAGCAAAAAAGCCTTATTGATTTTTCACTTTTAAATATGGCGGCACTTCCGGTTCGATCGACAAACTCCATATTTTGTGTACAAATCAGTAATTACTTATCTAGTATCCAAAAAAAAAATCAGGTCATTCTGACCTATATTTCGATGTTTTTTTTGAAAATTTTGATCCTTAATTTCGTCAAGGGGAGATAATTTAGAAAATTTCTAATTATATTTTTGAAGTCACATCGGTAGGATCTACTTAGATACTAAATTTCATGAAAATCGTACAACTATTAAAGAAGTTGTCAAATTGGTCTAATCTTCCGGTTCGAAATCACAGCGACGAATTTTCGAAATTCGAAAATGTGAAACTGCAGATGAAAATGTTTTTTTTAAAGGTATTCAAAGAAAAAAGAATTAGTAAAATCGGTCAAAAAATAACAAAGTTACGACTATGCATTGTCATTTTTTTCGTTCGTAAAATTCGGTGATTTCGGATTCGTAAAACGTTTCGAAAATATATTTAATCAAGGTTCGCACCCCATTTTTGGGGGGGTAGGTCAAAATTTCAGAAAGATCCTATGGATAGATTCTGAGAAATCCGATTTGCAGAAAACACACAAAAAAAAAAAATAATAATAATAACTTTAACAGAAACAATAAGCTTTCATATGTAATATGAAAGCTTAATTACATTTATCTTTACAAACAGAAACAGATGAATGGATTGTGAACCGCTTGGAACTGATTCTCGGTCAAGTTCGGCAGAACACTCTCCTTCTTCGTTCATTAAGTAACGGAAAGGCTGCGGAAGATCTAGATCTAGATGTTGATATATTTGGATTTCCCCTCAAAACCCAACAGGACATAGACAAGGTGGAAACCCTTTTAAAAGATAAATCAAAACTAAAAACACTTGTAAGTAAAATTCTAATACATGAAACTATATATAACTGAATAATAGTATTTCAATGGAAGCAATGATATAGATATTGCACCATATTGCACCAATCTGTTTTGGTAATTCATTAGAAATATCACTGCTGAATAATTGTAGAATAAGTTTCCGAAATTCAATTGCTTTAATATGAAAATGTATTTTAAAGGTTTTAGGTCGATTGTTTTGTTGACGTACACGGATATATCAATGAATTATATATGTCTGCATAAGGAATTCATTATAGATTTTCTGTAGTAAAGCTTAGAGCGTATGGACATTTTGTTACCCCTTCTATTCATTCTTGACATTTCATTTCTTCATCTTGCACGCTTTGACAGGTCACGTATACACCAATTGAAATCATTTTGATTTAAAAACAAAAGCTTCCTCCATACTTGATAAGATTAGTTGGAACATAAATATTTGAAGGCATACCTTTGTATTTTTAAATACAAAATGATATTTATTATATTAACAAGTCTGATATTTCCAACAAATTTACTACGCGTGTTCATTACACACACGCCATGCTGAATGGTTCCAGTGACCCGGGTGTCGTAAACTTTGACCCTATCGGAACACAGTATCGCGCTCGAGTGATAACAATTTAATATTATATCAGCACATCAAACTGATTGATTTGCTTTTGAGACTGTTTATAGGGTGACAAGGTTAATAAATACGATTAGACAAGTAATTTCCCAGTACGGGCTATCTCATGCTTTGCAGTGAGTGCTAATAATAATGTAAATATACAAATCTTCGAGCGGGAATTAAATGACATTAATTTCCCGTGATATATTACAAATGACTAGTGCTATGAACTATTTATATGGTCTTTAGTGAAAGAAGACATTGTTGTGGCTACTATTCCTGGGTTTGAAGTTCAGATATGATATTAAAACGAATATCGGTTTGTAATTGTTTGAACCGTTTGACCATTGCAACCGAACCGTGAACGGGTAATTAAATCGCGATATTCATCCTCAATTTTAAGAAGATAGGTTGACAGGCAATGAAACGTATGCCTAAATATTAAAGATTAAATCTTGTACCTTCTCGAACTATGGACTAGTGGATATTAATGCCGGGTTAGTGTCAGATGGCATACTACTAGCCCTGGTGTATTGGATTCAAATTTTTGTTTACGTCCCAGACTGTTAACCCCTCTTTTCAGCCATAATTGCAGGCTGGTACTGGTGGGTTTTAGATTTAATTCAAGTCAAGTGTAATTTTTTTAGTAAATGTACTTGTACATAATTGATTGTAAATATTACAGTGATTGAAATATAATAAAATACTAAATGTGTTTCATTTATTTCCTTTAGGTAACTCATCTCACAAGCCTTGGCGGTTGTAATGTAGAGGAAATAGTCAAAAGATCCATGTCCTCTGTTTTTACCAATAATCTTGCGACCAAATATAATTGGAAGGGAAGGGGATCTAAATCTCCCTTCTCAGAATTAACCTTATCAAAGGCTGTTATTAGTAAGTAGATATCTAAGTATTTACATTTCTATTGAGTTTTCAATGGCAATGGCTATTGTTATGTTTGGTTTTTATGCATATATGCTAACAAGATTAGAAACATTGCTTGTAGTGAGACTAAAATATTCATCTCGTATTATTATTTTCATTTTACTTCATTGATAGACCCGGTTTGACATCACAAAGCTATCTCATAGTCTAATTTTAGCATTTGATAAATTTTCATGTCTGTAGCGCTGAAGGAAATGATTCCTGATATTTATGAACAATCACAAACTACATGTATAGTACTGTAAAACATAGTACTATTTCTAAGCATTGCAATCTTTCAGGACAGCTGTGATGTCTCCCCTTATCATTCACATTTCATACTAAAGTTATATGTCTAGACTGATTTTAAATATGAAACAGGTCATTTAAATGTAAATTAAAGGATACAACTTCACTTATACTTCATTTATACAGTTATGAAAAACACTGACACTACTGGCAAATGATACATGAATCACTATCATTTACCAGAAGTGTTAGTGTTTTTCATACCTGCATAAATGAAGTAAAAGTGACGTTAATTCCTTAGATGATAAAAGTATACGATAAACTTAGGATGCATTATGGGAGAGCAAAATATGCCTATTTACAGGTTTTTATTTTGCTTCAAATATTATATAGATTGTTAATTAGACATTTATTTACACGAAAAGCCTATAATGAACTCTCTAGACCAACGGATGGCACAGACGTAAATTGATTAAATACAATCGCTATTTAAAGATTTCATTTAAAAATGGAGAGTCAAGACTGACTCTTGATTAACAAGAACAATTGCTCAGATAATAAACATATCCGTCAAAACTCAAAACAATGATTACATCGCTCAGAGTAATTTAAATAAAGTTTTAAATATTTTACTTTTTAATTATCTATGGCCTGTTTTTTTTTCAATATTTGGTAATGCATCTTTATGGTATAAGAATTTATTTTAAATGGTTTTTATTACATTTTACGAGATGATATCTTTGTTTTTAAATTATAGCTGCCTGCAGAAAACAGGGCCATTCAGAGGCCAGCACCGAACAACGCATTAAAGCCTGGCTTCGCTATAGTTCTGATAGGGAGGGGGGCAGAAATATGAGAAGAAAGAATAAGGAGCAGCATGTGAGAAAAGGTATGTATTTTGGAAGTCTTCTTACATTTTCTTACGTGCTCGCCAATGTATACATGGGACCTTAGATTTTCTTCCCATCAGAACGACTGGATAGGCCATCCTTCCTGCACTACTGGGATCAAACCCACGACCTCTAACCTAGCACCCCAGCATCTTACTCACTTTTCCAACTTGGCATATGAATGAAATGGTACAGGAGCCTAACTTTTTAATATATTAAAATGACAAAATTAATTATTGTTGATATTAGGTCATTTCGGGACTAACATGGTTTTATTTTAGTTCAATAATTCGCTTGTGCGTAGGGGTCTTTAGCAGTGGGAGGAAACTGGAGGACCCGGAGAAAACCCATGGGGTTGGACAGACGACCCTAATCCTTGTCACGTACAACCGGGGATTGAAAACCACACCAGTTGACTCAATGACAGGCTTTATGATACAGCATCCACGTGCTAACCATTCAGCCATCCAACCCCCCATTATTTATTAGACCTAAGTTTGTGGTAGTAATTAAATCATTATTTATTTGCAGATACTGTTGAAGTTGAAGATCTACTCTCCTCTGACGAAGATTAAAGATAAAATAATGAACTATTAATTGTTAAGAACTAGATAATGTAAAGGGGATGTGCTAAAAGAGTTATTAAAATTGCTTGGCACTAAGTCGAGAAAACCTTATTTTAAAATCACTATAGCCTTATCATTTCTGCAATTATTAACTAATACTCATGAAAGTTTACATATTTAGTCAGTTATACTCCAGGAGCAGAGCCATGCCCATTTTTTCTACTTCAAACTTTGCATACTTATTCCTTATACCCTAAGGATCATCACTATTGTTTTTGGTGCATGCCCAACACTCAGGATCAGAGCCACGCTCATTTTCTTTTTATGTGTGTGTGTCATACAGGCCGTGATTATTAATCAATCGTCTTGAAAACTTTTCATACTTATTCCTTATACCCTCAATTACTTTTGGTGAATACCCAACATCCCCCCGGGTTAGAGTCCGAGGCTTTCACTTTCCTTTAAGAGCCCACCCAAAAGAACAATAAAACAAATAGTGTGCCTTGGGGAGGTTGATGGGGGGGGGGGAGGATTTATTTTTCTTAATGCCAATGTGTCATTTTTCATTTTATAAAGAGTTGAAATAATGGTGGATTTGGGTAGATTTAGGTGGCTTAGGGGCCTTATTTTGCTGCCATACATGGATAATAAGGTCTAGGCTATTTTGAAAGGGGAGGGGAGGGGCTGTAAGTTGGCCAACATTGGCCCAATGTTGGGCCAACAGATGTAAATATACCAGATGCAATGTTGGATCAATGTTGGCCCAATGTAAGTTCGGCCAACGTTGGGCCAACATTGGGCCGATGGACAAAAAGGCATTGGGCCAACGTTGGACAATAACATTGGGCCGACGTAACTGCGTATGTTGGGCCAATGTTGGCCCAATGTAGGACTGCTACCTGGGCATTAGTCAACTGATTTTGATATTGATTTAATCAATGCTTAATCACTATTCTCTCATGTTTGTAATAGTTAGAAACGGCTTCAAAATGTGCCAATTAAATATGAGAATTCAGTATGGTCATGACGTTTAAATCACTTACTTGTTCATGGAAGTGATGGCACATGTGATGAAGATTCAGGTGAAACTTCAACTTTGAATCTGGACAATCAAAACTGGATCCATCTCTTGAATCAGGTGAGTAAGAGTAACGCTTTCGACTTTAACTGGATAAGTTGGTGATGTTGATTATCATGCGTGATTAAATACTACATGGATGCATTATTAAGCGGATTAAATTAAAATCCAATTCAGTGCACTACTGGCCCAAACTGATCCCGCAGTGAATATTCGCTTGGCCGCTACAATCACTGATAAGCATGACATCGACGAGGCTTAATAAGTACGGCATATTAACTTTTTTACTCCGACAAATTAAATTCTCAAACATTTTTTTGAGGTAACAGAAAAATAAATAAAGACGTTTGAAGTAATTGAAGTTAAAAAATATTTCCTATTAAGTGTAAATGGGTATTAAAATGAGTAAAATGCGTCATTTTGCCCGAAGCAGCTAGGTGTTAAGTAAACATTGCACGAGCCGTTGAGCCAATGACTGCAGTCAACGCACGTGCTATGGACACTCATCTGTTACAGAGTTAATTCCTAAGTAATTCTCTGTGAAACAGATTGCTACTGGCCATCTTGGATTGTTCGGCCATATTGGCAAAACTATAAAGTGGCCGGGTGGATTTTTAATTATAATATATCGATTCAGATACCCTTAAACCATACCGATAGACACATCAGAAGCCTGTATTAAATATTTATTTATATTCCCGCCATTTTGAATTTGGCCCTCGAGCAGCTTCCGCTAGCATTTAAGATATAGGCACCCAAGCTTATAATAATCGCTTCAGCAGGCTATTGTCATATAGAAACCACCTTCAAAACAACCTCCCCGCAAATTGGTCAAGGATTTTAGGTCTCGTACCCAACCTGATATGGATATAATGGCTACTGAATGTGTCCGAGAAACTTCTCCACAGGTAGCATGTCCCAGATGTTCAGATCGAGTTGTGTGTCCTAATGCATTCAATATACTTCAATCCTCTTCTTTATTGATTTAATGCATCTAGTTTTTTAGAACTAGGCCTACTTCTTTGATACATTTAACGGTTTGGTTACTTGTATATCGGAATTTATACAACAATATGCTTGCATTCGTAATTCTTGCAACATATGACAGATCATGACTCATGCTGACATTATATAATTATTTCCTTGGGTTTTTACTCCCAACTTGTTTTCAAATATGAGTGAAGTCTGTGTCACCACAGACCCGGGACTGTACAGCGCAGTGGACGCTTACGGCTAGCCCCCGGATCCATTCACTCTTTTTGATTTGTTTTTGTTTGTGGTCTCTTAGTATGATGTCTTATCTGTATATTTGTTTTTGTGTAGAATTGTGTGTGGTGCAGTCCCCCTGCACTTACTATTAGAGGAAAATAAAACAAACATAGAGGCTCCAGAGACTTCCACGAAGCTCTCTGGCAAACGAGAAATGTCGGAAATCGCTGAATGTGGAGACGCTGATAAAGATATAAGCAGGTATATGAAATTCAATAAATCACCAGATAAGTCAAATGATTAAATTGTGTGACATGAAGATTATAATAAACGAGATAAGTGAATGTTTCCCCGAAACACTGAGGAAGGAGAAATAAAACAAAAGCTTTTGAATGATGCTACCATGATATACGTGAGCAGTATCACACAGTATGAGGCCAAATGAGCAATTGCATATCGAAAAAAGGGAAATGCAAACAAAAGTACACGATCTAAAACTTACGAATTGGACATAGAAAGCTTATCGAGCAATATTCCAGGAAAATGAATATTAGAATCTTCGGATTAACAATTACCATAATTGCAAAACACTTTCATTGATACTATTACACGATTAACAGACACAGATGTAGCCGGCGAAGAGATTATCGCTATTTACAGTCTCAATACACGATACGTTGATAAATCAACCATTACGATGAAACACAGAATATTTTTGTTAGAAAAGCAACTAAAATTAGCAGTGAAATGGAGTTGAACGGTCCACTTTTCTGCTCTTTAAAGATACATTATGGGAGATTAGATAACGAGTTGGCAGTTCTCACTCCAATAGTTAATGTGCTGAAAATTTAGTCAAATTGATCCACTATTAGCTTAGAACTAAGCGATTAAAATTTCCGCTTAGCCTGTCATCATTACTAAACTCGGTAAGGAAAATTCGGTAGTCTCGGTTATCCAATTTTAGTGGTAAATCACGAAGGAAAATATTTCAGCGAATCGAACTACAATCCAACAAACATTTCATGCTAGCCTCAACATCGAGAGTTGATTATGGTCTGAATAGGTTAATTAATGTCTAAATAATAGTTTTTATAACATTTGAGGCCTAAGAAAGACCTCCAATAAACAGATTTTGTTCTTGCATAATGCATGTTTAATGAGGCCAATGAAGAAAGAATAACCTTAATCTCATCAACCGAGTGCGCGTCAACAATCATGTCAATAAAGTGGGATATTTTAAGTGTGAACGCGAAACCAGCAGGACGAAAAGAACGTGCAACAACATACCTCTATCTCTGAAGCAGCCAAACAATATTGAAATCATGTCGATTAAGTGTGATATTTTAATTGTGAACGCTAAAGCAGGAAAAAGGTACGTGCAACAGCATACCCCTATTTCTGAAGCAGCCAAACAGTATTGACAGAGGAATGGTGCTCTGCAGAAAAATACTAAGAAGTCAATGCTTTCTAATTCTATACTGAAAAATTCAGCGAATTATAAACATCTAGTTCGCACAAGCATGGACCTACGAATACGGATGAATTCATCTACATTATGTTAATTCTGATCATATGATCTGGAGACACGCTAAATATTACTGGTCGTTACAAGCAGGGTGTGGCGCGCCAGCGGGGTAAGCTAACTCTTCCGGACACCTGTTACAACTGTTTGTCGTGTATTTTGTACCCGGGGAGCAGTCCATTTGCTGATTACTTTATTTTGCCTATAACGTTTTTAGGACTTCGAATTCTGTCTAATGGTTTGAATTGTTCGTACTTGGTTTTATTTTATTACGGCAATACGTTGATAGAATTCGAAGATGGACATTTTCTGCTTAGGGTAAGCAGGCATTAAGCAATTTGATTGGTTGGTGATTTGGGAATCGATAACTTCAGTTCTAATTAAGTGATATTGATGAAATTTGGTGTAGTTTCATTACATAACTACGACTAAGCAGAGCGATAAACTATTTGATTGGCCGAGACAGTTTAACACAATAACTCTTTATTTTACTGAGCTAGAAAGTTCAAACTTGATGTAGGGGTTAAAATAAAAGGTTCAAACTTGAATTATGTGCTTATTAGGCCATGGCATTGATGGAGTTCGAAGATAGGCATTTTCTACTTGGGGTAAGCAGAGATAAGCAATTTGACTGGTTGATGATTTGGTACACAATAACTTGAGTTCTAATTAAGTCAGAGGTACAATGTTCAAACTTGGTGTAGGCGTTCCATAGGCCCATGCCTTGATTAAGTTCGAAGACGAGCATTGTCTGCTTCAGGTAAGATATAAGCAATATGATTGGTTGATGCTGTGAGGCACGGCAACTTTGGTTCTAATTAAGTGAGAGTAGCGACAACACTGCAAATACAGATTCATTATGTCATTACCTTGACTAAGTTTGATGATTGGAATTTTCTGCTTCAGCTTAGGAGCGATAAGCAATTTGACAGGTCACTTTTGAACATAAACAAATCTAAATTTAATTGAGGTGTAATGTTTAAACTTGATGTAGATGTTCATCAGGTGAATGTCTTGAATGAGTTAATGATTAACATTTCGAGCTAAAGCTAAGCAATTTCATTGGCCAATGCTTTGGGACAAGATAACATTGATTCTAACTGATCGAGAGTGACGAAACTTACAATGTAGTTTGATTGATCGATACTTTTGAAAAAATAAAAAAATATATATGTGCGATTAATTGATATGTGTCATCTATTTATTTTTGGGATTTCGGCGGGGCAAAACAGCCTCACTGTTAGCCTGTGACGGATGATTTAACGTCACAATGTATAATCGATACGTATGTTTTTTATCGTTCCTACTTTAGTAATGATGATCGAACCCAGTAGTCCAGTTGCCAAACCCCAATTAAAGCCTTAGTCCACCTTATATGTTTTGGGAACACCCAAGCTCATTAGATTCAGCGGGTCAAATCCTTGCAAAAAACAACCTTCATATTGGTATCCAAGAAAATTTGTCCCGAATTGTACCCCATTTATTTAAAGGTAATATACAGCAAATATTTTTAATTCCCTAGGGATGCCAAAGAGGCATCATCCGGATTCTATCTTATCTCCCAGAATGTATCTTTAAGCACTATTAAAACCGGGCATTGTATACTATATTGTCAAGAATAAATATAACCATTCTTACAATACTCTTACCAAAAAGATTAACAGAACAGACAAGTACGTTATAAATATTGAACTAAAACATTAGCAAAACAACGACCCCTAGATAATATTAGGCTCCTGATTCAGCGAATCAAATACAACACAAAATGGTAATTTCTATATGTGTGTGAAACCATAGTTCTTTTTGATAATACGGCTTAGTGGATAATTGAGTTAGATTATAAATACGGCTTTGTTGATAATTGAGTTAGATTATAAATATTTACTTGTCTGGGTAAAAACGGTATTTGAATCAACCGGAAAATGGAATGACAAGTCCGGTGATACTTTAAGGCGATTAAGATTCACAACTGAAATTAATTTTATTAAACGGATTTTCTTTGTATTGAAAACATTATTAAAAGCTAAATCTTACACTTTGTATAAGATAAATATAATGGCAAAGTGAAGTTGGCACGTTATTCGAGATTCAAATAACGAATAACGAGCCAACACGTTTTTCGAGATTCGGGATTCGCCACTTAAAAGAGCGGTATACCTTCCATGCGACCATTTCCTCTATATCTCCGAACCTAGGGGTACATGTATGTGAACGTCGTGTGGCCGACTAGCACGGAGACAGCAGCGTCTCCAGCGAGTAGGTGCTGACTGGTTTGTTGGAGTGCACGGGGCAGTAAGTGAACGTTGGGTGGCCGACCAGCAAGGAGACGACCGTTTTTTATGCGAATAGCACGGGATTCGCCACTAAAACTGAACGTTCTATCTTAAGAGCCAGCACGTTATTCGTGATTCACCACTAAACAGACCGACTGAAGTGGCATCCGATCATTTCCTCGCTACCCCTGATAAGTGACCGACTAAAGACTAGACGACAATTTGTCGAGCGAATAGCGTGTTTACTGGTTTATCGGCGTGCACTGGGCAGTCCTGTCCTGCTCTCACCTGTTTTATTGTCGAATTCCGAATAATGTGCTGGCTCGTTATTCACCAATAACGAATACCAAGTCAGCACGTTATTGGCCACTAAATCAAACCGACTTACGGGACATCCGATCATTCCTCGCTACCCCCATATTCCAGAAGCAATGGCCCGAGAAATTCCTCTCTGGCCATTGATGGAATAGCGTCTGTTTCTTGAACTTATGCGGGGGTGTGTCTATTCTTTCCGTTCAATGAAAGCTATCACTTAAGTACAGCAACATGACAGCCCTTTGTTTTATAATCTGGGACAGTGATTTAAGGTATTAAAACGGTGAAAGTATGTTCGTTTCCAATTCATTCGACTTGATAGGCTCGTTTCTCACGCAATTAGTTTTACTGCAGTATTCTGCTATGCACGGGTTAATTAGGCATAAAAAAATCGTGAGCCATGACGTAACGTTATGTAAACATATTTGGTCCAATATTGGCACTCGTTTTAAATGTAAAGCTTTTGTAGGGCAGCTAGTGATTGGTTGGTAGACGAACTACTGATCAATCAAAATTTAAAACAACAATATCCACTCAAAATAGCAGTGTGTAGTGAGATTACCTCTAATCAAACGATTGGTTTGTCGGCGTGCACTAGGCAGTCCTGTTCTGCACTAACCTGTTTTATTGTCGAATCACGAATAATATTCTGGCTCGTTATTCGCCAATTCGGGATGCGTCATCAAAACAGAACCATCTATCTTGCATCCGACCATTTCCTCGTTGGGTGACCGACCAGCACGGAGACGACTATTTGTCAAGCGAATAGGGTGCTGGTTGGTTATTAAGAGTGCACGGGGCAGTCATCTCCAGCAATCATCTGTTTTATTGCCAAGTCGCCAATATCGAATAACAAGCCAGCACGTTATTCGACAATAAAACAGGTGAGAGCAGGACAGGACTGCCAGGTGCACGGCGATAAACCAGTAAACTATGGAAGGGTATCGCTGCCAATATTAAATGCTCTTCTAAAATGTCTTTCCCATTGATTATATGTAAAAAGTACAATGTACAAAGTTACAATACCGGTAATGATAAAGTCAAAATACCTCTAAGGCCAAAGTTAAATGTAAAACGACAAGTGTAATGTGTCGAAATGACAAATGTTTTAATGCAAAATGCTCTTCTTTGACAATTTTACATTTCTCTCATTACAAATCACATTTGCGATCTGCCACATCTCATTTGTCATTCACGCTTTCTTTTCATCAACTTGCGCATAGCATCTTCTTAAATATGGAAATATAGTATACCACGCTATTCGCTCGACAAATTGTCTAGTTGTTAGTCGGTCACCCATCTACTACGGTCGAGGGTAGCGAAGAAATGATCGGATGTCCCGTAAGTCGGTCTGTTTTAGTGGCGAATCACGATTTAGGTGCTGCCGGGTCTTTTTTCGTTATATATCGACAATAAAACAGGTTTGTGCAGGACAGGTCTGCCCACTGCACGCCGACAAACCAATAATATACTATTCAAAAAAAGTACGGGAAATTTGATTTTGGGGGCATAAAACTAAAATATGCAAATGACTACGAAAAAAGTCACTATAGAACCTAACAGAAGAAACTTTTCCAGTTACATGTGACGCCCAAACGCACCAATAGCTACCGCATGGAATGCAAGGTGATGCTTGGGATCATCATAGGGGTCCAACCCAAGATTTGCACGACTCTGACTTTGAATGTTACAGTCATTGTGACATTGAATTCCAAGGTGGAAACATCAGTTTAATTGTTTTAGTGACCAGAAAACAAATTTTGATATGCGTCGGCTTACCCAAAATGAAAGGTTACGTGCCCTTGGCATGCTACAGATCGGCACAACACAGGCGGTTGTGGCGCGGACGATGAATGTTTCTCAGTCTGTCATAAGCAGGCTATGGTCCAGATACCGTGATACACAATCTGTACAGGACAGACCACGCTCAGGTCGACAACTCAAGCCCAGGATCGATTTATCCATACCTTGGCCTTGAGAAATCGTGTCATCACAGCAAATCAGATCAGTGCTCGTCTTCTAACAGACACTGGTGTGAGAGTGAGTGGCCAGACGATCCGGAATCGACTGCATAGGGGTAACCTTCGCGCCAGATGTCCCCTCCTTTTTTTTAATAGTATAATTACATTATTATTTGAATCCCGAATAACGTGCCAACTTCACGTTGCCATATAATCGATCGATATAAATTGTGACTTCTAGAGGATCCACACAATTTGTATTACGTACTTTTACATTGTTTGTGCGCCCATTTGACAGGTTTTTGTTAAAATTGGCAAATAATTGTGACGTCTAGAGGGTCCACAAGCTAAAAACTTTTTTTTTTTACACACAGGAGCCATAATTTAGGAAGTCACGGTCTGATATGCGCAAATTTCTCAAGGAGCCAAGATCTTTGAATTATAATTCTACTTATTAAGTGTCATCAAAATCGGATAAAAAATATGACTTTTCGAGTATTAACAACCTTGGTATTAGATACTTTTACATTATTTGCTTACAATGAGCCGAAATTTGACCCGACAGTTTGAAATTAGAACTTATAAAACCTTCATTGATTTATGATATATTTAAACGTTTTCTTTTCAAATTGAATACAAATTGTGACTATAATATATCGCAAATCGATACTTCTATTTCTCTACCGAAATGGGCGTTACTAAACTTATATTATATGTGTTCATTTCGTTCAACCAGTCAGTCACATTCAATCACATTCAACTTAGGCTCCACCCTCAATCAATGTAGTTAGCTACCTGTTGAGGAATGATGAGTGACATGATATACTTTCAGTATGATATAACCCTCGGTAAATGATCTGATAAACTCTAACTGTATAGAAGAGAATTGTATTTAACGGTGTAGTCGTTTCAATGTAAGAGGGGACAGGTAAGTCTCTAAATATCTGAACGTAGATAATTTTAAAATCAGGAATGATTTAAAGGTAAAGCGTAAGCCTGTGGTGTATGAGCGTTATTAGCCCGGGGTTGCCTTATTTTCACTGTTTTGGAGATTCCAAAACATGTGACTATCGGCATGTGCTGCATTATTTTGTCCAAATGTATATTTTCTGATAATCCCTAAACGTGGCAGCATGGCTGACATAGTTATTGTTTGATCAAATGCAAATATCTAGTAGCTTTCCAGTTTGTTTTCTTCCAAGCCATAATTTGGCCGACAATCGTTCGGATGGGACGACATGAAATTTAAAAGAATTCCAGTCATAAGCTCCAACTGGGCTATATTTACATTATAACAGTTAATTTGTTCTATTCAAAAATGTCACATATTGGGGGTTTGAACTCCGACTGGGCCAATTCGCCAGTAAATAATTAAAGATATCAATGTTTAATTTTGTTGCCCAGATGATAGAAATTGTAGATTGTAAATAAATTGATGTAAATTATGCATTGCTTTATTTTCAATATGACATTAAATACAAAATAAACAAGTCAGGCATTCACTGGTACCTTGTATATAACATTAGGTGTGCATCATCTGGATTTACTCGTTTGGTTGTTAATACTTTATATTTTATACTTTATTACAAGACACAGCAAATCACTTTCTAGAGCCAATATAGATACATAGAATATATATGGTGATTATCCCACAACAGAAACGGAATATAAGGAACATAATAAGTTCCCGCGAGGTGTTTAGTTTGATTTTGGGATGTTTAATATTTAATTACAATATTTAATACTTTGGTATAGATTTTCCCCTTAAAGATACATGGGAGATACGATAAACAGATGACAGTTCTCACTATAATAGTTAAAAACTAGATAGTGCAAAGGTAATTTAGTGTAAATTTCAGAAGAGAGTGAAATATTTACATAGTCTCCGTCATCATTACTAAAATCATTAATATATACAGCACAGTCTCGATTATCCACTTGATTGGTTTAATTATCAATGACCGTTAAGCGGCATATAGGAATTTAATCCGCCAACATCGAAGGCTAGCCTTGACATCAAGATTTTATTATGGTCTGGATAAGTTAATTAATGTCTAATTGTTATGTAGATTTAATTGATAATACATACATTTACGTTTGGTGTTCGTTAAAATGTTTTTGAATTTATGTAAAGAAGGATTGGACCAAAATCTATGATGAAAGAACTTGCGACGTACAGTGTGTTGTATAATAGGGGAGATCAAAACCGGTATTAGTCTTCAACGGTGTTCGTTGTGCAGCATGTACAAATTCTATTTTCACAATCCATTCTTGTATAACAACACCCAGTTCAAACATTTAATATAAGCCTACCACATTGAAAGTGACATATTGTATTTTGGAAAATTTTATGTTCATAATGGACCGTGTGGAACAATTTTTAAAAACCCCAAACATAACTAGAAGATAAACCATACAGTCACTGGTCACAATAGACTCATTCATTTTCTGAGGGTTTGGTCACGTGGCTAAGTGGGTACGACGCTGGCTCGCAAGCCTGGAGGTCGGGTGTTCAATCCCTCCCCTGCATTAGTCGAGAAAGTTGTCAGGGATGCAGGACGGCGGTCCTGGTAAGGACAGCTGTCAAGTCGTTCGGATGGTAAAAAAACCAGAGTCCCGTGTACACATTGGCGTGCACGTAAAAGATCCCTTGACAGTTGGAATTTGATATAAGAGTTGGCCATAGCGCCGCTTCCCGGGCAACATTTCCCACATAGCACACTATATGGCGTATGCCGTCTTCCATTAACCCAGGCTAGGAGCATCAAAGTAGGACGTTAAACCCCATTTTATTTGCTTTTTTAAAAGGACTATGCCAAAATCCAGGGAATCCAAGGATATTCAATAAATGGTTACCCCCAATAATTGTTTTCCTTTCTCATTAACAGCAGGAGACGGGGCAAGCGAATTGTTACCCCTTGTGTGTTACATCATAAATTCTGTCATGGTTTCGACCCCCCCCCCACGTTTGTGCGTGACAAGGCATAGGGCCACCTGTTCAACCTCGTGAGTTTCCTCCAAATCCTCTGGTTTCGTCCCAATGCTAAAGACTCCTTCGCGTAAACGAATAAATGAAATGAAATTGAACCACATGTTAGTCCCGATATGAACAGAAAAATTAATGAATGTCTTACCGTCTTTCCGATCAATGTTTCATCATCAATTATCTCCTTGTTCACTTATGATGAAACATTTTCCGTTAAATCTTCAGGTGAAAGGGTATTAGTGAAACCAATGTCTGACATTCCCGACACAACTTTATATATTTCAGAGCGATATTGGTATTTTCAAGAACAGCCTGTTTAAACTCGTCATTGAGGTAGTAGGTCAAGCCTTGCCTTGAAGAGACTAAAAGTCTACAACATGTTTTCACCCTTCCCCGGTATTCTGACAGTTTTTCTCATTCTATACCCGATGTTCCGATTCAGTTTTAGTTGTCCCAATTATTGGAAGGGATTTACTAATGTCTTTGTTGACGTGATACCCAATTCACCCATAACAATGGTGTCAAAACATTTGACAGTTGCATGCGCGAGTGTCTGTAGAGATGAAGCCCATTGTGTGGCATTTGCCTTTCATCAACAAAGAAGAGAATGTCATATGTATACAAGGAATGTAAAAGAACTGAATACAGATCCAGATCCTGGCATGCAGGTTTACTTGATGATTACTGGTAAGTCCGTTTGATTACTGGTGAGATTTTATACTGTTCTAGTTAATTACTGTTTTTTTTTTATACTGATCTGGTTGATGACTGGTGAGATTTTATGCTGTTCTGGTTGATTTCGAAAATTCTTGTTCAGTGTTCATGATAAGTTGCTACCTTTTTGGTAATATGGGTGTTTATTTTTTAAAAGTTTATATGTCATTGCAGAAATAACTTTTAAACATTCTTACCTGATATAGTTAGGGAGAGAGAGAGAGAGTGAGAGAGAAATGGGGTTTAACGTCCACTCGACACAAACTAGGTCATTTCGGGACTAACATATGGTTTAATTTTATTTAAATAATTCGCTTGCGCGTAGGGGTCTTTTAGCAGTAGGAGGACACTGGGGTGCCCGGCGGAAACCCACGAGGTTGAAAAGGCGCCCCTATCTCCATGCCACATACGCTCACACCAGGGATCGAAACCACAGCCGCAAGCCAGAGGTGACCGGCCAGCTAGAGGTCAAAGCGCGGCACTGTAGACCACTAGGCCATCCCGATATAGTCAGGGCACTGCCATAACAGACTGTTCTCGGTGGAGTAATGAAGTCAAGTTTAATATCACGATATATCTCCAATAAATTATAATTTAAATATGAAAACTTGAATAGGCTGGCTTAGAAAACGAACAATTTCAAAACTGTTAGATTCATTATAATGCATATTCGTTATATTGCTTATCTTATAGAGGGAAGTAATTTGGTCAGTATACAAACACCATCAACAAGCTCCGTTGGCGTATTACACTCCGTCTCGGCAGCTATTGATAACAACCACAGTAGCTGTTTTCAAACAGATAAAGGTGATTACCAACCCTGGTTCCTTGTTGATTTGGTGGACACATTTCTGATTCATTTCATACTGGTTTACAACGAGGCCCAGTATCGTAAGTATAGCACTTTATGTCATATAAATGTTTATCGAAAGCATACGTATATCAATAGTAACCACATCCGTAAGACAAACCCACCGACATGACACACACACAAAATACACAACGAACCTAGGATATATTAAATTCAGTGAAAGTACCCAAGTCATCAACTCTACATACCTGCAAATCCACGGACAATACATAGGTACTCTATATACTTCCCACTGACATTTCTAAATCGCTGATGTTGTGTGAGAGAGAGAAATGGGGTTTAACGTCGACTCAACACAAACAAGGTCATTTCGGGACTAACATATGGTTTAACTTTATTTCAATAATTCGCTTGAGCGTAGGGGTCTTTATCATTGGGAGGAAACCGGAGTGCCCGAAGGAAACCCACGAGGTTGAGAAGGCGCCCCTATCTCCCTGCCACATACGCTCACACCAGGGCACGAAACCACAGCCGCAAGCCAGAGGTGACCGGCCAGCTAGAGGTCGAAGCGCGGCACTCTAGACCACTAGGCCATCCCAACCCCCCTCGCTGATGTTGTACGTAAAAGATGTCCACAAGATGAATTAACGCGAGGGTGAAATTGGAACAGGCTATATGTCCGGAACAGCTCTGTTGGTCATTAACCATCTATTCTTGTTTTCCAGCTGAACGACTCCATGACGTTAATTACGAAGTCTACGATTCTGATCCAACGATAAACACGTCTTCAGAAGGTAATTGTTGTGCTTCAGTGGTTGATTACAATACAGGTAAAAACATCATCAGGTGTAAAGATGGCGTCCATGGAAGATTTGTCAAGATTTCTATTGAAAAGTCAAATCTGTTAACTGTTTGTGGATTGGAAATATATGGCACCCCTAGTAAGTATTTCTGATTGGTAAAGCGTCATTTTGTTTCAGCATAGAAGGGTGTTACTATGGAATATGTGACGGATGTATGTTCTCGCGATTTGATTGAGCGGAGCTGGTTAAACACAGAAACTCGTCATATTTTTTTTTTAATGTTAAAGTGTAAATTCATCATTTTTTATTTATTTACTGTTAAAGGGTGATTCCAGCACATTTCTATTGTTAAAGGGCAAATTCATCATATTTGTATTGTTAATGGGTAAATCGTCATATTTTTATTGTTAAAAGTGTGGATTCGTCATATTGTTTAATTGTTAAAGGATAAATTCTTCGGAACCTTAAAATGGTTTTAAAAAGACACTTTAATGTAAAAAACAATGTATATAGAGTGATTTATACCAATCCATTTTAAAAAAAAAATGTAATTTCTTAACAAATATGTTTAATAATGGAACAGTCCAAATTGATATGACTGAGAAACGGTTATGCTCTAGATGCACACAGGTTTTGCTATCATTACACTCTCCGATCAATCAAATATTTTATTTCTTTCTAGATAGCCTTTTCCGATATATTTACTTTATGTCAATGATTACATTCTACCTCCAGTATCAGTTATGATTACAATCAGTATCAATTATATACTGTATTTATGTCAATGATTACAATACTCCATCAGTATCAATTACATACTGTATTTATGTCAATGATTACAATCCTCCATCAGTATCAATTACATACTGTATTTATGTCAATGATTACAATCCTCCATCTGAAATTTTATTGGTCATATTTTGTTATCGATTTCTCAATGCATTTTATTATTCATACCCAGCTCTGTTTTAGCTAAATTACTTAATGAACAATGATTTTATTCTTCGTCAGACTTAATCTCTGTTTCAGTGAAGGAGACGAGTGACCCCTGTAATCAGAAATATGAATGTAAGAAATTACCAGGTGAGGGAGACTTATTAAAGATACAGTTTACTTGAAATGGTAATGTAATGTGTTCACCCCTGTTCGTCCGTCTGTCTGTCAGTCCTGTACAATTTCTGCAAGGACTGAAGAGGGCATCGTTTTTTTAAGAGCACCGTGTCAATTTAAGAGCACCGTGTCAATTTAAGAGTCGGTTGTTACAGACATATTCAAAACGTTCTTTAAGTCTATATATTTTTAGATTTTCTTTTTTTCTACGTTGTATTGCGCCTGTGCTTCATCCGCACTTGAACACATATATATACGGTTGTCATTTGTCATTAAATAACCTTCACGACGTTCAGTTATACTTGTAAAACTGGTCTTGTATAAATGTACGGTCCATGGGCAGACATGTTGATGTTTGAGAGTAGTGAGTTAGTAAATTTGATTATTTTACAGAAGGTGACAACATTGCTTTAAGAAAACCAACAAGACAGAGCTCAACATACTTTCATTCAGACATATTTTCTCCTACGTCTAGCATGGCCGTTGACGGAAACAAGAGCGGCATCTTTAAGGACGAGAGCTGTACCCATACTGATTTCAATGACTACAATCCATGGTGGCAAGTAGATTTGGGTCGGATGTATGACATCACAAGTATAACTATATCCAACAGATACGCGTATAATTCAAGTAAGTTAAGACGTACTGGCAAGTAGACTTAGACTTTTATTTAACAGAGGGTGGTCCTCGGTTTTCTCTCCCCATGCCGACTTGACACCACTGCACCCCACTGGCGCTAGCGTTGAATAAGCCCCTCTCACGATACCAGGTTTAGCTAGGTACAGTTTATTTTTTAGTAACAAAAAACGACCTTTTTGATATTTCTCGAAATATAATGGTGAACAAAATACAGTACTAGCAAAAGTGAACAGGAACGTGGCACTTTTTCTCACATGTTCGATACACACAGTCTCTAGCGAAATCGGATATCGAGTTAAGACATTTTCCACGGTTCTCAACGCTGGCTGGTAAGGGAGATTTGAAGAGAGGAAAAAACGCAAATTATCTCGTTAGTTGAAAATCGGGGAAAGGAAGGCATACAGAAACCCTGTAGATGGCCTGGTATTTTTTTCAGATGATGCCGAGGATAGGTTGTCTGATGTGAGTGTACTGGTGTATGATTCAGATCCATCTGTCGGTAATCCACCATCTAAACTGTGTAAATTTCTACCTGGAGTGTTTGGATTTACAGTGAGAACATTCAAATGCGGTCAGACAACAATCAGCAGGTTTATCAGGATATCGAAACCAACACAATATCTCACTTTGTGTGAAGTGGAGGTGACGGGTATTAAACAGTAAAATTGTTATATACAAAGTTAAGTGAACGCTAATCAAAAAGAGTTGCTGTTACAATTCGATATCGATTTGTAACTAGATCATACCGAGAATCAAAACATGGGTTTTCAGCGTCTTTGTAGTCAGTTTTTCTTTGATTATAAGATATAAGCTTATTATGGAAGATTATGTACAGATATTGCAGTTCTCATTACAATAGTAACAGACTAGATAATATAAAGGGAATTGGCAAAAAAAACGTCAGTCAGATTGATAAACACTGGGCCGAATTATTAGCTTTTGAATTTTAGGCATAAAAAACACATTCTCGATTATCCATTTTTTTTATTTAATCATCAGTGATTGTTGAGCAGCAGATTGGATTCAAATCCATTAAATAACACTGGCAAGCGATAACATCTGCAATTGATTATAGTCTGGATAAGTCTAATTAAAATGGCATTATGCAAGAGCAAAATCTGCTTATTACAGGTCTTTCTTTAGAATCAATTAGACATTAATTAACATATCCAGACCACAATCAACTCTTGATGTCAAGGCTCGCCTTCGATGATTAAATTCCTATATGCGGCTTAGAGGCCATTGATAATTAAATCAATCAAGTGGATAATCGCGACTAAGCTGTTTGTATTAATAATTTTAATAATGATGACCGAGTCTATGTGAATATTTCACTCGGCTAATACTGGATCAATTTGACTGAAATTTTCAGCAAATTACCTTCACACTATCTAGTTTTTAACTATTGTAGTGGGTACTGCCATCTCTTTATCTTATCTCCCATAATGTATCGTTAATAAATAAGATAACCTTTAAGGCCTAAAGAAAGATTTAACTCTTGCATAATGTATGTTTAATAAACAAAATAAATTAAATAAATGACATGGTTAACGTCCTACAATTCTGCTCGGACTTGAAGATTGGCATACACCATACCATGATCAGTAAGAGGAATCCTGCCCAGACAGCGGCGATACGACATACTCCTGGCGCGGATCCAGGATTTTTTGCATGGGGATGGGGTGGTGGTGGTCTAGGTTTGATAATTGCTTAACTAATTGCTCTCAACCGATTACATTTCTAAATCGCCAATAAAATCGCATAAAAAATTGTCATGTCTGAGCAGGGGGGGGGGGGATCCGGACCCACTGGACCCCCCCCCCCCCCCTGGATCCGCGCCTGTTCTCTTATATCTATTTGCAACTGCCGGTGTACGCCTATGTGTACACTGGACCTCAACTTATCGTTACCCCTTGCCAGACCCTCCGACTTGCACCACCGACAAGTGGGAAATACACTGGGAAATCCTGATGAACGTTTTCTGTCAATACGAGGATCGAACACGTGACTTCCAGGTGTGTAAGCCTGATCACGCACATAGGCGTACGCGATCGGAGACCCTGACTTTACGGGCAGACGTGGTAAAGTGGAAACAAATTATTATTTCACCTAGTCGGCAAGATAAACTATCACAAGTCTAACATAATACTGGTTGTATGAATACCACGAATCGATTAAAACCTTTTGTTTGGAGCAATTCTACACCGTGTGACAGTTTTCGAGCATTGGTTATTATTTGTGAATGTAGCTGCAACTGTCTGATTGAAAGTTTGACAGTCAGATTGGCATTTGCAGGAAAATTCATTTGCGGCGGTTACATTTTAAAAATTGTCTCGGGTAGTCCCCAGATCAGTGATTGGTTGTAGGCAATATTGGACCACATTCGAGTTATTGTATTCAAGAGCTGGAGTAACAGGAAAACGACTATGTATCATTGGATTATATTAATTATATGTATAAATTTATCTTATATTTCTAGATTTATCTTTTTAGAGGACACCGGTGAAACGTGAATCACCCTTCATAAAAGGCTTCTGGTTATTAAATTATTATAAGTCACGTCATATTCCAAATTGTTAATAATGAATTTATCGATCGTTGATGTTACACGGTGAGTTCCATTTCCTTCGCACCTCGCAAAGTCCGGTTTTGTCGTCTGTAGCCCAAAATGGCTTCGGACATCCCAGGTTCTGAGCCCTCCCCCAACTTGCAGTGAACCCGTACGCCCACCCTTACAAGTTACAAACTACTGAATCCTTATTGGGAACTAAACATCTGAACACTCCCCCACCATTCGATCGCTGAAGACCATTACATATATTAAAACTCCATACACGAACATGAGGTGAGGTTTCACCAATATACAATTTCTCCGTCTTTTGCGGTGATCATACCTTATGAGCCTGAGCCTATTTAAATCGGATTTGAGGTTGTCGGCGAGTCAACATAATAGCTGTAATGGGACGTCTGGCTCGTAATCCGGCTACACGTAGGCAGTTTGCGATCCTACGTCGTCTAGGAATTGCTGCTATAGTATAGAGGTCGCTGTCGTGAACTATTCCTGCAAATAACTTAACCGATTGTAAGGATCCTGGGAAGGTGTAGTAATTCTCGGTCGTCCCCAGCATAGGTGGTCATGTGCTAAACCTCGCCGTCGGTACCTATGCCAAAGGCAAAAGATGGTACTCTGATAACCATTCATTCGTCGGAGATTGTCGTGCCTGTAAGGCTGCGTTTCCACCAAGTTTCACGTGACACGTGACATGTCACGTGTCACGTGACAAGAAATAGAAACATATGATTTTGGTAGGAACCGTTTCCATCAATGTCACTTTTCACGTTTCACGCGTGAAATGACACGTTTTTGAAGAATGAACATGTTAATTCTTTTTACCCGTGTCATGTTTCACGTCTGTCCGATCTGGGGTTTCCCTTGGGTTTTCCACAGTTATATAGCCTAATGAAACGGTATAGTCTTTTATACACAATTAAGGGAGCGCTAATGATGTTATTTTGACATTTCCAATAAAGTAAAAGTGATATAATAAAGTATTAGATTATACAATCACTTGGTCTACACGTACCAGGGAGTTCAGTAAAAATACACAACATGTAGATAAACAGATTATACTAAATCCAATGAATTAAATAGACATTCCATGATTAGCGTGAATCCAATTAATTAGCTAATTACAGGTAAACATAATAATTTTATCCCATTAAAACTTGTGTATAGACTATATTGAAAAAATGGGACTTATCGGCTCAAGAAAAGTCACAAAATTGAAATAAATAAAAGCTCTTTCATTCCGTCTTGCCAATTACGTCCATTTTAGCCTCTTAAAACGTCTTTCATATTTTTCTGTCTTGCAAATTGTGTCTATTTTAGAACTGGCAAATAATGTAACAAGGTTATATAAAATAGCCTTTTTAGCCATTATGGAATACACGAAAGCCATGTGATTCATCAAATGATATTAATCTGATATTTTTTCACAGATATATCAATGGGAAAAAATACAATATATTTCACTCATTCTATTTGAGACAGGGGAGGATCTAGGATTTTCATAAAGGTGAGGCGGGCACAGGACGAATGACATGTGACATGTTCGATGTGAAATCCAGTGGAAACCCCTAATGTCACGTATCACGTGTCATGCATGACACATGACACGTGATACGTGAAATTTGGTGGAAACACAGCCTTACTAACCGAACGAACGATAGCGTTGTTGCCTTGGTCATCTTTCAGATGTTTCATCATTTTGCTCATTGAGTGTCTACATGCGCAACTGAATTTGGTAACCCCGGGATTGTAAAGGCATTGCATTTTATTTCATACAAACAGCACGGGAAGTTGATTACCTCGTGTGTGTTTTGGTGCAAATCAAGCGAAAATAAAATTCGGAATGAAATGGGGTTTAAAGTCCTACTGTTTTACTCCGATACTGGGATAACGGCCTACTCTTATATCGAATTCAAATTGCCAAGAGATCTTTTACGTGCACGCTAATGTATACACGGGACCTCGGTTTGTCGTCTCATCCGAATGACTAGACAGCTGTCCTTGTCAAACCCTCTACACTGCACCACTGACAAATGGAAACCACGACGGAAGGTCCCGATGAACTTTCTCCGGCCACTGCTGGGATCGAAAACGCGACCTCCAGACAAGCGAGTCAGCGTCTTACCCATTAACCACCGTGACTCCCCACATTTAAGACCAATAGTGATCGTTTTAATCCTTACATAATGGGGCGTTGGGATGGTCTAGTGGTCTAGAGTGCCGCGCTTCGACCTCTAGCTGACGGTCACCTCTGGCTCGCGGCTGTGGTTTCGAGACCTGGGCCCGATTCCTAGAAAATTCTTAAGCACGTTCTTGTGCTTAGATTTTAAGTAGACTTTGCAATTAAGTAAACTTATCTTATTTTGTGTTCCCAGAAAATTCTGAAGAACGTTCTTGTGCTTAGATTTTAAGTAGACTTCAGTGTAAGCACAAGCACTTTATTATGTGTTCCAAGAAGAAACTTAGGCACAACTTCGTTCTTACAATTGTCAATCTAAGCACAAGTCCCGAGCAAGGTATAGGGCCTGCTTACCAACCTTAAGCCTGTTTCTGCTCCAAACAATATGGCTGACCGTATAGTTAGTTATTCGACGGCATTTACTACATTTTTTGGTACCTAAGAGACATTTGGAAGACGGAAAATCCTTAAGAAATATATTCTCGACAAGAATGCTATAGAATATTTCGCTTCTACACTAAAACATTTTATTTATTTACAAATTGGTAAACAACACAAACGCAGGCAACTTGAAAGAAGCTAAATCGCCAACATTTGGGACTAAGAAATTGACACAAGTGGGTCGCAACACATATAATACTCTAATATGAATGTATATAAACTGATTTACATTCAATGGTTTCCGTTTTTCAAATCAGTTATGTGCGGCGAAATTTGCCAACAGTGTCAATCGAATGCAAATTTCTAGCGTCTAGTTATTCCAGTCTACATGCGCCGTTTGATTTGGTGCAATGTTTCTAGCCTTGTTCCCCCGAGTCTCTCGCTAGAACTGGGCTGAAACGCATTATGGTACACGATTCGTGTACCAATGGTAAAATATTTATCTTGTCTTAAATATTGGATATCAGAAGCCCATCTTTTTCCGATAAGATCACATCACCAATTTTGATTTAAACTGACAAATAATTCGTGTTTTCAATGTCGAAGATGCTGGATGACATTGAGTTAGAGACTTAGCTACTTTTAAAATCAGGCACTGTCTCAGTCATTCCCTCTGTTTGCATGTGCATGCGTTTTTGGGTTTGGGTTTTTTTTTTAGCTTATAGGCCTATAGGGGCCATGTCAAAGGGATCACGTGGTTAAGTGGGTAAGACGCCATCCAGGGCCAATTCCTAGAAAATTCTTAAAAGTAAGCACAAAGTTATGCTTCACTTTTGCTTACGTAAGAAACTTTAGAAAATACCGTCTCTAGAAAATTCTCAAGACCGTTCTTACGTAAGCACAAGTTAAGTACAAGTCTAAGCACATTGTGACTGGTAAATTGAGAGTACGATGCTCTCTAACGTCAAAAAAACATTTTTGGTATGCAAGTTACACCGTAATTGTAAATTCGTCTGCATCACAGAGTTTCTATATATAGCTCTATGGTCTGCATGGAGTTATAAATAGACCAATGATTTAGATTTATTTTATTATTTAACAAATGAAATGAAATGAAATTTAACGTCCTACTATTTTGCTCCTAATCTGGGGTAATGAAGACGTACATACAGTGTGCTATGAGGGAAATTTTGCCCGGGCAGCGGCACTACTCTATCGAATTCTAACTGCCAAGGAATCTTTTACGTGTATGCCAGTAGTTTGTACACGGGACCTCGTTTTTTCGTCCCATCCGAATGACAAGACAGTTGTCCTCCGTCCTGCATCACTGACAAGGAGAAACCACGTCGGAAAATTTGGATGAACCTTCTCGGCCAATGCAGGGATCGAACAACCGACCACCAGGCTAGCGAACCAGCGTCTTACCCACTTAGTCAAGTGATCCCCTGATACCATTGACGTGTCCCCCATAGGCCTACACATATAAAATATACCACAGACTAAACAAAAGAAAACAACATAAAACGCAAGTAGTCCTACATGCAAACAAACCGAATAATTGTGAGAGCGACTGATCTTCAAGTAGTCCGCGGGTGTGTTGTTTACCAATTTGGAAATAAATGAATTGTGTTTAAGGTAAAAGCGAAATTTCCTACAGCATTCTTCCCGAGAATATGTTTCTAAAGGATTTTCTGTCTTTCAATTGACTTTTAGGTATCAAAAGATGTAGCAAATACCGTCGAATAAATCCACGGTCAGCCATATTGTTTGAAGCAGAAACAGGCTTAAAGATTGGTAAGCAAGCCCTATACCTTGCTTGGGATTTGTGCTTAGATTGACAATTTTAAGAACGAAGTTGTGCTTAAGTTTTTTCTTGGAACACATAATAACGTGCTTGTTCTTACACTGAAGTCTACTTAAAATCTAAGTACAAGAACGTTCTTAAGAATTTTCTGTTAACACGAAATAAGATAAGTTTACTTATTTGCAAAGTCTACTTAAAATCTACATGTAAGCGCAAGAACGTGTTAAACACATTTTTATGAATCGGGCCGAGGTAGGGTGTTCGAACCCTGCATTGGGCGAGAAGGTTCATCCCCTTGTCAGTGATGCAGGCGAAAAAATGAGGTCCCGTGTAAAAATTGGCGTGTACGTCAAAGATCCCCTGGCCGTTGGAATTCGATATAAGAGTAGGCCGTAGCGCCACTGCCCGGGCAAACTTTCCCTCATAGCACACTTTATGACGTATGCCCGTTTTTATTAGCCCAGCTTAGGAGCAAAACAGTAGGACGTTAAAACCTATTTCATTTCATGTCATTTGTCAAATACATCTAAATCGACTATTTGAAGTTAATGTTATTGATCTATTTATAACTCTATATGCAGACGAATTTACGGTGTAATTTGCATACCAAATTTGTTTTTGTGACGTTAAAGAGCATCTTAGTCTCAATTTACCAGTCACACTGTGCTTAGACTCGTACTTGGCTTGTTCTTAACGCAAGAGCGGTCTTGAGAAATTTCTTTGGAGATGGTATTTCATAAAGTTTCTTACGTAAGCAAAAGTGAAGCATAACTTTGTGCTTACTTTTAAGAATTTTCTAGGAACCGGGCCCTGGTGTGAGTGTATGTGGCATGGAGATAGAGGCGCCTTCTCAACCTCGTGGGTTTCCTCCGGGCACTCCGGTCTCCTCCCACTGCTAAAGACCCCTACGCGCAATCGAATTATTGAAATAAAATTAAACCATATGTTAGTCCCGAGAAAACCCCATTTCTCTCTCTCTCTCTCTCCCTTACATAAAATGACATTAAAAACAAGTAACATCCATGGAAACAACGACCCCGTTTGAAAAAAATGATGGAAATAGGGCTGTGCGTTTTGGAGAGTATATAACACATATTGTGGGTTTATTTTTGATGTGGTCAATCGCTAAATACCACTCAAGGATACGATGTTCAGATTGTTTCTCTTTGATATGAGACATTGGGTGTGTTGTTGCACATTGGGTATGTTGTATTAATATGGGCGTCAGATGAAATCTAAAAGGATTCTACTACTGACGTTTCGTATATATCATGGCCTTTTCATCCGGTTAGTAAACCATATCTGCCATTTTTTTAGACAATATCGTGCACACTCAAGTACGTCTCTTCCGTGATAATTCATTCGTGGTTTTAATTCTGGAGTAATCGTGGTGATCATATCAGGGCTGATCATGTTGAAACGTGTCGGAATGAGACAGTCATATCGTAATGCATCGCACGACTGTAGGAACCTAACATCAGATATATGACGTGTTGATGAACAGCCGTATTAATAAGACGGAAACATACATATTATTATATATCAAACGCTAAGACATGGTACAATATGATAAACTTCAAACGACTAGACAGCTGTCCCTAACGGGAGCCTGACAAGGACAGCTGACTAGTTGTTCGAATGGTACGAAAAATCCATTGACAATTATAAAATTTACTGTATGTTACATATTTGTAAGTGTAATTATAATTCTGTCAAGGACCTGGCATTGACCGCAACAGAAAGTGTTTATTTGAATCTCGTCCTCAACCTGCAGATTAACCGAGACTGTATGGTCACTGAATTCTACTGCTTCCCAGCGTTTATAAGAACTATTCAACAATTGTACTTATAAATATAAGAAAAGTTTATTATAACAGTTCAACGATAAGAGATAAAATTTTACTACTTCACATAAAGTTATTTACTAGTCTGCCAGAACGTACAGTAACATCTCAAAACGTGGTTTGCTTATGTTAATAAAAAAAATAACCATTCAACACTGGGGTTTAAATACAAAAGTTACCGTAATACTATTACATTAAAGTTCCAATTTCATATTTTCTAAGAAAGTCAAAACATAATTATTTCTATGTCTTTTGCTCAAAAGGTTGTCAACTCACTATTATACGATCATGGGCAAAATTTTAGAGGTGTTAAAATGGGTGACACAAGCTGATTGAGGATATAGTAACTGAATTACCTCCCTTGTTTTCCCATTCTTCACCATGGACGGCCATCTTCAAACGTTTGAATTTGAAGTTAAAAATGATATTTTTGCCAATTTCTCAACTGGCAATAGTGAATTATAGGATTAATAGGATTATTCTTTAACAAGGTAGGACTGTTTATAGGTACAATCTATTTTAGGGCTTTATTTTAATAAATTTTAAAAATATAACTTAAAAATATGCTATTGGAACTTTAACACTATGTCATCTCTCGTATTCTAACAGGATGGCTAACCGCCGGAAACTACTTTTACAATTATCGATAAAGCATAAAGGCGAGACTGTTAGGCACACACGCCATGTTTCCTACCCGGAAAGCGCTCTTCTCCTCCGTTCGCCCAATAATATCACGTGACTCCTTATTATCCATTATACCGTTATGATTGCATCATCAAGCAACTTGCAGCTAAATTTAGGTCTTTAATGCGGATATTTAAATGAGAGAGAGAGGGGGGGGGGTAACGTCCATTCGGCACAAACTAGGTCATTTCGGGACTAACACATGTTTCTATTTTATAATTTTATTTCAATAATGTGTATAGTGGCCTTTAGCAGTGGGAGGACACCTGAGGACCCGGAGAAAAAGCACAAGGCTAGACAGGTGACCCTACTCCTTGTCACGTACAACAGTAGACTCAGTGACATACCTTATGATACAGCGCGCACGTGCTAACCATTCGGCCACCCTACCCGGATATTTGACTGATGAATAGGGAAAATGACAATTGCCTAATAAAGTGTTACTTTAATTCTTGTAACGAGTAATGTATTATGAATATGAATTGCCGGATATACATACATACGTACGAAGTGGGTATAAGTGGATATAATATGATTGACAATTGACATGTAATTCACGATTATAGATTTGTCCAATGCAATCACTTATGTACCATTGATCAAAGTGAAAATACGAGATTCATCCAATGGGATTCCTGTTCCACTGACCCGCCCAACATATCGCGAAGGTTATATTTTGGAAATATAGATTTGCATTTTCACAGTTGGAACAATTTTACATTCCCGTTATGGAGTTCCTTGCAATTGCGATCATTAACCTACTGGTATTGGCAGTGAAGATGGGTAAGAAAATATATATTTTAATATATTAATTAGATATACTAATATATATAGAAAGCTTGATCATCAGGTACTATCTGTTTTGATCATAGATTTGATGAACCTTATTTTTTAAAAAATAATATATTTAATGTTTATTCATGAATTATTTCGGAGGGCATTTATTGGATTAAAATTGATGGACCTTTAGTGAGAAATGTACTTTTTAACCCGAGGGCGGGGGCTCCTTTTTGCCCCCTCCAAACATTGTAATTGTCAAGTATACCCTGCTGCAAAAATCTATCAAAAGCAGTCATATTTGCGCCAAGGGATTACCCCTCTCTGTACCTATAGCAACGGCGGTGGAGAAATCATTGCATGCACAAGACGATGTTGTCTTTAATCGCTGACTGTTTACTACAAATATCGACTCCTAATTAAATTCTCGGAATATCCACTGCCCGAGCCTTTTTCCGTGATTTTTATGCCAGAAAATGTTGTACGTCTAACTCTTCCTAAAGTTTATCAACATGTAAACACAAGGCTCAAATTAGCGTGCATCCTTATGTAACACCACAGATAACAGACGATCAGCATAGTTGGTAGATCTTTATTGAGAACATAGAATAGACATAGATCGGAAGGAGCTCTATTCAAGTCTGACTTACTGTCAGTAAATTCTGGCTTTATAAAGCATACGGCCATTAAGAATAATGATAAATGGCAGATTAGCTTATTTGGAATTGAGATTATAGTTTCTATAACTGCACTGCATCGTTCCGTTAAATTCGCGAAGTTCTGCCGAGTGTTAAACACATAGATCATGTGTAGGTTATTAAAATAACATATGAATAAATAAGATATTTAATGAGATCGTGCGTTTTGTCAAAACGAGCTGAGGTCATTCGTGTGTTGCCCGTAAATAACATATTGAACACATTAGCAGAAGTTGTATATAGTTGAAAACGTCCAATATAATATAATGTCAAATCTAGCAAAGTTCCATGTATAAATTACTTTGTCACACTTAATCGTTGGGCTGACTATTAAGGCAACCCCTTACGTTTTTGTCCTGTATCTCTATTTTCCATATATACCAAAATTGTCATACTTTTATAGGCAATAGATATTTTATACAACTATGTTGTAATTATAAGACAGGCTATCGTGTAATTACAAGATAAATATATTGTAATTACAAAATAGCCTAATATAGTCTATCAAAACATAAGGCCATCTCGTAATTTTGCTTTCTTGTAAATACAAGAACGTATTCTTTTAACTATCTAGTAATTAAAAGAGCAGCGGAAACCCGTTTTGGTCAATCACACGAAAATGGATGATCTAATTACTTTATTTCAAGTCGCCCTTCACTCATTTATAGGATAGCTAGGCTAGCAAAGTACACTTTTATGTTACTGGTCGGCACAGTCGGGTCATGCTCCCATTAATCATTTAAAACTATGCATTAAGTTCAATCTCTCGCTAACTGTGTATACCTTTACTTTGGATCCTTCTCAAAATTCTTGTATTCACCTGGAGATACCACAAGCTATAACTAAATTATTGTTGGACGTCAGATCGTTTGATTGAGGCGGGGAGTGGGTCCATTTTTCAGAATGTATTTTTCATTACTTACTGTCCATTGAAATGGGGGGGGGGGGGGCACGGTGGCTAAGTGGACAAGGCGCTGATTCGCTATCCTGGAGGTCGGGTGTTTGATCCCTGCATTGGCCGAGAAAGTTCATCTCGATTTTCCGGCGTGATTTCCCCTTGTCAGTGATGGAGAAGGAGGGCCTGACAAGGACAGCTGCCTAATCTTTCGGATGGGACGAAAAACCGAGGTCCCGTGTACACATTAGAGTGCACGTAAAAGATCCCTTGACAGTTGGAATTCGATATAAGAGTACATGTAGGCTGTAGCGCCGCTGCCCGGGCAAAATTTCCCTCATATCATACTGTATGGCGTATGTCCGTCCTCCATTAGCCCAGGTTAAGTGCAAAAGAGTAGGACGTTAAACCCCATTTCATTTCATTTCGTTTAAATAGGGATAGCGATTTTGGGCTAAAAAAATATACATTTATTGAGATTTACTCTTTGAGGTTAAGTTAATCACTATTTGTTTGTACAGTTTCGAGAGAGAGGTGACCATATTCCTGACAATTGTAACGGTTGGATTGTTCCAGGAAACATTGTTCTGTCACCCATCATTTTAAAAAGGGAACAGGATTCTGTCACCCATCATATTAAAAGGGGAACAGGATTTTAAAAACTCTTGCTCCTTTTTTATTAACTAGACCTCAAATGATGTGGATAACGTGGCTACTACAGTCATACTCCCAACATTAGGGTGGTACTTATTATAGTAATCAAATCGTTGAATCACAAAAGAATACATCTCCTAGTCTGGGTGGTTAGAGGGGGGTTGGGATGGCCTAGTGGTCTAGAGTGCCGCGCTTCGACCTCTAGCTGGCCGGTCACCTCTGGCTTTCGGCTGTGGTTTCGAGCCCTGGTGTGAGCGTATGTGGCATGGAGATAGGGGCGCCTTCTCAACCTCGTGGGTTTCCTCCGGGCAATAATTCAATATCTTCGCTAGTACACATGATATGATGCCAAACAAAGTATCTAAATATTGGGTTTCCGACACAAGAAAACCAATGGAACCATCAAAGTTTGCTAAATTGTGATTTACATGCCTTATTTCAAGATGCTATTCAAAATGGCCGCCGTTTACATTAATGTCCATACAATGATATTTAGTGGGGCAGGTATCACCATTAGCATTAACAGCAAAATCTTCATCCGAGGAACTGTCATCATATTCCGGTAAATTACTATCATTGCCGACAATTTCATCCAGTACTTGGTTTAGAGATAACTTCTGTCGACTTGTTGACATGTCTGTTCTAAATCTGAAAAAAGGGGACCAAAAATTAATTACATGATGACCCAAATGTTCCTGAAAAATCCGGGAAAGGTCGAGAATATTTTTTTATTATATACAGTATCATCAAAATAATAATGTTCTACTAAGATGAGCAAAAATTTATACTGTCAATAGCTTTGACCATTCGGGTTAATATGGGGCCACTTAGTCCCATAGTGCCAAATTTGACCCATCGACAAAACCATTTGACTAAAAAAATATTATGGCAGAAATTAATTGGAATGATATGTAAATATGACCTATAATCATTGTATCACATGTAAGTAAATAAGAAAGTAAAAAATACTTACGAATTAATATGTACTTGATCTTTGTTTTACTGTAAAACACCATGCTTAAAATTTGTAGGGGCTGCCATTTTGCACCATGACAGCAGTAACTTTTCTACCTCCTTTTGTATTAGTCTCTTGTTCCCTAACTGGCACTATAGGTCTTAATGGGTGTAAAACAGTTTTTTTTTTTTTGGGGGGGGGGGAGGGGTCTGAAGAGGGTGTTCCAAATGTGACGCATGGGTCCTTAAGGGTTATAATATCACAAACAAGAAATGGAAAACAGATATGTTGAAGACCTCGTATTCTGTAAGTTTAAGTGTATTTTTCAAGGCATTAAATAAGGAAGATAACCCAGGGTAAGGTAACTACAGAAAATTTTAAATTAATACAAGAATTGGGCCTTTATCCAATATGCAGTCGGGTATATTCTTGGTATGTTGAACAAATAGAAGTTTCGAAATTTCTTTAAATATGTGTAATTTGGCAGTGCACTTAAAATTAATAGCGTGGTATCTGGTATGTTGCTGTAAATTGACGGGTATTTTACTACTTCAAAACTAAATTTGTCCTTCTTTGATTGGCATTTAGTAATTGAACATATTAACACAAGTACGATTTTATGGATACACAATTACTGAGTTCGATACTAAGCGACGTTTCGACGAGGATGCTCTCGTCCGTTTCGACGAGGATGTTCTTCTCGTCTTTATCATAAGACGAGAGCATCCTCGTCGAAACGTCGCTTAGTATCAAACTCAGTAATTGTGTATCCATAAAATTGTACCTTGTGTTAAATTTGTCCGTTTTATCGAAATTGTTAATTATATTGATGCCCATGTCAAGAACAGATGCATTTATTTGCCGGAATTGTCTTTATTTAATCTTAGTTCACGGAATATACAGAGGCGGATAGAGTGGGGACTCGCCCCCCATAGGTCCTCTCCGAACGTTTACTTAGACGAAAATATCAGCCAAATAGCTCTTGGAATGTCTACTAATGCAAGGAAATGACGGATAATTGTCTTGACACCCCCCCCCCCCCCGAACCCGTCTCGCAGTAAGTGCCCCGTCTCCGCAGTAAGTGCCCTCATTTTGCGGCGCCCCCCCCCCCCTTGGAATGTCTACTAATGCAAGGAAATGGCGAATAATTATCTTGCCCCCCCCCCCTTAACCCGTCTCGCAGTAAGTGCCCCTTCTCCGCAGTAAGTGCCTTCATTTTGCGCCCCCCCCCCTTTTCAAAATTCCTAGATCCGCCTCTGAAATAAAATTTCACTTTTATATTTTTTGAAATTACCATTATCATTGATGGGTGTATGTCTTAGCTACTTTGTAATCTATTTTTCTTTTATGGTCTTGAAAGCAGAATTCATATTTATATAAATGTGCATTTGGCATAAAT
Source organism: Patella caerulea (assembly GCA_036850965.1). Taxonomy (NCBI): domain Eukaryota; kingdom Metazoa; phylum Mollusca; class Gastropoda; family Patellidae; genus Patella; species Patella caerulea. The sequence goes on along the minus strand of JAZGQO010000006.1, from coordinate 60,510,732 downwards.
GGGTCCGGGTCAGTTCTCATCGGTGAGCCAATAGTTTGCTGTATTATCTATCTGATACTACTATTTCTTTATAGAATCGCAACAGATACGACTAGTTGGAGGATCTGGACCACATGAAGGAAGAGTTGAAGTGTTTCATAATACTACATGGGGTACAGTCTGTGATAATTTGTGGGACAAGGATGATGCATCGGTAGTATGCCGACAACTTGGATTTAGCCCGTAAGATTTGTCTACCTTTCCAAACACCATTATCACTTGAGTGGAAGTGGACGTTAAATAAAGCTGTTTCACACTCTCAAAGCCAAATTATCGATTCTAGAAATTATTAAATGTTTTGTTATCACATCAAAACTTAATTATTCATTACGGCTTAATGGCACGAATAGAACAGTGCATCCTTACCTCTGTTCGTAAAATAAAATAAATGGGTTCCTAATTACGCTGATCTGTAGGCATGATGTCTTATCACGTTTTTCATTAGGACATACATGTACATGCAGTGCTTTTACTGTTTAACAGGCCAAGGTCAATTCCCCATCCTCAATAATAGATGTGGGGGCGAAGGATGTTGTCAGATGTTTAGTAGTATTTTGTGTGTAAGATAAGCTTAAAACAGTGATAAAACTATCACACACCTTGTCAAACCAATAGGTAAATCAGCAACATGTATATGAATGTAGTGTTGTTGTTTTTTGAAATCGATAATTTGTATGCAAATCTATCGTTGTTAATTCAGCACCATCTTCACATGGCCCGTATGATATCGTTATAGATGCTTGTTTTTTTGGTATTAATTACGTTTTAAAATATGTAATGTGTGACTATTTTAGAACCGGGGCGATTGCGTTGAAGAGAGCCTATTTTGGACGAGGTGTTGGTTCAATTTGGAATGATGAGGTTAATTGTCAATCATCTGAGATGACACTAGGTGGATGTTCTTATAGTAGTTCGTCAATCAAATGTGATCATAGCAGAGACGCTTCGGTGGTCTGTAGAGGTAGGTTCAATTTAACATATTGAATCAGTATGATATATGTTTATAAATAAAGAGATAGTAACATGGCAAGAATAACTCAAGTGCTACTAGCAGAACAATACAAACAATTCATACATTATGATCATCATCATGGTGTATTAATATAGCTCAACTTTCACATAATAATCAACATCGGTACAAGAAAAGTAAAACCTGTCCACTGGATCTATTCACTTGATTTTATATTTGTTGTCTATTGCTTACAGTGTCCGAGTAGTTGTTGTCTTTTCTTTACGGTTTTGGCTGTGTTCAGAGGACCACCCTTTGTAGATTTAAAAGTAGCCTGATACTAATGTAGATTGACTTACCATTTCATATTCACTTAAAAGTTTGAAATTATATTTGGCAATGAAAATCAGAAATAAAGACAGTCACTTAATATTCCTCAAAAGTTTCGTTATTTATGAAATAAAATGAGAACTTATTAGCAAGTTCGATACAATCCCTAAGCTTTGTCATTTAAGATCATACCTTTTTTCAGGTACATTTGAGCTTGTCATATCACTATAATATAATCATAAGAACCATTCTAGCATTAAAAATAATGATAATACCTGAAATAAGAGCATAATTGTCTGTCTGGAATAAAACCCATTTCATTTCTAAGCACGAGAAATCCTTGGTCAAACGACACACGTTATTTACCATTAAATACTATTTTGTAAGTAGAGATTGAATTAGCTGGTGGCTCCAGTGAAATGGAAGGACGAGTGATGGTATGGCACAACGGTTCATTTATAAGAGTTTGTAGTGATAGTTTTGGACAGGATGAAGCTCAAGTAGTTTGTCGTCATCTAGGATTTAACAGGTATGAAACTGTAATGTATTCTAATTCTCTATACCACATTTCCTTTGGCTGACTTTGCTCTTTTTAATCTTTTAGGTAACAATAAGACAGTGGCGTCTAATTCAACTAATTTGTTATACGCATGTTTAAAACTAACTTACAGTTTGAGTTCTCGAAAATAACAATTATAAATAATTATTTTACGTCGTTCAGTTTAATAGAGTTTATAGAGTTCCTATTTATTCACGCAGAGGTCGCATCACGTATGTCTGTCAAGAATTCGTCTATTTATATTGCTATTTCTGGAGACGCATTGTCCAATTTATCAACAAATTTTTTAGCCTCTATCTTCCAGCTTCACGTGAACATTGCAGTAATTATAACAGAACGAAACCTCATGATTTTAGCCTGTTTATTAATCCTCTATTTGTAAAAGTTATAACATCAGGGGCGTAAATGTGGGGGGTGGTACAGTCGGTCGCAAAATAGAGTACTCGGTATCGAAATACGTACTCACTGTAAACGTCACGCTAATCACGCAAAACTTTGCTATAAAATAGTCGGTCGCAAAATCAGTGCAGCCGGTCGCAAAATAGGAGCAGTCGGTATCAAAATAAGTGCTCACTGTACACGTCACGCTACCCACACAAAACTTTAGTATGTAATAATCTTGTCAACTTATCATGTTTGAAAAGATGTCGTGTTTCACTCTCATTCTGTTGTGAGTATGTTGGTCTAACAACAAAATTTCACCCAAGGAGAAAAATAGTCGGTCACTAAAAAAGTGCATTCACTGCAGTCGGTCTCAAAAAGAATGCCAGAATAGATCCCAAATCCTAAGTAGTTGCGTGAATCCGTGTACCTAAATTGCATACGTCACACAAAACTATAGTGTAAAATAACCACGTCTGCTTGTCACCCTTATTCTGTTGTGAGTATGTTGTTCTATGAAATGTTTTCTACCATGACAAAAAATAGTCGGTCTCAAAAAAAGTACTCACCGCAGTCGGTCTCCGACTAAATGAATTAATGGGATAAACAAACAATCACAAAACAGGCGAAATTGATAGATAGGCCTCCAGATTCTGTCCCATGTCTTATCATCTCCTTAACGAGAATAAGGTTCCATTTGTCATGACATTGATTCAAATTTTCAAGCCCAGTCCCAAAAATTTAAAAGCTCTGTTACATATCTGAAATTTGTTCGCGCCTCCGGCGCGATTCCATTATAGCATCATTCTTCTACTCGGTTATATATTTTAAAATTATTCTTCTACTCCTCAATTGATTTATACTGTGTAGGGCGTGGGGCGTCTGATTGTACAGATGATATGTCAACTCAAGAAAACTCACACGTGGTGCTCGGCTCCGGATTGCGTCACTCGCACTGGGAGAGGGGGGTGGGCGTGGGAGGTATGTGCATCAGTCGGTCACATTTTGGCTAAACACCGCCCCCCCCAATCGAAATCGTTATGTACGCCCATGTATAACATCAAATATCACCAAGTTATTGATGAAGAAAGCGTTTCGATTAAGCATCACCATAGACTTTGATTCACTATAATTTAAGAATTTTACTGGACTTGGTTTAGATTTATCACTATATTTTGAAGGCAATCTGTTTGTATCGGTTTATTCTCTTTTCCTATATAAACCTTCACATTCAGTTTTCTGGAGTATTTATTATTCGTTGTAATTTGCCATACTAATAGCTTCATTATTTTTCAGTTTGAGTACAATTTGATATTGTTTTATTTCAGCTGTATTTCGTAATAAACTTTTAATTTCAGCAATAAAATCATTGATAGTTTTTGACTTTGAATATAGTTTTTCAAGTCACTTGATACTACAAGCAAGGCTCTTATATCATTTTAAATTTCAGTTTTTACCTTATGAAGGATAGTAGTCCTGGTCAATTACATGATTTATGTCATCCTTTGTTGACATATCCTGATTTAGGTCACTTATATCTGATTGGGTTGAGGTTTCTTTAACCTTTTATTTAGTGGTTGATTTGCTGAGATGTTTTCCCCTTCTTCAAATGCTATTATCAGGTCTGATTTCTGACTCATTATAAATGTCTAGTTAAGTAACTTCTATACTCACAAGCTCCAGTTTGATTTAACTAGTACGTGCACGCTTTATCATAAAGTCTGTCATTAGGTCAACTGGTGTGGTTTCGATTCCCCGATTTTACGTGACAAGGATGGAGGTTACCTGTCCAACCTCCGGTTTCCTCCAACTACTAAAGAGCCATATGTGCAAGCGAAGAATTGGAATAAAATTGAACCACGTGTTAGTCTCGAATTGAAATAAAATTGAACTATGTGTTAGTCTCAAAATTAACAAGTTCCTGTCTAGTGGAAGTTAAACTCCCTCTCCCCCTCTCTGTCTTTCTCTTCATCGATGTGTTAAAATATATCAGATTCAGGTTGGAATCTCGATTAATCTCCACCGTGTGTATTATCTTTCTATTTAATAGTGATGGGGGTGATGTTGATGTTAATGTTGATTTTGGTAACGGTTCAGGTCCTGTTATGGTATCAAATATTAATTGTAATGGAACAGAGTCATCACTAACTGACTGCAAGGATCCAGAATTTAAACCCGGAGAATGTAGTGGTACATCTGATGCTTCGGTCGTTTGTAAATGTAAGTCTATAACAACATATCATTGAATTAAATATAGGTTTTAAAATATAACTAGTAATCGTCACAGGATATCTAAGTTAAATGGTATTTTAACAATCAGCCTGAATATCCGTCCTTTAATTTAATCTATAGATATTAAAAAAAAACAACTCGCTGGAAAATCATTCTTAACAAAACCGGTGTTCGTGATCACCAACTGCACTTGGTATCGGGCGAGGCAATTTAATTATCTCGATAGCTCGACTTAACCATCCAGGCGCGGATCCAGAGGGGGGTCCAGGGGGTCCGCCCCCCCCCCTTAATCGGTTGAGCGCAATTAGTTACGCAATTATCAAACCTAGACCCCCCCCCCTGCAAAATATCCTTTGATCCGCGCCTGCTATCTCGAGCGCTCGACTTAACTATCTCGAGCGCTCGACTTAACTTTTTCAAGCGCTTGACTTAACTATCTCGAGCGCACGACTTAGTATCCTAAATCAGGCATCGTACAAATCTGCAGCACCAACTATTTTTTTATTATTTCGTGAAATATTTTCCACAGCAACAGAGTAGAAACACCAAAAACTTTTCTGCGTCATAAAGTCTAGTATCATTGTTCCAAAATAAAATTGCAGTCCTCTCCATCAAATAAGTATATTTTCACTTCGAATTGATATAATGGAGATCAAGTGACATAATTGTACTTATATTTTTCCTGACATTACAATAAAGGGACATTACTATTTCTTTAACGGTTATTGTTTGGGGTAAGGCAGTTAAAGCAAAAGTACGTTATGGTTGACTTATTTCGTCAAATTAGTAAACTAACATATTCCTGATCAGACATAACAATTGTGAGGCAATAATATTTTCTGTGAGCTGATTGTGTAACAAAACCGTCTGTCAGTCAGGAGGTAATTGGCTGTTGAACACCTAGCCGGATGTGTACACTTCGCTTGACATGGTATAGTGAAAGAAGGCGTGGCCTGCCTGTCTGTTAGTCTGGCCAAAGCAATCGACATGTTAGTTCAAGAAATTGAAAACAAGTATGGCGGTTGCTTTGGGGTTACATTTTTTTATTTACGTATTTCTGTAGTTTTGTAATCGGAGTTCAGCTTTAAGTCATATTTTTCAATATGAAAACTTCCTGACTTATTTTTTAAATGGAACGTCACATTGTTACAATGTATCATGACAGTATGTAAAAACGTTTTAAAATAAATCATGTTCAAGTAAGAATTGTTATTGAAATCTATCATTTCCATTAAGTATTAATGTTGCGTTTTCAGCCCATTTTGTGGGTTAGATTGGGGCGATATAATATGTCTGATGGTCGATCTATCTGTTATTTCAGCTGTTCCACTGCGACTAGTTGGAGGATCTGGACCACATGAAGGAAGAGTTGAAGTGTTTTATAAGAGTAAATGGGGTACAGTCTGTCAATCTGGTTGGGACGAGAAAGATGCATCAGTAGTATGCCGACAACTTGGATTTAGCCCGTAAGATTTGTCTACCTTTCCAAACACCATTGTCACCTAAGTGGAAGTGGGCGTATGGAACATTGAATCCTTACCTTATCGTAAAATATGATAATTGGGATTCCTAATTAAGCTGATCTGTGGGCATGTTGTCTTATTACGTTTTTTATTAAGACATACATGTTCATGCAGTGCTGGATTTACTTGAAGAGGGTCACTGAGCTTTTATCGCTTAACAGGCAAAGGCCAATCCCCCATCCTCAATGCTAGGGGAGACGAGGGGGTGCTTTCGGGTGTTTAGTTGTAAATGTGCGATAATTTGTGTGCAAATGTATCGTTGTTACTTCAGCACCATCTACGGGTATAGTACGATGGCCAATCTGGTATCTTTATAGAGGCTTGTTTTTTTTGTATTAATTACGTTTGAAAATGTGTAATATGTGTCTATTTTAGAACCGAGGCGATTCCGTTCTACAAAGCTTATTTTGGAAAAGGTGTTGGTCATAGTTGGTTAAACCGTGTTGATTGTCAATCATCTGAGATGACACTAGCTGAATGTCCTCATCCTGGTTGGGCATCCAGGTATTGTGGTCATAGCAATGACGTTTCAGTGGTCTGTAGAGGTAGGTTCAATTTCAAATTTTGAATCGATATGATATATGTTTATAATTAAAGAGATAGTAACATGGCAAGAATAACTCAAGTGCTACTAGCAGAACAATACAAACAATTCATACATTATTGTCCCCCGCCTTCCGAAGAAAGTTGGGGGACTATTAAAATGGGTTCGTCTGTCTGTCTGTCTGTCCGTCTGTCCGTCACACTTTTTGGGACACAATAACTCTCATCCTAATTGAGCTAGAATGTTCAAACTTGGTGTATGTGTTTATTAGGTCAATACCTTGATGGAGGTTGAAGATGAGCATTTTCCGCGTAGGGTAAGCAGAGATAAGCAATTTGATTGGTTGATGCTTTGGGACTCGATAACTATAGTTCTATATAATTAAGTGAGAGTGATGAAACTTGGGGTATAGTTTCATTACAGTAATGCCTTGACTAAGATCGACAATGAGCAATGTCTGCTCAGGGTAAGCAGAGCGATAAGCAATTTGATTTGCCGAGACTTTGGAACACAATAACTCTCCTTCTAATTGAGTTAAAATGTTCAAAATTGGTGTGTATGCTTATTGGGTCAATTCCTTGATGGAGTTCGAAGATGAACATTTTTTGCTTAGGGTAGGCAGAGATAAGCAATTTTATTGGTTGATACTTTGGGACAAGATAACTTAGGTTCATTTTGATTAATGATTTTTATGCCAATACAATGACTGCATTCTCATTCAGTAATGGATTCCACAGTAACAGTGTATAGAAACGATTGACTCGGACACGAGGGCCCTTTTCCTTGGCCAGATGGGCCCTTTTGTCAAGCGTGGGGGCCCTTTTGTCTGCCTTTAGGGTCCCCCTAACTAGGGTACATTTTCATTTTTCTCGTCGGTTTTAGCATTTTTCTTTATAAAACACTTTTGGATGACATTTCGTGCACAGTTTGATTGCTCGATACGTTTGAAAAAAATAAATGTGCGATTAATTAATATGTGTCATCTATTTATTTTGGGATTTCGGCGGGGGACACCAGCCTCACTTTCGGCTTGTTATCATCATCATGGTGTATTAATATAGACCAACTTTAACATAATAATCAACATCGGTACAAAAAACAAGAAAAGTAAAAATTATCCACTGGATCTATTCACGTGATTCGATATTTGTTGTTTATTGCTCACTATGTCCGGGTTTTGGTTGTGTAGACCATACGTATTACAGATACATTTGACTGTAGACATGACTCATGGTTTATCTATACATTGCTTGATAGGTTGTCGTATTACTACTATCTGATCATAGGAACCATGATGGTGGGTTGACTGTAGACATGACTCATGGTTTATCCATCCATTGCTTGATAGGTTGTCGTATTACTACTATCTGATCATAAGAACCATTCTAGCACTATAAATAATGATAACATCTTGAATAATAGCATAATTATATGTCTGGAATAGTGAATTATAAGATTAGTCTTTAACTGTGTATAGATTATATGTGTTTTAAGGCTTCACACATGACTTGTGTAGTCGTTCGGATGGGAAGTGCATGTAAAAGAACCCGAATCCGTGACAATTGGGAATTGAAATAACAATAATCACTAGATCTGCTACTGTCACATGCCGATATGAAAGCTTTCATATTCATCGTCACGTGTCATCGATAATATCATGTATCCTAAATAAAAGCATAAGAAGAAAAATTATCAAAAGAACTAAAAATGGCAGGAAAATATCGGGGAAAAAACGGGACTAACATTTTTTAAAATCCGTTTGTCCTCAGCTGTTCGAATATTTAGGTTAAATTTGTAAATTTTGAAAATTAAAGGCATAAATTGTCATGTAAACATCTTTGTCGGCACGTAAAATTCGAAATTTTGGAATTTTCAAATACCAAAAATTTAACCCGTATACGGCTATCCAGAAATGTATTAATTTCAGAAATAGGAGTCGCATAGACGTACTAGAGCCTATTGTATTTATTTTCTCGTCCGTTAAAGTGGATTTTTCACTATTTCTCATATTCACTTCATCATGGTGGCTATCAGTTGATCTAAATCAAAATTATACTCTGAACGTTTTTTAGGCATTCCTTCAAGGATTCAGACAATATAACTCCCGCGTCTGTAATTAAAATATGAAAAAAGCCCACCATCGATAAATATCTCTAAATATCTCGACAATTACGCCACAATATTTATATATATACCAAGCCTTAAATCAGTTTCACACATATAGAGTCACTTAATAAACGATCATGTTGTACTTAATAAGATATGACCATTTAATCTATAAATTATAATAGACTGAAAACTGACTCGTCCATAACATCCGGACACTTTTGAGTAAAAGACAGGTTACGTGTCCTTATTTTGCAATTAGTCTCGCTTAACCAGTCTACCAACTTTTCTACATCTGATTGACAGATATGGATAATCACGACTACTTGTTTACGAAACATACCAAAAAGCTGGAACAAGAAATTGAATTTAGAAATACGCACGTCAGACGGCTCAACAATTGTTTTAAGAACCTTGTAAAAGTAAAATGAAACTACTGCTAAGTGTCATGTTCTTGCTGACGAAAGTTTTTCAGACATATTATTTGTACCAAACCAAACGATTCCGCTTCTAACGGTACAGTTAATGATAAAGCAATTTAAAAATAAACCGAACATAATTACACGCATCTGCAATAACCACGAAAATATATTTTACTGCTATTAAAAATCGTCAACAATAGATTTTTTACGGGTGTTATTGTTGATAGATTTCTAGAGAAATGCACGGGCTTTTGCTATTTATAGTCTCATAGACTCAACCGCTGGCTAGCGTGCACATAAGCTGTGTCGTGACCAACTTTCTGTAGAGTACGCAGGTCGCCCTACCTGTGGATTTTTCACATTTCAAGATGGTGGCACTTCCGGATTGAGCTACAAACTCCATTTTTTGTTTGCGAATCAGTATTCTCTTAGCTAGCACAGAATAAAAATTCAAGGTGATCTGACCTATATTTCGTCGATTTTTTTTGAAAACTTTGATTATTATTTTTTCCAAGGGGTGATAATTTTGAAAATTTCTAATGACATCGTTGAAGTTGGATTAACCAGATCTACTTACATTTCTAATTTCATGCAAATTGTACTAATATTCAAGAAGTTGACATGTTCGTTTTACTTCCAGGAGGAGTTGTCAAGGACATAATATTCGAAAATCGGAATTAGCCGATTTAAAGTAAATGTTTTAAGGCACTCAAAGAAAAAAGAATTATTAAAGTAGATGAAAAAGTCATACAGCTATATTGGTCCATTTGTTCATCGGTAAATTTCGGTGAATTCGGATTCGTTAAGCGTTTTGAAAATCGATTGATTTCAAAGCCAACGCCAATTCCTGGAACCAGGCTAACCAGAAATGGATTAATTTTCCAAATATGAGAAGAAATCAGGAAAAAGCGAACTATTTCATTATTTTCAAGCTGATAATCGGAATTTGTCACTCCAAAACAACTTTGTCGGAACGGAAAACATCAAAGGCGAAATTCTGAAACTTTTTAAGTACCAAAATTTCGACCATGAGCCAGACTATCCCCAAATGTTTTAATTTCAGAAATAGGAGACGAATTCAACAAACAACGGTCTATTCTGTTCATTTACACACCCGTTAACGTCGATTTTTCACTATTTCTCATTTTCAATGCCAATTGGTGACTATCATTTGACCTAAATCCAAATTCTACTATGAACGTTTTTTAGGCATTCTTTCATTCTTTAAAGGATTTAGAAAATGTCAGAAAAATGTCTGTAAGTAAAATATCAAAAAAAAAAACCTGTGGATTTTTCACATTTCAAGATGGTGGCACTACGGATTGAGCTACAAACTTTTGTGTATGAATCAGTAGTCTCGTAGCTAGTACACTGAAAAAAATCAAGGTGATTTGAACTATACTTCGACGATTTTTTTTAAAAACTTTGATCCTTAATTTATCAAAGGGGAGATAAGTTAGACATTATTTAAAGTCAATTTTCAAGTCGTATTAGTAAGATCTACTTACATACTAAATTTCATGAAAATCGTGCAATTATCAACAAAGTTGTCAAGTTGGTCTAAACTTCCGGTTCGAAATCACAGCGACGAATTTTTGAAATTCGAAAATGTGAAACTACAGATGAAAATGATTTTTACAAGGTATTTAAAGACAAAAGAAGTAGTAAAATAGGTCAATAAATAACAAAGTTACGACTATGCATTGTCCGTTTTGTCGTTCGTAAAATTCGGTGATTTCGGATTCTTAAAACTTTTTGAAAATGTATTTAAACAACGTTCACACCCTAATTTGGGGGGGGGGGGTAGTTCAAAGTTTCAAAAAGATCCTATGGTTAGATTGTGAGAAATCCGATTTCCAGAAAATACACAAAAAAAATAATAATAATCTTAACAGAAACAATAAACATAATAATCTTAACAGAAACAATAAGCTTTCATATGAAATATGAAAGCTTAATTAGCACCACAGTGCGGAAATAATTTGCCTAATAGCACACTGTATATCATATGACCGTTGTCATGGGCCAATTGTTACAGAAAAGTAGGACGCTAAACCATATTTCATTTCTAAGCACCAGAGATCCTTGGTTATACGCCACACGTTATTAGGCACTGACTTCTATTTTATCGGCAGTTGCAAAATTAGAAGGCGGGTCCAGTGAAGCCGAAGGACGTGTGATGGTATGGCACAACGGTTCATTTATAAGAGTTTGTAGTGATAGTTTTGGACAGGATGAAGCTCAAGTAGTTTGTCGTCATCTAGGATTTAACAGGTATGAAAGTGTAATGTATTCCTATTCTATATAAATAATAACGGTATTTATACCACTTTTAATTAAATAAAACCTAGTCAATTCGTTGATTAGTTATATTTTCGATTTCGACTCAAAGTTGATTCCTGTTCATGTGTTGGTTTGTTGTATCTGGCAAAAGTCAGTAAAGTTTTTCATTATGTTGATATGTCTTATCGCTGACATAATATTCTTCATTGTGTGTTTAACTGTCGACAGTTGAATAAAAACAACATAATGATACACGGCGTGTCACGTCACTAATATACATCAAAGGGGTTACATTTCAACAGAAATTACAGATAAGTGTCGTTACTTTCCTTATTTCACCACAAATTACAAATAATATTCGATACTTCGATGATATTTTAACATATAATCATGTTTTAACATACTTAGAAGCAAGTTTTACCTCTATTTAATAGTGATAGCGGTGATCCTGATGTTAATGTTGATTTTGGTAACGGTTCAGGTCCTGTTCTGGTGTCAAATATTAATTGTAAAGGAACCGAGTCTTCACTAACTGACTGCAAGGATCCAGAATTTAAACCCGGAGATTGTAGTGGTACATCTGATGCTTCGGTCATTTGTAAATGTAAGTCTATAACTAGTAATTCTAACAGGACAACTCAGATGTTTAGTACATGTATTTTAAAAAACTGTCTGTATACACATCCTTTATCGTAATCTAAAGATATTTTTAAAAACTCGAAAGAAAATCAGTCTTAACAAAACGGGTGTTGATCGCCGACTGCAGTGGTATCCACGCAAAACTAAACGGACGGGCAAATTTAATAATAGTTTGTAATTTGAAAATGATTTAAATCCTAAAGAGTCTGTGTGAATGAGATGAAAGACAGAGAAATCAAATAACGTACATGATAAATATTGTAGTAAGTCAGTAAGTAGTCACACGTGTCGGTTTTATGTGTGTGTAAGGGTGGGGGTTATGGTATAACGAGTGCTAGTACTTCAATGAGTCAAGTGGTCTTGTTTCGAATCCTAGTTTCTCGCGAGTTATCTTCCCGCAGGCTAATCTACGTGTACACATATACAGTGCTTGAGTTATATGTTAAATACTAAAAGATATTGACTTTCAGACTTATTCTCAGAAGGAAATAATCAAGTTAACAGAACTCTTGCTACAATGTATTATAACAGAATAAGAATTAATATTGAAATCTGTCATTTCCAATTAAGTTTTTCTACAGTGTTCAGTCCACGTTGTTGGGGTTGTTTGATGGTCGATCTATCTGTTATTTCAGCTGTTCCACTGAGACTTGTAAATGGATCAGGGCCACATGAAGGACGATTGGAGGTATTTCATAAAAGGGAATGGAAAACAGTTTGTCATGATAGTGAGGTGGATACACTTGCATCTGTGGTTTGTAGACAACTAGGATATAGTGGGTAAATATACAATTCATATTAATCTATCTATCTAGTCTGAATACAATATCTATATACATTTTATTTTCTATATTAGACGATAACCTACAACTGGAAGTACGATTGGATACATTTCTGTGTATGATAATATTTTTAGGACAGGGGCAGTTGGTATAGGATACGCCTACTTTGGAGTGGGAAGTGGAAAAATACTTCGCCCTCGACGATGTAATGGGAGTGAAAAGTATGTTACGGACTGTAAATATTTTGGATATAGCGGCGGGGCGTGTAATCATGATAGAGGCGTCTCTGTAATATGTCAAGGTAATATTCCTCACAAACTTACCTTACTTTAGACAATGCAACTATGACTTTAGTAAAGATATGTATAATTAATACAATTATATGACTTACATATTTCTAAGCACATGGTGGTTGACTCAGTGGCTAAGTAGCTGGCTCGGTAACCAGAAAGTCGGGTTCGTCACTGGTGTTAGTCGAGAAAGCCCCTTGGGATTTTCTGGTTAGGTTCTTCCTTATCAGTGGTACAGGATAAACAATCTGTCAAGGGCAGTGTCTAGTTGTTCGGATGGGACGTTCATGTAACAGAACATGTGACAGTTGAGCATTTTAAATAACTATAGGAAATTTAAAACAGCAAACTAAATGATATATGCCAGTCGTCATTATTCCAGTCGTTGCTGAAAAGAAGGGCACTTAACCCCATTTCATTTCCAAGCACGAGGGATTATTGGATTAACGTCACACCTTATTAGCCATTAATTATATTTTAACCACAGTTGCAAAATTAGTAGGCGGGTCCAATGATGCCGAAGGACGAGTAATGGTATGGCACAACGGTTCATTTATAAGAGTTTGTAGTGATAGTTTTGGACAGGATGAAGCTCAAGTAGTTTGTCGTCATCTAGGATTTAACAGGTATGAATCTGTAATATATTCCTATTCTATATAAACGATAGCGATATTTTTACCACTTTTAAAAAATAAAACCTCTTTAATTCCGTAGTGACATACATTTTCGACTCAAAGTTGATTCCTGTTCATGTGTTGGTTTGTTGTATCTGGCAAAAGTCAGTAAAGTTTTTCATTATGTTGATATGTCTTATCGGTGACATAATATTCTTCATTATGTGTTTAACTGTCGACAGTTGAATAAAAACAACATAATGATACACGGCGTGTCACGTCACTAATATAAATCAAAGAGGTTACATTTCACCAGAAATTACAGATAAGTGTCGTTACTTTCCTTATTTCACCACAAATTACAGATTCGTTACTTGGATGACATTTTAACATGTAATCATATTTAAGTAGAAAGTTTAACCACTGTGTTTATATATATTGCCATTCAGGGTGGAATCTCGATTAGGTAATCTCCACTGTGCATTATCTCTGTATTTAATAGTGATGGCGGTGATCCTGGTGTTAATGTGGATTTTGGTAAAGGTTCAGGTCCTGTTCTGGTGTCAAATATTAATTGTAATGGAACAGAGTCATCACTAACTGACTGCAAGGATCCAGAATTTAAACGCGGAGAATGTAGTGGTACATCTGATGCTTCGGTCGTTTGTAAAAGTAAGTCTATAACAACATATCATTGAATTAAATTTAGGTTTTAAAATGTAACTAGTAATTGTCACAGGACATCTAAGTTGTGTAGTATTTTAACAATCTCTGCGTATATACGTCCTTTACTTTAATCGAACGATATAAACAAAAACTCGCGAGAAAATCATTCGTAACAAAACTGTCAGTAATTGGAAACGGATTTAAATCCTAAAGAGTCTGTGTGAATGATATAAAAAGACAGAGAAATCAAATAACGTACATGATAAATATTGTAGTAAGTCAGTACGTAGTCACACATGTCGGTTTTATGTGTGTGTAAGAGGTGTTATGGTATAACGAGTGCTAGTTATATTATAAGGTAGTCAAGTGGTCTTGTTTCGAATCCTAGTTTCTCTCGAATTATCTGCCCGCATGATAAACTACATGCACACATATACAGTGCTTGAGTTATATCATAACTGCTAAAATATATTGATTTTCAGACTTATTCTCAGAAGGAAATAATAAAGTTAACAATGTGTTATAAGAGTATTAAGAATTAATATTGAAATCTGTCATTTTCAATTAAGTTTTACTATGGTGGTCTGTCCACGTTGTTGGAGTTAAATTGGGGGCTATATATGTCTGATGGTCGATCTATCTGTTAATTCAGCTGTTCCACTGCGACTTGTAAATGGATCAGGGCCACATGAAGGACGATTGGAGGTATTTCATGAAAGAGGATGGAACACATTTTGTCATGGTTTTAGGGACGATAAAGTTGCATCTGTGGTTTGTAGACAACTAGGATATAGTGGGTAAATATACAATTCATGTTAATCTATCTATCTAGTCTGAACACAGAATCTACATACAATAACTGATGCTGTATTTGAAATACATCATTGTCATTGGCTGATATGTTTTTATTTGTACAAATTATTTATCTGTATCTGACTATAACGCAAGACATATTAACTGCTTGTTGACCTGGGTAATAACTGATCATATTCATGTATAATAATATTTTAGGACAGGTAAAGTACAAGACTACTTAAGAGCGGGGCGTGGAAAAGTAATACCCCGTGTAATGTGTAATGGAGATGAAAAGTATATTGCGGACTGTAAATTTTATTATGACGGATCTTTGTGTAATCGGAAGGGTGAAGTGTATGTAATATGTAATGGTAAGACTATTATTAAAAGTATTTTGAAGATATGAAAGTAGTTACTTGATTTGGATTTATGTAATAAATGTTAAGTTTTCTCTGGGTCATCCGGTTTCATCCGGTTTCCTCCCACTGATAAAGACCCCCACGCGAAAGCAAATTATTGAGATAAAATTGAACCATATGTTAGTCCCGACATGACCAACTTTGTGTGGAGTGGGATTTTTCGTTGTAGTTTCAGTAGTACATGACAAAGGACCTGGTAATTAAGGGCAGTGTCTAGTTGTTCGGATGGGACGTGCATGTAAAAGAACCTGTGAAAGTTGGAAATTGAGGTAACAGTAGGCCGTAGCAGTAGCACAAACATCTGGACACAATTTGCCACATTGCATACTGTGTGGCACATGTTCGTCGTCATTCGTTCAGTCGATGCAGAAAAGTTGGACGCTATTTGTAAGCACGAGAAATCCTTGCTAAAACGCTACATTATGATATTAGCCATTAAATTCTATTTAGTCCGCAGCTATTGAAGACACCCATTATAAAACCCTTAAAAATAACGATATCACAAAAGCAGGAATGTAGACGTATCATGCAGCGTTAGTGTTAACCTTGTTTGTGTGGTGCGTTTTCCCCCCTGTTGCGTCAACGTACATTATATAGAATTTTAAGAATTTTCGACGATATGGACTACACGGATGACCCAGCTGGTGTTTATCAGGATCAGCACCATGTATTATGGTGTTAAATGAGGGGATTATAGAAATGCATGTCCAACATATGGTGATATATCCACTGATGTTTTATTTAACAGAGACAATTTCTCAATCTGTAGAATAGGGTTATCATGTGGCTGTAAGTTTGATGGTTTCAGAAAGTGCACGTGTTAAGAATAAAATATGTCCCTTCCTGCCTTGGGTTGCCCCGAATTACAGCCGTACTAATCCTAACCGAACCCTAATTGTGACGTAGCATGATCAAGAAACTGCAAGTAGATAGCCACCATGCCAATGCCACTCACAATAACGCCCCAGTTTAGCCTCAACCTAAAACAGACGACCAGATAAACGACAGCTGCATGACGATGATGACGCTCACTCGGTAACCATTAAGTTTAAAAATACACCACCACATCAAAACTTTACAGTAATGATGAGCTGCGACAACCAAATATAGAATATCAATTGTTACACAAAAGTAAAAGTACCATAAACTATTCACTGCGCCTGCCATTGATAAATATTTATTGTAATAAGTGTACTGAATGACCTTTGGAGTTTAAACTTATTTTTGGTATTTTAACAGATAATATTCGATTTGCACCAAATAGTACTAGTATTACAGTGATAGAAAATAAAAGTAGAATTGTAACCTGTTTAGCTGACTGTATTCCACCACAGTGTAATATCAATTGGTATAAAGATTCAACTATAATATCATCTACTGAACTTCTTACACTGAACAACATCCAGAGAAAACAAGCTGGTAATTACACCTGTCGGGTTACAAATACACAGATACCTACTTCACTTCAACTGATGGTTACAGTATATTGTAAGTTGATAAATTGATTTGAATTTACCATCCAATATCTATGACATTATTAGGGGGTTGGGATGGCCTATAGCTAGTGGTCTAGAGTGCCGCGCTTCGACCTCTAGCTGGCCGGTCACCTCTGGCTTGCGGCTGTGGTTTCGATCCCTGGTGTGAGCATATGTGGCATGGAGATAGGGGCACCTTCTCAACCTCGTGGGTTTCCTCCGAGCACCCCGGTTTCCTGCCACTGCTAAAGATCCCTACACGCAAGCGAATTATTGAAATAAAATTAAACCATATGTTAGTCTCGAAATGACCTAGTTTGTGTCGATTGGACGTTAAACCCCCTCTCTCTCTCTTTCTCTCTCTCTCCCTCTCTCTCCCTTTGGGCCTTAAATGTTAAACTACTAATTAGACATTAAGTAACTTATCCAGACCATAATCAACTCTCGATGTCAAGGATAGTCTGCAATATTTGTTGTCCTGTAGTTCGATTTGCTACAAAATTTTCCGTCGTGATTTACCGGTTAAATGGATTACCGAGACTACTTGTTTAGAAACTTTCATTCGCTTAGATCTCGGTCATAGTGGCTGAACTTTTCAGC
This sequence comes from Patella caerulea, assembly GCA_036850965.1. Classification (NCBI taxonomy): domain Eukaryota; kingdom Metazoa; phylum Mollusca; class Gastropoda; family Patellidae; genus Patella; species Patella caerulea. The sequence goes on along the minus strand of JAZGQO010000006.1, from coordinate 60,493,084 downwards.
AAATTGCCTTTACATTAGACAGTTTTTAACTATTATAGTGAGAACTACCAACTCGCTATCTAATATGTTTAAGGATTACTTTTCTCTGAGAACCCAATGTTTCTGGAAAACCCTTATTGTTTCACCTTTTAAGTGACTGAACATTTAAAAGTATCGGGCACCACAATCCATCCACGCATTGTTAAACAAGTATTCTAAATAAAGCATCCATCCGTACATTGACTGATTTATGAGAATCTAAACACAATGATCGCGACCAAATTCTAAAGCAAACAATCTGTGTTTAAAACACTTGCATTTTTTTTAATTTTTTACTTTAACTTAATTTTTACTTTTGTAAAATCAGATATTAATAATTATTCACAATGGTATTATGAGTCATATTAAGAAATCCGTGTCATTAGCTGGCCAAATTAACACTTGCCATATGTTGTCAAACTACAAGTGATCCAGAGAATACATCGATCTAATGTGCATACCTTTAACCTCAATCTTTCATGGAATAGCATTTCCTGAATTTCAGGGTATGGCTTAGAATATATATCTGTACACGAAACGTTGTACAATCACTCTTGTCTGTAATAACACAGGAAACGACCGCTATCTTTTGCCATGTTGACATTTTGTCGTGGTCATCTCAATTACCATGCAGATATGTGAACAGATTTCACTGAATTATTACTTGTGTCTGATTATAAATACAGATCCAGCAATTATCACAAGTCTAACCTCAGATGCTACCAACAACATGATAGATGAAGATTCTACTGTAAACTTCACCTGTTCTGTTGACAGTCTTCCATCTTCAGTAATATCCTGGTTTAGATCACAACAAGGGGAACAACTCTATTCTGGTAGTCAATATACGATACCTAAAGCTAGTTGTCAACATACAGATAACTATACCTGTACAGCTAGTAATTATATTGGTCAACCTGTATCTAAAACTATTCCACTCTATGTTAGATGTAAGTATTGAATATGATACCTTGACATCCGAATTCCATGGTTGCTGGGCACATGACATTATATGCACAATCGTGTGGACAAGCGATGCCACGTCTTCCAATTAGAACATGGTCCATTGAAAGGGTTTAAATGGTGTGAATAGTCTTGGTGTTTCACATTTCTCGTTAAATCAGAATGAATAATTACGTCATAATCGTTTGTCATACCGCAGTTATAGGTTCTCCAATTAAATATCAATTAATTTAGTATTCTAATATATTTCTGGCAAATCTCGATTATAGAGCTGGCATGTACTTGCTCATCTGATAAAACGTCTTCAGTTTTGAATTTCTGTAGAAATTAAAATAGTCATTTTAAAAAAACAAATATATATAGAGTCTGTTTAAAGTCTTATATTTTAAGATATTTTAACACAAAACTTTCGATTTGTTTATTATTACAGCACAGATTGTATGAATTGTGTTATATATAGAACCATCAAAGACACCAGGGACCCGCATTTGGCATGATCAATTATTATAATAACAAGATTGTACCTATTTATTGATATTGGTCTATGTCCAACCCCCAGGGAATGTGCCACACCCAAGAGTTTGTTAATATTTGGTGTCCCTAATTCTCAACCGATCGTCTTGAAACTTGACACACTTACCGCGTCTATCCTTCGGATTGCACTCCATAGGGGTATTTGCCACGTTCACTTTGGAGTTCCGGGGTCGCTTCCGATTTCCCCTTGTCATTGCTGCAGGACGGGAACGTAATTCACCAATCGATTTTGTTCAAGAGATAAATATATCTTTACTAACTATTATTTTACTACATGCATTGTTTTATCAAGTTGTGTTATTATGAATGGTATACATCTACTCGTGTGTTGTTATTGTTAATACGTATACTCTGTTTATTATTAGGTAATTGTCCAGAGAAGACTATAATCAGTAATCATACTGGTGTCAACGTAGAATACAGAATACCAGAAACTATTCATGGACAGAAATGGGAAACAGAAGATATTTGTGTTGATGGTAAGTTATAAATGGACCCATTCTATATAATACAATATTGGGAGTGGTTATTCGTGTCAGATATTTGACCAAATTTGATTTGTTTATTCTTTGTATTAGTGATTCATTCACAAAATAACAGGGGTAAAGTATCTTCATTTAAATATGGATGCGGCATCTTGTTTGCCTAGCATTAATTAATAATTTATTACATCTTGATAACATTAGCCAGGAGTTTAAGGCAATGTATGTTTATGTTTTCAGATGGCGCTCCTATAGGTGTAATAGAATGTTTTAACGCCTCCTGGGGTAGGATGGTCTTTAATGAAAATTGTAATTTACAAGGGTCATTGATGTCGGGGGATACGAGAAACCTGTCAGTAATAGCCCAGGTAAAGTATCATATTTGTTTATAATTAGATTGAAAAATATATCCCCTACGAGTCTTGTGTAATATCGACAGAAGTCGATGATGTAAAAAGGAACGAGGCTTTTCCGAAATGTTTTGTACTTTATGGACGAGCGTTGATATTTTTTGTGTAAAAAATACGAGTAGGAAATTTGATTTGTCACCCAACTGTCTTACCTGCACAAATAAATAAATAGAATTATTTGGGTATAAATAAAATTCATAAAGCGATACGCTAAGCAGAATATGAAAGTGTTATCTACAGTAGAATGCGGTTTATTCGTCGTCTGATGATAAAGTAAGGAATAAAATCGCATAAAAAATTTTCAAGTCTGAGCAGGGGGGGGGGTCTGGACCCCCTGGACCCCCCCCCCCTGGATCCCGAAATGACCTAGTTTGTGTTGAGTGGACGTTAAACCCCATTTCTCTCTCTATATATATTTCTTAATGCCACAACAAGATTGTATTTCTTAATGCTGCGTCCACCCACATGGTATGTCTTAAGGTGGAGTCCATCTTTAGACCACCTGATATCACTTCCTATCTGTATTGAATACACGATTCCTTCTCTCTCATATGTAGAATACAATATGATGTTATACAAATTTCAGAGTGACCTAGCACACAATATCGAGGCAAATCTGGTAACCGTCCAAGATTTAACCTCTGTAGCGGATGAATTGACACCACGGGATGTGATAAACACTGCGACTATATTAGATGGTATTTTTAAAACAGATAATATTACACAACAGGTGAGTTCACATCATTCTATTTATTTAATTACTGGTATTATTTCTGTTGTGTGTCCTTATTTTGTACAAAACAACCATTTGTGGTTTATAACTGACTGATGCTGCAAGGCCATAGTTACTTGCTTGAAGATTCTGACTTTTATTCAAATGATATTAAAACGATTCTGGCTTATAAATGAAGACCACAAGGGAAAAACTGTTGATGCCCACATTTATGATTTTGTTTGATTACTTCTGCAGATTTTACCCCTTGATCCAATCAAATCAAATGCTCAAAATACACCATAGGAATGCTATGGAAGGGTGCACCAGCTTATATGTTCTCACTTAATGCATGATTCTTCATAGAAACTTGCAATATTCAAAAACAAATTTTCCAAACAGAAGGAATGAGTGTTTAAACTGGAAATTTCCATTTACTCAAAAGTCAGAAAACGTTACATCACCAATTTTGCCTCCGGAGTCTTCAAAATGGTAGGTGGTAACACAGTACTGTCATGAGGCATTTAGAATTAGTGTTGACTGATATGATTTAAACATCATAACACGATTGACAATATATTCTGTTTATTTGTGTTATACAAAACATTTGCCACAATTTGACCATTGTTGTATAAGTCAAGTTCTTGATACGAATCTACTGATTGGAACACAAATGTCGATGAACTGTTTCTTATGCTTCAAAACTGTATTAATTTTGTGGGCACATGGTATACGAAATATTTGTATATGTTCAGTAAGACAAGTACACGCTATTGTGAACCATATTGGATGTAACGTTAAAACATTTTATTTTACTGTCTATTTTCTACCAGGGTGCCATTAATTTCATCAACATTATCAACAATATACAAAATTCTAAAGAAGAAGTTGTCACAGAAGCAAATAAGAAATTCAACATTTCAAACAGGTAAATGAAAATGAGTTGTTATTAAAGAGGCTATTGAAGGTTTTGTTTTTGGCTTCAAGTTTTATAGAGGGAAAGAAAGAAATGGGGTTTAACGTCCACTCAACACAAACTAGGTCATTTCGGGACTAACATATGGTTTCATTTTATTCAATAATTCGCTTGCGCGTAGGGGTCTTTAGCAGTGGGAGGAAACCGGAGTGCCCGGAGGAAACCCACGAGGTTGAGAAGGCGCCCCTATTTCCATGTCACATATGCTCACACCAGGGCTCGAAACCACAGGTGACCGGCCAGCTAGAGGTCTAAGCGCAACACTTTAGACCACTAGGCCATCCCACCCCCCCTTCACTTTTTATATAAACTGTTATTTGAGCATTGATTATCATAGCAAGCCCATAATCAACTCTCTAGGCTATCCAATGATTCCGATTTTAAGTAGATTAGAAAGCTGAGACCTTTTAATAATGCGATGCTAAGCCACGAATAACCAGTACCGTGACTTCGATCATAGACAGCTCAGTGCCAAATATTGTCAAAACTCCAAACAGTGACACTTTCGCTCAGAATAAAGTAATATGAATTCACATTTTAATCTATTTTGGAAATTTTATAATAATAACGACCAGGGACCCGTTTCTCAAAATTTTAACTGAAGATAAAATCCAAAAATTTTAGTAGATACTTCAATTTAGATTGTCTAAGCACTAAAATCAATCTAATGTTATCTAATCAAATTACTGAAATTAGAATTTCGTAAAACATGCCCCTGGACTTTATCTAAATCGTACCTAATGCATCTATAAATAGACAAAATAATATAAAACAAATGTTTCTAAAAGTCGCGGTGGCGTGCACGTGAAAAAACCCTTGACACTTGCAATTCTAAATTATATTAGATGGTAGCGTCCTCCCCGAACAAAATCCACCGTCGTAGAACACTGCATGGTGTATGTTCGCCGTCATCTATCCTGGGGAGCTGAGGTGCAACAGAGTGGCCGGGCGTCAATATAATTCCCAGTTACTCAGCATATGTGGCGGCACAGGCGCAGATCAAGAAAGGGTGATAGGAGGGGCATTACCCGGACATGGGTTCCGGCCTCAGAAAACCCTGGTGATTGTTTGGGAGGGGCAGTACTCCTGTAGAACCCCCACCCCCGCTGGATGGCGCCCCATAGCCTCCACATAATTAAATGATAAAAGAAAATTTGTAAAAGCACTGACGAACCCGTTGACGTGCAGGTGCCTTTAAAACCGATTGACTGATTAATGCCTTAAGAGCATCACTGTGTGATCATAATCAAATCTTTTATTTATTGAAAACTTGTCAATTTTTATTTGGGGGGGGGGGGGGCATTTCGCTGGGCGCCTCATTTTTCGTGGGTGCAATGTACACCCTGCACCCCGCTAGGCACGGGTCTGGCTCGAGAGCATTGAAAACAGGCCGCCAGGTACTGTTTTTAAAATTGTTTTATGTGCCTTGAATATTGATACCAATATCAAAGACTGTGGATAATATTGAGTTACGTCTTTCAGCCCTTTAAATAGAGTATGTATAAAAATATAATTACTTGGATCTGTTTCTCTGTATTTCAGACTGATTGCTAGCTTAGATGAACTCGAACAGAGAATTCCCATAGATGAGGATGGTGGCCATTTTAGATTAGTAACCAATAAAACAGTAGTCGAAATTTGGAATCTGGGCAAACTAAAGCGAAACCCTGTAATAGGTCTGTCGGTAAATGGTGAGGATTCTGATCCACTAGAAGAAATTCAACCCATTTACAAAACAACGAGAGTTGGGATTCTGTTGAATGAACAGTTTGTTAGAAGTACAATAGAAGGTAGAGTTTATAGATGAGTTTTATCAAACTGGATATCTGGTATCAAGTCTCGATCATTTAGTACTATATTGGTCTATTGTTTGATTGGTTTTATTCACATAGCTATTTTTATTCTTGTTTTATTAATTCCAGAGAAGAATACGAGTGATATACGCCTCTCTATGCGTGTATTAAATTCCAATAATCTATTTATCAATGATAATAATGGTAGAGTTAATAGTAAAGTTATATCAGCTACATTAACTGTAGATAAAAAACATGTTGTAAATTTAAATGGTTCATTCGTCACCACAGTTTTCTTTCCACAAAAAGTAAGTTTTAATTTATTTTATATATTAGTTTATTTCTGGGTGCTGTCCAGATGTTACAACCAGTATCTGAAACCCAGTTTTTAGAACATATAATAACAGCTCCCAAATTCCAAATTAAACCTATCTCAAACGGCTACCATTTAAAAACGAATATTTGAAACCGAAGATATTATCATACTCATTCTAGTATACCCAATCACTATTACACCCGGTCCCTTGTGGGCGTGGTCATCTTACTTGATCTGGAATACCACCGTTAGTATGTGTTACGACACTGAAGTGTTTAGCAGTTTCAAATTAACAGGCAATAGATTTCATGTAGTTTTGACTTGTGTGTCAATTCTGCGAAACAGATTTTGCCTACATGACACGGTTATAAGAAATGACTTAAAGGCGGTAAATCGCTAACATTTGGGATTTATTAATGTAATATGAATGTTTATAAACTAATTTACATTCAATGGTTTCCGTTTTTACTCTAATTTCAAATCAGTTATGTTCGGCGAAATAAGCCAGCAGTATCAATCGAATGCAAATTTCAAGCGTCTGGTTATTCCAATCTACATAATGTTGATTTAAATTGACAAATAATTCGTGTTTTCAATGTTGAAGATTTTGGATGATACTTTAACAAGACATATTATACAAACAACTAGGGTTATTCAACATGACCTCTTTCAAAAGTATTTATATCTCCGACTTCATTGGCCCAATATGGTAGGACGTTAAACCCCATTTCATTTCAATTCAGTTATACCCCCCCCCCCTCGACATTGATGAATTACCTCCCTTTGTTCCATTCATGAAAGAGCTGTGTTTGGCAATTCGATCCAATTAGTTCAATGTTTATGTATTAGAATCGTTGTGTTATCGTGATGAAACTCATAGAATGTCTTCAAAAACAAATTCACATCACATAGTTTCTTGATAATGTGAAGTAGTGTCTAATGATTTATTGCAATCACCGAGGCCACTGTAAAATGTATCTTGTAATATTGTAGCCTATACACGATCCTGTTTCTTGTTGATATTCCAGGTTTTACAAGATAAATATAGGAAGAAATACAGTCGATGTGTATTTTGGGATTTTAGTTTGAATAATTCTCGTGGTGGTTGGTCGAATGACGGTTGTCGTTATGTGAACACAACAGAAGGACGAGACGTCTGTGTTTGTGATCATTTAACAAACTTTGCTGTTCTTTTGGTAAGAAAATTTTAAACAGTGTGTTTTATTATATCCCTGTTGAGACATGCGATGGATATTTATTACTTGGAAAACGCAATTTGAACATGTAGAAATGAAATGCTGTTTAAAGTCCAAATTTGTTGCTCCTGACTGCGCCACTGGAGACGGGCATAAGCCATGCAGTGTGCTATGATAGAAATTTTGCCCGGGCAGTTGCACTATGGCTTACTCTCATGTCGGGTTCAGCATTTAAAGAGTTGTTTTTCGTTCTGTTTGACCGATTGTACAGTGATTGGCGAGGATTTACATCGTTTATGACTTTCTTTCAGGATTATTATGGTCAAGATCATTTGGTAGAACCAAGTCATCAGCAAGCTCTAACTCTTATCACCTATATTGGATTAATCCTATCTATCATTGGATTAGGATTAACAGTTTTAACCTTTCTCGTCTTTAAGTATGTTTATTTTAATTTGTCCTGTATAGAATTAGAAATACATAAAGCAAAATGGCAGTTAAATATGTCGCTTTAACCAGTTTCTTTTTCTAACTTAACACTTATTTAGAATTATGTTACTGACTTTAAGAGCACTGGATAATTCTGTAAGAATTGGTCACAAGATCTAGTTAAATGAACTGTTCATGGCGAATAGAGTATTCTTATAATGAAACAACCCCAGGTGTACCAGTTTGGCGCGAGGAGATTTTATTCTAAGGCCGAATTATTGTTGCTGAATTGGGGGAGGGGTTATTACCGGCCCACTGAAACTAAGTTTGGGAGTATACTATCGTTACTATTCTCACTCAATTTATTTTCCAGAAAACTACGAGAAAGTCGACCACAGCAAATCATGTTTAATTTAGCAGTAGCCATGTTGTTTTCGTGGATCGTATTTTTGACAGGAATCAAGCAGACTGGTGATCGTGTGGGTTGTATTGCTGTAGCGGTTTTGTTACATTATTTCATCATGACGTCCTTCATGTGGATGTTAATGGAAGGCATATTACAATATTTGCTGTTTGTAAAAGTTCCAGGAACCTATGTCAGAAATTTTATGCTTAAGGCGACAATTCTAGCCTGGGGTAAGGAAATATAATCAAGTACATAGTATGTATCTTTGGTGACAAAAATTGAATATGGAATTTTTTAAACTTTGATTATTGGAGATGAAGTATGGAAGTTTCATACCTTGACATGTACTGTAGTCCAACACCATCTGTGTAGGGAATGAGATAGTAAGTGCAGGAGGACCGCACTACATGCAAAACAAAACCGAAAAAATGAAATGAAATGATATGGGATTTAATGCCCTAAATTTCTGCTCATATACAGCGTGCGATGAGGGAAATTGTGCCCGGACAGCGGTACTATGGACTCTTATATCGAATTCCAGCTTACAAGATATCTTTTACGTGCACGACAATGCGCACGCCAGTTGGATGGACTTTCTCGGTCAATTCAGGGATCGCACAACCGACCTCCAGACTATAGCCACTTAACCAACGTGTCCCCCGGACAAGACAAACTGGATGGTTTCAGTAGTTTGTGTACACATATAAAGATACCTTCTGTAGCGGACTGGATCTCCGGATAGAGCAGATTACTGTGGTAGAGTGGGCCTGGCTCTATCCGCTTGTTCTGTCTTGGGTTCACTACTGTAGAGGTGTGGGAGTAGCCAACCAAGCAGCTGGCTCAGAAAGACTAACACCAGATTAATCAGCAACTCTCTTTATTATTCTCCTAAATACAAAAATAGCTCATTTCCGACCAACACTCGTCAGCACTATACTTCTCCTAGTCGGGCTCTCTAAACGCTCCTTGACGGGCTCTATTAATCGCTCCTTATCGGGCTCTCTAAACGCTCCTAGAAGGGCTCTCTGTATCGCTCCCTATAAGTCGGGGTCAGACTATAACGCTCCTTGACGGGCTCTCTGTATCGCTCTCTATAAGTCGGGGTCAGACTATAACGCTCCTTGCCGGGCTATCTCTATCGCTCCCTATAAGTCGGGGTCAGACTCTAACGCTCCTTGTTAGGCTATCTCTATAGCTCCTAACCGGGCTCTATTAATCGCTCCCTATACGTCGGGGTCAGACTCTGTTTTACCACTTCTATGGCTCGACTCAGACTCGATCCAGACTACGACTTCAACTCCGACTACATTCCGACTACGTTTTCAACTCAGACTACTGTGCTATGGGGCAAGACGAGGTATAATATACCCCCTAAAATCACGTGATGTAACCACGTGGTACAAGCCACACCTACTGTTGCTGTCAATCCTAAGCACGTGCAACCAATAGATAGCGGGCTAATGACAGCGCGTGTAAGGACTGAGTTACGAAAATGAATTAACAATATACATAAGCATTAAAATATAGGCGACACAATAACAAAGCTACAGTTCTTAAAAATGTACAATTAAATTAGATAATTATTAATTACTAAATACTAACTGTGAGAGGGAAACGGCCTTCCTCGCCCAGTGACCAATAAACAATGACTGAAACCTGCGCGATGAGTTCGTCTAAAGTGAGGACGCGGATCGGGCTATAAATATGCGTATCAGATCACCACACTTCATTAGTCCAACCTAATACATAATTAGTGAAGTAAGTTCAAGATAGTATTTTAACATAAATAATAAATAACTTGTGTAGAAATCTAACGATATTTATATATGACAGGTGTACCAGTTATACCAGTAATGATCATGTTATCTATTGATGTAGAACTGTATAACGGTGGTGAAACATAGTAAGTATTTATAATGATGTAGAACCAAGATAAAATACTTCAGGTGATTTGCCCAGTTATATTTAATGATAAGTATCAACTCTTACACAAAGTGAATCCCCGATGTTTGGACACAATGCAATATGGTACTAGTGATGATACGTTAAATCTAGCTGATTACAATATGGTACTATTGGTGATACGTTAAATCTAGCTGGTTGCAATATGGTACTAGTGATGATACGTTAAATCTAGCTGATTACAATATGGTACTATTAATGATACGTTAAATCTAGCTGGTTGCAATATGGTACTAGTGATGATACGTTAAATCTAGCTGATTGCAATATGGTACTATTAATGATACGTTAAATCTAGCTGGCTGCAATATGGTACTATTGATGATACGTTAAATCTAGCTGGTTACAATATGATATCATTAATGATACGTTTAATCTAGCTGGTTACAATATGGTACTATTGATGATACGTTTAATCTAGCTGGCTGCAATATGGTACTATTGATGATACGTTAAATCTTGCTGGTTACAATATGGTACTATTGATGATACGTTAAATCTAGCTGGTTACAATCTGGTACTATTAATGATACGTTAAATATAGCTTGTTTTGTAAATGAAATTAAATAAAATGAGGTTTAACGTTCTCCTGGGCTAATGAAAGGGGCGTGTACCATACACGGTGATATGTCGAGGGAAAGAATTTGTTCCCAAGACACGGCAATTCGGCCTACTCTTTTTTCGAAGTTCAGCTGTCAGTGGATTTTGTTCTATGCCATTTACACCGGACCTCGTTTTTCCTTCCACCTGAGCAACTTATTCTTGTTTTGTAACATGGGTCTTGAAATAATATAATGTGAATTATCTCCCCTTATGTTTCAGTTGTTGGATGGGACTACAAGGAATGTATTATGGTTTTGCTCTACCTCTTGGTTTGATTTTATTGGCTAATATTGTCATCTATATCATGGTCACGCACAATATCTGTAGCAGAAACAATCTGAACACAACAGGCCTCCAGCACTCAGTTATAAACATCAGAGCTTCGTTCTGTTGTTTCATTTATTTAGGTGAGTTTTGAAATCTATACTTGACAGAAACAAAAACAAAGACAAATGTTAATTGGTTAATATCAAATACAACGCCAATAACATACAAGTGTGTGTTGTTTTTAAATATACATAGCGGGGTAAAAACAAGAATTTGAAGTTAAATTATCCTCGATACTTCTCTGACATTATAACAATGTTTAAGTTTATGATTCGATTGCGCTAGCAGGTTCTGATGTTTATTAATCAAGTCCATAGTTAGGTTTAAGGTTTGTATTCTGGCTTGTCCCAATCCGTACAATATGTGTTATTGCCTGCAGCAACTCTTATTGGTTTTACTGCTGTCCATCAGATGCCCCGGGTAGAATTAATGAACTCTATTGTACCCTGGGTAAATAAATTGTCTCACAAATGTAGAATGCTCCAGAGAAGGTGCTATCAAGCGTACTGGTCGATAAAAAAATAGGACTATCATTAAGAAAAGATATTGTAAATACTGTCTACCCCATGGGTGGGCAAGAGACTGCTAGTGATATCGAGGATAGTCTTCACCAAGGGTTATTTATATTTCAGATCAGGATCTATATTCATATCTTTTTTTATATTTTAGGATTAACCTGGGTTTTCGGATTTCTGGCCATATCAGATGCTCGTCTGCCGTTTCAGTATATCTTCACTGTACTCAACTCTCTACAAGGCTTTCTGATATTTATCCTATTCACTGCCAGAGACAAGAAAGTCAGAGATTACTGGAGACAATGTTGCTGTTCCTACAAAACCAGGAGCATAGCATCAAATCCTTCAAACACCACCAGTTTTTTATAAAGATGATTTCAATTTTACTGATATCGATATTTCACAGATAAAAACTTAATCAAACGGTTATGTAAAATTTGTATTAGAGACTTTTGGCAGGGGTAAATTTCCGGTCCGTATCGCGTATCCGTATCGATTTTGTGTGTGACGTCAACAATGCTTGTGTATTTCTCATACATGATATGGCACGCGGATACGGCAGCACGTATCGAACAGCTTTCATACGGAAAAGGTCCATATAACATCGTCGTCTTTTTGCCATACTTTTTGCTACTTTTAGACGCTGAAATGTTGTATCATAGTAAACACTTGACTAGTCCTGAAGATCTTGGTAGATAACTGCCACCATGCTGTATTTGAACTAAGCTCAGCTCAGCTACCCATATGTACACGACGCGAAAATCTGCCAAAACTCTAAAACTACATTGACGCAACGTATCACGTGGCGATACGGATACGTGATACAGATGCGGAAAATTCCACTTGCCAAAAGTCTCTATTATTTAATTAATAACGTAACGCAAACGCATTTTGAGTTCTAATGATCTCAGGACATGTCTATAGCACAATAACCCTCCCCTAAATGCCAAACAGAAAGTGTTTATCGACACTGTAACGTGGTTTTTTGTTAGGACTTTGAAAAAAATACTAAAACAGAGGGGTGTAATTGTCCAATCGACAGGGTGTCTAATTGACCAATCAAAACGCAAGTTTCACTCTCAAGCATACAGTGAATTCATTAATTATTTCGGTCTCTCGGTTCAGTATATTATTATTTTGTCATCATGATTACAATCTATGAATTCAGTATTATGTATAAATATCACCACAACCATTGTAGATCCAAGCATTCAATATTATCTATCATTACAACCCAACAGTAGATACACGAATACAATATATGCATCATTACAATCCAACATTAGATACATGGATACAATATATGCATCATTACAATCAAACAGTAGATACACGAATACAATATATGCATCATTATAATCCAACAGTAGATACATGAATACAATGTATCATTACAATCCAACAGTAGATACATGAATACAATGTATGTATCATCACTATCCAACAGTAGGTTATCGTAGATACACGAAAACAATATAATTAATCATCTGAATCCACGAATACAAATATATATTTATATCACTATTTTATTTTACTTGATCCATGTTTATCTTTTGATCCGATTTTTATTTTGCTTTGCTTATATTTTTGTTAATAAATTGAATTATTTTATATTCGTTTATTCGTCTTAAATAAGAAGTAGATTGTGTATATAAATAAAGTGGGGTTTAACGTCCTATAGTTGTGCACCGACTGGGCTAATGACGGACATACGTCATACAGTGTCATACGTCATACAGTACTATGGTCTACTCGTAATTTGGAATTCCATCAGCTGTCACTGAGTGTTTTATATGAACGCCAATATGTACAATAATGTGTTAAACACCCGGCTAGTGTAATGAAGATAGATAGAACAGTAGAAATGAAAGGAAATAGGGTTTAACGTCCCACTGTTCTGATCCGACTGGGCTATTGGAGACGTACATACACCATACAGTGGGTCATGAGAAAAATTTTGCCCAGACAGCGGTGCTACGGTCTATTCTTTTATTGAGTTCCAACTGCCAAATGATCTTTTGTGTGAACGCCAATCGGTACTCGGAGACTCGATTTCCATACCACCGAACTACTACGCAGCTGTCCTTGTCAATCCCCCCCCTCACCAACCATTGACAAAGTAAATTCCCGATAAACTTGCTCGGCGAACACTGGGAGCGAAACAGCGACCTCCAAGCTCGCCGACTGAAAAAGGAAAACCCGGAGTGAACCCGAACTACCGCGGCTCCACATCGTAATGAGTTCACTTCAATATTGTTTGTGTTAAACTTTAGTACGGGAAACAGTAAATCAGCTTTTTGTTTGTTGTATACTGTTGATTTCGTTTTTCCCAATTTATAAAGATTCAGTCAATGCCAACTAATTATTAGCAAACGGAAATATTTTTTTTCTAATTAAAATTCTAAATCAATGTTTGTGATATAAAGGTTTTTTTTTTCGCTTGTCTCAGTTTGTAAGGATAAAATGTAAGCTACTTCATAATGTTATCATTTCTAAACTTACAGCAAATGCTTTTAGAACTGCCGTTCTGGAAGATTTTGCATTTCCCACATAAGCACATTTGTGCATTTCTTTCAACACAGAAACAATAAGTCTTTTAAAAAAATATTTCAACAGATTTAAAAGGTGAAATAATCCATAGAATGTTAGAAACATGTATTATTTTCTACAAAATGAAATTTAACGTCCTACTGTTCTGCTCGGAACTGGGCTAATGAACAGAACCGTAGGGAGTTTAACCACATTTTTTTTTCTTGTATATGTGGCTTTCATGTTGAAATAAAAGCAGTTAAATACAACAATATGTATATTATTTATCACGTTGCCTTTCCTTCACAATATTTAGTGAATGTAATGCGAACCCAGCAAGGGGTAAGTACAACAATCCATTGTTTCTACCCCGCCCCCCCCCCCCCAAAAAAAAAAAATCCAAATGAGGTTTGAATCAAAGGATATTAGAGTGACAATAAAAACAAAAATTATATATGGTTACATCAGCTTCATACGATTTTCTCATTTCCATTTGGTTCAAGTATTATGTGCTTATATGTAACTTGAATTTCGGGAATTTAAAATTGCATCACTTAGCCAGCGTCTTGCTAACTTAACTAGGTTATAACGTCATAAGTTTCTGCTATAACCGGGATAACGAAGACCGACACGAGGCACTGCACATACTCAAGGTATCTTTTACGTACATACAAAATTGTTCATTGGGTCTCGGATTATCGTCTCACTCGAACGACCTTACGCTGTTAGCGAGTCCCCAATGATACACATGGAAGCACATATAGCCCGGTTGGTACATTATATCCCTGTTGGAGCTGAAGTGTCCAAAAATAAACTCCATTCCATTCATTTATTATCTGGATGTACATATTACATATACATGAACAAATGCAACCGTACATGTGAGAATATGGATTTTATAGAATCATTAGTAAAGCGACATTACGGAAAAACTTGTTGTTCTTGCTACTATAATTGAAAAATAGATATTGAGGGATAGGAAGAGAGGGATGGGGTTTAACGTCCACTCGACACAAACTAGGTCATTTCTGGACTATAATATGGTTTAATTTCATTCCGATAATTCGCTTAGCAGTGGAAGGAAACCGGTGTGCCCGGAGGAAACCCACGAGGTTGAGAAGGCGCCCCTATCTCCATGCCACATACGCTCTTACCAGGGATCGAAACCACAGCCGCAAGCCAAAGGTGACCGGCCAGCTAGTGGTCGAAGCGCGGCACTCTACCACTAGGCCATCCCAACCCCCCAAATAGATGATAAAATGTGGTTATGCTAATAATATGCTAATATTGTTAACGTTCTTACGATTTAACATTCTCAATAATTCATTATTATGGTTTATCATCAACGGCAGTTGAACCGCCAATCGGATTCAAATCTGGAAACTTGGACCCAGCAGATGGCACCGAGAGTTAATTATGGTCATGTTAATAAATGTCTAATAATGTCTATAACATTTCGGAGGGTTCGATGGCCGAATGGTTAGCACGTGCGCGCTGTATCGTGAGGAATGTCATTGAATTAACTGACCTTATTTCGATTCCGCGGTTGTACGTGACAAGAAGTAGGGTCACCTGTCCAACCTCGTGGGTTTTCTCTGGGTTCTCCGGTTTCCTCGCACTGCTAAAGACCCTTATGCGCAGGCGAATGATTAAAATAAAATTGAACCATATGTTAGTCCCGAAATCACGTAATTTGTGTCGAGTGGAAGTTACCTCCCCCCCCCCTTCTCTCTCTCTCTCTCTCTCTCTCTCACTCTCTCATATAACATATGAGACATAAAGAAAGACCTGCTCCATTTGTCTCTAACATAATGTATGTCTAAATAAAATATTGATTTCCTGTACCTGCTGAACTTTATATTATTTAATTTCATCGAGGTGCATAGACTGCTGTCCATTATACGTCAGGAATACAATATTCCATACTGTCCACACTTCGTGAAACATAAACACTGAGAAAACAGCAAACAATGTAAATAACATTCAATATTAACATAAGGAAAAAAAAACCCCAGCAATCTGTACTCGTCAACAGCTTTAGAAAATCCCATCACAGCAAACTTTTTTTGAAAACAATGTTTATTCTTCAATGGGTTTTTAAGTAGGTAACGAAACAATATTAGCAACCTCATTGCACGAAACTTTTTTTTTTTTTGAAAACAAGGTTTGTTCTTCAATGCGTTTTTAATGTTTCTCGGCTAGAAAAGAAACAATATCAGTAAGTTCTTGAATTATTTTAAAATGTAATAATGAATGAAGTTCTATGAAATGTAATAATGAATGCAACCGGATTTGCGGGCTACAATATGTAATATGTATAATCTGAATAAATATCAACATACAATCATATTATCAGAATTATTAAATATTGTTTATACACAAGATAGCCTACTAATTTGAGTAGTGATGGTGATAAGATAAAAGCTGGTTGTATCAGAGATTTTATTTCAATGCGCGATAGCCAATATCACAAAAATCACGATAATGAAATTATAAACTTTATGTGTACAGAATAGTTATTTTATGATTACATATTATTGGTATATTTTAATATTCCTCTTTAAATCTTTGTAAGTGTACTTATTGATGTACGAATAAATGAATTGTTATTATTATTGTCTACTGAATCCCGGGAATAGTGTGGGGGTACCGTTTGTTATCCCAAGCATGTAAAAACATCTATATCGATGACAGTAGCAAGCAGAGACCATGTACGATTATTTGAAACTGAATACAAGCTGTAGGTGCAAGGGGGTTGGCAGTACTATGAGGGAAATTATGCAAGGGTAGCGGCGCTACGGCCACCTATTGAACATAATTTTAATAGCCAGGGGAAATTTTAGATACACGCCAATGTTTACGCGGGAGCTCAGTTTTTCGTCCCATCCGAATGACTAGACAGCTGCCTAGTCCGGCTCTTTCACGTGCATTACTGGAAAAGTGAACTAAGCCGAGAAATCTCGATACCTTTCCCTTTCAACACCTCTGGGCTAGCGAGCCAGACAACGTGAAGATTTCAAATATCGAAGTCATATAAACGTAAACAGGTCACGCGTGATAGTGTCACATTAAACACGAGGCGGACATAAGGGGTAATGTACGCTAAATATATACCAAGACTTATATATAGCAAGACTAATGTAGTCAAATATATAGCGAGACTAATGTACGTCAAATATATATCTAGATCAATGTACTTCAAATATATATCAAGATCAATGTACGTCAAATATATATCAAGATCAATGTACGTTAAATATATCAAGATCAATGTACGTTAAATATATAGTAATGGACGTCAAATATATATCAAGAGTAATGTACGTCAAATATATATCAAGAGTAATGTACGTCAAATATATATCAAGAGTAATGTACGTCAAATATATATCAAGTGCAAGGTACGTCAAGAGTAATGTACGTCAAATATATAAAGGGTAATAAACGTGGAATATATATATATCAAGAGTAATGTACGTTAAATATATATCTTAAGAGCATGGTACATCAAAAATATGCGATTAGAAAATTTTCTGCTCTCTCTTTGACAGTCAATGCTTTACTGTTTTATCCCCGTTACTTCGACTTCACACATATTAAGCAATTCTGTTGGTTTGGTTATCCTGATAAATCTGCCTACCACTTTCTGGTCACATTCTAAAGTTTTCACGGTACATCCAAACACTCCAGGTATGAATTTACAGAGTGTTGACTGTGGATTACCAACAGATGGGTCCGAATCATACACCATTACACTCACATCAGAGAACCTGTCACCGACAACTGAAAGAGATACCAAATCAACTAGGAATAATGATGGCTTGTCTTGTCTTTTATCCTTCACCATTCAAATACCGATGTGACGGCATCTTTTGATGTTAACGTACCATTAGATTCTAACTTTCAATCGTACACTGTGTATAATATATGAAATATTAGAATCACATTAAGATGTAATTGAAATGAACGTGTGGGATAGTGCATCAGTACATAAAGTTGCTAAATGGTCTCAGTTTATATCACATCACCAATGGCAAGGAACAGGACTATTGGCAGGGTGACCCCCCCCCCTCCAAGTTTACCAATGCCAAGGTGCACCCCTTCACGTTTAGACCATATCATCGATGATAAGAGTTGGACCACCGACAGAGTGCACCTCTCCATGTTTATATCAAATACCCGATGCTAATAGTAAGTGCAGGGGGACTGCACCACATACAATTCTACACAAAAACAAATATACGGACAAGACATCGTACACAGAGAACACAAACAAAATAATTCAAAAAGAGTGAACGGATCCGGCAGGATGGGGGGAGGGCGCCATAAATGGCTAGCTGTACAGTCCCGGGCCTGTGGTGACACAGATTTTACTCATATTTGAAAACAATTGGGAATACAATCCCAACAAATAAGTATGTAATGTCAGAATGAGTTGAACCACCGACAAAGTCGCCGATGGTAAGGAATTAGACAAACGACAGAGTGCAACCCTCAAAGTTTTACACCCAATATTACACCTGAAAGTTTAAAAAATGTTCTTGAACCTGCAATTGCAAATATATTTTTAAGTTATATTTTTAAAATGTATTAAAATAAAGGCTTTAAATAGATGGTATCTATAAACAGTCTTACATTGTTAAAGAATAATCTTATTAAACCTATAATTCACTATTGCCAGGTGAGAATTTGGCAAATATATCATAATGCTCTACTGTACGGATGTCCAAATTTCAACATGTTCAGAATTCGGCTGCACGTCAACTTATTGGAACTCGGAAAATGGACCATATCACCAAAATACTGAAAACCCTTCACTGGCTTCGTGTACATCAAAGAATTATATCTAAAATACTATTTTTGGCCTACAAAGCTATTAAACAACCCCGCTCCATCCTACATCAAAAATCTCATCTTCACATATTCCTGGAAAATGTCTACGATCTTCTTGAAAACATCTCCTAGTAGTACCATCCACGACCTTAGAAATGACCAAAAACTCATTCCAGTACTCTTCAGCTCTTTTGTTAATTTCATTACCCCTTCATATTAAAAAATCAAAGTATGTCTGTATTTTCAAATCAAGACTGAAAAGTAACCTGTTCGTACAACACTATGGATGAAATGGGACCAAAATTTATAACATTGCAAGCGCATTTGGAACTTCTAATGCGAATATTTATTGCGCTGTCTTGATTTGGGTGTTATGTTATGCTATGTTTTTTCAACTTCAAATTCAAACGTATTAAGTGGCAGTAAAAAGGTAAGAGACTTGAACGTTACCGTTTAAAGAGAGGAACTAGTGACTTACTGGATTTACCGCCATATCTGTTAGATATAGTTATACTTGTGATGTCATACATCCATTCTAGATCAACTTGCCACCACGGATTGTAGTCATGGTAATCAGTATGTTGACAACTATGAGTTATCATATGCTCGCCACTCCTATTGCCGTCCACGGCCTTTATTGATTGATATTCACTCAAAACTGAGCTCTGTTTCGTTGGTTTGTCTAAAGCAATGTTGACGCCGCCTGAAAAATGATTCATTAAATATAAATATTTGAGTTGGGCTGACTTATCAGGGCTACGATTCAAATCTCATAATATTTAGCCTGTAATTCATTTCTCTGTAATAAAGATAGGCTTTCCCTACATAGAGATTCTGATTCCCTCGACCACTTACGTGATTTGATTGAGACGGAAGCTGGACAATCGTGACATACAATTGCTGACATGATGACTGTGGTGGCATTTAAATAAAGTGTATTCATCTTATAATGCAAATGTAAAATTTTTACACACGTTTGAAATATCTATATAGTATATCTGGTACTTTCCTACATTCATATATATCTTTGATAACGTCTAAATAAAACGTGTATTTACTTTAAAATGTACATGTAAAATTCTTAATAGTATATATTATATTACCTGGTAATTTCCGACATTCATGTCTTTGATTACAGGTATCACTCGTTTCATTCACTTAAACAAAGTTGAAAAATGGACATAAACAAAAAATATTAATTTGTTAATTGGGTATTGGATTACAAGATCGGGACATATATGATATATGGAAATAAATGTTTGATTGGTGTTGGAGAGAGGTCAACATGTCTGTATATAAAACTACATTAAAACGGGTATTGTGATATTAAAATCCTGGGCCCTGTTTTACGAAATTTAACTAAAGATAAAATCCAAATTTTAGCAGATACTTCAAGTTTGATTGGCTAAGAATCAATCTAATTTTGTCCAATCAAATAATAAAATTCCGATCTTATCTTTTAGTTGTTTAGTTGTAATCGACAGCAGCATTACCCCCTCCCGATCACAAACCTCTAATAGTGTTTAGTTTTGGACATGGTTGGCATTTTGAAATTTCTTAAAAATTTGATTAAGAATCTCTCACTATACTGAATTGAATAGGGAGGCTAATTTCTAGGTTTCCCGCCATTTTAATATTTTTTAAGAAATGTATTTTTATTTAAAGAAAATAGTTAAATGTGGAAAGTCAATCAGAATCAAGCACCTAAATTAAATTAAACAGATGACGTAAATAAAATATACTGAAACTTTCAGTCAAATTGCTTCACTGTGAACCTAAATATTAGCCTTGGTCAACCTTACTAAAGTCAATACGATAGATAAAAAAAACAAAGTCCCGATTATCCTTTTTACAATTAATTCCAATCCGCTAAATATCGTAGGTTGATTATTGTCTGGATATTTTAAACATACATTATGCAAGAGCTAAATCTGCCTATTTCTTTAGGCCTGAAATATTATCTAAATTATTAATAAGACAGTAATTAGATTATCCAGACAATAATCAACCTTCGCTGTCAACACTAGTCTGCGATAATTACAGGAATCGGATCCGATTTACTGATCAACTTTCATTTATGATTTAGTCATAAAGAGGATAACCGAGACTATGTTTTTATCGTACCTACTTTAGTAATGATGACTGGGGCTAGGCCGAACATTCAATCGCTACTTTCTCGGTTCAGAGCTGATCAATTTGACTGACATTTTATTCAAATTACCTTTACATTACCCAGTTTTAACTATTATTGTTAGACCAGCCAACTCTTTATCTATTCTCCCGAAATGTATCTTTAATTAATGTCTAATTAATAATTCAGATAACATTTCAGGCAGATTTAGCTCTTGAATAATGTTTGTTCAAGTAACAATTCAGCATAATGTGGAATTGAATAGGTAGGTTATCACAGGGAATTACTCAAAAGCTGATGTGTTATAGATCACAACTATTAACATTACATGATAAATCTTAAAGCCCCTCGGTCAAAGTGAGAGAGAGAGAGAGAGAGAGAGAGAGAGAGAGAAAGGGGAGATTAACGCCTACTAGACTCAAACCATGTAATTTCAGGACTAACTCATGTTTCCATTTTTTTTTCAATAATTCGCTTGCGCCTGTTGGTCTTCCGCAATTGGAAGAAACAAGAGGACCCGGAGAAAACCCACGAGGTTTGACAGGCGACCCACGTACAACCAGGGAATCGATCAAAGCAGTCATCGAAATATAGTCAGTTTTTTGTCTTGCTGGACCAGCTGATACATGAAATCTGCCATTCATTGTTCTCTCTGGACAAAGTAATAAATGGTACATTCCGGTTTTGAATTACAATCAATGACCAGACAACTATCCAAACCTTTTAAGAGAAACCCCACACTAGTACACCCATTATCCGATAGAACAGACTTAAATACGTACCAGGTATTCCATACATTTCCACTTCACAAAGAGTTAACAGATTTGACTTTTCAATAGAAATCTTGACAAATCTTCCACGGACGCCATCTT
Source organism: Patella caerulea (assembly GCA_036850965.1). Lineage (NCBI taxonomy): Eukaryota > Metazoa > Mollusca > Gastropoda > Patellidae > Patella > Patella caerulea. The sequence continues at coordinate 60,471,077 of JAZGQO010000006.1, read as the reverse complement.
TACACCTGATGATGTTTCTACCTGTATTGTAATCAACCACTGAAGCACAACAATTACCTTCTGAAGAGTTGTTTATCGTTGGATCAGAATCGTAGACTTCATAATTAACATCATGGAGGCGTTCAGCTGAAGCGAAAGATATGCTGTTTTGCACAATGATGTTATGTCGTTATGTAATAGAGACCTGTTATTGAAGTTCTTGTAGACTGAACAAAACAAACTCATATTGATGTTAAGACGGCTAAATTATATCAAAATTATACATATAACTATCTGATATATTTTAGCATATACTGATTATGTAAGTTCATTTGAGAGTGACTTATGCATTAACTTTGTGAGCTTTTCATGTTTTGAGGGGGGTGGATGGTCGCATAACTTCTATCATTGAGTCAAGCGTGGTAATATCATGTTTTACCCAATGTCGTGTTATATCCAGTATCGTGTTATATACAGTATCGTGTTATACCCAGTATCGTGTGATGCCGTTATAAACAAACAATCCTTTGTGTGCACTAGACCTAAAATAAAATATCTATACTTACGATACTCAGCCTCGTTGTAGACCACTATAAACCGAATTAAAAAAGTGTCCATCAATTCCACAAGAAACCAGGGTTGGTAATCATCTTTCTGTGTTTGAAAACAGGTACTTTGATTGGTATCTAAAGCTGCTGGGGGCGGTTGTAGCGTACCAACAGAGCTAGTAGATGGTATTTTTAAACTGTCTAGATTACTCTCTCCTGGAAATATTGGTAAAAGAGAGGAAATGAAGTGGAATGACTTATAATTCACACTGCTCTGCTCCTACTGTGATAATGAAGACGGACATATCCCGGTCGGAATTTTGATCTGACAGCGGCGCTACGACCTAATCTTATATCTTCCTTACATTAGGAGGCTTCAAACAATAATAAACTTTCAAGATACAAACTATGCCAGTAATCAACAAAAACAGTATACAAATCAACGAAAACAGTATAAAAATCCATAATCAACAAAAACAGTATAAAAATCAACAAAAACATTATAGAGAAGTGCTTAAATGAATAAATTTGATACTGTTTTAGATTATATTTTAATCTTATAACTGTTTAAAGAGTGGCTGGGTGTAATGCCTATTTTCAGCTATTTTATGTCTCTGTATTCATCCCGTAGAAGAAATACATTAAATTTTTTCATCAGCTCTATATGATTTTAAACGTAAAATTGGTGAACTGTTTCAAAGAAATAGACATATTTTATTCTTATAGAGCTCACGGCGAACTTGGAAACAATAACGCGGATTTGAAAATAATCCAAAAGTCCATCTATGTGGATTTCAGTTAGAGATCTCCGCTTTCCGCATAAAGCTAGCGGATTTCTTTTCCCACGTTTCTTTCTCTATTTTCAATAATGATACCAGGCAACAATCAACTCCCCCCCTCCTCCTACTGGTTTTAACTTGAATTTCTTACGATGAAGGGGGAAGATGACTCACCCTCTCGTCACCCGACAGCAAATTTTATTACCATGTTTTAAGTGTCACTTTCATACATACAAGAACTATTTTCTGTTCCTTCTAGGGATGGCCTAGTGCTCTAGAGTGCCGCGTTTCGACCTCTAGCTGGCCGGTCACCTCTGTGGTTTCGATCCGTGGTGTGAGCGTATGTGGCATGGATATAGGGCGAATTCTCAATTCCTCCCACTGCTAAAGACCATTTCGCGCAAGCGAATTATTGAAATAAGATTAAACCACATGTTAGTCCCGAAATGACCTAGTTTGTGTCGAGTGGACGTTAAACCCCATATATCTCTCTCTCTCTCTCTCATTTAAATCAACCTGTCTATTATTTGAATAAAATCTTACCAGTAATTACCACGAAAACCTTCATTCCTGGGTCCGTAGCTGCAGTAAGTTCCCCCGCATTCCTTGCAAAAAGATGACATTCTTTTCTTTGTTGATGAAAGGCAAACGCCACACAGTGAGTTTCCCGAGTACAAACAAAGGCACACCCAACTTTAGAATCAGTCGACACCATTTTTAGAGTGGAGTTTGGTAAGACGTCATCTAAAATATGTGTAAATCCCAACCAGTAATTGGGACAACTACAACTTAATTTGTTCACCAGGAACAGAAAGGTAAAAACTGCCAGAAGATCATGAAACTGTGCAAACCTGTTGTACATTTCTACAAACTTCAAACCGCTTCAAAGCCAAACCGATAACCTTAATGAAATATATAGCCCATGCGTCGTAGAAAATAACATCATTGCCGTCAAATCGATAAATTCAAAAGATGAATGTGTGATAAGATAGTTTTTATAATGGTAAATTATTGAACATGTTAGGACTGTGGGTTTGAACTTTCGGTACCAACATCGCTGTCAAATATAACAAAAGCATCACTAACGCTGCACTATACGTCCACATCCCTGCTTTGATTGATATAAAAAGTCTATTCAGGAATATCAGATAATGTACTCCATGGTAATATTCGTTAAGGTCTATTTGGTTCGGGTTTCAGATCCGGCGTGTAAGTGATAAGAAATAAGATTGCCTGTCCAAGCTTGTGCGTGTGCTCTGGACCCCCCCCCCCCCAACCCACACCAGAATCGACTAATGTTTTACTGTGGTTAATTGGAAATTCCCAGTTACCTCGTATCATCATTTGAGAAGCAAGTCTAAATTACCACCTCTTTACGGACCACACGCATCTTTATGTAGCAGATTTCATTTATCTATTTCTGGGTTCGTATTCAAAGGATATTTTAAGTCTAAGATAGACGCTTGACGAGGGTGGTAATATCCAATAACAGTATGGCAATGTTGGTATATTTAGAAAGTAGAAATATCCAATTTTACTAGAAAAATACTGGATTACCTGAAAAAAACAGTCATGGACCGTTTACAGGTCAAAAATGTAAGGGTTCCTCTAGTCGTCAGCCCGACTATTAGGAATATCTGCGCGCGGAACTTGAGGGCGCTTGATGTACATGTTGATAAACTTTATGAAGAGTTAGACGTACAACACGTTCTGGGATAAAAATCACGGAAAAATAGTCCGAGAATTGTGACCAGAAACAAACTATGTGTATGATACAGACCGCTATGAAATTGTTACGCGGAATATACCAAGAGAGACTAACTAACAGCAGTCTTTTAAAATTTATCAGTTCAATATACAGGCGAGTGCAGGTTACTACGAACACACACGTGCATGTCACATTGCGTGTTTATTCTTCAGCAATCGGTGGAGATTAATGAGAACTTAATAGAAGCGAACCAAACTACCGAAATGTTTTCGAGAATTTTTCACATTGAAACCGAAATTCCAAAAGCAGTTTACCAACTTTATTCTTATATTTCGGATTCTTACGAAGACGTAGCCATTTTATTCATTTAGCATGGAGCTTAGTGTCGCAATATTGACCTAGGATGTCATTCAAGTGACTAATATCCACAAAATAAAGCATCATAAGAGAACGACGCCGTGGTCTGTATCTGAACACATTATACCCTATTTTTAAAGATCTATATTGACTACCTATTAAACACTGGATCAATTGTAAGATATATACCTTACTTTTTAACTGTATTTATTAGCACAATAAGTTGATGGTAGAACTGTACGTTAATAATAATCAGCTTGTACCGTTTAACAAAGTGATCTATACCTTTCATAAACTGAACAATCATTTAGGTGCAAAGAACTGTATGACCTCTGTTAGTTTTGAGATATATATATATATATTTATCAAAACTAACAGAGGTAGAACTGTATGACCTCTGTTAAATTTATTTTATTTTGTGTGTGAAACACGTCAAGTTTGAAATTTGTTTTATTTGTGTTCGTTGACCCTATTATTATCCTCGTCGACTCATTTATACAGTCATTCCAGTAAATGTGTATTTGAATGTCTTATATAACACACAATGAAAAAAAAAACGACTTGCAATTTTCTGGCACGTCTTCAAAACAAGCATATTCTAGTCACAAAGGAAATTGATATGAATTGTTGATGAATGCGGACAATAAAATTAGAAATCAACTTCAATCCCCACCTTCTTTTAGTTCCACATGTATACCTATTCGATTTATACTTAATAATTTCTTTTCAATATAACCACCCAATGGAAGCCACGCATCTTTACTCAATGACAGGCCACAAAATCTAAAGCGCCACATATGTAGCATTATATTTAAGGGTGTGACCCGCCATCGATTACCCACGTGACTAACTTAAACATGCATTATGCAAGAGCACAACCTGCCTATTGTAGGTCTTTCTTTAGGCCAGAAATGTTATAAAAACTATTAATTAGACAATACTTAACTTATTCAGACTTTAAACAACTCTCGGTGTCGAAGCTAGTAGCATGAGATTTTTGTTGGACTGTAGTTCGATTCGCTGAAATATTTTCATTCGTGATTTACCAATAAAAATGCATAACCGAGACTAATGGTTATGTCTTACCGACTTTAATAGTGGATCAATTTGACTGAAATTTTCAGCACATTACCTTACATTAGCTAGATTTTTAACTATTGTAGTGACAACTTTCAACTCGTTATCTAATCTCCCATAATGTATATTTAACAACATTCCTTATATTATAGACACGGACTCTGTCTGTGTGTTGTTTTTTGTATGTTTGTGGTAAATTATGCCTTTGGGCACGATAACTTAAGTTCTAATTAAGTGAGAGTGATGAAACGTATGTATAGTTTCATTACATCAATATATACCTTGACTAAGTTCTACAATGATAATTTTCTGCTCTGGGTAAGCAGAGCGGTAAGCAATTTGATTGGTGGAGGTAGAATGTTCTAGCTTGGCTTGGGCGTTCATTGTGTCATTTCCTTTGTGGAGTTCAAAGATGAGCATTCATTGTTTAGGTTAAACAGAGATAAGCAATCTCATTTGTTGATGCGTTGGAGCACAATACTTTGGTAATAATTAAGTGAGTATAAAGGTAAGTTTACTCTTAAGTGAGTAAAGGTAAGCTTACTCTTTCAGACCCCTGTTTGTCGTGTATTTTGTAGACGGTGAACAGTCCATTTGCTGATTACAATATTTTGCCTATAACGTTTTTAAGACTTCGAATTTTGTCTAATGGTTTGCATTGTACGTACTTGGTTTTATACTTTTGACTACGTTTGATGATGAGAATTTTCTGCTTTAGCTAAGCAGGGCTAAACAATTTCATTGCTGGACGCTTTGGGACAAATAAATAGCCTCGATTCTATCTGATGGAGAGTGATGAATTTAGTGTATACATGTAGTTTGATTGCTTCTTAATTTTGCAAAGAATAAATGTGTGATTATTTCATAGGTGCCCCATGATACGTGCTAACCATTCAGCCACCCACACGTATGTGACATGAAGATAGGGGCCCATTCTCATTCTCGTGGATTTCCTCCGGGCACTCCGGTTTCCTGCCACTGCTAAAGACCCCTACGCGCAAGTGAATTATTGAAATAAAATTTAAAAACATATGTTAGTCCCAAAATGACCTAGTTTGTGTCGATTGGACGTTAAAGCCCATTGCTCCCTCTCTCTTGAATCGCATCCCTAAGAAGAGACCTGTATTTGGATATTTGGAGTTTATGTCAATTCACATACCCATATTGGAGCTTATTGGCATATAACCTAAATTCGTTATATTAATCGTAAACCACGAGCATCCAAGAAAATACACAGAAGGTGCGCTTGTACAATACTCCATCGACACAAATAGAAATTCTACATTGGATTTTGATATGATGTCATAAGATGAATGTGGTGAGTTCCCGGTATCAGTAATAATTAGTGTGTCCATTTCGACCGTAACTTAAATAATAATAATAATCTATTCATATAGCGCTGAATATCCAACAAACTAGTTGCTCAAGAGCTGAAAACAACCATACACATTGAAGGAATTAACAGAATAAATGTCCTGGTAAAATTAAAATAAACAAAATAGATATTGACACTAGGGTCCACAGACTGTAGTCCTAACAAGTGTCCCGGGACGTGATTTGCAGTTTGAGGTTTTAAGCATTGCTTCCTATTTCATTGAGGAATTTTGTTCCTTTGTTGTATCCAAGCGATCATGAACTGCAATCGTTTGGTTAATCCGGACAGCAACTTCAGCTATTTGTTTTATTGCATTTCAAACGGCTACAACGTATAAAATTCAACACGGACCGTTAACATAGGCATTATAAATGTGTGAAAATTAAGCTCTATATGAATATCGTGACATGCTAGCTATATCGACATATTTTACAACGGCGTGACATAAAAGTTGTATTATACTAAACTATAACACTTTTGTGTCCTCTGAATAAAACTGCCTTAAACATTAATGAAATCATTTTGTTTTTTGTAATTATAGATATCCGTTATTTGTGTTCTGACAATATCATAGATAATATATAAGTATGTATAATACAGAACGATAACGACAAGGCAGGGGCGGATCCAGGAATTTTTGCAGGATGGGGTTTGCCAGGTTTCCGTTACGGAAATCTGCTATCATCGTCTCTAAATTACATAGGCATACAAATTGAGTTTTTTAAACAGAGAAATCATTTTTTATACTTATATAGGATCACTTTGTGATGTAATTTCATTGATGCAAGGCATTATTTTTTTATGTAGCTGAGCGGGGGTGGGGGTGGGGGTGGATCCGCCCCTGCAATGGTTCATTGTTTTAATCACAATATACAAGAGGACAATGACGTCACAAGTACCTTTTTTCATATCCAATATGTTAATGGACCTCATAAAATTAAAAACAAAACATAATAAGAATCCATCAATATGATGTACTGTGTGATAATGTTACGGCCTATTGCTTATTACAAAATCATAAACCACCGAGACCTGACGTAATTCAACGGACACCGATGATTCATTGAGATTCTGAGACTGCCATGACGTAGTGCTGGCTAGACTTTGCAGTAGTGGAGTTGAGAGAATGAACGACATTTTTGTATATATCCGGATTGTATATATCCACGTATACAGGAAACTCTTATCACCGATATCTAACATTTGGTTGTTGTATTTAAGTAAATAAGGCAAAGTCCAAGAATAGAGAGCCCCAACAGTATCCAAGCTAACCTAGACGACCAATGCAAACAGACGAGTAGCAAGGCTGTGGTAAACTGTTAGCGGCTTTGCTTTTTATATGCGACCGACAGGGAACTGCTAGAATTGGCATCCTGGTATAACATCACTTCAAAAAGCTCAAAGTTACGAGATAATCTATACAGGTGATTAACGAAAAATTATTCGAGTCTTGAATCTTGTGGAATGGTCGGTGGTGGTCGGCCAAATTCAGTACGTTCAAAGGTTTGAGTGACTTTCCCCAACGAACTTTGTAGCCCACATGACGCATATAGAACAATTTTCAAAGTGGTTTTTCTGTTATACAACGTTTTATTTCTCTTTCCTAATTCGATGGTTTCATTTAAAGGTATTGGAAGTTACAATACACATCAACATGGATCCACGGGGTGGGGGGGGGGGGCAACCGCGCACTGAAAGAGCACAGCCTTCTCTCAAACTTGGATTAATTAGAATATGGATGTCTAAGAACTTCACAAATAGAGTGATTATAGAGCTGAATATGTGTTAAGCTCAAGGCGGTATCAATTAATTAAATATGTACACGATACAATGCATTATCGGTGCAATTGTTGATAGTTTCATCCCAATAATATTCGTAAACTGTGCTATTTCAATTTCAGAAATGCTTGAGCATCTTTATTTCACAAATCGACAGATGTATTTTGTCTATTGTATATACTTTGTATTATTATAACTTCAAATGTTATTTTCTATAATAAAGGTTACAAATATTTTCGTGATTGTTGTCGACGATTGTGATTGATGGTTTAGATCTTGCGAGGGACATTTCTCGGATCGGAAACACAAAAGAAGCCTGGACCGACACGGTCGGAAAACTGAAGATCTTGTAATATCATAGAAATGAAATGAAATGGGGTTTAACATCCTACTCTTCTGCACCTAACCTGGGCTAATGGAAGATCGACATACGCCATACAGTGTGCTATGAGAGAAATTTTAAACGGGCAGCGGCACTACGGGTTACTCGTATATCAAATTCCAATTGCCATGCGATCTTTTACGTGCACGCCAATGTGTACACGGGGCCCGGTTTTTCGTCCAATCCCATAGTTTGGGATAGTTGCATGGCGGTAAGGTAGGGTTTGTATCGGCTTTCACACAAAATTAAACAATTTTATCCTCTAAAAATATCTGGGACCATCCCTCAAGCTACAACTAAATCAGAACTAATTACGTCATTTTAAATAAAAGGCATAACTTTTATTACATGTTATTAAAATATCTAGCATGGTAAAACATCATTATAGGATGTTATTAGCATTTGACACAATCTTTTAAACTAAAGAGGATATAAAAAACGAATTTATATGATATGAATATAATAACTTTAATGGCAGTTTTTATCTGCGGAATGATGCGGTCATATTTTGACCATTTGTAGTAATAACTAATAACATACAAGATGCACTAATTCTATTGTTAAATCTATTTTTGGGGGGTTAATATCGAAAACTGTTATGGTTTGGATTGTTCGTACTTGGTTTTTACTTTATTCTAATGTACATTAATTACAGCTATCAACAAGGCAATACAGAAGTCAGCAAAAATGTTTACACAAAATCCATAACCCAAACATCGCACGCTTCGTCTAACTTTTCTTCCTCTACTTTTGTTCTACGTCTTAGTTTTGGCAATTCATATACATCAACTTTTGTTTTCTTGATTTCTACACCAACAGTTTCTGGATTATCAGATTCAGATTCTCTGTTTTTTGATGCCAGTGTCTTATTTTGTTTTGACTGTCTTGTTTTCTTTTCTTTAGTTTCGATTGGTTTGGGTTTTTTTATCCTCATTGCTAGATAAAAGAGTAAATTTGACAATTTTGTAATTTCAGTGACATTTTCTGCAAGCGGTATGTATTGAAAGTCCATTATATCAAACGTATATTCCTCTGGGTCACCGAACTTGGCGGACGTTCCATTTGGGAAAAACACTTCTAACGCACTTTCAATAATTTCTTGTTTCTTAGCTAGTTTTGGTATATAGAAATTTCTGTTCCCACCTCCATTTTTGGTGCGCAGCGTTTGGATTTAGTGGTGGAAATTCGGTACTACTACTACTGTCTTCTGTAGCTGATTTTAATTTAATTCGCAATGTTTCGAATAAACAATGTTTTTTGGTTGGCTTTTCTTTGCCCTTTGAAAAGTATTTTCTGGGCGCTATGCGATCACCATAGGATGGTATAAATATACCCAATTCCTCATCTGTCATTACAATCTTCGGAAGTCTGAAAAAAAGCTAACAATATATTAACAAGCTTGAGAGAGAGAGAGAGAGAGGGGGGGGGGGCGCTCGTAGAGAAGAAGAGAAAATTGAAAAACAAAGGGATAAATCAAATCGATATAAATTACATGCGATAATGTCAACGCTTAGGGTAAGCAGGGGTAAGCACTTTGATTGGTTGATGCTTTGGGACACGATAAATTTAGTTCTAATTTATAACTAAATTATGTTCTCATATTATTTGTCTCAGTTGGATCCCCCGAACTCAGTTTGTCTCCGCTGTATCCCCAAACAAGCACATCAGAGGTTTGTACTTGTGAACAGAAATTTGCCTCATTGAAATCATGTGAACGGGGCCTTAGATTCATTGAAACCATAACCATATGAACGTGGCCTTAGATTCATCGAAACCATGTGAACGAGGTTTTAAATTCATTGAAACAATGTGAACGAGGCCTTACATTCATCGAAACCATGTGAAGGAGGCTTTAAATTCATTGAATCCATGAGAAGGAGGCTTTAGATTCACCGAAACCATATGAACGTGGCCTTAGATTCATTGAAATCATGTGAACGAGGCCTTAGATTCATTCAAACCATGTGAACGTGGCCTTAGAGTCATTGAAATCATGTGATTGTGGTACAATTATTTGATCTGAATATGGCCAATGTCCAATGCAATGAGTTCACTCCTATATTGTTTGTGTAACTCTTGAGATGGGGGGACAACAAATCAGCTTTTAAAATCTGTTTTATAAAACATTATTGTTTGTTGATTCCGTTTTTCCCAATTTATCAAGATTCAATCAATGCCAACGGAAATATCTTTTTTTTATTAAGGTTCTAAATCAGTGCTTGTATTCTAAAGGATTTTTTTTCGCTTGTCTCAATTTGTAAGGATAAAATGTAAGCTACATCATATTGTTATTATTTCAAATCGCAAAGCAAATTCTTCTAAAACTGACGTTCTAAAAGATTTTGTTTTTATCTCCTACGTTTAACACAGTTGGACATTTTTTCAAAACGGAAACTGTCTTGTTCAGTCTGCGACACAATGAGTCCCATTCATCGAATACTAATTCACTCAAATAATATTTCAAATAATCTATAGAATGTTAGAAATATGTATTATTATTACTAATTCACTCAAATAATCTATAGAATGTTAGAAATACAATGTATATATTATTTTCTACTTAATGAAATGAAATGACATTGGGTTAAAGTTCCAATTTCATACTTTCTAAGAAAGTCAAAACATAATTATTTCTATGTCTTTTGCTCAAAAGGTTGTCAACTCGCTATTATACAATCATGGGCAAATTTTTTGGGGTATTAGAAAGGGTAACACAGGTTGATTGTGGAAATAGTTACCCAATTATCTCCCTTGTTTTCCCATTCCTCTCCATGGACAGCCATCTTCAAAGGTTCGAATTTGAAGTTGAAAATGATATTTTTGCCAATTTCTCAACTGGCAATAGTGAATTATAGGATAAATAGGATTATTTTTTAACAAGGTAGGACTGTTTATAGACACAATCTATTTAAAGGCTTTATTTAAATACATTTTAAAAATATAACTTAAAAAAATGCTATTATAACTTTAACATGCTACTGTTTTGCTCCGAACCGGGTTAATGGACAGAACAGAACAGTGGGAATTGTTATTTCTTTTCCTCTTTACGTGTGGCTTTCATGTTGAAATCAAAGCAATTACGTTGCTTTTCCTTCACAATGTGATGTAAATCCGTTTCGTACTCAGCAATTAGGATGCAAAGCAACCCATTCTTTTTAAACTAAAGCAAAACCAAAACATATTTCGACTGACTTTTGAAACAAAAGATATTAAAGTGAGAATAAAACAATAGTTATGTACACTTACATCGGCTACATGAGATTATCTCATTTTCATGTGGTTGTATGTAACTTGAATGTCGGGAATTCTAAGTTTTCTGTTGTCCAGTTGCGGGGGGGGGGGGGGGGTCTTACACACTTATACCACCCACGTCAGACCGGGATAGCGTTAAGCTGCGCTGGTACAACGGCGGGAAATATTCTTAGAGTACGCCAAAAGTGTGGTAAAATCCAGGTTGAAGCCGGCGTTCCATACTCCATTATAGCTCGGTCCGAGCTGAGGTGCCCCAAAAATGAACTCCATTTCATGTATTCATTACTTTGATGTAATTATATTGCATAAGTGAACAAATATTTCATTTGTCGATGGGGCTTTACAATCATTAGTTAATAATTTTGCTATTGAGTTACTAGGTTTTTCTGTGGTATACTGGGCAAATGATCGGGGTTGATAGGTTTTGTCATGGATGTAACTGCTCACAGAATCAAAAGATTGGAATATCTGGTACAACAACAGGAAGTACATACCCTAGTAACTACAATTTTGATAAAAAAAAAAAGTGGTTGCTAGGTGTTGCCTTTGGACGGGAGTATATGGTGGTTAATCATTATCGGCCGTTAAACCGCCGATTGGATTTCAAATCTGTGGAAATATGAACCGAACAGATGACACCGAGAGTTAATTATGATCCTGTGATTTTAACAAAAATCTAATTATTGGTGTCTATACAATTTCGGGGGGGGGGGGCGGATGGTTAGCACGTTGAGTCAACTGGCATTATTTCGATTCCCCGGTTGTACGTTACATTCTCGTGAGTTTCTCCGGTTTCTTCCCACTGCTAAGAACCTTACCCGCAGGCGAATTATTTAAATAAAATTTAACCATATGTTAGTCGCGAGGTGACCTAATTTGTGTTGAGTGGATGTTGCCCCCACCCACCCCTTTCTCTCTCTCTCTCTCTCCCTCTCTCTCTCTCTTATACCTGCTGAACTTTATATAGTTTTATCGACAGATTGTAGTTGAATGCTGTCCATTATACGTCAGGAATACAATATCCCATTCTGTTTCTACACTTCGTGAAACATAAACATTGGGAAAACAGCAAACAATTGTCGGGCACTGTCAGGAGCTTTCAGCATTGAAATAAGGAAAAACAAAGCATTGTACTCTTCACCAGCTTTAAAACAAAATCACTACAAAACTTTGTTTGAAAACAATGTTTATATTCTACAATGTGTATTTAATGATTCTCCGTAAGGACACAATACCAGCATTTGTTGTCATTTCCAAACAGAAAACCTGTCGATATGACTGTTACTGAACTAATGTACTATTCCGTATGTTTCTATTGTAGGTTGAAAAAGGGTTCACTAGTCCGCCGTTATAAGAAATACTATAATTATGGGTATCAATAAACCTAACCCTAACCATAACAAGCCAACAGTGAGGCTGATCTTAGTCAAGGTATTACTGTAATGAAACTATACACCAAGTTTCATCACTATCCCTTACTTAGAACTAAAGTTATCGTGTCCCAAAGCATCAACCAAGCAAATTGCTTATCTCTGCTTACCCTAAGGGGAAAATGCTCATCTTCGAACTCCATCAAGGCATTGAGCTAATAAGTATATACACCAAGATCGAACTTAGTCAAGGTATTACTATAATGAATCTATACACCAAGTTTCATCACTCTCACTTAATTAGAACTAAAGTTATCGTGTCCCAAAGCATCAACCAATCAAATTGCTTATCTCTGCTTACCCTAAGCAGAAAATGCTAATCTTCGAACTCCAGGCATTGCCCTTATAAACACATACACCAAGTTTGAACATTCTAGCTCAATTAGGAAGAGAGTTATTGTGTCCCAAAAAGTGTGACGGACAGATAGACAGACAGATGGACAGATAGACAGACGGACGGACGGGCGAACCCATTTTAATAGATATCGGTAGACTAATGAATCCGTTGACTAGTGAACATTTCCCCTAGGCTGTTTACTTAAACCCAGGGAATAGTGTTGTTGGTAATGGTCGTTCTCAAAACAGTTCTTTTTGTTATCAGAAGTATGTAAAAACCTCCATACCAATTACATTAGCAATAAAATAAAACCAAGTACGAACAATCTAAACCATTAGTCAAAATTCCAGTCAGAAAAACACGTTAAAGGCAAAATAGTGTAATCAGCAAATGGACTGTTCATCGTGTACAAAATACACGACAAACAGTGGTAACAGGTGTCCGGAAGAGTAAGCTAACCCTGCCTGGCGCCACACCCGCCATAGCTGCATGCACCCAAACTATTAGACGAAATCTCAATGAAATAGCTTGATTGGCCAATGGACTAATGGTATGCAAAATGCACACGATGAACAGTGTTCACGATGTAGTAGATAGACATAATAAGGGAGATAATATACGAGGTAATATTATATATTATCTTGAATAATAGCCGAGAGAAACATGTTATATTTACTAATCAAGTCAATATGACGGCCATAAAACACTGTATGATTATATGAAACCGAATACCACAGGTGTAAGGGGGTTGGTACCATTCCCATTTCCAACATTCTGAGAATTCGGACAATCTGAATTCTCCCAACAGACTGTTAAAATGACAAAATAAGTAATATAGTAGTTTTTTTCTTCTAGTGTTGCAATAAACCCAATCTGCGTAACATATATATCGTTTCGGTTTTTTTTTTAACTTTCATTAACATCTGACCGGTTTTAGTGGAAGGTCGCGTCAGATGTCATACGAGCGTCTTTTGATCCTATGGCGCCAGACATTTGATTAACAAATCAAGGTTGATGTTTCTTGTTGGTTAGCCACAGTTCCGTTCACCTCACGCCAAACACTCATCGTTTCATCAGCTAAGTCCTCGCTCCACCCAGAAAGCAAGTTATATAACAACTCGGGGGGTTGGGATGGCCTAGTGGTCTAGAGTGCCGCGCTTCGACCTCTAGCTGGCCGGTCACCTCTGGCTTGCGGCTGTGGTTTCGAGCCCTGGTGTGAGCGTATGTGGCATGGAGATAGGGGCGCCTTCTCAACCTCGTGGGTTTCCTCCGGGCACTCCGGTTTCCTCCCACTGCTAAAGACCCCTACGCGCAAACAAATTATAGAAATAAAGTTAAACCATATGTTAGTCCCGAAATTACCTAGTTTGTGTTCAGTGGACGTTAAACCCCATTTCTCTCTCTATATATATATAACAACTCTCTGGTGCCTTTGTCGTAAAAACAAATGTAACTATATTTTAAACTAAAAAAAATCCGAAATGAAATAAGACCTGTGTTTTAATCAGACTGCAATATACCGTTTCTGTCAGACATCGAAACCGGTGTCATCGACTCTTTTACCCCTTTACCGCATCCAACGTGCGACACCTACTCTCTCGTGCTTGTGAACGTATTTAAATAACCACCATACTTGCTATATTTTTGGTTTTGAACTGAGAATGAATAGTTTAATAATTTGTAAAGATAACAATATTGTTCGGGCCACCATATTGCTACATTTCAAAATGTTATAAACATTAATTAACTTATTCAGACCATAATCAACTCTCGATGTCGAGGCTAGCATGATATTTTTGTTGGATTGTAGTTTGATTCGTTGAAATATTTTCCTTCGAGAGTTACCAATAAAAAGGGATAACCGAGACTACTGGTTTTGTTTTACCGACTTTAGTAATGATGACCGATGCGAAGCGGAACTTTCATCGGCAAGTTCTCGGTTTATAGTGATCAATTTGAGTGAAATTTTGAACCAATTGCCTTTACATTAGCTAGTCCTTAACTATTGTAGTGAGAACTGCCAACTCGTTATCCAATCTCCTATAATGTATGTTTAATACATTTTTGATCAAATTTCCATATTTAGTATCAGATACGTTTTTTGATTTAATATTACAGAATGTGCGATTACAATTTTTTCTGCTCCCTTTATCAGTCAGTTCTTTAATGTTTTATACCCGTCACCTCGACTTCACACATATTCAGATATTCTGTTGGTTTGGCTATCCTGATAAACCTGCCCACTGTTTTCTCATCACATTCAAATGTTCTCATGGTACATCCAAACACTCCTGGTAAAAATTTACACAGTGTTGATGATGGATTACCGACAGATGGATCTGAATCATACACCATTACACTCACATCAGAGAACCTTTCACCAACAACTGAAAGAGATACCAGACCAACTAAGATTAAAAATGGTTTACTTTTATTCTTACTTAGTATTCAAATACAGATGTGTTGGCATCCTATGATGTTAACGCACCATTATGTAAAATTATTGATATTAGATGAATAATGCGAATCGCGTGAAGGTGATATTAAAATAAACGTGCGGGACAGTGTGTCCAAAGTTTTAAGTTGCTAAATGGTCCCTGAAATGAAAAAGGGTTTAATGTCCTACTGTCCTACTCAGATCTGGGCATACGCCATACAGTGTGCTATGACGTGAACTTTGCCCTGTCAAGGATCTTTTACGTACACGCCAATGTGTTCCCGCTAAATCCCCCCCCCCGCCGTTTATATCACAACACTGATGGTTGTTGGACCACTGGAAGTACCGATGGTAAGGAGTTGAAGCACCGACAGAGGGCACATATCCACGTGTATATCACATCACTGATAGCAAGGCGTAAAACTATCGACAGAGTGCACGTGTATACACCATCGCCGATGGTAAGGAGTTAGGCTACCGCGTGAGTGCACCCTTCCACGTTTTACCCCATATCACACCAAGATGTTAAATTAAAGTCAAATGAAATATTCTAGAGCTAGACCACTCCACCGCAACAACGATAAATATGAAGAAGATCCAGTCCGTTTTAGGTGAGATGTGAACGTTACCCTTTAAAAAGAGGAATTAGTGACTTACGTAATTTATCATCATATCTGTTAGATATAGTTATACTTGTGATGTCATACATCCCACTCAGATCTACTTGCCACCATGGATTATGGTCACCACCACGTGTGTGTTGGCAACTATGAATCACCCTATGCTCGCCACTCCTAATTCCGTCCACGGCCTTTAATGACTGGTAACTTGTCGAAATTGTTGAGCTCTGTTTGGTTGGTTTACCTAAAGCAATGTTGACACCGCCTGGAAAACCATTCATTAAATATAAATATTTGAGTTGGGTTCATTTCACAGGGCTAAGATTAAAATCTCATGCATTTTTCTGTGTTATTGGTAGGCTTGCAGTACATAGAGCGAATGATTTCCACGATCACGTATTTGATTTACAGTCAGATGGAGGCTGGAGAATCATGACCCGCAATTGCTGACATGATGTCAGTGGCATTTAAACGTGTATTCATCTTATAATGCACATGTAAAAGTCTTAAACACGTGCTCGTTTAAAATATCTATATAGTAATCCTGGTACTTTCCTACATGCATATCTTTCATGGCTTTAAAATATACATGTAAAACTCTTAAACAGGTGCTCGCTTAATTTATCTATATGTCTGTCTTACCTGGTAATTTCTCACATTCATATTTTTGATCACACGTGTCACTCGTCTCATTCACTAAAACAAAGTTCAAGTAAGGACAATATAGAAACATTGTTAGTTGGGTAATAAATTCGAGATCGGAGCAAGTACTGATATATGGAAATAAACGTTAAGTCGGTGTTGGAGAGAAGTAATCAAAGAAACAAATACAGGGAGAGGTTATTAAAGACAAAAACTGGGTGATAATGTCAATGAAATGATGCAGTATATGAGCCAGTTACTAATACTATATAGTATTTAAACAAAATAGTAAAATGTGGAAACTCAGTAAGAGTCCAGCTGATTCTCAATAAACAAGTAGACCCCCACCATGAATAAATCAACAAATCAAACTGTACCGAAGAGTTGCTGCATTTCTGGACATGGTTTGTCATTCTTAAATTTCGTAAGAAACAAACACAATTTGTGAACATAAAGGGGGATTAGATAAGGATTTGGCAGTTCTCTCTATCATAGTTTTAAACAAAGATAATCTAAATAGAATATGCTGAAAATTTCAGCCCAATTCCTCCCCTATAAACGGAGATATATATTAGCTTTTGAATTTTAGGCTAGCCTTGGTCACCATTACTAATGTTGGTACGATGAAAAAAAAATAATGACTTGATTATCCATTTTTACATTTGATTATCTTTGAATAGAAATGTATTCCAATCCGCTTAATATCTCATGCTAGGGATGGCATCGATGGTTGATTATGGTCTGGATATTTTAAACACCAATTATTCAAGAGCTAAATCTGCCTATTGCAGGTCTTTCTTTAGGCCTGAAATGCGGTCTAAAGTTAAGTTAATATGACAGCAATTAACTTATTCAGGCGATATTTTCTGGATTAGCATGCGATTTGCTGCTCAACTTTCATTCATGATTTAATCCTGAAATGGATAATCGAGGCTATGTCTTTTATCGTACCGACTTTAGCAATGATGATCGTGGCTCGCTACTTTCTCGGATCAGAGTTGATCAATTTGACTGACACTTAAAGCAAATTTCCTTTACGTCATCTCGTTTTTGACTATTATAGTGATAACTGCTAGCTCCTTATCTAATCTCCCGTAATGTATCCTAAATTAATGTGGGGCGTCGGATGGCTATGGTTAGCACTTGCGTGCTGTATCATAAAGCCTGTCATTGAGTCAACTGGCGTGGTTTCAAAACCCAGGTTGTACCTGACAAGGAGTGTGGTCGCCTGTCCAACCTTATGGGTTTGCTCCGGGTCCTCCGGTTTCCTCTTACTGCTAAAGACCCCTACGCGCGAGCGAATTGTTGAAATAAAATCAAACCATATGTTAGTTCCGAAATGACCTTGTTTGTGTCGAGTGGACGTTAAACCCCATTGCTCCCTCTTTCTAAATTTAATGTCTAATTAATAATTGAAATGACATTTCAGGCTGATTTTGGTCTTGCATGATTCTTCTATTAACAATTCAGCATCACGTGAAATTGAATAGGTTGCTAGGCTACCACAATAAATTACTTGAAAAGTGATGCACTATATTACGAGTTCACAAATACGAACATCGCATGATAAACCTGAAAGCCTCTCGCGCAATGAGAGGGAAACAGAGGGGGGTCTTTAGCAGTGTAAGGAAACCGAAGGACTCAGGAAAACCCATGAAGTTGGGCAGGCGATCCAAATCCTTGTCACGTACAACCAGTGAATCAATCAAAGCAGTCATCGAAATAATGCCAGTCCTTGGTCTTACTGGGCCAGGTAATAAATGAAATCTGCCATTGTTCTCTCTAGACAAGGTAATAAATGGTACTTTCTAGTTTTGAATTACAATCACTGACCAGACAACCATCCAGATATTCTCCTGGAAACCCCACGCTATCAAACTCACAATCCCTGTAGGAACACGGCTTAAATACTTACCAGGGATTCCATATATTTCCACTTCACAAAGAGTTAATAAATTTGACTTTTCAATAGAAATCTTGACAAATCTTCCATGGACGCCATCGTTACACCTGATGATGTTTTTACCTG
The DNA here is from genome assembly GCA_036850965.1 of Patella caerulea. Lineage (NCBI taxonomy): Eukaryota > Metazoa > Mollusca > Gastropoda > Patellidae > Patella > Patella caerulea. The sequence goes on along the minus strand of JAZGQO010000006.1, from coordinate 60,452,346 downwards.
TATTGTACTCAACCACTGAAGCACAACAATTAGCTTCTGAAGAGTTATTTATTGTTGGATCAGAATCGTAGACTTCATAATTAACATCGTGGAGGCGTTCAGCTGAAACGAAAGATATGTTGTTTTATACAATATTGTTATGTCGTTATGTTGATGTTAAAGCGAGAATTTCATATTTTCAAAGAAAGTCAAAACATAATTATTTCTATGTCTTCTGCTCAAAAGGTCAACTCACATAGGCATTATACAATCATAGGCATTATTTTCTACACTTACAAATCCTTCACGTCGGAAATAATAATACAATTACCTCCCTTGTTTTCCTATCCCCCTCCATGCAATGGCGATCTATAAACGTTTGAATTTTAAGTTGGTGCGTTTTTCTATGGCGCTCAGTATTAATATGTATATCTGCTATATTATTTTCAGCATACAATGTTTATGATGTTCTTTTATTTTGGAGTGGCTCGACTACAAGGATTTCTACTTTCTAGAAATGAGGACGTATGTTTTAACTTTGTCATACGTTTATTTTAACGGGGGTTGGATAGCCGAATGGTTAGCGCGTGGGTGTTGCATCATAACTTCATTCATATCATGATATACCTGGTATCGTGTTATACTGTTATAAACTATTAATCCGTTGAGTGCACAACACCTAACATACAATACTCATACTTACGATACTCAGCCTCGTTGTACACCACTATAAAACGAATCAGAAAAGTGTCCATCAAATCCACAAGAAACCAGGGTTGGTAATCATCTTTCTGTGTTTGAAAACAGGTACTTGGGTTGTTATCTAGAGCTGCTGGGGGCGGTTGTAACGTACCAACAGAGCTAGTAGATGGTATTTTTAAACTGGCTAGCTTACTACCTCCTGTAAATATGGGTAAACGAAACGAAATGAAATAGAATGAGTTGTGAATCCTAGTGTTCTGCTCAGACTTGGGTAATTTGGACGGGCATATACCCAGTCAGTGTTCTACTGTCGGAATTTCAGTTATCAACAACAGCATTTGTTATAAGGAATAAATTTGAAACTGTGTTACTCTTGTAAATGTTTAAACGGTTGCTGGGTCTAATGTTTCTATATAGCTAACTAATTTCTCTGTGTTCATCCTCTAGAAGAAATACATTAAATTACTGTCAGCTCTATATGATTTTAAACGTAAAATTGGTGTACATTTTTAAATCACTAGAAATATTATAATGGTAAGCACGTGCGTGCAGTATCATAAAAGCCTGCCACTGAGTCAACTAGCGTGGTTTCGGATCCCCGGTTGTACGTGACAAAAAGTAGGGTCGCCTGCCCAACCTGGTGGGTTTTCTCTGGGTTCTCCGGTATCCTCCCGTTGCCAAGGACCCCTACGCGCAAGCGAATTATTGAAATAAATTAACCCATTTTAGTCCCGAAATGACCTAGTTTGTGTTAAGTGGACCATAAATGTTACACTTTCCTATATTACAAGAACTAGTTTCTTTTCCTCCTTCATTTAAATAACGTAATTAAATCAGCCTTTTTATTCTATGAATAAAATCTTACCAGTAATCACCAAGAAAACCGCCATTCCTGAGTCCGGATTTCTAGTAAGTTCGTTCACATTCCTTGTATAAAGATGACATTCTTTCCTTTGTTGATGAAAGGCAAACGCCACACAATGAGTTTCCCGACTACAGACAAAGATACACCCAACTTTAGAATCTGTCGACACCATTTTTAGAGCCGAGTTGGGTAATACGTCATCTAAAACATGTGTAAATCCCATCCAATAATCGGGGCATCTACAATTTAATTTGTTCACCAGGAACAGAAAGGTAAAAACTGCCAGAAGATCATGAAACGAAGCAAACATTTTGTACATTTTTTCTGTAAACTTTAAACCGTTTAAAAGCCGAACCAATTACCTTAATGAAATGTTTCTCCCGTCTCTCGTAGAAACTAGCAATAATAGCAACATTCCCGTCAAATCGATAAGGTCGTGAATATTTGATACTCCTGATATTGTTAGTTAAATGTGAACTGTTAAACCGTTTCAAAGCCGAACCAATTACGTTAATGAAATGTTTCGCCCGTCTGTCGTAGAAACTGGCAATAATAGCAACATTCCCGTCAAATCGATAAGGTCGTGAATATTTGAGACTCCTGATATTGTTAGTTAAATGTAAACTGTTAAACATATTTTGGACTGTTGGTTCTCGAACGTATCAACATCACTGTCAGATATATCAAGAGCAGCGCTAACGCTGCAATATACGTCCACATTCCGGCTTTGATTGTAATGGTACTTTTTAATCACCAAAAAAACAATAGCAGTCATCCTTAGGGTGTAAGGATGTAGGCACAGTTTCAAAAGGATCAGTTAATAGGCGACACACAGAGATTCTAGGTATCTCTGTCCCAAGAGGTCGGGTATGTACCAAAACTTATAGAGGTCAACCTTAGGGTATTACGAATAAGTGTAAAAAAGTTTGCAAGACGATCCATTAAGGGATGTTCCTTAGGATAGAAGTTGCTAAAGACGTGAAAATAACCATGACACGACAGACCTACACATTGAATGAATTATATGAATAAATTGTCCTACTGGTAAAACTACTATAAATTATATATTGACACTAAGTGTCTAAGGGTGTGATTTTCAGTTTTGGGCTTTAGGAGTGCTTCCTATTTTATTGATGAATTTCCTATTTTTATATTATTGCATCCTATGTGATCATGAACTTTAATCCAGACATTAACGTTATACCGATCTAAGTCCCTTTTTCCACGAATCCCAGTTAATGGCGTCATCTCTGATAGCTCGTTGTATAAGCTTTTTGTGGAACAATCAATTTCAGTTAAAAAAGATCGGAGTCACATCAAACCAAGGCCCTTCCGAAATGGCATATCGCACAAATATAAGTCCACAGTACCCTTTATTTAACCTTAATTTGCCTGAAAAGTTAGGGCCAGCTGTACTGGTAATTATGGTCGTAATTAAACCCACTCCTTGTTCCGTTCGCGTCAAACATTCTTGTTCAAAAGTCTGTTTTGCGTTGTATGCGAAATGACAAAAAATGTGACTTAGAATGTTCTTCCTCTGAGCTCTTATATGTGTGGAAACTAAGATATATATAAATATCATCGCATGCTGTATCGATATCTTTTACAATGACATGACATAAGGTTGTATTATACTAAACTATAACATCTTCGTGTCCTCTGAATAAAACTGTCTACACATATTGATTTCCTTGAAACGTTAATGGAACCATTTTTTGTAATTATAGATATCCTTTATTTGTGTTCTGACAATTTCATAGATAATATATTAGTAAGTATAATACGGAACAATAGCGGCATGGATACATTATTTTAATCACAATGTATATTAAGGAACAATGGCATCACCAATACTTTATTGTCAAATCCCATATACTAGACAACATGAAGTGGAATTGGTAAAATTAGAACATAACAGTCGATAATGTTAACCCACCAATATGGTGTATTTTGTAACAATATCACGGCCTAATTTTAATTAGAAAATCATAAACGACTAAGACGTGACGTAATTCAACGAAAATATAATTCACTGAGATTCTGAGAAAACTATGACGTCGTGCTGACTTCACTTTGAAATAATGCGGTTAAGAGGATGGACGACGTTTTAGTATATATCCAGTTTCGATATAAACACGTATACAGGAAACTCTTCTTGTTCCCAATATCTAGGGATTTGGCTGCCAGTCAGTATAACCTAGTCTATTGTAACAGTGCATATAGACAAAATATGCACGTATATTTTATTTTAGATATTTTATTTTTATGCAATTTAAAGAATGTATATTTTATAGATTATATAGTCTATTTTAAATGTTTATATGTTTATTATAAAGACGGCGAGATAAGAATGCAGTAAAATGCATAAAGAAGAAGAAGAAGAAGAATTGTTTTATTAATGTGTCACACATTGTACAATAGCAATAAAAACAGTTTGAGACAAAAAATTATAAGTGTACAATGCACGTATAATAACATCCGTGGCTACCCCCTCCTATATCTGTTAATGTTGCAAGCTAGACAATTATAGATTCGTCTATGTCTATTAGTGCTAGAATTGTTGGTCTGATCAACCAATGTTTCAAAATATATATCAGCTTGTTACATATCTTTTATTTCTCTCATTTTATGTGTTTTATCAAAATTATAGATAATATATATATTTTTTTTTTAAATTTCAATTGCCTTTTTTTTTTCGCACCCCGTCTGCGCCACTGATGTTAATACGACGCATTAATTGCTGGTTGATTTTCCTACAAACCAATCCCTTTTGTATATCATGTCTCGTAGAGCTAGACGCGTTATATTAACACAATAGCCGTCACAATTCTTATTTTCACATTTTTTGTTATACTTTTTAAATTTTGTAAGGCAAAAATAATATTAGAAGTAACGTCCGGATATTCTTGTGTACAGTTAACTGTTTTGAATTTACCATTATGTGAGAATTATTGGGATATTATACATCCTGATAACATTAATAACTTTTTCCTTAATTTTTCTATGTTCCCTACTCTTACTATGGACATGCCAAATTTTAAAGTCACCAATAAAATTACAGGTGATATAATCAGACCAAAGTGTAAAATTCGACTTTCCTTGTACCAGGCTTATAAACTTAAACAAATTTTATCTCATTCATTTACGACCTATCTGTTGCTTGAGCATGGGTATACATCGGTTATATTGCCACAAAATTATGCCTAAATACGAAGTTCCCATTCATTTTCTGATGTTGTTATTAGCTCAAACCGTTTCCTATTTTGTATTCCGATAAATGTCTTTTTATAGTTTTCATATATTATTATATATATTTGTATTTGGTATATTATGTACCTATATTTTTTCTTGTGTATATTATTTATGTATATGTTGTTTGGTTTTAATTAAGGTTAATGTGATTTTACGCACTTAGCTATAGTTTGATGATTGGAATTTTGAGGACAAAATTTTTCACGGACGAGGGGTATTGTAACAGTGCATATAGACAAAATATGCACGTATATTTTATTTTAGATATTTTATTTTTATGCAATTTAAAGAATGTATATTTTATAGATTATATAGTCTATTTTAAATGTTTATATGTTTATTAAAGACGGCGAGATAAGAATGCAGTAAAATGCATAAATCAACCTTGACGCTGATTTGGTGTCAATAGATCTTAAGCATATATAATTATATTCTGATATAGAAGAACTTGAATAGAGGGTCCTTTATTGGTTGTTTATTTTAAAGTAATTAAGTAAGATTAATGGTGACAGCTTAAACTTTTAAAACAATAGCTAGGATTAAACTGACGCTATTACTCGGGTAGTCGTTACCTGACATATTAAGTCAAGCGAGTCTAGATCCGGCCAATCAGATTTCGTATCGAGTAATGGGCGTCTTCCGTAAATGGTCTCCACCAATCAAAAATGAGATTAATCCAACACGTGGCATCTCTAATATTTGCCGGGATTTTTGGAAGATATAAATATATCTAGCTAAACTTTCACCATTATCTTCACTTAATAAATTACTTTGAAACGACAATATTGGATCTCTCTTTTATTCAGGATAGAGACAGTGTTTTAGAGTAAAGTCGACTGTTGTCAAGAAGAAACTATTTACTACAATTGGGGAGATGTTTTAAGATCCTGACTGATGTCGAAATTATCCAGTTAACTGTGCGCATGACAGAACATGGCGACTTCCGGAAGCACAGGAAATAGATGTCGCCCAAATGAAAGAATCGAAAAAAAAATGCCAAATGGCGAAGAAGACCACGTCGACCAAAGACAAATTTCAATATGGAACACCAGTTCTGGAACTAAAACATGTGTAGTGAAAAAAAAAAGTGTTATTTCTGAGTGCAGTAATTGTGTGCATAGAAATGTGTGTTTTAAATTGTGATACCTTCAATTGATTGGAATCAACTGTAAATATTTTTGTGTTTTTATGGTGATGGAGTTTCAGATAATGTTTTTTTTAAAAAAAATAATTTCTTCGAAGGCGGGGAGACTTTTATCAGATTCAGAAACTGGCCGTAAGATTTTATCAGATGGATTTATATTTTACAGTGCGAACGTGTTGCAAAAAAAAATATATGCAATAATCTACAGAAAAATGTTATAATCTGGTCTGAAAACGGTAACACGTTGCAGCATTTTCTGAACATTTCTCTCGACATTATGAATTTCATGAACCCAAAACAAATGCAGGAAAGGCTATAACATGCTCAGCTCAGAGTACGTTTATCGGGAAATTAGCTTCAACCAATGCACGTATAATAACATCCGTGGCTACCCCCTCCTATATCTGTTAATGTTGCAAGCTAGACAATTATAGATTCGTCTATGTCTATTAGTGCTAGAATTGTTGGTCTGATCAACCAATGTTTCAAAATATATATCAGCTTGTTACATATCTTTTATTTCTCTCATTTTATGTGTTTTATCAAAATTATAGATAATATATATATTTTTTTTTTAAATTTTAATTGCCTTTTTTTTTCGCACCCCGTCTGCGCCACTGATGTTAATACGACGCATTAATTGCTGGTTGATTTTCCTACAAACCAATCCCTTTTGTATATCATGTCTCGTAGAGCTAGACGCGTTATATTAACACAATAGCCGTCACAATTCTTATTTTCACATTTTTTGTTATACTTTTTAAATTTTGTAAGGCAAAAATAATATTAGAAGTAACGTCCGGATATTCTTGTGTACAGTTAACTGTTTTGAATTTACCATTATGTGAGAATTATTGGGATATTATACATCCTGATAACATTAATAACTTTTTCCTTAATTTTTCTATGTTCCCTACTCTTACTATGGACATGCCAAATTTTAAAGTCACCAATAAAATTACAGGTGATATAATCAGACCAAAGTGTAAAATTCGACTTTCCTTGTACCAGGCTTATAAACTTAAACAAATTTTATCTCATTCATTTACGACCTATCTGTTGCTTGAGCATGGGTATACATCGGTTATATTGCCACAAAATTATGCCTAAATACGAAGTTCCCATTCATTTTCTGATGTTGTTATTAGCTCAAACCGTTTCCTATTTTGTATTCCGATAAATGTCTTTTTATAGTTTTCATATATTATTATATATATTTGTATTTGGTATATTATGTACCTATATTTTTTCTTGTGTATATTATTTATGTATATGTTGTTTGGTTTTAATTAAGGTTAATGTGATTTTACGCACTTAGCTATAGTTTGATGATTGGAATTTTGAGGACAAAATTTTTCACGGACGAGGGGTATTGTAACAGTGCATATAGACAAAATATGCACGTATATTTTATTTTAGATATTTTATTTTTATGCAATTTAAAGAATGTATATTTTATAGATTATATAGTCTATTTTAAATGTTTATATGTTTATTAAAGACGGCGAGATAAGAATGCAGTAAAATGCATAAATCAACCTTGACGCTGATTTGGTGTCAATAGATCTTAAGCATATTATATAATTATATTCTGATATAGAAGAACTTGAATAGAGGGTCCTTTATTGGTTGTTTATTTTAAAGTAATTAAGTAAGATTAATGGTGACAGCTTAAACTTTTAAAACAATAGCTAGGATTAAACTGACGCTATTACTCGGGTAGTCGTTACCTGACATATTAAGTCAAGCGAGTCTAGATCCGGCCAATCAGATTTCGTATCGAGTAATGGGCGTCTTCCGTAAATGGTCTTCCACCAATCAAAAATGAGATTAATCCAACACGTGGCATCTCTAATATTTGCCGGGATTTTTGGAAGATATAAATATATCTAGCTAAACTTTCACCATTCTTGTCTGTGATATCACTTATGTGGAAGCAGACGTTAAACACCAAGTAGTAGTAGTACTTTCACCATTATCTTCACTTAATAAATTACTTTGAAACGACAATATTGGATCTCTCTTTTATTCAGGTAAGCCTCTATGTATATTTTAAATGTTTAAACTTTATATATATTTTATTCTAAACTTTGACTTAGAATTATATCCCTTTATATCGGATAAATACGATTAGTAGAATCGAGTATTACATTAATAGATATATTTCTACATCGACGTAAAATATTAATTAATAAACGGAAAAGTAAGAATTGATATGATTCATTACTTGTTTAATTACTTGAGGATATTTTACAATATATATATTTAATAAAACGGAAAAGTACGTTTGTCGACGAAATACTTGTTTGTTTAAATATGTTTCGATAATAGATAATTAATGTCTAAAAATAATTCAAAAAAATGGTTCACGCTAAATCAAACGGAAAAGTAAGAATTTACATGATTTATTACTTGTTTCACTACTAGCGAATATTTTACAATATATATTTTTAATAGACGGAAAAGTACTATATATTCGATAGATTACTTGTTTATTAAAGAAATGTGTTATTTAGATTAGTGGAAATAATTAGTGACTAAAAAGTACGGTATATGTTATTATCGATTAATACTTGTTGCTAAATAGAGATTTAAAAATTATAGTTAATAAAGATTTAATAGTTATATTTAACAAAGATTTAATAGTTACATTTAATGAAGTTCGTATATTTAATTAATTCGACATCAGTAATTTGTACCTCTTCACAAGCGAGTTAGCTCTATTGTATTACATTGAAATTATATATATATTATTATTATTATTATATGCTACACCACCCTATGTATATATATTATTATAAGCTACACTACCCTCTAAATAGTATTTACGTTATATTGTTATTAATGTTTGAATTATTATCTTCACTTAATAAATTACTTTGAAACGACAATATTGGATCTCTCTTATATTCAGATTAAAACCCACCGAAAACAGCACTATTACACTATCAAGGCTACGGATGTGGTAAGCTTTTGGCGGCTTTGCTTTTAATATTCGAGCGACGGGGAACTGCTAGAATTGGCATCCAGATATAACATCACACCCAAAAGCTCAAAAGTTACGAGATAATTTATACAAGTCTTGTGGAATGGTCGGTCGAATTCATTCATATTCAAATGTGTAAGTGGCATCCAACATGTGTAGTTCACATGACTCATGTAAAAAAAAAGTAACCGAAGAGCTGCAATTTATTTTGTTGGTTTTTATCGGTGGACCCGCTCCCACCCCTCAACAACCACCCTGTAAATAGTCGCCCCCCCCTCACAATAGACACCCTAAAAACAAGTATTTTTAATTAGCCATAGTGACCAGATGGCTTTCTGGTGACATTGTTTATACCCAGCCTTTCATATGAAATCAACATTGATTTGACCAAACCTAATCTTCATGTAAAAGTCGGTGAATTAAAATTCGTCCGTAATTAGCCAAAATAGAACCTATAACCCGTATGCTCGTCTAGAACTTTGTATTTTTTTAGATACGTAATTTGATCGACAGAGATGGTGGAATTGCACGACTAAACCCTGTTAACACGAATCATATCGGTCGACCGTCACCCTTTCACTTCCGCCTGATATTACATGGTTTTTCTCGTGGACTTACCATTAAAGTGTTGATCCCGATAATTTTTCGAAGACTATAACTACTTAATTTTGTGTTAAATCCCCGAAAATCCTCGACCATAGGGCCGAGCAACTAACTCAGTATTTTCAAACAACTTAAACACGTCAGTCGTCTTCTGGAAATTGGGACCGGTGTCCCAAGCTGTATTATATCGTATCTACGGATGATATGATCAACATAAAACACAGAATAATCATCTCTATTGACAACAAATAAAATCCGCGTCTTAACAACAGATTGACATCCATTGTCACGTCTTCAATTTTATAGTCTCTAAAAGTGTCTTCGTGAAATCCGTCTCTTCGTATTCCAATCTAATTAAAATTCAGATCTATATTTCGTTACGGTTTTTGTAATTTCGTTGGCCTACACTACATGTAGATCTAACAAGTTATAGCGGGAGGTCACGTTCAGCCAGTTCAGATGTCAAGCACGCGACATTCGACCCTATAACCTCAGCCATCCAATAAACCAATCAGAATCGTTGTTGCTTTGTTTTGATTTCCATCGCTGATAATGCCTACCCACAATTCCGCGATTCGACAGACAATTTGATTGGCTGATCCCTCATTTCAAGCAGAACACGGGTTAAATAACAAGTCTTTCAGATCCTAATGTAAAGTCAAGTAAAAACGAAATTTTGAACTATAAAAAACGAAACGAAATAGGATCTGTGTTTTAATGAGATTGTTGGTATTTAAATATAATATTGATATCTGGTCTACGTTTCTTGCCGAAATTAACACGTCCAAAGAAAGATAGCTGTTAATTTATAATCACAATCTTTGATTGGCATTTAGCAATTGAACGCAAAAAATAACAACACAATATAATTTACAGGTGTGTGGAAAACAATCTTCTCTCATCGTTTTCATCCAAACTATATTACATATTCGCTGTATCGTATATCGTTTGTTCATTTGTCATTTGTTCTGTCGAATTATCTTATGAAGTTATCCTGTGTAGTTTTGAGGACATAAATGAAACATACTTAAATTCACACAAGAATACCCGAAGAGGAAAGAATAAACGGGAGCATGTAAAATGTTATGACAACTATTCTGATGTATCTTGCTGTAACAGTCACATCCTGTTAGATCTGTTCAGATTTTTATATATATTATTTATGCAATGAGAGACAACAAAACAAACAAATAGTTGCTTACTACTGTCTGCTATGCGGGAAATTTCGCCTGGTCATACTCGTATATCAAATTCCAACTGCCAAGGGATCTTTTACGTGCACGCCAATGTGTACACGGGACCTCCGTTTTTAGTCCCATCCGAACGCTTAGACAACTGTTCTTGTCAGGCCCTCTGTTCTGCATCACTGACAAGGGGAAAACCATCCCGGAAAATCTAGATGAACTTTCTCGGCCAATATTCAGGGAATGAACACCCGACCGCAATGTCAAAAAGCCGTTGCACGGAAGGATACGAATAACGCAACGGCTGTCATATAATACCTGTTAAAGGCGAAAAGAGTGTTTTTGGACACTCAAGTTGGCTGGCTCGCCAAAGTTGTCAATACAAATTATAAAACGGACCATTATGTGCTCAAACATTGATACAAAATAATCAAATAGCAACTATTAAATACTGGTTGCATGAAGAAAAGGTCGATTTCAACCTTGATGATTTAAACCCCATCTCTCTCTCCCTGTGTATTGGGGATTGTGGTTTAAGGGGAGCGAACTTACCAGGTTTTAGACCACTGTTTTCGGTGTAACATGAGTAACGTGCAGCCTCTACACGGTTAAAATCGATTGGACCGTACATTACTTTATGGAGACAGCAGCGCCACTACGCACCGCTTACAGACGGGGCACACAGTTTGACAATTTGAGTGCGATATTCATTACATCGGACATGAATGCGCGCCCCAAATCCCTGGATCTACCCGCCGAGATTTGTGACTTTCACCAATTGAAACGTTTCAGCCCCATGTTTACGAAATTGGACGAAAAGGCACTTCCAAACTCTCTGCCAAATTTAGCTTTATGGCTTCCTTAAGTGCATCTATATATTCACCACGTTTTTGATAACTAATCATTATTTGCTTGATAACGATATCTGAATGTGTATTGAAACGTAGCCTGTAAAGCAAATTAAGAAGTAGTACATCCGTATAAGTGTATTTATTTTTATGTACTCATATTCGCTATCCAATACTGACATGTCTTTTTCTAGTACCAGACTAATATTGTTCTAGCCATATTTGCCATGTGATACGGTGTATTCATATTCATCACAGGGGCGGATCCAGGAACTTTTACAGGAGGTTGCCAGGTTTCCGTAGGAAATCTGCCATCATCGTCTCTAAATTACATAGGCATACATACAAATTGAGCTTTTTATTTTTAAACAGAGAAATCATTTTTATACTGACGTAGGATCACTTTGTGATGTAATTTCATTGGTGCAAGGCATTATTTTTTTTATATTGTAGTTGAGCAAGCGGGGTGGGTGGACCTCCCCCCCTCCCTGGATCAGCCCCTGCTCTATCTGTTTCTGTTACTAGTATATGATTTATATAACATATCATCTATCTAATGATGAGTCAGTCTCTGGTACGTGACTCGTATCTTGTATTTCTATTCATCACGCGATACGATGTATTCATATTCTCTATCTAATATGACAAGTGTGTTTGTTGATATAGAAAAGCAGTATTATATGACCAACGGTTTCAGTTTCACTTAGCGAAATGACAATAAACTTTAAAATCAAATGTCTGCAGAATAATGACGCTCAGGGAGTATTATTATCATGACGAAAATGTCTTCATTTTCTGCAAGCTCGTTGATTCATTTCTGAGATTCGTAAATGTCGACTTGCATCTGGGTCTTTCATTCTAAATATAGAATACATCGTTTAGGAATCGTTTCAATGTTCTTAGTTTTTAGGTCTAAATTCATAGTCCCTAATTCTTACTTCTTCATTTATTGTCGTATCTCCACATTTGTACACTAAAATTAACATTTGTATCTCAAAATCAATATGTTTTTCACAAATCAGGCATTTATCAGATCAGATTTGTAAAATATATTTTAATAAAAGATATTTATTGTTTTTATTAGAAAATCAAAAAATTAGTCTATATTTACATTTCATCAGAAAAACACAACAAAAAAAAAATATCGAACAACAAATTTCAAAATACAAAACTAAAAATACAAATCTTGCAAACATTTCTCTAAAAACATTTCTCACAAAACATTTCTTCCAAAACATTTCTCCAAATACATTCCTCCACAAACATTTCTCGCAATTTTTTCAACCGGAACATTAGAAATCAAACTGGCATACAATAAGTCGCCATACAATAAAGAAGAATCGAGCAAACATACAAGTAAAATCGTGTGTGTTATGTTTCTATATATAAATATATTGGTTAATATGATCTAGCATTAAATAAAATAAATTGAAAGTAGACATATGTCGTTGGATCAACGAAAGAGGACTTTATCTCTTCTAATTTATGTATATGTTAGACAATATGTATATATGTCAGAAAATATTTTACAATTGTTAAAATGTATTTGAACCTTCTTAATGGTATGCTACCGATATCTTGTATTTCGTGTTATGGCCGGTATTTTGACGTTAAATACCCTCCCCCATAGGCGTACGAGAGGAGGGGGTGGGGGGAACATCAAACCTCAAAGACAACCAAACCCACAGAAACTTCTTAAAAGCAGTCAAATGTGTTCAAATTCAAGATGACAATGTAATTCCAATTATTCAATAGACGGCAATGTGGTATACACATTACATTCATTTAGCCTGTTGTCATAGCTACATGAATATCCCGGTTCTTCATTCTGATTGTAGTTAGATCGGGTAGGCATTGTGGTATAGACATTACATTCATTTAGTTTGTCGTCACGTGTACTGGATGACTGTGCTTCTTCTTGTTCTTCACTAGGTTGATTGTCAGGTCTTTTTGGCATATTATCGCGTTTCTTATATTTTAGAATGGAGATTGCGAGGATTGGAACCAGGACAATACCAATAACTACAGCAATAACTATCATCGCAATTGTAGAAACTGGTAGCATGGATGCTAAAAAATAGAATGTAGTACATTAGTGTATTTTAAGCCGTTACTAATATTCACATGTTCTTCGTGATTTACGTGTTCGGCGTGCGTTATACAATACAGATTATATTAGAAACTGGAAAAGACCCTTTTTCATTGATTAAAATTTCATGCGCCTGACTTTTTAACCGATACATAATAATAATGAAATGAAATGGAGTTTTGTTCTAGTCCTTCAGGACGATGAAGACTGAACAGGACGATCTCGATGACTGTTAAAGGGCGGGGGGGGAGGCCGATTCCAAAATAATTTTGGATTACAGACGGCCGCTCGCAACTTCTGCGAGAGCGGAGGAACGGTGCTTGCCATGGCTGACCCCCGCCCCTCCTCCGATAAAATTCTGGAAAATTTGATAGCACCAGACTCGTTTTCTTGCTATTCCCGCCCTTGAATACAGCAACATCAAAGTTATGGAATATAGCCTACTTAAGATGGCTGACTCGAATTCCAATCAATCCAATTAATCATTTAAATTCATCAACAACCGCAAATGCATTTATCTGCTTCGTTAGCCCTTTAAGCAACTCTAACGTTCTATAATCGTTTTGTAACGGATTCCAACCATCGGATCACAATGTTTCTGCTTCAATCGCAAATATACATCGATGGCCGAAAAAATGTCGCACAAAGTAGAGTGACTTTAACTAGATGAAATAGTTTTTTTTTCTCACTTACCTGACCTCCCCCCCCCCCTTGGCTCGACATACGCCTCTATGGGACTGAGCAAACAGGTGAGATGAAATTTGTATTTGTTTGTGTACCTTCTATCATCACATAATCCACTGAATGCGTCAGGACAGAACAATCATATTCAGACCGGAAAATCAACAGCTTACCTGTCAGTACGGGTAATGCAACTTTCTGGTCGGTTGATACAACTTTCTGGCCGGGTAATACAACTTTCGGTGGTATAAATGGGCATACATTAAGCCATGCTTCGCCTGATAGAATTCTGGGTGTCTTAGGAATCAAGTCATAAATGTTACCGGTTTTCAAATCCAATTTTAAAACCCTGTAATGTAAAATATTTGTTGGTGTATATGAAGTCATCAATACAATCTACGCAATGGAGGGTTCCCATATTTTTATGTTACCAATCAACACACCAGTCGTTGTTTTTTGTATTTCAGAGGAGACCCAAAAAAGCTCCCCTCGATCAACAAATTGAAAAAAATGGCTCTCCTAAAAGGTTCTCCCAGTTTCGATAAGAGGAATGCTTTAGAAATTACGGAGAGTGATTTAGAAAATAAGGAGAGTGATCTGATATTAAGGAGAGTGATTGGTAGATACATGTTAATAAACCCCCAATGACTTTGTAAAGGAGAGTGATTTTCAATTTTAAGGGGAGGGAAAAAAAACTCCCCTCGGTGAGCTGTAGGCGTTTGAGAGTGATCACTCGACTTAAAAAAACAATGACGGACACACACTACGACTCTGTTCGTCTTCATATCCGAGCGTGCGCGTTAGATCGTAAGGTCTACCATTGAATAATGTGGCGTGGTTTTGATTCCACACTTGTACGTGACATCGAGTCGAGTCGCGTGTTAGACCGGAACTGGCCTTATTTGAATTGGCGTAACACGAACTTCACACCCACCCTTTTCCTCCTCCTCTCTCTCTCTCTCCCTCTCTCTCTCTATCAAAAATTACCACCACAACTTAGTTTAATCCAAATACACGACTGACCACATTTAACCAATAGCTACACACCCACATATATAACACCTATATTTCAAACCCCCACGAACCCACTAGCAAAATGTATTAATTACTAACTGTCTGGGTTCCTGACAGAGGATATACATATTTCCATCAACTATTTCAATATCTTCTACATGATACTTGTCATAAATATCTGTTAGTATCGATGATGTAATTGCAATATTTGGCAGCGATTCAATCTCCACGCCATCCAGATCTGCCAGATACAAACGCTCAAATGAACCAAACACCATACCATTATCTGTTAAATAATTAATAAATTAGAAAAATTATAAGCGACAAACACGTCGTTATGTACATCCTATAACCGTTAACAGACATACCCCTTCTCGGATCACGGTGGCTAAGTGGATAAGGCGCTGGTTCGCTAGCCTGGAGGTCGGGTGTTCGATCCCTGCATTGGCCGAGAATGTTCATCTCGATTTTCCGGCGTGATTTCCCCTTGTCAGTGATGCAGAAGGAGCTCCTGACAAGGACAGCTGCTTAGTCGTTGGGATGGGACGAAAAACCGAGGTCCAGTGTAAACATTGACATGCACGTAATAGATCCTTTGGCAGTTGGAATTCGATATAAGAGTAGGCCGTAGCACCGCTGCCCGGGCAAAATTTCCCTCATAGCACACTGTATGGCGTATGCACGTCTGCTATTAGCCCAGGTTAGGTGCAAAAGAGTAGGACGTTAAACCCCATTTCATTTCATTTCACTAACCCCTTCTTGAGAAATTGAGTCGAGTTAAGGGATTAAAAGTTATTATGTGATTAGTTTATCTGAAATCCATGAATTTGTATAACTCATCTACACGCAAAATGCGCTTTACAATTTATACCAAAAATAGTAAGATTTGGATGGAAAAATCTGTATTTTAATTACATATTCCTAGATAAAATGCACTGACATGGGGTTTAACCTCCTAAAGGTCTTCACTGACTTCGCTAATAAAGCCGATATTATGTGCGATACAATATGTCATGGGGAACATTTTGCCAGAAAGTAGGCACTACGAACCATTCTTATAACACCACTGACAGTGACAATTATGCTTTTTACTTGGATCTGCGTCTCGATTTTGACAATTGCCATAAACTGAGTGTCAAATTCTATGATAAACGTGATGACTTTGACTTTCCGATTGTTAACTTTCCATTTATTAGTAGTAACATTCCAATACCACCAGCTTATGGAGTGTTTGTGTCTCAGCTAATTCGTTACGCAAGAGCTTGTTCCTTTTATTCTGTTTTTTTAATTAGATCGAGGCATTTGTCGTCTAAGCTTCAACTGCAAGGATACGTGCGCAGTCAACTTATAAAAACCTTTAAAAAGTATTACGGACGTCACATTGACTTGATTGGTAAATATAACGTGTCTCTCTCAGCTATTATTCTAGATATATTTAATTGACACGTTTACTTTTACTATCTCCCTGATTATACCACATCGTTAACACAGTTCATCACGTGCATTTTGCATACCGATGGTTCATTGGCCAATCACGCTATTTTACTGACATTTTGCCTATTAGTTTGGATGCAGCTATGGCGGGTGTGGCGCGCCAGCAGGGTAAGCTTACTCTTCCGGACACCTGTTACCACTGTTTGTCGTGTATTTTGTACACGGGGGGCAGCCCATTCGCTGATTACAATATTTTGCCTATAACGTTTTTAGGACTTCGAATTCTGTCTAATGGTTTGGATTGTTCGTACTTGGTTTTTTTTTTTATTCAAAGAATTCTCTGAAGTCTACTCCAATGTACACGCGACTCATTTTTTGTCCACAGCTAACTTACTGTTATATAGGAGGCGCCGTGTTCTATCCGGTTGTTGGTCAAGAAAGATAGTCGTATAGGACAGAGGGATGGGCAAGAGCAAACGTTCTGGTGGGACGAACTGCCGGGGTCCCCGGAGGTGGGGGGTAGACATTGGCGTGCACCTAAAAGAACCCTTGGTAATTGGAATTCCATACGAGAGTAGGATGTATGGCTGCTGTCAGCAACAAAAAAAAAATCCCTCATAGCACACGGTATGACGCACGCTTGCCTTCATTAGCCCAGTCGAAGCAGAACAGTAGGTGGTTAAACCCAATTTCATATCATTTACTGCTAGATACGTTGTGCTACTAAAATTTGCGAATATCCGTCTTCATAAGCCCGACAGAGCAGAAGAGTATGGCTTATTTCATTTCGTTACATTATGTATTGGTTAAAAGACACAGGCGCATGGCCGCCTCCATTTTCCCAGTCGACGCAGAACCGAAAGACGTAGACGCCATTTCTTATTAGAGTCAACGTCTTACTGACTGAGCCACCGTAATGCCCAACATGTTCATCCGGATACTCAAAACTTATCTAAAAGACTCAAAATGTATCTAAAAGGCCCACAACTTACCTAAAATACTAAAAACTGCACAGGTTTCTCCAAATTCTGTAACATCTGTGGCGTTAATTTCTGACCAATACAAATTAAACAATGCAGACCAGTAAATTCTGAAATTATAAAGTAAAACATTATTGTATAGTTTGTTAACGCTTAGTCCAAATAAGAGCAGTAATACATTAAACTCTAATTCAATGATGCATTTCTATCGACATAAGTAAATTAAGGCGTTAAACTCCATTTCATTTTCTTTATAACAAAGAAAATTACCTATTGCTGGACCTCTTATCCTGAACTCCAATATCAAATACAAATTCATCTGCATTTATCAAAATAGTAGAAAGAATCGTGTTACTATAATGTTGTGTGTAAGAAAGACATTCAATTTCGTTAGGTGTCACAAGTTTCCAGTTTTTTGCAATTGTTCGACGCTAATAGAGACCCAATTGAGCGATCACTAACTGGGGCCTGTTTCACGAAATTTTAACTAAGATACAATCCAAATTTTAGTTATTTGGTTGGATAATATCTGATTGATTTTAGTGCTTAGCCAATCAAAATTGAAGAATCAACTAAAATTTGGATTTTATCTTTAGTTAAAATTTCGTGAAACTGGGCCCTGGACGTTAATCCTATCTTATATCATTCCGCTTCCATTGTCCAATGCAAATATATATTATGTATGCCAAATGGTATTACCTTTTTATAGACCCCTTGCCATGTATTGCTATACCTAATACAATGTTATTATTTGGCCTATTAATAGTAATGGTCTTGCTTCTATAATTCTTTCTGTAGGAAAGAAATCCAAATCTTTTTGGTGAAGCGTAGTAAACATTTCCGGTTTCTTGGTCGACGCTAATAGCTTCAATCATGGAGTCGTCTAATATTAAAGACAAAAACAAAAATGATTTTAATTTTCGAAATAACTCCACAACTGTCCTTGTCAGCAGGGACGGATAACGCCATCGAGCCGGCCGGACAAAAAAATGAAAAATATAATTTCCTCCAATTCATCTAAAAAAACCTTTTTCTGCTGAACATTATATGGGGGACGGGGAATTGGGCCGGTCATGGAGCGATGATGATCATGTCGTGTGTGGCCGGATTCACCCGACACTGTCGCCGGCAAATTCACCTGCACTTTGTTTATGGGGATACGCCAGAATGCAAAATTCAAAAAGCAGCTTTTATGAATTTCACTTCTGTCACTCTGTACAATGTGTCTCGTGGCCTTCCATCACAGGAGGAATCAGCAGGTAACAAAAATAGGACACTTTTCAATGAAAATATTCCTACTTATTCAATATTCCTAACTGATTAATCAAATGACCAAAATTTTCTCAACTAGTCCCATTTTTAACCAGTTAAATTCTCTTGACTCTTGACGATACAATGATAGATAATACGTTAATTAGTAATATGTTGATGGTTGTAAATTACTTGCAGGTCGGGGTTTTGGGCTAAATTAATCGATTTATGACAGAGATTATAATCAGATATTTGGGCTCATTTTTCAAAAATTTCCAGGGTGGGGACCCCCATCCGGTCAGTAAATGGGGCCGTTCCGACACGGGAGACCGGGCCGGTTACCGGCCCCAATCCGCCCTGTTTGTCAGACCCTCCGTCCTGCACCACTGACAAGTGGGAATCACGTCGAAAGATCACGATGAACTTTCTCAGCCAATGTAGGTATGGAACGTGCGACCTCCATTCTAGCGAGCCAATCAAACATTCGGGTAAGTCTTGTTTAATTTATAAATTGTAATGCACATGCTTTCTCTATGAAGTCGGGTGTTACGACTTTATGTAATTTAAGGGTGTTGGGTTTCTGTTTAATATATTATTTTGTTAATTCCAATAATGAGGCTCTACAGCATTATATTTTTATATGGAAGATGAGGATCGAGACAGCTTCATAACCAATTTTAACTTAATCTTTGAAATTTGCAATAAAATATAATTCAATAAACAAAATGAAAGAAAGAAAGAAAGAAATGGAGTTTTATGGCACGTAAGCTCCAACCGGGCTATATGGTGCCAAACAAATGATGATTTAACGAGACAAATTAAACAAATATCACATAAATATATTTATATACATAAATAGAAACAAGTATCACAGTCAATAAAGGTACTAAAAATAAATGCAACTAAATATAAGTCTTTTATGTATATAAATAGTTAAAATAAAAAATACGGAATATATATATATACAATTAAAATTTGTAATAAAAGTTTGTCTCTTTTAAAAAGTTTAACAATTTTCCATATAGCTCCGGTTGAGCAAACAATTGGTGTAGCGACTGGCAACGGTAATATTTTGATCTGACGTTCTTGAGATGATTGCACTCAATCAAAATATGCTTAACTGTCAAAGGAACATGACAGTGAACACATTCTGGTTGAGGCTCTCGCTTCAAAATGAAAATGTGTGTTAAAAAGGTATGACCAATACGAGAGCGACACAAAACAACTTCATCCCTCCTGTTAGTTCTATAGGAGCTTGGCCAGTCTCCTAAGAAAGGCTTACTGTGATGAAGTTTATTTGTGCCTGCAAGATCCCAAGACCGTTGCCAGCGGTCATTAATAAATGAATTGATAATAAATTTAAAATCCTTATAAGGAATGTAAAATTCGGAAATGGGAAGATCTAAAGCAGACTTGGCAGCCGAGTCTGCTTGATCATTCCCTTTAATATCCATATGACTGGGGAGCCAGCAAAGAACAATGTCCTTGCTGTTGAACTCGTTCGCTAGTAGCAGACGGTAAATATCTACTACTAGTGGGTGATCAAGCTGTTTGTTATGTATTGCTTGCAATGAGGACAAAGAATCAGTAAAAATTATATATTTGAGATTAGATGATGATTGAATGAACTCCAATGCCTGGATAATGGCCAGTAGTTCAGCTGTAAAGATGGAAGCAGCAGGTGGGAGGCGGACAGAAATGGTCTCAGATGGTGTCACGGTAGCCGAAGCTACCCGATCATCATCTTTCGAACCATCTGTATATATTGGAGCATAATCACCATATTTAGACCTTAGCTCTCGAAAGAGAGACTGGAAAACCGTAGAGCTAGTATCTCTCTTTTTATGTTGAGTAAGATCAAAATCGATCTTTGGGGGAGATACAGCCCACGGTGGAGTCTCAAAGAAAGGGGTATTCGCAATACTGTCAAGGCTTATACCAGCCTCAGACAAAAGGGGTTGTATGCGAATACCAAATGATGGAATGACGTTAGTCTTCCGGAGATATAAATGTTCATGAAGAGGTCTAAATATGGTGTTAAATGAAATGTGATTCGGAAGTGATGCAATTTTCGTAGCATACTGCAGGGCCAGTTTATCACGTCTGTTGTGCAGTGAGGGCTCGTGCGCCTCGACGTATAAACTGTCCACTGGAGATGTACGAAATGCTCCTAAACTGATTCTAAGTCCCTGGTTGTGTATGGTGTCGAGCTCTTTGAGATAAGACTCGCGGGCAGACCCATACACAATACACCCATAATCGAGTTTTGATCTTATTAAAGATCGATATAATCTGAGCAAGACCTTGCGGTCTGCTCCCCAGTCAGTATTTGATAAGACTCTCAATATGTTGAGGGCTTTCAGACATTTCTTTTTAAGGTTTTTAATGTGGGGGATAAATGATAATTTCTTATCAAATATCAGCCCCAGAAATTTGGTTTCATCCACGACTGGTAGGCGATTGCCATCCAAGAAGAGTTCTGGATCTGGATGTAAACCTCGTTTCTGACAGAAATGCATGCAGACAGTCTTGGATTTCGAAAAACGAAATCCATTTTCGGTTGCCCATTGTTGAAGTGAATTCAAACAAAGCTGCAACTTACGTTCGATTATCCGCATGTCTGTACTACCATAGCACATCTGAAAGTCATCAACATAAAGAGCGCCGTTTGTACCTGGTTTAAGGCACGCTGGGATCGTGTTAATTTTTATGGCAAAAAGAGTAGGAGATAAAATACTTCCCTGTGGAACCCCCATTTCCTGAGGAAATGGGTCAGAGAATATTGATCCCAGTCGTACCTTAAATGACCTATCTTCCAGGAAATTTTTAATGAAGACAGGTAAGCGACCTCGCAGGCCGAGGTTATGGAGGTCGCGCATGATACCATGTTTCCATGTTGTATCATAAGCTTTCTCCAGATCGAAAAAAATTGCAACTAAATGTTGCTTCTGGATGAAAGCGTCCCTGACGAACGTTTCAAATCTGACGAGATGATCAAGAGTGCTCCTTTGGGACCGAAATCCACATTGGAGGTCAGTAATGAGGTTGTTGGACTCAAGGTACCAAACAAGCCTTCGATTGATCAATCTCTCCATGGTTTTGCAAATACAGCTAGTTAAAGCGATCGGACGATAGTTAGTGGGATTCGTATGATCTTTTCCCGGTTTAGGGATGGGAATTATTGTGGCTTCATGCCACGAAGGAGGGAAATTCCCATCAACCCAAATCCGGTTGAAAAGATCCAGTAAGATTAGGAGTGTGGGAAAAAGTAAATGTTTTAAAATTTGGTAGTGTATTTCATCTGGACCAGTTGCAGTGTCCCGACCACGTTTTAGTGAATCACGAAGCTCTGCAATGGAAAAACGAGCATTATAGCATTCATCATTACGGGACTTGAAATTAAGTCCCCTTTTCTCCTGTTGTTGTCTAATGCCTCGAAAGGCATCAGAGGAGAAATTGGATGATGAATTGAATGAAAAAGTACTGGCCAGAGAATTAGCAATATCAGGAAATGTTGTTAAGGTGGTATTATCAACATTAAGATGGTTAACTGATAATGCACTACTTTTACCTTTAATCCTACGAATCCTATCCCATACCGACTTAGATGTGGTACGGGAATTGATCCTGGAGACATAACCCTGCCATGAAGATTTCTTTGCTTGACGTATGGTTCTACGGGCCTTCGCCCGGACCATTTGGAATGCAGCAATATTCTCCATGGAAGGATGGTTCTTCAATCGTCTCAGGATACGATCACGCTCTTTTAGGGCGGATTTGCAATCGTCGTTAAACCATGGTTTATTGAAACGTTTTGGTTCTGTCGTGGTTTTTGGAATCGCCTGCTCAGCTACATCTTGGAGAATTGAAGTGAATAAGGCCATAGGCTCATCTGCATCTTCTAACTCCTTTGCATCAAAAGAGAAGAGACACAAAGATTCAAATAGAGCCCAATCAGCCTTATGCAACTTCCACCTCTGGGGTCTTTCGACCGGAGAGGGACCATTATTATCAATCAAGATAGGAAAGTGGTCACTACCACAAAGATCTTCATTTACCCTCCATGTGAAATCCTGAAACAGGACCGGAGAGCATATGGTGAGATCCAAGGAAGAAAAAGAAGCTGTGGCAGGATGTAGATAAGTAGGCGAGTCATCATTTAATAAACACAAATTATTAATGTTAATGAAGTCCGCTATTTGTTTACCTCTGTTGTTATCATCTGGGCTACCCCAGAGAGAATGATGACCATTGAAATCTCCCGTAATAATAAACGGGAGAGGAAGTTGTGCAACAAGGTCATCAAGATCTCTGGGATTAAGATGTAAACTTGGTGGAAGATAAACAGAGCAGAGTGTTATAGGAATATGCAAAGTCACCCGAACTGCAACTGCCTGTAAAGGCGAGTTAAGAGTGACTTGACTCTGAGGAACATCTCCATTTAGAATAATAGAAACACCCCCATGAGCTCTACCATCACCAACTGCGTGATGATGGTAACCAACAAAATGTCTAAAAGACAAATTGTCAGAATTACGTAAAAAAGTTTCCTGTAAACAAATAGCTAAAGGATTGTGTTTTTGAATTAATAATTGGACTTCATTAAAATTTGGTTTTAAACCACGACAATTCCATTGAATAATGGAATTTAACATTGTCAGGGAATTTTATTTTTTGACGGCTTCCCACGCGGGTCCGTATGGACATCTGCATAGGTAACACCGTCCATCAGATCATCCCCATATCTATTATAGAGGGAGATAGGATCTTTTGAACCCTTCTTTCCTCCCTCTTTAAACTTTGCTAGCTTTTCTTTTTTAGATGAAGAATTACCCTTTGACTGTGATCCCGACCCAGAAGAACTGGAATCAAGGATGGCAGGTTCAAGGGGAGGTGAGGGAGATGACCCCTTGCCGGTCTTGGAGGAAGTGTTAGGAACGAGCCCAACAACTTCAGATTGAGGCAAGGAAGGTGGACCCTCGCCAGGCAAAGTATTAATAATTATAGTCGAGCTCTCACTCGTTTGTGATGAGCCCGATACCCCTTTAAAATGATCTGATGATATTACTTTAGGCACGTCCTCTTTTTCATGCCAGGTTAAATCTGTCTGAACAGAAATGGTTCTAGTAGAAACTCTGGCTACACTTGAGTAGGATTTCCCTTGTGGTGCCATGGGAAAAAGTGTAGAAAGTTCTACTTGCTTTTTAGCATCAAAGTATGACATTTTCCGTTCAGACATAACCTGTTGGATTCGTTTCTCTTTTTGTCAAATAGGACATTCGCGAGAGTAAGCAAAGTGCTTACCCTTGCAATTGACACAACAGAAATCCGCCTGGCAGGTAGCGCTCTCGTGGCCATCATGACCACAGCGAGCGCAGGTGTCTTTACCTCTGCAGACGGTCTTGCTGTGTCCAAACTTTTGGCACTTATAACAACGAAGAGGGTTGGAAATATACGAATCCACAGGTATGTTTAGATAACCTGCTTTGAGAGTCTTTGGTATCTCGGGACGATCGAATGTGAGGATATAGGTGCTTGTGGCAATCACCTTATCTCCTCGGCGTACACTAATTCTTTTAACATGTGAGACGCCTTGAGATGAAAGGTACTGCACCATTTCCTCCTCACTGCTGCCTTCAAGATCCCGACATCTAATTACTCCTCTACTTGAATTCAGTGACCTATGTGGAGACACCTTGATAGGGATGTCTGCCAAAGACGTTGATTTAAACAGCATGGTAGCATGCTGCTCCTTGGCACATTCTATCAGTAATGTTCCATTCTTAAGTTTTTTGATAGCCTTGGGGTCACCAGCCAAGCCAGCGACGCCCTTGGTTATCAAAAATGGAGAAACTTTAGAAAGGTCTGTAGAGGGACTCTCAATTAAGAGGAACCTCGGCCATGCCTTTGATATTTTTGATTTTGTATTAAATAATTCAGAAACGTCCTCAGTGCTATGACGTTTCTGTTTTGGTGGTGTGGGGGGGATTGGGGAATCCATGAAATATTTTTTGGGGGTTCACCCCTCGTCGTTCCCCAGGTTACTTCCCTGCCTACAAAGGGGAGGACTAGCACGGATAACCTGCGCGTGGCCTCAGGACTCGACGAAGGGTATACTCAAGCCAGAAAGTAAAAATACTACTCCAACCTGATTGACCCAAGCCGCCGCTCTGCAGAATGTACTAAGGACACAAAGGTAGATAGTATGCTGAGTGAATAAACAACAGAGCATTAAACTGGAAAGGGTACATTCTACAGAGCTAGAAACGACCAAAGCCGATTGATCAGAGTGGGCCACTCTGAACTCCCGTCTAGGTGAACCATGGGCCAAAGTAATGTGTTGCAGAGAAAGGGCTCGCAAGCCAAATCCCCACTCAATTACCAGGATTCCACTCTCCACCGACACGGGTCGCAACGCACGGCAAACACGTTGCCCCATTACAGGGATCCTTTTAGTCGCCTTTTACGACACGCAGGACATACGAAGGGTATATTCTTATCACCCCCTACACCCCAGGGGGGAATAAACAAAATGAATTTAAACAAAATGAATTTATTAATTTTACCATTACCTTTATACCATATGGCTTTCATATCTCCACTGCGCTGATCCATGCGCATAACCTTGATGACGTTATCATTTCTTTTTGTTAGTTGTGTATAGTATAAAAAATTTCTTTCATAATCACATGCCATTAATATAGCTGTAAATATAAGCCAGTCATTGTCAATTACAGAAATTTAATCGCAACACAAATATTTATACAGTTTAACCCATTGTAGTAATTTACCACAGGCGCCTGGACTTTGTTTAATAAATGCATGTTGTGGACCAAAATTGTTTGAATGGCATTTAGTGAGGAACTTGACTATACAGGTCGCAATTCCATGCAATACAATTACTACTTGGTAATGAGAGAGAGGGTGGGGGTAAACTTCCACTCCATACAGACTGGATTATTACTGGACTTACATATGGTTTCACTTTATTTCAATAATTCAATTGCGCATACGGATCTCTATCAGTATGGGGAAACTTGTGGACCCGGAGAAAACTCACGATGTCTGACAGGCGACTATACACCTTGTCACATAAAACCGGGGAATCGAAACCACGACATAACTTTCGATACAGCACATTCAATCCCCTTATAACATATAAATGGACATAGTAACATGCTTACGTATGATTCTTGGACAATAACTCCCCTCTGTTTCAGTAACTTCTTTTAAAGAAAGAAAGAAAGAAATGTTGTTTAATGGCACGTCAGCTCCAACCGGGCCATATTGCGCCAAACATGATGAAATTATCGAGACAAATTAAAACAATATCACAGGGATGTATTTATATATGTAAATAAAAACAAATATCACAGAAAATATAACTAAAAATAAATATATCAATTACATTACATATATAAATATTTAAAATGCAGTATACGATAAATATATACAATTAAAATTTTGAATACAAATTTGTCTCTCTTAAAAATGCTAACAATTTATCATAAAGCTCCGGTTGTGTAAATAGCTGACGTGCTGACTGGCAACGGTAGTACTTAGATCTAATATTCTTGAGATGCTTGCACTCAATCAAAATGTGCTTCACTGTCAAAGGAACATGACAGTGTTGACATTCTGGCTGAGGCTCTCTCTTTAAAATGAAAATATGTGTTAAAAAAGTATGACCTATGCGAGAGCGACACAAGACAACTTCATCTCTCCTGCTCGTACGATAGGAGCTTGGCCAATCTCCTAAGAGAGGCTTGATGTGATGAAGTTTGTTTGTGCCTGCAAGATCCCAGGACCGTTGCCAGCGGTCATAAATAAAATGATTTATTGAAAATTTAAAATCTTTATAAGGAATTAAAAAGTGTGATTGGGGAAGATCTAAAGCAGCTTTGGCAGCAAAATCTGCTAGATCATTCCCCCTTATATCGACGTGACTGGGGAGCCAGCAGAAGACGACGTCTTTGCTGCTGAGCTCGTACGATAGTAGCAGACGATAAACATCTGCTACTAATGGGTGTTCAAGCTGTATATTGTTAATTGCTTGTAAAGAGGACAGAGAATCAGTAAAGATGATATGCTTTAAAGCTGGAGAGGACTGAATGAACTCCAAGGCCTGAAGAATGGCCTGGAGTTCAGCTGTAAATATGGAAGCAGCAGGTGGGAGACACACAGAAATGGTCTCAGATGGCGTCACAGTAGCCGAAGCTACCCGATCACCATCCTTAGAACCATCTGTGTATATAGGAGCATAATCACCATACTTAGACATTAACTCTCTAAAGAGAGATTGGAACACCGTAGAGCTAGTATCTCTCTTTTTATGTTGAGTAAGATCGAAATCGATCTTTGGGGGAGACATAGCCCACGGTGGAGTCGTAAAGACAGGGGTATTCGCAATACTGTCGAGGCTGATGCCAGCCTCAGACAAAAGGGGTTGTATGCGAATACCGAATGATGGAACAACATTAGTCTTCACCAGATACGAATGCTCATGGCGAGGTCTAAATATGGTGTTAAATGAAATATGATTCGGGAGTGATGCAATTTTCGTAGCATACTGCAGGGCCAGTTTATCACGTCTGTTGTGCAGTGAGGGCTCGTGCGCCTCGACGTATAAACTGTCCACTGGAGATGTACGAAATGCTCCTAAACTGATTCTAAGTCCCTGATTGTGTATGGTGTCGAGCTCTTTGAGATAAGACTCGCGGGCAGACCCATACACAATACACCCATAATCGAGTTTTGATCTTATTAAAGCTCGATATAATCTGAGCAAGACCTTACGGTCTGCTCCCCAGTCAGTATTTGATAAGACTCTCAATATGTTGAGGGCTTTCAGACATTTCTTTTTAAGGCTTTTAATATGAGGGATAAATGATAATTTCTTATCAAATATCAGCCCCAGAAATTTGGTTTCATCCACAACTGGAAGGCGGTTGCCATCCAAATAAAGTTCTGGATCAGGATGCAAACCTCGTTTCTGACAGAAATGCATGCAGACAGTCTTGGATTTCGAAAAACGAAATCCATTTTCGGTTGCCCATTGTTGAAGTGAATTCAAACAAAGCTGCAACTTACGTTCGATTATCCGCATGTCTGTAGAGCCATAGCACATCTGAAAGTCATCAACATAAAGAGCGCCGTTTGTACCTGGTTTAAGGCACGCTGGGATCGTATTTATCTTTATAGCAAAAAGAGTAGGAGATAAAATGCTTCCCTGTGGAACCCCCATTTCCTGAGGAAATGGGTCAGAGAATATTGATCCCAGTCGTACCTTAAATGACCTGTCTTCCAGGAAATTTTTAATGAAGACAGGTAAGCGACCTCGTAGGCCGAGGTTATGGAGGTCGCGCATGATACCATGTTTCCATGTAGTATCATAAGCTTTCTCCAGATCAAAAAATATTGCAACTAAATGTTGCTTCTGGATGAAAGCGTCCCTGACGAACGTTTCAAATCTAACGAGATGATCAAGAGTGCTCCTTTGGGACCGAAATCCACATTGGAGGTCTGTAATAAGGTTGTTGGACTCTAGGTACCAAACAAGCCTTCGATTGATCAATCTCTCCATGGTTTTGCAAATACAGCTAGTTAAAGCGATCGGACGATAGTTGGTAGGATTCGTATGATCTTTTCCCGGTTTAGGGATAGGAATTATTGTGGCTTCATGCCACGAAGGAGGGAAATTCCCATCAACCCAAATCCGGTTGAAAAGATCCAGTAAGATTAAGAGTGTGGGAAAAGGTAAATGTTTTAAAATTTGATAGTGTATTTCATCTGGACCAGTTGCAGTGTCCCGAGCTCGCTTTAGCGAATCACGGAGCTCTGCAATGGAAAAATGATCATTATAGCATTCATCATTACGGGACTTAAAATTAAGTCGCCTTTTCTCCTGTTGTTGTCTAATGCCTCGAAAGGCATCAGAGGAGAAATTGGATGATGAATTGAATGAAAAAGTACTGGCCAGAGAATTGGCAATATCAGGAAAAGTTGTTAAGGTGGTGTTATCAACATTGAGATGGTTAACTGATAAAGCACTACTTTTACCTTTAATCCTACGAATCCTATCCCATACCGACTTAGATGTGGTACGGGAATTGATCCTGGAGACATAACCCTGCCATGAAGATTTCTTTGCTTGGCGTATGGTTCTACGAGCCTTCGCCCGGACCATTTGGAATGCCGCAATATTCTCCATAGAGGGATGATTCTTTAATCGTCTCAGGATACGATCACGCTCTTTAAGAGCGGATTTGCAATCATCGTTAAACCATGGTTTATTGAAACGTTTTGGTTCAGTCGTGGTTTTTGGAATCGCCTGCTCAGCTACATCTTGAAGAATTGAAGTGAATAAGGCCATGGGCTCATCTGCATCTTCTAACTCCTTTGCATCAAAGGAGATGAGGCACAAAGATTCAAATAAAGCCCAATCAGCCTTATGCAACTTCCACCTCTGGGGTCTTTCGACCGGAGAGGGACCATTATTATCAATTACAATAGGAAAGTGGTCACTACCACACAGATCTTCATTTACTCTCCATGTAAAATCCTGAAACAGGACCGGGGAGCAAATGGTTAGATCCAGGGAAGAAAAAGAAGCTGTGGCAGGATGTAGATAAGTAGGCGAGTCATCATTTAATAAACACAAATTATTAATGTTAATGAAGTCCGCTATTTGTTTACCTCTGTTGTTATCATCTGGACTACCCCAGAGTGAATGATGACCATTGAAATCTCCCGTAATAATAAACGGGAGAGGAAGTTGTGCAACAAGGTCATCAAGATCTCTGGGATTAAGATGTAAATTTGGTGGAAGATATACAGAGCAGAGTGTTATAGGAATATGCAAAGTCACCCGAACTGCAACTACCTGTAAAGGCGAGTTGAGGGTGACTTGACTTTGAGGGATATCTCCATTAAGAATAATAGAAACACCCCCATGAGCTCTACCATCACCAACTGCGTGATGATGGTAACCAACAAAGTGTCTAAGCGACAAATTGTCAGAATTCCGTAAAAAAGTTTCTTGTAAACAAATAGCTAAAGGATTGTGCTTTTGAATTAAAAGTTGGATTTCATTAAAATTTGGTTTTAAACCACGACAATTCCATTGAATAATGGAATTAACCATTGTCAGGGATAATTAATTTTTGACGGCTTACCAACGGAGTCCATATGGACATCCGCTATGATAACACCGTCCATCGGATCAGCATCCCCATATCTATTGTGGAGGGAAATAGCGTCATTACTACCCTTTTTCTCCCTCCCTCTTAACTTTGCCAATCTGTTCTTTTCTTTTTTAGCAGCGTTTTCTTTCTCTTTTGATGAAGGCGAGGGGCTCGACTTACGCCTGCCCTTTCCCCCATCAGATGTCTGTGAAGATGGCAAAGAACTTGTTCTACGTCCGCCCTTCCCTTTGGGAGTAACAGACTTTTCCTTTGGAGAAGAAGTCCCAGAAGGTGTTACGGATGAAGAGGGGGGAGATGAATTGTTAATTTCATTTAATATTATCTTCGAGCTCTCAGGTGTCTGAGAAGAGCTCGAAATACCATTATTTAATTGCTGATCTTTTAATAGTTTTGGATGTTCCTCTTTGTCAGGCCAGTTATAATCTGTCTGAACGGATATACTTTTGGTGGATACTTTTACCACACTAGAAAACGACTTGCCGCCTTGCGGGGTCGAAATCAGTGATGTAAGTTCCACTTGTTTTCTTGCATCAAAATAAGAAATTTTCCGTTCAGATATTACCTGTTGGATCCGTTTCTCTTTTTGCCAAATTGTGCACTCCCTAGAATATGCGAAGTGCTTACCTTTGCAATTGACACAGGAAAATTCTGCAGAGCAGGTAGCACTATCGTGACCAGAAACGCCACATCTAGCGCAGGTAGTTTTACCTTTGCAGACATTTTTACTGTGTCCAAATTTTTGACAATTAAAGCATCTGAGTGGATTTGAGATATACGGATCAACAGGTATATTTAGATAACCTGCCTTGATAGATTTCGGCAAATCGGGACGGTTGAAAGTGAGAATGTAAGTACTGGTCTGGATAACCATATCGTTACGTCTCACACTGATTCTTTTGACGTGTGTGACGCCTTGTGATGATAGGTTCTCCACCATTTCGTCCTCACTACTGCCTTCTAGGTCCCGGCATCGAATGACACCTCTTGAAGAATTTAATGATTTATGTGGTGATACTCTGATGGCAATGTTAGCCAAGGATTCGGATTTTAAGAGTAAATCCGAATGTTTTTCCTTGGCACATTCCACCAGAAGTGTTCCATTTCTCAATTTCTTGACTGATTTTGGTTCACCGGCCAAGCCAGTGATACCTTTAGAAATTGCAAAGGGTGACATTTTAGATAAATCAACTTCAGAGGTGCTCTCTATCAAGAGGAACCTCGGCCATGTTCTTATATTTTTAGATGAGCTACATGGGGCAGCAGCATCATCATCTATCGATCTTTGTCTTTTTAACGACTTGTTTGATGTGGGGGTGGATTGGGGATCCATGAAAATAAGAATAAAAATTCACCCTTCGTCGTCCCCCAAGTTACTTTCCTGCCTACGATGGGGGAGGCTAGCACGGATGTCCAGTGCGTGGCTCCAGGGATAGACGAAGGGTATACTCAAGCCAGAAATATAAGCAAAATATATATCTAACCTGATTGACCCGAGCCGTTGCTCTCCAATAAGGTGACTAGGACACAAAGGTTGGTTTGCTGAGTATAAAACGAAGCAAGCAAGAGGGTAATATATCACCCTATGGAGAACAAAAACGACCAAAGCCGATTGATCAGAGTGGGCCACTCTGAACTCCCGTCTAGGTGAACCATGGGCCAAAGTAATGTGTTGCAGAGAAAGGGCTCGCAAGCCAAATCCCCACTCAATTACCAGGATTCCACTCTCCACCGACACGGGTCGCAACGCACGGCAAACACGTTGCCCCATTACAGGGGACCTTTTAGTCGCCTCTTACGACACGCAGGACATACGAAGGGTATATTCTTATCACCCCCTACACCCCAGGGGGGACTTCTTTTAAAATGTTAAAATAGCATTTTACAATGAGATTTAACAGTAGAACCCGCGACGTGTCTATTGGACAATTACACCACTCTAAATGCAAAATCAGGGGGTGTTTATCTCCTAAATATATGCACGTAAAAATATTTGGTTAATTAACGCGAAGGAAAACTTTTTAATTGTATTTTATCATTGCTGGATAAAAACTAGACGAAACATCGTTTTAAAGGTGGATTATTGAAGGGCTAGGTGATATTGCAGGTTTTTATTTAATTTCAAATGTTATCAATTATTATTTAGATATTTATTCGCATGACAAGTCAATAATCAACTCTCTAGATCATCAGATGGTGGGGATTTGGATGGGGTAGAACGCCCGTAGATTTAGAAATAGTTATTGGAATATGTCCTATTTCGTTTTTATAGGTCAAAATTTCGCTTCACTTGTTTTTACTACAATAGGACCAGGAAGAGTTGTTATATAACTGGCGTTCTCATGTGATCAATAGAATACTATATTATTTATGTTCAAGGAGTATACTGTGAAAATAATAATTTTGTGTTGGAGATGTATATTCATTTTCCACAACCTAATAAGAATCAAACTGAATAATAATGTTTGTTAATTTATTATACTTCTTGGTATATACTGTAATGTGACCAAGAGAATATTATATTTTGTCCTCAAGAAGTGTACTGGATTTAACTGACTGAAATAGCTTTGGACATGCCTAAACTTTTGACAGAGCAATAAGGATCATTGTGTACCATTCTCCGCAATTGTCTTTGTCTGTTTGGTCTTCGTGTTATATCGATAGATATTTTCTTCGCCAGTTAACAGGAACAGTACTTCTCCTGAAATTCAATTGTACACAGTGCAACGTTAGGTGGGACGGGATGCTAAGGTGTATGTTGTATGGGGCGGGTCAGGTGGAGCGAGATCCTAAAGTGCACGTGGGATGGGCGGGGATGGTGAGGCAAAATGCAGAGGGGTATAGGGGATGGGGCGGGCCTGATGAAATGAAATGGGGTTTAACGTCCTACACTTCTGCACCTTACCTGGGCTAATAGAAGATGGGCATACGCCATACAGTTTGCTATGAAGGAAATTTTGCCCGGGCAGCGGCGATACGACCTATGGATATTTTACGTACACGCCAATGTGTACACGAGACCTCGGTTTTTTGTCCCATCCGAACGACTAGGCAGTTGGCTTGTCGGCCCTCCTTCTGCATCACTGACAAGGGGAAACGACGCCGGAAAATAGAGATGAACTTTCTCGGCGGCCAATGCAGGGATCGAACACCCGACCTCCAGGCCAGAGAGCCAGCGCCATACCCACTTAGCCATGGCGATTCCCCCGGGTCAGATGAAGCGAGATGTTAAGGTGTATGCTGGGTGAGGAGGGGGGGAGGGGGGGTGTCAGAGTCAATATGATTTGATATATCCATAAATACAGAATGCTAAAATATGGATAATGAAATATGCCCTGGAAACGAAATCGGGACGTAGTGGCGGACATTGGAAAATAAAACAATAAGTGCCAAAAAGATATCTTTAACAGTTTCTGAGATATGCTCTAGATTAATAGTTACATAACAATAATTTAGATATTATTCAAGGCACAACATTATGATAGGTTTTGTTGTACAACGGCCCATGAAGATATCTTGAATGGTACACGCGATATTCCCCAGAAACAAAATTGTACATCAACAACTAAGTCAATTTTTTCCACAAAATGCAATCCACTGTCTGTGTTTGGTGTCAGTACGAAGGGCTGGAAAGTTCACGTAGATGGTGAGGGGGGGGGGCGGATCGGTCCACGGTAAGGTCTACGGTAATTGATGTTTTCTCTGATGACCGGTCGGCACACTGTATCGATACGGACGGGTCTTCCATGTGTTCCCACTGTCTCAGGTGCCTTTGTGAAGGGATTTTGTACGAGCTGTCGCACAACATTTTGGTCTTGGTTTGTGGTAACCCTTGGTCTACCCGTTCGGGGGGCGATCATCTTTGGTGTTGGTGGCCTGAAAGCATTGCTGAAGCCTGTAGATAGCCCCACCGCAGCACTGGAAGTGATTGGATTGGGAACGGCTTGGGCAGTGGCCAGCGTTGACTCCTCCAAGCGCCTGGTTTCTCTGAGCTGTTGTGAATGTTAGCATGCTGCTGACGTTGTAGTGTGAATGACTCAACTAGGTATGGGGGTGCATTTTATAGAGCTTGCCCGGGTTCACAGCACGTGCAGCATGAGTTATAAGAATATCATGGAGAGCATATTACCATGTCAGGTTGCGTTTTTGAGAACATTTCCTGGGTTCAATTCTGTGTTTGGGAAGGAGCCTTATTGCTCAGGTAAAAATCTGTTATGGAATACGTCTATTTAGAGAAACAAACCAATTTGACGTTTCTTGTGCTGCTTAGTACAGTTATAAAATAATATAATTATCTTGCTCGGTTTATTTAATATGCTCCGGAAACAAAATCGGAACGGACGGACGGGCTCGATTTCGATATCAATTCCGAACTTCGTTCGGCATGGGATAAAAATTAAGCATAATTTGTTGCCTACCTGTTACTAACATTGCATTAAAGATACAGAAAATCAGAAAACTGTGAAACCACGTCATCTCTTGACATCGAATGAAGATCTGTGATGTATCATATATTATTAATTTCAAACAAATATTAATAAACATCTGATACGGTGAAATTAAATGAAGAGATTTTAATATCCAAATCTCACATTAAAACCTAATACTGCTGAATTCAAATAGGTTTCGGTTTTCAGATATTTGAACTGTTTTAAAATATAGCGGATGTGTTCATTGTTAAAGCGATAACATAATTATTTCTGTCTTTAGTTCAATAGATTGTCAACTCACAATTATACGATCCTAGGCATTATTTGCCACTCTTGTAACTCATTAACACAGGAAATGATAACACAATTACCTCCCTTGTTTTTCTATTGCCCCCATGCAATAGCTATCTTCAAACGTTTGAATTTGAAGTTGAAAATGGCATTTTTGCCAATTTCCCAACTGGCAATAGTGAATTATTAGGATTATTCTTTAACAAAGTAGGACTTTTTATAGATATCATCTATTTTAAGGCTTTCTTTTAAAAAGATTTTAAAAATATAACTTAAAAATATGAAATTGCAGCTTTAATGTATTATAAAAACTCTTTGTTTTATGAAGGTTAGATATTGATAAAGTAAATGTATAACAAGATCATTTGTAATATATCAATAGTATTCCCTGGTCTTCTGCAGGGGTGGGGGTAGCAGATCTGTCATTGAGTCAACTTGCGTGGTTTAGATTCCCCGGTTGTACGTGACAAGAAGTAGGGCCGCCTGTTCAACCTCGTGAGTTTTCTCGATACCATTACCAAGGAATGTTCAACTTAAAAATTATACGAGACAAATTAGCACATCAGAAGCTTGTTTGATTATTTAACAACTTTTTTTCTGATGGATTCACTGGTCCATTTAAATACAATTTACCGTTTCTTTAACTTATTCTTGCCTTTGTGAATTTAGGTGAAGACACATGTACAGTATCTGCTGATACAGAGCCTGTTATGGAAGTTTAAAGACATGGCCACTGCACTTTCTATTCAGTTTGCAGCTTTTTTTTTGTTTTTGGCATCTGCTACCCCAAACAGGTGACCAATTCACTAAAGGCCATACAAAGGTATGATTTAATGTAGAAACAATTGAAATCAACCATAAGTAAATAATATTCATGTTTCAGAGACACGATGGATCAGTGATGCTTGCTCATTACCCATTGGCCAATAAAGCCACTCAGACTTTTCGGGCGCGGATCCACCTCATAGCTAGTCAACGACTGCTTTATTAAAAAAAAAAAGGAAAAAAAAGGTTGCCTAGCAACGAAACATACGCCCCCCCCCCAGCAATTAACTCGACCGGGCAATCAACAAGAGTTGTCGCATATTAAGTAATTATCAGGAAAATCGTTAGAATTGGTTGGTTTTTTTTTTAAAATAAAGTTCTGGCCCATGCTAACGATTAGCATACGAAACATTTAAAATTATGGATTTAGCTGTTCAATTATCGATTTTCAAAAAATCCAAACTCAACCACCGGAGATATAGTCAAACTTTTTTTTTAAAAATAGGTTCGTCCGACTGTCTGTCCGTCATACTCTTTGGGGCACAATAACTCTCCCCCTAATTGAGGTAGATTGTTCAAACTTGGTGTAGGTGTTTGTTGGTTCGGCCGATACCTTGATTGAGTTCAAAGTTGAACATTTTCTGCCTAGGGTAAGCGGAGATAAGCAATTTGATTGGTTGATGCTTTAGGACACGATAACTTCAGTTCTAATTAAGTGAGAGTGACGAAACTTGGTGTATAGTTTCCTTACATCAATACCTTCACTGAGTTCGATAATGGGCATTTTCTGCCAAGGGTAAGCAGAGCAATCAGCAATTTGATTGGTCGAAACTTCGGAGCAGAATACCTCGCCTTCTAATTGAGTTAAAATGTTCAAACTTGGTATATATGCTGATTAGGTCAATGCCTTGATGGAGTTCGAAGGTGAACATTTTCTGCTTAGAGTAAGCGGAAATAAGCAATTTTATTGCTTGATGCGTTGGGACACGATCACTTTAGTTCTAATTAAGTGAGGGTGATGAGACTTAGTGTATAGTTCCATTACATCAATACCTTGACTAAGCTCGATAAGGAACATTTTCTGCTCAGGGTAAGCATAGCGATAAGCAGTTTGATTGGCTGAAACTTTGGAACACAATAACTCGCCTTCTAACTGAGCTAGAATGTTCAAACTTGGTGTTGACGTTAATTGGGAGAATGCCTTGATAGAGTGTGATGATGAACATGTTTTGCTTACAGT
The DNA here is from genome assembly GCA_036850965.1 of Patella caerulea. Taxonomy (NCBI): domain Eukaryota; kingdom Metazoa; phylum Mollusca; class Gastropoda; family Patellidae; genus Patella; species Patella caerulea. The sequence continues at coordinate 60,415,407 of JAZGQO010000006.1, read as the reverse complement.
AACCAGAAATAAACATCTAATTGGCTGGTGCATTGGGCACGATAACTTTGGTTATAATGACGTGAGAGCGATGAAACTTAGAATATAGATTCTACATTATATCATTACCTTGACAAAGTTTCATAGTGAGAATTTCCTGTTTAGACTTATTATATCATTACCTTGACTAAGTTTCATAGTGAGAATTTCCTGTTTAGACTAAGGAGCGATAAGCAATTTGATTGTTCAAGATTTTGGAACGTAACAACTCTGCTTTTGAGGCCGAACGTTTAAATTTGATGTAGATGTTCATTAGGTGTATGTCTTGACTGATCAAGCTGAAGCTAAGCAAAGCTAATCAATTCCATTGGTCGAGCTTTGGGACAATAATCTTGATTCTGTCTGATAGAGAGTAATCAAATTTAGTGTATAGTTTGAATGCTCCATACTTTTGAACAAAAATAAATGTGCGATTAATCAAAATGTGTCATCTATTTATTCCGGGATTTCGGCGGGGGACATCAGTTTCGCTGTTCGCGTGTTAATTCAGAATAAAATTGTGACCTCCATAGAGACATGATTTTTCGTACAATCAGGAGCCATAATTCAGGAAGTTTTGGTCCAATGTGCAAAATAATGAAAGGCGCCACGATCTTTGGGTTATAAACTTAAATTTCAAATTTCATTAAAGTCGGATTTAAAATGTGACCTCGACAGGGTCCACAACCTTCATATATCAAAATTTTACACTATTTGCGTATTAGCAGCAGCCATTGGCAATTTCGGTCTGATTTTTACGAAATTCGACCTCAACCTGCATAATTCATACTGGTTAGCAGGAGGTAGTTTCCATTTAAAGTATTGATATTTATAGATTAAGTATATACGTATTAGTTAGAGGTGTTAGTATTAATATATGTAATATATTATTATTTTAATGAATATGAGTGAATTGATTTATTTACTTCATAATTTGACCACCTGCAACATTATCATCATTTCTTTCAGGTTTGTTTTGAAGATGAAAGATAAGAAGAAAATGAAAAAAAAAAAACCCAGAGAAAGTGGTAAATTTTGCTTCAGAAATAACTAAATTTGAAGCATTGTCAAATTTACTGGAGCTAGTTGGGTCACAACCCCCAGATCTGTGACCATTTCTCGGGGTTAGGGTTAGCCTTTGGAACAGCTTTTAATTGGGGTAGACGGTTTAGTCTTGATGTAGATGTTCTTCGGGTAAATGTCTTGACTGAGTCAATGATTAACATTTCGGACTAAAGCTAAGCAATTTCATTGGCCGATGCTTTGGGACAGATAACCCTGATACTATCTGTTAGAGAGTGATGAAACTTACAGTATGTTTTAATTGCTTGATACTGTGCGATTAATTGATATGTGTCATCTATTTGTTTTGGGATTTAAGTAGATAAAATTGCTACTTAAACATTTTATCCCGAAACATTAACAGAAGTCCAAGAAGATAGAGAGGAAACACCTACACCTGGTAAAATTTAGTCTCTATCATCCAGAAAAATATTCTAAGAATATTAGTCTGGATAAGTTGTTAACAGTTGAGAAAAAATTGACTAGCTTATCCGGTCTTCTAAGGACGTAGTTCGTCCTTAAGATGATGACGCCCATGAAATTAATTGAAGAGTGTCATTTCAAATTATCCATTTGATTGCATGCCAGTTCAATATCCAACACCCTTATTTTTTTTCATTGTAAAATGTTCCTCTTCATGTAGTTCATGTGCCTTATCTATGTTGTTTTTTTTAAATTTAATACTAAATCGTCACCACGATTCATGTTTGTTTATGTTATGCAAGAATTATGGGATTATTGTGGGAAGGGCCGCAACGCTTACTTGACGTGGCCAGAAGATACTGGATAATCAACCACATTAAAAAAAAATCCTGGTTTAGATGGGCAATGGACTTGACGTCAAATACAGAAAAATTTCCCAGACCCTCCGTAAGTTGAAGACTAGATGTTCTGGGTGACTGGGACTAGGTAAAATTCCATTTGTTAAAACTAAACCACACCCGCAATTAAACTACGTATAGGTCTAATTGATGTAACATAACTACAAATGATTTGCCAACCTAGAAAAATATCTACTCTAATTCACCCCAATCAATTAATATATCATATCTTTACGTATACGTACGTTATTTTTAGTTGTTAGTGCAGAAATGTTTGCGGAAACTGGACTTCAGTTTTTTGTTAAAACTTCTCTTAAAATAAGTCGACATATTAAGCATGCATTATGCAAGAGCTAAATCTGATTAAGGCTTCAGATGTCATAGAAATTATAAATTAGATCTTTATTTAAACAGCAAGCATAAAATCAACCCTGTAAAACCCACGGATGGCTTGAATTTAAACATGATTTCATAGACTGATTTATTTATAAATGGAGTCGTGAGAGGATATTACTATAACCCGTGGCGTAAATTATTCATACAGTTTCATCGCTTTTACTGTATTATAACCAATGTTACAGTGCCCCAAAGCGTCAACCAATCATATTGCTTATCTCTGCTTACTGTTAGCAGAAACTGTTCACCATCCAACACCGTCAAGACATTCACCTACACCAAGTTTAATTATTCTAGCTCAGTTAGAATGAGAGTAAGGTGTTCCAAAGTATTGGCCAATCAAATTGCTTACCCTGATCAGTAAATATTCATTGTCGAACTTGGTCATGGTATTGATGTAATGAAACTATACACCAAGTTACATCAACCTCACCTTATTAGAACTAAAGTTATCGTGTCCCAAAGCATCAACCAATCAAATTGCTTATCTCTGCTTACCCTACGCAGAAAATGCTCATCTTTAAACTCCCATCAAGGCATCGACCTAATAAACATCTACACCAAGTTTGAAATTTTTAGCTCAATTAGAAGGAGAGTTATTATGCTCCAAATTCTTAACCAATCAAACTGCTTATAGCTCTGCTTACCCTCTGTCAATAATGTTCATTATCGAACTTAGTCAAGGCAATGAAACTATACACCAAGTTCCACCATTCTCACTTAATTAGAACTGAAGTTATCGTGTCCCAAAGCATCAACCAGTCAAATTGCTTGCCTCTGCTTACTCTACGCAGAAAATGTTCGTCAAGGCAGCGACCTAGTAAACACCTACACCAAGTTTGAAACTACTAACTGAACGAGAAGTACTAGTAGAGTCATGCTCCAAAGTCTTGACCAATCAAATTGCTTATCGCTCTGCTTGCCCTGAGCAGAAAATGTTCATTATCAAACGTAAGCAAGATATTGATGTAATTAAATTCTCACTTAATCATAACTCAAATAATCGTGTCCCAGCATCAACCAATCAAATGGCTTACCCTAATAGTTCCCAACTTTCTTCGAAAGGCGGGGAACAAAAAAACCCAATATATGAAGATTGTACGTAACTGTTCTAAGAGATGAATCGTACTTTCGTTTAATTATTGCTGGAAAAAAAACCACAAGAAGACAAATATGTTAGCAAATATTCCTTTGTTTTAAGAATACAGAGGAGGCGTATTTTGTATTTATTTATGTATGTATATACAATTATAAGATGCAGTTATTGTTTAATTTCCATTAAAGAGGCAACAATAAACATCAAGCCAAAATTAAAAATCCAAGACGGGGGGAAAATACACTAAAAACTTCAAATGGCCATATCGATTTGAATAATTCTTTTACCAATATGCCTTTTGTCAAGTCCAACTATGTGGAAAGAGACAGATCTATTTACAAGTGTAACTTGAACATATTATTCGAATGTTTAATTTCCATTAAAAATGCAAGAATCAAGATGAAGCCAAAATTTAAATTCAATGGCAAGGAGAAAACACTAAAAACTTCAAATGGTCATACTAACGACAGGATTAATCGATATGAATATTTTTTTTTACCAATATGCCTTTTGTCTTTATAAAATATACTGATTGAAGATGCAACAATGAAGATCAAGCCAAAATTTAAATTCAATGGCAAGGGGAAAATACACCAAAAACTAATGTAAACTTCAAATGGTCATACTAACGACAGTATTAATGATATGAATATTTTTTTACCAGTATGCCTTTATAAAATATTCTGATTATGTTCAGGTCCAACTATATTCTGATTATGTTCAGGTCCAACTATGTGGAAGGAGACAGATCTATTTACATGTTTAACTTGAACATATTCGATATACCCATACGTCTCTATTTGAATAATATAAATTATTAATTAGACAAAAGTATTTTGACTGCTTTGTCTCATCAACTGTTTCACAGATGTATCTCAACTTTTGCAACTTAATACATTCTTTATCAATCGTCCGTCGAAGGTCTTCAAATAGAAATACTCTTTACCAAACATGTTGGTCCTTAATCTATTGGATATTTTTGTCTCGTCGGACCATATATTTACAATTTAAACCGGAATCATCTCGTTAACCATTTTTAGTTTACCTAAAATTTATATTTTATCTTAGTCACAATTTTTGTGAAACAGGCCCCAGATTTCATCACAATAACTGCATCTTATTATCTACAATTTGCCTTCACCTTTTAACAATAGGTGTCTGTAATAGTTATATTTATATTATGGTCGAGGTAATATCAACATACCAAGCTTTCAATCAATTTAAACATATTTTATTTTTTATACGCTCATATTTTCATGTAAACGTATATTGCCGTCGCCCTGTTCGTCCTACTGTCTTGTTTGTGAACCTACAGCCAGTACAGGTCATCATTGTGGCCATACATGCACAATTTATTTAATCCGGAACCATAATTTATGCATACATTGGCTTTAAAAAATATAACGCTAACGCTAAAATATACGTCCACATTCCTGCTTTAATTGATATGGTACTTTGTCAAGAAGGCTAGGCGTGACTTGGCTGTGTGAGTCGGGACATGCAGTTGATGTCCTTAGGCTATAAGGAATACATATCCCAAGTTTAAAGACGATCCATTAAGAATCGTGGCCTGTAGAAAACACACACAGACACGGAGTAAAAATGGGCATGGCTCTGCCCCTGGGGGTTAGGAAATCACCAAAAACAATAGGGGTCATCTTTAGGGTATAAGGAATAGGTATTTTCAGTTTCAAGATGACCGATTAAGAATTGTGGCCTGCAGGCGACACACAAAAAGAAAATGGGCGTGACTCTGCCCCTGGGGGCTGGGCATGCACCCCAAATTATAGGAATGTCCCTTAGGGTACAAAGAATAAGCACTCAAAGTTTCAAGATGATACGTTAAGAAATGTCGCTTGTAGACGACAAACAAATAAATACAAGGAATGGGCGTGGCTCTGCTATTGGGGGTCGGGCATGCACCAAAAACAATACGGATCATCCTTAGGGTGTAAAGAGTAAGGATACAAAGTTTTAAGAAAATCCAGTTAGAATTGCGGCCTGTAGGCGACACACAGACACACTAAAAGAAAATGGGCGTGGCTCTGCCCCTGGGGGGTTGGGCATGCACCCCAAACGATAGGGATCATCCTTAGATTATAAGGAGTAAGTTTGAAGAAAATCCAGTAAGAATTGCACCTTGCAGGCGACACACGAAAAGAAAATGGGCGTGGCTCTGACCCTGGGGGTTGGGCATGCACCCCAAACGATAGGGATGTTCCTTAGGGTACAAAGAATGTGTATGCAAAGTTTCAAAATTATAAGTTAAGAAATGTGGCCTGTAGACGACAAACAAACACATACTAGAAATGGGCGTGGCTCTGCCCCTGGGTGTCGGGCATGCACCAAAAACAATAGAGATCCTCCTTGGGGTATAAGGAATACGTAAACCAAGTTTTAAGAAAATCCAGTAAGAATTGCGCCCTGTAGGCGACACAAAAACACACGAAAAGAAAATAGGCGTGGCTCTGCCCCTGGGGGTTGGGCATGCACCCCAAACAATAGGGATGTTCCTTAGGGTACAAAGAATGTATATGCAAAGTCAATCTCGAAACCAGAAAAATTTTTGAAGAAATTTCTCTGGTGAATCGGGGTAGCCATTTTCCCGGAAAATGATATGCAATTCCTACGCGCGAAAGTTCTCGTTTGTTGCGTCGTACGCCCCTGATTTTACGTGCCTGGATGACCGAATCACTTAAAAATATACCCACGCTTAGAAAAATAGATCTGTACAAAAACTTGAATTTGTTCGTTTAGGATCCAATTTTTTATGTCAGCGAGTTGACTTTGACTCAAGGATCATTTTACAACAAACGAAACGACGATCCGACCTCTAGTTTTCGAGAAATCGACCCAAAAAGATTGACCAATCAGAGGTCAGAATGGGCGGGGCTTAGGTTTGAAAAAAATTGGAAAAAATGGACGGTCTAATGTGCCAGAGGCCTTTGGCTCCGCGGCTGCCTCTGGGAACGAGATTGATGCAAAGTTTCAAGATTATAAGTTAAGAAATGTGGCCTGTAGACGACAAACAAATACTAGAAATGGGCGTGGCTCTGCCCCTGGGGGTTGGGCATGCACCAAAAACTATAGGGATCTTCCTTGGGGTATAAGGAATAAGTATACCAAGTTTGAAGAAAATTCATGAAGAATTGCGCCCTGTAGGCGAACCACAGACACACACACACATACAGGGGCGACGGCATAATACGTTCACATTATGAATGTGGACGTATAAAAATTCGGGCTTAATTTTCATCAAATTTGGTACTGTACCTTGTTATTGGCCGAATCTGTCAATATGGTTAGCTTCAACTTCTTGCTCCACAGTGTCTTATCTGACGGAATCGACGAGCTACCATAAAATTAAATATTTGCGGATAGTTTGTTCTGCCAAGTGTTGATGACATAACTATGTTGACCACGTTCTGTGAAACAGGATGCAGACGTTTTTCAGGTAAATTTTGTGTTAGAATGCGGAAGCTACAGCTTGCTTTTAGTGTATGTGTCACGTTGATTTATTTGCAGTCTAAATAGAAAGTGGATGCGGTTTCCAAAAAAATTTAATCACAGCTAAACATTTCTAAAAATAACTGGTCTCGAAGATGCAAAATCGGGAAGATGGGAGTCAGTAGTCACTATAATGTAACGATAACTATAGCTGGTTATCGTTACAAGTGGCACAGTCTTAAGACCGTTGACGCAAGTTCAAATAGGTTAAAACGCACAATTGTCATTACAGTTTGTATTAAAATAAGTAATCCTATCATACATAATGAAGTCTTAACAACTAAAAGAGTTACCGAACAGTTTTTCTTTGTGGTAATGCGTTTTACATTTTCTTAGCGGTGTTTCTTGTAATGTGCAGGCAGCCATGACACAGGCCAGTTGAAATCTCGCGACGCCCTAACTCCGCCAATTGTTAAGAACATACAAAAACGAAGGATATAAATGTTACAATAAATAATTTAAAATCCCATTATAGAGAAATTCTTAAATATTTAGTTTATGAAAGTAATTTTCGATATGCCCAAAGAATCTCACTGGGGGATTTTATGTCTTCTTTTGAAATTCAACGTGGTTTTCGCCCTTGCGAATAGAAAAAATCGAAAGTTGGAAGGGGAAAAACCACATAAAGTATTATCTACACCAAAAAAACCCCCACATTTTACAGTTGTGCAAATAGTGGAAAAAAAATGAAACTACACTGCGCATACTTATCAACTGAACCTTTTAGTTGATTTAATATATTTTTGTACTTGATAGAAGACATAAATGTTGATGTCAGTATTTAAACTAGAATCACCCCAGAGAAGTAAATTTAAGGTTATTGTACTGAAGTTTCGTAAAGATTTGAAAAGTTCATTTCTTTCAATATCAAACAAATTACATTTCATTAGATAGTGTTTTGCGTTTTTGGACGACGCGCCACAAGAACATTTAGGATTTTCAATTAAATTTATTCGAAACAGATCCGAGTTTAGGGAACTGCACCCATGACGAAGTTTTGTGTGTAAAATACTAAATTTTCTATTACCGCTCGCATAATAATTTGGAGCCGTTATTATCTTTAATCTCTTATACAATTTGTTTTTAAAAGTTTTTATATTTTTTTGGTTGATGAATCCAATAAGTTCCAGTCTCGAATTGTTGACGGAAAGAACGAATTTTTATATAATGATGTTCTACAGAACCGTTATTATCTTTAATCTCTTATACAATTTGTTTTTAAAAGTTTTTATATTTTTTTGGTTGATGAATCCAATAAGTTCCAGTCTCGAATTGTTGACGGAAAGAACGAATTTTTATATAATGATGTTCTACAGAAGGGTGGGGAAATATGATCACTATTATTTGGAGCCGTTATTATCTTTAATCTCTTATACAATTTGTTTTTAGAAGTTTTTATATTTTTTTGGTTGATGAATCCAATAAGTTCCAGTCTCGAATTGTTGACGGAAAGAACGAATTTTTATATAATGATGTTCTACAGAAGGGTGGGGAAATAAAATCACTATTTCTTAAGTTATATCGAAGTGTATTGCTTTCAAAAGCATGAATATTATCTAGTAAGTATTGGGGCGCGTTATTGTTTAAAATTTTATGCAGGGTGGTAAGACGTCTTATACTCCGGCGTTCGGAAAGCCTGTTCCAACCAGATTCATAATAAAGCACTGCTCGGCTACAGAATTTGGGAAGTCCGGTGATGATTCTTGCCGCCTCTAACTGATTTTTTTCGAGTTTTTCTGCGTCGTTTGACGAACAGCTATCCCAGGCTTCACAAGCATATTCAAGAATAGAGCGTATATGCACTTTATAGATTTTATCAAGCGAGCTCCTTGATGTGGTATATTTTAGCTTTCTTAGAATATTTAATCGTTTTGAGGCTGACCTACACAACGTGTCAATGTGTGTGCTCCATTTGCAATCATTTGACAAGTTAATGGAAAGATCCCTGTGGGAATGAACGATATCGAGTTGGTTATCGCCGAATTTGAAGTTTGGAGAAATTGAAAATTTTTTGTTTGTGAAAATTTGTGTAAATTACGACCTTAGTTTTGTTGGGGTTGAATTTAACTGATCAGTCTTTTGACCACTCAGACAGTTTTTTTTAAGTCTAAATTTAATGAATTTTCGAGGTCCGGTAAGTTTGATTTGTTGCACCCAATTACCGTGTCATCGGCAAAGAGCTTAGCGGTATTATCCAAAACATCCTGGATGTCATTAATATAAACAAGAAAGAGGAAGGGACCTAGTACAGATCCCTGCGGTACCCCAGAGGCCAAAGTTGCATAACTCGAAAATGAACTGTTTATGAAGACTCTGTTTTCTACCGGTGAGATAATTCTTTAGCCAGTCTATTAAGTTATCACTTATACCATAGCTGGGTAGTTTATTGAGTAAACCTAAATGATTAACCTGGTCGAACGCTTTGGAGACGTCACAATATATGTGACATGAGTACTGTCGTTTTTCTATAGAAGATAGCATGTCCTGAAAAATTTTTAGTAACTGGTGCACAGTGGAATGTTTGGCTCTGAAGCCTGACTGAAGACAATTTAATAGATCATTACAATGAAAATAATTGTAAATGACGATAATAAGGATATGGGAAGATAGTTTGAAACGTTTCCTCTGTCCCCGTTTTTATACAAGGGCATTTCCATGCGCTAGGAAACGTGTTAGAACTAAGTGATTTGTTAAATAATAGTTTCAGGGGTAAGAACATCGTCGAAACTACATTTTTCAATAGACGGTTAATTATTTTATCGGGGCCGTTAGCCTTTTTTATTTTTAGGATTTGGATAAGATCAATAATCTCTTGATCGGTAATTTCCGGCATGTGAAACAGAGAGTTTGTTCGTTTGGGAAAATACGGAAATTCATTTTTCTCAACATTGTTGAAAACCGAACCGAAAAATGTATTTAAGAGTTCGGCCTTATCTAAATCGGAATGTGCAATAATGCTCGTATTGCTTGATAATGGTGGTATATCAGAATCTACCTTTTCACCTATATGATGTTTAATATGTTTCCAAAAATCTTGAGGATTCGCTTCTGGATTTGATAATTCAGATACCAACCTATCATTGTACTCAGTTTTTTAAAACTTTTTTAAAATTATTTACTTTATTACGCTGATGTTTGTACTTCACTAAATGGTGAAGCGTTTAGTTTTAATGGCCCGCTTCCTTAAACGATCACGAATCCGAATCTCCTTACGTAGACTTGAATTAAACCAGGGTCTATCCGAAGATCTAATAATTACTTTCTTCCTGGGAATACATTCGTTTGTAAATTTCGTAAGAATTGAATAGAAGATATCAATCGCGGCCATTATAATTTCAGAACTTGAGAAATTTCACGAAGTGTTTAGATTTTATCAAATCATATAATTATGCGGTAAGGCTTCACCTTTATTTCAATGGGGAATTGATTTATTATATGTTAAGCTATGTGCAGTACAGTTTTGGGTTAGTGTCTGTGTAAATTAAGGGAGATATAGGCCAGTAAACTTTTTGTAGTCATTTGACTAAAACACTTGCGCAAAGGAACTCTGTAGGAAAAGCCACTACTGTGCCTGAAGTATGACGGAAGGCATCAGTAGTGGAACCATTTCTAGGGAGTCATCAGATCGAGATAATCTTACCGGATTTAATGGATTCGACCAGACTACTAGCACAGCCAGCGAGGGTGATCGCAAAATGTCACCGTTATTGAGAAACAGCGTCTGGGTTAACTTTGGATACTATTACCATTTTCGGGTTTGTCGATAACAGTTTATACAACTTTTGGGGCGAATCTAGGGGTTGGGTGTGAAAATGGTGGTGATTTTGGATCTAAGTGGGGTTCTTCCTGTGCCCTAATAATGTGATAACCCTAAAAACGCATCTATTCTCTGAGAGTATCATCAGCAAAATTGTAATAGTCAATTACTTTCGTTCAGATTAAGCCAGGTTTCTCCGTTTCTTCACCCACGCTCGCTGGTAACAGCTTCAAATCCGCTCGATCAAAACTAGTCTCTTTGATGTGGCGTGGTATCCAGTCCAAGATGGCCGTATTTCGGCGAATTCTCAGCCGACAATCCCAAAGGTTTTGCTTTAGTGCCTATCCGATGATTGTCCTAAGCACCAATTATATCAAAATATAACTAAATGGATTTTTTTGGCGTGCTCCTAGTCCGGGTAACACTGGCCTTTTAGGAAGGCCCTGTCTTCATTAGCCCAGTTCGGAGCAGGACGTCAAACCACATTTCATTTAGGAAGGTTACTATGAATTCACTGAAACCCTGCATCAAAACAAATCAGAATTAGAATGCTTGACCGATTCAAGCTCCGTGTGTTATTATCATTACCAGCTGTCCTAGCCATCTAGTTGGTAGTTCGAAATCATTACTCTCACTGGTGTGGCTACCGGTAGCTTGTTCTTGGAGAATGAGGAGGAAGTAGGCCAGTTCATCCACGAAAATAATGCAGGCGGCGATTGTCGTATTCGAGATGGATGTAAACGATACTACCAATAACTGTAGATGTAGCAGTGATGTCATCTAAACCTGAAAAAAAAACAGCTTCATGTACTCATGGTCAGCCGATAAGGCTCTTGTGTTGGCTGATTCATACATTTGGCTCACAAGCTGCTTTGTTTGCTTTTTCCCGAAATAGAAAAGCCTGTCATCGTACAGGATGATTCAGTTTTCATAATACTATAAATCACTCAAAAATAGTGAAATCGTTCAAATGGGAACGAAAACCAACAATTGGATCACTTGCCAGTTAAGTACATGTACCATGGTTCTCAAAGTTTGAAGAATTTCTCGTATGCACTGGCCTAATATCATAGATAACAGGTTTCACATTCCCTCTGATTCCACTTGTTTTCAATTTACCATCTTTTAAAACCTGAAATGAATGCAACGTGTCATAAATATAGGGGAAGATCACAAAAATGTGGTTAACTTGCAATGTCAGTTTATCTGGGGCTTTGATAGTTATCTCGGACAGTAGGTCTGTTCCCACCTGTGGCGATGTCGCAGACCAGCGTCTACCCAAGGGAATTCGATCTCGACGTAGCTGTGATCATATTGAGGATTAATATGGCTTAAGGCTATAATTGTTCTACTTATTGCCGCGGCACACATGACTAGGTGTTAACTAGAACAACACATTAATTAAGGCAATATGATCCATACCTCAATACTTTACACCAAAGTAGGGTCAGTATTGGTATTGAAAGGCAAACTAGTCAACAAAAAATAATCAATAGGACACATCCTACTTAGAGACTATATATCTACATGTGTACATGTTACTTCTGTTAGAATGCTACCAGATGTGCATTTCACACTACCAACATGCATACAATGAGGCAATGGTCCTTGTCATACTCAACATTCACACGGAGTTTGATGGATCACTGCTTATGTCCACTTTGTAATTTTGTAGACGTTTTCATTTCTGGCCAAGCATTCGAAGTTGTTTACGTTATATTAGTTATGACTATACGCACGTACCTTAGGTACCTAAAAGAAATACAAATGTTTTCTAGATATAAAGGATATGTTTATGTAGAAAACGAAAGCAGAAAAGATGCCGCAGCAGCAAATAGTCGCTTGGTGGCAACTATAACAGTGAGGGGTGACACTGGGGCGAGGTAATTAGCTCCCAATATTAACTTCTTTCTGCAAATTAAATTCCAAAACAATACCTTAAAGTCATTACCGGTTATTTGATTGGTCAAGATTTTGGAACATAACAACTCTGTTTTTATTTGAGGTAGAATGCTTAAAGTTGATTATGATGTTCCTTAGGTTGATTCTATCTAATAGATAGTGATGCAACTTTGGACAAAGATACATGCAGTTAATTAATTTATATCCTCTATTTGTACACCATCGTCACTGTTGGCTTGTACAAATTATAACCGGTATGAGAAACAATAACTTCAACGAATTACGTACACAAAGATAGACAATTCCCAGTTCGATAGAAATTTGTTAGTTTGTTTATATTTAGGCTAGGCATTCGTTCACCCGAGTTTCTAGCACGGCTTTTCGTCCCATCCGAACGACTAGGCAGCTGTCCTTGTCGGGCCCTCCTTCTGCATCACTGACAAGGGGAAAATCACGCCGGAAAATCGAGATGAACGGTCTCGGCCCATGCAGAGATCGAACACCCGACCTCCAGGCTAGCGAACCAGCGCCTTATCCACTTAGCCACCGTGACACCCATGTGAAAAGGACAAATTGGATATCTGGGCATTATATTGTGATATACATGGTAATGTATGACATCGTTTTATAAATGTGATTCGGGTGTGAACTCTACAAGGGAGCTGGTCTCATTATTTGACACTCTCAGTCTGAAACGACGAGCGAAAGACTGGACCGTAACATTGCACCCTTCCACTCGGCTAAACTACATCTAGTCTCGGATGTATGACAGTAAGTGATATGTACCTACGCCCATACATTTGCGATGCGGCTACCGGTTTACTTTAACAGGAAAACTTGACGCTATTACACAAATTGGGAACCTATTCGGCTAGCGACCTATTCGACCGATCGAGCTGCAACCTGTTCGTTGGAAACCTATTTAGAGTAAAGACAACAGTCTTTATTTATCAACCAATAAAATCCAACGTTATGTCTATCAAATGAAAGCAGAATATATTATTTTTTATCCATTCCTTCAGCTCAGAATAGAAGTGTAATTTCGTCATTATCTTACAGCTGGATCGGTCGAATAGGTCGCTAGCCAAATAGGTCGCCAACTTGTGTTTGGAATGGGCGCAGCCATGTTTCATCCGGGACCTTTAAGGTAGTTCCAATATGGCGGAATTCATCATACAGCCGAGTTTAGATTCCCGAAATCTACCGAGGTTTGCCGAGTGTGCACCCTTCCTCGGAGAAGATTGTCCCGAACGCTAAAACGGTTATCCAACACACACTGACTCCGACGTGATTGACTTTGCCAATTTAATCTTCGAAGTGATGACTGGAAATAAAGAAAACACAACTCACTTCTGCAGTGGTAAACGTGGATATTATTGCCACAAGATCATTTTTATTTTAATACAGGTGAGTGACTCAATATAACATTACATTTATAAACATTAATATACGAGATGATGATATAAATAAATAGTAATTAGTATATACAATTTCATTTGTTAAAGTTGAACATCTTGAAACTTACATTAAGAATTATAATTGAGTTAAAATGTTCCAACTTGGTGTATATGCGTATTAGAGTTCGAAGATGAGCATTTTCCGCTTAGGGTAAGCAGAGGTAAGCAATTTGATTGGTTGATGCTTTGGGACTCAATAACTTTAGTTCTAATTAAGAGAGAGTGATGAAACTTGGTGTATAGTTTTATTACAGTAATACCTTGACTAAGTTCGATAATGAGCATTTTCTGCTCAGGGTAAGCAGAGCGATACGCAATTTGATTGGTCGAGACTTTGGGACACAATAACTCTCCCTCTAATTGAGTTAAATTGTTCAAACTTGGTGTATATGCTTATTAGGTCAAGGCCTTGATGAAGGCATAGATAAGCAATTTGATTGGTTGATACTTTGAGACAAGATAACTTAGGTTCATCTTAATTGATGATTTGTATGCCAATACAATGACTGCAATCTCATTCAGTAACGGTGTATAGAAAAGATTGACTCGGACACCGAGGGTCTTTTCCCTTGGCCAGAGGGGCCTTTTTGTCTGCCTTTAGGGTCCCCCTAACTAGGGAACATTTTCATTTTTTCTCGTCGGTTTTAGCAGCAAAGTTACCACAGCATCACAACAAAGTCAGTAACGGGTAAATCTTCCTCTGTTTGCCAAACAAGCATTGATCCGACGTGGCATACTCCAAATGAGACGTCTAAGGTCATTTTGGTCCAGATTGTCCCATTCCTGTTGCAACGCAGCAGCAAGTTCTTGGACATTGGCAGGACGTTGATGACGTTGACGTAACCTCTGTCCAAGCATGTCCCAGACATGCTCTATGGGGAAGAGGTCGGGACTCAGTGCTGGCCAAGGTAATGTGGTGATGTTCTGTTGTTGGAGGTAACCTTTAACGATCCTGGCCCTGTGTCATCTTGCGTTGTCATCCTGGAAGATGAAACGGTGGCTATGACGTCGTGCGAACGGCACAACATAGACTGCCAAAATGTTGTCCCGGTAGTACTGGCCTGTAACACGCCCGGCAACAACATGTAAAGCCGTTCTTCCAGCAAGTGTTTCTTCCCCACACCATAACAGAACCACCCCCAAATCGATCATGTCTGATGACGTTACCTCTTGGAAGCGCTCGTTTCGACGACGCCACACCCTCCTACGTCTGTCCAAAAAATCAACAGTGAACCATGACTCATCTGAAAACATCACATTGCTCCAGCGTCGATTATCCCAGTGTTGACGATCCCCACACCAACGACGTCTTGCCTGAATGTGATGATCTCTCAAACAAGGGATCACGCGAGGACGTTGGGCGCGAAGGTGACACCTATGCAGTCGATTCCGAATCGTCTGGCCACTCACTCTCACACGCTGATCTGATTTGCTGTGATGACACGATTTCTCCTGGGCTTGAATTGTCGCCCTTGGTCGACCTGAGCGTGGTCTGTCCTGTACAGATTGTGTATCACGGTATCTGGACCATAGCCTGCTTGTGACAGACTGGGAAACATTCATCGTCCGTGCCACAACCGCCTGTGTTATGCCGATCTGTAGCATCCCAAGGGCACGTAACCTTTCATTTTGGGTAAGCCGACGCATATCAAATTTTCTGGTCACTAAAACAATTAAACTAATGTTTCCACCCTGGAATTCAATGCCACAATGACTGTAACATTCAAAGTCAGAGTCGTGCAAATCTTGGGTTGGACCCCCATGATGATCCCACGCATCACCTGCATTCCATGCGGTAGCTATTGGTGCGTTTGGGCGTCACATGTAACTGGAAATGTTTCTTCTGTTAGGTTCTATAGTGACTTTTTTCGTAGTCATTTGCATATTTTAGTATTATGCCCCCAAAATCAAATATCCCCTACTTTTTTTTGAATAGTATATATTATAATTTCCTTCTCTCCTTTTTATACGCCCACATTTGCATGTGGACGTATATTGTCGTCGCCCCTGTCCGTCCGTCTACAATTGTTTTTGAACAGTATCCGATTTCAATGAAACTTGAAATATATGTTTATTACCCAAAATCTCGGTTCTTTGCGATATTGGCATGTATCGGATTGTAACTTCATTGATAATGCCCCCCGATTGTACGAAAAATCACGTTTTTACTGAGATTTAACAAATAAAATTGAATGTTCTTCTGGTAGATAAGATTAACCAGCTTTCTGAATTCATTTAAACATAATTTATTACTTTAAAGTAAACGGATCGGACAAAAGAGTCCCCTCCAATACATTATAATTGTTGTAGGTGTTCAGTGAAACAAAGTCAATACATATACATATCAGATAACAAAAACAATAAATTAACAAAACAAACGTTAACATAAGTTCAGTGTATTTATAATATGGACAAGGGAGAACACCTCGGTATAACATACCTTAAAACAGCGAAATATACGAAACCGTGTCAAGTTTATTTGGTGAGGTTCAAATATTAAATCAAATTATATTTGAAATGAAAAAATATTTGGCGGGCAGAAGCGTGTTTTCGATTCTAGAACATCATCATAATTTAAAACGCTCTGTGTTATGTATGTATTTTTGTACTTGGTTGACTAAAGACATATTCTGAATTGTCGTTAATTCCAGGTCACCCGAAAGTAATGTCGACAGATTTAGGTTATGGTAGTTTTTTTAATTGATCAAATAATATGCTCCTTTGCTCATCAAACACAGGACAATTTTGGAAGTAATGTTGCGTGTCCTCCGTTTCATGGCCACCGCGACCTGTTTGATCATTTACAAGGTTAGATTTATAAAGATGTGATTTTAATGGGCTACAGTCGTGACGAAGTCTTGTATGTGTGGTAGTGTATATTTGTGTGTATTTGTATCTATTGTATATTGATTATTTGTTGTATTATTGTCCCTTTAATACAATTGTTATTTATAGTATATTTGGTGTTTGTTGTATTGTCCCTTTAATAGTACATCTTTAAGCTGGTCAGAAGTCTCTTTTCAATAGCAAGTCTAAACTCTACTCACTTTAACTCACTAAAATAACCACATCTCAGCTTCTTCTTCAAACCTCACTTACATCTTAATCTTGTTACAAGGAGCACCTAATTTCACTTGGTAAGTTTTATATTTATTTGACTGACTTTAATATTTTATCTATTTAATATGGAACTATAATTAGTATATATTTTATATAAGAAGTAATTAGTATATTTCAATAAGTATTTCTATAAGTATATTTGTGCATTTTTAAAGTATTATACTTAGTTTAATCCATTCATATTGTTAATTTCAGTCCTGTATATTACATGTATATGGTTAAACTCCCCAGTATTGTTACAAACTCCTATTTTATAGGGTATGTATTTGTATGTATATATTATTAAATTAGCTGTAAACTCCTTTGTTGCAAAACAATGATTTCCCTCCACTATTTTAAACATATGTATATAGTGTAAACTATTAGTATTCTTGATTTTTATACATTTCTTTATGTATTTCAGAGTTTTTCATATGTATAAATTTATGATCCACAATAAAATCTGAACCTACGACCTGGTGTTTGTTCCTTTAAATAGAAACCCTGCTACAAATTTGGCGCCCAACGTGGTTTTGGTGGATTCAACATATTTCAAGTTCAACATATTTTTAGTTCAACATTTTCAAGTTCTACGGTGATACAGTTCTACAGCTACAGTTTCAAATACGTGTCAGTGTTAAGTGTTAATTATTAATTCATTGGATCCAATGTAAGTGTTATAACATTATATTATTTAAGTAATTAAGTATTGGCCAGAGTGTGTGAGAGTGAAGGGTGATAACCGGTTTGTCTTGTCCTGTCTTGTCCTATGTGTTCTGTATTATTTTCTGTATGAATATCTATATATAGTAATTTATATAATTTAGATTTTGCAACACTTGATTTTTAGAATCATTTGCTTTCATAACATATTTACATATTGGTACATATACAAATACAGTTTGATAAGTATATCACAAACATATTATAATTAGTAGTTATTATACAGTATTATTATCACTATAAGATTTATACATATAAAATTGCTTAGTTACCACATATAACCCTGTCTGGTACAGTATTTATTGTGTATTTCCTTGAGAAACATAGTATTTCATAATTTATAGTATTTCATATATCCTTAGTAAAGTTTAAGTGACAGCATTGACAGACATTTTACTATTGATTTAAAACAGCCACACAATTGCTTACAGCACGCTCACTTTACTAAACATAATTTTTTATAATTAGCATAACAACTATCATATCTATACATCTATAACTAATAATTGTCTTTTAGTTTTGGTGGTCAAATAATAGATATTATTCTCAGTTAATATCTATTGATTGACTTAGTTGGGTTATGTTGTTTGAATTTTCCCACTTGTAACTTGCTAGTATGTCAAAGTGACCTGCTATGTTATTAGGTTTGGTTTATAGTCTTGATTGTCAGTTCTGTTTTGGTATCTTTTGTTACGGTAAACTATTATTTATTGTTAGTCTTGGTCATTGTAGCTTTATTTTATTACTTGAGGTTTATCACATTGTAGTCTTGATTGTCCACACTATTTGTACTTGTGATATTCTTGGCTGTAGATTTGGTTGTCATCTTTAGTTTATGTTTTCTAGACTTATATATCCAGTCGTGAATTGTCAGAAAATTCTTTTTCCCTTTCACCCCAATTTTCAACTTAGATATTCTGTATATAATTTATTGTATCTGTTCATTTATAAATTAGTCTTGTTGACCGGATTATGGACTTTGTTTTCCAGTTTGAATTTAATTTCACTTCGAAATAAATTTCAACTTTTCCATTTTATTTCAATTCTACTTAGAATTTGTGTTTTGTCTGATGAGTTTCAACTTGATTTAATTTTGTGTTTTCAACATCCAAGATTGTACTTTATTACATTTCAGTTTCAACTTTATTTTTCTTATGTCATTTAGACATAGTTGTCTAGTGTTATATTACAATTTATTTCCAGTTATCATTTTGTCATTGTTTGATGAGTTGGTTATATTCTATATTTTGTATTTTCATTATGGCTGAAGTCGGAAGAACGTTTGCACCAACACAAGATATGATTAATCAGTTAAAGGAAATTATTTCTTCATTTGATCCAGTGATCCAAAGAGAGGTTTTTCAATCGATTATTTCAAATAATTCTGATGATAATTATAGCCGTCAACCTACTATTACTTCAGGAACACAGCAGTCTACTTTGGCTTTTAATCCAGTTACACATTCTACTCCATCTCTAGATACTACTTATGTTATTCCACAACGTCGCACTTCTCATTCACATACTCCAATATCAACTGCTTCTACTGAACAGACTTCTAATGTTTCACAACCTGTTCAGAGAACATCAAATATTTCTCAGTCCCAGCTTCAGACTTCTTCAATTTCACATTCTTCCCCTAGATTGTAATCATTTTCCGGAGATTTTAATAAAGGGGATGTTTCTTATGAACAATGGAGATTAGAAATTATTGGATTAAAGTCAGAAGGGATATATTCAGATACTTCTATTATTAATTCTATTCGTCGTGCAGCGAGGGGTACTGTCGCCCAGACTCTAGTTACAGTAAATTTTGATTCAGTGGAGCAACTTATATGTTTTCTTGATCCATTATTTGGTGAAATATTTTCAGATGAATGTTTAATGAGTCGCTTATATTCAACTTCACAGTCATCTACAGAAAGCATTTCTTCATGGGCATGTAGATTACAGGATATTGTTTTTAAATTGAAGTCAGCTAAAATTCTTAATGAACCATCTGCATCAAATGTCTTAAAGAACCGGTTTTGGAATGGTTTATATCGCGATGACTTGAAAGTATCAACACGGCATGTTCTTGATTCTAATGTCACGTTTTCTAATTGAATGTATGCTGTAAGAAGGGTTGAAGAAGAGAAGTCAGTAATTGATTCTTCATCTACAGATTTCCCTATTCCTAAATCGACTTCGTCTTGTTTAACTAATTGTACTAAATCTATGGGATCTTTAACCTTGAATTCTTCCAACGAAAGTACCAGTGATTGTTCACAACTTCATCAACAGATGTCTTCTTTAATAAAGGAGGTCCGTAGCTTTAAATCAAAAGTTTCAGAATTAGAATCGAAAATAGACCAGTCACATCAGAGACAAATATATTCATACAGGCCTGATAATATTCCATCTTCATCATCTCAGTTTGTTCGTCAACCACCTGTTCCTCAATTTAACCCTCGTCGTCCACCACCTTCATTTTTAGTTCCTCGTCCACAAATGCAACATAGACAGGACTTTCCATTCAGAATTAATCCTAGTCCTATATGTTGGGATTGTCAACAACCTGGTCATAGAAGGGGAGACACAACATGTCCTTTAAACTACAACAGGCCTACTTAAAGGGACAGTCAGTAGGTCTTGAAAACGTTCCAGTTGATAATTCCAATGTTATCAATAATTGTCCCATTTCTTCAGATTTAGTTGGTCATTCTAACATTTCATCACTATTAATTAATGGAATTAATTGCTCAGTTTTATTGGATACTGGTTCTATGATTTCAACATTAGAAGATAATTTATATCGTCGTCATTTTTCTTCATTTGAATTATTCCCCTTGAATAACTTATTAGATATTCGTTCAGCTGGAGGTCATAAGGTCAACTATCTTGGATATATTGAAGTACCTATACAGATTCCTGATACAGATATTCATATGTATGTTTTATTTATTATTGTACCTTCTAGTACTTCATCGTCACAGATTCGTGTTCCTGTTATTATTGGTACCAATATTTTGAATCGATTACATAATTTCGTTACTGTCCATAATTCACATATAGATTCTTCTTGGAGATCAACTTTTACTTGTTTATGCAATAAACTTAAAGAGAGTTATGAGGTTTATGATTTGAAATCTACATCTTCAACGACCATACCAGCTCATTCATGTGTTTCAATATCTGGATTTTCACGTCTTCCTAAGCCAATTTCTTCTAAACAATATATGGCAACAGATTATAATTCTTCACACCCTAGTTTAAAGATTGTTCCTGGTTTAATTCGCTGTAATAATTTCGATATTTCTTCGCAACGTATTAAAGTTAAAATTCAAAATGACTCTTCCACACCCATTACTATTCCAGCTAAATCCATAATTTGTCAAGTTCATCAAGTGGATATTGTTCATTCTAATTCATCAACTGGGAGTATTAATGATTTATTAGGAAGTATTCATACAGATGATTTAAAGAATAATTTTTCTGAAGGTGAAGTTCAGCAGTTCAACGATTTAATTATTAAATACAGAGATATTTTCAGTTCATCGGACACAGATATTGGTAGGACAGATTTAGTAAAACACAAGATCAACCTTTCTGATAATATTCCATTTAAACAACGTCATAGAAGAATACCTCCTTCAATGTACCAGGAAGTGAAAGATCATATACAGGAAATGCTTGATTCCAATGTTATTCGTCCTTCTTCGAGTCCGTATGCTTCACCTATTGTTCTTGTTCGAAAAAAAGATGGTGGTCTTCGTTTCTGCGTTGATTATCGTAAACTAAATTCACTTACCATTAGGGATTCGTATGCTTTACCCCGTATAGAGGAAACTCTGGATTCATTAAACGGTTCGAAATATTTTTCTTCTCTGGATTTAAAGTCAGGTTATTGGCAGATTGAAATGGATGAGGCAGACAAACATAAAACAGCATTTACTGCAGGTGCTCTTGGATTTGGGGAGTTTAATACTATGCCGTTTGGACTTACTAACGCTCCTGCTTCTTTTCAGAGAATGATGGAACGCTGTATGGGTGATATGAATCTTTTACAATGTTTGATATATTTAGATGATGTCATTATTTTTTCTAAAACTTTTCATGAACATATGTCCAGGTTGGAATCAGTTTTTAAACGTCTTCGTCAGCACAATCTTCGGCTAAAACCTTCAAAATGTAGTTTTCTTCAGACTTCAATTAAGTATCTTGGCCATGTTATTTCTGCAGATGGTATTCATACAGATCCTGATAAGATTGAGACCTTAAAGTCCTGGCCTATTCCTTCAACAGTGGAAGAAATTCGAAGTTTTTTGGGTTTTTGTGGGTATTTTCGTCGTTTCATCAAAGACTATTCTATAATAGCGAAGCCTTTAACTGATCTCCTTGTTGGCCATCCTACTAGTAAGAAGAAAAGATCTCCTAAAATTTCACCTGCGTTTTTCTGGGGTTCTGAACAACAGACTGCATTTGATTTTCTTATTTCGCAATTAATTTCATCACCTGTATTAGCTTATGCCGATTTCACTAAACCTTTTGAAGTTCACATTGATGCCAGTTCACGTGGGTTAGGAGCAGTTTTACTCCAGGTTCAGGATGGTAAAACACGTGTAATTTCAT
Source organism: Patella caerulea (assembly GCA_036850965.1). NCBI lineage: Eukaryota > Metazoa > Mollusca > Gastropoda > Patellidae > Patella > Patella caerulea. The sequence goes on along the minus strand of JAZGQO010000006.1, from coordinate 60,392,958 downwards.
ATGCAAGTAGAAGTCTTTCTAGATCTGAACGATTGTATCCTGCAAATAAATTAGAATTTCTCGGATTAAAAAATGGGCTGTTTGTAAGAAATTTCATGATTACCTCTATGGGAATAAATTTAATGTAAAGACTGATAATAATCCTCTTACCTATGTTTTATCTTCTGCTAAACTTGATGCTACTGGTCATCGTTGGCTTGCCGAATTATCTACATATGATTTCTCTTTGGAATATTTGAGTGGAAAACAGAATACCCTTGCAGATGCTTTATCTCGTTTTCCATATAATAAAGTTAGCAATTCAGTTGTCGCTGCAGTCACTTCAGCTCATGATATAAATGTTGGTAAAGTTCAGTCCCTTTGTTGTACGCAAGATGTTTCACTTCCTACTGTTTCGCCACCAGTTGATTCTCCTATTATTGACAGCAGCCGTATGAGAAGATGTCAGCAAGCATGTCCTTCTTTAAAATCTGTTTTTAAATGTGTTCAGACTGGAGTTAAACCGACATATGATTTTTTACGTAGTTTTGATCAAGAATCCAAACATATTCTTCGCCATTGGGATAATTTATTTATTATGGATGATATTCTTTATCGTAAATGTTCGATTTCTGTTTCATCTGGTCCTGTTTTACAGATGGTTGTTCCATTTTCTCTTCGAGACACTGTTTTTACTTTTCTTCATGATAATATGGGCCATATGGGTAGAGATCGTACTCTTGAACTTTTTAAATCTCGTTTCTTTTGGCCTGGAATGTCTAAATTCGTAGAAGATAAAATCAAATTGTGTTCACGCTGTATCTGCAGAAAATCTCCTAACATTCCAGAAAGAGCTCCACTTATCAACATTAAAACTTAACAGCCTCTGGAATTAGTATGTATGGACTATCTTTCTCTTGAACCGTCGAAGGGTGGATTTGAGAATATTTTGATAATTACGGACCATTTCACTAAGTATGCAGTTGCTATTCCCACGAAAAATCAGACAGCTAAAACTACAGCCAAAGCCATCATCCACAATTTTATTCTTCCTTATGGTATTCCCGCTCGTCTTCACTCTGATCAAGGTCGTAATTTTGAAAGTGATGTAATTAAAGAATTATGTTCTCTTCTTGATATTAAGATATCCCGCACCACTCCTTACCACCCTATGGGTAATGGTCTCACAGAACGTTTCAACCGAACCTTAATGAATATGCTCGGTACTTTATCTGATCATCAAAAGCAGAATTGGAAAGATTATGTCCCTTACCTTGTTTATGTTTATAACTGTACTAAACATGTTTCAACTTCTTTTAGTCCGTATTTTTTAATGTTTGGTCGACAACCAAGGTTACCCATTGATTTTATATTTGGTACTTATTCTTCGTCATCTGATATACATAGTTTTTCTAAATATTCTCAGGATTTTCAACAACGGTTTCAAGATGTTTATAATATTGCTCAAAAGAATATTCAAAGCGCCCAAGAAAAACAAAAATTTCATTATGACCTTAAGTCACGAGGAGCTACATTAGATATTGGAGATTTTGTATTGGTTCGCAATGTTCAGATTCGCGGAAAAAATAAACTCGCAGATAAATGGGAAGAAGATGCTTATGTTGTTATTGCTCAACCCGATCCTACTATTCCAGTTTTCAGTGTTATGAAAGACGGTGATTTATCAGCTCGGACTCTTCATAGAAATCTTTTACTTCCAATCAGTGCTAAAGGTGTCCCTGTATCTAAATCCTCTTTTAATCCATGTTTAAGGTCAGATAGTTCTTTCAATAATTCATCATTATCAGATAATTCACAAGTTTCGATGGATGTTTCGTTTCCGGTTTCCTCGAATCCAGTTTCTGAAGTTATTATTGACCCATGTATCATTCCGGATTCTGTGTGTACTTCTATTCCGGCTCCTGTGCCCGATTTGTATCCAGTGTGTAACACCGTTGTTTCAACTATTCCTGCTAATGTTGTCATTTGTATTTCTGATACTATTGCGTCTTCCGTTTTTGTTCCTAATTTGCATTCGTCAGTTTCTATAAATTCTACTGCTAATTCAAGTACTACGAGAGTATCTAGATCATCATTACCTGTTCCTGTTATGTCATCCAGAGTTCTAAGATCACATTCAAATAAAGTTGTCACTCCAGTCAAGAAGTCTGTTATTCCTATTCCAGTCAAACGACCACAACGCGTAAAACGTCCCCCAAATTGGTTTGATTCTGATGTTTATGACTTGAAATAATTATGTTATTAGTTGTAGTATAGTTATATTTTTCGGTGTTGTTGGGTGTTTTTTTTTTCTATGTCAGTGTCGGGACGCCACTTCTCCTGGTGGGGGGATAATGTGGTAGTGTATATTTGTGTGTATTTGTATCTATTGTATATTGATTATTTGTTGTATTATTGTCCCTTTAATACAATTGTTATTTATAGTATATTTGGTGTTTGTTGTATTGTCCCTTTAATAGTACATCTTTAAGCTGGTCAGAAGTCTCTTTTCAATAGCAAGTCTAAACTCTACTCACTTTAACTCACTAAAATAACCACATCTCAGCTTCTTCTTCAAACCTCACTTACATCTTAATCTTGTTACAAGGAGCACCTAATTTCACTTGGTAAGTTTTATATTTATTTGACTGACTTTAATATTTTATCTATTTAATATGGAACTATAATTAGTATATATTTTATATAAGAAGTAATTAGTATATTTCAATAAGTATTTCTATAAGTATATTTGTGCATTTTTAAAGTATTATACTTAGTTTAATCCATTCATATTGTTAATTTCAGTCCTGTATATTACATGTATATGGTTAAACTCCCCAGTATTGTTACAAACTCCTATTTTATAGGGTATGTATTTGTATGTATATATTATTAAATTAGCTGTAAACTCCTTTGTTGCAAAACAATGATTTCCCTCCACTATTTTAAACATATGTATATAGTGTAAACTATTAGTATTCTTGATTTTTATACATTTCTTTATGTATTTCAGAGTTTTTCATATGTATAAATTTATGATCCACAATAAAATCTGAACCTACGACCTGGTGTTTGTTCCTTTAAATAGAAACCCTGCTACATATGCAAGATATTAAATTTCCTGTTACGTGTTAGTAAATAATTAGGTGGAGGTTTCGGTTGATTAAATTGAGTTATTTTTGATCTGAATACTGCTCTATTGGCCGCAGTTTTTGTTGATGAGTCTAGCGAATTCTAGGCGCGGATTGTGCTAAGGAAAAACCGCGACGTTCGACAACGGGGCGTCAATAGATCGTTGCTATTTCGTAAAGAATACGATGTTCTATTGTTTCTATATTGTTGTAAGGTCTTTGTAAGAAACGCAGGACAATTATTGTTGTACATATTGTAAAAAAGTATTATAATTTCTGCCAGAAATGTCTTGTTGACAGTTTGTCCCAGCTTTCTGAATATCTAGCAAATCATGCAATACCGCATTGGTCACATTTCTTGCTTATTTACAGCATACAACACTTTAATCGTTGTTTCAATATATTCTACACACTTTTGAATAATATTTAATACAGGAAATTCAGCTCACTTTATACCCGTACGTTCTACATTAAATGTACCTTTTGGAATTTTCACATGTTGATCTGACTTTTTTATTTCCGCGTAGGAAGACTGGAGACCGCTTGAATCTGCTGTTAAACCAGCCGAATTAGAGTCAATTTCTGATTCGAAGGGTTTGACTGTATTGTTTACAACTTGGCTGCTCTCGGCATGCGCACTGTGATTTATTTTTAAACATTGTAACCGTGTAAGAATCTCTTCAACTTGAACTGCCAAACTTTCAATGGATGTTTTCTCACCGTCAGACATTATTTAGTTACCTTAAAATGTTGAAGCTAAACTTTTTTTTTATTTAATCGAGGCGTCTGTCACACCATCACTCGGCAAACCTCGGCAGATTCCGTAACCTCCGGAACCTACATCTAACCTCGGCTGTATGACGAATTCCGCCATATTGGAACTACTTTAAAGATCCCGGATGAAACATGGCTGCGCCCATACCGAACACAAATTGGCGACCTATTCGACCGATCCAGCCGTAAGATAATGACGAATTAACACTTCTATTCTGAGCTAAAAAAAAATATATTCTACTTTCATTTGATAGACATAACATTGGATTTTATTGGTTGATAAATAGATGAGTTCGGGCGACTGTTGTCTTTATTATAAATAGGTTTACAACGAACAGGTTGCAGCTCGATCGATCGAATAGGTCGCTAGCCGAATAGGTTCCCAATTTGTGTAATAGCGTCAAGTTTTCCTGTTAAAGTAAAACAGTAGCCGCATCGCAAATGTATGGGCGTAGGTACATATCACTTGCTGTCATACAGCCGAGACTAGATGTAGTTTACGGAATCTGTCGAGATTTGTCGAGTGTCACACCATTACCGCCACAGGCAAGTTAAAGAGTGACGTGATAGTACTATACAAAACAAGAAACGAAGAATAATATGAAACGAAATATTATTTAGGTACTTGTAACTACAGATATCTCGAGACCAGAATAAAATGCTATTTTCGGAGTTTTAGAAATAAGATTCAATCTTCCTTCGAAATAAAGGAACACAATTTAAAGTGAAGATGTCTTCAACATTACGATGTTGATTATTTACCTGACCATGCCTTTTACGGTAACTTTCCTGTAAACCGTGAAATAGCTGTGTGTATGTAGATTTTTCCGGTGAAGTTTTAACCGATTTGATTTTGACGCGTGAATGATACGGTGTACTTGTATACCGTTACTAGTGTGATTGTGGGTGTGAAGAGAAGGATTTTTTTTTTTTTCAGAACCAGAAACCAATCATTTCAAATTAAGACGGGGAGGAGTGTTGTAATTTTGCCCTGTTAAATACAGGTGTCCGTAAGGATAACCGGGACTACTTCCACCTGTCCACGGAGTTCTGTACTTCGGGATTTAACCTAAATATTGCTGTTTTGCCGTGACAAATGACTTTGTAGACACCAAGTGGGACTTAGAGAAATACGCTTGCGATCACCATATTATGTTAAGTACTGATCTGATTCAAATGTAAATTCTGGGGCTTGTCTGTAACGCCACATAACCTAACCTGAGTTCTGCCGTCTTGCAAGTCAAACAGGGGAGATAAATCTATTTAAGTGTTCATAGATCAAGACTACTAATTATATTCACCATTGAAGCTAAACATTTTTAAAAAAAAAAAATACATTTCAATCTACAAAGATCAAAAAGAAGTATCGCATACAGCTAATCAAAATAATGAAGGTGTTTTTTTTTAGGGGGGGGGGGGATTTTAAAAAATAGTCTGTTGTTTAGACCGATCTCAGAAAAATCAGGCCTCCCTAATTTTAGGACACTCAGATTTTTCCTGCAAATGAAAATCAGAGCCAAACTTAAGATTTTAACCTAGACCTTGTGTATCGTGTAATTGTCGGCTGTTTTCATATTCGGTAGAGACAGCTGTTGAGCTGTGCCGCTTGAGTTCCCAATATTAAATCGTTACTGACGACACGTTCTGAGACTGGGACTTCAGAATGAAGAAAGACGATTTTGTGTTCATTCCACCATTTAATTTTTGACCATGCGATGGTCTAGAGAGTTGCCTATAGTCAATGATAACGGAAGACCTGGAATGTGCCGATTTAGCTTCTACATAACGCATCTTGTAGCCGGATTTCGTATATTTGGTCGATACGCCGCTTACCCCTATAAGATGTAACAATATCTGACCTATCGGGGGTTCGGTGACTTTAGAGCATTACACTTATCACCAAATCAAGTCGCATGAGATCGATCCCACGTGGTCATGCACGGGTTACCATTGTCTATATATGGTTACACATGCTCCCGTCCCTGCACCATCACCACAATAAAATCGGTACCCCACGGCTGAACACACATCCCACTGCTAAACCCGCACTCACTGCTGAACACCCACCCCACTGCTAAACAGCCACGAGATGGCTACACACCCACTCGGCTGATAAACACCCACTACATCACTGAACACCCACGTCACTGCAAATCAGGGCCCCGTTTCACGAAATTTTAACTAAAGATAAAATCCCAATTTTAGCAGATACTTCAATTTTGATTGGCTAAGAACTAAAATCAATCTAATATTGTCCAATCAAATAACTAAAATTCAGATCTTATCGTAGTTAAAATTTTGTGAAATAGGCCCCAGAAATATAAGTACACCCGCGAAGATGAACTATTTTGTTTCACGGTACACGATGATAAGGCATGCTGACACAAACTGACTATAACATTGGTTTAATAAAATTTTAACATTAAAGTTTTTTTCGTCCGTCCAACTATTCATTTATAATGCCATTGTATAAGGATGGACAGTATAGTGTATCAATACATATTTACATAGTAACACTGTGGTTTTAATTGGCTATAGTTACCATTGTCTATATATGGTTACACAGTATATCCTGAAATCAAAGAAAACATGTACACGCGTATGTTAATATTTCTGATATCTCACTTTGTGTATTTTATTCTCCTCTGATTATTTAGATTATGGCTACACACAAAAATAACAATGTCACAGTTGTTTTTTACATCTTATGTGAAGCACTCGATACATACGGTTACAGGAAAAGGTTACAAAGTCATTCTTTCAGACATCACGCTTGCATGAATCTAACTGCATGGTTAAACTCATCTAACCCCTACATTGTCTCTCCTCTAGGAATATACATGGTTGTCTACAACAAACTATGCTCCTCCCCTCTAGAATTTACATGGTGGGCGAACTGATTATTAATATTATTAAACATGCATTATGCAAGAGTAAAATCTGTCTATTATAGGTATTTCGTTAGGCCTGAAATGTTATAAGAACTAATTGACTTATCAAGATCATAATCAGCCCTCAATATTTGTGGGATTATAGTCCGATTAACACACAAAACATTCTTTCATGATAAACGATTAAGTGGATAATGTTACACAATATGAAGCAGCTGTGGTTTATAGCTGTGGTACAATTAGTATATATATTTGTGTAAATTACACATGCATTATTTAAATTATTAAATTAGTCATTATCTCCTCGTATTATTAGTAGATAATATTATATGAATGTCCGTTAAATGAAGGCTTCTAATATATATGTATTATAACTTGTGAATGGCTGTTAAATACTAATAAGGTTGTCGATAACACCTTGGCCTTATAAATGATCTCAGTTAGAAGCATAAAAACACAATCTTATCGAGAGCCCGCGGTTCATGGTGGATCAATCTGACTGGCATTTTCAGCAAATTGCCTTTACATTATGTAGTTTTTAACTATTATAGTGAGAACTCTCAACTCGTTATCTAATTTCTCATTCAGCTAAACACGTATTTACCACTATCATTCCATTATCCCATAAATCCTCCACTTACATTGTTACACATCACTATGACCTACTTGTCATCTATCTTGCCATTAGGAAATAATGTTGTTTTTAGGAAACATTTAACTACTTGAAGATCGGTATGGAGTGTAAAATAGTTGTATTTGTATTGACTGTAATCATCATCTCTATCATCGATATCATAACCATCATAATCATCAAAATCATTACAGCCATCATCAATATGGTCTAAGTTATAATCTTGTGGATGGAGAATATCTGTCAGTAGAAGAAAACCATTTAGTTTATAAGGTAAATCTAGATCCTTAACTTTTTCCTTTATTCCCAATCTGATATTCCTTCTACACAGAGACTTAAGAGATATATTATTACAGAAGCTAAAGAAATCCCCTCCGCCTCGTTGGCGAATTGTATCGGTGTCTTCATATCGTTTATCTTCCTCGTCAAAATTTAATGTTGTCATAATTTCCTCCCCTTGGGCGCCACTAAGATATAACAGTTTCCTCAGTTTATCTCTATCTGAACTACTCAGTTCAGTCAGATCAATTTGATTGTAGCTACTTTCAACAGATGACGTAACGGTAGTCTGAACACTACAGTTTTCAGCAACTAAATATCTAATAAAACAAATGACTTGACATGGTTCCCAGAAGCGGGGAAAACACAAGGCTGTTTGTATAATCGTGTTACCACCAATACTGTGTCTGTGTGTCACCTACAGGCCAGAATTCTTAATCAATCGCCCTGAAAACTTTTTTATACTTATTCCTTATACCCTAAGGCTGACCACTATTATTTTTGGTGCATGAACGCCCCCCCCCCCCAAACCTGGCACAGAGCCACGCCCAATGTTTGTGTGCCTTGTGTTCGCTTAAGGATGCAATCCCTTTAAAACTTTGACAGGCCTACCTATTCCTTATACCGTATTCCTTATACCTTAAGGATGACGTCTTTTGTTTTTTTTGGTAATTGCCCAAACTCCAGGGGCAGAGCCATAACAATTTTTACTTCGTGTCTGTGTGTGTTGCCTACAGGCCACGATTCTTAATGGATCGTCTTTAAACTTGGGATATGTATTCCTTATAGCCTAAGGGCGACAACTGCATGTCCCGACCCAGAGGAAAGCCACGCCCACTTTTTGTGTTTGTCATTTACAGGCCGCAATTCTGGACGAATCGGCTTGGTGGTACGTGGCATATGTATTCCATATAGCCCGAGGGCGTCCACTATTGAATTTGATGAATGTCCCGATCCCCAGGGACAGAGCCACACGCATGTTTTGCCTTTAGCGTCTGAAAGTTACAATTCTGAATGTATTATCTTGGTATACTTATTCCGTATACTCTAAGGACGGTAACTATTGATGTTCATGCACTACCCTCAACGCTTAACAAACCAAACGCCATGAGCCTTCTCGATCAATCAAAGCAGGAATGTGGACGTATATTGTAGCGTTAGCGTTATGTTATTTCAATTAATTCAAAAACAGACCTAATGATACAACGCGCACAAGCTAACCATTCGGTCACCCACCCCCTTTAGATTAGATCACTGGGGGACACTACGCATCATTTATTCTAATTGTGGATTAATTGGATTTGAACAACACATGACAAAATTATATGAACCCTAATCGACACGCTGCCAGAAAAACATCTTTTAACTAACTTTTATTCAGCATAATGGTGACACGTGTTATTATCAACCTGGTAGTGGTTAGCTTCAATACCGAATCCAGAATATCAATCTGAATTGCCTTCAAATTTCTGTCATATAAAATCCAATTTAAAACATCCAACAAACTCTGATCTCTTTGAAAAGCAAATTACTGGCAATCCAGAATATCAATTTGAATGGCCATTAACGAAACATCATATTCTCGTTATTCGTCAATAATGAGGCCAGTCAAACGATTCTTCACCCCTTATTGGAATAAAGCAGGACCTACTTCAATTTTAAATTGTTTTTCATCACTTTAAAACAAAGAGAATTTCTGCCATAAAAATTTCCATTTATAACAAACAACTTACCCGATCTCTTTGAAAACAAAAACTCAAAATCAAATTATTTTGAATTCTTGTAATAAAATTTTCAATATAACATTAAGCATATAATATTAAGCACATCTGTTGTCAGATGGTTCGTATAACAGAAGCCTCGAATGTTCAAATCTCCACAATTCAACCTTACTTATCATACCCGAAATATCGATATCTTCTAGAAATCAAAGATGCGGTTTCTGATTGTTTTCATGTTGGTTGCTGTAACTTTAGTCAAATGCATTTCGGAGCCAGACGAACTGAAACGATTCAGACGATCCGAAGAGTTTTTGGACAGCGACGACGTTTCGGATCCATACTTAGAGAGGCCAAACTGGGCGATGGGTAAAACTAACAGTAGAAGTAGGAGTAATAAGAGTAGAGGGGATGAATGGAGTAGAGCTAGGAGTACTACAAGTAGAGGGGATGAATGGAGTAGAGATAGGAGTTCTATGAGTAAAGATAGTCGTACAAGTAAAGCTAGGAGTACTACAAGTAGAGGAGATGATATTAGTACTAAGATTAGAGGGGGTGGGTGGAGTAGAGGCAGTTACACGAGTAAACGAAAACTGGAAGTAAAAACCAACGAAGGTGAGGCTTTGTTATTTTAACTAAACTTTCAATGAAGGCTGACTTAAGCTAGTTCAGCATCAGTTGGCAATCCTCGACAGATTCCGGAACCTACATCTAGTCTCGGCCGTACTACGAATTCCGCCATATTGGAACTATTTTAAAGGTCCAGGGTGAAACATGGCTGTGCCCATGGTGCATTGGAACTACTTTAAAGGTCCCGAATGAAACATGACTGCGCCCATGGTGTCTTGTTTGTTTGTAATAGCGTCCGGTTTTCCTGTTAAAGTAAACCGGTAGCTGCATCGCAAATATATGGGCCTAGGTACATATCACTCACTGCCATACAGCCGAGACTAGATGTAGGGGTCCGAAATCTGTCGAGGATTGCCGAGTGAGTTCAGCCTTTTGCAGATCTTTATTTTGACCTATTTTTATTAAGACATTATTCACATGACAAGCCCGTTACCAAGTTACACGGGTGATTTTAATATTAAGGATTTTAAAAATTGATGTAGACAACAAAGGTGTATGTTTTTTTCGACCCGGCTCTTTAAGAGAAGAAAGTTAAAGGCCAACCCGACCACACCACTTGTGTTGCCTGTTACAAGTTCCACGATACCTTACTTTGTATATTTATATATTTATTAAGTGACAAGAGACGTTTGTTCTACATCTAGCTGTAAACCTGGTAAGATCTGTGCAGTAGAAGAATGTGTCGATGCAGGTAATGTGAACGACTGAATAGAAGGGGGTTAATGTCCTAAATTTCTTATCTAATCGGCCTAGTGACATCCTCGGTATCCCCAGTATGCCCATTTCGTTTTACTCCACTATACCCTGCCTTAATCCACAGGGTTTCCACGATTTCAAATTATCTGCTTTGGCATTGACTGTAGCTATGGTCAGCTTTGTAAACTGTTTTTTGACATGAACCGTGGAATATGTGCAGCAACGTTCTTCGAGTACCTTGTTACAGATGGCGCTGAAACACATTGGTACACAACTCGTGTACCAATGGTAAAATGTTTATTTTGTCTTAAATGCTGGATATCAGAATTCAGAAGCCCATCTATTTCTGATATAATCGCAACATCAATGTTGATTTAGATAATTCGTGTTTTCAATGTCAAGGACTTAGGGTGATATTGCGCCTAAAATTGGACACAAATGGGTCGCAACGCATTTAATAATGTAATATGAATGTATATAAACTGATTTACATTCATTAGTTTCCGTTGTTAATCTTACTTTCAAATCAGTTATGTACTGCGAAATACTCCACAAGTCTCAGTCGAATGTCAATCTCTAGCGTCTGGTTATTTCAGTCTACTCTGATGGTATTTATTACGCATGCTTTCGAGATAAGAATATGGCTTCACCGTTTGACAAGACTTGTGGAATGTGTTTAGCCTCGTTCTTCGATTCCCTTTTTACAAATGGCGCTCAAATGCATTTTTAGTGAGCCCCCTGATTAGTGAGCCAGAGGCTTAGTCACTGAGCGAACAAAGCTTTCGATATATTATAGAGACTGAATAACCGAGATTGTAGATGGTCAGCTGTTAGGTAAGGACATTGATGGAAGTCTTGTTCGGAGATGTCCAGAAAACAACTGACAATTCTTAACGAATTTGTTTGTTCTTGTTTATTACAGGACTGTGGTGTGGACAAGAGCTTTGTGCTGAAGGTGTATCGTGTAATGATAATCGTTGTCAAGGTAACTAACTCTAAATATCAAAAGTAATGATTTTTGGGCGTAATATTCATTCCAGAACATCCATAATCCTGTATTAAAGCCATGACAGAATGGCATTCTAATGTTCTTCCTCTCGAATTGTTTTATCTTAACCCAGGGGAAAGACTACCCCAGCTTGTATTGAAGCCATGCTAAATAATATTTCAGGAACTAGATGTGGTATTGTGGATTGTGAAGATGGAAGAGACTGTCAATTGAGTATGTGCAATGGTCCAGGTAAATGTCTATATTTTGATCCAATACACTGCAGATCACTACCCAATGCCATAAAAGGAAATGGAGTTTTAACCAAAGAATTAATGAAGACGGGCATACGACATACAATGTGCTATGAGGGAAATTATGCTGTGTTAAAAAGAATATTAAGACTGAACATTTCAAACGTGTTTTTAAACTGTGAGCATGTTGACTTTTATTTTTTTTTTTTTAATGTTTTAAAATCATTTTTTACTTTACATGTGAAGAACACCCTGGGGTAGTTATTAGCTGGAACACCCAGTGCTATACAAATTGATAATTATTATTATTATTATACTAGGAATACCATGTGGAAATACTAACTGTTCAAGTTATGAGATGTGTTTCAGGGGAGTTTGTTATGGTAAGTAGTCGTTAAATGAACTATAACACGTATTTTGATTTGTCTGTAAGTGAGGAGTGACCTCGAAACGTGTTCTCGTGTTCTATTTTCCGAACCGATTGATTTACGAAAATGATCAGCAATATAATCTCCCAGACGTTGTTGCACTGTAGCTATAACTATGACAACGCACCGACAAAAACTTATGACAGTCTTAAAATAACAGTCGACGGTCGTAAAATATCACTTGACAGTCACAAAATAACCATATGTCAGTTTCAAAATAGCCGTTTTCATCATAAATGAATGACCTCCTTTGACATTTGACCCCGAATATCACGAAAACGACCAAAGGCGGAATGATGACCACCCCACACTGTGCCTCGGATCGGCAGTGCCTACATGCGTCTAGCAATATTTCAACCACCAATTACCCCCTGACGATTGGATTGATGTTTGTACATTATCAGTTTACTGAAAATATTATATCTGATCAGGTACATATTAAACCACGACGTACTTTTGATAACAAATCTACCTTTGGAATGATCATAATTATTTATGTGCAAAACGAGTAGTACACACATAATGTTTCGATGCACTTCACACACATCAGTAAAAAGGTTTGATCATTATTATGATTTTTTATTTTTTTTTATTTTACAAAAGATCGATCATGTAAAGAACCTTACTGTGTTTCCCACCCTAGACGTAAGTTGAATTTATAGTTACGAACTGGTAGTTGCGTTTATAGTCCTAGATATGGAAAACTTTATATAATAGTATAGCATATAAAAATACCACCGATTTGCTTCTACATGTGATGAAACTATATTAAAACACGTCAATGGCTTTCTGATGAAATTATATTGAAACGTGTAGAAGCAAATCGGTACATTAGAACAACCATTTACTACTGCTACAAAACGTTATATAAAGATCTGTAGCACTTAAAGTGCCAATCCCGATAACTTTTTGGGGAATAAAACTGCTTAATTTTGTGTTAAAATCCTTTAAAATCCATAACCTAAGGCCCACCTACTCACCCGATATTTGTGATACGCTTGTAAATAACTTAAACCTGACAGTCTTCATCGGGAGATGGAGAACGTTTTATTATACAGTATCTGGATAAAACCAGACTTTTTTCTATAGAAATAATATGTAGGTGAAATTTACCTTTTGTTATCAAGTACAGGGCATGGGTCATTCACTGTATAGACCTGTCAAGAAACATTAATCGATTATCAGGTCACCCAATGGAAAAATTGACCCGAAATCTTAAAAGGGTTACGAGTCCGGATAAGCAGTGTTGACGTTCACGTCCAAACGACTCAATATTTTGAGCTGAAATTTTGAGACAAGGCAAATACACCATGCCACTATATTTTGGTCCATAAATTTCATAAATACTTGGACTTTAATCTTTGAGACTCTGTTCTTATCGGGATTGTCCCTTTAACGTCGTCGGTCGAACATGAAAAGCGGTGCCACATCCGACGTGTAGTATATTCCATGTACAAATGCTTTGTTGGCCTTGTGATCGTCTAGATTTGTCTCTGTCGTATATTATAAATTTGACAGCAATCTAATTAAAATACCTATTTATATTTCATTTCGTTTTTTTATACTCTCCATGTCCTGCAATAGTTTTGGGAGCTCGTGTCAGGGGTCTTACGAGCGGCTTTTGATCCAACGACGTCAGACATTATGCAATTGTGTCTTTTTATAATTTATAAAGAGGGTAGACTAACAACTTCTACAAGATACACCATAAAAAATGTCCTAAGACCAAAGGCAAAAGATTATTCAGGCTCAAAGCCATTGTCCCAAATGGAAGTGGAATTCAGAGACCGGCAAGTACTCCGCCGTTATACAGACCTCGATCCCATACTCCGTACGAATCGTGGTGGATTAGACAAATCAAGAACACGATCCAGAGCGAGCAAAATGGATGAAAATAATATAAAGAAAATATCAAAACAGAAAGAAATAATCAATGAAGGTAAATTGTAGTCACAGGAATATCCAAAAATTGCTCGTTATATATCGCGACAGAGACAAGGTTTTTGACAGATTTCTTTTAAATATGATATGGTGTTTGGAGACCTTTAGACGTTTTATACCGTGGCTATTCCAGACTAGCTACTAAAATCATTATGAAGTTATCGCCCCTGTCCGTCGCTTGCGTGTTATGGCAAATGACACAAGGGTTTTTGACGGATTTCTTTTACATATAATGTGATGATTGGAGATCGTCAAATTTTTTGGTACCAGAGTTATTCTCCGCCCCCTTTTATTCTGTCAACAACAATTGACAAACCAACTATAAACCAATCAATCGATGACGACCCGTGGAGTCGTAGCATGGTCCGCCGAGGCCTCCCTGTCATCATCACCTCGTGATCGTCCTGTCTTGATACCACACGTGCTCAGGCCCGGATCAAGAATTTTGTCGATGGGGGGGGGGGGGCATACAAGGGTAATACGTTGTAACCTTGGATTGCTTGGGCGGAGACAATGCGAACTACAACAGAAACGAAAATGAAAATCAACTATGTCACTGGGGCCTGCGTGCTGTACATAGCTGCTGTTGGGCGTGTTGGTCAACTGTCACTGAACACGTGTACTCGCTCATCACACCAACGTTCTCGCGGCTTCTCCCTTCAAACTTGAATCTCAAAAAAGTAAATTTGATGGATGTGTAGCTAAAGAAAGTCTCAAAAATGATTAAATCGGTGATCTAAAATGAAATAGATATCAAAAATGTGGATGCCTGAGCAGTAGATACACATAAAAAATGCCCTTTCTCCTTGTTTTTTGATATTGGCGAATCTCGAAAAACGACCTACTCGTTATTCGATATTCAAACTTGAATCTCAAAAAGCAGACTTGATGAATGTATTACTACAGAATGTTTCCAAAACACATTTTATTATTAAATACGTTTTCTAAAACGAACTAAAGATGTCGTTAATGAGGGTGCCTGAACAGTGGATTCACATAAAAACTGTTCTTTCTCGTTGTATTTTGATATTGGCGAATCTCGAAAAACGAGCTACTCGTTTTTCGATAATCAAATTTGAATATCAAAAAAGCAGATTTGATAGATTTTTTTTAAAATCAGTGATCTAAAACGTACTAAAAGTACTATAACTGAGGATGCCCGAGCAGTGGATTCACGAAAAACTGATCTTTCTCCGTATTTTTTGATATTCGCCAATATCAAAAAAAAACAAGGAGAAAGAGCAGTTTTTATGTGAATCCACTGCTCAGGCATCCTCAATTATGATGCCTTTAGTACGTTTTAAATCACTAATTTAATCAAATGTGTAATGGAGACATTCTGTAGATAAACATCCATCAAATCTGTTTTTTTGATATTCAAGTTCGAATATCGATTCGACATTCGCCAATATAAAAAAACTAACGAGAAAGTTTTTATGCGAATCCACTGCTCAGGCATCCTCAATTATGATATTTTTAGTTCGTTTTAGATCATTGATTTAATAAAATGTGTTTTGGAGACATTTTGTAGATATACATCCTTCAAATCTGCTTTTTTTAATATTCAAGTTTGAATATCGAAAAACGAGAAACTCGTTTTTCGAGATTCGCCAATATCAAAAAACAAGGCGAAAGAGCAGTTTTTATATGAATCCACTGCTCAGGCATCCTGAATTATGATATCGTTAGTTCGTTTTAGAAAACGTATTTAATAAAATGTGTTTTGGAGACCTTCTACAGATGTACCTCCATCAAATCTACTTTTTTAAGATTCAAGTTTGAATGTCGAAAAACAAGTAGCTCGTTTTTCAATTCTTTTATTTCTTTAAGTCTACTGACTCATCAGATAACATATATACACAAACACAATATATACACGGCAAGTAAATACAAACATTATAATTACATACACACAAACACAATATACGCATGTCCATTAAATACAAACAGACAAATAGTTTGGGGATGGGGTGTAGATAAATTGTATTAAATTGCTAGACTAAATTTAACATGACTGGAAAATGCAGTAAGTATTATAAGCTTTGTAAAATCTTCAGAACTTCTAAAATGACTTTAAAGGGGGCAATAAGCTAGATTATTACCACAAAATAAAACAACAAAAGATAAAATAAATAAATAGTTGAATCAAAGGAGAGCGGGGGGGGGGGGAATTTAGTTAGGTCAGTTTAATTATTATTTAATAGAGTGGTTCTTTTCTTATCTGCAGAAATGAGAAATTTGCCAAGGTTCCGTATTTCGGATGTGGAAGTTGTACTTAATAATTGAATTAGTTTAAACATGTTAGGATTTCGTAAAAAGTATGGTTTGATAAACTGGTGACGCAATTCATTATAGCAAGGGCTGCCTATAATAAAATGAAATTCGTCTTCTATGTCATTTAGGTTACAAAGTGTGCACTTTCTTTCTCTGCGTTCTATTTTATTGTATCGGCCTACTTCTATATTTAAATTATGCGCGGAAATTCGGAATTTGCTTATAGTTTTAAGGAAAATAGATTTAACGCTTTTTTTTAAATAGCTCTGCAGCGTCAAGTTAACGGTTAAATGTTGATAAATTATACCTTTGGCGGACGATTTTATTTTTTCCATGTTTTCTTGGGCAAATATATCATGTAACCTGTTTTTTATAATTCGGAACGTACCATTGTTAACTTCTTTTAAAAGCCATATATATCCAAGACCGATTCTATCTAATTCAGTTTTAACAAATTTAATCCAACTGTCATTATTTAAAATCATATCTTCATAACAAGAGTTAAGAATAACATTATCAGTATTACGTAGACCAATCCAATATTTAAAAATCCTACATTTTCTATCTAAAATCAAAGGGTATCTACCGAGTTCGTTATAGATCATACTACTACAAGTTGTTTTTCGGACGCCAAGCAGTTTTTTGCAAAAAAATAAATGTAATTTTTCAATATCGCTAGCCGAATGTGTGCCCCAAATCTCGGCACCGTAATTTAAAATACTTTTGACGTATGTATCAAAGATTGATAATTTTGTTTCTACGTTAAAGTGATTTTTGTTACAAGTATTTGATAAGCTAAAAAGAGCTTTACGCCCTTGGTCCGCTAAGCGTTTTTGCGTGTTATTAAATTTACCATTATAATTTAAAAGTACACCTAAGTAGTTAAATTCATTGACAGTTTCTAAAACATTATTTTTATAGAACCAAATTTCGTTTTCTCTTATTTTACCACCGTTTCTGAAAATCATTATTTTCGTTTTTTCAATGTTTACGGTTAAGTCCCACGAATCGGTATAACTTTCAAGTGAGTATAATAATTTTTGTAAACCTTCAGGGGTTTCTGCAAATAAAACCATATCATCTGCGTACATTAATAAAAATAAATTGATCATTTGTAGATTAATAGATGGACAATTATCTGTTAGAAATTGATCTTCACAATCGTTCACGTACAGGGAAAATAATATCGGAGATAAAACCTCGCCTTGAAATAATCCATTTGAACATAAAATCATTGTTGAGAGTAGATTATCGTTTTTGACACAGCACCTGACATTGTCATAAAGTGACTTGATTATGCTAAACATACGCCCTTTAACGCCCTGTTTTAATAATTTGTACCATAAATTGTGTCTATTTACAAAGTCAAAAGCTTTCCTATAATCCACGAAGCAGCAGTAAAGTCTTTTTTTTTTATTAAGATATTTTCTAATTAAATAATGTAGTGAAAAAATCGCATCAGTAGTTGACATATTTTTTCTAAAGCCGAATTGTGCGTCCGTTATGAGTGAATACTGTGCGTCATATTTGATCAATCTTTTATTTAAAATACTTGTAAATAGTTTACCTAAACAACTGAGTAGCGTTATTCCTCTATAGTTGTCAGCATCGTTAACATCTCCCTTTTTAAAGATTGGGACAATACAGCCTATCGACCAACTTGTGGGAAAATAGCCTGAATCATAAACATTATTAAACAAATACTTAAGACATGGCATCAGTGTCATTTTACATTTAATTAGAAACTCATTTAATATTCCATCTAATCCACTCGATTTATTAGTCTTTAGGTTATCAATTGCAGAAGAAATTTCTGATTCTGATATTTCTAAATCTAGCTCTTGTGTATTCAAGTCAGTGGGATGATTTTCGTATTTATTCATATATTCCTCTACTGTTTCGTTGACTTTAGCATTCGTGGAACACAGGTTTGAAAAATGTGAATAAAACTCTTCAGTAGATAGATTTGATCGAACGGATCTGCCAGCCCTTTTAAAATATCTATAAAATTGTCTGGGGTTATTTTTTCTTAAAAAATCCAACATATTTCCTTGTTGTAATTTATATCTATTTTTTAATGTGCGCTCGGTTCTCTTATATTTTGTTTTGTTAGTAACAAGAGTTGAATGATTTTCAAGTGACTTATACATGTTAAATGCATGAAGTGAATTTTTATAATCTTTAAATAGCTGTTTACATTCTTCATCAAATGTAAATATCGAAAAACGAGTAGCTCGTTTTTCGATATTCACCAATACTGAAAAACGAAAAACGAAAATCGAGCTAACTTCACACTGCCTCCCCGGCGTTTCGAGACGCCCGGCTTACTCTGCCCCTCCAAAAAATTCCGTAGCCTTACCAAATTTTATGGGCTGGCTACGGACCTGACGAGAACACAACCCTCTTTTCATACTAAAAATATTTAGATCTACATACGTGGTACACAAAGTATTAAGGCATACACGTCGACAGAAACATCCTGTACATATAGACATACATAAGTGGAATTACACATTATTTTATCGTTAAGAATTTATGTACTATAATACTGATCAATTAATATTTTACAGCTGGGGTATGTAATATAACACAGTGTGATATGAATGGTGGTGGATGTGCAGCAGTGATGTGTAGAACAATGGGTATTCCTTTGCTTCCTTGTATTCAGTTTTTTTTGTTTCTGTGACGGTTGGAATGTGTGCACTAATGCATTCAATATACTTCGGTCCTCTTCTTTATGATTTAGTGCATTAGTTTTTTTAACTACTTCTCTGATACATTTACCGGTGTGGTTACTTGTATCGCGGAATTAATACAATATGCTTGCATTCGCATTTCTTGCAGCATATGACAGATCATGACTCGAGCTGACATTACATAATTATTTCTTTTGGTTGTATTCCCTATTGTTTTCAAATATGAGTGAAGTCTGTGTTACCACAGGCCCGGGACTGTACAGTGCAGTGGACGCTCAGGGATAGGCCCGGATCCATTCACTCTTTTGAATTGTTTTTGTTTGTTGTCTCTGAGTATGATGTCTTGTCCATATATTTGTCTTTGTGTAGAATGGTGTGTGGTGCAGCCCCCCTGCGCTTACTATAGCATTCTATCACCTGTCTTAACCAGCTTATTTTAACTATTTAACACATTTTGTATTAAAAAAAAATATCATCGATTATTATATTATATATTTTATCATATCGGAGCAGTGTCATTTAATAAGGCAGTAGTCATGCAGTGTCTGTAAATTGATGCCGTGTAATCGCCATACTATTTTGTTATTGTGTTAACCTTACAGTCAGTAATTAATATTATATTATATATGCTATACGTGGTTGTAATACCTGTATATAGAATAACATTCCAGCTCTGTCCCCAAGGTGCTTATATGTCTATAATGATAACATGACAACATACAATATGTTGGGTGCTTATTTCTGTATGTTTTCTGTCTTTCAGCATCAGATTGTGGAGGTGTTGCCTGTAATGATGGTCAAATATGTTTCAATAATACGTGTACAGACATAGGTACGTGTATTTTATTATCCAGTATTTACACATTTTCAGCAGGGCTTGTTTTAAGGTTTTATTCCTCCCACCTGCTGGTATTTACACAATTTTCAGCAGGTATTTCACTAAACAGGGGCGAATCTAGGAATTTTGAGAGGGGGGTTGGGGCGGGGTCCCCCGAGAAAATTATCTGTCATTTCCTTGCATCTGTAGCCATTCCAAGAGCTATTTGGCGAATATTTTCGTCTAAGTAAACGTTCGGAACGGACATATTTGGGTCTGAGAAAAGGCACTTTCAGCAGTAAAAAAGGGCACTGTCGACAATTGGGCCCCCCATTGAATCCGTCGCTGCTACAAGCCCCACACCCCCTTTGGGTTCCGACACAATTTCCAAAACGTAATTCACGATTTCCCACACAAATCTTGATATGCCCAAGTTAAATGTCTTCCAACCCTTATATCAGCTCTACTATGTCCGATTAAACCTTCTACAATCGTGACCAATTGGTCGTGACCAATACGGCACACCAAGCCTACACTTTATATAAGCAAACAAGCGGTTGCCATACACCTCGTTCACAGTTGTTTTGGGGGGAAAAGTTTATTAACTCAAGAACGGAAGGTCACGAACGCTGAACAGCGCTGGGTTTTTCGTCTCATAATTCCAATGTATCACACCAAATTTGAGAGCCCACAAACTGTGTTACGCTGTGTGTATGTAAGGCCATAGCTCACGAAGTTGCACCAAAAATCGAATTCAACCAAGACCTCTGGACCCTGATAGTATATATTATCCTGTCGGTATATAGTAGACCGTCAGAATATAGTATACTGTCAGTATATAGTATACTGTTAGTATATGGTTTATAACCTATTATATTATCTGCAGTGTCAGTATAATTTATAGTATATGGTGTATAAACCTATTATCGTATTGTCTGTATTGTCAGAATATCCTTTTTGATTTTCTGTGTTTGCCCTTAAAGTGTAATTATCCAAGACTGGAGACAATATCAGTTACGTGTAATGTCGAAAATGAATTATAGGCCGGAAGCTCAGAGTTAACAATGTAGGCATCATGACAATTGTTCTACACTGAATATTCCGTTGACTGACAAACTATGTTTTAATTCTGTTTTTCAGTTACAATAGAAAATACTACATTTTGTAAAGCCCTTGAATGTATTTTTTATGAACAAGGTATGCTAGATCTGCATGTTTGTTTACAATAATATATTAAAGATGCAGTATGTAAGATTTAGATAAACAGCTAGCTGGTCTCACTATACCAGATTGTAAATTAAACATACACATGTATATAATAAAAATGAATATATTGAATATTGCAGTACCAAATTACATTATACTTGGCGAAGTTATTATTAACAACACCACCAATTGACATGTTAAATAGGCCTCTTGACATAACTTAAAATAACTGTAGTCTTTCAAACTATTTCTCGATGTCAGTTTACTCGACCGTTCCTGTGGGTTGGCGTCTTTCAGACGTTGTTTGAAAGACACCATGAAAAGATAAACATTCCCAATACTTTCGTTTTGGAAGGTGAAGGCGAATTCAAGAGAAAATAATATTAATCTGACATAAGTTACCTAAGTTGTGCCACCAACTTCGTCTAGTACTGTAACAACACTTTCGATTGACATGTTAAATATGCATTTTAGTAGGTTTGTTTAGGATACCTTGGTATTGCCGTGTTATTCAGATCGCACCAAAATTTGACAGAAGATGATACATAGTAAACATTTAGGTTGAATCTACAAATTCTCCCAAAGACCCAGCATTGGATACAGATTTGTGAATATAAATTTACAATAATTTGTTAGAGAATTGCTACCTTTGTTATGATAATGAACATGGTTTCTGATCACGTAATTATCCCAGGGCAGTGATGTTGTACTAAAGTTGAAAATTAAAACTCTGTTAAGATAGGGTCTTATTAATCCAACTATTCTAACACGATTGTGTTTGTTATTACTACAGGTGTATCGTGTGTTTCTGGACATTGTCCTTCTGATCACAAGTGTGTTGATGACGTCTGTAGAGGTCAGTAAATTGTAATCTTTCAGCCGTTGGGTCTTTGTGCTGGGTTTGTTAAGCTCATACTGTCGATATTAAAATAACCCATGCTGTCGATATTAAAATAACCCATAAAGTACTATCATAAACGTTGTAGTTTCCTGTAACCCATATATAATAACACTGTGTCCTAGAGTTATTTGATCATTGACGTTTTATACACTACGTGGAAGTCAGCGTTAATTCATTATTGACACATTTGGAAAATACCGTTAGTGTCACATTAGCCTTGTACGTAGAAGGTCCCTTGCCCGTTCATTTCATGTCTAAAAGGAACGAGGAAATCTAGACATTCTCATAGTCCAATACCATTGTGTTTGAATATTAACTTTTACCTACCTTACTGATATAATAAAATTGAAACCTAAGCCCCAAGTATATAAACTTCAGTTTATCAAATGTGTGTCACCCCCTTATTCATACAAAAATATACACACTCACAAATTGCTGGTAGATTGTATATATATTTGCTTTTATGACTTGACATGGTAGCCAACGTATGGTAATTTTCTATGGTTACCAGTGTGGGCGGGGTCACGGTGGCTAAGTGGATAAGGCGCTGGTTCGCTAGCCTGGAGGTCGGGTGTTCAATCCCCGCATCGAGAAAGTTCATCTCGATTTTCAGGCGTGATTTCCCCTTGTCAGTGGTGCAGAAGGAGGGCCTGACAAGGACAGCTGTCTAGTCGTTCGGATGGGACGAAAAACCAAGGCCCCGTGTACACATTGGAGTGCACGTAAAAGATCCCTTGACAGCTGGAATTCCATATAAGAGTAGGCCGTAGCGCCGCTGTCCGGGTAAAATTTTCCTCATAGCACACTGTATGGCGTATGCCCGTCTTCCATTAGCCCAGGTTAGGTGCAAAAGAGTAGGACGTTAAACCCCATTTCATTTCATTTCATTTCACCAGTGTGGGAGTGAGGACAGTCGGCATTGGCAAGTATAATATTTAAAGCTACAATTTCATATTTTTAAGTTATATTTTTTAAAATGTATTAAAATAAAGCCCTAAAATAGATGGTACGGTATCTATAAACAGTCCTACCTTGATAAAGAATAATCCTATAATTCACTATTGCCAGTTGCGAAATTGGCAAAAATATCATTTGCAACTTCAAATTTAAACGTTTGAAGATAGCTATTCCAGTGGGGCGGGGGGGGGGGAGAGAGGGTGGTGGTGGTAGAAAAACAAGGGAGGTAATTGTGTTATTATTTCCGATGTGAATGAATTTCAAGTGTGGGAAATAATGCCTATGATCGTATAATAGTGAGTTGACATCCTTTTGAACATAAGCCATAGAAATAATTATGTTTTGACTTTCTTAGAAAATATGAAATTCTCGCTTTAAGTATATTAGCATGAACAGACTGGCCAAATTTATAAAGATTACTTAAAACTTGCGGCCATGCAATAGACGCCCATCGTATCACATTCCAAGCAGATTAATTATCCCGGTGAAAGCTATTTATAGCAATAACAAGTAGTGCAAATGATTCAATAGGTTGAAATGTATTCTAAAAATCGTTAGAACTTACACAGTCTTATGTAATTAAATGAACTACTGCTTTGTGGGGTTTACATTAGTTTGTATAGATTTCATATCGCTATATTTTTTCTATTTTAGAACCCTGTGATAATGATACATGTCTTGATGATGGTATTTGTGACACAGAAACAAACACGTGCAACTGTAAATACACCAGTTTTTTATTATGTCACAGACATGTGACAATACGATATATACCACATAAAATACAGAAGCGCAAATATGTAACGTTATATATTTTTATTATGTCACAGACATGTGACAATACGATATATACCACATAAAATACAGAAGCGCAAATATGTAACGTTATATATTTTCACTAGTTGGAATTCGATAAAAGAGTAGACTGTACCGCTGTCCTGGCAAACTTTCCATCATAGAACGATCCTGCTCCTAAACTGAGCTAATGAAGACTGGCATACGCCATATAGTGTTCTATGGGGGAAATTGTGCCCGGGCAGCGGCGCTACGACCTACTCTTATATCGGATTCCAACTGCCCGTCTCCATTAGCCCAATCGGAGCACAACGGTAGGACGGGCACAACAGTAGGATGTTAAACCTCATTTCATTTCATTGTTGTCATGATAACCTCACTGGTGAACCTTATCATAAAACTATTTAACATCTGAACGCGTCACCGTCTTTATAGTCGAATTGTTTAAAACAATAATTGTGTGAATGGGCGCTTAACTTAAATTCACCATAATGTAGCAATAAGAGTGATAGAGAATCTAGATGCACGGCATACCATGACGACGAAATATCAGAAGTGTCCTGCTTTGTTCCTCGAAGTGTTCTTGTCAATAAAATAAACATGGGGTTTGATGTCCTACTGTTCCGTTTCTGTATGGACTGGGATAATGACGGCAGTACGTTCTAATACACACTACCTTGAATCAGTTGAAAACGTAACCTACTGACTTCTTGACCCTACCGACACAATTTCATTATTTCATCTTAATCCCTCTCTCAGCCAATTGAGCATAGGTACATTGTACCTCCCCCCCCACCCCATCTGTATAATCTCAGTTGAGTTAGTCTCGTAGGTTGCACTGTCTTTGAGTTCATTTTACCCCTTTACGATACGACTCTTTAATATAATTGGTATCAAGATGTTGCTTTGTTGATATAAAGTAATGATTAATATTTACAGTTCCATGTAAAACTAACGCCGAATGCCATGGTTTTATATGTACCGGCGGTACCTGCTCTAGTAAGTATACAATGTTGTAATCATTCCAGCAATCCACTGCTTTGATTAAAAGTCATGTAATTGCAATTAATAATCTGATCGATTTAATGAGTTGTAGTACAACAAAATGGTTCTTCAGTTATCCTCCACCCCCACCTCACCCGACGTACCAAACAATGGCACGTCTTTTTTTTCTACCTGTCTTGGTTCTAAATCATGAGAGGGAGAGCGAAAATAGGCTTCACGTCGAATAACAACGCCATTTCGGGACTAGCACGTGGATCAGTAGCATTACGATAATTCACTTGCGCGTGGGGTCTTTAACAGTAGGTGAAACTTTTCAGAAAACCGGAGGACCCGGAGTAAAGCCAGGAGTTTGGACAGGAGACACTACTCCTTATCACTTACAAGCGGGAACCGAAACCATGCCACTTGAAACGCCTTATTATCTAAATCCGACAGATCACCTCGAGGTCTTAGTCGGTCTTTACCATCCTTGATCTCGTTCTAAAATTTGAAATTATCATCGTTTCATTTATATAGCGCTACATTACATATCAAAATGTTCCTAAGCGCTTCAAAAGATTAATCATAACTCGGTCCGAAAAGATGAGTTTTAAATTTACGCCTAAATATATAATATGAATTTGATCGTCTCGTGGTTACAGGTAGGTTGTTCCAGAGTTTGGCAGAATTACAGGGGTACGAGAATTGACCAACTGGTTTGTTAAATTTTGGGATCGAAAGGCGAGTTCTGTCATCGGTTGATCTCAGATTAGATCGTTGGTTGGAATAATATGCATGAAGTTCTTTCAGATAGACTGGATGGCCATGGGAATCAGAGTATAGCGAATTGTATGTGTTTCGCGGTATTTCAAAAGACATGCGGGATTCTATCTTTCATATAGGGTGTGTTGTGTTCCCTTTTCCGAGCTTCACATATAATACGAGCAACATTATGCGATCAACCTGCAGTCTGTGTAAATCTTAGTCCGGTGTTCCAGCAAATAATGAATTAACGTAGTCTAGATGGGAGGTTACAAGAGCAGTAACTACGCTGATGGCACAGTCCCTATTCAGACACATTCTGATCTTAGAAATATTTCTAAGCTGGAAGTTCATTTTGCTTACAATACAGTGTATTTGAGGTATGTTTGAGAGGTGTTTTTCAAAGATATACCCCAAGTTCTTTGTATTATCATTCACCAATTGTGATGACAATGAATTTAGTCTTTTCATCATTAAGTTTTAAACTATTGACTGTCATCCGTGAACGAATTTCTGGAAGGCAATTTTCTCAAGGAATAGTTGAAACTCTCGGGGACACAATTTGCTTGTGGACACTCTACGGGTCACAATTTTTATCCGATTTCAACGAAACTTGACTGTCTGTCTGTGTGTGTGTATGTATGTGTGTGTGTGGGGGGGGGTCGCCTACAGGGCGCAATTCTTACTGGATTTTCTTCAAACTTTGTGTACTTATTCCGTATACCCTAAAGACGATCTCTATTGTTTTTGGTACATGCCCGACCCCCAGGGGCAGAGCCACGCTCATTTCTTGTATTTTTTTGTCATTTACAGGCCACATTTCTTAATGTATCATTTTGAAACTTTGCATACTTATTTTTTGTACCCTAAGGCACACCCCTATTGTTTGGGGTGTATGCCCAACCATTTTCTTTTAGTGTGTTTGTGTGTCGCCTACAGGCCAAAATTCGTGATTGATCATCTTGAAACTTTACATACTTATTTGTTATACCCTAAGGATGATCCCTTTTTTTTGGGTGGGGGGGGCATGCCCGACCCCCTGGGACAGAGCCACGCCCACTTCTTGTATTTGTTTGTTTCTCGTCTACATGCCACATTTCTTAACGTATCATCTTGAAACTTTGAATTCTTATGCTTTGTACTCTAAGTAACATCCCTATCATTTGGGGTGCATGCCCAACCCCCAGAGGCAGAGCCACGCCCATTTTCTTTTTGTGTGTCTGTGTGTCGCCTACAGGCATCAATTCTTCTTCGATCATCTTGAAACATAAAATACTTATTCCTTATACCCTAAAGATGATCCCTAAGGACGATCTCTATTGTTTTTGGTGCATGCCCGACCCCCTGTTTGTCGTCTACAGGCTGCATTTCTTAATGTATCATCATGAGAGAGAGAGAGAGAGAGAGAGAGAGAGAGGGAAATGGGGTTTAACGTCCACTCAACACAACCAGGTCATTTCGGGACTAACATACGGTTTTTTAATTGTATTTCAATAGTTCGCTTGCGCGTAGGGGTCTTTAGCCGTGGGAGGAAACCGGAGTTCCAGAAGGAAACCCACGAGGTTGTGAAGGCGCCCTATCTCCATGCCACATACGCTCACACCAGGGCTCGAAACCACAGCCGCAGACCAGAGGTGATCGGCCAGCTAGAGGTCGAAGCGCGGCACTCTAGACCACTAGGCCATCCCAATCCCCGTATCATCTTGAAACTTCATATACTTACTCTTAGTTCCTTAAGGAAGATCCCTATCGTTTGGGGCGCATGCCCAAACCCCAGGGACAGTGCCATACCTATTTCTTTTTGTGTGTCTCCTACAGGCCCCAATTCTTAATCTATCGTCTTGAAAACTTTTATATACTTATTCCTTATACCATAAGGCTGGCCACTATTATTTTTGGTGCATGCCCGACCTTCTGGGACAGAGCCATGCCCAATGTTTGTGTGTCTTGTGTTCGCCTACAGGATGCAATTCTTAACAGATCCTTTGCATACCTATTCCTTATACCCCAAGGATGACCCCTATTGTTTTTTTGGTGATTGCACAACCCCCAAGGGCAGAGCAATGCCCATTTTTACTTCGTGTCTGTGTGTGTTGCATACAGGCCACGATTCTTAATGGATCGTCTTTAAACATGGGATATATATTCCTTATAGCCTAAGGACCACAATTGCATGTCCCGACCCCCAGAGACGCCCAATTTTTGTGTTTGTCGTTTACTGGTCGCAATTCTGAATGAATCAGCTTGGTACTTGGCATATGTATTCCTTATAGCCCGAGGGCGTCCACTATTGATTTTGGTGAATGTCCCGACCCCCAGGGACAGGGGCAGAGCCACGCCCACTTTTTGCCTTTAGCGTCAGAAAGGCACAATTCTCAAAATGAAATGAAATGAAATGGGGTTTAACGTCCTACTCTTTTGCACCTAACCTGGGCTAATGGAAGACGGGCATACACCATAAAGTGTGCTATGAGGGATTTTTGCCAAGGGATTTTTTACGTGCTCTTCAATGTGTATACGGGACCTCGGGTTTTCGTACCATCAGATCGACTAGGCAGCTGTCCTTGTCAAGCCCTCCTTCTGCATCACTGACAAGGAGAAATCACAGTGATTTCGTTCGGATGGGACAATGGATTATCTTAGTATAATTATTCCTTATACTCGAAGGACGGCAACTATTGATGTTGATGCACGACCCTCAACGCTAAACAAATCAAACGTCTAGCCTTCTTGACAAAGTACCATATCAATCAAAGCCGGGAATGAGGACGTATAATGTAGCGTTATGTTTTAGCTTGTGAAGGTCACAATTTTGAACCAATTTTGATGAAACCTGAGATGGATATTTATAACGCAAAGATCTTGGTTCCTGTCAATATTTGCGCATATCGGATCGTAACTTCCTGAATTGTGGCCCCTGATTGTACGAAAAATCGCCTTTTGTAGCTTGTGGTCTCTCTAGAGGTCATAGTTATCATTCGATTTACAAAACCGTCTGATTATATCACCGTTACACTGTAATGAAGGTTGGGGTCGAATTTCGTAAAATTCGGACCGAATCTGCCGGACAAAATAGCTGCCGCTAATACTCGAATAGTGTAAAAACTTGATATATCAAGGTTGTGGACCCTGTATAGGTCACATTTTAAATCTGAAATTTGAAATGTAAGTTTATAACCCAAAGATCGTTGTTCCTTTCGATATTCGCGCACATTGGACCAAGACTTTCTGAATTATGGCCCCTGATTGTACGAAAAATCATGTTTTATACCTTGTGGACCCTATATGGAGGTCATTCTGAATTCAAAAAACGTTTAACTATATCCCCGGTATACATTAATAATGGCTGAGTTTGAATTTCTAAATCCATATTATTAAATGTTTTGAATACTAAACGCTAGCGTGGGGCAGAACTTTATGGAAACCAAACAAATTCTAATGATTTTCTGATAATTACTCTTGTTGACTGCCCGGACGATTTAGCTGCTGGCGGGGGTATGTTTCGGTGCCTGGCAACCTATTGTATGACAATTCTGTTGTTTTTTTTATTTCCACTATTTTTTGTAATAACGTTCTATTTGAGTCCAATTAATATTCTATTGTTTTTTGTTTTAATTTTCTTCAATGGCAGCTCCATTATGTGGAGAACAATATTGCTGTAAGTAAATATACATCTGATAGTTTTTCTCTAATTTAAAAACAAAACCAACCAATTATTAGAGCACTAGTGGTGGTTATCTACCCCAGGGCATCTTATACGCGGTTACATATAAAGTCCACTACCATACCTCCCCAGAACATTTTATACAGAGTTATGTGTACAGTCCACTGTCATACTTCCCCAGAACATTTTATGTCCATCATTATCTACTACTTACAATGTCCGTGAATGTATTTTGTATTTTCTTCTAGCCCACGGCTTTCTATCATTTGGGGATGTTGGCGTTTTATAAAATAAATATATATGTTATAAATCAGTAATTGGTATGATAACATTCACTATTAGCGAAGTGAACTGGCTGTATCTTATATATCAGTAATTGGTATAATCACGTTCACTATAAGGAAGGGAATCGGCTGTATTTTATATATCAGTAATTGGTGAAATAAAATTCACTATAACGAAGTGAACCGGCTGCATTTGAACGTAATACACCCTGTAAAGTAACGTATAACGTTTTAATTTCAGACGGGGTTTGAATTCAGATGGAAGTACAAATGGGATGATTATTAACCAGAACGCAATAAAGAAAGAGACATTTTAGTTTGTTATTCCTTTGTTGTTTGTTACCTTTATTAACTTGCCACCATGCATCCTTGTATTGTTATTGTTAAACACGTGATCAAGTCGAATATATATTGGCCTTCGTCTATCAGTCAAAACTCCCGTCCTCGATCGTTTTATTTAGATAAGTTTATTATTGTTATTACAGATGTGACAAGGGTACTCTTCCAAAAGTAAAATATACCAAAAGATAAAACAAATATTTCTAAAAACCTCATTTCATTTCAACTTCAACATTAGACAGGCACAGAGGTCGTTAATACAGTACATACCATTGAAATCTGTTTATTGTAAAACGTTATAGGGCTATTTGAAATTCAATTTTAGTATCTTAAATCATTATTTTACATTTTAATGAGAACTAACTTAACGTAAACAAAAGAAAGCCGCAATAAACTTTCGAAAGGCAAGCATCGATCTTGGGATAAAATCCCCCCCTGAATGTCATTGAGTAAAATGGGCGTTATCCAATAAGGAACGTGACACTTTGATTTTTCAAAAGGCTCGTATTAAGACAAATGTAAATTGCATTTCAAATCAAGGTATTGGGACAAAGGGTATTTGGTAGATTAGTTTTAAATTTTTAAAAACTTTAAAAAATCGACAATATCGTCTATTTAATCAATATCGTAACTCATGCGGTCTTTATTCTTCTGCCCGGGAACGGACCATTCACTACCTTGCTATGTATATTTTAAAAATAAATCACGTTTTATAAATCTTTGAAACACGCAGACAAATATCATTTAAAAAAAGTTATGCACAAACAAAGTTGAAATAAAGTCATGGCGCGATTGTCGCCGAACTTAGGAAAATATTATTTTTCACACCAAATATAATTTAAACTGTTACCCAAAGTTGACTGACTGCCGTGTACAGCTAACTTGCTGTCTGTTCCAGGCGACACTATTACTCGAAAATTGCCCGCTATTTCTTCAATTTTAAATTATAATGGTTAAAACATAACAACCTACCTGGAATTGTCACCCCATTACTTTCTTCGTCAAACCTTAACGCCAATATGTTCGATAAAATCATCTATTCTCTTGTAAATTTTACATTTTTGGACATTAGTCAGTTTCACAGAACATAAACATTACCACTGCGCCTATGTAAATTGGATCACTCGTAAATCATATAGGGGTATACGGTATACGTTCATTTTGGTGCAGTAAATTCGCACAACGACCTAAAAAAAACCGACAATTGAATTGCCATTTAGCCTACTTCCAATACTTCCAAATTTCCATGACGTGTCACTATAATAGGACCAGGTTCCACTTTGTACGTAGTTTATATCAATGGGAACATCTCACTGTGCCACCGGGGTGTTCCCACTTAGCCGGCAGGCTTTGATGTCACATTTTGCCGCTAATCCAGAGTTAATCCTAGAACAATGGTGTTATAAAATATAGTCCATATCTTTTTTAAGACTAAAACTGTTTTGATTTTAACAAATTTAACTTTTATTAAATAACATTAAATAGCTTACACATATAAAAATATATTGATTTTAACAAATTTAATATTTACTAAGTAACATTAAATGATTTACACATATAAAAATGCATTACAATTTACACATTTAACTTTTATTAAATAGCATTGTATAATTTATAAATAAATGCCTTACAACATAACAATCATTTTACAGCCCCACTAAATAGGAAATATTTGTTCCATACCGATTTACACTTAAAGAGTCTTTTAATAACTGTGTTTTCAAATGTTCAATTCTTGTATCGAGTTGTCGATATTTCTTAACTCGAGGCCTTTTGGTACCACCAAATAATATCTGTGAAATGGTGATTTCGACATAGGATTGTTCTTGTTTTATTAAGTTAATGAACTTGTTAGTATTAGGATGGAATGCTGTCATTTTAGTTGAATTCATGTTTGAAATCATAAAGCCGGCATGAACTGTGTTCAAAATGTCATTAATTAGTTGGTTAATAATTTTTATTAAGAGGAATTAAGAGCTAATTAACGCTGAACACTAGTGAAGAGTTCTTGAGTGACTACTTTTAAACAGACTATAGTTTTGAGATCAATCCAAGGATTAACAGTCTGCTGGCTAAGTGGGAACACACCGTGCCACCCGCTATTGTTCTCATGGGGGGGGGATTAATCAAGCCAGGGGATTATCGAATACAATGGTGTTAAATGTATAGTCCGCTTTTTAAAACTACTAGGTTTAAATTAATTAACAACTTTATTCACAATAAATGACAACAAATACATGTATCAAACATGAATCATAACCTTACTAAATGTGATATGACGTTAGTATATTCAATAGCATTTTTTACTCCATTTAACAATTCGATTTTTAGATCATTAATAGATGTTTCTACTCTTTTATATTTTCGCCTTTTAGGGGACATTCGTCCCCTATGGAGCGGCATTTCCCCCGTAATTCTAAATCCTAACCTAGTAATGCGTATGCTAATATGCTCACTTCTATTCATGTAAGTTCTAACTAACAAATATTAAATTGGCTGTTTACACTTGTAAAAATGCTTATTTATATGACTTATTTCTTAAATATTACAGTTCGAATACGTATTTTTTTTTTTTTATCCATTATTACTTTTAATTTATTGTAGTCTGTTTAGTTTCGTTAACATTTTGACATTTCACAAATGTTACGCGGTAAAGCTGTCATAATTCTAAGCCAAATTTTGCTAACAGACGGAGCTGTTTACAATTGTATGGAGGCTGATTGGGGACATGCAAAATCTCGTCCTTTTCATAACCCGACATAGACCAAAATCATAAAGAATTCTCAGTCGTGCATTTATCATAATGATACTGCTAAATCGATCCAAATTTTCATGATCCTCGGTGGCTCGGTGGGTATGTCCCAGACTCGGTCTTGGGTTCGCTGCCGGTGTTGGAAGATAAAGTCCATCAGGTTTTCCACGGCCAATGTGTACACGGGACCTCGGTTTGTCGTCCCTTCGGTTCCTAGTCGTTCTTATGGCTTGCACGTAAATGAACCCTGTAGGTTGGAATTTGAAATAATAATGGGCCGTAGCGCCTCTGTCCGTGCAAAATCACCTCACACTACACATTTCATGGCGAGTTCACGCCTTGATGCTGAACGACGGGACGTTAAACTCGATTTCATTTAAAGATGAATTAAGGAAGAATAGACTGGCCCAAAAAGTTGACTAATTTAAAGGGAATTTGCTGAAAATTTCAGTTTCACTCTGAACGAGAATTTAGCGATTGAATTTTGCGCATAGCCTCGATCATCATTACTAAAGTCGGTAAGATACAAAAAAAAAAAAAAAAAAAAAAAAAAAAAAAAAACCCACGTAGTCTCGATTTTCCATTTTTGATTTAATCATGAATCAGCGTTGAGCATCAGATCGGATCTTTATACAGTAAACATCGCAGGCTAAAGGTGGCATCGACGATTGGTAATGCAGATTCTGCTCTTGCATAATGTATGTTTAATTTCCAAATCACCGGGTTGTCTTATGAGGTAGAGGGTCTCTTTGGGCATTGGGCGAATGATTCGCCTCTTAAATTGATCTTATTAATCTCATTTCAAAGTTTGGGTTGGTGGGTGGGCGGGTGGGGTGGGTATGTGTGGAGTGGGCGGGGTGTGCCTTTGCTTTAATATTTATATCTGAATTGTCATTTCCTGTTTCTCAATCCAGTCTCAAATATAATAAAATATTGTTTATAAACCAAAAACAAACACAAAATAGCTTTTTTTTACCGGTGTATTTCTATATTATTTAAAAAGTATAAGAATAATTTACTTTTGTACATATTTTATATATCTTTAGCCTATTACTTCTCTCAAAAATATTGAGAACGAATACTGCAAAAAAAGGAGGCTAAATCAATCGATAAGGCCGTGTGGGGGCAAATGCACGAAAAAGTATCATATTTATTCATCTGAAAAATATGTAGAATAATTTGCCTTTGTACGTAAAGTATTTTAGTATTTTTGACATAAAAATGTCGTCATGTCTGACGGATAATGAAAAGAGCGATATTGTACATGTCCCCAATGAACTACCATATAGTACACAGCGCCACCTGTTAGCATAATGGGTGTTAAAATTATGACTCCCTTTTAACCCGTTAGGATAAGTCATAATTCTAACTCTCAGTATGCTAACAGGTGGCACTGTTTACTATATGGTGGCCCATTGTGAACATGTATATGTATTACATGCTTTGTAACTGCATGTATTTGCGTAAAGTGCAGAGCAATTTTAACGAGAATTTACGGACCGATTTCCTCCAAAATCGAATTCGCCAGTGATTGTTGTTTAT
Organism: Patella caerulea; assembly: GCA_036850965.1. Lineage (NCBI taxonomy): Eukaryota > Metazoa > Mollusca > Gastropoda > Patellidae > Patella > Patella caerulea. Next base: position 60,358,645 of record JAZGQO010000006.1, on the reverse strand, counting down.
GTTTAAAACATATTATATATAGCTAATCAAAATTATGATCTCTTCGGGGCGCACAAGCTATGTACGCGATTTTCGCCCAACCAGGGGTTAAATTCCAGGAAAATACGGTCCAAACGCGCCAGAATTGAACCTAATCGAGTTCTTCGTTTATAACATACAATTTTAGTTTTAAAGAAATTGAATAAAAATTGTGATCCACAAGCTATGTGTGCGAATATCGTGCGATCAGGAGCTACACCACTAACTGTTATCGAAATCTTTGGGATATCAATATAAAATTTAAGTTTCATGAAAGTCGGATAACAAATTGGGATCTGTAGACACACGCACGGACAAGTGTGATGGCATAATACGTGCACGTGAAAATATAAATGGATGCAAACTCTTGAAAGAATAATATTTGCCTATACTACCCTATGTTGTCTAATCAATTTTAATGTTATGTATGTAACAGGACGGGTCGTTTTCGATTTGCACTTGAGCGTCGGGCGTGACGGCTCTTGTGCAAACCGGAAGTCCAGGTTCGTACACAGGATGTCAGGTTTCCCACGTGAACTGAAGTCAAAGAAAACACTTTTATTAAGTTTCAAATTCTTTATTTCATTAATTACAAAGATTTTATTGACCGATTCGCGCGTCCGAGTGGTTGGTTCTCTTCTTTCCAATGGTTAACCAGCTGAAATAGAAATTCTTACGCTCAATCCTACTACTATGTCCCTTCACAAAACCGAAACGGATCGCCCACTATTGTCAAATCTTGTAACTTCTGAACGAAAATTAAAGTAACTAAAAACTCGTAACTCAAGGAATAAATACGATATGTCTGCCTTTTGCCCGAACTTCAATATTCGCACAAAGGGAAACAATAAGTCTTACATCACCCAATCGGAACCCTAAAAATAACTAGAAACTTATAACTCCACGAATAACTACAATATGTCTGCCTTTTTCCCGAACTTCAATATTCGCACAAAGGGAAACAATAAATCTTACATCACCCAATCGGAACCCTAAAAATAACTAGAAACTTATAACATCTACTACAAGACTAAACTCTACTCCAGAGACCGTGCTTGTCCCGAGCGAAATGAGTGATCATTCCAGCGGAACTCGCTAATCACCAGAAACAGAGTCTTCCTTGCCTTAAAGTTTGGAACGCCCGTCTTAATTCGTACGTATCCTAAGCGGCATGAGTGATCACGCCAGTAGGACTTGCACGCTACTAAACTCTACTCCGGAGAATTGGCTTGCCCCGAGCGAAATGAGTGATCATTCCAGCGGAACTCGCTAGTCACCCGAAACAGAGTCTCCCTTGGGAATGCTTACCGCAGAGCGAAATATGTGAATATTCCAGCTGAGGTCCGCACCCCCCGACCGTTCCACTAAGACTGGCTATTAGTGGCCTTATATACCCTTTGTATACGCTCTACACCGGTGAATGCACGTGCGTAACCTTTCACACTGCATTCGCACTAATTCGGTAGTCACTTCCGTTGGCCGTTTAACCAACGTTATCCAATAGGAGGTGCCGATCTACATGTACTATACCAAGCCTATTTACAAAATGGCGTGTTTCTATACCATTTCTACGTGGGATTACCGGCAATTCCGAGTTTGATGCAACGCAGAGCAAATAATATAGACCATTTCTATCTACGGGACAAGAATAACTGAAGTCACAGCTATTTCAATGACCTGTAAAATACGAAACTCCCACATTCCCCCCTCGTTAAAACCGAACGCCTGACCAAAAGAAGGCGTGAGACAAGAAACCCCAACGAACCAGCGAAAATAAAACAAATCTTAGTTATTCATCAGTCCCTTACTCCTTGTCAACAGTTTTAATTCGAGCTCGAGCTGGTCTCTCATTGTGCTTCATAATACTTGGGTAAATCGGTCCTCCTATACCAGTGCGGGTGTGTAACCAATTCAGAATGGCGATGTCTTGTTCCCCGTCGCATTCAATAAAACTACCAGCTACGTTGCTGTCATTGCACTTGAAAAACGGTAACAGAGTTTTATCAAGCGACAAGTCTAAACTCGCTCGTTCAGAACACTCTTTACCAATTCTTGCCTCACTAAGACCAATTTTATCAATATATTCCGGAAAACTGTCCGTACAGGTAACATTGAGACCTTTACGAGTAGAGATTTGACAAAGTACATCTGCATTGCCATGTGATTCATCTGGTACATATTTTCTCTTATCTATTACGGATTTGACTACCGACGATTTACTAATTATTTCATCTGACCTTACAGGACTACTTAGTGTTTCCCCGAGCATACCTCGTGCACAGTTTGAAACTATTTTATTAGTATGTAAGGTTACTAATCCTTTATTAGTAGTTAGCATCATCTTTTCAAAATCAATACTACATTTATAGTCCCAGATAAAGTCCATACCCAGGATACCATCCATGCCCAGGTCAACCACCAAAAATGGGTGTGTATACATTTGGCCGTCTATCTCCACTTGAAGATAAATAACCCCTTTTGGCTCCAAGGGATGTCCATCCGCTGTATTTAAAACAACTTTTGTATCCTGCAATGCAGGTGGGTGGGGACCCATGTTTTCATACCCTGCAACTGATATCAACGAGAAAGCTGACCCTGTGTCCAGTAACATATTTTGTAACTGTATACCAGGCACACTTACCGACACGAATACACAAAGTGCACTACCTGTCCTAATATTTTGAGGCTGATTTTCACTACTATTGTCTTTAATATTGTCAACACTATTTTTAATTCCTGTATAATTTTCATTATTTTCATCGACACTATCTTTATTTAACTTTATACGTGTACTTTCAAGCTGCTTTGGAAGATTGGGGACAGATGATGCAGCTATATCATCAGCCCTTATTGGTTTAAAGGACCTTCTCTCGAATTTCGGGAACTCCTTAGCTTTGGGCAATCAGGCCTATAGTGTCCAGGTTCTTGACAATAAAAACAACGTGGCTGCCTATCAAATTGCACGTCATTTCTAACATCCTGAGAAGGGAAATTCCTACCCCGATTCCAACCATCTCTCGGAATGTAATTCCCGGTCGCAGGCCGAAATGTGTTAGCCCTATTCTCCTTAAATTTTCTATCAATCATGTCGGCAATTTGTACTCGGAAATCCTCGAACTCACCATTCCTAGACCTCACCTCAAAATTTGGCTTCCGTATGCGATCTATAGGCCCTTCAACCGCCTCATACTCTACCGCTACGGCAATGGCTTGCTCAATTGTTTGCGGGTGACAAAACTGAACATGCTTTTTATTTTAATCTCATGATTTCCTAGCCCATGAACGTATTGATCGATTACTAAGGATTCTAAATTTAAGGCCGAAAACTCAGGAAAAGCTTTCCAAGCCAAGTTTTTCAAACTATATCCGTAATCTATTACCGATTCATCCTTATTTCTTCGCCTATTTCTATATTCAACCCTGTGGGCAGCAAGTCGCTCTGCTGGACAAAACCTATGGGAAAGGACCGCCTTTAACTCCTCGTATTGTTTTAACTGATAGGGTACTAGAGTACTTAAAAGTTTAAGGGCTTTCCCACGCAAACACATCACGAGTTGTTGTGCCTTCTCTCGGGACGACCACCCATTCCATTCCGCTACATGTTCGAACTGGATGAGAAAATCTGGCCAATCGTCGCTATCCCCATTGAACTTATCAGGTTCTTTTTCTCTACGTGTAACTTGACGAGCGGAATTTTGTCCCTGGGGCACATAATCTGGGTCACAAGGTCCCATTCCCCGATAACTATTCTGAGCTGACCCATAAGGGTGTGGAGGACTGGTATATCTAGGAGCGGGAGAAGTGCAAGTCTCCGTTGACATATATTGCATGGGCGCTGGGGGATTCTCCTTTATACTCGACCTAGCGGAGTAACCTTCCCTACTAGCATACCCTGTATCCATCTCATGCCTATTAGGGATATCCCTTTCAGAAACCAGACTGGCATGCCCCATTCCGGACCTAACCGCAGGTTCAGAGACATAACTATCAAAATTGTCCTCCCGTAAATAACTTGCGTCAGCATATCCATTATTCCTAACACTGCTGAGGAGAGATTCAGGGCTCCGCCACGTGCCCGCAGCAGGACCTCCACTATATTGAGTAGTCGGTGGAACAAATGAATAACCATTCTGACCAGAACAACTACTTCCTACACCAGTCGTATTACTACCGAACACCATAGCAGAAGTCGATAATGGATTAGAAAAAGACACTCGATCCCTACGATAACCTCTACCTACCATTTCATCAAGAATATGCCAATATGTGTCCATCTTAACTACTACTGTTATTTTTATCTTTAAGCAACTAACCACTGTGTTTATCTTTAAGTGACTATAGAACAAACTCCCATATGTTATCCTTTAAATACAGAATACAACTGAGTCCTATATTTAATCCTGTAACTATATTGTAACCTATGAATTATAATTTATCAATAAAAAATGTTCCTTCGACCTCAATTCACGGAAAAATTATCTGACATCCTGGCAAGCTCGCCAAAAATATGTAACAGGACGGGTCGTTTTCGATTTGCACTTGAGCGTCGGGCGTGACGGCTCTTGTGCAAACCGGAAGTCCAGGTTCGTACACAGGATGTCAGGTTTCCCACGTGAACTGAAGTCAAAGAAAACACTTTTATTAAGTTTCAAATTCTTTATTTCACTAATTACAAAGATTTTATTGACCGATTCGCGCGTCCGAGTGGTTGGTTCTCTTCTTTCCAATGGTTAACCAGCTGAAATAGAAATTCTTACGCTCAATCCTACTACTATGTCCCTTCACAAAACCGAAACGGATCGCCCACTATTGTCAAATCTTGTAACTTCTGAACGAAAATTAAAATAACTAAAAACTCGTAACTCAAGGAATAAATACGATATGTCTGCCTTTTGCCCGAACTTCAATATTCGCACAAAGGGAAACAATAAGTCTTACATCACCCAATCGGAACCCTAAAAATAACTAGAAACTTATAACTCCACGAATAACTACTATATGTCTGCCTTTTTCCCGAACTTCAATATTCGCACAAAGGGAAACAATAAATCTTACATCACCCAATCGGAACCCTAAAAATAACTAGAAACTTATAACATCTACTACAAGACTAAACTCTACTCCAGAGACCGTGCTTGTCCCGAGCGAAATGAGTGATCATTCCAGCGGAACTCGCTAATCACCAGAAACAGGGTCTCCCTTGCCTTAAAGTTTGGAACGCCCGTCTTAATTCGTACGTATCCTAAGCGGCATGAGTGATCACGCCAGTAGGACTTGCACGCTACTAAACTCTACTCCGGAGAATTGGCTTGCCCCGAGCGAAATGAGTGATCATTCCAGCGGAACTCGCTAGTCACCCGAAACAGAGTCCCCCTTGGGAATGCTTACCGCAGAGCGAAATATGTGAATATTCCAGCTGAGGTCCGCACCCCCCGACCGTTCCACTAAGACTGGCTATTAGTGGCCTTATATACCCTTTGTATACGCTCTACACCGGTGAATGCACGTGCGTAACCTTTCACACTGCATTCGCACTAATTCGGTAGTCACTTCCGTTGGCCGTTTAACCAACGTTATCCAATAGGAGGTGCCGATCTACATGTACTATACCAAGCCTATTTACAAAATGGCGTGTTTCTATACCATTTCTACGTGGGATTACCGGCAATTCCGAGTTTGATGCAACGCAGAGCAAATAATATAGACCATTTCTATCTACGGGACAAGAATAACTGAAGTCACAGCTATTTCAATGACCTGTAAAATACGAAACTCCCACATGTACCTGTCTGTTATCATTGGTATAAATTTATTGATTCCAAATAATTTACAGGCATGGCAACATAAATTTGGGGGGGGGGGGTCACGGTGGCTGAGTAAGTAAGACGCTGGCTCGCTAGCCTGGAGGTCGAGTGTTCGATCCCTGCGTTGGCCGAGAAAGTTCATTTAGATTTTCCGGGGGGGGGGGGAGAGGCTGGCAAGAACAGATGTCTAGTGTACGTAAGAGATCCCTTGACAGTTGAAATTCGATATAAGAGTAGACTGTAGTGCCGTTGTCCGAGCAAAATTTCACTCATAGCACACTGTATTGCGTATTAGCTTAGTTCGGAGCTGAACAGTATCATGTTAAACTTCATTTCATTTGGAAACATTAAAACATAAGAGGAGAGGGGCGGTGGCAATTACCCCGGAACCCCTCAACGGCCGCATAATATAGAAATTTGAGAGGGTGTAAACAATGTAGAACTATACCATTTTTAAATTCGTTTAGTTATGACACCATAGAATGGAATCAATAATGGCCCAATCACCAAAACCCCTACCCCAAGACACAACATAAAGTTTAACACTCTGCTATGCTAATGAAGACGGGGAAACGTCATGAAGTATGCAATTTCTGGGGAGTTTGTACGGACAGGGGCGCTATGGCCTACTCTTGGTGTACGTAATTGGGTTTTCGTCTCATGAAGACACAGTTCCTCGTCAGGCACTAACATGTGGAAAGCGACACGGAAACCCGAAATCTCCTGGTTACCGAAGCAGTGACTTAATCACCGAGGCACAGCGACACCGATGGTTTGGAAGCCTGGCCCAATATAAGTGACTTCAATAATGTCATAAATACTTTGCTTGTGTGCGTATATTCATAATTTTGAGGGGAAGAGATAAGCTAAACTAAGCATGACCGATTTATAATTATTTAATCATTTTGATTCATGAAGTTATGAGTTCTTGCTTTATATTATTCTTTTAGAAAACAAATAAGCCAAAACAATCGATAGTGCATTATTTGTGAAAATTCACGATAAAATAGCCTATTTATTTATCGGGTCATTTTTACGTGTTGTGATTTTGCCCTGTAAAATACAGGGGTCCGTCAGGATAACCGGGACTACTTCCACCTGTCCACGGAGTTCCGTACTACCAGCGGGATTTAATCTAAAAATATTGCTGTTTTTCCGTGACAAGTGGGATTTAGAGAAATACCCTTGCGATCATCATAGTATGTTAAGTGCTGATATGATTCGAATGCAAATTCTAGGCTGTAAAGCCCCGCAACATATATATGTTAAGTGCTGATGTGATTCAAATGTAAATTCTATGGCTTGTCTGTAACGCCCCGCAACCTATATATACTGTTTGACTTCTCTAAAGACTTCTTCACAGCCTTTTATCATGAACAATCTTGCAGTTATCTGATGGTAATATTTCTTCCCCACTTCCAATGGCGAGTTCTGACATCTTGCAAGTCAAACAGGGGAGATAAATCCATTTAAGTGGTTCAAGACTACTAATTATATTCCCCATTGAAGCTAAACATTTTTGAAAAAAAAATACATTTCGATGTTTTTAATCTACAAAGATCAAAGAGTATCGCATACAGCTAATCAAAATAATGAAGGTGTTTTTTGTTGGGGGGGGGGGGGGGGTAGATTTTTTCAGGCCTGATATGAGGGCCAATTTAATGACGAAAATGTTGTAAGGGTCAAAGTGGTGGGAGGGCAATATATGCTTGTCTGTAACGCCCCGCAACCTATATATACTGTTTGACTTCTCTAAAGACTTCTTCACAGCCTTTTATCATGAACAATCTTGCAGTTATCTGATGGTAATATTGCTTCCCCACTTCCAATGGCGAGTTCTGACATCTTGCAAGTCAAACAGGGGAGATAAATCCATTTAAGTGGTTCAAGACTACTAATTATATTCCCCATTGAAGCTAAACATTTTTGAAAAAAAATACATTTCGATGTTTTTAATCTACAAAGATCAAAGAGTATCGCATACAGCTAATCAAAATAATGAAGGTGTTTTTTGTTGGGGGGGGGTAGATTTTTTCAGGCCTGATATGAGGGCCAATTTAATGACGAAAATGTTGTAAGGGTCAAAGTGGTGGGAGGGCAATATATGCTTTGATGGTCAAACTAAAAAAATAGCCTGTTGTTTGAACCGATCTAAGAACAATCAGACCTCCCTAATTTCAGGGCACTCAGATTTTTCCTGCAGAAGAAAATCAGAGCCAAACTTAAGATTTTAGCCTAGACCCTGTGTTTCGTGTAATTGTCGGTTGTTTTCATATTCAGTAGAGACTGCTGTTGAGCTGCGCCGCTTGAATTCCCAATATTAAATTGTTACTGACGACACGTTCTGAGACTGGGACTTCAGAATGAAGAAAGGCGATTCTGTGTTTACATTCCACCATTTAATTATTGATCTAGAGAGTTGCCTATAATCAATGATAACGAAAGACCTGGAATATGCCGATTTAGCTCTTACACAATGTATCTTGTAGCCGGATTTCGAATCAAGTCACATGAGATCGATCCCACGTGGCCATGAACGGGTTCTCCCCTTTTCCCATGATCCCGCTCCTGCACTATCACCACTATAAAATCGGTACCCCACGGTTGAACACACATCCAGCCCACTGCTAAACCCGTACCCCACTGCTAAGCAGCCACCAGATTCCCTACCCACCCTTTCGGCTGATAAACACCCACTACATCACTGAACACCCACTCCACTGCAAATCAGAAATATAAGCACAACCGCGACGATGAACTACTTTGTTTCACGGTACACAGTACACGATGATAAGGAACTGATTATAACACAGGTTTAAAATTAATAACATTTTAACATTAAAGTTTTTTTCGCCCGTCCAACTATTCATTTATAATGTCATTGTATAAAGATGGACGGTATAGTGTATCAATACATATTTACATAGTAACACTGTGGTTTTAATTGGCTATAGTTACCATTGTCTATATATGTTACATGTACACGCGTATGTTATATTTCTGATATCTCACGTTGTGTATTACATTCTCCTCTGTTATTTAGTCTATGGCTAAATACAAAAATAACAATACCACAGTTGTTTTTTTACATCTTATGTGAAACACGCGATACATACGGTTACAGGCAAAGGGTACAAAGTTAATAGAGACTTTTGGCAAGTGGAATTTACTGCATCCGTATCACGTATCCGTATCGCCACGTGATACGTTGCGTCAATGTAGTTTTAGAGTTTTGGCAGATTTTCGCGTCGTGTACATATGGGTAGCTGAGCTGAGCTTAGTTCAAATACAGCATGGTGGCAGTTATCTACCAAGATCTTCAGTACTAGTCAAGTGTCTACTATGATACAACATTTCAGCGTCTAAAAGTAGCAAAAAGTATGGTAAAAAGACGACGATGTTATATGGACCTTTTCCGTATGAAAGCTGTTTGATACGTGCTGCCGTATCCGTGTGCCATATCACGTATGAGAAATACACAAGCATTGTTGACGTCACACACAAAATCGATACGAATACGCGATACGGACCAGAAATTTACGCTTGCCAAAAGTCTCTTTCAGACATCACGCCTGCATGAATCTAACTGCATGGTTAGACTCGTCTAACCCCTAGTCTCTCCTCTAAGAATCTAAATGTTTGTCTACAACAAGCTATGCCCGTCCCCTCTAGAATTTACATGGTGGTCTACCGAAGCGAACTGATTCGGCCGATTTTTATACCGGTGGACTATCTTTTTAATTGGTTCAACATTACGTAATTAATCACACTGATTGGGTCTCATGCTTCGTGACGTGAGTACCATCCTTAAAGGGACAGTACATGTAGTAATATTCCTCTCGTGAATATTCTAGACAATAGAATTTAGCCTTAGACCCCTTCTCCTGTTATTTCACAATATTTCACAAACAATTTAATTTGCCTTTTAAACCAACCCATACCTAAAGCTAATATTTCGACAACGGAGAATAATTAGTTAAGGCCATTATATTATTAAACATGCATTATTCGAGAGTAAAATCTGTTTATTGTAGGTCTTTCGTTAGACCTGAAATGTTATAAGAACTATTAATTAACTTATCAAGGCCATAATCAGCCCTCGATGTCAAGGCTAGCCTGTGATATTTGTTGGATTATAGTCCAATTAACACACAAAACATTCCTTCATGATAAACGATTAAGTGGATGTTCGAGACTATTGGTGTTGTCTTACAAACTTCGAGGCTATATAAGCGGAACTTTCATCCGCTTAGTTCGCGGTTCATGGTGGATCACTTTGACTGACATTTTCAGCAAATTGCCACTACATCATGTAGTTTTTAACTATTATAGTGAGAAGTGTCAACTCGTTATTTAATTTCTCATAACGTATCTTTCAATTGCTTTTCAGCTAAACACGTATTTACCGCAATTATTCCATTATCCCATAAATCTTCCACTTACATTGTTACACATCACTATATATGACCATACTTGTAATAATCACCACCTTCGTCATCATCTATCTTGCCATTAGGAAATAATGATGTTTTTAGGAAACATTGAACTACTTCAGGATCCGTATGGAGAGTAAAATAGTTGTATTTGTATTGACTGTAATCATCGTCTCTATCATCTAAATCATAGCCACCATAATCATCATCATCATCAAAATCATTACAGCCATCATCAATATGGTCTAAGTTATAATCTTGTGGATGGAGAATATCTGTCAGTAGAAGAAAACCATTTAGTTCATAAGGTAATTCTAGATCCTTAACTTTTTCCTTTATTCCCAATCCAAGATTCTGTCTGATATTCCTTCTACACAGAGACTTAAGAGATATATTACTACAGAAATTAAAGAATTTTTCCCTGCCGCGCGATTGAATTGTGTCGTTGTTTTCATATCGTTTATCTTCCTCATCAAAATTTAATGTTGTCATTATTTCCTCCCCTTGGGCGCCGCTAAGATATAAAAGTTTCCTCAGTTTATCTCTATCTGAACTACTCAGTTCAGTCAGATCAATTTGATTATAGCTACTTTCAACTGAAGGCGCAAGGAGCGTCTGAAGACAACAATTTTCTGCAACTAAATATCTAATAAAACAAATGGCTTGACATGGTTCCCAGAAGCGGGGAAAACACAAGGCTGTTTTTATAATCGTGTTACCACCAATACAGGGTATATTGAGAAGACCAGCACTACCATTAGATAGCAGTAATTTAAAACAAGTCAAATCAAACACACTCTGATAAATATCAAGATATTGTAGAGCAGATTTTCCTGAATAGTCTAACATGGTAACTATGGCACCAGCTTGAAGTAGTTTCCTTGTAAGAACTCTGTCGTTTTTCATAGCAGCCATCATTAAAGTAGTTCTACCTCCATTGTCTGGAATATTTACATCTATTCCATCAACATCAAGTAAAGTGTCAATACAAGCCATGTATATTGGATATATCTGTTTACAATAATTGTTAATAACGTCATTTACCTGTCTCTTGTTCAAGCCATCTTTAACCATCGTAAATCCAATTATACAAAGATGTAGAGCTGTGTGACCCTGGTTATTCTGTACATTGACCTCTAGTCTAGGATGACGTGTCAACAGTTCTAAATATTTATTATTTAATAAAAAGGCAGCTATCATAGTCGGTGTGTCGGTTTTAGAACAGGGATGGTTAATGTCTAGCTGGTCATTTAACAGCCATTTAAACTTCTTTCCAGAATAATCATAGTTAACACGAGCTAAATGATGAAGCATATTTTCTCCTTCAGCTGTAATACCATTAACAATCAACTTTAGCCTAATGTAATAACAGAATACCTCCAACCTCTTACACTTTAAAATATCACGAAGTAACTTAACTCCGTTGTTAACTGACATTAAATCTGAACCTGAATCTACTAACAGTTTAAAGACGGGTGTCGAATTGTTCATGTGATATTTAACACAATAACTAATTGCTGTATCACCATTATTATCAGTTAAACTTAAATCAGAATGATGAATTAATAATTTTAATATATTGATATCAGCTTGGTATATTATATGGTGCATTAAAGCCGTTCGCCCCAGTTCGTTTTGATGGCTCACATTACAGCCAGCATCTAATAACATGTTAATCAATTGACATTTCAGTCGAACGTGAATGTCCCGTCCTGCCTGTAATGTCAAACATATTCTGTGTACTTTAGCCGCATAGGAAGGGTGGGTGCCTTCAGAAGTGTCGAGTTTACCGACATAGAACAATGGAGTATTACCTTTATAGTCCGATTGGTTTATGTCTAATCCTGTGTTTATTAAAGTATTAACGAGTTGTGTATATTGCTCGTCATATTTCACAAAAGATCGCATATAACTTAAAACGTAGTGAAGAATGTTACGTTTAAATCTATCAATATAGTGTACGTCTACGCAGTGTTCTAGCAAATACATCACAACATCATGCAGTCCTTTTCTGGCTGCTATAACTATAGGTGTCACTTTATCTATATTCATCTGGCTGACGTCTACTCGAGCTTCAACATATTTAGCAACGCATTGTAATAACAAAACACGTCTATCTGTAGTATCCGCAATGTTATAACAATATAAAACTGTGTGCAGAAGGGTGTTCTGATTGCTATCAGCAGAATGTCTATCAACACAACGGGCCAACAGATATAGCACAACCTCATACAATCCTTTCCTAGCAGCTATAAACATAGGCGTATCTTCATCTGCATTGAACTGGTTGGTGTCTACACCAGCATCAACTAACCCAACTACACATTGCAATAACAAATCATGTTCACCAGCATTGATATATCTGTTTTGTAAAAGCGTGTGCAACAGGTTGTTCTGATGTCTATCAGCATACTGTATATCAACACCGTGTTCTAATAGAAATAAAACAACTTCATACAGCCCATCTTCAGCAGCCATAACGATGGGTGTTTTTCTATGTATATTCGTGTGGTTGACGTCTACACCTGCATCAACTAATTTAACTATACTTGGTAATAACAAATTAGGTGTACCTGTATTCTCATGTCTATTATAGCTATATAAAAGCATGTGCAGCAGGGTGTTTTGACGGGTGTCAACATAATTTATATCAACACCACGCGTCGACAGATACATCACAACTTTATACGATCGTTCTCTAGCAGCTATAGAAATAGGTGTATCTGCATCGTCATTCGCCTGGTTCACATCTATACCAGCATCATCTAATTTAACCAAACATTGCAAGAGCAAATCGGTATTGTCATCTATGTGGTGGTTATTTAAAAGTATGTGGATTAGATTGTTCTGATAACTATCAACATAATGCACATTAACTCCATGTTCTAACAGATACATCACAACATGGTACAGTCTGTTTCTAACGGCTATAAGTAAAGCTTGCTCCTTATCTTGAATTGATAATGTTTCTACCACGTCTCCTATATTCCCATCGTTTTCAGCTTGGCGTAGTTTTGACTCCAGTACCCTAAAATATATTGAACATTTTATTTTGAAGATAATATAAACACAATAAGAATACTTACTTAGTTAAGAATAATCAAATTGATAAAATATATCAATTCCAATTTTTGACAAGCGTAAATTCTTGCACAGACTGTTTAATTGGGGTGTTATTATAATCTGTTCGGGGGATCACGGTGGCTAAGTGGCCAAGACGCTGGCTCGCTAGTCTGGAGGTTGGGTGTTCGATCCTGCATTGGCGTAGAAAGTGTATCCAGATATGCCGGCGTGGTTTTTCCCTTGTCTGTAGGATGGAGGGGCTGACAAGGGCAGCTGTCCAGTCGTTCGGATGGGACGAACACCGTGGCCCCGTGTACACATTGGCATGCACGTGAAAGATCCCTTGGCAGTTGGAATTCGATAGACATGTAGGCCGTAGAGCCGCTGTCCGGGCAAAATATCCCTCATAGCACACTGTGTGGCGTATTCCCGTCTACATTAGCCCAGGTAAGAAGCAGAACAGTAGGACGTTAAACCCCATTTCATTTCGTTTATAATCTGTTCACCAAATTTATTTTAAACCCACGTGGTTGGACAGGCGTATCTATTCCTTATCACGTACAGTTGGGGATTCGAAACCACACCAGATGATTCAATGACAGGCCTAATGATACAACACTAACCATTCGACCATGCCCCCACCTCCACCCCGTATAGTAAATATAAAGCCTTGTCTATTTAATATACGAACCTCTCTGCCTCCATCGTGTTTAGATTTCAGTTTATATCAGGTAGCCGTTATTATCTCAAGATCACTAAAATACACACAAAAAAACGATTATAAATTATGTGTGATTTAATGTAGCTAAGTCTATAACTCAATATCATCCAAAATCTTCAGCATTGAAAACGCGAATTATTTGTCAATTTGATCATGTGATCTTACGGGAAAAAGATGGGCTTCTGATATTCAATATTTAAGACAATATAAATATTTTACCATTGGTAGACGAATCGTGTACCATAATACGTTTCAGCCCCAGTTCTAGCAAGAGACTCGAGGCGCATGTAGACTGGAATAACTAGAAATTTGCATTCGATTGACACTGCTGGCTCATTTCGCCGAACATAACTGATTTGAAATTAGAGTAAACACGGAAACCATTGAATGTAAATCAGTTTATATACATTTATATTAGAGTATTATAAGCGTTGCGACCCACTTGTGTCAATTTCTAGTCCCAAATGTTAGCGATTTAGCTACTTTAATGGTCGAGTGGGAGATATTAAGTGATATAATGAAGTATATTACGCAATGTCGTAAGTTCGAGACCAGTAAACAACTTAAAATAAAGAAACTCGCATGTGATTTGCAATGGAATACGTCACACGGGTCGAATATTTTAACAAGTATAAATAATGAAACGCCAACATCAAAGAATGACGTTAAATTTACTTCCGCATGTTTCGTTACCATATTTAAAGTTACATTATGGGAGATAAGATAAAGAGATGGCAGTTCTCACTATAATAGTTAAAAACTAGATAGTGTAAAGGTAATTTGCTGAAAATTCCAGTCAAATTAGTCCACTATTAGTCGAGAAAAAAGCGTTTGAAATATTCACATAGCCTCGGTCATCATTACTCAATTCATTAATATAAACAGCATAGTCTCGATTATCCACTTGATTAATTTAATTATCAACGGCCATTAAGCGGCATATCGGAATTCAATCCGCCAACATCGAAGGCTAGCCTTGACTTTAAGAGTTTATTATGGTCTGGATATGTTAATTAATGTCTAATTGATTATTTACATAACATCTCAGGCCTAAAGAAAGACTTGTAATAAGCAGATTTTGCTCTTGCATAATACTATTTTAAGGTATCTACGGCGGGAGTCGGTATGGTGTGTAGTAATATGGATGGCGGGATTTGTGCTAAAGAACACATATGTAAAACAACAATATGGCCTTGCTTAATTATTTTCTATTGTAAATAATATTAGCTATTGTGTAAGATTGTTTAAAATGCAAATTAAATTGTTTGTGAAATATTGCGACAAAAACAAGACATGGGGTCTAAAGACAAGGAATGGAGGAATATGATGGCTGAAACAATATTGTTAAGTTCACAAGTTCATAACCATAAATATAGAAGGTATGCTGGTTACTTTGATACATTAACAGAGCTCTGGTTTAGTAAACATGTTGACCATTTACATTTTTCCAGGATACGTTGTCATTGTTTGAATAATTTGCATAAAATTGCATTTATCTTAGGACTTAGTTTTGTTGGGCCATACAATCAACTGGTAAATTGCATACGAGTAATTAATGAGTGACGTCATCCTTTGGTGTTGGGGTACCATTATTTCCAAAAATGTACGGGCAACTAGCCAACAGTACATTGTTTGTACTAAATACAATATTTTCAGTTTTCGCATCGGTTTTAGCATTTGTTGTTTTTCCAACTTCTTTGATTTTTTTCGAGAGGAGGCTAGCGCCTCAGCTATAAAACGCTTTTGAATAAACACAAACGAAACATTGCCTTGCAAGGGAGGGGTGAAAATAAATACAAGAAAGGGGAGGCGTGCTGCACCCACTTGGGAGTACGAAGCCCGGCCCGTGATTTTTGAGTGGAAACAAAGCCCACAAGGACTAATTTCATACCAGTACTCTAAATTACAATATCAAACCTAAACTGTTTTGTTCTTTTTTGCAGCGAAAAAATGATTATGGAGCTAAAAATTGTTCGCCACCCACAAAATAGAGGGGGCGCGCGCTGTGTGCGCCCCCTCTGGATCCGCGACTGCAAGAGTACGATGGATCAACAAATACTATATTTAAATCGGTGCTACCATTCGTCAGTGATTATCTTGTCGTTTTCAACAAGCCCAATACTGACACAGACATAAGGAACGAAATATATACTCTAAGGAGCGGATCCTGTAGCTTTTGCTGGAGCTGGGTTATCAGGTACCTGTTCAGGAAATTTGACAATAAAGTTGACAATGGGTGATTCCAGCATCGTCTCTATAGAATCCTCCATCCACAAATCTAAATCCGTCCTTTAGTATGTATACAGTCTACAAGACCCGATCACAATGTCGCTACATGCTATATACATGTATATACAAATGAATAAAGGCCTTGATGACAGTAGTTCAGCTCTGAACGTAGGCCTCATTACACTCGCCATTACTACGTTCAGATTTCGTGCCATTCAATCAATGTCAAAACTATAATCTGTCCCAGTCAAGCCTGGGGGGGGGGGGGAAATTGGGATTTTTGAAAAAATTTGATTGTAAATTATTGTAATTGAAATAAAGAAAGCAATAAATGGCTGAAGATTTTCGGCTTTTCAAAGATTTTAATTTTTCTCCCCAGACTTATCTAAATTTCGTTTCATCTTATATGGCCGAGTTCGTAAATTTGTGCGTTACCCTATCAATGGTATCGGCCAATTCGTCTAGCAGACGGAGACGTATTTTTTAAAAGCGTGTTGTGTCGGTCATACTGGTTCTAGCTAGGTAAGCAAGGTCTTATTTTCTCACTAAGACGTTCAATTACACTGTTCAGGCGTTCACGGGGACTGACTGGGATAGATTATATTTTCCACATTGATTGAATGGCACGAAATCTGAACGTAGTGTAATGGCAAGTGTAATGAGACCTACGTTCAGAGCTGAACTATGATGACAAAAAATGGTTTTCCCCTTTCCATAAATAGATAGTCAGTCACGCGTCAGACGTTTTAATGTATTAAATGACACCGATTTAGATATTGTTCTATTAATAATAATAATAATAATGTACATTTGTAATTGCGCTAACTCCATCCATATTGCATGCTCTAAGCGCGAGGATAATAGCTAATCCTGATAATATGTCACAAACAAATGAGTTTTGAGTTTGGATTTGAACACAGCTAATGATTGAGAACTCTGTATCTCCAATGGTAAATTGTTCCACAAACGCGGTCCACAAACACTGAAAGCTTTATCCCCATATGATTTCAGTTTAGCTTGCGGCACAGCCAATGAGGGCTTATTTTGTGAACGAAGTGGTCGATTTGGTTGATATGTTTTAATGAGATCAGTGAGGTAAGATGGGGAAAGATCATGTTGACACATATAAACCAATGTCAGAATCTTGAAAGTTATCCGGGCTTCTATTGGTAACCAATGTAATGATTTTAAGATGGGAGTTATGTGAGAATACTTTTGTGTTCTTGTTATTATTCTGGCTGCGGTGTTCTGAATTTTTTGGAGTTTTGCACACAGGTTTTGGGGAATTCCAATCAAAGCACTGTTGCAGTAATCGAGCCTCGAGAATATCAAGGAACGCACAAGCAGCTTACAGGCTTCCAAAGTCAAGAGGTGTCGAATATTACCAATACATCGAAGATGGTAATTGCACGTACGGCAAAGTTGATCGACCTGTTTCTCCATGGTTAAGGAAGAATCCAGTAGTACACCAAGATTCTTCACACAGGATGAAAACTGAATTTTGGTTTCACAGATTACCACACTTGAATTTGGAGTAGACCTAAGTCGTTTAGATGTCCCTACAAGCATGGCTTCCGTCTTGTCATCATTCAGTTTGAGCTTACTCTCGTTCATCCACGATTTTACAGATTTGGAGCAGAGTGTTACCTGATGAAGAGACTCTTCAATTTTATTTTGATAAGTGTCACCAATTAATTGGGTGTCATCAGCGTAGGAGTAGTGACTGATCCCGAAACTCTCTATTACATCGCCAAGGCATTTTGTGTATAAGACAAACAACACGGGCCCGAGTACGGACCCCTGAGGCACACCACAATCAAGTTTAACAGGATTTGATTCGGAACTGTTTACGAGAATCTTTTGACTTCTATCTGACAGATATGATGATATCCAACACAAAGCCGTTCCAGATATATGAAAATATTCACGTAATCTATGAACAAGGATCTGGTGGTCCACGGTATCAAATGCTGCGGACAGATCCAAGAGAATTAAGGATGCAAGCCTACCACCATCAACTATCCGCAGGAGATCATTCAACACCCGAACTATAGTTGTTTCAGTACTGTGATGGGATCGGTACGCCGATTGAAATTTATCCAATAAGTTATTATTGTTGACAAAAACCTGTACTCGATTGTTAACAGCCCTTTCTATTAATTTGGAGAGAAAGGACAGATTGGACACGGGTCTGTAATTTTTGAGGATGTTGCGATCCAGGCCAGATTTTTTGATTAGAGGTCTAACCACAGCCTGTTTAAATAATTCTGGAAAATAACCTGTTTTCAGACTGGTATTAATAATTACTGTAATGACCGGCAGAAGAAGATCTAGGTGTTCAGTTAAAAGTTTGGTTGGTATGGGGTCTAGTGGACAAGTTGTCTTTTTGGATGTATTTATAATCCTTACGATTTCATCTTCACTATAAGGTTCAAAATCAGTCAGATAATTATCACATGGTGGTAGTACCGAAATATGAGTTTCAGTTACTGAATCGGACTGATCAAGTTGCTTCCTTAGTATATCAATCTTATTCGAAAAATATTCTGAGAACGTGTTAGCAAGCTTCACGTCATTATCTGAGTCTGGAAATATGGTTTCTGAGGTGATACCTAATAAAGATTTTATAAATGAATAACACTGACTAGGTGTTTGTGATTCATTGGTCAGTTTTTCAACGCAGTACCTTGATTTAGCGTTTTTGATGGTTCTTGAAACCTTAAACCTAGCTGCCTTGTAGATTTGTCGGTGTACCTCCAATTTAGAATGGCGCCATTTGCGTTCTGCACGTCTGCATTCTTGCTTTGCCTTCGCTACATCTTCTGTGTACCATGATCTGCCAGGTCGTAGTAGCACCACCTTTGTAACAACTGGTGCGTGTTTATCCAGAAGAGTTATTAGTGTGTTGTTAAAGGCACAACATAGATCATCAATGTCAGAAGGAGGATTGCATAAAAGATCTGAAGATTCAAGATTGTTTCTAAATGCACCTCTATCTATGGATTTGAGTTTTCTAAATGATATAGTTTCGGTTGGTAATTTCGGTTTCTCAAAATTCCATGTGGAAGAAATAAGATAATGGTCTGATATTTGAATATCACTAACATTTACACTGTCAACAAGAGTACAGTTTTCAGGCGTAAGAAGCCAGTCTAATATATGACCTGATTTGTGAGTTACACTGTGAACATGTTGTTGAAAACCATGAGAGTTCAAAAGCTTGATTATTTTTCGGGAATTCGGTTGGTCAGGTTCATCATAATGAATGTTGAAATCGCCTAATATAACTGAATTGGTTTTGGATGTGTTTGTAAGAAGTACGGAAAGTTCATTTGCGAAATCTGACACTGTACTCTGATTTTTAGAAGATGTTGGAGGTCGGTACAGGCAAACAACATGTGCACAGATATTAATGGAACTGACTTTCAAATCGAGTGATTCGAAAGAAAAGTAACGAGGGCTTGGTAGTACTTCAATACAAAGAGAACCTCTGTAAACTACTCCAACACCACCGCCAATGCCAGTTGATCTGGGAACCTGAGTAAAAGCATAGCCATTCGGGGTTAGTTCTGATATTCTGGACTCATCGCCGAGTGCTTTAAACCATGTTTCAGTTAAGAATAGGATATCTATTTCGTCATCAATAATAAGATCGGCAATGTCTAAAACCTTATTACGACAGGATTGTGCATTTAAAAGGGCAACGTGTAATTTTGATGTAGAGTTGGTGCTTTTTTGTGTCTGTCTTTTTTGCTTATAAATTGGGTTTCCGTTTGGTAGTTGCTTGATATCAGTTTTATATTTTGTACCACCGCGTTTCCCACGAAAACGTTTTAGGATACACAAAAACTTGAGGTGTTCAAAAAGTTCAGTTGATAATTTAACATTTCTTGATTTGTATCTGAGTAGATCATCACGAGAATAAGAACTCGTCAAGTGTTTAATCCAGGAGGGTGATTAAAATGTTCACTAGTTTGAAAGTAACCACTGATTGAACTGAGTAATCCTTAAAATCACAATCATTGTATTGGCCAGACTGTTAAACAATGTTCAGGAAAAACTACAAACCATGTAAAATTCACAATGAATATATACAGATATGACTTTAAAAACGTTAAAATATCTAACACAAATCACACACTAAGCACAAAAAGTAGCTTAATCCGACCGCTGTAATGTTATGCAGGTCTCAGCCAAGTGTTAATCCAAATTCAAATCCGGTTTATGAAATATTATCAAAAAACTTAGACAGCCATTTCATGTGCAGCCTGGTTGGACAAATCGGTGTCATTTAATACATTGAAACGTCTGACGCGTGACTGACTATCTATTTATGGAAAGGGGAAAACCATTTTTTGTCATCATAGTTCAGCTCTGAACGTAGGTCTCATTACACTTGCCATTACACTACGTTCAGATTTCGTGCCATTCAATCAATGTGGAAAATATAATCTATCCCAGTCAGTCCCCGTGAACGCCTGAACAGTGTAATTGAACGTCTTAGTGAGAAAATAAGACCTTGCTTACCTAGCTAGAACCAGTATGACCGACACAACACGCTTTTAAAAAATACGTCTCCGTCTGCTAGACGAATTGGCCGATACCATTGATAGGGTAACGCACAAATTTACGAACTCGGCCATATAAGATGAAACGAAATTTAGGTAAGTCTGTGGAGAAAAATTAAAATCTTTGAAAAGCCGAAAATCTTCAGCCATTTATTGCTTTCTTTATTTCAATTACAATAATTTACAATCAAATTTTTTCAAAAATCCCAATTTCCCCCCCCCCCAGGCTTGACTGGGACAGATTATAGTTTTGACATTGATTGAATGGCACGAAATCTGAACGTAGTAATGGCGAGTGTAATGAGGCCTACGTTCAGAGCTGAACTACTGTCATCAAGGCCTTTATTCATTTGTATATACATGTATATAGCATGTAGCGACATTGTGATCGGGTCTTGTAGACTGTATACATACTAAAGGACGGATTTAGATTTGTGGATGGAGGATTCTATAGAGACGATGCTGGAATCACCCATTGTCAACTTTATTGTCAAATTTCCTGAACAGGTACCTGATAACCCAGCTCCAGCAAAAGCTACAGGATCCGCTCCTTAGAGTATATATTTCGTTCCTTATGTCTGTGTCAGTATTGGGCTTGTTGAAAACGACAAGATAATCACTGACGAATGGTAGCACCGATTTAAATATAGTATTTGTTGATCCATCGTACTCTTGCAGTCGCGGATCCAGAGGGGGCGCACACAGCGCGCGCCCCCTCTATTTTGTGGGTGGCGAACAATTTTTAGCTCCATAATCATTTTTTCGCTGCAAAAAAGAACAAAACAGTTTAGGTTTGATATTGTAATTTAGAGTACTGGTATGAAATTAGTCCTTGTGGGCTTTGTTTCCACTCAAAAATCACGGGCCGGGCTTCGTACTCCCAAGTGGGTGCAGCACGCCTCCCCTTTCTTGTATTTATTTTCACCCCTCCCTTGCAAGGCAATGTTTCGTTTGTGTTTATTCAAAAGCGTTTTATAGCTGAGGCGCTAGCCTCCTCTCGAAAAAAATCAAAGAAGTTGGAAAAACAACAAATGCTAAAACCGATGCGAAAACTGAAAATATTGTATTTAGTACAAACAATGTACTGTTGGCTAGTTGCCCGTACATTTTTGGAAATAATGGTACCCCAACACCAAAGGATGACGTCACTCATTAATTACTCGTATGCAATTTACCAGTTGATTGTATGGCCCAACAAAACTAAGTCCTAAGATAAATGCAATTTTATGCAAATTATTCAAACAATGACAACGTATCCTGGAAAAATGTAAATGGTCAACATGTTTACTAAACCAGAGCTCTGTTAATGTATCAAAGTAACCAGCATACCTTCTATATTTATGGTTATGAACTTGTGAACTTAACAATATTGTTTCAGCCATCATATTCCTCCATTCCTTGTCTTTAGACCCCATGTCTTGTTTTTGTCGCAATATTTCACAAACAATTTAATTTGCATTTTAAACAATCTTACACAATAGCTAATATTATTTACAATAGAAAATAATTAAGCAAGGCCATATTGTTGTTTTACATATGTGTTCTTTAGCACAAATCCCGCCATCCATATTACTACACACCATACCGACTCCCGCCGTAGATACCTTAAAATAGTATTATGCAAGAGCAAAATCTGCTTATTACAAGTCTTTCTTTAGGCCTGAGATGTTATGTAAATAATCAATTAGACATTAATTAACATATCCAGACCATAATAAACTCTTAAAGTCAAGGCTAGCCTTCGATGTTGGCGGATTGAATTCCGATATGCCGCTTAATGGCCGTTGATAATTAAATTAATCAAGTGGATAATCGAGACTATGCTGTTTATATTAATGAATTGAGTAATGATGACCGAGGCTATGTGAATATTTCAAACGCTTTTTTCTCGACTAATAGTGGACTAATTTGACTGGAATTTTCAGCAAATTACCTTTACACTATCTAGTTTTTAACTATTATAGTGAGAACTGCCATCTCTTTATCTTATCTCCCATAATGTAACTTTAAATATGGTAACGAAACATGCGGAAGTAAATTTAACGTCATTCTTTGATGTTGGCGTTTCATTATTTATACTTGTTAAAATATTCGACCCGTGTGACGTATTCCATTGCAAATCACATGCGAGTTTCTTTATTTTAAGTTGTTTACTGGTCTCGAACTTACGACATTGCGTAATATACTTCATTATATCACTTAATATCTCCCACTCGACCATTAAAGTAGCTAAATCGCTAACATTTGGGACTAGAAATTGACACAAGTGGGTCGCAACGCTTATAATACTCTAATATAAATGTATATAAACTGATTTACATTCAATGGTTTCCGTGTTTACTCTAATTTCAAATCAGTTATGTTCGGCGAAATGAGCCAGCAGTGTCAATCGAATGCAAATTTCTAGTTATTCCAGTCTACATGCGCCTCGAGTCTCTTGCTAGAACTGGGGCTGAAACGTATTATGGTACACGATTCGTCTACCAATGGTAAAATATTTATATTGTCTTAAATATTGAATATCAGAAGCCCATCTTTTTCCCGTAAGATCACATGATCAAATTGACAAATAATTCGCGTTTTCAATGCTGAAGATTTTGGATGATATTGAGTTATAGACTTAGCTACATTAAATCACACATAATTTATAATCGTTTTTTTGTGTGTATTTTAGTGATCTTGAGATAATAACGGCTACCTGATATAAACTGAAATCTAAACACGATGGAGGCAGAGAGGTTCGTATATTAAATAGACAAGGCTTTACTATACGGGGGTGGCAGTGGGGCCATGGTCGAATGGTTAGTGTTGTATCATTCGGCCTGTCATTGAATCACCTGGTGTGGTTTCGAATCCCCAACTGTACGTGATAAGGAATAGATACGCCTGTCCAACCACGTGGGTGTAAAATAAATTTGGTGAACAGATTATAAACGAAATGAAATGGGGTATGTCATGACATAATCGACAAATATCAATTTTTAATTCCTCCGGTACCAACAACTGCGTCTCCGATAAATTACTCGGACGTTTAACTCGTATAATCCCCTTGTCTAGAACAAGCAGATTCCGATTAATCCAGTAATGTTTTACGGCGGGACTCTGTAGCATTAGCTGTGCCTATTCCGGTTCAACCCCCGATGTTAACCAAATCATCATTATTTCTAAATCTTCATCATTTGCCTGTGCAGTTTCAATGAGTTCGGGAGAAAAGCTACTTAATGAAATACCATCACCATCTACGTCATCGTTTTCAACCTCGTCTATAGTCACAATATTTACCCGCGGATCATTCGGTTACCCTGTAACCGCTATGCTAACGGGTTCAAAAACCGACTCTTTTTCTAACAATAAATTCCGCTTAATACCGGATTTAAAGGGCAAAGGTATGACGTCATCCACGTTTGTCGCAAATTCTATCCAATTTTTATGTGCTCTTTCACAATAACGACAGCCACCGCACGGCAAATCAGCCAATTGTACGTCTATATTAAAGTCATCGCAAGGTTTATCTGGCCATTTCATTCGACTTAAGGCATCAGCATTTATATGCAAACGTGATTTCCGATGAACTACGGTCATATAATACTGACCCAATTCCTCCAACCAACGTGCTAATTGACCGGTCGGATGTTTAAACCTTAACAACCAAGTGAGACTAGCATGATCGGTTCTCACTATAAAAGGTTTACCCAGTAAATAATGTCTAAATTGTCGAGTGAAACGTATAATTGCTAAAAGTTCTTGTCTTGTCGTACAATAGCGACGTTGCTCTGGCGTTAAAGAAAAACTACTATATGCAATAACCCGCTCTTTATCGTCTTGTATTTGTGATAATTCCGCAGAAACGGCGTTCATGCTAGCATCACAATCCAGAATAAACGTGTCATGTTCCGTGGGCAAAGCCAGTACAGGAGTTGTCACAAGCAGATGTTTAAGTTTATCAAAAGCAAATTGTTGTTTGTCACCCCACATAAATTGCTTTTTACCCGTAATCGAATATAACGGTGAAGCTATTTCAGCAAATTGCTTTATAAACGTTCTATGATAGTTAGCAAAGCCTAGAAAAGATTCGACTTCTTTTGTGCAAGTCGGAACCGTCCATTTTTCTACGGTTTTAGTTAAATTATTACCCGCCTAAAAACTCAACCTCCTGTTGAAATAGTACACATTTCTTAGGTTTTAATTTCATCCCATATTCCCGAAATCTAGTTAATACTAATTTTAGATTGCCCAAATGATCATCTACATTTTTTCCCATGACCATCGTATCGTCTAAAAAGGCTAATGCTATATCCCAACTAAGTCCATTAAGTACTAATCCAATACTCCTGGAATACCCTGAAACGGCTCCCGTTAAACCGAATGGTAGTTTAGTAAATGCAAATAAACCGTATTTTGTTATAAAGGCGGTTTTTTTCCTATCTTCCTGTCTCAGAGGAATTTGCCAATAAGCGGAATTCGCATCAAGCTTTGAAAACCATTTATTTCCCGATAGGGCGTCCATACATTCATCGACCAAGGGTAAGGGAAATACATCTTTAGTGGTTACCGCATTAAGTTTCCGGTAGTCTATGCACCATCGAACCGTGCCATCTTTTTTCCGTATTAAAACCGGTGGGGAAGCCCAATCAGAATTTGACGGCTGAATGACTTTAGCTTCTAACATCTTTTTTAAATGTTCTTCCTCCCTCGCAAAACAAATAGGGGTACGCCTTAAACTCTGTTTAATCGGTTTGGCTTCATTGGTTTCGATCACATATTCCATGGCCGTAAAATTTCCTAAGTCAAACTGGTGTTTTGCAAAGACTTCTTGATAATCGATTAATAACTGCCTGAGTTTTAATTGATCCGATTCTGTTAATAATGTCTTAGAGCGCTCAAATAAATCAACTAAATGCTCAGGGATATTCTCAAAACTTGCGCAATCTATATTGTCGGTGCCATCGGCTTGTAACGGATTAATGATATCTTGCTCCCTAAACTCAATAGCCTTAGCTATCTGTTCGTTCGTGTCCAGTATTACCCTTTCTTCAGACGGGTTTATTAAACAAATTCGAGGGAATTCTGTCTCAATATGT